>CM054410.1:64962849-66452849 GCA_028858755.1 Ara ararauna
CTTCTGGATGGGCTACTTTATAGGAATCGAGGAGGAAACAAAAAAAAAAAAAAATCCCAGTTTACCTGAGGTTTGATATATGTATTGATGGTGCTACATAGAATCATAGAAACATAGAATAGTTAGGGTTGGAAAGGACCTTAAGATCATCTAGTTCCAACAGCCCTGACATGGGCAGGGGCACCTCACATTAAACCATGTCACCCAAGGTTATGTCCAGTCCAGCCTTTAACAGCGCCAGCAGTGGAGCATTCACAACTTCCCTGGGCAGCCCATTCCAGTGCCTCACCACCCTTACACTAAAAAATTTCTTCCTCATATCCAATCTAAACTTCCCCTGTTCAAGTTTGAACCTGTTACCCCTTGACCTATCACTACAGTCCCTCATGAAGAGTCCATCCCCAGCATCCCTATAGGCCCCCTTCAGATATTGGAAGGCTGCTATGAGGTCTCCATGCAGCCTTCTCTTCTCCACGCTGAACAGCCCCAACTTTCTCAGCCCATCTTCATAAGGGAGGTGCTCCAGTGCCCTGATCATCCTCGTGGCCCTCCTTTGGACTTGTTCCAACAGTCCCATGTCCTTTTTATGTTGAGGACACCACAGCTGCACACAATACTCCAAATGAGGTCTCACAGGAGCAGAGTAGAGGGGCAGGATGACCTCCTTCAGTACATCAACTTATATGGGGTTCAATATCAGGGTGATGGCCTTAATAATTCTCATCTCATAAAAGGATCTGCTCCCACCTTTTTATGTTTCCCTAAGGATAACTGAGTGCTGCTGAAAACATTAAAATATATTTTCTGGTGTCAAATATTGCCAAATCCCTGCCAAAAAACTGCCAGAATCAGTGGGATGAGTGTGAAGAGCATATGCCAAAAATATGTTCCCATCAACCCAAGTAACCAACTTGATTCATGCAACAACTTCCATGAGACATTGTATCCCTGAACATCATCCAAGTCATGAAGAAACACACTGGGAATGGCTACTTTGAGACATCTAATCCTTCTCACTGTTTCTTTTTTTTTTTTTTTTTTTTTTTATAGAGCAAAGTCCTGGTAGGCATTGATCTCATTTGTTTTTTAAAAAAGCCAATGACAGCAAGTCCACAACTCAAAGAGTAACTGGGCATTGTGTCAATACTGCATTACAGTTTGAAAGTCCTACTATCCCTCCTAACCCATAACATGGCTATTTAAAAATAGGAATTCATTCTGGAGATGGAAGATAATTTCCTTCCTCATTCAGCACTGCTTTTTAACTCTTAATTTATCTTATGTTGCATCTGTCCTTGAGTAAAAGTTTATGGCTCTCTGAAGAATGTGGTGGAGAATCCTCCGAAGAGTAAGCACACGCATCAAAGGCACTAAAAGATAGTTTAAGTCTCACTTCCTCCTTACAGGAGTTCAAGATGAGTTTTCAAACAAAGCTCAATAAGATTTCAGTAAGATATGAGCATTGCTGTATACACATGTGGTCCCTAAAAATAAACCCCCACTCAAACAGACCTTTTTTAGCAATTTGTCTTCCCACTTTAAAGTAAGCTTGAATCTTCTAACCTGCAAAGTCATCTTTATGAAGACAAGTGATGACTAAGTTTGATGAAACCATGGTGGAGGCACTGTGCCATTGTTTTCTGCACATTTAGGAATAAAACCTGCCAATTTGAAGCAATTTAACTTCAGTAAGAGAAAGCAGAATCTGTGACCTGCTACAACTAATTTTTTTAAACATTTCAAAAATTTGGGGTACATTCTTGTGAAAGACCCCTTTTGATAGCCAGACCTTGCTCATGAACACCCCAGCACCACTGCTCATGGGGGCACACAGGCAGGACACATGGGGACCTTGTCTGGGTCATGTTGTAAGAAAGAATAATTAAAAACACCATATTTTTATGGCACTCATGAATCTTTTCTATTCTGCTCAAATATTTGAACCCAGAAATCACAAACATATTGACAATGAAGGGACATGAAGAAGAGTCTGAAGGATTTGTGGAGCAAGTGGAAAGAAGTGTGATGCCTCAGTCCTTTCTTCTTTTGAATCAGTTTTTACTTCTTTTGCCACATTTAATGCAAAATATCATTACAATTTATTGCCATGTACAACTAGATCTTATGACCATATGGGAGAAAATCTCATCTTTTGAAGTCAGTTTTACACTTGCTACTCAAAACAAAAAAAAATTACCTCCCAGGAGATACTGAAGCAATGAAATTTCCCTTTCCTTTTGCTTTCTTCATTATTCATACCTCACATAAAACTCATATTCTTCCACTATTTCATCAGCTGTGTCTGTAGAAGAAATTTAGAGTAGTGGTAAACATTAGTTGCCTTTGCCATTAAAGATATTCATATGGTGTTTTGTAATTATTTAATTACAAAAATAACCTAGCACAAAAATGAATACTTTTGTTGAAGAGACCATTTTAAACATCTTTTATTAAAACCCCGCCTCCGTATTGTATTGCATTGTGTGTTAGAGTGCAAAGTGCTTTTTACAGCCCAGCATAAAACACGTTTTATAGAAAAGTATTTCTAATGGAGATGAGTTATTGTCAGGCTTTGGTCATTATTACAAAAAATAAGTAAGCAATTATCAAGATGATGTGCAAAAGACCAAGGCAATGGCAAACAACTTAGAAAAGTAATTATTGACAGGTAGGTCCTGCAACACTTCCCAGTGCAAAAAAGTACCAAACTTCTACTGCGCAAAGGGGAAACCCCAGGGGTTTAAGCCATTCCTTTTAGCTAATCCTGCAACTCCGTCCCTTGCTGACCTGCAGGCTGAAAGAAGAAAACTCTCATGGCTCTATATGGTCAAGAGCCTCCCTCTCTTTCCTCCACAGAGCACCAGGAAATCTCCTTTCCTTTATCCATCCCTGACCATTCTGTGGGGTAAGGGGGTCACCCTTTTCCCACTTCTTTCTTCTGCTGTGCAACTCCCTCCAGGGAAGCACAAAGGGAGTGTTTACTGTCTCCAGTGATGCTTTCTTCCCTCTCAGAATCAGCTTAGAAACCTCCTTGCTTTTATTTTCCTTTTCTTTTTATTTATTTTTCTTTTTTCTTTTTTTTTCTCCTTTTTTATTTTTCTTTTTTTTAATTTTTCTCCTCTTCCCTTTTTCTTTTTCCTTTTATCTTCTTTTTTCTTTTATATTTTCACTTTTTTTCTTTTTTCTACTTTTGCCTTCTTCCTTTTTTCTGTTTCTTTTTTTCTTTTTTCCTCTTTTTTCTTCTTCCCTTTTACATTTTTATTTTTTCCTGTTTTTTTCCTTTTCTGCTTTTGTTGCTTTCTATTTCCTTTTTTATTTTTCTTTTTTCTTTTCTCCCTTTTCCTTTTCTTTTTTTTTTTTTCTGTTTTTATTTTTTTCTTTCTTCCTTTTCCTTTTTTTCTGCTTTTCTTTCTTTTCTCCCCCTAGTGTTTCACGGGGATGAGAGCTGAGCATCCACCCATTACAGCCCATGTGCAGACCTGAGCAGTCCAAGAGGGTGGAATGGGCTTAAGAGGCAGCAGGAACAGCCTACCCCTCTTTCACCTAAGAGCTCCACTGGTTCCCAAAACTCAGGAAAGGGCTCAACAATTCTGCAGACACGAGAGGCATTTGGAATGCTCTCAGAAAGGGAACAACTCCTCACTAAGGCCACAGTCCAGAAGCAGAGAAGGAGTGAGGATGCAGTGAAAGCACTGACTCTTTCTCCTGTAGCATCCCAGTGATCCAGCAGCATTCTTCCCAGCCTGGGTAAGGTCAGATCAGTATTGACCTGGGAGTGAAAGCACGGGAGCACTATGTTTCATTTTTTTTTAAAGCAGACACTGTCTCTCATCTTACTTCACCAGGACCTGAAGGAGCTCTGGACAAAAGTTATTTTCATGTGAGACATCACATTAATGGTCATAAATATGCTAAAAATTGGTTCTGTTTTGCCCTACAGAAGGCTTTTTACAAAAGCTGACTAAAATAGTTGAGAGAATAAAAAGCCATGCTATGCTGCTTGAATAATTTAATGGTAATAGCTATGACCCTCACCTACCACAGAGTTCTTCTTTGTGGTATGTACTGCATACCCACAGTAAATCATGCTTGGGTCACTTACTTGTTCTTCATAGTTCTTTCTGTTTAGTAATCCAGGATGGTTTATATATCACAATTATTCCAATATTTGCTATGTTGCTTTTAAGAAGGAGACTTACTAATAAATGGATGTCTTACAAAAAAAGTTAATTTAATGAGAAAAATCATCTCATAAGCAGCTGGGTTTTTATTCTCACAACTGTGAATTCTGTATTAAGTTCACATCTAATTTGCATCACTAAATTCACACCACATCATTTGTTCTAATTTAATATTATTAAACTAGATGTAAAAGACACTTCATCTTTTTTATCTTCTTTTTCCCTAAAGAATAAGCTCTCACCTAAACAGGCTTGTTCCTTTCTTTTCATACCCCCCTTCAATTGTGGGCGATGAATTAAATAATAATTTTTTACAGATTTTTCCAATTTGCTTTCACTTTAAATCTAATTGCAACTTTGTTTTCAGTATTTTGGAACTGAGAACTCCAAAGCTCTTTTCCAAAGATACCAGGAAGATGCTTAACATTTTTAAACACAAAGTAAACACCTTGGGGTTTTTTTGGCAATTTATATCGTGCAAGTATAACAAATATAGCTACATATACTTTTAGATTCACAGCAGAAAAGTAGATCTTTACGATCACTTAATCAACCTCCTAGTAACAAATAGCATAGACCATAGGTTTACAAAGGTGTCTGCAAAAATCAGAATGCGGCTTACAAAAAATCACCACCAACTTTGTTGTTGTAGTCACAAAGTGCTAATAAACTTACTAGTTTTCAGAAAACTAACACTATGGTCAGTGATTAAATTATTAAGGGTGAGAGGGGTGCCCTTTTTTAATATAAAGTTAGAAAGTTAACTTTTTTAACTCTTCTTTTTTGTTTGGGGGTTATTTTTTGCACAAGAGACCTGTTTGCAAAATAACCCAGAGCGCCGTGTCATTTGTTTGCCCAAAAGTTTCGTATGTTAAAGCAAATACACTGAATTTAAAGTAATACAATTTTGTCAGGGTTTTTTCAACTGCTGCTTTATTCTTGTGCATCAACCCAGGTGCCTGGAGCTTCCAAACCGGCCCATGTCTGCTGTGCTTGTCAAGACAGATATAACAAGCTTTCCTGGGAAAAACTCTGAGTTTATTTGCAGGTAGGGCAACTGCTTTCCAGAGAGAGGAGAGAGTTCATGGAACTCTGCTTTGCAGAGCACCAAGCACCATGTGAACTAAATGGAGCTGTGCTGGTATCTCCAGGCCATAGGAGACTTTTTGTTTGGGTAAAAGCACCACTTGGGGAAGTTCATGGGAAAGGTCTGTCATGTCAGAATTGCCAGCTCCTGGCAATGGCTTGGAAGCATTCAAGTCCACTGATATGTGGCTGCTGGAGTCAAGTGCATTAATACATTTCATTATTCTGCAATTTTATCTGGTGAATGAAGGCTTCGTTTCATCAATTAAGCAACCAAGGACTGCGTTAGATGTGTCCTTGTGGGTGTCAGCAGCCTGCACAACTGTTTAGAAAGTTCCCTTCCTTTGGTCAGAGCAACACTTTTAGAAAGCAATTGTTTAACAGTTGTTAACATTGCAGCCTAATTGTGCTAAAATATGTAGTAGTTTATGTTGGTTGATGCAACAATAAACCTTTAAAGTTTGAGAGGAAAAGTTTGCAGTGAGAGGATTTTCAAACAAAAATTAAAACAAAATTAAAATTTAAATAAGAATAAAAATGAAAATAAGAGAAAGGGAAAATGAAAAAAAAGAAAAGAGAAAGGAAAATGAAAAGGAAAAAGAAAAGGGAAAGGGAAAGGAAAAAAAGGAAAAGGAAAAAGAAAAGGAAAAGGAAAAGGAAAAGGAAAAGGAAAAGGAAAAGGGAGGAGAGGTAAAGAAAGAGGGAGAGGGGAGGAAGAGGGAAAGGGAAATAGAATAAAATAAAATAAAATAAAATAAAATAAAATAAAATAAAATAAAATAAAATAAAATAAAATAATAAAATAAATAAAATAAAATAAAATAAAATAAGAAACAAAATACAAAAAAAAAAAAGAGAAACAAAACCAAACACAAACACACACAAAAAAAACATTAAATAAACAACAACAAGAAAAAAACAGAGCCAGACAAGATTTTAACTTTTCTTCGGTTCTGAATAAATCACACATATTCTTACAAAATGCATATTCACAACATTTGATTTTTTGTTTAAAGGCCTAAGAATACTAAAGCAAATGAGGACTCCTTCTTCAGCAATACTGTGAAACCCTGTTGTGGGTCAGCAGGATCTCGTTTAACCTAAAACAGCATGTACAGCAAGGGTTGCCGTCACACAGATGGAACACCAAAATGATTGCTGAAACTCTAACAGCAATTTTGTGTGATTTCAGGAAAACTCTCCAGCAAGAGGAGGTTCATTAAACCTGTGATTTGCCTTTTACATCAGCCAGACAATCCTGGGGTACTGTGACTCCCACATTCTCAGCATCACTTGGGATGGATCTACCTCAGTGGCAAGAAAGCAGTGATTCCTCTCTTCCTCTCAAAATTATTTTCTAATAAACTGATTTGATTAAAGCAAAAAGCTTCAGAGAAATACTGAAGACCAGACCCTTTTAATTTTCTTTCCAGATGCTTCGTCTTCCTTATAAATAACTTAAGAGCTGGAAAATTTACCTGCAGAAAGTTGGGAAAAACCTCTATGTGGTGATGGTCCAGAGAGGTTGCTGCGGATGCTCCATCTGCGCATTTTTCCTTGAGCAATAAAACAACTTCGCATACACCTCTGGGAAACAGTAATATTGTCTGCAGACCAATATGAGTAAAGCCTGGCAGGGTCTGGGTTGAGGGGATTTGCCACAGACCCAGGCACAAAAATCCTACCTGTTTGAAGCCTTTCTCATGTTTTCTTTCTGATGTTACACTGTAGAAAAGAATGGATATGGGTCACCTCCCTCACACACGTGGTACAAACCTGCTTGATTTAGCTGGGGTGGGTTTAGGATAGACTAAGGAAAGCAAAGGACTTTGCTAAGGAAACACTTTTCTGTCTTTGTCATCCAGAAGAAACCTCATATTTCATTTGATGATCTGGATCATAGAATCATAGAATCATAGAATAGTTAGGGTTGGAAAGGACCTTAAGACCATCTAGTTCCAACCCCCTGCCACGGGCAGGGACACCTCATACTAAACCATGTCACCCAAGGCTATGTCCAATCCAGCCTTGAACACCACCAGCGATGGAGCATTCACAACTTCCTCGCACAACCCATTCCAGTGCCTCATCACCCTTACACTAAAGAATTTCTTCCTCATATCCAGTCTAAACTTCCCCTGTTTAAGTTTGAACCCATTACCCCTTGTCCTCTCACTACAGTCCCTCATGAAGAGTCCCTCCCCAGCATCCCTATAGGTCCCCTTCAGATATTGGAAGGCTGCTAGGAGGTCTCCACGCTGTCTTCTTTTCTCCATGCTGAACTTTCTCAACTTTCTCAGCCCATCTTCATAAGGGAGGTGCTCCAGTCCATTGATCATCCTCATGGCCCTCCTTTGGACTTGTTCCAACAGTTCCAGGTCCTTTTTATGTTGAGGACACCACAACTGCACACAATACTCCAAGTGAGGTCTCACAGGAGCAGAGCAGAGGGGCAGGATCACTTCCCTCGACCTGCTGGTCACTCTCATTTTCATGCAGCCCATGAGACGGTTGGCTTTCTGGGCTGTGAGCACACACTGCTGGCTCATGTTCATTTTCTCATCAACCAACACCCCCAAGTCCTTCTCCACACGGCTGCTCTCAATCTCTTCTTTGACCAACCTCTAGCTGTGCCTGGGATTGCTCCCACCCAGGTGGAGGACCTTGCACTTGGCATGGTTAAACCTCATCAGGTTGGCATCAGCCCACTTCACAAGCATGTCAAGGTCCCTCTGGATGGCATTCCTTCCCTCCAACATATCAACTGAACCACACAGCTTGGTGTCGTTGGCAAACTTGCTGAGGGCACACTCAATCCCACTGTCCATGTCACCGACAAAGATGTTGAACAAGACCAGTCCCAACACCGATCCCTGAGGGACACCACTCGTTACTGGTCTCCAACTGGACATTGAGCCATTGAGCACAACTCTTTGCATGCAGCCATCCAGCCAGTTCTTTATCCACTGAGTGGGATGCTGAAGCATGTCAAGTTCCTTGCAGCAGGCAATGGCAAAGAGGAAGTGGGGTGCACAGCTGCCACTGAGGGTGTCCCACACTTCTAATCACTCATACACCCCCTCCAGCACATAAGGCACAAGCCTTAAAAGACAAAGACTCAAAAAGAGATGTTTTACTTCTAGAGGAGCTGCTGACACTTCACCTACACATTGTAGATGCGCAGGTGACTGTGTGACATTTCTAGCAAGTCCACTGAGTTCAGATTGGCTTGCTACTAACCACACATATCAGCTATTGATATTATTATTATTATTAATATCATCATCATCATTCTTTCTTGTAAGGAGGTGAAGTGCTGGCACAGGGTGCCCAGAGAAGCTGCAGCTACCCCATCCCTGGCAGTGCTTAAGGCCAGGTCGGATGGGGCTTGGAGCAACCTGGTCTAGTGGAAGGTGTCACTGCCCATGGCAGATGGCTGGAACTGGGTGAGCTTTAAGATCTCTTCCAACCCAAGTCACCCTATAATTCCATAATTCCATGATTCCATGATTCTGTGGAAGCTCTTAGGTATTTTTGTGTGCCCACAGCATAAAAGCAGCATCTCCAAAAGTGAGGGAGTAATTTCAATCCCTGCCAGCAAGTGTCAGCAGACCAACTGCCTAGAGTAGCTTCAAGTCTACAAACACCATTTGGTTCCTCACCAGTGGTTGATTGGTAGGTCTGCCCACCACTGCCCACTGCAGAGTATACTAAGCTATAAGCAAGTCTCTGGTAGGAAGGAAACTGTGACAAGGCTAGCATATCTCACAGCAACAGCTGCACCTACAGCCTCGAGCCCTAGCCACCATGTCCTCTGCTGAATCAGTGCCGGCACTGTGCTTTAAAATCTTTCCTCTGCCCATTAGCAGTTTGCAAAGCCAAACTTTTGCTTCAACCTTGTGAGAGACACTAGTGCTACAAGCAAGAGCCCAACCCAAAATCAGAAAGGACTAGATGAACCCCCCGCATCTTTGCTTCACTTAATGGCTGCAGCCCCTTGGCAGCCCCATGTGATGTGCCATGATCAAAAAGAACAAAAGACACTTATTTATTAATAATGTCAAACATTCAAGTCAGCTAAGGAATGTCACAGCCTGTTGCTGGGGTTAGGCCTGCAAGGTACATCTAAAACCACAGGAAGCAAACAGTTCACTCCCTCCTCTTCTTTTCAATATATTTTTCTTATAGATGTTATTTCATTCGCTCATTACAGAGCTCACTTAAAGTCTACAGGAATTGTTTCTTACTTTCGTAAACCTGTAAGTGTTCAACACATTGAAATGATGTGATTTAAAATACCCAGAAAAACCTTTTGATTTGGTATGTCACACTTTGTTTGAAATTATTTGATTAAACAGCTGAATAAAAGTACAGAAATATATGGAACTTAATGACTTGATTATCCCAAAATATCTTTGATTATTCTGATGCAAAGGCATTTTCTGTTTATTAAAGGTTACTTAATTATGCTCAATTAAGCATACTTAATTATGCTTAACATAAAAAATATGTGCAATCCTGTTGCATATATTCACATCACTTGCAGGGAGCACGGAGACATTGCCATTGTATTTCACAGCCAATTCTAAGAGAAACCGGCAGCACAAGCGGACTGCCTTCAGATGGACGCCTCTTGGTATGTGCTTATATTGTGGTCTTGTTTCTCTGGAAATAAAAAACCTGTTGAATTTGGAGCAGCTGCAGTGTAAAGCATATGCAATGTAGTGACAACAAACGATTTCAGCAATTTCAAGTAGCTGAGAATATGATTCAAGTCACTAGCATTTTTGGTTCCTCCTTGGGGTGACATAAGAATAATTAAAAAATTAAATTAAAAAAATAAATCAGAAAATAATAATTGGAAGAAACAAAATCCTACAAACGCAAAAGCAATAACAAAACAAAACGATTCAGTAGGCCAATTATTCTATATTTCAGTAATAAACACCCCCCCCATACTCCGGTCATATAAGTCTATTCTGTCATCCTGAAGTCTCATGGTCAATTCACGTATCATTGTGCAGTAGGCTTTCATATCTGGCTGAGGGTAGAGGTTATTCCTGCCTATAACTCTGAGCCCCTCTGTCATAAAAAAGGATGTAGTCTATGCTTAAAGCATCTTATCAAAGTTGTTCCCTGAGCAGTACATCCCAAAACCACTCGCAAAAATCTGGTTGTTGAAACTGAAACAGTTTTATGTTCTAGGTGCAGCACAAGGTTTCCAGAAGACTTTTCTTTTAGCACTGACATGGTAGAAACAAATACCCCAAAGCTACACCTCTAACCTTACTCCCTCTTTACCTGTGGTTTTGGTTTTCTTTTTTTGTTCTTTGTTAACAAAACAACTAACTCATTGCAACAGAGCCAAGCAGAGCTCAAGCTGCAAAGATGACCTAAAATGAGGAGCAAGGTAGCTCCTCAAGTGTGCAACACCCACATCCCCAGCTGTTCATTGGGGATCTCTCAAAACCATGAAGTCATAGACTCACAGAATGGTTTGGGCTGAAAGGGACTTTAAGGCTCATCCAGTTCCAACTGCCTGCCATGGGCAGGGACACCTTCCACTGGATCAGGTTGTTCCAAGCCCTGTCCAACCTGGCCTTGAGCACTTCCAAGGCTGGGGCAGCCACAGCTTCTCTGGGCAGCCTGTGCCAGCACCTCACCACCCTCACAGGGAAGAACTTCTGTCTAAGATCTTCAGCAAGCTCACTGCCCTGGACTTCAAAAGAGCAGACTTTGGCCTCTTCAGGAACCTGCTCAGTAAGATTCCATGGGATATAGCCCTAGAGGGCAGGGGGGCCAAGACTCTTGGTTGATATTCAAGGATCACCTGCTGCAACCTCAGAAGCGATACATCCATACTAGAAGGAAGTGCTGCAGGAGGGTCAGGAGACCTCCTTGGATGGATAAGGAGCTGGTGAGGAAAATTCGAAGGAAAAAAGAGGCTTATAAAAGGTGGAAGCAAGGACAGGCGGCCTGGGAAGAATACAGGGATGTTGTCTGGGAAGCTAGGGACCAGGTGAGAAAAGCTAAGGCACACTCAAAATTAAACTTGGCTAGGGATGTTAAGGATAACAGGAAGAGATTCTATAGGTACATTGCAAATAAAAGACAGACTAGGGACAACATGGGCCCTCTCCAGAAGCTATCAGAAGAACTGGCTACCCTGGATTTGGAGAAGGCTGAGGTTCTTAATGACTTCTTTGCCTCAGTCTTCACCGGAAAATGCTCTGACCATACCACCTAAATCTTGGAAGGCAAATGCAGGGACAGTGAGAATGAAGACCCTGGGCCCACTGTAGGAGAGGATCAGGCTGAAGACCATCTTAAGAACCTGAACATATACGCATCCACGGGACCTGATGAAATCCATCCGTGGGTCCTGAAGGAACTGGCAAATGAAGTTGCTAAGCCACTGTCCATCATATTTGAAAAATCATGGCAGTCAGGTGAAGTTCCCAATGACTGGAACAAAGGAAATATAACCCCTATTTTCAAGAAGGGGAAAATGGATGAGCCAGGGAACTACAGAGCAGTCAGTCTCACCTCTGTGCCTGGCAAAATTTGGAGCAGATTCTCCTGGAAGGCAGGCTGAGGCACATGGAAAACAACGAGGTGGTCAGTGACAACCAGCATGGTTTCACTAAGGGGAAATCCTGCCTGACCAATCTGGTGGCCTACTGTGATGGGGCTATGGAACTGATGGACAGGGGTAGAGCAGTTGATGTCATCTACCTGGACTTGTGCAAAGCATTTGACACTGTCTCACATGACATCCTTGTCTCTAAGTTGGAGAGACATCAATTTGATAGGTGGACCACTCACTGGATAAAGAACTGGCTGGATGGCCGCACGCAAGAAGTTGTTGTCAATGGCTCAATGTCCAGCTGGAGACCAGTAACGAGTGGTGTCCCTCAGGGATCGGTGTTGGGACCGGTCTTGTTCAACATCTTTATCGGTGACGTGGACAGTGGGATGAGTACACCCCCAACAAGTTTGCCAACGACACCAAGCTGTGTGGTTCGGTTGATACGTTGGAGGGAAGGAATGCCATCCAGAGGGACCTTGACACACTTGTGAGGTGGGCTGATGCCAACCTGATGAGGTTTAACCATGCCAAGTGCAAGGTCCTCCACCTGGGTGGGAGCAATCCCAGGCACAGCTACAGGTTGGTCAGAGAAGAGATTGAGAGCAGTCCTGCAGAGAAGGACGTGGGGGTGTTGGTCGATGAAAAAACGAACATGAGTCTGCAGTGTGTGCTTGCAGCCCAGAAAGCCAACCATCTCCTGGGCTGCATCAAAAGGAGCGCGACCAGCAGGTCGAGGGAGGTCATCCTGCCCCTCTACTCTGCTCTTGTGAGACCTCACTTGGAGTATTGTGTGCAGTTCTGGTGTCGCCAACATAAAAAGGACCTGGAACTGTTGGAACAAGTCCAAAGGAGGGCCATGAGGATGATCAATGGACTGGAGCACCTCCCTTATGAAGATGGGCTGAGAAAGTTGAAGAAGTTCAGCATGGAGAAAAGAAGACAGCGTGGAGACCTCCTAGCAGCCTTCCAATATCTGAAGGGGGCCTACAAGGATGCTGGGGAGGTACTCTTCATGAGGAACTGTAGTGAGAGGACAAGGGGTAACGGTTTCAAACAGGGGAAGTTTAGATTGGATATGATGAAGAAATTCTTTAGTGTAAGGGTGGTGAGGCACTGGAATGGGCTGCCCAGGGAAGTTGTGAATGCTCCATCGCTGGCGCTGTTCAAGGCTGGACTGGACATAGCCTTGGGTGACATGGTTTAATGTGAGGTGCCCCTGCCCATGGCAGGGGGGTTGGAACTAGATGATCTTAAGATCCTTTCCAACCCTAACTACTCTATGATTCTATGATTCTATGATCTCACCTCAATCTCCCCTCTGCCACTTTAAATTTCTTTCGCTTTGTCCTGTCACTACATGCCACTTGTCCAGGCTAACCCTGTGCACAGGATGTCACTGTTGAACAGAAATGTTGATATTAGCAGAGGGAGCCTTAGAAGCAACAGGGAAAGAAAAGAGCTCATGATGATTACAAGAACATTTGTAAGTTGTGCATGCGACCATACTAAAAGCCCTACAGTACTCAGTACAGCGCTTCTTGAGTCACTAGCAAATTGAACCACTTTACAAAATTTTTAGCTCTTCGATAATTTTGAACTGTTCTAAAAAGCTCCAAACCATGAAATGTTTCTTAACCACTGCAGACGGATAAAAAGGCACATCATCAAAATGATGGTAATCAACTCCTTCAGTCTCAGGAGTGAAATGGTTTTGTATTTTTCCTCTGTCATTTTTGTTTTTCACCAAGTGCAAAGAAAAAAAGAAGTGGTCATAAGAATGCAAAGGGTGGAAAAAAAAAAAAAAACAAAACTTTTTCTGGATTCCCATGCAGTCTATTTCAAAAAACCTTGTTGATAAAAAAAATCACAGCTATCTTATGCAACACTGGAAAACCTATCATAAACTTTTTATTATCTTTAGTATCCACCCCATGAACAAAACAAACCATGAGGGGATTGAACAATCCCTAGAGAATCTCCTTCAGCAGTGTATTGGTTTCATGGTCGGGAGAAGATGCATACTTGAAGCATGTTGTGCTGGGTACTGTAAGTATGTTAACAAAAAACTGTGAGCTTTAGATTGTTTTGTTCTATAACTCACACCACACAGTAGAGAACAGTATTGAATTGTCTAGGTCAGACACTCGTAACTAGGAAGGTGTGTGAATAATGGGTATCACAGTTAGCTACTTAACCAAAAGAATATTGGTGTATGAGAGGAAATTTCAGAATAACTCAGAAGAACATGAAAATATATTCAACCTCAAAAAAAATAATTTACAAATATCTAAAACTCTTACGTACAGAAGGATAGGAACAGGATAGCTCAATTTCTGCAGTGAAAAAAGAAAATCAAAACAATTAGAAAACACAGCTTTTGCCACATTATTTTAATTCACAAATGTTTTAGTCTAAATGGTCTTTTTCATTAAAACACTTCCTCTCATGCTGTTCACTGCTGAAGTATAAAAGTATGTTGTCAAGCATATGCACTACTGCGTACACTGTTATTGCAAAAATCCACCTGTCTCTGTCCTGAGACCAGGCCTGAAGAAAAGCATCCCATTGAAGCTTATTAACATGCAGCAAGACAGTGCGGTATATAAGCAACCTCAGGATGCTTAAAAGATGTGAAACAACAGAGATAGCTGCAAGGAAGAAAAAGAAGTGCCTCACCAGAGCTGGTAGTAACAACTTTGTTTTCTTTCTTGCTTCATCTGTCTTCCTCTGCAATGGCCAACTAAAGTATGCAGATAAACCAGGTCAGCACAAGAGAACAAGGTGACCCAGCTATAAACTAAAAGGCAAAATGGCAATGAGCAAGATAGCTGGGAGGGCATATGCACCAGAGTTCAAATCTCTAGGGAACTGCTTCATGCAGCTCTAATCAATTTTTGAAAGGGCTTACTCTTAGTTTTTACAAGTGAGTTTAAAGCCATTATTTCACACTAATTTTGGAACTATATTTTGCGTCAAATGACACAATAAACTAGTCAATAAATTAAATTGAAATTTTGAAACTTGAAAACAAAAGCTTAAATTGAAATTTCTTCCCTTTTCTAAATTAATCAAAATCCATCCCTTTTGATTCTGCAGGGACTAAGCAAGCACCAGCACCCACATTCCCCCACTAACCTTCCACATACATGGTGTATAAAACGATTATATACATGTATCAGTGAAATATGGATGAAAAAGAAACTGCTGTCAGAACATGCTATTTCACTTAAAGTACAAGAAAAAGCATGGGATGAAGCAAGGCCAGAATGGGAATCCTGCGGAAACTTGCATTAAAATGAAAATAATGGTAAAATTAAGCAAATAACATTCTTCAGGTGTTTAAAGCAAGGCTGGTCAAAAGGAACCACCCATGCTGCAGGAATCAGGAGAACTGAAACAACTCTCATATAACTCCTCTTCCTCAGGGCGATGAACAGCCCTTGCTTGCTCTGACTTTTATAGGCACAAATAAAGGAGCATTCAATTGTAAGTGGCACTCAGCCCAGCACTGCTACACCTAAATCCTATATCAATTTTCTTCTGCTTAGCTAGTTGCATATATGCCCAAGTTTAAAAGTCACCAGTATATCAAAACACGACAGGGCCTCCATACAGGTTTAAGACCTCACCTTGAGGCAGAGAGGCTTGAACGCTCTGCCCTGCAGAACTACCTCTCTGTGCATCTGACCACACAGGGGTCTAATATTTACCCACTAAATAAAATATTTACATTGTTAATTCAGACTCATTGCAATTTTTTTTTTATTTTTTTTTTTTCTCAGCAGCAGAAACTTGATCTTAAAATCCTTTTAATTGAATTACCTGCTTGGAGCATATTAAAGTGATTCCATTATTTCAAAATTTCCTAAAGGAAACGTCATTTGCGTAGTGATAATTTTTCACATGCACAAGCAGTACCCATTTTTCACCCCTCCCTTCCTCACTTGCATTTTATTTTATACCAGGTAGCAAATAGGCTAAAGAGACACTTGCAACTAGGAAATTTACTCCAGTAATTTTAACATAGAGTTTAAAATCGAGTTTAAAAGTTATTAACAGGTAATCCCACAGCTTTGCCTATTTTTCCTTCCTTCACCGCATGAAACCACATCAGGTCTTCAAAACTGAGTACACCAAGGAAAGGTGGGGGCAACTTTTGGGAGAGAAAGTCTATGAAAAGCCTCGTGGAGGACAGGGAAGGAAGTTCCACATGGGTGGAAAGAGTACTGGCCCAAGTCAAGCGTATGGGCAAGATTTGTTCATGTCGTAAGGACTTTTCTCTTAAACAAAGTCTTTGCAGAAAAAACAGGATACTAAGGTTACAGTTGCAGACACTTTAGCCCATTTAAGCCCGCCTTCCTTATCCTCTTGGACAATAACTTACTCTTCATTTGAGTACAGAAAGACAAACCCATCAGTAAATAAACATGTTCAGCCTCTATCAGCTGCATGTTCATTTACAACAGAACATGCCTTGAAACATATAAGCACAAGCAGACAAAATTCCTTTCAATGTTTGGACAACTTCATTTTTTAAGTATATGAAATATTTGTACATAAAAGACCCAGTGTAGTCATTTTCTCAGATATAATATCCCCCTCCCAGCAAAGGGCTTGTGAAAAATAAACTCTTTATACTTTTATGTAGTTGAATCAAAAGAAAGAGAAGATGGAAGTAAAAACAGGACTGTAGAGACTAAACAAAACTTGAAGAAACATACTTTTTATAAGCAGCACATGCCCTGAATACCTCAAAACTTCTGTCTTGCTATTTTGGAGTGATAATAATCCAATTTGTTTTTTAAAAAGCAGAAATACTCTAATAAATCCATTTAAGCAAATAAGCGAATTTCAGGGTATTTCTTCCAGCGTATTGAAGAGCTGCTCTGTTTAACATAGGTCTATATCATAGACATCAGCAGCTGACTTTGAGCATATTTATTTCTATTTAATTCCTTCCACCAAAGGCTACCTCCTCCTTTGCTACCGCTCTGCAAGGGAGAGAAAATACCTGTAAGTTTTTTGTCCTGATTCGGAAGTTAAGACACCACAGATGGAAAGAGTCATATTAATCAAAATCTGGCAAAAATAAAGATCATCACCCTGAAAGAAACTACTGATGCTGAAATAAGACCACCTTTTCTTTGAATTCAGAATAACTTTGTTTTGTATAGATGCAAAAGCCACTTGGTACATCACTTCATGGGAGGGTTGAAAGTAAACAGCAGGAGGAAAATAACAACAGGAACACAGTAGTAGTCTGTTCATGTGTATAAAGGTTAAGCAATAATTGCCTAAATCTCTACAGACTGTGGGGATTGCATATGTCTGATGTCCCTCTTTGTGGGCTAGGAGATGGCACAAGCACAGGACGCTGAGAGAGATGGTAAGCAAGGGACTGTAGCGATGGGACAAGGGGGAATGGCTTTAATCTGACAGAGGGGAGACTGAGATGAACTCTCAGGCAGAAGTTCTTCCCTGTGAGGGTGGTGAGACCCTGGCACAGGTTGCCCAGAGGACCTGAGGCTGCCCCATCCCTGGCAGAGTTCAAGGCCAGGTTGGATAGGGCTTGGAGCAACCTGATTGCGTGGAAGGTATCCCTGCCCACAGCAGGGATTTGGACCTGGATGAGCCTTAATGTCCCCACCAACCCGAACCAGTCTGGGATTCCATGATTCTACAAAGCATGGCCTGAAGATGAAACCCTCAGATAAGGACACAGTGGGCTCCTAAAATAACACCCCTCAGCTAAAATCTGTTCTCTAGAGGGCAGACTCCACAGGAAAAACTAAGATATGAAAGAAAAAACAATATAGTTGAGTAAAAAAAAAAAAAACAAACCCAACACCACAATACAGATGCTAATAACAGAGAAAGTCTCCAATTCCACTTACAAAGAATTTAGTAGCAGAGAAGGAATCTCTGAATTCCTACTGAGACTTCACAAAACAGCCACAACAGCTTGCTTGAAGTACTATCACCAGACACCCATTTTTCAAGGAACATTCTGATGAGAAGTTGGAGTTGCAGAGGCTGGAGAGAGAATACATCTCCAACGTAGTTTCTTGACAGTAGCACAGAAGTCTCAATAATATAGTCACCAAAAGGTTAATAACAATGGTAATAATACATAAAGGAAAAGAACAAAATGGTTCTTACCTCCAGGCATTTAAAAGAAGTGGAACATTAAATTGACAGCTCAGACTTGAAGCCAGTGAGTGCAACAGCAAGAGTCCTCCTGATAAAAACTTGTGCAGCTTGGGAAGCCAAAACTTGCAATAAAACTTGAATGTCTTGAGTTCTTGAGCACTCGTCTGGCTGCTTACCTATGGAACAAACCTGCTCTGTTTTTAGCTGAAAAGCAAGAATCATAAGATTGGCGTATCAGAATAAAAAGTTCAAGTGTTGAAGACTTATAGTTCTAACGCTGTAATTACAGAGTAATGTTCTGACTCCACTTTTCACATGGAGTTCAATTCAATGCCTTTAGAAACAGAAATTCCAGTGAAGTTTTCTTTTCTCAGATAGCATGAAGCCCCTAAACAGACGGAATGTAACATTTACATTTCATTACTTCATATTTCTTTATTTTCATATTTAATTTCTGCTATTATAGATGTCAGCAAAACAGCTTTTTAAAATCTTTCACCACTTACAACTTTTCAAAGGCTTCATATTTATATTATTGCGATATAAAAAATGGCTACATGTAGTCTGGGTTAAAGAAATTAAGTTTATGCCTTTACTCCTAGGCATGTGGCAATCCAGACATGGCAGTGCCAATCAGAAAGTTCCAAAATTTCAATCTTTAGAAGAAAATTAATTAAACAATGGTTTAGTTGTTTGCCTCTAGGTTCTTTCTATTGATTATCTTTGTATTGAGAGCTTGCTCACCCAGAGCAGCTTAGAGAGAGGATGTCTGAAGACAACCCAGTGGAGAATTCACCGCTTGATCTTATAATGCAGTGAGTGAAAACTGCGTTTTCTACTACTGTAGTTTATCTAGCAACAAGTTCCAGTCTCTGGTTCCTGTTTTGTCTTCCTCTAAGATTATAATCGTTCTCCATGCAGTTTTTGTTCCACATTAAGATACTTCAACCCCTGAATCTTCCCTTGATACTCTCCAGAGTTCTTCACACTAAAAGTACTTTTTCTAGTCCTTAAATCCTCCACAGCTTTCCCAGATTTTCACATGGAAAACAACAATGCACAGCACCTAGACAAAGAGCTTTATGACATTGGTCCCATTCATCCTGTGTTACACATCACAACCTCCAACTCACCTCGTCAGATTGCTAATCCATGTCCCATTCACTCCTCATGATCTAGATGGATTTTATCAATGTTTATTGAACTGCCAAACCACCAGGTTATGCTTTCCTGTGGCCAGCAAAACCCTCTCCAGATCAATTGCTTCCTTTATCTTCCGTTCTATAAATTTCAGCCCAAATTTGGTCAGACTTGGTTATCTTAAAGGCCTTTCCAACCTAAACAAGCCTATGTTTCTATATAATACTCTGCTGTACCCCCCACTCATGCCCCTTTCCACACTTCTGAGAGCTCATGCTGCCTGGGAGATGATAGCAACAGCTTAATCCCAATCCATGACCAAGAAGACAGGGAACTGGCAATCTGGACAAGATACAAGGTGCCTGGGCTAAAGACTTTTGTATTTTACTCTTCTAATCAGGCTGATACCAAAACATGTGCTTATCCAAGGAAGATTATTGGATTTCAGGACCAAAACTCGCAGCTATGTCCTATTCCAAATATAACCCAGATGAATGGGTAGCAACTGAGTATCTGTGATCCTAGAAGATCAGATACACCTAGCTTCAATTAAGAGCCTGTATTCTTTTAGCTTCTGACATACACACAACATGTGTCCTTCTGACATATGCTTCACACTGTCCCCCATCCCTCCATAAAAACGAACATTTCAGGAAATCATGAAAGCTCTACACTCCTTGAAAACTTGCTTCCAGATTTGACTGGTGGTAAGAACATGAGCAGGGGTTGGTCATCCAGAATCACTGGCAGGAAGCTGTAAATCTCCCAGGACAAGTATAGCAAATTAATTTCTATTTTTAATGTAGGTTTATGGGAAAAAAAATATTCCTCCTAAAGAGTAATCTCCCAGTCTCTGCTGCATCCCTTTTGCAGTCCACCAGAATAGCCTATTAATCAGGCAAACAACAATAATTGTGTTCTATCTTCTTTGAAAATTCTTAATAAAATGTGAATGAAAACATCAAGATCTTCATTATTTTCTCAGCCTTATCTAGACCACCTATCACAGGACAGGTACCAGGTCCTTGTCCTCTTGGCTCCTCTACCATGGAACATGCTCTGCTAAAGTTAACGTTTCAAGAAGCTGCATAGTCTCTATTACACTGAACCACACATGCTTGCGCTTGACAATGGAGGACAGCTTTGCTAGTTTTCCTCACTGAAGACCTTAGAGTGCAAACCTGATGGGTTCGAAAGCAGGACTTCATATAACCCCAGAAAGAAAAGGCTCACTTACTATTCCAGAAGAACACTGCTAAGGCTTTCACAGCAGAACATGTGAATGTGAAGAGCTGGGAGAGTGGAACGCACACACCTTTGTGGCATTCGGACCTCTGGCTAGCAGAGGGATGGATGTTTTTTCCAGGCTACTACTTGTCTGAGCTCTGCAGCACTGGAACACTTCAGGCTGGAGAGGGTCCAGAGAAGGGCCACAGTGATGATCCAAGGACTGGGAAGCCACATGAGGAAAGGCTGAGAGAGCTGGATCTGTTCAGCCTGATTAGAAGAAGGCTCAGGGGAGATCTTATCACCATCTTCCAGTATTTAAAGGGTGGCTACAAAGAAGGGGACTCCTTTTTTACTAGGAATCATGTGGAAAAGACAAGAGGTAATGGGTACAAGTTACCACTGGGTAGATTCCAATTGGAAATATGAGGGAAATTTTTTCCCAGTGAGAAAAATCAGTCATTGGAATAATCTCCCCATGGAAGTGGTGGGTTCCCCAACATTGGAAGCTGTTAAGATTTGGCTGGACAGAGTGCTGGAACACCTAGTCTAGGTCATGCTTTGCCTAGAAGGGTCGGACAAGATGACCCTCGAGGTCCCATCCAACCTGGGATTCTAGGATTCACAGGTAGAAAAGAAGCTGTAGAGTCAAAAGCCCAAGTAATCTGGTTGTGTTCAGTGTGGCTCCAGCAGAATGCTTTGAAGGTTAAACACAAGTGATGTAGGGCGCAGAAACCTAGCCTAGAAAAAATCTTGGGAAGCACAGACACTGTGTTATCATCCACTGATTAATTAATTTGGAAGTAGCAAAGTAGCATCACCACTTATCTGAAATAGAAGGATGGACTAAAAAACAGGCTAAACAACAATTCTGCTGCAAAGTCTGGGGGATTGTAGGGTCTTAAGCTTCAGGTTGCATGGAGAAAGCAATAGGCTGAGATGCTTCTGAGACAGATTTCCCACCATCGTACCTTATCTTCCTCCTAACCATGATGTTAAGCTCACCCTATTAGCCAAGGTAGGTTTGACCACTTTCAGGACTTTCAATCAAAGTTCTACGGCCTCATATACTTTCAAACCCCCACCCCGAAAAACAAGACAAGGCCAGGTTGGACAGGGCTTGGTGCAACCTGGTCTAGTGGAAGGTGTCTCTGCCTGTGGTATGGGATCAGAACTGGATGTATTTTAAGGTCCCTTCCAACAAAAACCAGCCTGAGATTCTATGATTCCTAGGGGCTTTGGGGTAGTTTTCCTCTCGGCAATAGGACCGTACTTTGTAATTGAAGGGTCTTTGGTACCACTTTGGTTGTAGGTTGAAGGAGGCTGCTTTTCTCAAGGGTTTTTTTACCACTGCAGAGCTATCTGAGCAGTTTTGCCATCATTCATCTGTATGTATTGCACACATGGAGAGAAAATCAGTGCATAACCAAATCTGATATTCCCAAAATCAAACTAAAAAAACCACAAAGGTTGCAAGACATCATTAAGTATTTTTCTTCTCAATGCTGTTAGGATTGCTGTTAGGACAGACCATGTAATGTGCTTTCAAACACATTTCCTTTTTTAAGACAGCAAATACAACCCCCTCTTAAGAGGTTTCCCATCAGAAGGGTGACGGTCAAGAAAGCTCATCAATCCTGAGAGTGTCCTGGGAGACTCAGCATTCCCTCCATGCACCACATTGCACAGCCAGTCTTTTTCCCAGAAAGCTAAACTGTTCCCAAATTCTGATTCTGAAACTTACAGAAATTAAAACATTTTCATCAAACCTTATCATGGGCTCAGCAGCAGCAGTCATTTTTCTCCTTCTTGGTAGCTGGTGCAGCACTGTTTTTGATTTTGGGCCTGGGAACAGCGCTGATAACACCAGTGTTTCGGTTACTGCTTAGTGATGCTTTGGTCTGACCAAGGACTTTCTGAGTTTCATGCTCTGCCAGGGAGGAGGGAAGCCGGGAGGAAGCAGAGACAGGACACCTGACCCAAACTGACCAAAGAGGTTATTCCATACCACAGCACGTCATGCCCAGGCTGGAAAGCAGAGGGCAGAGACCTGGAAGGGTGGGGGGGCACTGCGTGGTCGGGCTTGGTATTAGGTGGTGAGAATTGTATTCTTTCCTTGTATTTGCCTTGTCATTATTATTATTGGTGGTAGCAGTGGTTTGTGTTATACTTTAGTTACTAAACTGTTCTTATCTCAACCTGTGGGAGTTGCATTCTTTTCGATTCTCCTTCCCATCCCTCCGGGAGTGGGGGGCAAGAAAGAGGGAAAGTGAGTGAGAGAACGGGCTGCGTGGCTGAGAGGCTTAAACCACTACAAACCTCTACGAGGTTTTTTGCGGGTAAACTGCTTATTTATGTGAATAGACATTGTCTGCATATATACTAGAAAACTGTTTATTCTGCAGCACCCCAAACAAGGAGGGGATAAATGGTATTGACAATTATTTCTAAAAAGAAAAATCATTTAGGCTGGCATATAAACTGAAAAGTAGTCTGGTTATCACACATTCTTTGGGAAACCTGGATATTTCAAACAAGTTGATAACAAATGGGATATATCACACAAAATACAGAAAACAAAAATCACACTGATAGACAAACATTTATTGATCTTTGGCTTTAGAAATCGTTCTATTTTGGATATGAGAAATACTATAGAAAATAATGGAAGGTTGTTTCAGTTTTTTTTTAAACCTAAATAAAAACAGTCTATCGTTTTACAGTGCACAAATGCAAGGCATGCAGAGTACATGTAGGGACACTGAAGTACTATATGAGCATCCCCGCAGTAGACATCAAATGTCTGACATGGATCAACACTTCACAAAGGCAAGCAAGTTGGTGGGGCAGTTGATATACAGCAGATATCACAGTTTCTCTTCCATTTGCTGTGGTATTACCATTAGCAACTAGTAGATATAAGTTTAATTTTAGGAATATGTACATTATAAAAACAATATTAAATTATAGCATTTCAACAGAATGAATGGGGGAAAAGAAAGTATAATCTTGTTTCACTGTGCAAAATTTACTAACGTTAGAGGGACTTAGGTGTCTAGATAACAAACTAATTCTTACTATTTTCACATTAATAAAATGCTGCCTGATACATGGTAACATTAAGCAAGACAGAATCAGCTTCTTAAATGCTCTATAGTAAAACAGGCAATAAAATTTCTTACAAATACTGTAAGGAAATGTTTAGCAAGCTTACTGGAGCAAGTTTTCCCCAAACTGTACTACATACAGTACGGATTGCTACAGCCATTTTTTAGAGCTGAAAGCTCAAAGTGCTTTTATAAGCCTCCCTCAGAGGAAGGCTTCCTTTGGTAGATTTGAACCAGCAACACCATCTCCACTTATAAGCACTTCATGTTTAGGATGCATAATTAACTCAGGGGTAGGCACCTGCTGTTTCCTCACTGTTTTAATTTCCCAGCTGAACCAGACCAGGCAGGCTCCACCTCCAGCTCTTGCCGCCCTCGGAAGAAGCTGAAGGGTAAAGGAAGGGTGATTTCACTGTTCAACACTTCAGCAGTGGGTGCTGGGTACAAGGCGTTAACTTGTGCCTTTTCACTTGAAGCCTCTTTGCTCGGTGACAGCCAGCAGTGTTACAATCCAGCTCTTCTGTGCTCTTTTTACCCCAAATCCATAGATACAGTGAACTTCAGTGCATCTGAGCTCAAGCAGAATCACTTACCTGGCTAAAGTCACCCCCGTGACTTCACAACTGGGACACAACTGACACCCAGGGTGCCACTACAAAACCTTGTTAAGTAACAGTCAGCCCTTCCAGGGCTGTTTTAAGTCCTCTCAGGCATAAAAGAAAGCCTGGAGCACCTCCCCTGTGAAGAGAGGATGAGAGTTGGGTTTGCTCAGCCTGGAGCAGGCTCCAGTGGGACCTCATAACAGTCTTCCAACACCTAAAGGGGCCAACAAGAAATCTGAAGAGAAGCTTCTTACAAGGGCCTCTAGGCACAGGACAAGGGGGAATGGCTTTAACCTGACAGAGGGGAGACTGAGATGAGATCTTACGAAGTTCTTCCCTGTGAGGGTGATGAGGCACTGGCTGTGGCTCACAGCCACAGAGGCTGTGGCTGACCCATCCCTGGCAGTGTTAAAAGCCAGGTTGGATGGGGCTTGGAGCAACCTGGTCTCGTGGAAGGTGTCTCTGCCTATGGCAGGGGGTTGGAACTGGATGAGCTTTAAGGTCCCCTCCAATCCAAACTATTCCATGATTCTATGGTTCTATGAAAACTGAATGCACAGATCACAGTGGGGTGTTATATGCCAGTCAGGAGGTGAGCAAAGCCGTTACATTATTATCACAGTAATGGGAATGGAAAAGATTTCTTCAAAATCTTACTTGCCTCTAATGTGTAATAACCCATAAACACACACGGACATTCTAATGCCAAAACTAGTAAGTTTATAGCAAATCCCATATTAAGGGCTAGCAGGCCTTGCATTTTCTTTCCAAAACTTAATACTCCATTATGTAGCAAAACAACCACAGATGTTCACACAAGAAATGTAAAGCCTGTGTTCCAAGATCACGCACATTTAGGCACTTTAGTCTACAGTGTACAAAAAGAATGCAACATTACTGTAGGTTGTTTATTATCTGTAGTAGTTGTACCTAAGTATTATCCATACCGACTTCAGGAAAATCAATTCCAAACACTAACCAACAAATGCTCACAAAGCCCCAGCCCAGAACAGAGCATATCCCCAGCATCTCCAACAAGTGCTGCGCTTTCCTGTTCACATATCCCAATGAACCTCTACAACATATAGCAAACGGAACGATTTGTTTTGAATCAGCCACAGGTAATGCAACACCAGTCAGGGACACGTCAATGCAATGCAACAACCATCTGACACCATCTTCGCTGTGAAGCATGACATCCTTAATACTTGTAAAGCTGTAACTACAAAAAACGTATTTTAACAGTAATTTAGCAATAAGAGAAAGCTGGAATTTACATAAATAGCATCAGAATCTTTCTCATTTGGCAAATACTGAATGAAGGGAGGGAAGTCTTTTCTTCTTAGGTTTGCTCAAGAGCAGAACGCATACTGTGCTTTTCACTTAAATAGACAAGAAAAAGAGACTATTAACAGAACAGCAACACTGAATTTATGTATGTTCCCAGCAACAAAGAAACAAAGTAAAATATTTACAACTTGGAGGATGTTCCCTGTGCAATTTGCAACAAGTCTACCTTATGAGAAATTTTAGGCTTAAATTATTTAATAGCATCTTTACATTAACATTTGCTCACATAAGCGGGAAGACCAAAACACAGAGATTCCTGTGATCACTATTACACAGTATTTACGCATTCCTCCTAGAAGACCTTACGTAGTGAAACATGCAAGATCGTTACAAGGGGACAAAGGAATGACTGAAGACAGGAAAAATAAACTGTTGGCACATCATGACATGGGTATGAACTGTATTTACGAAATAAAACTTTTGTTGCGTTTTAATTTGTTCCAGGTTATTATAAAAAAATACTATAAATCCCCATTCTTGAAGCTTAGAACATATACAGGAAGCAGATTTACAGTGAACAGAGGAAAAGAGAACAAGGTTCACCTGAAGCACAGATATTTAAAGCCAGGCTTTAAAAAATTCTTAGCAACATTATAAAGTAGAAATGGCCTGCTACTGAGGAGGTTTGTAAAAACATACTCTCAAAACCCTACTGAGGTGTACTCGCTTTATAAACAGCAGAGTCATACACACAAGTGTGTTGTTGAGAGAAATGCTTGTGAATCCAAATAAAAATTCGTGACTGATGTGTCACGTATGGAAAAAGTTTCACATATGGAAAAAGTCTGGTATTTACAGGTGGATTTCACCCTGCAATAAAAAACTGCATACTTTTTAATACTTCAGTCTGGACATCAAGTTTTACAACCAAAATTTAGTGTAAAAGTATTTGACATCTGGTTGCAGGCACTGACATTAATTTAAAAAAAAATAAAATATGATTCATGGTATCAGGATTAAACATAATTTCCATTAAAAACACCACTGAAATCAAAGTTATAAAAAATACATATATACTGGCAGGCAAAACAATGTCCAGTGCAGCATTACTCTCCTGGCAGTCCACAGTGAAAGACTGGAAAAAGTGCAGCATATAGAGATGTCAGTAAATCAGCCCTGAAATAACATCTTGGCCTCATGATCTCACGCCCAGAGGAGGAAGACCTTTCAGTGTGGTGTTAGAAGGAGATGAGACATGCCATCTATATCAGTGCACGCACTGCCAAAGCCACAAAACATGACAGACCTTCCTAAAGAGGAAATTGCACAAAAATCACTCCGAAGCACGGGCTGAGTGCTCTACATCAGCTTGCTTAACTAGATCAGACATCTGGCTCCAACACTTGTTGCTTAGATGCTTTTTAGAGTTATTATCTGTGAGGTCAAAATATTGCTCTTAGTTTACCATTTGGGATTTAGGCTGCAGATGCCGAAAATAACAGTCTTACATGCTCATAATGGTAAACATTCAAATTTAAATTTTTATTTTGGATACAAGTGATCTGCTGTTGCCTTCCTCTCTTTCTATTGTGGCTGAGCAAAATCTCAAGACTTCTCCAAGACAACACACAATTTTCTTTGACCTCATTTTCATTGAACACTTCGATTTTCTCTGTGCACTTAATTCTTCAATCTGAACTAAAACTTTCTAGTAACTTTGTAGTGACAAAATGAACTCTGGGGTTAACTCTGGGGGTCTGTGGCAAACAAATAAATGTACAAACTGAGCTGTGTGACAAAGCACGGAGCTTTTTAAAACTATTCAAAATCTTCTCTGGAAAAACAAGCTAATGTTCAAAAGGGCTTTCAGAATAAAGAAGCATAAGACCTTTTGCCTTGTAGAGCCTTCCAACAGCTTTTAAGATTAGATGCTTTCAATTTTCTATGTGGTATGTCCAAGACCTCAATTACCACAATTACTGTGACAAAGTACAAAACTTTTCATTATTCCTTTTAAGTCAGTTGACATTTCTGTACTTTCCAACTGTTTTACAGACTGAGGTTATGCTACCCAATTGTGCTGTTGATGTATCCTGGTGGCTTTTTTGTTTGTAGGTGTGTTTGGCTTTACAACCCACATAAGCACACATTTCTATTCACACATCTCACAGTACTTGTGACTCAAAGGAGAAATGTCATAGGAATGACTTTTCTAAAGCACATCCTTCCGTACAAAGATGTTCTCTTGCACCAATACTAAGTTTTTATTCCCATCACTTTATCACTTGATTGTTATGCAAAAGGAGTCTGGAAGAACTAAAAACTGTGCAGCTAAAAAAAACCTCAAAACCTGGCAAATCCTACAGCTTGAGAAGGTACCAAAACAGGACAAGCACTGCCTAAGAACACTGCCTGCAAAGTGGAAGAAAAAGCTTGTTATAATCTGTTCTCCTCTTCTTAACCAACTCCTCTAAGCTCAGAAACAGCCCAAATGTTATGTTTGGGCTTCCCTAAACTTGCTGAAAGACTTGGATTTATCACTACCTTTAATATTTTGTCTAAAGGGACTACCATAATAACAGTGTAGTGTTTAAACAATCATTAATAAGTTTGTTCATATTTCAGCTGAAATTCAAAGTTATTTAAACTACTTAAAGGAACTAATCCTTCAAAAATACATTCATTAAGCCAAATAGATTAATTTAAACCAAAACAATAAAAATCAAAATACAACCCTGAACTAATTTAGCCCCATCAGTTCTCTGTAGGGAATGCAAGGAAAAAGCTGTGGACAGAAAAAAGAAATAAAGCTAACAGTCACATTACTGGAGGGAGAAAGCGAGATCAGAATTAAGGAAGAAATAAGGAAAGAAAGAAATGCTGATTCTCTGTCAAAGGCACCTTTCCTTCTAAAATCTCTCTGAAATTAAATAGGTAGTGGGAAAAAGCAAGACTAAATGTTTACACATACTGAATAAAAGCTACTAAAGATTTCAGTAACATTTAACCTGGTTTACCATTTCTACAAGATGATTCCTCCTCTCGGGTGCTGACAGAGCTACCCATAAAGAAATAAAAGCATTTGCTTGCTGCTGTTTTGAAGGAACTTACGAAGAAGTGAGCAGATGCTGCTTTGAAGCTTACATGGAAGTCAGGATTATCAGGGTTGCTATTTTATTAAAGAGCCACTTTTGAGCATGTCATGTAGTTGTAGGAAGCACTGCTCACAACCACTGCAATATGCTCCCTCTTGTTTCACTGTCACCTCACATTTCAAAGGCATTTATTGCCATATTTTAGTTTTTAATAAGCCTCCTAGACTCATGTAGAGATTAAATGGATCCAAAGAAAGACCATCTCCCACTCAGATCAGACTGCTGACCAGGTCAGCCATTCTGTTCTGCAGAATAATGAAACAGCAAGCACTCATCTCAAACTTACAACATCCAGGTGCCCATTTTTCACTGTGATCAGTGTGACAGCTGAAGAGTAAGACAGGATGAGCTCTTACCAAAAGCTCTGTGAAGCTCAGCTATGCACACAATCTCTGCTGAGTGCAACATAACGACAGCTCAGTTTTACTTATGAGCTTCCAAAATACCTATGCCAATAGAAACTTTGTTACTTAACATTATGTTGATGTCTTCTCCAGTATCCAAAGTCTACTCCCATCCTTCAGTTGCAACAATAGGTTACATCTTCTCTATAGTAAGCTTCATCAGCCAAGTTCACTGTCAGAATCAAAATGCCCTATACTGCTTTATTTTCCTGAATAAAACATTAACACTGGATACCAAACTATAACTTAAAAGCTGACCTTATTAATTCTGTTAGTAATGATACATGTCAAACTAATAGAAAGTGTGTCCAGTGCTGGTGGACCTGTCATCATATGTCATTCTGTTCACCTGAAAGACATTGCCTAGGCATGTTTTGAGGTCAGAATCCATCAAGTCAAGTATTTTTCTTTAGGCCAATTCACACAGTTAAGCCTTTGCCCCTGTTAATTATGAAAAGTTGGTGTGGGAAATAAAAAACAAACAAATCAAAGATTGCTGCACCAGTAGCACTGAAATACTACACTACAATGAAACCAGTAGACTCATGCAAGGTGTTCTCAGACATCCCCAATGCATGCAACAGGTACTAGCTGGCGTAGAAAAAATCTTTCAATAGTATCAGTAAATGCAATTTAATAAACTAATAAATAACTTAAAAGGCATTCAACATAGTAAGACTATTTATCACCAGCTTAAATTGCTGATTTTCCACATTTCATTGAGTTTGTTTTCCCATATGGTAGGTTTGCTACATATTAAACAGTTAAGCTTTTCCATTTATAAATGCTTGTTGTATGCCAAAGCTGTATGCAAATTCAGGAGAGAAAGAACAATAACATCAAAACAGCTTGTATTAGTTAAAAATACCACTGACCTCCGTAAAGTATAACATTAACTTCTTTAAAAAGTTACTGCATATAAATCCCCGGTCCTGTTTTGCAGTTACACAAAACATCTGAAAAATTGTCATTCTACTTTTTTTTGCAATGGTTTTATACTTGGAATCTATCCCTCCAGTTAAGCAAAGCTTGTAAAGTTAATGCTTTGCTCCTCCTTCCTATAGCTGTTTTATTAAACAGCAAATCTGTTTCTGAAGCCAAGAGATACTGGTTGTTACTATATGGCCAAGTTAATACAGATTAGAGCGGCAAAAGATGATGATCTGACAGAGCAGAAATTTCAAGATAAAGCATTTAAGTACATCTTTTCTTCCCAAAGAGCTTAAATTCTTTAGCACAGCTCAGTACCCGTGAAAAGGCACCAAAACCAAATAGCCCTTTCAACTGAACTTTCAAAACAAAAAAAAAAAAAAAAAACAAAAAAAAAAATCCATTTTTCACTTTAAAACGGATCTTGAAATTACTAGATACACATACATCCGTCTCCCATGGCCCTGCAAGACACAGTCAGTAATTTAAAATAAAGATTCCATATTTTATAACTTCATATATATTATATATTTAATATATAATATATATTTATATGTACACTGCACAGATAAATACACTCTCAGCAGGATTAAACTATTTTGTTTTGAAATGTTTGATTGGCGTCACTACTCTTCTACTGTTTCGCGAATTCAATGGAATTTATCTATTACCTGAAAAGAAATTTAAAAGATCCAAATGGAATCTGTGGATCAATATTAGCACCGATACAGATGGCCATTACTTTAAAATGACTGCAGGGACTGAAATAATATGGTTTTTATAACTTTTCTCTTACTGCACAAGCATTCCTGCAAAATATTTAGACAGCAATACCTGTCAGGCCCATACATCTATTCCTGTTAAATTTAAATTTTATACAACTTTCCTTACTGTAATATACAGTATCTCTTTTGTTCTGTTGGATTTTTTCATTTTTCACGGAGAAAAGTGACCAACAGCTATCCAACAGAATTATTTATTTATTTATTTTTAAATCCCCAATCTCCTTCCATTGTATGGCTCAGTTTCAAGATTTAACTGATAGGCAGCCACGACCACTATAACCAGTACCCTTCTGACACAGTTCAGTCACTGACTGTTGATGCTTAGAACACAAAGTTTTGAGGCTGGCTTGCTGTTAATGGAAACCAAGATACCCAGAGATCATACCTTTCTGTCACCACCTGCCAAACATTAACGTCACTGAGTCCCGATACTATAATTCAACTAGTTACCTACCATTTGGGTAACAAAAAATAACACACCCAGTTGCGATTTTAAACATTATATGAATATTCACCCTGAGAACACAGAGGAAGTGTTTAAAAAAAATTCTGATATGTTTTCTCTTCATTTACAGTTCTTTTCTCTTCATCTCTTCTTGGGCACCTGGGTTTGTATCTAGTATTTGACGTCACATAATCTTTCTCGGTTGACCTGTTTAGGCGACAGTCAGGTACTGGTGATAGAAAAGCCCAAAAAGACTTGTAGAAAAGAGGCAAGCAGCAATCCACCAGGTGAGGAATGACAGGAGTCCACGGAACAGGAGAGGAGTGAAAATATTCTTTAGGCTTCCCAAAGCCATTGTTATTTGTACTACAGTTACTTTCATCTTTCCATCAGCAGGTGGAGACTCAGAATAAACTGAACTGGGAAGCAGACTGTTTTCTACTGGAGTGTCAGAATTCAGCTGTGGGTAGATGCCCCAAGAATAATTACCTGTTAAAAAGAAACAAGTAACACATTTTTGTAGATTTAATTTCAAGTTCTGTTATTTCTATCACTTTATAAATCATCCTATATATATTTTTCACACACACAAAACCAGAAGTTTTTATAACTTGGCAAATACTAACTGTATGTCATCCTGATCATACCAGTGAGCTATAAGGATTCAGTTTACCTTTTGACAACCCAGCATCCAGATATGAAGATGTGACATAGTTGCCTTGGGACCCTTGTCAGTGCTGGGTATGATTCATCTTACCAGATGTAGATGTCTACTCCAGAATGGGATGAATCAGAGCCTAATAAAGCCTACCTCTTTCTGTTGACATTTTGCAAAAAGAATGCCATGACTGCATGGCAGGCTGTAAAAGACATCCCTCACAAGAAAGAAAGAATTAAAAAAAGACCCCAAGAGCGACATCAGCTCTCCCAGCAATGAAATGAAGCCCATATCTCACAATTTCCATTCACAATGTGTACTGAAGACTGAAAAGCTGAAAAAAAAAATCCCTTAACAGCTGCTCATAAGGTTAAACCATCAGTGCTTTACACAGCTCACTTTTAAAATACTTTTTAAGAGACATTGCAGCAGAAGAGCATTATTGGCTGCATTGCACAACTTCTCACAAAAAAATCAAACAAATCAGCACATAGTTGAAAGATGTCAAAAGCAGCAACAGAAGAGGACGGCTTAAAAGCTGCACATCAGAATGTTTTATACTGCAGGGAACTACAGTGCATTTCTGCATTGCGGGGACCTGTACATTCTAATTTTCTTCAGTAAGCTGAAACTTAAGAACCCTGCATAGAACAGAACACAGTTTTGTTGATCCAATTTTGCCTACCTAGTGTTTTCAAGAGCAGAGTTGTGTGAAGGAGCATTACCAATGGTGCAACATACTGCAGTGCAATTACACAAAGATAATAGAATACCCGAGCCACCTGGGAAAACAGAAAAAAGTAATTCATGAGTTCAAGCTGATCAGAGCAAACCTTTATGAACAAGTCTAGAAAAAACAAACAATTTATTAAAAAGAGGATACTTATGCATTAAAGCTGTTCTAAAAGTTTTCTAGTACATCTTGGCATGTGACATATTGTCTTCAAAAGATCTACTGAAGAAATCCCTATAATGAATTCTAGTTTCAAAATGTTTACAAATCTGACAGAAAGAGTTGAAAGCAAATAGCAAAAAGCATTAGTTCTGTTACAAGGAACAGAATTAATTTTGCTTCTGCAAACTATGTATCATCATGCAAAGGTTCCCATTTCAACACACCAGAATCAAGCTAAATATATGTTTATATTTTTTGAAGTGCCCAGTGATTTACAAATTAAATCCTATTTCAAAAATGAAGCTGTAGTTACAGTCCAAAGCCTCATGAAGCAAATAAAAGTTGGGTTAATATTGCAGTCCATTTTCAAAAGTGAGGCATTTTTAAGATTTCCAACTGTGAAACATCAGTATTTTTTTAAAAAAGATGACTTTTCATTAGTAGTTGATCAATAACAGCATTTAAATGGTCTTTATTTCAGGTATACGTTATGGTTCATTGAAATCCACTCAGATTTATCGCTCCCACTGCTCCCAATCTATTCCATCTTTCTCAAAATTGTCACATCACATATTTTATGTAAGCTATTCACTTGAAAGACAAGACCAAATAAAGAAGGAAAAGAGTCATAAAAGCAATGGCAAGCAAGCAACGAAATAAAGCTAACTGGATTTTAGAAAAGAACAGACGACAGTGGCAAAAAAGATGGAAGGCAGAAATAACATTTACGGAAATACCTCTAAAACCTTAAAGGGCTTTGTGATGAGCAAGCATAAAAAAAAAAAAAAAAAAAAAACTTTCATAAGAAAAGGTAGCAAGACACTGATAGAAGAAAAAGCACGAGACGAAACATATTGCAAGGAAATGGATGGAATAAGATAAAAACAACAAATTAAAAAAGTAGTAATTGCCACAGGATGACAGATAGGAAAGACTTTACTGGCAGTTCCAAAAGAAGACGTGGCTAAAAAAACAAGACAGACAGAACTTCATTTAGTGTCTATGTCCTTCTCAAAGAGAATGTATGAAGATACTGGATAAACAGATTCAGGAAATGCCATATACAGAAAATAATACTGGTTCACAGACAGGATGAAAGCTCCCAGAACTAAGACTATGTACTTACATCAATGAGCACAATTCTGTCCTAAACCAGGTTCTGCTACATGTATTTCCTAACATTTTCCTGAAGCAATCTGCTAGTCACTGCATTTGCAAATAATTACTGCACAGTCCACTTATGACCTTCAGCTACTCAGTTAAGCCAAGGACAAGATTATAAGTAATAGTGACAACCCTAAGAGAGGAATCTTTGTTTTATGACAACTTGCCAATAACTTAAGACAACTGCATATGTGTGATACTTCTCTGTACATTTTGGTTTGCAGAATTTCTCTGTGATAGTTGTTTTTTTATAAGATATAGCCCAGGAAGCTCCATTCAGATTTCAGCTCTGGTGCCACAGGAGATACAAAAATTGGAACAAAGCATCTGTACAGACAGAGCACTCCAAATGCATAACCTCAGTGCCACCACACTTACCATTTTCTGCAAATCAACCATACTTATTCTGCCAGCTTCCTTTTTCATCTGATCCACACTTTTCTGGGCTAAATTTAGATAGGCCTGTAAATGATGGCGTATCATACCTAACCGTAAAGCACACAACAGGATTACAATCCACAGCCTGACAGTGTCAAAAGTATCTTCTGACATCCTGTGGATAAAAAAAAAAAAAAAAAAAAAAAAAAATGTAAAGCTGTTTTCCATTGGTCACCTACTGCTACAGTTATTTGTATCATCTGTAAAGGAATCTTGAAGCACATTGTCAAAAATTCTTAATACACAATCTACAGTTATGTTCACATGCAAGTAGGATTCACTTTTGCCCTCCGATTCTCTCTTTACTGCTACTTCTTCGTAGACCTATCACAGCATTAAATCCAAATTAGTATCCATTTATCTGTGAACAAGAGCAGCTCGTAAAGGCTTAAAATCTGAGTAATGAAGATATGATGCTAAAACATAAGCTCGCTGAGATAATTACAGGTTTTGAGACACGCAGGTCTGGATAGCAAATACGCACTTCAGTTGCCTTAGACACCCTGCTATAGCACAGCCCTCATTTAAAATAAACTGAGGAACACCTTCAAAGCACCTGGTAAGCCTAGCAAGCATTAAGTGTCAGGCAATCATATCTGTTTGAATACTACTATTCTGAATTATCTAGACTAATAGTGATAATGACAATCACCTATGCTACTGATACTATATTTATTTCAGATACCACTCTCCTGAAAATTCCTTTCCCTTCTATTTTTTAAATATTTCAGCTATCAATTTCATACGCATTTCATCTACACATGCATCTGAAGACAAATCACTGAGATCCATTCTCACGCCAGTGTATCTTGACTGCCTTCAGGGAAACCAGTCCTCCCCTCACCAACATGTACAAGGTTCCTGAAAGTGGCAGTGAGGTGGTATTCCACCCCTAGGAAGGAAAACCGCTGCTGCCAAGCAGATGCCAGAAGACAGCATTTTGGAAACCACCACCTTAAAATTCAACACTCTGCAACTAATTCTCATTCTTCCAAAATAATCAGCTCTTCAGAGCTCAGCTGCAAATTCTACGAGACCTTTAACAGCAGATGTTATTAAATTTTAAGTCTTTCATGTTTCTATGATTTCCACAGGACACTACTCAGACTTCTGGTTTTGCTCTCAACACCCCAGAAAGAATTTTTAAAGGGAATCTTACAAAGGGATGCTCTCTTTGCCCAAAGGTGGGTTCATAATGTAGTCCTTAGTGATTGGTTTTACCCACAGTAGAACCATAAATAAAGGTGCCAAGAAGTTTATATGGAGCAATGTTCTGAAAGAAATAATAAAAAAAAAGGGGTGGGGGAGGGTAAGTTATTAAATACAAACAATTACCATACTGTTGAAAGTGGGGGTACAGATTGAAAAGGAGAAATCCAAATTTTAAAATAGTTGAGAAGAAGTTAAATAAGATTACTTCCCTGTTCTATAGGTATGACTTACATTTCAACAAATCAGTAATACTATAATTCTGTGAAATCACACTCTCTGTGGCTTTAAAAAAGTGCTCTTAGAATATCTGAAAACCTGATTTATTCTAAACAATCTTACCAAAACAGCTGCCTGCATTAAGCCACACGACAGAAAAGACAGTTGCTGAAAATTTCCATGTGATAGTATAACATCAAATTGCACTAGCTAATTGCAGTTTTAATCTAGAGAATTAGCATCTCAGATAATTATGATCAGATATATTAAAAATATACTTATAGTACTATTTTTTAATCAAAAATTTACTTAAATTTTCATTATTGATAGAGACCAGAGGAAACAGTACTCAGAGGTCAGATTTCCCGGTTTAACGAAGTAATGAAGTTTTTTTTACTTAGGAACCTTGACTTAAGGGAAACTTGGTGCTTACATTCAACTAGACATTCAAACAAAACAAATGAAATAAAAAAGAAAAAAGTCAGCACAGCTATTTTATTTTAGAAGCATTGTCCAAAACTGCAGTGTAAATGTAAAACTAGAGTAGTACTCTCTTATCTTTGAGTACAAAACAAACAGCAGAATTTAAAAAAAGGAGGTAGCTTTCTGGATATTTTTTCCAGAATCCTTCTTCATCTCCACACCCCACATCCCAATTATTTTCCATTACTAAAATCAAACTAAAAGAGTTGAAGACTTCAGTGCTGTAGATCTGGTGGTCATGCCAGTGTAATGCTTCCTCACTAATACAATCAGCTTGTCTATACTTCCATCTCCAACCAGAGAGCTTCTACACTATAGAAAAAAATGAGGTAATCAAAAGTTATCCTGAAGAACACAAGTCCTTTCTGATTTCTCATTTCTAAACTTCCTAAAACCATTAAGATGTTTGCATATTTCAGAAGATGTCATCACATGCACATTTAAACCATAGATGAAGAAATAAGCACTGCTAGTTACTCAGTGTTGCTAGGGAACACGACAGCACCGAAGAACAGTTCAAAGCATTTCACTAACTTGTGAAAGTGTTTTACATTAGCTTCAACTTATTTAAGACATCCTACCAAGCTAAGGGACTGGAATGTGCTAAGGGCGGCAAGAATCCCTTTCTGTCTGAGCACAGGGAGAAAAGCTGAAAGACTCTGGAAAATGAGGGAATGTGTATGAAAATGGTACAAATTGATTGAGCCTCAAAAATATAAGCAGGCAAGGATATTTCTAAATAAAAAACAAACCTGCTATCAGAACCAAAAAGGACTCCAGAATATTTTTATTCCTTTTACCAAAAAAAAACCCTTATTGCTCAATTCCTTTATAAATAAAAGAACCACATTAACCATTTTGTGTATATTAAGTAAGTTCACCATTAACCTTAGGGGTTTTTTGGCAGTGCTCTCTGGAAGTTAAGTCTCCCATTCTGTAATATAATGGGAAAGGGACCTTGTTTCCTCTGGGGATTTTTCTGGTTGTGGGGATTTTGTTTGGTTTGGTTGTTTTTTTTTGGGGTGGATTCTTTTTTTTTAGTTGGGGTTTTTTTCTTTTTTTTTTTTTTTTTTTTTTGAGTGGGGGAGTTGGTTTGGGGAAGAAGTTTGAGGGCTGGTATTTTTCTGGACAGCTTTGTGGGTTTGGGATGGATTTTTTTTTTGTGGGCTTGTTGGAGTTTTTTCCCCCTAAAAGTAGGCCACATATTTGACTGCAGACACAACATTTTCCTGCACCCAAATTAGAGAGCTTCCCATCAGTGACATGCTGTCTTCATTTACTATTCCCATTTAGTCACTAACAAACAATTGCAAACAGTCCGTAATGACATACTCATTGACAAAAACACATCACTAAGGGCAAATACCAATCTCTTCAGGCCACTTAGAATCTATCATTTGCCAATGATTCTCCATTTATAATTGCATTACCTAATTACATTGATATCTGACCAAGTTTTAATCCATTTAACATAATTTTTTTACTGTCCCAGTTCAATAGTCAGTGTATTGGTAGACCTTTGAAAATTTGTGTGGTATTGCATAAAGTTATCTTCAACAACCAGCTCCAAAATCCTCTAAACATTAAGTTAGAGAAGATTAATTTTTCATAACTTCATTCTAGTGGATATTAATTACCCATTATTTCTTGATTAATGAACTTGTTTCAGTAGGTTTATATTTCTGCCTAGGATCTCATGTTCACAGATAGAGGAAGATGTTGGAAAACTAGAGGACACTTACAGAAAAGACGTAAGAAATTTTAAAATACTGAGAACCATAAAACCAAAACACTAGGAAGTTTATTTAGCTTATCTGAAAAGAACAGATTAAGAAGTGACTGGGTCACAACCTACATATACACAGAAACTCAACAGCAGATACAAGAAGCCAACAGCTTTCAGCTGTACCTGGATGCATGCAACTGCAATGAGTGCAAGTATAACACAGAGTACTTGGCTATAAATTTACCAAGACTGAAGGACCCATTTTAAACACAGATTATTTTTTAAAATGGGCATTTTGGGGAACAAAAAAAAAATAGCAGTTTGAATATAAATAATTTCCATATCAGAAAATATAACAGTTCTCTTAGGAAAGTGACCAGGCTAAATGACCACAATGGTCTACGCTGCATAATCTGTCATTAACATGTATTAAACATCAAAGGCAAAGATCTATCAAAGACATTTGGAGTTCCTCCCTCAACCAGAGAGCGCTGAAGAGAAACAGTCAGGTCAGAGAAAACATTTTTACTACCAAACTTAAGGACAGCTGAAAATTAAAATATTCCCTTAAACTCACTTTAATGTCTTACCCTTATTAAATATTCTGGGTCGTTTTTTCTTTGTATCTTACCCTGAACTTATGAAACGCATGATGGTCACCTGGAGGTGGGGGTGGAAAAACAAAAATTCCTGTGGTTGCACCTCTACTTCCTGAAAGACATCTTAACTTCCGAGAAGATATGATGGGGAAAAGGAAGCAGTAAGCAGAAACATTAATGGTGGAGCTTTTGCAGGAGAAAAGGAAAGCTCCTTTAATTGGGACTCTAATTACAAGGCAAAGAATGTAACAAGATTGGCAGAGCACAGGTTGAGCAGAAAGAGGCAGGTGGCAGGTCTGCTCAAGATAAGAAAAGCAGGCAGCAACAGAAGTCTTAGTCACTACCTTCTTGTTGGAATGGCTTGATTTATTTTAAGACATTAAAGATTTAAGACTCAGTAGCATATACCTATGTGCATAGATTTTTCTCTTACTGTGTTATTTTTTCTGTTGCTAAATTCAGAGCATCCAGATGCATTTGAGCCAGTCGCAAGCCAGGGAATGTCAAAAAAGCACCAATAAGTGAACACAGAACAGCCAGGAACAATTTGAAGGTTAGTTTAGACACAGGACCCCTAAAAGAAAAGAAAGGAAATAAGCATTTTCTTGGGGAGGAAGTTGGGGGGTGGGGTATCAGAGACTATTTTCAACTCAACAGCATCTAACAATTAAAGAAGCAAACAGTATTCTATAGTCCTACTCTGGAATAACAGCATTATTACAAACCAATCAGGAGCTAAAAGAAAAAAGGTCAAATATTTATTTCCCAGACAAACAGCAAACCTAAGCTATTGCCTATAGACATTAAGTTTGTTAGTAGAGAACAAAAAAAGAGTAACTTTAATTGTAATTAATAGCATATCATAAAACAGAAATCTAATCATTATGTTTTTAAGAGAGGAACAGATGCATCATGTTTAATTGGTCAAAGACAAAAAGGGTATTTAAGTTATGCTAATCACATTCTACCTTTACCCATAAAAAAGCTCTATCAAACACTCATACTGCAGTTTTTCACAGATTTATTTAAAACATACACGTGGACAATTAACTCTTCCAAATGATCAATGTAGTTTGCTTTCATGAATTATTGAATATATGAAAAAAATTCAGGAAAAGAAATATCCAGGACCAGCTGAATTACAGAATTAATCACTGGATTACACAAAAAGAAAAATAAAAAAAACAAAAACAAAACACACACACACAAAAAAAAACCAAACAACAAAACCATAACCAACACCAAAAAACAAAAACAACCCAAAGAAAACCCCAAAACCAAAACCAAATGATATGTAACTAACACAGATTAAAGAGAAACAAAAATCTAGTAAACCACATGAATTTCAGATTCTTTCTTAATTTTTGTCATATACATTACCAAGAGACACTATCATAAATTCAACTGCTGCTGTAAACAGCCAAAGCATTGCAAAAGTTAAAAAATAAACAAACACTTAACAGGAAAAGTAATACAGAAGTTAGCAATCTTGCAATAGCATAGGAAAAGCAAGGTGAAGAAAACCCACGGAATTCAGGTAAGGGCTTCCCATGAGTTCATTCATAAATGACATACTAGCTTAAGAAAACTTCCATTTCTCAAAAATAGATTCCATAGCTTCTACACAATACTTGACGATTTCCATGAAAAACAGCCAAAGTGCACTTCCACAGCGATGACACACCCCATGAATGCATTTAGAGCAAGTGTGTAAGGAAAGAATTATAATCAAAATCCATCTTGCTATATACAAAGGCTGTCTAAGATAGCAAGTGCATATTTATACAAAATTAGAACCTACTGCATGTTCCTTCAACAGTCTGTTCAAAACTTGGATGTCCTGAAGCAAGCAGATGTTTTTGCATAACAGTAAAATGCTATGATAACCTGAAAACAGGACTGAACACCAAAATTTACTCTTAATGTCAACTTTATCACAAGCTCCATCTGTAGCTTTTGCACCCTCACCCTCCTGCATGTGACTGGCATGGCAAAAAATAACCCATCACCTAGTTTAAGCAATACTTACAAAGCTGAGGGGAACTACCTTAAAAAAAATCTTTATAATTTTACGAACTACAACCAAAATGTCAGGGTAGAAACTATCTCCAAATTAAAAACAGAAAACACAACTGCAACTTAATTAACTTATGAGTATTGATGAATTATTGACATTAACTCAACTCTTCACATTACTACAGAAATTTCAAGTATGTACAAAGAGGAAAATATGCAAAACAAATGCTTGCTAAGAAAGTCCAAGTGCTTCAGTTACAAATGCACACATAAACCAGACAAATATATTTCCAAAACTTACTGGGATTCCAGGCCCTGCTTTTCAAGAAATTGCATAGCACTTTCGGAGAAATTTGAGAATCCTGCAGAGACACATATATCTATTTTATTAGTGTACAAACGAAGAATCTCTTTTTGAAATAAAACACTAGATAAAAGTTATTATTTCAAACAAATTTCCCTTCTGTCTAGCATAGCTCTTTCATATGCCATATATTATAGCCACATATTGCATTACAGCTAATTAGCATGCGACAATGCAATAAAATTTGATTATTAACATCTCTGGTATTTGTACACTTTGGGAACATGAATAAAATTAAAATTATTTTTTACAAATATAAGTGTTTGGTTTGTTCTATTTTTTTCCAGTAAAGGAGCTTCACTTTACTACAAAAAGGCAAAACAGGTTAAAAGTAAACCTGGAAGGCAAATATAATTAACAAAACAAACAACCTAGGCAAATACTACACTATTTAAAATAAGCGGGGAAAATATACAGGATGTCCTTCAGAATCTGCATTCTGAAGCAGAATTTCTTAGAAGTGAATGAGAGAGAGAGTTCTTTTAATGTAAATATTCTCAAAAACACCTAAAAGTCTGGAAATAAATTTTTCAGGTCATGCAATCACTAGCGGTGTTGTGAACACTTAAGAAAGGAGTTACCTGATTCCAGTCCAAACTCTAGATAGTTTTCTGTCACAATGAGAATTGCCATTGCTTTCACAAAGAAAAAGAAACCAAAGGTGACACAGACTGATCTTTCACCTCCATCCTCTACTTTGAAGTAATGGGTAGTCAATGAAAATAGTACCTTGCTTCACAAGAAAAAGGTCAAGGAAAACTAAGTTTGTAAAATAACTAAATTTAAGAAATATAAAGCTGTATTTTGGTCATCTACCCTAGGGCTGTTCTATGATTAAAAAAAAAAAAAAGAAAAAGTAAAATAATTGTGTAAGTAAGGTGCTCAGCCAATTTCAGCTTAACATTACAGAATACTGTAAAGCAAAATAATCACATAATGGGTAGCCAGGAATACATTACTCTGGAGCATAGCTTTGATTTAGGCTTGTTTATTTATAGTCAACTGCAGCGATATTCACTATCAACCCAACAGAACTAAACCACGGTTAAAACAATTACATAAATATAAGTTAGATCAAACAAAAAATAAGACAACCATGTCTTCAATGCAAATTATTGATACAAATGGAAAATATTTCATTGAACTAGCATAACTTGGGGTTTTAACAGGTCCATTTCAAAACGCAAAATACCACTTCTGAATGCAACAACCGTGATGGCAGAGAAGTGAATAAACACTCTTAACCACAGAGGAGCTACACGTATTCTTCCTGGATACAAGGTACAACAGCAATACACAGGAAGAACCTGGTGCTCTAACAAGCACTTTTATCCATAATGGAATAAAATTTATTAACTATTTCTGCACACACAGAGTGTAGACCTGCCTCACAAAAAACTGTGATGATTGTTGTTTAGATTATCACATTTCTGTTTACTAAACAGAAAACATATGAAAGATGAAAGTTAGATTTCCCTACTTTCACATGCATGTCTTTGAAATTTTTACCTATCAAAGACAGTAAAACAAGTCCATTGTTTAGTAGTATGTAGGAAAGCTATCCCATGCTTATCTTGGGGAAAAAAAACCAAACAAAAAATAAAACCCTTCATAGGCCGGTATGATATATTAAGTCCTTTCCTGTAACCCTAGTGCCACAAATACAAACATCTAAGACATCACCTGCTCTGTTATAAAGCTGCTTTTAAAATGTTTATTGAGTATACTCCTTTTGAACACATTTCTAAACATGGAAGTTATCTCCAAAGTTAAACAGAAGATTAGGATAAACTTCTCTTATTACTGCAGACCAATAGAATTGTTTTGTTTTTTTTTTCTAATGGCATGCAATTTCCAGTCCATATAAGTAGCTGGAGGTCACTCTAGACATGACCCGCTTTGAAAAAATGAAAAGGAAAAAAATGGTTTTAAGCATAAATTGTACCCTTTTTTCAACTTTGCAATAACATTCATTCATATTTGCACTTTTTTTTAATGCTGGAAGTGTTTTCAGATGTAGACTGCATGAAAACATCTATTCAGTAACACATATGAACAATCATCAGTTAAGCTCTCAAGAAACTATATGATTATGCAATATTGCACTTCATTAGCCGGCACATATTTAACATACACACTGATGGATTTCATGCATATGCAAAGAGGTACTCACATGCACACAAGAAAGTGGCCTAGGGACAGCATCTAGTAACTCTACATTAACAGTAATCAACTTAAGCTCCCTTCATAAATCACAGAAAGAAGACATAGCTCATCCAGAACAGAGGTACATAATAGGCCATACAGACCATGTTCTGGAAAGCTCTATTACTCTAATGCATTCTTAAAGCCAGGCATCTTTTAACACCGAGGGACATCAATCACAAATTGAATGTACATTGATTCAAAATCTTGAAGTTATACAAAGGACTTCACAATACTTTGTGATCAATAGTAAAGAGATTTATAACCCCCTAGACACTTTATTTTCAACTACGGATTGTGCCGAAAGGATGTGGAAAATGCCATTAGAAAAAAGGAAGCATACTGACAGTAAATTCCAATTACAGTACAGATTCAGTACCCAATATATCAATGAAAGGTTATGCAAACTACATGTGACTGAAACTCGCTGTTAGTCAAGGTAAGCACTGCTCAGCAACAACTAAAACATCGGTGTGTTACCAGTGTTATTCTCAGACTAAAGCCACAGAGCACTGTACCACCTATCAGGAAGCTACTATCCCAGCCAAAACCAGGAGAGCCACTAATAACAGCACTTTGGGACCAGCACCAGATTAATTTCTGTATTTTTTCTGAATATCTACACTATGAACATTAAAAAATGCTAATAGCAGGCTACTGCACTGAATCAAAACATCTGTTTCTAGAAGACACAATTGAAAAAAATGCCAGTCTTCCAACTTCGCTAAGCTTTTGTTGGTCATTCTGTTAGCCAAATCCTTAGCACAGTCCTTAGTACAACCCTCAGTACACAAAACAGAAGAAACATCTGCCATCAAAATGCAAAATTGACTGCTTTCAATTGAAAATTTGGAGTCAACAAAATTTTTCCTCACACATTATGATTAATAATTTATGGTCTTGACATACTGAATTAGTAAATAGTTGTGTACATTTTAAAATATTCTCAACATTCCCGAGGCCTGATGCCACAACACATGAAATGAGCCAGTTCTCTTTTGGTGTCTCTCTTCACCTGTTTAGGTTCCCATGATCACAAGGACTGTTATCAATACCTCTGTATTTCACCCTTTGCACCATCCTCCTTCACCCAAAAAGCCATAATGCTTCCTTCCGCATTACCACTAACCCCCCAGACTGCACAGGATCACACTACTTCATCACATCAGTCCAGGAACCATATAGGTAATTACGTAAATTCAATACTACGAACCAGTGACTTCACAAGGATTTCTACAAAATCACCTACTTTGTGCAGAAGCCTCCAATAAAAACAAGGTCTATTTAATGCCACAGGAAAAAGTAAGTAAATAAAAGTACAAAGTCATAGAAAACTAGTTCTGACCATTTGTTCCCTTTGTATGATTAACAACTCTTAAACTACCTAGTACTAGGTTACACTTGTACACAAGTTTCTTATTTTCCAGAATTTATTTATTTCTACCTATCAGGCCATTATTCTCTAGTCTTTCCCAAATTTGCATATTTTTTCAGAAGTGGCTCATGAATTTTAAACTATCTTCTCTGAACTTTCTCCTACCCCAACAAAACTGAGAGAATTCCTTAAGAACTTTCTGAAGTATACTGTCCATTACTGCCAAAACCTCAAAACAATATTGGTCCCTTAGAAAATACATGCCTAGATATAAAAATGCTGAAGCATGCAACTGACTGTTCACAGCTTCTACATAAAAATTAAGATTTTTGCACATGACCTTTTGCTTTTAATAACTACTCTAGTGGATCTTATTTCCCTTCCAGTCATGTAGGAAGGCTAGCAAGAAAATACAGCTAATGTGCTTCTAACATGCAGGGAATACTAGATATGTTTCAACCTCCTTCAGATCCAAATGTGCAATGAATTCTCAAGTGCTTCGGCCAGATGAGAATAAAAACTGGAAATGCTGGTTTAGGCTCAATTTACGTAAACATAGCAGGTGAGAAAGAAATAATAATAAAAAAGACTGTAATAACTACTTGCATGTTCACACTACTGAGGCAGAAAGCTTGCACTGACAGGCAACTTCATCTTTTTTACTTTCCACATTTGGTTCCGCTCTGAACTGATGACCAAATGAAAGCAGTAATTAGGACTGTATTCAAATACCACTCTAAGAAAGAATTATTGCAGTGGATTTTCCTACAATATATAATTCACAAGTCTGTTTCACTTAAGAGTTGCAATCATTATAGAACTATTTAAATTGGCTACAACTGAGATTTGGCTGCCACCAATAAATTTAAGAGTGCATTGCAGCTTTAGTATTTGAAGCTCGTTTTTCCATTAGCACTATTAACCTCATCCTCAAAATGGGAGTCAAAAGTGTTGGCTTTCATTTCTGATCTCCTAAGCAATAGCTGCTTCTCCTTCCCCCGGCCAACATTAAATTAGAATTCACAACTTCACCCAAACAAATAAAGACTGTAATACTGCTGTAATATCATTATAAGGTGCTTCAGAGACAGATACTGACTTTCCTGTCACTATGTTTAGAAAAAACACCTTTTGAACTGTGGACCTCTCCACTGACAAGTCAAAGAAATACCTCATCTGGAAGCAAGCTACAGACAGTCTTTATTTTCTCACAATGTGAGTCAACTCCCTCTTTCCAGCAAGCTCTTACTCATCACATAGAAAGTTCTGGGTATCATTTTTACTTCAGGCTTGTCCTGGGTTCAGCTATAGCAGTCATTTTTCTCCTTAGTAGCTGGTGCAGTGCTGTGGTTTTGACTTTCAGGCTGGGAACAACACTGATAACACCGATGGTTTTAGTTGTTGCTCAGTAATGTTTACTCTGATCAAGGACTTTCTGAGTCTCATGCTCTGCCAGGCAGGAGGGTCACAAGAAGCAGGGAGGAAGCAGAGACAGGACACCTGACCCAAAGTAGCCAAAGGGGTATTCCATATCACAGCACATCATGCCCAGTATATAAACTGGGGACAGTTACCCAGAAGAGCTAGATCACTGCTCAGGTCAGGCTGGGTATCAGTCGGCAGGTGATGAGCGGTTATATTCTCTTCCTTTGTTATTTCCCTTATCATTATTATTACTGGTGGTAGCAGCAGTGGTTTGTGTTATACCTTAGTTACTGGACTGTTCTTATCTCAACTCGTAGGAGTTACATTCTTTTGATTCTCCTCCCCATCCCTCCAGGAGCCGGGGGAGGAACAAAGGAGGGAGGAGTGCATGAGCGGCTGCGTGGTCCTGAGTTACCAGCTGGGCTTAAACCACAACAAGACTACTTAGAGAAATAATTCCTGTCCTTATCATAAAAGCAGCACACATTTCAAGAATTATTAAGTACAGAAAAGCAGTAAGCATATCCAGAATGTTTAGCCAAATATAACCAAGCATTAGAGTCCAAAGGTTTTGTATTACACCCCCCAGCTACTGCTAACAGCAACAAAACCCAACCCAAAATCCCCACACACAACATATTAAGTACCCCTACTGAAGAACAGGCATTTATACAGAGGAATCAATTTTGAATATTCAAGTGCTGTGTCAACACAAACTTAGCACTTTATCTGGTTGTCAGCTGTTGAGGGTGCAGAGGAGTTGCAGAAATTAATTTTCTAACTCATCTTTCCATAACCTGCACTGTTGCAGACGCTTATGCAATTCAACTTCTTTGAAGACCTATCAGGTCTTCAAAAGGCAACTGTCCTCCCTAAAGCATAGATCTGGACTGGTATGTGGAAATGAGTTTAATTACTGCGTGTGCAAGTAGTCATGTCTGATGTTGCCTTTTCCAGAAAAAACAAACGTAACAGTTTCTGACTTTTATGGTCCAATATTGGCTGCCTTTTTCCCCTCAGTTATAGAGGGGAACTCAGCTTTTCATGGAGCTTCCAAAACATACCACCTCTGCTCCGACAGCTGTCCATACGTTTTATTTTCCGTAAACCTCATAAGAGTGTTCTGAATATCCTTCGAAATTATGAATTCATGCACATCCCTTTGCCATAAATTAGTATACAACTTATTATACTACTTTGTTCAGGAAGTATCAGATTAAATAGACTGAAAACTTAAAGTGTGCAATAAATTGCAATAAATTGCACACTTCTACAAAAGATGTAAATATTCTCTGTACAAAAATATATTTCTGAATGCCAAACTGGGCAAAACAAAATTAGTTTAGAACCACTCCATACTACAGATGAGCACTACATGTAACTTCACATATTTCATTTTCCATAAATGGTTTGGTATTAATATTAACAAGCTCTTGATTCCAGCATATACATTACCCAACCACAGCATTAGCTTACACACTCCTTTTTCCAAATGCTGTATATATGTGTATCCTGCCAATCAACAATACAGACCTTTATATGAATTGTAGGATGATGTGGACTATTTGGATCAGATAAAGTCATTTAAGAACATAGAAAAGGATACACTGCAAAAGCCAGGACAAGCAGACACCACACTACGCTGATGTTCATTTCTTGTGAGGGCTTCACAATGCTGTAATAGGCTTCTGTCACCACATACACAACTGTAGCTGCAACAGTGAAATCCACCAACCACTGATATTCCGGAAAATAATGCAAGGCTGAAAAACACAAGTTTGCAAGCATTATTATTTGTGTAATTATTTTATGGCAGTTACTGACATATATAGAATGGACTGACAATTACAAAATGCTTTCAATTGATTGAGGTCTAGGCAGACCATCCAAGAGCAACAATAACAAAAAAGCCACATTTTTTCAACTCAACAGTGAACTTAACTGTTCACTTCTGTTACTTGATATTTGATTACTTCTCAGATTTATAAGGCTACAAGATTTTACTTTTTTATCATCTCAGCTTTTACACATTAGCATCCTAAACTCAAAAAGCATACTTTAATTAGATGTCAACATCACAACATAAAATGGTTCTCCAGCTGCGACTACCTGCAATTCCAGATAAGAGTTTTTTTTACTCTCTGTTAAAAGGCTAAAAGCTCACTGGCAATCATTTAAAATACTACATATAATTGCTTCCTCCTTTTGTTTAAAAAAAAAAAAAAACCAAACAAACCAACGTCTAAGATACTGATGGCCTGTTCTTCCAAATATTGTTACTATCTCCTGTACAGCAATACAGAAGAAATTACTGTGTAAATTCCACTGTAAAAATTCTGGGGATAATACTGCGGTTGCATGCAGGCTGGGTGATTTACGAAGACAGAACTCCCACAGGTGCTGGAAAATCGCAAAGAACATTTTGTGACCTGTCCCTCCCAAAGACTTCTTCCTACATTACATGGTTAGAAAGTCACAAAACATTGTGAGCATTTGTCTGTTGACAACAAGCTACCTGACATCAAAAATATGAAATTGGCCAAACTCGGGTATTTCCAAGTCCTATACTTATTCTGAAATGGCTACCTGGTTAGAGGCAACAAAAGTTTGCATACCTTACACTGTATCAGTACCTATAACTATTCTGGGAGAGAGCTAAATGCTGCAATTTCAAGCAAATAACATAAACTGAAACCTGTTAATGCATTAGTTATTTATGTGCCAGCTCTAAAAAACACTGCATTTCTGTTAAAGGTATTTTCTACATTCTTTCCAATAATTTAAGCTGAGAAATCTTTTCCATAAGACTACGCTTCTTTCTGTATTTATGCATAGAACAAACACATATAAAAACGTAGACTGAAAGAAAATGCATCACACATACATACATATCCATATATGCATTTTCTGTAACAGAATGACTGGTTATGATTAAGGAAATAAAATTATCATATAAAAAATAGCAACTTCCAAAACACTCAATGCTACTTATTTCTATAAGATTAGATTTTTAAGCATTTTAGCTCAACACTTATGATGTGTCATTTATGATTTCTAAGCATTTTACCTTAATGCTTCAGATGTGTGGCTGAAAGGTCTAGGTTTCAATACTACAGCACATTCCCTATTTTAGATGACCAGAAAATACATGTTTCAACATCTGCTGATTCCTATTATCTTGTAAAAACCTATGATCTCTATTTCAAACAGACCACGGTGTTGTCTCATATTGCTGTGGCTGCCTGATGCAAGAGATGCGCTCTAGGCTGGATTTCACCTCCCCATCCTTTTCCATAAAACTGCTATTAAGACATCACCCATGGAACAAAGGAGATTCAGCTCAAATTCTTGCCTTCTCATTAAACTTTATTATCAGTTGTACTTTTATTCATTCATAGTCTATAACAAAAGATATTCCAACATTCATCACAAATAAACACTTGACAGAAAGAATCAGGATATATTTGAAATAATGTACTATTGTCTGCATCCACTTATTCTTACCAATAGTGTCCCTTTCAGTCACAGATTTTGTTTCCAGATGAAGATCGATGTCTTTTGGAATGGTTAGGGGTTTGCTTTCAACATGACCATTATATTTTCTGAAAAAGTAAATAAATTAATAGATAATACACTCATGGATATGACAAACTTTCAATACGTAAAGACATTCCAAATTTAAGAAAAGTGCAGATCACTTTTTTGATAAATGCAAACATCTATATCTTTCCAGCTAAAAGCACTAATTCAAGTTCAAGTCTTGAGAAACAAACAGGTATGTCAAAGCCTCCTAGCTTTACCTTGCAAGGCTCTGACAGACTGCTGTGGTGTGCGTTTAAATGGCTTCTATATGCTGCATCCTGAGCATGTATTAGGACAAGATCCAGCATTTACTTCAGCCCACTGATTTTAATTTGTTCACGGAGCTACAGGGTGTTGTAATAAGTTCTCACAGTCTCAAAAAATATGTGACACAAGTGCAGTGACAGAGCATAATATATGTACCCTGACAAATAGATAGCCCAAAGGAAAATCAAAGCTAAACTGAAACTTTATAATTGAGGTCTAAACCAGGATCATGAAAGACAGAAGTGTTAAAGTCTTTGGATTAAAAATAAGTGGAAAAGACAGACAGACTTGGCAACGTTAATTTATTGAGTGCTCACTGGAAATGACAACAAACAGTAATCTACCTCAGAAGACAGCTGATAAGGAAAAAATAAAACCCAAATTTCCCCCCAAAAATCAGTCCTTTCTGTTACAACAGGGTGTTTAGCAAGTACATTACACAAACTGGCCAACAGACGCTTCAGAGATCCATCCTACTTGCCATCAAGCAAAGAAAATTTTAAGATAGCTTTCTAATCAAAAAGGATGTGTGTAGAAATACCACAAAGTGGTTGCAATTCATACCCTGCTTATAAGAATAAATATATATATATTTACTACTGTGCTACTACAATCATATAGAGATCCAATACATCTTGAAAAGAAATTATCCATCATGCTCTCTTCAGGTAAACAGACAATGCTAAGTACATCATGATACTGCACCACAGTTTAAAGCTGTGTTCCAGGATTTAGCCATTTCTGCAGGGCACAACAGAGATACAGTGGGGCTTGATAAACAGTGACACACAGATTCATTTGCTCCTGTCATATAGGTGGCTACTTGCTTATTCAAACAGAAGGCACGAGGCAACCAAAAGTTGCTCCTCACACTGCTAAACCCTTTCTGGCTTCCAGCAGTAAGCAATTTGAGGATAACCTGAGCCAAGGACTGCATCTTCTGAAACCTGAAACTGACATTCAAAACTGACGTGCATTCCCCTAATCTCATTCTGAACCAGTATGAGATTGTTGAGCTCCATAGCGTCTTGTGGCACCAAGGTCCACAATGTGGGTCCCAAATAGAGAAGTCCTTAAATGTACTATACTAACATCACTCAAGTGCCTCCTTGAATAACATGTTTACTACTCCCTATCCACCCTCTGCGCACACTGGACACATACCTGCTGCAAATCCCTCCTACAGACACTTCCCAGACTAGTAAGCTAGAACTTCTGTTCCTTGTGTGGAAGCCTTTACTCTAGCCACCATCGCTCCCCTTTTCCAGCCCTACTCAATCATCTTTGAAATACTAGTATGTATAAACAAAAGTATGTCTTAGACGTAAAATGACCGTGTTTTCCAAATTGCTGGTTAGAACTAACACATCTTTAAGGAATCATTTTTCATAGCAGAGATACATGTAAAGACCATAAAAGATCACATATTCGGAAAAAAAAAAAAAAAAGTGCATTTTCATCTGGAGATCTGAAACAATACCAACATCAGAATCTCCAATTTCCTGAAAATAAGACACATTATTAGACTTTAAACTGAGGAAAACAGGATGCTTCTAAAAGAGCTTGAACAAGATCAAGTTACAAGAAATTGGGCTAAGAGATTACCATTACTAACTAGGGTAAAACTTACCTCATCAGTATTACAAATAAAATATCATTAAAGCAGATAAGAAAATGTTTTCTTGGATTAAAAAAAAAAAAATTTTTCAAAAACCCGAAATCTTAAAACTCTTAAATGGCTAAAAGGAAATAGTAAGGTCTGCCACATTTTCCAATAGCACCTCTGAAACTGAAAATGGAGAGATCATGGAAAGATGAGTTATTGGGACATAAGCATTAAAGGAAATTCAAACAATCAATTATTAATTTATTTATAAGGAATGAATTTGTCTCAGCTAATGCGCAAGATGAGGATAAAAGCAGAAAGCATCATTTTTTCCCCAGGTTTTATTAATTCTGAGTATTTTTGAAAGCACAAGAATTTTAATGGACAAACTACAAACTGAGGATAGAGGAGTAATCAAAAAATTCATGTACTGAAGTCTGAACAAGAAGACCCAAACACTGTCCTGAAAGTATATCCACAAGCTTTGGTGCGCTTCCCTGCCCCAAGTTGTACTCTTGAGGCTTTTCTACTGCATGTACCATCATCTTGAGTGAGATGATCATTTTGATAACGGAAGCCATTTCAGCTTAACTATACTTTAATTATCTCAGGGGACCCATAATTCAAGAGACACAGTCAGAACACACCCAAGATCATATACAGCTTTAATTCAAAGCAATTCATAGTAGCTATGGACCTTTATATTGGCCTAACAATTTAATACAACATAAGCAATTCAGAAACAGAAAAACTGCCTAATATTTACATGCTCTTATAACCTACAGGACAATATACTGAAGTGTAATATGCACTGAATAAACTGGACTACAAGTTCATATTACAGCTGTTTATAAGGCTAATTTTCAAGCAAGTTACTTGGATCTGCTTTCATAATTTCTTTTTTAATTAGTTCATATTGGAAAAGTATTTAAGTAAGACATAGGAGAAGGTACTACATTTTGCATTTTTATCTTGAAAAGACATGGGGAAAAAAAAAAAAAAAAAACAAAGAGATGCTTCCTTATTTCTCCTACACCATCTGTTTCACACCTCCTTCACTCTAAGGAGTGCTGCATTCCATTTTGTGCAACCTAAAATAGTACATCCAAACCAACCAATATCCAATAGGATATTGGATATATCCAACAGTGTATCCAAACCAACTCAATAGGAGCAGATCTTGCTTTAAACTATGGTTCTCCAACAACAGCCACTTCTTTAGAGGACACAGAGGTATATTTACTGATTAAAAATTAAGTGCTTTATTCATTCTGTTCTTAAAACAGCACAGCAAAGAAAGCATCACTTAAGCCTCCACAATTACTGCCTTGGTTTTTTTGAAGTTTCCTACTCCCCTGCAATTAAAATTTATCCTAGCACAAACAATTATTTCTAACTATTATAACTGCGCTCTCTTGGTTACATATTAATATAGTGAGATGATTATATCTATCTTATAATAATGAAATCACACCAACAAAATTTGCCTGGGCACACATGAAAACAGCACTGCATTTAAAACATTAAATGGGTAAGTTTAGTAACGGAAAAAGGACTTAATGCATATATAGGTGACTTGTGATACAGGCTCCTACTAAATTTCACAGTATATTTCTCAAAGCTTACAAAATTTAAGCTTGTATGTCAGTACACATTAACATGCCATGCTTTCATCTCAGCTGAGAATGTGCAATTGCTCCGGTGAAAGTGAGAACACACATCTTCTGGATGGCAAAAGACTGGCTAGGCTGAGGAAAGGCAATAAGAGCAACGTACAATTATTATCTGGAATGTTCTTATGTTTTTCTGGTGAAGGCTTCTATGGGTGGACTTAAAGTTATAGTTTTGTAAAGTTATTTTACATACGAATGAATATCACTGCTTAAATGGACAGTTATAAATTATGTTATTCACAATCATTTCACCTCAACTTGCTACAGGAAACTGTCAGATGAGTTTCTGAATTTGAAAGAAAATTGCAACAAACATGCAAAATAAGTCGGGTTGGTTGGTTGGTTTGTTTTAAACACAGCCAATTCAGAAACGTTGCATCACATGGCTAGCTCCACCATCCCAAGATTGCCACAGCAGTACTTCTGGTAAGGCTGCTACAGAACTTCGTGCCTGAACATCAAAAATCTCCTTCCACCTTAAGCTGACTGACAGCTACCCCACCCCCTCAGCTGTCTTTTGTTAGGTTAAACAAGCCAAGCTACTTTAGCTTCCTCTTGTAAGACATTTTCTTCTTCCTGGATGATCCTAGCAGCCTTCTGTTCACCTGTTCAGGTACAAACTCATTTTTCTTGAACATGAGTGATGAGAACTGCACATGGTAATCCAGATAAAGTTCTACCCAGTGCCTCACCCAAGAGGATTAGTATTTCCCTATCTCTTCTATGAGAAATACCTCACCTAACACATCCTAGCAGCACACTTACCTTTTTCACAGCTGTGTAAGACTGGTGGCTCACAGTAATCCTGTTTAACTAATATACCCAAATCTTTCATTTCTTGCTTCAAGATGAAGAGCCTCAATCCTATAGAAGATTCGCTTTCCTCACTTTTCATACAAACGAATATATTCACTAAAAAAATTCACTGCCACCAAATTAGCAGTTTCACAGACCAATCTTGTGGACTGGAAGTCATCCAGTTCTACACAATTCGGGAATCTTCAAATCTCTGTTAAACTGAAAGAACACAGTCTGGGACAGAGCTGTGGCAAGCAGGGCAGTTATAGGCAAGTAACAGATTTAAACTCACAAAAAAGACAAAAGTTGGCTAGCAAAGTTATTATATGGATCATACTGAGAACAAAAAAAAAAGAAGAAAAGAAAAAGCTTAAAAAAAAATATTTACCTATCTTTTTTGCTCTTTCCTCTTTGTTTTCCTGCAAGAATTCGTAGTTCTTCTTCAGTAGGATGCTGATACCACCTTAAACTAAAGAAAATTAAAATCTTAAGTATAACCATAGCAGTATTTGCAATATAATGGTTTTAATGGTTTAAAATATTTTCTATATATATATATGAAAAAAACCACACAATCTATATGCCTATTAAGCTACTGGTCATTTGCAGTACCTAAGCAAAACACCCTTATGTGCAAGTACCAGCCCTGCCTGACTGTTGGCAGATACTTAGGCTGCCAATTCATCTACTTCAATAAACATGAATATGCAAATTCCACTCAAGCTCTGAAATGGCATTGATTGAAAAGTTTTGTATTTCTTTACAAATTTAAGTAAGCTGTTTTTCAACAGTAAATTATAGCTATTCATTCTGTAAATGAATAAGCTTATGTCCATCTATTCTAACAATTCTTTTAAATTTTGAAATGTCTGTGTTTCATTTTAACAGGCTTTGAATGTACACATACAGGCATCTTGAAACCAATGGACAACTAGAAGAGTTTCTGGCTTGTTTGGTAACATTTTTATCCTTGCTCCCATTCAGCAACAGCTATCTATAGACATTTCAGACTATAATGCTTACAAAAGCCTCCCAAGCCTTTGGAAAAAAGATGGTTAAATGGAGTAACTTAAATAACAGTTTGGGGAACCAAAGAATTACTTTAAAGTATTCTAACAAAGGAAAGGAGGAGCAGGTGGTAACTTTTCCTAGAAAAGCTGGATTGCTTAAGAGTGTTTCTGCTTGTACCTGCACACTTATGTGTGCATAAAACACCCAGCACCCTACTCACACAGGTCTGTCAAAGAAAATACCTCTGGCAAAAAAGACAGCACTAAAGAAAATGGGTTAGACATAAAAGTCTGTCAGCTAAACTAAGAAAAAAACTGGTTTTCTTTCTGCCATTACAATTCAGATTCTTGTTGCAGTGAAGCTTCTTACTTGTTTTTATTCCTGGAACGTAGAATTATTTCTGGCTCTTTACAGAATTCTTGCATTCAGATTATTCACAATGGCTGAAATTACAATGCACTAAAACAGTTACCAGATAAATAGAATACTGAAAAACACAATGACATTTCCAAGGCTACCAACATGAGAGACAATCATAAGACTCCTACTGACTTCAATAGGAGCAAAAATCCGTAAGAACAAGTGCAGAAATCCTGCTTTATGTATTTATCAATCTGCAGGTGTGCAAAGATGAAAGAAGAAAACGATGATGAAAAGCATTTTTGTAGAAGAAATGGAAGAGTGGAAGTGGCAAATGCTCCATCCCTGGCCAGTGTTTAAGGCAAGGCTGGACAGAGCCTTGGGTGACATGGTCTAGTGCTAGGTGCCCCTGCCCATGGCAAGGGGGTTGGAGCTAGATGATCTTAAGGTCTTTTTCCACCCAAATCACTCTAGGATTCCATGATTTAAATAGCAAACCTCTCCCTATCTTTGGAACATGGCATGCCTTAGATCAAGGTGCCATGGTTTAGGCCCAGCCAGTAACTCAGAACCACGCAGCCGCTCACTCACTCCCTTCCTTCTTCCTCCCCCACTCCCGGAGGGATAGGGAAGAGAATTAAAAGAATGTAACTCCCACGGGTTGAGATAAGAATAGTCCAGTAACTAAGGTATAACACAAACCACTACTGCTACCACCAATAATAATAATGATAAGGGAAATAATAAGGGAAGAGAATACGATTGTTCATCACCAACAGACAAATACCCAGCCTGATCCAAACAGTGACCTGGGCCTTCTCAATAACTCCCCCCAGTTTATATAATGGGCATGACATCCTGTGGTATGGAATACCCCTTTATTACTTTGGCTCAGGTGTCCTGCCTCTGCTCCCTCCCAGTTTCCCCTCTTTCATGGCAGAGACTAAGCAAGTCCTTTGTTGGGGTAAACATTACTTAGCAACAACTAAAAACATTGGTGTTGTCAGCATTGTTCAAAGCCTAAAGTCAAAAATCCAGCTCTGCACCAGCTATTAAGAAGGCGAAAAATGACTGCTACTGCTGAACCCAGGACACAAGGAAAGGAAAGTGAAAACTTCACAAGAACAAAGAACAAGGGCATAATATTGAGCAATTCTTTAAAAAGAACAATTGAATACTTAAATTTTGAGATAAAAGTTTAAATAAATCTTTAAAGTAAGACATAAAAAGTAGAAAAATTGCATTTGAAGAACTGCTGATAAAAAACACTATGGTAGTAACACATCTCAAAAATAAGTGGTATGCAGTCTCATATTCATTAATGCAATACTTTCTTGAGGGTACAAAAAAGGTGATCAATACCCTGCAGATATGGTCAACAATGAAACTTCACACAACAATTAAAGTTTTATTCCTGTTCATATTATTCACTTGACAATTAATGTTTTGCATTATACCTAACCAGAGGCACCTAATGGGCATCTGAACATCTACTTCATTTTTCATTAGCAACTCTTTGGGTGATGAAGTGGGGAAAATGAAAAAGAAAAAAAAGTTGGTAATGCCAAGATGGAGACGAAAAAAAGAAATGGAATATTATAAAAGACTGGTTAAGACTCCCATGAAGAAAATTATTATTCAAGAATACTTCTTCAGAAATCCAGGAGTAGAGATTTGATATTCACAAAATTTTAACAATTACAAAAGACAGCACACTACCTTTTATCATACAAAGTTTTTTTTTTTCTTCCAGAACAAAAAAAGCAGTGTCTCCAATTCTTTTAATATTGAAGATATTGATATATATTCAAAACAGCTGCTGGTTTTTGTTATTATGGATACAGCCAAACAGGGAATGCACCCTGTGTAACTCATTATATCTGTTTGATCTACTGTTATGAGGAAGGAGTGTATGGAATTTTACACTAATCCTATGAAACAGTAAAAGAATACAATTTTTAATAAATCATAGAATCATAGAACGGTTTGGCTTGGAAGGGTCCTTAAAGCTCATCGAGTTCCAACCCCCTGCCATGCACAGGGACACCTTCCACTAGACCAGATTGCTCCAAGCCCCGTCCAGGGATGGGATTCAGGATGCCCGATCCACGGGTGGGGCAGCCACAGCTTCTCTGGGCAATCTGTGACAAGGTCTCACCACCCTCACAGGGAAGAACTTCTGTCTAAGAGCTCATCTCAATCTACCCTCTGTATGTAAAAAAAAGTTCAGATTAGTGTAGTAGCTGGCTAGTTTCTAATTAATATCTAAGCACTCTTTATATGCAAGGCTAATCAGCAGGACTATCAGGAACACTGAGGCAATGCAGTGAAAAAAATCCTTCTATTCTTCAGTGTCTTCTACTCAGCTCATATTAACATATGTAGCTTGTACCTTTAATAACAGAAGTTGGACAACAATTAACTTAATGACTAATACAATTAATAGCAACAAACAAGTCTGCTCTTTTACAGCAACAGTGTCTTTATACCTTGAGCCTGTAAGTCAGGTGTCATAATGCTATGGTAGTAAATTAAAGATTAATTTTTTATTTCTTTTTTTTTAAGAAAAAAAAGAATATCACACTAATCATTTTTAAAGAAAACCACCTAAATTAGTATGTTTTATTGTTACTGCTTAAATGCATAATTGCATTATCATATTCACACACTATATAGCAACAGTTACTTATCTTACCTGCCACTACAGAGAAGCCAACGAGCAAGAGAATAATGAGGTATGATCTTCTGTATGACACTAGCCATTACCATGGTAAGCACCAATTGTACACCTATCACACCCTGTAGAGGAATAAGTTAATAACAAGTCAGTATTTCTTTTAGAGAAGTGCTGAAGTACCTTAAAAAAAGAATAACTATAAACACTTTGCATGGTAGGAATAACATGTTTTGTAACATCTGTGTAAACTAAAGGAATTTCAGCCTTTGATTAACGCAGAACATTTGCTCCTCACTGAACTCCAGGCACAGCTATGGAAGGGAAGGGAGGGCACAGACCAATCACGATCAGCATAGCTTCATTTTAGCATCCCAGCTCTCAGTCAGGATCTGGTGCTTAAGCAGAGCCAGCAGGTATCTCATTCACAGTCACTCAGCAAGCTTTACTTCTGATTATTTGTTGTTATTTGGTTTTGGTTTGTTTGGTTTCGTGTTTGTTTTTGAATAAACAAAGTTAAAAATAAACTTCTAAATCTAAATAACAATTAATAAAATGCTGCACTGTATTATTTTTTATCCTGCACATGAAATTCTATAAGCTAATATTAACACCATGTTAAAAAACAGCATGAAGCACGTGCACTCCTCTATTTACACACGTATTTCCTCTATTTACATGCAAGTCTTTCATGCTTAAAACATCACAAGCAACAGTAAAAAGGAAAAATATCAGAGAGATAGAAGGAAATTTAGAAGAACATGCAACTGAAAACACACCAAGAATCACTTTTAAAAACTGTTTTTTTCAGTATACTTTCTCATGAAAAGGAATATAAGCACTTTTTCTATCAGTACACAAAATGCCAAACACAAAGTTTGTATTCACTTTCACTCTTAGATATCAAAGTTTTGGGTATTGCTACTTACTAACAATATTTTGAAGATCAAGTATTTCCCTCTATAGCGTAGAAATTGGAAATTACACTTCACTAGCTTTGCACTAATGCAATGTCAGGAGGCAAAAGTACTTCTACATATGGAAGCAGTACACAATTAACCCTTGGCAATCAAAACACAGATTATCTCATACACTTGAGAAGCATTTTCTCCAGTATACCCCAAAATTTGACCCTCAAGAACACCTCATCAGAAGCACAGCATGCAGCCCAGCCATTGCCCAAACACATCCTCTCCTACGTAGCATCCCCATTCTCTTAGGGGAAATTTAACCACAGATTATTTCTGTCTTTACATGGAGAGAAACTTCACGTAATCTGGAAAAGGAGATGGCAATTCTTACAGAATGGTGAATCAGATGAGGGTGGAAGGGACCTCTGGAGATAAACTAGTCCAACCTCCCCTGACAGAACGAGGGTCAACTACAGCAGGTTGCTCAGAGCATGTGTTCAGTTAGGTTTTGCCTCCAGTGACAGAGACTCCACAATTTCTCTGGGCAACCCATGTCAGTATTTGACCATCCTCACCTTAAACAGTTTTTTTTCTTTCTTATGTTTAAACAGAATATTCTGTATTGTGCCCACTGCCTCTTGTTCTTTCACTGGGTACCAGTGAGAAGAGTCTTGCTCCACCCTGTCAGATATTTATTCATACATACAAGATGTCTCCTGAACCTCCTCTGGGCCCAAAGGTCCCAGCTCCGCCAACCTCTCCTCAGTGGTGCAGCCTCCTAAACTCTTTCGTGGTTCTGAACTGGACTCTCTCCGGTAAGCCCATGTCTCTCCAGCACTGGGGAACATAAGACCAGACACAGCACTCCAGTGCCTCACCAGCACCAAGCATCTTAGTCAACCTCCTAGTGACTCTCAGTATAACGCAGCCCACAGTGCTGTTGGCCTTCTTTGCCCCAAGGGCTCACTACTGGCTTATAGTCAAATTAATGACCTCCAGGACCCCCATGTCCTTTTCAGCCAAGGTGTTTTCCAGGTGGTCAGCTTCCAGCATGTACCGGTGCCTGGGCTTACTCCTTCTCAGGAATATTGGCACTTCCCTCTGCTGAGCTGCATGAGATTCCTGTTGAACCATTCCTCCAGCCTGCAGAGGTCCCTCTGAAAGGCACCACAACTACCTGACATAGCAGCCACTTCAAGTTTTATATCATCCACCAAGCTGCTGAAGGTGCTCCTCCATCTTTCAGGTCATTAATGAAGGTTCTAAACAACGTCACCAGCATCAACTTCTGGAGCGCTAGTGCCCAGCCTTCAGCTGAACTTTATGCCACTGTCCAGGTTTAATGCCAGACAGCCAGCAACTGAGCCACATGCAACCATTCTCTCACTCCTCCCCCATGGAATGAGGAGAATTGGAGAAAGGTAGAACCTGTGGGCTGAGATAAAAATGACTTAATAATTGAAATAAAGTAAAATATAATAGTTATGAAAAAGAGGGAGCAAGAAAAATAAAACTCAAGGTGGGGTCAGGGAGGGGGAAAGTGATGCACAATACAATTGCTCACCACCTGCTGATCAATGCCCAGCCCAGCCCCCCTCAGAGACCAGTCCCTTCTGGCCAACCCCCTCAGTTTACATACTGGGCATGACATACTGTGGCATGGAATACCCCTTTGGCTAGTTTGGGTCAGGTGCTCCATCTTTGCTCCCTCCCTGCTTCTTGTGACTCTCCTCATTGGCAGAGCATGAGAGACTAAACAGTCCTTGATCAGGGTAAGCATTACTTAAAAACAACTAAAACACAGGTGTGTTATCAGCATCCTTCTCAAACTAAAGTATACACTGTATCAGCTACTAGGAAGAATTCCAGCCAAAACCAGGTGAGCTGCTAATCATAACACTTCGTGCCCAGCACCTTGCTATTCTTTTAGCCTATCTCACTGCTCATCTAGTCCATACTTCATCAGTTTGTTTCCTAGGATGCTATGATAGGCAATGCTGAAAGCCTTGCAGAAGTAAAGATAAACAATATCCACTTTTCCCCTTTTCCACCAAGCTGTCATTTCATTATAAAATGCTACCAAGTTGGTCAAGCATGACTGTCCCGTCATAAATCCACACTGACTACTCCCAAAGCCATCTTATCTTTAATAATGTTTTTGTTTAGTCTCTAGGGTTATTTGCTTTATTATCTCCCCAGGGATCAACTGACCAGCCTGCAGTTCCCATATTCTCACTTCTTGAAGTCAGAACTTACACACGACTTGTGAAGTCCTCAGCAACCTCTCTGGATTGACATGACCTTTCAAAGACATTGTAAGAGTGGCCAAAAGAGAGTGATCTTGCAACAACACTGGCCACTACATCAGCACTGGTGGGTGCATCCCATCAGGACCTATGGACTTCTACATCTACAATTTGCTTAAATGTTCCCTAACATGAGTCTTCCATGAAGGATAAGCCTTCATTCCTCCATACTCTCCTACTGGCCTTGAGAGCCTGGGATTTCTGAAAATAGAATCATAGAATAGAATCATAGGATAGTTAGGGTTGGAAATGACCTTAAGATCATCTAGTTCCAACCCCCCTGCCACGGGCAGGGACACCTCACACTAAACCATGCTACCCAAGGCTATGTCCAATCCAGCCTTGAACACCGCCAGCGATGGAGCATTCACAACTTCCCTGGGCAACCCATTCCAGTGCCTCACCACCCTTACACTAGAGAATTTCTCCCTCATATCCAATCTAAACTTCCCCTGTTTAAGTTGGAACCCATTACCCCTTCTCCTCTCACTACAGTCCCTCATGAAGAGTCCATTCCCAGCATCTCTATAGGCCCCCTTCAGATACTGGAAGGCTGCTAGGAGGTCTCCACACAGCCTTCTCTTCTCCACCCTGAACAGCCCCAACTTTCTCAGCCTATCTTCATAAGGGAGGTGCTCCAGTCCCCTGATCATCCTCGTGGCCCTCCCCTGGACTTGTTCCAACAGTTCCATGTCCTTTTGATGTTGAGGACACCAGAACTGCACACAATACTCCAAGTGAGGTCTCACGAGAGCAGAGTAGAGGGGCATAAACTTCATCAGTCAAGACCAAGGCAAACGCAGCATTAGTATCTTGGTCTTTCCTACTTCCTTTCCCATCAGGTCTCCTACTCCAGTTAGCAGCAGGCCCACATTTTCCATCACAAATACGTTTGCTGTTGATATACTTACAAAAGTTCCCATTCGTGTTCTGTGTCAAGCTCAATTTAAGGTGGGCTTTGGCTTCCCTAACCCCATCCCTGCACACCCAGACTGTTTCTCCACATTCCTCCTGGGTGATATGACCCTGCTTCTAACTCTTGCACTCTTCCCTTCTGTGTCTGAGCTTTGCCACGAGCTCTGTGTTCATTCATGTACATCAGGATGCATTGCTATGAGCATGGAGGATGCGATCCTCTAAGTCAGCTTTCCCAGACCCCTCTTCTCTCCATGACCACATCCCACAGGAGTCTTTCAAGCCAATGCCTGATAAGACCAAAATCTGCCCTCCTGAAGTTTAGGATTGTGAACCTGCTGCTTGTCCCATTTCCTTCTCTCAGGACCCTGAACTCTACAATCCAACAGTCACTGCACCAAAAGCTGTGCAACATTCACATCACTGATCAGTTCTTCCCTGTTGACAAGCTGAGGTCCAGCAGACCACCTCTCCTCATGAGCTCCTCAATCACCTGTGTTAGGAAACTGCCATCAAAGCACACCAAAGATCTCTTGGATTGCTTGTGACCTGCTGTGTTGTCTCTTCAGAAGATAATGGGTAAAGTAACCTACAGCACTAGCACCTGGAGTATTCTTCGCACTGTCTGAAAAAGGCCTTATCTTTTACTTATTTATGATAAAGGCTGTCTACAGCAGATACCTACAACATCACCTACATTGCTCTGTCCTCTAGTCTTTACCCATAAGCTCTCAGACGGCTCATTATCCATCCCATGGCAGACTTCCACGCAATTCCATCGCTCTCTCACTTAAGAGAAAGTCCAACCTCACTATCCCAGCCAATCATTCTAAAGGGCCTGCATTCATCCACAGCAACACTACACCATCAAGTTTTTGTTATCTCAATGAAATCATAGCTCTGCAATTTCACACAGCCCATTTTTTTCCTATGCCAGGTACAGGCAGGTCAGAGATGCACCCATGTGTGCCAGTTCCCCAGAAGTAGTATAAGAGCTTCTCCCTCACAATGACATTAGGAAGAAGTTCTTCCCTGTGAGGGTGGTGAGGCCCTGGCACAGTTGCCCAGAGAAGCTGTGGCTGCCCCATCCCTGGCAGTGTTCAAGGCCAGGTTCGACGCAGCTTTTGCCCCACCTGACCAAGTGGAAGGTGTCCCTTCCTAGCAGTCCTTGCACCTCAGAGAGGGTCTTATGGTCATACAAGCCAATTCCCTACTGTCAACACCTGCCATGCAACCAGGTATTAACCTGCAGGTTCCACCACTCTTTGTCAGCCCTCCTCCCTACCAGCAATACCATCTTTGGCCTTAAATACTGCAAAAATTCTTACCTTTTCTCCCTTCAATGCTTTCTTTCATTTAAATAAATCAGAAATTTTATCAATACTGCTTTTATAAAATTATAGGCAGATAAAATGTTACATGTGATGTCAAGCACCATCTTTAATATAACATGACTGAGGGAGATTAGAACAACATAAATTACCTTTCAGCATTTGTGAGCATGTTACCACACATCTAGTAACAAAATGTCAAATATCAGCTAGAAGTACTTGTTACTTTTTAATATAATATATATTTAATAGAATTTGAAATAACACCTTTGGAGTTGCCTTTTTTTTTTTCCCCATGTATCATTAAGTTTCTTCAGTATTCAAGCCTCTCTACATCCTCCCTCCTTGAAATTTCTACTGCTCTTCTACATTGGTACCATCAATTCTTTGAGGTACCTTAAAAAGTAAGACCTTACTTTTGCTGATGCTCCATGCCATCAAGAACAGGGATTAAGATCAGGATTGAAAGCTCTGTGTATTATTTCAAACACTCTACCTTCATTAGGGATTCTCTGCATCTTGGAGTCCCGTGCACGAAATTACTCAAACCAATCCCCTATCTAAGGGGAAGTGAACTTAAAATCAAAGGAAGTGTTATTAAAACAAGCTACCTGCATAATATATTTAAATGACTGAACTGCTCAGGAAGTTTACATGGTTTGCAAAACGAGTCATGTATTTTAAAATCAACAGTTTATGCTGATCACCTCATGAAAAGCCTAACCACTGCCACCCCAAACCATTGTCTCACTGGCCTGCCAACTAAGACATGATCCTCAGAATTCACTATGTCAGCACAAACTTAAATTAGTATTTCTCTAAAACAACATTTTTATTACGAAGACTGACTAATCAGGGGCTAGTGTGTCTCTTCAATTACTCCTAAGATTTCCTATTAGTAAGGGAAAGAACATGCCTTTCCAACTCAAGGTAACAGGAAGGAAAATGATGTAATTTAAGGCAGATAGGTTTTATACAGGGCAGCAGGTCCACTGGTGAGCTAAAATACTTACAATTCAATGACTATTTAAAAATGTACCTACAGAAAGCCATCCCCTTACTTGAGTGAAGGCTGCAAGCTGTAACTGAACCCATTAGGATCATTTCATCTTAAGCCACTGAATGACTCTCTGCACCCTCCCTACCCTCTTTTAGTGGAAATTCACTATACTCATCCCCATAAAGGTTACTGATGCTTTCCTTAAAAATAGAAATACTTGCAAAAATATTTCAGTTTACCACTGGAAACAACCGAGCAATTTTGAAGCCATTAAAAAAAAATTAAAAAAACATTATCTTTAATCTTAATTTTAAAACTGACTTTGTGGTGGAAATATCCTTCTGGTATTTCTCTACACTCCAAGCAACTAAAAAATGGATGTACTTACTCACTTGATGACAGCATTTTTCTCTTGATTCCTGAAGGTTAGTAATCAACCATGAGCAATATGTTAACGGAGTAAAGATGTCACTTGAAATTAAAAAATTCTACTGCATTACTCTTCTTGCAATCAGCCAAGAACACATAGCAGGGGAATACAGTAACTGGTATGCCCACTCAAAATTACACACTTTGTGCAAAGCACATTTTGCCAACTCTATTCTTTCTCTATTGCGTGGTTGCACACTACTTATATGTTTACTAATAAACTCTGGAAAAATCTACCACATCCCAAATGATCTCTATTACAACACCAGGACACATCTTTTTTCTTCCACATACACAAAGCCACAGGGTTCATTCCAACTGAGGCTCTGTCTTGATCAAGTCTCCCACATACTTTTAAGTCTTCCCACAGCCACTAATATCAGTTTAAACTCAAAAACATGAATGAAGCTTTAGGTGTTGGTTCCCACCAACATCTTACAGCCTCTACTTGCATTACTCTGATTTAGAAGACACGGAGTTTAGAATTTAGCCAGAAATCCCCAACTTAAAAAATCTAGCCTTGCTAAACAGAGCACGAGATGTGTTTGAGGAAGAAGATGGATACAGGAAAAGACCACACTCACATGGGGGTTTTGAGGGCCTCTGGTGAGCAAAACTCGGAAGCCATCACCCTATGTGATCTGTGCTGAAGTAACTGACCACACAGTCATTGACAGAGTTGAGTCAAAAGTAACAGAAGCATTGTTCACCTCTTAGAGATGAGGAACTGCTGCACAGATTAAATAGTGTCTGCAGTTGCAGAACAGTTTGTGGAAACAGCATTATTTGGATCTGTTTTAAAAGACCTTCAGCACTCTGATTTCACATATGTCCATGTCTCCAGCTTCACAGCTTGTAATTTGAAACCAGATTCAAGGCACTGGGGAGAGAAGTCAGTATCTCACTACTCAAGAGACCTTTCTGTCGATCTGTATAATGCCAAGAAGTACAGGGCCCAAAGAAAACACTACATGAGACAGTTTCTCTGCAAAACAGAGACTGGCAAGCAACCTCACTGTCAAAGATGAGATTGAAATAATACAACCACTAAAGGGTGTCCAATAAATTGCAGTATGGCTGTGCCTCTGTGACAGAGGAAGGTCTTTGGTTGAGGTGTCTTAAAAGCCTTGAGTACTGTGCTCAGTTCCAGGTCTTTCAGTAAGTATGGACTCTAACTTTTGCTTGTGCAACAAAGCACATGTTTTGCAAGAAAGCTTTTAATAAAACATAGCAGAGAATGCCTAAGTGGTCTAGAAGAGAGGTGGTAGCAGCTACATTAAAGGCAAGATTGCCAGATTTCTTAAAATCATGGGAAAAAAGATGACAGGCCCAACAGGCAACAGTATAAGGTTCAATAAGTTTATACCTAGACTTTGGTTTTCACTGTCTATACCTTTTATACCACATAATTGGAGTTACAGTTGCTGATAATTAGAACAAAAAGTAAGAGTAAGCAGTTGCAATAAAGTTGCAATACTCTTATCTACAAGTCAAGAGTAGTTATAATACACCAGCAGCTATCTCAGAATAGTAACAAAAGAAAGTAAATAGATTTTAAAAGTACTTCTCCCTAAAGGACATTTTTCATTTCATCATTAATTGATTTACAGAACATGCAAAGCAAAGATAGTGAAGGTTAACAGCTTTATGCCAAGATACCACTCCAGTCTCCCCATTTTGACCTTGCCCAAGGTTAGTCTCCCACATCTGTAGTAGCAGGACAGGTTTTTCCCTCTTTTTCCCTTATCACATACCTAGATATTAGAAATAACTCAAGCACCCAGCTTTACACAGGACTTTGAAATTACTCATTCTCTAACCTTAACCACCTCCTCCATTGCAAGACAAGGGCCTTGAGCTGAAGACAACTGCTATATGCACCAGGACTGCAGCAGCAATATAACTGCATGCCTGAAAAAAGCAGCTAGTAGAATCCAATTTACAATTTCACCTTCAGAAGCACAATGCCAGCTACTTACTTTCTGAAGTGGCAAGTCTTGTAAAAACAAGATTTTTACACAAGTGCACTGAAGTATTCTACAGATGTTAATTCAGGGGATATCAACCTCTTCCAATGGTAGCACGCAAGCATACTAATACAGTTGTGAATTTTCAAGTCAGAAATGGAAAAGCTTTTAAATAAGTACCAACCTGCAAGGTCTCCAGGAGAATATAACAAATATTTTTTATCTTCTGCAGTTCCAAAAGTGCAATGGCATTTGTGAAACCTAGAAGCTACACTGATACAACTGTTTGAAATGCATTTAATCAATGACATATTATTGCTCATGCAATTAAATGAGACTATTCCATATGCAAAATTTTCTCTATATGTATATGTCCATTAAGCTGCGGTTTGCAAAACCAAAACAGTGCTATCCTGAAACATAAATGCAATTCAAAGTAGTTTGCTAAACAGTACAAAACATTACATGGGATGGCCAAGGAACAGTGAGCTTACTGTGCGAAGTCTTAAAATGAAGACTACTTTCACAAAATACCTATAGTCAGAATTATACCTTGTGTAGTTAGCAATCAGAGGCAGTTCAAATCTTACAATCTGTAAAAATCAAACATTCTTAAAGGTTATGTTGGGAAAGAAATCAGTGTCAAGAGACACCTTCAAAATTCAGATTTTTTTTTTTTCTTTTTTCATGACCAAGGCTTACCTGATTTTTTTTCCTGCACCTACCACTGTTTACAACACAGCAGAGATGAACAGAAGACATATAAAGTAGCTCAAAGAACATCCAAGGAATTTGGGACTACCACCAAACTGCTCAACTCCACGGGTCTTTCCCCCATTCTCTGTTGACCAGCACCTCTCCACATGCTTGAGGGAGAGCCATAAACTGCTAGAGGGAAGCAGTCACCAGCAGCATGACACCCTTTGAAACAAGGTGTGTTGTTTAAAACCAAAACTACATTCCAGCCAGTCAACTGCAGTTTACCTGACAGTCTTGCTTCTTTTTTCAACAAGGCTCTCTTAGCACAAAGACTACAGAACTAGTGATCATTAGGAAAATCAAGTTACTGCTTTTGAAACTCCATGACTGGATCAAGTGCATTTATAAGATTGCAGAATTATCATGATTACTGAAGAAGCCAATACAGAATGTTTATTGTGCAGAACACCAATACACATTCAACACATTATTAAATTACAAGTAAAATTAGTTCAGAGCTACATGGACTCTGAGACCCATCAGTCCCAACTTGGCAGAGTGCTACCACTGAATTATTTTGGTGACTTGACTTACAGCCCTCTCAGTGCAAAAGAACCTGATGAACATTTCATTCTCCTTTTGCTTTGGAACTGGAGAATACAGCTTCCAAGCAGCATAAAAGTAGCAGACTATCATCTTTTCACTTTGCTTACGTCGTGGAATCACACACAAAGATTATTTGTCCATGCTGCCAGCAGCTAGCGAAAAAAATAGACCTGATTTTCCAATTCAATCAGGCAACAGAAGGAAGCACTCAGTTTATTTAAATGAGGACCTACACTAAGAGGAAAAAGCTGTATTTGCTTCCAAATGTCTGAGAGTAGCTTCAAATACAGAGATAGGTGACAGTGCCCATGCACTCCTACAAATGACAGGAGTCTCTCAAGACTTTTTGATTAAATAATCTAACCCCTACAGAAAAAGAAAAAAAAAGAAAACAAAAGAATAGAGGAAAAGCCATAATGAGAAGAGTAACTCGCAGTTCTTTTCAGATGTCAAAACATACACTATTAAAATAGCCTTACTAGAATCAGAAAAGCTTAAAGTCAGACTTTACCCAAAGTATAACTCTGAAGTTTACTCCCTAAGGAAAACTTCCTTGATTTGAACAAACATTGTTGCCAATAGTTTAAACGGCACACTGACATTCACATCCATATGGAAAATAAATATATGCATTAATGCCATATACAAAATAAGTTTTTATATCTGCACTCAAATATCCCTATGGATCTCCATATATCTTGTATCTATAAAGTATTTTAAGAGAGCCAATCAACAGTGGCATTTTAAATGGCAATGAAGATGTAAATATAAAATTCAGCATATCTTTATACTGAAGGAGGCCTGTTTGCTCAGCCTGGAGAAGAGAAGGGTCAAGGGAGACCTTAGAGCAGCTGCCAGTGCCTGAAGGGGCTATAGGAAACCTGGAGAGGGGCTTTAGACAACAGCCTGAAGGGACAGGGCAAGGGGGAATGGCTTTAACCTGACAGAGGGGAGATTGAGATGAGCTCTTAGGCAGCAGTTCTTCCCTGTGAGGGTGGTGAGGCCCTGGCACAGGTTGCCCAAGGAAGCTGTGGCTGCCCCATCCCTGGCAGTGCTGAAGGCCAGGTTGGATGGGGCTTGGAGCAACCTGGTCTCGTGGAAGGTGTCCCTGCCCATGGCAGGGGTTTGGAACTGGATGAGCTTTGTGGCCCCTTCCAACCCAAACCATCCTATGATGCTATGATTCTGTATCGTTAGCAGGAATAACCTCAGCCAAACTTCACTCTTCTGCTACTACGGGTCCATTTACCCTGTGTCACACCTAACACACCAAGCCGTGTCAGTGCTAAAACACCTGGGGAGACAAGTAACCCGAGGCAGGTTTCTTCCCAAACCAAGCAACCCATGTGTTACCACAGCACATGCCACTAACGCGAGCATGAACCAGGCGCAGTGAGCACCAGATCAGATGACCGCTAAAAACGAAGCTCCCCGGTCCCACCCGTCCACCCGCCCATCCCCAGCGCCACTCGCAGAGCTCAAGCGGACGGGCGCACCCCGTTCCCGGCCCCGCGGGCTCACCATGGTGCCCGAGCCGCCGCCGCCGCCGCCGCCCGGCCCGGCCCCGTTCGCAGCACATACACCCGCCGCCGGCTCCCGCCCGCCGCCGAGGTCACGCCAGGACCCCACAGCACGTAGGCCCCCCTCAGCTGTTTAACCAACTGCCTGCGCGGAAACGGGAGAGCTGCTCTGGGGGCGGGGCAGACGCAGCAGCACCTACCCTTCTGCCCCCGATGCAGGGAGGATTATAGGAGAGGAATTCCGCCGCCTCAGCGGGCGGTCCGCTGGGGTGTGTAAGCACCAGCCCCATCAGGCACTATGTGTGCAGCCCGGCTCAGGCAGCGCACCGGCACGACCCCGGCCACGTGACGCGAAGCGGTCTCTCCGACCGCTGAACGCGTCGCCGGACCCCGCGGGGCGGTGGAGTCAGCGTGCACTGGAGATGAACGGCAGCGGAAAGAGAACAGCAGCGGGAGCGGGCGACAGGACAGAGCAACTGAGCGGCAGGACGGCAGGCAGAACGGCGGCTCCCGTGCAGAGGCCCCCTGCTCGCGTTCTCCCCATCCGGGCTGCCGGCGCCGAGGCGCATGCGGAGGGGCGGGGGACGGGGGGAGGGGTAAACCCGGAAGTGGATTGGGCACCGTGTGGTTGTGGCTGTGTGGTCGCTGATGGAGTGGCAGTTAGCGGTCAGCCGCGAGGGTGCACCGCCGCCTTCCCGGGGAGCCAGCGGAGAAAGGGGACAGCCGTCCGCCACCTCGCGGGCCTGCCGAGGTGGGGAAGGGGGCGGGGCCGTTAGCACCTGAGGTAAACGTGCCGAGCGTCTGCCTCTGCGGCGCCTCAAGGCGAGAGAATGTTCGCCTTTTAGTCTTCGATCCGCTTACAGTCTGAGAGAGCTGGGCTTGTTCAGCCTGGAGAAGGCTCCGGGACATCTCAGAGCAGCTCCAGTGCCTAAAGGGGCTACAGGAACTCCGGAGAGGGCCTTTGGACAACAGCCTGAAGGGACAGGACAAGGGGGAATGGCTTTAACTGAACAGAGGGAAGATTGAGATGAGCTCTTAGGAAGATGTTCTTCCTGTGAGGGTGGTGAGGCCCTGGCACAGGTTGCCCAGGGAAGCCGTGGCTGCCCCGTCCCTGGCAGTGCTCAAAGCCAGGTTGGATGGGGCTTGGAGCAACCTGGTCTAGTAGAAGATGTCCCTGCCTGTGGCAGGGGGTTGGAACTGAATGAGCTTCAGGTCACTTCCAACACAAACCAGTCTGGGATTCTATAAAAGAACAACAGCTCTGCTTCACACCACGTGCTGGGTTTTCAGTTGCCTAGCAGAAGCCAAAATATAAAACACCCTATTGACTGAATCAAGTACAGGCATGCATTTAAAGAACTTCCATCTGCACCATTGTTTCTCTGTGAAGGATGAACAAGAATGGCCCAAAGCAATGAGTTTTCTTGTCGGTTTTTCTACCCTCTTGGAAGTTCTGCCTCTCATTGGATGTATGAGAAATGAGTGTCTTCAGTTGCTCTGAGGAATTTTTTCCACACAGTGAAGCAGAGCCAGCTTCAAAGACTTCTAAAAGCTGATCAGAAATGTAACACCAGGTTTATCACAGTATATCTGTAAATCCAGCAGTTCACATTTGGATGGCCTGAATGCCTTCAGAGTCTCTCTGGATAATTACCAAAGAGATTTAACTGCCTTTGACAGTCATTCACAGGGTCTGAATCAAATCCTGAATCGTCTGCCCTTATTCACCCACTGGAACTGGGGTGCAGTTCTGGCCCCACAAAAATTTTACCTGGTCCTGTCAAGGGTCCGAATCCCATTTTGGGAATACTTTTAAGAAAGCCTTCACTTAAAGCCTAATTTGACATATGAAAGGATATTGAAGAAAAACGCTGGCAAAACCATCAAAATCTAATCCAGTGGGGGCTCATTGGTTTCTTTTTTGGGAAAAACATGTCAGAATGGAACATTTCCATTTAGATTAATAACTCTGAATCTTCTGAATACAGTAAAGGTATTTCCCAGCATTTTAAAATAAGAACATAGGCATTTAGCATATAAGGTGGGAGGGTTTTACTCAGAGGTTCTTTTGACTTAGGTGGGTGGGTGCTGCGCTCGTTTAAGCCAGTTCTGTGTATAGTGGGTGTAATTAAGTCTGATCATCTGTGCATTAGTATTTCGTGACTGATAAATGAGAAATGCAAGTTCCTGTTTTAAGAGTGTGTCTGTTTGGGCCACATACGATAGTTCTGTTCTACAGACAGTGTAATTGTAATTGAGACTAACTTTATAAACATGTTTGATTCAGGGCTCCAAACAGAATGAGAAATCACCAGCAGACAGATTGCCACTTCTGCAACAGTTTACACTGCAGTACCACTGATGGCTTATTTCCACCAGAAACCAAGCCAAAAAGGAGTCACTTGCATTTGTGTTCATTTCAACTGGAGTGCCATGCCATGAGACAGGAATTCAGGACTACAAAGGCTGTGGGTTCATCTTTGTGTGTACCTCGGTTTGGCCTGAGTTATCTAGATATTAATCCCCACTCCCAACCTATCATATTATGAAATTATGAACAAATTATTTTAACTCTGTATGAGAGTACATCTGTGTTTATATTGTCTCCCACTGCTGTGCCATGCACACACATTTTCACACACACATATATGTGTCTCTGTATATAGAGTAACTCATGTTAACTGGAGCACATGCTCTTCCAAACGGGAACACAATAGACTATTCAACCTGTGGGCTCCAAAGTTGCCAATTAAAACAAAGCACTCCTCATTTTATTGACTGTTTGTCATTCTGAAGTGGTTACTGTTCTGTTCAACTGAGCTAACTTGAAATGTACTTTCTGATAGCAAGCACACATCTCCTTTTTCTCCTAAAATGTCAAGCTGCTGAGCAGCAGCTGCCACGTTGATGAACAGCATGGTGGAGCTAGACAGGCCTGTGATGTATTGTGAGACTTCATCTGACCACTATGTTAGAACTTAGAAATAAATGTGTTTGACAGTCGTATTTCCTTTCAAAAAGCACCAAATGGTTTTGATGATTTCTTCTTTGTACTGGACATCAAGGTTTCATCTCTATTGTTTTAACATACACTAAAGCATTTGAAAAATTCAGTCATAACAGCAATGAGAGTATAATTATATCAGCTAGGGGCCAGTAAATGCTGCAGTTCCCCAGAGCAGCATTTGTGTGTAAAAAAATCTTACTATGACTGAGCGGACTGCAAATTGGCAAAGTGTTCCAATGTAGAGTGCAAAGAAAGGTGAAGTTATTTGTATTAGAGCTGGCAGCAGATGATGGACAGCACACTTGTGCTGGTTTAGGCTGGTTAGAGTTAATTTTCTCCACAGTAGCTGGTGTAGGGCTCTGGTTTGGGTTTGTGCTGGAAACAGTGCTGATCACACATTGATGTTTTCATTACTGCTGATCAGTGCTCACACAGAGCCAAGGCCTTTTCTGCTCCTCACTCTATCCCACCAGCAAGCAGGCTGGGGGTGCACAAGGAGCTGGAGACACAACCAGGACAGCTGACCCAAACGGACCCCAGGGATATCCCAGACCATAGGACATCATGCTCACATATAAGAGATGGGGGAAGAAGAAGGAAAGGGATGTTTAGAGTGATGGTGTTTGTCTTCCCAAGTCACTATTGCATGTGATGGAGCCCTGCTGTGCTGGGGATGACTGAATTGCCTGACCATGGGAAGTGGTGAATGGATTCATTGGGTGAGCTTTCTCACTTTTATTCTTCAGTTCTCTCCCCCATCCCATGGGAAGGGAGTGAGTGAGCAGCTGCATGGGGGCTCAGTTGCTGGCTGGGGTTAAACCACGACAGTGCTCAAATCTGCAGTGCTGAAACGGAGAAGAGCTTGTGCTGGTTGACAGAAACCGGACCACTGGATGTCTTGCAGGTCAGAAAGAGAACTTTAAAATCTGTCCCTTGCCTCACAGGGAAGAGTGTAATGAGCGAAGTAACTGGTGTATTTGGAGGTTTGGGGGCAAGTTAACAACCTGACAAGAGCATTCTTCAGACGCTCAGTGAAAGTTCCACAGGCCTCTGCTCTCTTATCTCAGTTCCTTGGGCATCGAGAAATGTATTCCAAGCACTCACCAGTATTATTACAAGCCTTCGGCTTATTCTGTTTGTAAAAAGAATAAAATGAAAACCTGACACCCCTAGAATATTATTCTACTTTACTTGTATGAATCATATTAAAAACGGTGTTTGTGAGGGTCGGGACTGTACCTACCCCTGTTGATATACTGAGCCCATGTTTCTGCGTTCCTCACAAGAATAGTGATCCTCTGTGAAGGCTGGTTGAGAGAGCTGAATTTGTTCAGCCTGAAGGAGAGAAGGCTCTGGAAGACCTTAGAGCACCTGCCAGTGCCTAAAGGGGCTACAAGAAGTCTGGAGAGGGGCTTTGGACAGTGGCCTGTAGAGACAGGACAAGGGGGAATGGCTTTGACCTGACAGAGGGGAGACTGAGATGAGCTCTTAGGCAGAAGTTCTTCCATCTGTGGGTGGTGAGGCCCTGGCACAGGTTGCCCAGGGAAGCTGTGGCTGCCCCATCCCTGGCAGTGTTCAAGGCCAGGTTGGACAGGGCTTGGAGCAGCCTGGTCTAGTGGAAGGTGTCCCTGCCCATGGCAGGGAGCTGCAACTGGATGAGCTTTGAGGTGTTTTCCAACCCAAACCAGTCTGGGATTTTATAATTCCATGATTTGTAGATCTCTTAAGTCACGAAAGGGGCCCAAAGGGAGATGTCTTGAGTTGGGGGGGACCAGGCAGTGGCATGTCCTGGTTCCATGCTGTCAAAGGGGGCACGAGGTTCAAGAGGCAATTTTTCCGTCATCCCAGTTCCTGTGCTAGGAGAGGAGATGGAGGTCAGTGATGAGTTTTATACCTCCCCATGCTGCCTGTGGAGGAGGCAAGGCTGGCTCAGTCAGCTAAGTACAGAAGGCTTGCATGCACAGAAATCCAGGCAGACCTTTGTTTTTAATTCTTGTCTCCAGCTGTTGTTCCAGCAACACCCAAGCACATCACCTGCGTGATCCTCTCATCAGAAAATTACCCAAAAAGCCTGCATAAAGAATCCCATCACACAATGGGCCCTGGAGAAGTTAGCTGTTGGTGTAGTGCAGAGCTCTGCTGCTGCCTAATGAGTCAGAGTTAATAAAATAAAGTGATAAACCGACATGTGACTTACAAAGAGCTTCCCTTACTAATGGGAGTTACCCAGGGTCCCAGAGATGCTCATTATGTGTTGTTTCTGCCCGGTAGTAAAGTCTTGCATTGCCTCAGTAGTGCTAGCTGAAATGGTGCTCTGTGATGATAGAATAAAAGCTATCGAGGAGTTTTGTTGCCTGTACTTATGTATCTCTGGGTTGTATTCTTTAATCTCTCTCTCTCCCCATATCAGAGTGTTATTTATAGGAGCAATTCTTCACTCAGCTGAAAATAAAGAGAACCTTGAAAACACCTTGAGACAGGCTGATTATGAATAAATAGCGATGTTAGCGTAGCAGGCCAAAAAGGTGCCCAATGTAAATCCACTTATTTCAGCACAACCGCACCAAGGTTGGATCTGGGTCAAAAAAAAAGAGTCTAAAATAAATGCAGTGGAGACGTAAGGCTCAAATTAAAATGTAGAATGGAACAACACACATGTTGAATTCTTCTGTCTGTGTCCTCATGTTCCTTATTGTGATGTTAGCCTGAGGTAAAAGTGAGGAACCCTGATGCTGAAGCAGTCAGTGTTTTGGGGGTTCACTGGGAATGCACAGTTCTGGATGCCAGGACCTGTGAGTTTTGGGGCATGTTTGAAAAAAAGTTAATGTTTTCAGTCATTCCCTTTTAGTTCCCTGAAATTAGAAGGAAATAACAAAATGAAAAATCTAAAAATATTGAAAAAAAAAACCCCAACTTCTGCTAGAAAAGTCTCTGAAGACTTTGCACTTACACTCCAATGAATACTGCTGAGTTGAATCTTTGAAAAGTGAGGCACTTAGGTGACACAAAAATGAATTTATCAAAATGAGTTTATGTACCTCTTGTACAAATACTAGTCTTTCAGAAGGACTCCTACCCTTCCCTTCCCTTTTCTTCCCTTCCCTTTTCTTCCTTTCCCTTTCCTTCCTTTCCCTTCCCTTTCCTTCCCTTTCCTTTTCTTGCCTTCACTTCCCTTGCCTTCACTTCCCTTGCCATCACTTCCCTTGCCTTGCCTTGCCACAACTTGCCACGTCTTGCCCTGCTTTCCCTTGCCCTGCTTTCCCTTGCCTTGCCCTGCTTTACCTTGCCTTGCCTTGCCTTGCCTTGCCTTGCCTTGCCTTGCCTTCACTTCCCTTCACTTCCCTTCACTTCCCTTCACTTCCCTACATTTTCCTTCCCTTCTCCATCCTCTATTCCAGGTAATCAGTGGGGCAGATCTTTACAGAAGTTGGGAGAGGTGAGCCCAGCATGCCTGTGGCATGAGAGCAGAGAGCACTTGCAAAAGAATGTGTGTTTTCTCAGTTCCAGCCCAAAGACTATGACCGTCAATGCCAAATGAGAAAAAAGTCTGAGACTTCAAAATCATCAAACTGCTGGTGGCAAAAGCCTCTCAAGAAAAATCATTTTTGCTTCCTGACATGTGTATGCTTCTACATCCTCTGTCAGTGTAAGGCTGATGGAAAAGAATACATCAGTAGCAATTCTCTAACCAAAAACTGTACATGGCAGCTTAGCAGCAAAAGGCTCTGATAGGGTTGTTTCTGCAGAAAGACTTTGCTGGTTATGAGGGAGGAAAGAAGAGCTAAAGCAATGCTTAGGTAGCTCCTTAGCTTTCAAAATTCTTCTCTATTCACTGCAACCATTTGAAGCTCTTCCCTCGTTAGTGAGTGTTCTGTAAATATTTCAAAGCATTTTGGGTTGATTGATTATCAGGGAAAAAAAAGAGAAATTAAAAAAATTACGTTCTCTACAAAAATGCTTGAACTCAGCCTGGCTACTGAACAAGGAAGCATTCATGGTGAGTTATTAGTTCAGAAGTGCTGAAAATAGAAGCATCAGTTATAAACAAGTGCAAACAGCACAAAAGAAAAAGAAAGTATTTTAGTCATGAAGGTAAACTAATGTAATTGTGAATAGAGTTGCATTTATACATGCTTGATACATTCTACTAACATAAATCCTGGAGGATTGTAAGGAACATGAGGAATGTGAACTCCAACCCCAGTAACCCTCTAGTAGCAGGCAGACTTCTGTCAATATTAAATTAGGAGGAAATTAGACGGCACTATCCCTTCTCTCTTTAGATCTCTGTTCACATCACACAATGTCCTGGGTTCAGCAGTAGCAGTCATTTTTCTCCTTCTTTGTAGCTGGTGCAGTGCTGTGTTTTTGACTTTGTGCCTGGGAACAGCACTGGTAACACCAATGTTTTTAGTTGTTGCTAAGTAATGTTTACTCTGACCAAGGACTTTCTGAGTCTCATGGCTGTAAACATAAGCTGTGCCCCACGCCACTGCCCGGAGCACTATCCTGGGCCTTGAGAAACAGATTCTGTGGTGACACGGCACCCCAGAGAGAATTGAGTCAGTCAGTGGGACTCATTTCTGGAAAAACCTTATAGACATTTGGGCCAAAGAGCATGGCACTGAGTGGGTATATCACATCCCCTACCATGCACCAGCCTCTGGGAAAATCGAACGGTACAATGGGCTGTTAAAAACTACACTGAGAGCAATTGGTGGTGGGACTTTCAAACATTGGGATACACGTTTACCAAAACCCACCTGGTTGGTTCAACACCAGAGGATCTGCCAACAGGGCTGGCTCGGCCCGGTCAGAACTTTAACACACTGTAGAAAGGGATAAAGTTCCTGTGGTGCACATAAAGAATTTGCTAGGGAAGACAGCCTGGGTTATTCCTGCTTCAGGTAAAGGCAAGCCCACTTGTGGGATTGCTTTTGCTCAGGGACCCGGATATACATGGTGGGTAATGAGGGAAGATGAGGAAGTCCGATGTGTACCTCAAGGGGATTTGATTTTTGGGAAAACAGCCAATGAACTCAATTGTGTGCTGTTGCCTGCTATGTAGCACTTTTATAGCCCACCAACTAGATGTCTTCAGGTCACCAGCGACTGGCCCTGACTTCCCTCTGACCATCATCCCAACAAAGAATGAACTTTGATGAAACCAGACAAGCTCAGCAGTGACCAAACGAGTTCTGCAGTGTCATAAGCAGGCAACAATCCAACACTGCACACCATCTCTCCTGCTCTGAAAGACTGTTACAAGAGATGGAGCCTGACATCATGGACCAGATGAATTCAGCAGCTTTATAGGGATTGGTCCATGCACTAAGGAATGATCTCTCTCCCTCTGTGTGTGTGTGTATATGTGCATATATATATATATGAGAAAAAAGTAATGGTATATTGAAAAATATGGGATCTGAGCATGACTTGAATGGTGTGGAATATAGGGTGGATATTGTCCTAGATTCAGCTATAGCAGTCATTTTTCTCCTTCTTAGTAGCTGGTGCAGTGCTGTGGTTTTGACTTTCAGGCTGGGAACAGCGCTGATAACACTGATGTTTTTAGTTGTTGCTCAATAATGTTTATGCTGACCAAGGACTTTCTGAGTCTCATGCTATGCGAGGGAGGAGGGGAAGGCGGGAGGAAGCAGAGACAAGACGCCTGACCCAGACTAGCCAAAGGGGTATTCCATACCACAGCACGCCATGCCCAGTATATAAACTGGGGGCAGTTACCCAGAAGAGCTAGATCGCTGCTCAGGTCGGGCTGGGTATCGGTCGGTGGGTGGTGAGTGGTTGTATTCTCTTCCCTTGTTATTTTCCTTATCATTATTATTACTGGTGGTAGCAGCAGTGGTTTGTGTTATACCTTAGTTACTGGACTGTTCTTATCTCAACCCACGGGAGCTGCATTCTTTCGAATCTCCTTCCTATCCCTTCGGGAGCTGGGGGAGAAAGTGGGGGGAGTAAGTGAGCGGCTGCTTGGTTCTGAGTTACTGGCTGGGCTTAAACCATGACACACAGGCAGCATTTTGAATCCAATAGACCCATCATCCATTTCAGACTGCATCTTTAGAAGTGCAGATGTTCTGGACACACTTATGATAAGGTCTTTCAGGCAAGGGAGAATTGTTTTAGCTTAAAAAGGATGTAAGCAGTACCACCTCTCTTAATAAGTAATGCCAGATTTAGAAACCATGTTATAAAAGACAGGAGGGGGTCATAGCATTCTGCCTGTAGACACAATGGGACACAGGTAGCTGAGACATTCACACCACTTTTAGTCCTGTTTTCTTCCTTCTGTCCCTGTCTCAGGAGTGGTTTTGGTCTTTGCCATATCTGCATGAGTACTTATGACACACTTTGTCATACATCACTTAGAAAAAAAATGGTGGAAAGGGTTTTCTTAGCAACAGCACATTCCTGGTGCTTCCTTACCTTGTACTGAAAAATTACAGCAGCTTTAGACTTTAGACCTCACTCCTCCTTGTGTCTTTCATTCTAATGTCCTGAAAAAGAGACCTAAAAAGTAGGTACTAATTATTGGTACAAATCAGCCACTAGTCCTCAGAATTTTATCATAATCTCTTGTGGGCAGTATGATCTTTAAACTTCCTCCTTTCTTCATCTGTCATGTTCGATCATTGTTTTGGTATAATTTTTTAAATTGAATTTTCTGTAAGAAAATGGATATAATCAGAGCAAACAGCTGCCTGAACGTTAGACAGCACAGGAGAAGTGAAGATGACATGCTGCCCTTTTGATATGTCTATTCAATATTTACTGTCAACTTCAACTAACATTTATATAATATTAATATTTTAAAGCAAACTCTTTACTGTACCCAAGTATTTACCTGAGTAAATACAACCAGCTCTTCCCTCCCATGTTCCTTCTAAATACATTAGTTGTCTGTGCATTGAATGAGCGGAAAATCAGGAAATAATGGGAAAACAAATTGATTTGATAGCTCTGATTTGGCACATTGCTTCTTCAAAGCAAGAATTGTTTCTCTTTGTTTACTAGGGGAGTATATTGGGTATTGCCTCGATGGTCAGAATTGGCATTTTAAAAACCACAGAATCCCAGGCTGGTTTGTTTGGAAGGGATCTTAAAGCTCATCCAGTTCTAAACCCCTGCCACAGGCATGGACACTTTCCACCAGACCAGGTTGCTCCAAGCCCCGTCCAGCCTGGCCTTGAGCACTGCCAGGGATGGGGCAGCCACAGCTTCTCTGGTCACCCTGTGCCAGGTCCTCACCACCCTCACAGGGAAGAACTTCTGCCTAAGAGCTCATCTCAATCTCCCCTTTGTTAGCTTAAAGCTAATAAAAATTCTATGAGCTTTTTCCAGTTTTTACATAAGCTTTGGCTAAGGCTTTTTGGTGTACAAATAGGATGTATTCAAGACACTAGAGAACCTCTCTAGTGCTCCTCTTCTGGTGGTGTCAGGAAAAAGCATCAGGTCATTGTAGTAGGGGACTCTACTCTGAAAGGAAAAGAGGCACCCATCTGTGAGCCTGTCCCAGTCTCAAGGGAGGTGTGCTGCCTACAGCGGCATGGATCAGGGATGTTGCAGAGAGACTGGCTGCTCTAGTAAGTCCCACTGACTATTACCCACTTCTAGTTGTCCATGTGGGTGCTACTGGTATAGATATCAGTAGCCTGGAGAACACTGAGAAGGGCTACAGAGCCCTGGGAGAGGTGGTTAGGGGCTCTGGAGCTCAGATTGTCTTTTCTTCAATTCTCCAGGATAAAGGGGAGTACCTTAAAAAGGCTAGGAGGATTGGCCTGGTTAATTAATGGTTAGAAGGATGGTGCTATAGTCAGGGGTTTGGGTACCTAGAACATGGGAATAAATTTAGTAGGTCAGGTCTACAGGGGGCTGGTGGAGCTGGTCTGACAAAGAAAGGGAAGAGTGGATTTGGTAGGAGGCTTGCCAGACTGGACAAGGATGCTTTAAACTAGATGTGTTGAGGGAGGGGAGCATCATTCCATCCCAACACACCCAGTCACTTGCCAGCACCTGTAATAAATGCTCGAAGCAATGTAGAGATATTCCAGCCGCTCCAGCCAATGAACCAGCTTTGTTTGGAGCTTGGCTCAGACGTCTCTATACAGACGCATTTAGCATGGGGAACAAATAAAAGGAATTGGAGATGTGTGCACATTTATGGGGGTATGATATCATAGGCATCACAGAAACATGGTGGGATGGCTCCTCTGACTGGTGTGTTGGAATGGAAGATTACAGGCTCTTTAGAAAAGACAGGCCCAGCAGGCAGGGAGGGGAGTTGCTATTTATGTTAGGGATAAGCTGGAGAGTATGGAACTCTGTCTGGGCACAGACAGTATGTGGATCAGGGTTAAAGGGAGAACAGCAATGGCAGACATTACTGTGGGGATCTGTTACAGACCACCTGACCAAGAGGACTCGGTGGATGAAGCGCTCTATAGACAGGTAGAAACAACCTCACGCTCGCAGGCCCTTGTCCTCATGGGGGACTTCAACCACTCTGATATCTGTTGGGGGGATGGTACAGGCCTGCGAAAGCAATCCAGGAGGTCCCTTGATTGCGTGGAAGACAATTTTCTTCTGCAAGTAATAGAGGAGCCATCAAGGAGAGGTGCCATGAGTGCGCCCTCAGCAAGTTTGCCGATGACACCAAGCTGTGTGGTTCGGTTGATACGTTGGAGGGAAGGAATGCCATCCAGAGGGACCTTGACATGCCTGTGAGGTGGGCTGATGCCAACCTGATGAAGTTTAACTATGGCAAGTGCAAGATCCTCCACCTGGGTGGGAGCAACCCCAGGCACTGCTACAGGTTGGGTAGGGAAGAGATTCAGAGCAGCCCTGCAGAGAAGGACTTGGGGGTTTTGCTTGATGAAAAAATGAACATGAGTTGGCAGTGTGCGCTCACAGCCCAGAAAGCCAACTGTATCCTGGACTGCATCAAAATGAGAGTGACCAGCAGGTCGAGGGAGGTGATCCTGCCCCTCTACTCTGCTCTCCTGAGACCTCACTTGGAGTATTGTGTGCAGTTCTGATGTCCTCAACATAAAAAGGACATGGAACTGTTGGAACAAGTCCAAAGGAGGGCCACGAGGATGATCAGGGGACTGGAGCACCTCCCTTATGAAGATAGGCTGAGAAAGTTGGGGTTGTTCAGCGTGGAGAAGAGAAGGTTTACTGGATACCTCCTAGCAGCCTTCCGATATCTGAAGGGGGCCTACAAGGATGCTGGGCAGGGACTCTTCATGAGGAGCTGTAGTGAGAGGAGAAGGGGTAACGGGTTCCAACTTAAACAGGGGAAGTTTAGATTGGATATGAGGGAGAAATTCTCTAGTGTAAGGGTGGTGAGGCACTGGAATGGGTTGCCCAGGGAAGTTGTGAATGCTCCATCGCTGGCGGTGTTCAAGGCTGGATTGGACATAGCCTTGGGTGGCATGGTTTAGTGTGAGGTGTCCCTGCCCGTGGCAGGGGTGTTGGAACTAGATGATCTTAAGGTCCTTTCCAACCCTAACTATTCTATGATTCTATGATTCTGTCCTGGAACAGTGTGAGAGTTGCTTGAACGTGTGAGGGTTATGGTTGTGCTTTCAGACGAAGGTTGGTGCCCAGAATGAAGATGACTTTAAGAATGCTGAAGATCACAGCATGTACCTATGGACACCTTATGTCCTGGCATCTCCTTTTTTTTCTTCTTGTCTTTTACGGGGCTGAAGTTTTTGTGACTATCTGCAAGATGGTGTGGCGTATATGGGCTTTTATGCAGTCTCTGGCACTAAGCTTTACATCTTTTCCTACGTACCAATCCGCACCAGCTCTGCTGGGAGGTTCCTCTCCTTTTTGCTAGCCTGGGTTTTTCTGGTTTTTCACTTGATCTCTTGCAACCTGTATTTTGCTGAGCTTTTATTGTGTGCACCCTCGTTTATATCCCTCTTGACACTTGACCCACAAAAAAAACTGAGTTTGGTACAATTTCTGTCCATGGCAGCTAATTTCTTCAATTTAGCTTTTAGACTAATGTTTCACTTGAGGCACTGTCAGTTCAATAGGCTGTGTTGACCAAAACTGTTACTTTTACCATGAAATACGCTGTCATTTTCTAGAAATTATGTGTTTGGTATGTATCACTGAGCCATTTCAATGACATTAGATCATTTTCATGTGTTCATTATTGGGTTTTTTTGAGCTACATTACTGTTTTTATTCCCCTGCCTTGTTTGTTTGTTCAGTCTGTGCTGAATGAACATCCCAGCTCATAAACTGTAATGACTGTGATAACTCATGGAGTATAAAAATAGAGTAACACATAGTGAGCGTTTGCTACAAAATCACCTGCATGGGGTGGCTATAAGGAGTGTGAGAAAAGGCTGAGCCATGTTAAAATAAGTTATTTAACAGTAGATACTTAAATAACCTTTTCGAGCAGCAGCAGGCTCTTGAAGTATTTTTGTGTGCTTATAGTGGGCATGAATCTCTGTCACAGTTTTTCCATCAGTGACGAAGAAATGCTGAAAATTACAGTAAATATATATTTAATAACATATATTTAATAAATAAAATATATTTAATAGAATATATTTAATCCATAACAGTAAATATATACAAACAGATATATCTGGAAGAAATATTTGTGTGACAAGTCAGAAATCCTAGAATCATGGAGTAGTTAGGGTTGGAAGGGACCTGAAGATCACCCAGGGTGAGTGTTTAGTGTCTCTTTTTCTGCTCAGGAAGGAGACAGGAGACCAGCTCTGGCTGCAGAGAGCTTATTAAGCCCACCAAGAGGCTTGTGGAAATAAGTATAAGGTATCTTGTGGTCTTTATAGTCTGTTGATTAGTCCTGGGAAGCTGTCAGCCAAACAGCTCCCAGGTTATGTTGTGAAGAGTTGCCTATGTACCTGGTCAAATGGATTTAGGAGGCTGCTGCTGGCTGGGACTCCCTTTGCAATATTGTTTCCTCTCTCTGGGCCCCGTTAAAGTCTTTGTGCCGTTCTTCACGACTGCTAACTGTGCTAACTGTTCCATCAGCTCGCTCTGAGTTGCTCAGGATATATGGTTCAGTCTATGTTTTAAAGTTCACAAGTTAGTATACCATTTTAGTAATGTATGTACACACACACACACCTCCTCCCCCCCCCCCCCCCCCCCCCGACTCTTCAAAGATCGTCAATTGCAAATGAATGAAAAGCTTTTAAAAGCAGGAGGGAGAATAACATTAGAATAGAATATGACTGCTGGGAAAATAAATTATCTTTGTAAGTAATTTTTACTGGGGTTTTTTCATCAAGTTTTAATTAGTTTATAAGAAGGTAACTGGCACAGGGTGCCGAGAGAAGCCATGGCTGCCCAATCCCTGGCAGTGTTCAAGGCCAGGTTGGACAGGGCTTAGAGCAACCTGATCTAGTGGAAGGTGTCCCTGCCTGTGGCAGGGAGCTGGAACTAGATGAGCTTTAAGGTCCCTTCCAACACAAACCAGTCTGGGAGTCTATAAGGTTACTAAAAAGTCAGGTAACGTGCCTGAAATCTGATGTCCTCCCCTGAGAAGAACAGAGAAAACAAGCACAACATTGTACAGGCACAGATGTGAAGTTATTTGAAATTAAACAATTGCAGTCTCCTCGTTCTGTCTTCATGATGTGTAGCAAAACTGAAGCTCAGGTCAACTTAAGAAACTTCATAACTGCAGTTAAGAGACTTTGTATGGTCTATCTGCTGCCTAAGTCCACCTGTTTACAAAAAGAGATGCAAAATCTTCCTGTTTGTGGAAAGGAGAGGATTATGGAAAGGAAAAGGTTATGGAAAAGAAAGGATTAGGGGAAGGAAAAGGTTAGGGGAAGGGAAGGGAAAATAAATAAATAAATAAATAAATAAATAAATAAATAAATAAATAAATAAATAAATAAATAAATAAACAAAACCCACAACAAAGAACAAAGCCAAACCCAGAAGATAAAAACAACACACAACCACCAAACCCAAAGAAACAAGGTAGCAACCCCTAAGTTTACCTTAGGGAATTTCGGAGTGGAATAGTTTTTTTCTTTTTAAATCCCAGCAAGAGCATGGAGAGGGAGCTGCAGCAGCCGGAGGAAGCAGGGCAAAGGGAGACGTCCTGCGGAGCCAAAAATATCTTGTTGAACCTGGGACACAGCAGAAAGCAGATAACAACAAATATGAGGGATGCTTTCGCAGCAAGAATTCCGTGTCCGGATTCCATCATGAGTATGCATCAGGTCCCTGAGGCTGCGGGACCCCTGGTCGGGTTCCTTTTACACAGCCTTCACATCCTCTTCTCCGCCAGAAGGAGGTGTGAAGAACTCGGGGGGTGCCGGTACTCTTCGCCAGGGCAAAATTTTGCCTGGGCAATGTCCTGTGTTAGGCAGGATTAAACTAGCCGGGGCTGGTCCTGTCTCGTAGCGGAAAAAAGTGGATATTGTGAGCAAATCGACTGTCACACACGATTTGACAAATTCTGATTTGCGTTAAAAAATGTGCGAAAATGTGCGTTAATCCTATTAGGGGAAGGGAGGAGAAGGAGAAGACCGGGGTTGCAGCCTGTCTAGAAATCCGGGATTTTGGGGACCGGTTTTGGCGCTGCCACCCCGGGGAGGGAGGAGCAGGAGTTGTGAGGAGCGGAGGGAAGGGGGAGAGGAAATCTGGAGTTTTCTTCCGCAAACTTTGCAGGCGACGTTTGATTCATCGCTGTTGGCTGTCCGGAGCTCGGCTCGGAATCGTGCCTCCTGCCCGGGCTGCCGGTGCCTGCATTCCTGCATCCCTCCATCTCCGCATCTCCACATCCCTCATTCCCCCATCTCCACATTCCGCTTCCCCATGTCCCTGCATTCCCGCATCCCCCGCATTCTGCATCGCGCACCCCTCCGTCCCCACATCTCCTCCGATACCGCATCCGTCCATCCCCTCACCCCTCCATCCCCGCATCCCTTCCCCATGCTGGTCTGCCCGAAGCGACTTTCCAGCACCAAATATTGCTGGCGCCGGGTTTTCAGACCCTGGACGGTGCAGCTGGGGCTGCTGGTCACCTCCTACCCTTGTCCATGAGAGTTTGTGATCTCTCGCTGCAAAGGCTATTTTTCCTTCACCCCGTCCCCCTTATATTTGTATTATGTTTATACTATATGCACATAATATATACATTGAATAAAAACCTGAAGTGTCGATAATTATCTGAATATTTGAATACTTATCCACTGGGGTGGCCATTGGGGTTTTACAGCCCCTCCCGCTCCCTCAATCATTTTCAGGCAACGTTTTGTTCACGTTTGGAGAAGTTCTGGAGAGGCAGCTTAAGTTTGGAGGCAGGCAGGGGGGAGATTCCAGTTAGGGGCTCCTCAAGGTTTTCCCGAGGGCTGGAAGAGGTGAGCGGTGGGTGAGAGACACCCCAAACCTGGCTTCCCTTTGGGGTCTTAGGAGGGGCAGAGTTCGGGGGGGGGGGGGGGGGGGGGGAAGAGGTGGGGGACCGGGGTACCACAGTCCCTGCAGATGGATTTCGGAGGGGTCCGTGGGCAAGGAGGCGGCCCTCGCCACACATGTGATCATCTGGTGCCCGGCTTCCTCATAAGTATTCAAATATTTGGTTAATTATCGACACTTCAGGCTTTTATTCAAGTTCACAGTGTGTATACATATATTTTATTTCACCCACCTACCGCAGAAGACCTGACTGCGTTTTGTACACCCTCAAATGATGCACGTCCCTGTATTTCTGTTTTCTGGTTGGCGTTTGGATTTTTTTTTCTCCTGTTTTGGAGGTTGTTTTCTGAGTTCGGTTGTTTTGGGATTGGTTTCGGTTTTTTTTCGGGGGGGGTGTGTTTTGTCTTGTTTGGGGTTTTGGGTTTTTTTGGCGGGGCAGGGGTTTTGCTGGGGTTTATTGATTTCCCTTTTTTTGTTGTTGTTGTTGTTTTGTATTTTGGTTGGTGGGTTTAGGTTTTTTTGTTGTTGTTTTGAGGGTTCTTGGTGATGATTTGGATTTTTGGTTTGAGCTTTTGTTTTTTGTTTTGGGGGGCTACTTTCTTCTTGTTTCGATTGTTTTGTGTTTTGTTTGGTGGGGTTTTTCTTTCTCCCCTTTGGTTTGTTCTGTTTGGCAAAAAGCTGGTTTATCGAACCGGAGGGACATTGCAGTTGTCTTGTCGGTTGCTGTGATTTGAAAGTGAGCCTGTGCGGCGCTTTAGCCTGCCCTCAGCAATCAGGCTTGAGGCTCACGAGGCTTTGATTGTAGGAGTTTCCTTATTTGCATTGATGAGGATGAAACAGCTGCTGGAGCATGCAGAACTGCACCTGACACAATCACCGAGTCCGGGATTAGCCCAGGGAATCAGGAATCCGCTGCACGATGTAGCAATCTCAGCCCGACATTAGAGTCACTCATGCAAAGTGACCCAAATTTGCAATGAGCACAATTAGCAATCCAAAGATGCATGTTAATTTAGCGGCTGACATTTCCTTGCTTTTTATTTATTAAATATAACGATTTTGTGCGGTTTAGAATGCAAGGCTAGGACAGATGAGCTTTGTAATTTCCCCACCAAGAGCCTCAAAAAGCATCCTAACCACAGCCCCTGGCATTTAGGACAGGGAAGTTTTGTACTCTGTAACCCAAAGGGTGGAGGGTTTTTTGATTGTTTGGGATTTCCTTTTCTTCTTTTTCTCTTTTTCTTTCTCTCTCCTTCTCCCTTTCTTTTTCCTTTTCCCTTTCCTTTTCGCTGTCCCTTCTTTTCTTCTTCTCTTCTCTTCTCTTCTCTTCTCTTCTCTTCTCTTCTCTTCTCTTCTCTTCTCTTCTCTTCTCTTCTCTTCTCTTCTCTTCTCTTCTCTCCTCTCCTCTCCTCTCCTCTCCTCTCCTCTCCTCTCCTCTCCTCTCCTCTCCTCTCCTCTCCTCTCCTCTCCTCTCCTCTCCTCTCCTCTTCTCTTTCTCTTCTAAAAGAGAGGGCGCTTGACTTTTTACATTCCCCACCCCCGTCTCCTTTTTCTTTAAACAGTCACTTCCAACTTACAGGATAAAATGTTGCCATGTTATATATTCCCTCCCTCCTGCACTTGTTCAAAACATACCCACGCTTAAATCGGGGGAAGTGGGGTGTTTCACCAACGTTAAACTGCTGGAGTGAGAATTTGGCAAAGTAGTTTGCCTCTGCACTCACACTGCTCCCCCGACACCCAAAGATCTTTACTTTTCAAGAGAAATCAAACTCTGAAATTTATTTCCGCATGCCTTTCCTGTGTGTAGGTATTTAAATTCTCACCTATGCTTTGGGGGAGAGGGGGGCGCAAAAAAAAAAAAAAAAAAAAAGAGTAAGTGATAATTTGGAGCAAAAGCATGCAGTTCAAAAGCTAAAGCTCCCATTGGAGAACAGGAAATTTAATGAGCTTTTAATGGAATGCAATGCTCAGAGTAGTAAATTATTTGTTAGTTGACGATGCAATCAGCATGCTGATTAAGGTTGCTTGGGTTTTGTTGTTTTGAGTTTTTTTTACAAAACATTAACTGAATGAAAACGGTTAGTCCTTGTTCTGCTTGGGGGGCTTTCGTGAAGCAAATGGACTTTCAGAACAGAGATTGTCAATAAAGGTGAGTGCACTCCAGGTGTCATTCGAATGTGGTGATAAAATACTTCTGATAAATATTTAAAAGCGTTTTAAATCCACAGTGGTCACCTAGTGTATTGTGAACTCTGTTTAAAGAAACAGTGGGCCTAGAAAGGCCTTCCATCAATCCCTGTTTCTCTCTCGGGTGATGGATATTATGTTTTATTCGGTAATTTTTTAGTATTACCTCCAAGGTGCACGCTGGGACATGAATGTAGGCAAGTTGCAGAATTTGGAGGCTCAATCTGCAAAAGGAAATAAAAAATCTCAAGAAGAAATTACTGTTTCCAGCCAGAAGTGTAATTAGAGCTTTTCTAAATCCATCAGCAATACTTAAGCACTTAAAATTAGGCTATTTTTTAATATCATAATCTAGGGGATTTATGAAGGGAAATCCGTTCTTTTTTTTTTTTTTTTTTTTTTTTTGCTGTACAACGAGATTTTCTTTTATACTAGTGGACTCGAAGAAAAGCAGCAAACGAAAACTGCAGTAACATTAGCACCACAATAGGGATGGTGGTAATTGTTCTTTTATGCATGTTGACTGTAAATATTTAGCCTATTGAATCCTCAGACAAGCCTTGGATTGCACAGACCAATCCACATATTAACTGAGAATGCGCATCTTTTAAGACAATATTTATCGGTTTTATTTCCGGTCTGCTTTGGTCTTGCAGATTTACGGGAGAGTAAAAGGCGAATTTAAACCAATAAATTTAAAAAGAAGAGTTGTGAGCTGGCAGCTTTGTGGTTTATTTTAACGACGACAAAGTTCCTCTTCTCTAAACCTCAATTAGTTAAATGATCGCGTGATTCACTCACAATGGCCAGATACCTTTAAAAACCGATAAATATCTATGTGTTTTAACTATTCCTTGTTTATGACCCAAGAGGTTAAAAGGCTTTGACTGGCATTTGACTTCTGACCTCATATAAATGTTATCTTATTAGTTCCTGCGTGTTAACTTCTATTGAGTGCTTGTCTCTGATGGCTGTTAGATAAAAGGGGTTTTATTATATTTCCTATTGAAACTGAACCGTTTGCATTGTTCTTCGCCTGTAGTCTCTGCCCACATAGTAACCTTGCAACATACCGATTTTTTCCGGAGACTAAATTCCAAACTATTTACAGTTCACAGGAAGCTTTATTTTTTTTTCCTAAACCCGCTGGATTTAATTTAATGCTTTGTGATGGAGTTTGGCCTCTTTTATTAAGTTTCTGGTCCATTGTTGAGCGTTGTATTTATTTTTTTGTCATAATTTTTAGCATCGATTTCGACCAAGAGGAAAGGAGCTAATATGCTTCTACAGAAATAGTTTTTCTTACCGGAATTTGAGAAGCCTGCCTGAGGATATTTTAAATATTCAGATACATTACTCTCATTACACCTTCTAATCTGCTAAACGACGTCTCTGTTGCGTAGGTCTGCTCTAATTCCCTATTTCCTGTAGAAGCTATCTCTTTTACCTTAGGAACTCGCTTTCACTTCGCTGTCCTCCTCAGGCAACTAAACCTGTCGATATTAATACGATGACTAAAGTGTGCAGCAAAGGTTGCTCCAGACAAACATATATGATATTCTGCTCTATTTGTATAAGCTTAACTATTTTTACTACTTCTTGCATAGGCTTTGAGAGAATGTAGTTTTTGTGGCTGATTTGCTGAAGAACACTTTCCATTAATTTCCTTATAGAAATTGAGCTATAATCATACAGAAATAATGAAGAGGCAGCCATCTTGAAGGTGTCATGCTTCATTTTTTCGTCTTGGTTTTATTTCACCCTGTCTTTCTATTTTCTGTCTCACTGCCTTCCCACCTTCATTAGCCCCGAACATCATACTCGAGGTGCAAAAAAGATATTTTTGTCATTCCATATAAAAGTTGAGTTCCCCTTTGGCACTTCAGGCCATCGCTGCCGGGTGGTTGCAAGGAAACTGCATTCGCCTTTATATTTACTCCTACATATGAATGAAACTTCTGGGTTTTTTTCACCTCATTCTATGGCTTTTTGTAGACATGTATTTACAGAAAGCAAATATGCAAGCAAAATTTTATTCTTGCAGACGAGATTAGTTTGCCTGCAAATTAACATGCAGGTGAACCATTCAGGAATGACAAAATATGGGAAAGAAATCTCCTGGATGCTCTCTCTCCCAAATTAACTTCGTTCTGGCACTACTGGTATTCATTGAAAGACCCATTTACTGTTTTAATCGTTCACATTGTCTCTGTGGAAAGCTTGAGGGCTTTGGCTCCCGTTAGAGACCATCCTATTTCAGCCGGTCTGTAGTATTTCAACAAAAGAAACTTTTAATGCAATTCTGAAAATGTTGGGTGGTTTAAAGGTATCGGCCCAAAAATCAAGTGTCCCTTAAAAAACAAAACAAAACAGGCTGTTTAGTGTAAATTATTAACCTCACCAACGTGTATCGTGCGGCTCCCACCTCATTAAAGCTTTTTGTAAAGAGAGCTAAAATCTGAAATTCAAACCTCTGCCACCAAATACGTGAGAATAAGTGTGAGAAGCTATTTACCAATGAAACAAACGGCGTCAGCAGCACCGTCATTAGCATGCAGACCGTTCGGTTCAGCTGTTACAGACGTTATTGATTATGCCCGATTAGCAATTCCCTAGCAAGTAGCAGCCTGAGCACGGCGGGGTTTAACTTATTTGAAAACTTGCAGGGGAAACGGAAAAGTTTTGGTGGTTTTTTTTCCTCTTTAAAAGTGGGGCGAAAGTCTCTAAAAGCAGAAAAAAGCAGCAACACTAGTTAGTGTGTGTTCCGTAGACTCTTTCTAAATGCAAAGCGAGTCGGAAGGGCCAAGTGTTATTGATAACTCTGAGCACACGGGTAATTCGTGACACTGTGTTTCAAAGTACTGACTCACACACATGTGTCCCTCAGAAACCCATCGCCACCCCCCCAAAAAAAAAAACAAACCCAAAGAAACAGCCAAACATCCAACTCCCCCCTCCCAAAAAAACGGAAGCCCAAACCAGCTGACAGCAACAAGAACAAGAATCTGCTCTTTCTCCTCTTGCCAACACCACAAACCAAACTTGTGTTTCTCCTGGCTTTGGAGTATTTTTCTAAATGTTTTATAGACAACAAGGAGCGAGAATAAAAGTTAAAAATTGATGCTGATTAAGGGGAAAACAGCTGTCACCCCCCACTCACACCATCATAAAGAGAGCACGTCCGCTCCTGTGTCAGGGCAGGGCTCAGCAGAAGACAGTATCAGCATCGTTCCGCGCTGCGTTTATTCGAGAGGCCTGGACCTGCCTGTGGTACACACAGCTCTTCCTTTCACCGAACTTCATCAAACTTAAGCCTGGGAAAACGCGGGTGTGCGTCTCCCTTGGCCATTGCAGTGGAAGCCAGGGGATGGGAATGACGTGGGGGGAGCAGCACTTTTAATTCCAGTGCAAGAAGACTCATTATCCCATTTATTGTAATTATCATCACCATGATCTCGATGGGGAGAAGTTTTCCCCCTTGTCCCAAGGGGCTCCGTGGGAGCCTCTGCTGCACCTTGCGAGCCCTCTTCCCCCCTGGAGGTGCTTATTAGTGCGTGGGTTTCTTCTCCCCGGGTGAGAGCAGATCTCATTCCGTAATAGATTGATTTCCTTGTGTATAAAGATAATTAACTCATTCTTCTCCTCTCGGTGGCATTAGCCCGGTGTCCCGCAGGAGGCTACGAGGCCACCCAGCCCTGGTGCAGCCCCCTCCTCGCCTTCTTCTGGGCGAGAATAAGCCCTCAGGTAACTCGCCTCCTACCCCTGGGAGTGGGTCCCACATCCTTTGCCTCGACATCCCCTAAATCGCACCCAAGGGAGGGGGCAGGCAGCTTTGGACCCACAAATCCTGCCCTGGGCTTTGTTCAGGGCAAGGGGGGCAGCGGCTTTTTTGGCTGTTAGCAGCTGCCAGGCTATCTCCCCTCACTGATGCCTCCCCTTCCCCGGAGTGCTGGCTTGGCACATTTGGGAAGCATCTCTCCCTTCCACCTCTGACACAGGGAAAATCAACTTCTGAGACATCCCGAGTTTCCTTTCGTAGCCCAAAACCAAGACACGTTTGGGCTATTAGGGCAGGGCAGCTTCCTCAAAAAGTATATTCGAGCCCCAAAGGCATTCATTTAGGGCTCGGGATGGAGCAAGAAAAGGGCCCTGCTGGAAATTAGCAGCCTGTCCTGGTATTTGGAGAACAAGAGTGACAACTTATTGGAAGTTCTCAAGGAATAATTTATATTTCACACTCCAGCAGGCAGCTGATTTGAGATTGTCTGTTAGCATAACAAAGGCTCTGAGCCTGTGAACTTCAGAAACCTTTCGACCTCTTAGCTGCTGGCATGAATAGCCCCCAGCCCTGCCTATAGAGATCTCCCAGAGCTCCCCTGTTCGTGGCTAAATTGTTAATCAGGGTAATTTAATATAGTTTTCAATATGCCCCATCTCTTATTGGGTGAGGTATTCATGGAACTCGCCCCCTCCAGAAAGAGAAGTTCTTTATTCAAGTGCAACAGGGGCAGCTGCAGAGCCCTAACACCCGTCCCCTTTCCCCACCAACTTCCACATTGGGAGCTGCACTGTCCCACAGCACCCACCAAACCAAACCCCCCGCCAGCATCGGCAGCACCCCCATAAACAATACCCCCTCAGTATCACAACACCCCAAATCCAATGGGGCACCTCATTACTGCACTCCCTGCTCTATCAGGGCCTGTGACCCTGACATTAAACATACACTTGTTTTGTATAATGCCATTGTCATTGTATATCTATATTTTCTCCTAGTCTTTGCATTTCTTGGTGGGTTTTTCTCTCCTTAGAATGAGCTGCAGCTCAGATGACCCCTTCAAGGCATTTCTAGGTACAGATGGAGGGATTTATTTTTCCCCTGCTATTACTTGGGGTATTCTCTCTCTCCTTTATGCCACTCACCCTGCAAAAAGTTGCTGGGGCTGAAGTTTTTGCAGAGAAAACTTAGGGAATGAGAGTGTTGGGGGGGATTGTTTGTTTTGCAGCATATCCCAGTGTTTCGGTTATTACTTCAGACTGCTGGCTACCGTTTGTCAGAGCTGGTGAATGGTGGGGAAGAAATCTGTGTTTTCTGTTTGCCATGTGAGCAACATGGTCATACAAGGATGTACGGTCTGGGTGATGCACAGCGTGGATTTTCCCATGGGCTTGAGCTGCAGTGTGTGTGGACTCTCCATATGACTCAATAGCAAATAGCTACTGATGCACAGTGGGAGCAGCACCCCCTAAAACAAAGTTAGTCAGGTTCCTTTAAAATGTTTTAAATCCTATTTATATCTAAAAATCTTGGACTAATTTGGTTTTCCAACAAAAGTACAAAACAGCATGAAAGATAACATATGAGTGTGAAGACAGACAAATCAGAAACACATTTTCTGTATTTTACTTTCCCAAAGCAGGGATTTTACATCTGTGCATCTTATCTGCATATTTTGACTTCTACCATTGTGCTTGTGGACATCAGTGGCACAGCCAATGTTCTTAATTCCTTTTTTATTATTACTGTTATTATAATTCCTTTTTGAAGTATCGCCTTTGTGTGTGACTTCCTTGTTAAAATTTTCATAGATCTCAGATTTTTCACAGCATTTTCCAAAACACATAGAAAAAGCCTAAATCAAGATAAGTTTTGTGCTTCCAGTATTTGTCAAATGTCTTTTGAACAATCAAATATTCCAAGTAAGTAAAGCAGTCACTTCACAGAAATTCAAGAGGTAGCCACTGGTTTGTTTTATTTATGAGAAGGTAAAATAACAGCATTTTTTCCTGACTTTTTGCTCATTAAGGTTTTTTTCCCTTACTCATTAGACTTTTCCTCCATCACAAACCATGATCCATAGCTATCATTTCACATTTGCTTCTCTGAATTTCTGTTAAATTTTCTTTGAGCAGTTAATAAACCTACAGGAAAAGGTGACTTTTCTTTGTGTCCATAAAAAAGTACATTTTCACATTCCACCCCAAATATTTTTTGATAATTAAAATGTTATATCTTGACTGTAAGTCTAATGATTTCTATTCTGACAACAAACTGGGGGATGCTTTGCCTATTTGATGTTTTATTTTGTAGGGGTTTTTTGTTTGTTTCTTTGTTGTTTTAAGTTTAATTTTGGTTTGTTGGATTTTTTTATTCCAGCAGTTAAAGAACAGTATTTCTGCCTCTTAGGACATAGCTTCTCAGATGGCTGTTTTAAAGGTGCTTTCATCTAATGGTACAGTTCAGGCCTATGGTATTGAAAAAAGGATGTATATTTGGAATGGTGTTTGACAGCGAGAATGAATGCAGACACCAGAACAATTATATTACAATCCCATTGGGAATGCCAGCACCAAATTTAGGCAGGCTGATGGGGCACTGTCTAGACGGTCCCTTTTGTGCATCAGCTGGTTTTCCCCTGCTTTATTGTCCAGCCCGAATGTATGGCTGGAACCTGCATATGGAGCCCAAACATAACCATTCCTGCAGCCATATTTCACTGTAAAGAGCAAACACCCCCCCCCCCCCCAATCCAACTCATCCCTCAACCATGTCCCTGTCAGAATAGTTTTAAAACAGAAAACGAAAAAAACCTCTTGGTTTTGCACCAAATACGTATCTGTGCACCCATATAGGCACAAATATGCTTGTAAATAACTATTCTGTGATTAAAACTGTAATTTGTTATAATTATCACTTGAGATGATGAGAAATCCTGGCTTTCTGTGGGGAGAGAGATGTGGCTTCTTTTGGGGGGGAGCATTGTTTTGTAGAAGACATGTTGCCCTCTCTTAATGTGTTCCACTTCTTCCCAAAACAAGATAGAAACTGGATAAAACAAGCAGGTATTGTACAAAGGAAATCAGGAGCTGCCAGATGTGAAAATTACAGCCTTTCATTTCTGAATAGGGCAAAGGATAAAAAGAGGGAATATTTATTATACGTTTATGCTGTAATTAGCAGTGCAGACTACTCAGCTTTTCACTTACTGAGGCTTATCACTTACTGACTGGAATTGGACCTCTGCTGACATTTTGCTGGATCACTTCATTTTATTTTAAAGGACGAAGCATCAAAAACACAAGGAAGAAATTGTTACAGAATTTGGCTTTGTCAGTTAATATCCATCCTGCTGGTATGTCACAAGGGGATTTCTTTTTTGCCACTAAAACCTAATAGTCACTTTAGCCAGAAACAACTACTGACAACAAAAAATAACAAAAAGACCTTGTCAAGATACCATGCTGAAGAAGTTTTAAAATCTGCATCACACACAGACTGAGGAGGATCTGTGGACTTGCCAAACATGTACCTTTATCATCCAAAAATGGCACTTGATGTGTAGGTTACTCCCTTTGATGATTTTGTTTGGCCTTGGCAAGATGCCTGCTACCTATTGCACTGAGCCATAATGGCTCTGGTTTCACTCATCCTACTTGCCTGTGCCCATAGGAAACCCCTGTGATTAAACTGATATTGCTACTTCTAAAGCATCCCAGGAACGAATGCTGTAGAAAAATCAGGTGGGATGGTTTTACAATTAGGAAGTGTGTGTTCTTGTGATCTGCAGTGTGAAAGTCTGATAACCAGTGCTGCATATGAACAGGTGGCAGTGTGAAATTGCTCTGTCCTTCTCGTCCCTTGCACAAGGAGGAGGAAAGAGACAGGAATTTTCACAATATATCTATCATCCCCAGAGCAAAGGACATTCACCATACCATGTTTCTCACTGCCTGTTGTCTGCAGATATCCCTTCAAAAGGGCAGTTTTGACATGGGCCTTGCAGGGCTAAGTTGCTGTGACAGATGGGTTGGAAGCCAGTGTTGTAAAAAGAGTAGCTTCAAACTAAATATATATCTGTGGAGGAAAGTGGAGAGGTGATGAGATCTGATAGGAAAATACAGTGATGAGTTGACTTTTGCAAATGGAGCACCACCAGACTAAAAGAATCATCTTAATTGAAATTAACCTATGAGACCTTGGTCAGAGCCTAACAACAACCAACCCATGACCTCCTCTTACCACTGCTGTGACTGTGAGAGCAGTTATGCTGTTCTGATGTTCTCGTTTCTCCTCAGAGAGAGGGACAGAGAAGCTGTGGTTTTCCCATCCCTGGCAGCACTCAAGACAAGGTTGGAAGGGGAGTGAAGCACCCTGATCTAGTGGAAGGTGTCCCTGATTTGGAACTAAATGAGTTTCAAGGTCCCTTCCCACTCAAACCAGTCTATAGAATCATAGAATAGTTAGGGTTGGAAAGGACCTTAAGATCATCCAGTTCCAACCCCCCTGCCATGGGCAGGGACACCTCACACTAAACCATGTCACCCAAGGCTATGTCCAATCCAGCCTTGAACACCGCCAGCGATGGAGCATTCACAACTTTCCTGGGCAACCCATTCCAGTGCCTCACCACCCTCACACTAAAGAATTTCTTCCTCAGATCCAATCTAAACTTCCCCTGTTTGAACCCGTTACCCCTTGTCCTCTCACTACAGTTCCTCATGAAGAATCCCTCCCCAGCATCTCTATAGGCCCCCTTCAGATACTGGAAGGCTGCTAGGAGGTCTCCACGCAGCCTTCTCTTCTCCACGCTGAACAGCCCCAACTTTCTCAGCCTATCTTCATACGGGAGGTGCTCCAGTCCCCTGATCATCCTCGTGGCCCTCCTTTGAACTTGTTCCAACAGTTCCATGTCCTTTTTATGTTGAGGACACCAGAACTGCACACAATACTCCAAGTGAGGTCTCACAAGAGCAGAGCAGAAGGGCAGGATCACCTCCCTCGACCTGCTGGTCATGCTCCTCTTGATGCAGCCCAGGATACAGTTGGCTTTCTGGGCTGCGAGCGCACACTGACGGCTCATGTTCATTTTTTCATCAACCAAAACCCCCAAATCCTTCTCTGCAGGACTGCTCTGCATCTCTTCTCTGACCAACCTGTAGCTGTGCCTGGGATTGCTCCCACCCAGGTGAAGGACCTTGTACTTGGCATGGTTAAACTTCATCAGCTTGGCATCAGCCCACCTCACAGGCATGTCAAGGTCCCTCTGGATGGCATTCCTTCCTTCCAGTGTATCAACCGAACCACACAGTTTGGTGTCATCGGCAAACTTGCTGAGGGTGCACTCAATCCCACTGTCCATGTCACTGACAAAGCTATTGAACAAGACTGGTACCATCACTGGTCCCTGTGGGACACCACTTGTTACTGGTCTCCAGCTGGACATTGAGCCATTGAGCATAACTCTTTGCGTGCGGCCATCCAGCCAGTTCTTTATCCACCGAGCGATCCACCTATCAAATTGATATGATTCTATAAAGCATATAAAACCATCTCTCTGCTTTCTCTTTTTCTCTCATTTTCTTCTTTCCTCCCCCTCTCAACTGACTGTAAAGCTGGTGTCTCCAAGGCTGAAAGTAAAAGCATAAGAATGCGTATATCTTAGCTGTGTGCACTGCTCTTAACTGGTGGATAAACTTCCATTTCTCTGGTTTTCCAGGTCATGATGCCCCAGCTCTCCCTGTTCAGGGTTTAGCACAAAAGCTCCTGTTGTGAGCAAATTAGGTTCTGGTCTAAAAAATAAAACTAAAAAAAATCAGATAGTTTCCAAGTTTTGGTGAACACAGAAGGTTGCACAAACCTGCAGAGTGATTTACTGCTTATTCTTGTGTCATGGGTTCAGCAGCAGCAGTCGTTCTTCTCCTTCTTGGAAGCTGGTGCAGCGCTGTGGTTTTGATTTTGGTCCTGGGAACAGCGCTGATAACACCAGTGTTTTCAGTTACTACTTGGTAATGTTTTGGTCTGATCAAGGACTTTCTGAGTCTCATGCTCTGCCGGGGAGGAGGGGAAGCCGAGAGGAAGCAGAGACAGGATACCTGACCCAAGCTGACCAAAGAGGTATTCCATGCCACAGCACATCATGCCCAGGATGTAAAAATGGAGGGCAGGAACCTGGAAGGGTGGGGATGCACTGCTTGGTCGGGCTGGGTACCAGTGGTGAGCGATTGTATTCTTTCCTTGTATTTGCCTTGTCATTATTATCATTGGTGGTAGCAGTAGTGGTTTGTGCCATACTTTAGTTACTGGACTGTTCTTATCTCAACCTGTGGGAGTTGCATTCTTTTGATTCTCCTTCCCATCTCCTTCCCAAGGCTGCTAGGAGGTCTCCACGCAGCCTTCTCTTCTCCACGCTGAACAGCCCCAACTTTCTCAGCCTATCTCCATACGGGAGGTGCTCCAGTCCACTGATCATCCTCGTGGCCCTCCTCTGGACTTGTTCCAACAGCCCCATGTCCTTTTTATGTTGAGGACACCAGAACTGCACACAGTACTCCAAGTGAGGTCTCACAAGAGCAGAGTAGAGGGGCAGGATCACTTCCCTCAACCTGCTGGTCACACTCATTTTAATGCAGCCCAGGATATGGTTGGCTTTCTGGGCTGCAAGTGCACACTGACGGCTCATGTTCATTTTTCCATCAACCAAAACCCCCAAGTCCTTCTCTGCAGGACTGCTCTGAATCTCTTCCCTACCCAACCTGTAGCAGTGCCTGGGGTTGCTCCAACCCAGGTGTAGGATCTTGCACTTACCATGGTTAAACTTCATCAGGTTGGCATCAGCCCACCTCACAAGCATGTCAAGGTCCCTCTAGATGACATTCCTTCCCTCCAACATATCAACCGAACCACACAGCTCGGTGTCATTGGCAAACTTGCTGAGGGCACACTCAATCCCACTGTCCATGTCAGCAACAAAGATGTTGAACAAGACCAGTCCCAACACTGATCCCTGAGGGACACCACTCATTACTGGTCTCCAGCTGGATATTGAGCCATTGACCACAACTCTTTGCTTTCAGCCATCCAGCCAGTTCTTTATCCACCGAGTGGACCAACTATCAAATTGATGTCTCTCCAACTTAGAAACAAGGATGTCATGTGAGACAGTGTCAAACGCTTTGCACAACTTCTGGTAGATGACATCAACTGCTTTACCCTTGTCCGTCAGTTCTGTAGCCCCATCATAGAAGGCCACCAGATTGGTCAGGCAGGATTTTCCCTTAGTGAAGCCATGCTGGCTGTCACCAAGCACCTTGCTGTTTTTCATGTGCCTCAGCATGCCTTCCAGGAGAATCCGCTCCAAGATTTTGCCTGCTGAGTTAGGCTGGTGCCACATCCAAGTGAGTTCAGAATAGCCCCAAGGGTGGAGAGGCTCCCGCCCACCTGCGTAACCTTCATGGTAATAAATAATTAAAAAAATAAAATAAAGTAAAATGAAAAAAATAAAATACAATAAAAATAATAAAATAATGAAACATAATAAAATAAAGGCGCTTTCAAAACTTGGTGGCTTGCTGCCTGAAGCATCCTAGCACATCTGCTAGAGGTATCACATGCTGGAAGATTCAAGACTGGGCTGGACAGGGCTTGGAGCAACCTGGTCTAGTGGAGGGTGTCCCTGCCCCTAGCAGGGGGTTGGAACTGGATGAGTTTTAAGGTCCCTTCCAACACAAACCAGTCTGTGAGTCTATGGTAAGTGTCCAACTGAGACGATAATTAAAAAACTACAACACGGAATCCAAGTGCTCAACTTTCATAGCAAATATTTGTCATATAAATGCCCAGAAAACTTATGCTAGCATGCAGTGCTTTAATAAATAGCTCAGAAGTCTTCCCAAGTGTTAATCTGAGTTGAGTTGAGGAGTGTGTGTCAAATGTGTCCTTTTGCATGTGGCGATGCTTTGCTGTGACCAAGCTTAAGTTATGAGAGCAGGCATGATGCAGAACCACCCTCTCTCCACCTTTGCTGCCCCATTGCCTTGCAAAAGTTGTCTCTCATTGCTTCCTCTCTTCCTTTCCTTTTTTCTTATTCCTAAAATAATCCTTTTTCATCAACACAGCTAATAGAGTTTTTATCAGTCTGGACCATTAGTCTGTCTTAATTATGTTTTTCCACTCACCCTGTTTGTTTAAGTTAGAATAAAATTATTTAAATCAGTTTCTTGTAATCTGCAGTTATTTGCAGATAAAATGATTTACATGTTTGTGAGCTATCTGGTGAGTGCACAGTATTGCTGAAGATTTTTCTTTGGGGATTACACCACCATTTAAGTTTATTTTCTTGTTTTATGCATCATGTTTTGATCTCCTAAAGGAAATAACTTGCTCTCTCTCTCTGTTTCCTTTTCCTTAAGAAAAAATGCCCACTTTTGTCTACATGTATTTAAGAGAGTAATGTAGTTTATCAGTTTGCTTATTTGGAACAAAAATTGAACTGCTGTTTGGAGACCATATGGTAAGACCATTCTTTTTTTAGGTCTATGGTAATAAGAAATTCAGGAGATTTTTACCTATAAATCCTACATCTAACAATGAATATTTGGTCCAGAGTCTGATTCTCATTGCACTAACATAAAGTTGGCTTATTTCTGTTAAAGCTTGTGGAGTTACATAACAGTAAAGATGGTGCTCGTAAATTAAAATCAGCTGTGCGCATTTGCAGTAGAGCTGAGTTGAATTCAGTTGGGTTTTTTTTATGTGAACAGTTGGCGTATCTAATATAATGGAAGACAATGAATAAATATCACACTGTTTGACATGGGTTGTGAATGAGTCAATCAGCCATTCCCCAATCACTACCAACGATTGCCAAGAAATTCCCACAGTGTGGAAAATAAGTGGTTTTTTTTTCATTACTGATCGGTTGGTTTAGGCTTTATCTGAAGAATTTACCTGAAGAACAATGTACGTATCATGGGAACTTCTCTAGCCTGGAAATCAAGGACCATTCTGGTTTAGGTGGACATTAAAGATTTCATTATGCTTTTCTGGTTTACAAAAATATAGGCTGCTGCACCAACTGTGGAGTGTGTCTTCTGCCTGTAGACTTTCAGCTGTGCAAAGGCATATTTCCCCTTCGTACCTGTGATTGTGTTTAATTCTGGTTAATTTTATATATAAATATATTCATTAGTATTAGTAATAGATATTTAAAAATGCATACATCCAAAATAATAAAGAAAATTCTATGGTGATGAATTTGTCACAAAGAATTTCAATTTCTTTCTTATGATGAATGCAAATGATAGGAACTTAATCAAGATTGAACTTTACCAAGATTGAACTTTACCCAATAACAAACTTTATAAGAACTAAAGATGTATTTTATACAACAACAACAGCAAAAGTAATTTAGTCTATTTTTCTCTTTTTCTTTTTTTTTTTTTTGTGTGAATATTCTGTGGTTATCTTTGAAACCATTAAATCCAGATATCTGTTCATTCTGCACTGTCAAATTTAATCCACTTCAAGAAGGCTACAAAAGGCTATTTTCATATGCCCCTTTAAAAAGTGACTAACCAGAAGGAGAAAAAAACAGACCGCAAGAATGCCGACAATAATCCTGAATAAGCAGAGAGATTAACACATTATTTAAGTCCTTCCTACAGCTTGCTGAATTTTCTGCTTATGACAGCAGTCGTGGAGGCCTACATGGGCCTGCTAAGGAGGAAGGTGGGTGGAAGGCTGCTGAGACTGATTCACTTCTTGCACCTGCCTTGGTTGGTACCTTCAGGCAAAATGTTTTCGACTTTTTATGAGAAGATTTCACACTTTTCTTATTCATTTTAGAAACTCTGCTTCCTCCTCATTTTATTTTTCCCTCCCTGCAGTACAAGATAAATATAGATCCTCAGAACTGTTTGGGTTGTTTTCTTTAATAAGAAATAATCAATATTCAAACAATCGAGTTACTAATGCATTAGACTTAAGTTTGCTCTCCCTTCTTCAGGTTATCTGCGAAAAAGAAGTGACCCATGAATACATTAAACCTGGGGAAGCAGAAGCTAATTTTAAAACAAACTACTTTAAAATACTGGTTTAAAATGCACATTCTGCTATAAACATATTTTTGCTATACTGCCAAGTTTTGCTTTAAATAGGTGAAGACTCCAACACAAGAAAAGAGATGCCTCAGATAAAGCCGATGGGCAGAACATTTATATCCTAACTCTGAGTTGCTTGGTAATTGCCACTCCTTTCACCCTTTTTCGTTTGTCTTTCATTTCCCTCTTTCCCCCAGGTCTGCAAATGCCCGAAAAAAAAAAAACCCAAAAAATAGAAAGGGAATTTCTTCTGTGGCTTGCAGTTTTCCCATGTATCCAAAGATATAATGATTTTAAAATCTGCCACCTTAACTGAGATTGGAAATAGGAGTTTTATATGTGCATAAAAGGGATTTACCTAAAGGGATTCATCATGTACTTCTGCCCTCTAAAATGTCCATGGTAAGACTCTTCAGGCAGCATATATTTACTTCCTGAAAAGTTATGTTTGGACTTTCGAGGGTTTCGCTGCTCTTTCCAAGCCTGCTGTATTTTGACTGTTAGTTACATAGGGAACTTGGCCTTATAGGCAGAGGCAGATAAATAATAGTGTCTATGAAATATTTTAACACCATCTTTAATGCTCTAAGACATTTTTTTTTTGTAAGTGCAGATTGCCTGTACAGAATGCAGGATGCAGAGATTCACTGCAAACATTTCAGCGATACTCATCTGCAAGACACTGCCTTATCACAGCGCAGTCAGCCACAGTCAGTCATGTGTAACTTGACTAGCCACTTTTACATAAATAAAATCTGCATTTGAGGCTGCACCATATATCCTGTGTATGTCAGAAAATAGGGTTCTTCTGTCACTTATTTGATCCAACATTTTCTGCTAGTAAATATTAAAAAGAAGATTTCTTTCCTGACCTCTGGCTTTCTTCAGCCAGTTTTCACTCTGCTTCTTGTGATACACTCTCAGTTTTTCCTTTAAGAATATGTCTGCCTTTTCCAACCAGTTTTATTTCTTTTTCCTTCCCTTTCAGAGTAGAGGTGATTAAAGGCTGTGGTCACAGCCTTCAACACATGACCCCCAGGTCCAGCCAGATGGGCAATGGGGCAACTCGCCACTCAGTATGGCTTTCCAAAGACATCAGACCACATCTGAAAGAAAATTTTTGTCTTTTCTTATTTGTGCTTCAACATTTAGGTGTTCATATAAACACTGAAGTATTTCATTTAGGAAATTACTGTTTGAACACAACAGAACCTGAGGCCATGAGAAATCACAGTGGTTTTCCAGCCTTTTAGGGTTATACTGCATACGTTAAGTAAGAGATGTTTTTACCCTGATACGAGAGTGGAAGGCATTATTCCATTCAGAGAATGACCACTCACAAGTTCATTAATTTGTACCTAACATTTTTAGTTTTATCTGTGTACTTAGACAAGCTGTAATTTCAAGTGTATGATTATATGGATCCTGCACATTGTACCTTCCAAAACCATGTGATTTGCTTACTAACAAACAGTCCCTTCCACCCAGGTCATAATTCACCGACTATTCAAGCAGGTGGCTGATTAAAAATGGACTTGACTGTATTGGAGAGAAAATACCCTGAAAAAATATGCTTATTGTGTGGTACTGCCAGGTATTATTCTCCCTCTCTTTTTGCAAGTCATTTGATGGTTGAATAAAAAAGTCGTAGAATCAGAGAGTGGTTTTGGTTAGAAAGGTCCTTAAAGCCCATCCCGTCCTAACCCCCTGGCAAGGACAGGGACACCTCCCACTAGACCAGGTTGCTCCAAGCGCCGTCCAACCTGGCCTTGAGCACTGCCAGGAATGGGGCAGCCACAGTGTAGAATGTCTTTCCCTCAGCATCCTCTTACCTCCAGTTGCTGTTTCACTGTCCTGGATATCAGTTCAGCCCTTGCTCCTGCTCCATCACCTCCTCTCTGATAACCAAGTTGGCTCGCAAAGTTCCATCTTACAGCTTATTACTTACTTATTACAGCTTATTATTACTCTCCATTTCCCTGATCCAGTTGTTCATAAGATTGCACTGGGCACCAGGTCAGTGAAATTACCCAAATAAGCATATAAATAAACAAACCCTTCATTTTTAAAAGTTATTTTAAAGTGGGTTGTTTGAGTCAAAATCTGCTAAAATGCAAAACAAATACCCCAAATGATAGGTTTTTGTCACCAAGCTCTTATCCTTCCTCAGTTTCTTCTTTTCAAGCCTCCAGTGGGGCCAGAAGGGGAAAGGGGAAGGATTTATAAAATCATAGAACCATTTAGGTTGGAAAAGACCTTTAAGATTGAGTCCAACCATCTACACATCTTTTAAACACCTTCAGCAATGGTGACTCCACCATTTCCCTGCATACTGGGAGGTGTTAAATGAGAAGGGAGTGGGGACGAATGGATTGAAGTACTTGGATCTCAGGGATATGGATGGTGGAAAAATTGCAAAGGCAGGCAGAATTTTTCCATGTTAGGCATTCTATAGCTGAAAAGCAGCTCCACTCACGCATCCAAAATTTCTTTGCTGTGTTTCTTCACTACATAGACAAATGGGACAATGAAAAAGGAAAAAAAAATAAGCTTTTCATGAGGTATAAAACATCAGCCATGTTAGTTCTGGTTTGTTTGTCCTCGCTGGGAGGACTGCTGCCAAAGGTGCTTTCCCTAAGCCCGTGCATGGTAGTACAGCATCATATCACACGTGGACCTGGCCCCCTTGGGGGGCATAGCAGCTCCCCAGCTTCAAAGAGCTGTGCCCATGGGCTACTCTCCATGACTGCCCCGCACATGTACTGTCCTCCCCAGGAGAAGTCTGCACTGGGTGGAGAAGGGAGGTTAACAACCAGTCCCTGCTGTTGCTGTGGTTCCTATAGAGGATACTACAGTAAGTTTTGTGTGACGCTGTGTGTTTCCTATTGTGAATTAATGTGTTTCAGTATAGACATATAATGGATGTCTATCTGTCTGTAACTGTCTTCCCATCTCTCTATTTCTCTCTTTCTCTGCTGGAGTGTAATTTCACCTCTCTAGTCATACTATTACAGTCTTAATTTTATGTCTGTTTTCTAAAAGCCTTGAATTAGGTTATTTGATGTTTCCTTGTGCTAACATGCCCCCATCCAGAGAGAATCCTGTTTTGGAGGTAATATTAACATTTCTATGAAGTGGGAGAGCAGAACAGGGGTGACAGGCAAATACAGTGAATAGCAAGAAGATTTCTGCAGGGGAAGGCTTTAATCCAGCAATGACACTAATCATCCATGATGTACAAATACATGGGGCTATTGTGACTAATGTTAATTAATTGTAGCAATGTTATTGCTTATTTCTTATGTTGTAGGGTCCATGGAAAATTCCTCTTGAAGATGTTGCACACATCCAAGGCTGTTGCAATGGGTTTGCTTGGGATTTACAGCATTGGGCCTAATGCAAATACATCCAGGAAACCCAGCTTCAGTCATCTCTCCTTAGAAATACAAGAAGGCCTTTGAGATAACTCCAGAGTTGTCCTGAAGGGACATGCTCTGCAGCAGCACTGCATGCATGGCAGAACAAAAAAGGATGGTGTGAAACTGGTAAATGGTGCTGTAGGACTTTGTGTTACCTTGTTCCTTACTCTTTTCTGGGTGATATCATGTCCTGTGGCACAAACACCTTTAAATTAGCCTGTAAATCCAGCAGAGGCAGGGAAAATCCCCACTTCATGCCTGTGCCACCAGTGAGTCCTTCTTCTTCCAACAACTTCGAAACATGGAGCCTGACATAGAAAGACCTTCCCTTGTGCAGGATTGTGTCAAATTCTGCACACTTTGGTTTTGAATTATTTTTAATTCTCAGATTTACAATTCCCAATTGGGGAATTTTACTAATTGAAAAAGTTTAATTGTGAGGATGGGTCACAACTGTGGGGTGTGCAATACACACAGAAGTTGAAGATACTGTCATGTATGAAACAGGGATAGTACATGCTCGTACGATTTTAATTGATGACATAATTATTTTTAATTATTCCTCAGATAATTTCTTTTGAGAAATTAATTTCTTTAAATAATTAAGTAACTAAATAATTTAAAATCTTTCTCAGGCTCCTGGAGCACAGTAGAAAGCTGACTAGATGAAACATCTGAGCAGTGTTTTACTGTGTGAGATCTAGGTTAAATTAAAAAAGAAATGGAAACAAGTTGACTTACAGTAGTTTCAATTTATTTGATAGCAGGTCTTGAGTTAGTTTGAACTTGTCATTGCTTTGGCAAGGAAAATAAACATTAAATAGAAACAAAGTCAATCACATTTCAACATTTGCATTTTTACCATTGAGCATGTTTACCTGAATTATCATCTTGTAGCAGGCATCTCTGCTTTGCTTTGATCTTTGACTACCAAAGGTATTTTACAAGAAGCAGTCATTAAAAAACTCACATACAATTATGACAATTTCTGTAAACCTCATCAAGTAATATAAGATGCAGGGCTTTTCATTTGAATTTTAATATGCTGTAGTGTAGAATTAAAAAATAATGAATGTTTTAAAGAACCCTCAGATTTTGCTTCTCTTCCCTCCTCCCCTTCGCACTCCCTCAGTAGAGCAGCAGGAGATGTGTGCTTATGATGTGAAGGATGATGGCAAGATGATCTAGATTTCCTATCTAGCAGGAAGATTTATAGGTTGGGTAAGATACCAAGTGACAATGCAATTGTACAATTGCAGTAATAGGAATAAAACACTACAAAGCTTGTTGCAGATGCTCATGCAAATATGGTTTAGTGCATTATCTCCTCTTCAAATTATGTTTATTTACAGCTCCAAAATATAACCTATGCTTCATTGTTTGAAATGCCATTGACTGAACCAGCTTTTTGCATTTATATAAATATATTCTTCGTGCTGTCAGAGAACAGGGGAAAATAAGTCTCTCATGCGAAACACTAATGTGCCAGAGAAAGGAGTCCCACCAGCAAAACATACATCCACAAACCTCAACAAACCAGTTTGTAGTTAATTAATTAATTACCCAATTTTGAATATTTAGCTGTTTCAAAGGGTTATTTTTAACGCTGATGGGCAGTTTATAAGTATTTGAGAATTAACAGATGACTCCCATGTTTCTTCTTCTCCCATTATGAAATATTATAGTTCAGCATAAAGGCAAAATAACTACATAAATTGTCCCTCATGTACTCATAGTAACAAGTATATATATGTAACTTCTGATGTGCATTAGTAATAATGCCAGTTCCATTCTCTGCCACAAGAGCTTTTGACTGATGCTATTGTGGAGGTTTCTATATGTAGCTGGTTCAAAGGCATTCAAGCACTGAATTACTTTAGGGGAGGAGAGCTGGGGTTTTGATACAGGTGCCCCTGAACCACAACTGGTAGAAAACTCACAATCCTTAAAGTAAAAAACATTTAACTGTACTGGAAAATACATGACTTCATAGATTGCTTTTAAAATCACAACCCATCAGACATCACCTTGGTCAAAGGGAATCAAGGCGTGGGGATCATTTGGCCAAACATAGGCATAGTTCTCAGCAATAATTATTCTCATCCAGTGGTGGGCATCTAAAATAAGCTGTTTGAATCACACTCTGAAGGTGCCTGATCATGAGGGCAGCCAGGAGAGACAAGCTCCTCCCTCAGTGCCAATGCCTGGTGCTGCTGAGGAGCCTATCCTGATGACCAGCTGTACCTGACTCTCCAGCATGGTTGCAAACAAGTACAAACTGGGATTTGTCTCCCTGAGCTCCAGCTTAAATCTGGAAGGGAGACCATCAGAGTCAGTAGGAGGAAACAAGGCTCTCCAGACTGCAATTTGCTTTCTCCAAAATTAAGTGTCCCGTCTGACACTGAGTCTGGGCAAGTCATCCGGGAAAGGCATCTCTCCCCAGACCCTTCCTTAGATCCACATAAAAACATTTTAATTACATTATGGAGGTGGCTTTTGCTAGCCTACTCCAACTAAAAAGGTGATCTTTCTGGTTTTGTTGGGTTTTCTGTTGGTTTGTTTTGTGGCTTTGTTTTTTCTGGGTTTTTTTATTTGTATGACTGCATTGTGTGTGCGCAATAACACATCTGCTCATGAAATGAGTGTGCAAGACTCTGCTGTGAAGAATCAAGGGTGTGGGCATTTTTTCAAAGGGACTGGTAATATATTGCTTGCAACCATCTGACAGACTGCTAGCAGAGTACAGCTGTTTTACGTGTTCATGATTCCTTCGGCCACTCTCCACAATGGAGTGGGAGATACAACACGTACAGATAAAGTGTTTCCCATTTGTTTGTTTCCAGCAGTAAAGCAAAAAGACCAAAAAAAGAACAAGCTTCAAATAATGCTTTTGACAATAAACCCTACAAATAACAATCAATATTCTTATAGAGACTGAAGATAGTTCCATGTGAAATGAGAATTTTTATTTCCTACTGTCTTTTATGCTATGTTTTTGCAAAGGCTATCAAACTATGTCTTCAGTTACATGGACATGTGCAGCATCACTCAGGCAATATTTTCCTATGAACAAAGACACAATTCTGCTGTTTTGCGCAGATCAGATTTGCACCTTGTTTCGCTACTTAACTTCCAGAAATGACTGTGAACAAAACAGACAAAATTCCGTTCTTTCCTCAGGAAGGGAAGTCATTAAGGGTAATCCCACATTGATAAGCACAGTCTAAATGCCTAGATAAAGGGGAAATGTTTTGATAATTTCTTGTAACATTATAAATGACAGCAAATACAAAATTCTCTTCCATGGGTGAGGTAAGGTGCTTTATATAATGCTCTCTTAAAAGATCGTTGATGAAGAACATAATAGCCTAGCTATTTGGGGGTTTTTGGTGTATACAGAGTGTTTATGAAAGGAGCCAGATCAACAGCTTTGGAATTGAAGTTTTCTTGATGAATATAACAAAGGGTCATTTTGTGGATGTACAGGACTAGTTTTTCTCACAGCAGGTTAATATTTGTTTTCTCACCATTTGGAGAGGAAGACTTTGGATGCTCCTGTGACTTGATCATCTGAAAGAATGTCAAAGCTTTAGATAAAAGATCACGGTTTTTTTGTGCATCATTAAAGCTGAATTAACAGAGTGTTGAGAGGGGTGTTTGTTCCTTCGAGTTGCATGTTTTAATTATTTCTCCATCTAATGTTTGGGTTTAGTATATTAAGGAGTATTCGCAAAGCAGTGTTGTATTTTTTTGTTTTTATTTCAAATACTTTGTATTTGAATATATACTTTTTTGAAAATACTTTGTATTTGAATATACAAATATGGGAATATACAAATATGCAAATATACAAATACTTTGTATTTGAATATGCATTTTTGTTTTGGTATTTGATACACAAATACTTTGTATTTGAATATCAATTTGTATGTATTTGTATGTATTTGAATATCAGTACTTCTTGGTGGATGAAAATACTCTACAATACTTCCTCCATAAGCACTGGCAGTCTGAAGATCCCAGCAGTGGGTACATTATAACAGTTCCAGTTGTTTGTGCTGGTTAGTGTTTTGGTGTTTATGCCCATTAAAACCAACAGTAGCATTTTTACTTGCAAACCTCTTTGCTTTTCCCAAATACGGACCTGACAGTAGATGCATGTGAAGGAAAGCTGGAGATTGCATGCAGATTCTGAAAACACATATTGTGTGCAACTTTGCATCACATGCATGTTATAAGAGGCTGGAAATCCAACTCTGCCTGGAGTACTTAGTTCTCTAATATGTTCTTGCAGGAGCACGTGGTATTCCCCTGATTTCTCTTTTTTCTCCCATTTAGTTGTCCACATTTTTGGATGATCTTCTTGACTTGTCTAACAGTGATCAAGTAGCTGGCAAAAAGATTTGTTTCCTCTAACATTAACTCTCTTGAAGTGAGATGTCCAATTTAAACAAGCTGTGTTTAAGGTGCTTGTGTGTCATCCAGATGACAAATGATCCTAACTCTTTGAACTCTGATTTCTGGAGGCCCCGTTCTCTGTTAGGTAACCCAAACTAGCAGAGGGTAGTCTCAGTGTAAATGTCAAAACTCCATCAACTGTGTCTGCAAAATTGCATGCACAAAGAAGAGGCCCCCACAATTAAAAAAATAAAGGTGCATAGCTTCTTTACTTCCAGGTCTGAAAAGTTGAGCTTTTATAATATAAGCACATATGTAAATATATATACATGCTTTTGCTGGCATGGGTGTACTTGCATATAAACTCAGAATTTATTGATATCTACATGTGCACATGCACAGAGATGCATGGGGACATGATGCAAAACCAAGCCTATAACTATCTTCCTTAAAATGACAGCTGTAGGAGCACAACTTCTGCCTGTAAACTATTCCTAGGATTTCCTTCATTTTCCCTTCGAAAGTGAATGCCTTTTATCCACTTGAAGACATTTGTGTGGCCAGGTATGCAGACCACTTAGCTGGAATGAATAATATAAAGGGAACAGTTATTTTTGGGGAGAATACATGATTAGGATCAAGGAAGAGAAGATGTGCTGTTTTGGGATTTGTTTGCTTATTTCTGGTGAACATATACAATCAGTTATAGGATAATGCTGCTTGGTTTGTTTTCTCTGTTTTTTCTTACTGGGTGTTCAAGGTAGTGCTGGGGCTGGAAAATGATTGTGTCCATTTTTAAACATCCCCTATGAAAGCTCTGTGCTCAGGCTCCCAGCTGTACCTGCATCTGATTCCTCACATCCATGCTTCAACCCCTGCTCGGTCGGCTGGTGTTAAACTATCTGCTTGCTGCTCATTCATGTCACCTTGTGGTATCATGGACCTACATATTGAATAATTTATTTCTGTTCAGAGCTCATTGGTGTTAAACCCTGAGCTGGCATCTTTAATTTTGTTCAAGATATCTCTGTTCTGAACCCATCATCTTCACTTCCATAATGTAATGTTCTCTTGCCTTGTGACTTCAGCAGTGATCTTCAAAATGCAAACTGCACAAAATTCATCCTGCTTGCAAAACAAGTGACATGTACTCTGCATGGAGGTAACTGTCAAAGAGAAATTAAGGTTATAGTTTCAGTACTGAACTGAAATTATAAATATTAGTTTTCCCAGATTTCCTTTTGCACTCAGGGTTTTGGGAGACAAGGAAGGAGAGTTGGAACATGCTGCCTCATCAAACACAAACCTTCTCACAAGAGCGCATATGAAGTCTAATGGTGTCAAAACCCCAAAGGGAGCTTCAGTTGGGTTAACTCTGATACACAGAAGCATAAAGAAGACATAAGAGCTGGCACACCCTGGTGGACAGCAAATTGGCAAAACACAGGAGATTCAAGGACCAGAAAGAGAAAACCTAGAATCATAGAATAGTTAGGTTGGAAAGGACCTTAAGATCATCTAGATCCAACCCCCCTACCACGGGCAGGGACACCTCCCACTAAACCATGCCACCCAAGGCTATGTCCAATCCAGACTTGAACACTGCCAGAGATGGAGCATTCACAACTTTCCTGGGCAACCCATTCCAGTGCCTCACCACCCTCACACTAAAGAATTTCTTCCTCATATCCAATCCAAACTTTCCCTGTTTAAGTTGGAACCCGTTATCCCTTCTCCTCTCACTACAGTCCTTCATGAAGAGTCCCTGCCCAGCATACCTATAGGCCCCCTTCAGATACTGGAAGGCTGCTAGGAGGTCTCCACGCAGCCTTCTCTTCTCCACGCTGAACAGCCCCAACTTTCTCAGTCTGTCTTCATACAGGAGGTGCTCCAGTCCCCTGATCATCCTTGTGGCCCTCCTCTGGACTTGTTCCAACAGCCCCATGTCCTTTTTATGTTGAGGACACCAGAACTGCACACAATACTTCAAGTGAGGTCTCAGGAGAGCAGAGTAGAGGGGCAGGATGACCTCCCTCGACCTGCTGGTCATGCTCCTTTTGATGCAGCCCAGGATACAGTTGGCTTTCTGGGCTGCAAGCGCACACTGCCAACTCATGTTCATTTTCTCATCGACCAACACCCCCAAGTCCTTCTCCGCAGGGCTGCTCTGTATCTCTTCTCTGCCCAGCCTGTAGCTGTGCCTGGGATTGTTCCGACCCAGGTGTAGGACCTTACACTTGTCATGGTAAAATATACATTGAGTAGGTTCATGAGTGGTAGATTCAGAGCAGGCTCATGGAGGTTATATCTGACTGCGCAGTTTTGCTATGCAACTTCATACCAAGGAGTTTTGTCTAAGCTGAAAATGCCTTTAAATTAAATTTAATTTAAATTCACTGGGGAGGTGGGGAATCCACTCAGGGCTACCTCTTTATCAGGAAGTTCTTCAACCACAAGATGCTGACAAAAGTTTAATGTACACTTGCGCAGTTCTTATGCTATTTCCTACATAGCTGCTACTGGCCTTGGTCGGACACAGGAGAAAAGGCTAGATGGATGCTGGATATGACTCAGTAGAAGCTTTTGTCATGTCCTAAAGGCACAAAACAAGTTTATCTGTCACCAACGACATTCAAAGTAGCTGGAAAATGTTCTGTAAGTACAGTAATGCTGAGACAAGAAGCAAAGGGAACAAATAGCACTCATGCAGCACCATGAGGGGTGTAGGAAAACCAGAGTTTACTGTTTGTTGGTTTGGGATTTTTTCATTAGTATGATGGAAAATGAAGAATAATGCTAGGTAACAACTAAGGAATTTTATAAATTTGAGATATTAAAGAAAAAAGAAAATAGCTAGCATTTACTTTCTAGTTTTCCTGCTGCTATTTAGGGTATCTGATTTTGTTGCCAATTGATGGCAACGAGATTGGCACAAAACCACACTCCTCCAGCAGCACAGTCAATTCCAGTGCAGTTATATATGTATAACTTCTTGTTCTTCCAAGAAATAATTAGGCCAAAGATTGAATTCCCTGTGCTGCATGCTGGGACTTAGAAGTTGAGATGAACATTGTCCTTGAGTGGGAGGCACGGGAATTCACACATCGACATGCAAAGACAGTTACAGTAGACTGCTTCTTTTAAATAAAATCTATACATGTAATATTGACAGTTTTAAGTGTATTCTTTTACAGTTGCTGTCAGAAGACAAAACTGTAAAGATCAAACTGGTGTGAGATATGGTTAAATTGCATTCTGTACTGTTTAAACACAACTTATTCACCAATCTTACTGCTGGTGAAGGCCACAATTCTTTTAAGATGAACAAGGAGATCCAAGTCTTATCTTCTTAATGTCTAAGCTGACGAAAGCACTGGTTTTCTCAGCATTTTGCCATGCAAAATATGCAAGAACATTTCCTTGGTATTAAATAATTCATTATCAGTTTTGTTTATAATTCCTAGTGGAATGGCAACATTTGAGCTGAATGCAACTGTGAAAATTGTCATTAGTTTTGCGTTGGGTTTATTGTTTCCTGCATGCTCTTAAGCAATCAAACAGTTCTAGAAATGTTCTTTTCCAGAACACCATCTTATTAAACGTATCCTTGGCATTTGTTCCATTTCCCATCTTGAATTGCTCCGTTTAGTTATGAACTGAGATCTTGTAGCAGCGAATTCTCAATTGAATTTCTTAATGCACTGGCACAGAGATGAAAATAGCAGTGAAAAGGGAGATATAAAAATGAGTGGTTTGGGCTGACTTGTAGGGAAGACTTGCATAAAGTGGAAGTAAGTTCTATGGCCTCCTAGTAGGCTGATGAATGGTGTAGATCCATATGTTAGCCTTCTGGTATTCCTTTAAACAAAGTGAGACTAATTTCACTTCAAATACTCATAATTTTTTGTTCTTTGCCTTTTTGCTTTCTGTTGCACAATATCCATTACAAGTCTGCAGCCAGATTCATCTACCTCATGAATTATTCCTGGGCAGGCAGGGTTAAATATGCTCCCATGAAAGTTGCTCTGAAGAAGCAGTTTATTCAAAGCCACAGTTCGGTCCTCGCTTTTCTCTATTCCAAAGTGGAAGAAAGACTCAGCAGCCTGTTAGCCAGCACAGTTTACTCTTTGTTCAGCTCTGTGCTGGCTCCAGTGTTTTGAGGTTAGGGAAAAGGCTTAGAATTGATGGGGAGTAGGATGGTTGTCCAAGGGTAGATTTTCCTCTTTTCCTGACTGTGACCTGTAGTTTTTCTGATATCCTTGACAGTCCCTCGAATGGAAACATAGCTTGACCTGCAGCTAAATGCAGCTTGCTCAGTTCACCAAAAAGTTATTCCACCATTAATACAAGGATAAAAAAGCAAAGCTGTCAGGACTGATAGCCACTGGAAGCCTACTCTGCTTCACTTCCCTATGAAATGAGAACTGAGCAGAACTTAGCTCTGCTCTGGCTGCAAAGAAGCAATGCGAAAGCAACGTGCATAGTAGTCCACCATTACCACCATGCAGGTTTGAACACTTTCCAAAACAGTTGTGATACACAGAAATAAATTCACAGCTCTCAAAGTCATTTATATTATAAACAGTAGAAAACATGTTCTATAATCCCAAGTGTTTTAAAAAAGATTACTTGAAATTTAATAGTGCTGTGCTATTTTTAATTCTATCACTACAGGATAGAACTGCACAGAACTTGGGACTTTGCCCGTCACCATAATACCCAGATTGAAATAGATCAAGGTCAAAGAGAGGAACTATTTCATTAGCAGAACTTCATGAAGGGCCTAAAATGGGAATGCAAAGAATTTAAAGATTTTAATTAGAAGTCCAACCGGAGAAATGAGAGTTATTTTTGGAAAAGACATATGCATTGATTACATTAAAAGTTAAGTTGTATTGACAGAAAAAGTGTCCTGAATAGCCAGCAAGACATGGCATGAAAAGTGATTGGAGGCTGCATTGCGCAAGCACACACAGAGAGATCTAATCTCACAGCTCAATTTTATGACCTCTGTTTCATGCAATTTCAAAAAAAGATTTTGTCTGCAAAGTATCTATAGGATTTCTGAAACTCTATACTTCTAAAATCAATGTTAAATAGCAATAAAAATACAAGCAAGTAGAAACAGTTTTAAAGATTTTTAATTTAATCTTACTTTTTGCTTAATATAAAATGATAACATTGTTTCTGGGCAGAAGAAACACAAAGAGAAAGAAGCTATAAAAAACTAATTTCATAGAGAAGATGAAGATTGACAGTTCCTAAGCAGCCTTTAAAGAATGAAATACGTGTAACCACATTTCATAGAAACAAGCAAGTTTTAATTTTAAGATGCAGCTTATAAATATTATAAAATAGGAAAATCATGATTTAGGTATTGATCATACGTTTCCCTGTGGATTTTGACTTCAAAATGACTACTGGCTGTAAACCAGCCTGTTTCTGAAGTATATTTATGTTTAAAATGGAACAATATCATTAACTTATTTGCCCATTAGGGCCTGAAGCAAGCAACTAAGCAAGAGAATAGAATTTAATGGAAGAGTTGCATATCCAGTACATGTTGCAAAGAGTAAATAATGAAGTTACTGGTTGTATAAATAAGTATTTATAATTATAAATAATAATTATAAATAAAAAATAAATCAGTGAGTGAACAAATATTTTGGTTCACTGGTTGTACATGCAGCTTGAGCCATTCAGTCTAACTCTGTATCAATTCAGTAGACTCACTCCTCCTCGAAGAACCCAGCCTAGTACTCAGACCTGCATGGGTTAATGCACAAGTTAAGGCATATCCCTGAAGATGCAATTGTAAGTAGCAGTCTCTGAGCATTCTCCATGTTCTCCAAGCACAGGAAGAACTGTACTCCAGCATGAAGAAATACACACCTTGTAATTTCACATGTTCTATGAACAGTGCATGTGCTAAACATATCTTATAGGATTTTACTCAGAAGCTGCAGACGACAAATGAACCCTTGAAGAAAAAACAGAGATAAACTGAGAGCTGGATTTTAGCTAATTTTACATTGGTAGTGCCTCCTCTTAAGGATTTTTTACTATGCCATGTGTTGCCCAAAACCAGAGCCATGCTTGCCCCAAAAGTAGTGCAAACTGCACATCTCACTATACAGTTTAGCAGCAATTACTGGCTTCAGAATGTTCCATGATGCAGGTAAAGACCAAGTTTTGGTTTTGTTGCTGCTATATTTTATTTCCAAAACTTTCAGAACCATAGATTAATTTCCCATTATTCTGTAACTTATTTTAAGTGCTTTTATGGAATGCAGCCAAGATACCTCATCTGCAAAACCAAACTAAACCAAACCAAAGAAACAAAACAACTTTAACATTAACTCTTTATTGCAGGATAAATACCATAAAGTAAACTGCTTATCTTCTAAGAAGTCAAATAAAACAATCCATGACTAAGAGGCTATCTATCTTTCTGAACTCACTTTTCACTTCAGACATTAAAAGAATTGGTGTTAAGATGTAGAAACCATTTTATGATGGTGGTAATAATCACATTAACATTTTTATAGGTAGCTATTTACATAGGTACTTAACAAAAACATACACAAAAGAAAGTGGAACTGAACAACATTTTCATTCATGTTTTTTTTTTGTTGGGCTTTTTTAAGCAAAAGGAAGATCTGCTTAAAAAGAATTCAGAGCACCATAGTTTGACCCTGTTGCCCTCCATTAAATTCCCCAGGTAGTTTTTTATTCAGAAATTAATTTCAGTCAAATACATTCCAGCAGTGGGAAATATGACCGTGAAATGATATTGCACCTTTTGCAAAACTTAATAGCCTTGTTTCACAGCAACGCTGGAATATCATGTAATCTTCAGCACAGATCAAGTACATTGATTTGAGTTTTCTTAGCATGCCTTTAGCAGGATGTAGCCAGTGGACCGGACTGCAGGCAGCCCACCTCATAACCTTAAGGGCATGTTCTTCTCTGGACACTGCTCCATGGAGCAGCGATATGTCAGTATATGTGTAACTTTCTTAATATCTGGTAATGCGCACTGAAGATTCAAGGCATTAACTGCAGTTCCCTTCAAGTCCAGCTCTCCATGGAACTGCACTGAGACTATTCTGACTTCCTGATGCAGGACTGGCCTTTCCTGGTTGCCCAACATTGTACATTGCACCCATCAATCCCACAGGAAAAGGTGACAAGAGAAGGAGAGAATTCCTCTAAGCCAGAGAAATTTCCTCTAAGCCAGGCAGTTAAAGTGTAATCAGGACCTGTTTTCTCTTGATATTCTATCATTTCACACCACATTGATGGGCCTATAATCTACCTCTTCTAACTTCCCTTAGAGATCTGTAAGCAAGAGGTCCACTTCCCTACCAGCAGGATTTTAATGTAAAATGTTTTTTTTTTCCCACCTTACACAGCTGTGATGCAGGTTTATCCCACCCTAAACATCTGTTGTTATTTTGCTTTAGCAGTGAAAGAAAACTAAATGTCCAGCACCAAAACTGGATTACTTTTTCAGTATCTTTACACAGCTCCAGTGAAGAGTAGACAACAGATAAATGGTGCATGATTTGCCTTGGTATCAGCAAGTTTGCCTCAGTCTGATGGCAGTATCCATTTTTTTTTTATAGACTGTGCCACTGCAAAACATGTCCCTGGTTCCTTGTAGGAATATGGAAATGTGACACTGCTACATATAGTGTCAAGTCCCTGCAATCTACAAGTAACACCATTGTTTTATGCATTAAAGTGCTTTTTCAGAAAGTTTTAAACATTGTGGTGCTTACTATGAATAATGGGAAGTCATAGTTAAACATGTTACAGAGTCCGATCTTTTACTTATTAAGCTATGACTACAAATATGTGCCTGTGGAAGCTCCATCTGAAACACTGCTCTTATTTAATACCTGGCATTGCTCCAGATATTCATCAGCGCCATTGCAGCAGATTTGATTTTTGGAAGGAATGACCTGCATATCTGGTCTTGATTTATTTAGGTTTCTGACGCAGTTTATGGTTTCTAAATTTTCACACTTTCAGTGAAAAAGCTTGAAAACAGAATTGAGACAACTTTTAAGTTTATCTTGCTGCCACGAGTCACAAGTGTTTTGTGATTTTGGTACAAAGAAACACATCAACGAATTTGGGTGTCTACAGACGTCGTTGAGTCTAGCCTAACCTTTTTGATCATTACAGAACATAAACCCAGCTAAGGTCTGATTGGTTTTGAGTTTAATTCTATGGCAGACAGTCAATTTTCTTTGGTTTTTTCGATTCTAACACTTGACTCCTGCAAAATAACAGCTGCTATCTTTACACAGTGTATAAATACTTGCTAACATCATTTAAAAGAGGCTATGGAAAGCAAGCATTTATTTTCCAGCTGTTGTTGAAATGGCATTACAGACTGTATTTAAAATTATACATTACATAAAGGGTAATTATGTTCATGTAAGACGATGATGATGATGATGGTGATAAAATCAAGCAGTGGATGTGTAAAAATGAATGTCTGCCGCACTTCTTTAAACACCAGAAGCTTAAGTATCTTTTGGGGGTAGCTTTGTTAATTCAATATAAATAATTCCTTAAATTTAATTCTCTGTTTGAAGATAGAGTAAATTATAGTGTTGATATTATAGCAACACTGATGTCATTACCTCAGAGGCAAGTAATTAAGAAGCACACTAAGTAAAATGCATAAGCAGGAGAGCAGTTTAAAATTTGGTACCGCTCATCAAAATTGTGGTAGGTACTTACCATGCCTGTTGTCATCAGAGTCCACTGTTGCATAGCCAAGAATCTCTTTCACATATTTTTATACTCAAAGGAGGCTTATAAGAAAGATGAGGCCAGGCTTTTTAGTAGGGCATGCAGTGATAGGACAAGGAACAAAGTTTTTAAACAAAAAGAAAGTAGATTCAACTAAACATAATGAAGGATCATTTTTTATTATGAGGGGGGTGAGGCCCTGGAACAGGTCAGCCAGAGAAGCTGCGGCTGCCCCATCCCTGCCAGTGTTCAAGGCCAGGCTGGATGGGGTTTGGAGCAACATGGTCTAGTGCAAGGTGTTCCTACCCGTGGCAGGGGGCTGGAACTGGATGAGCTTTAAGGTTCCTTCTAACTGAAACCATTCCACAACATGCAGTCTCTTGGGCTTTTTCACCTTCGCCCATCACACAAGATCTTCAAATAAACATCCGCTGGGCTGGACATGACAAAAAAAAGTGGTGGAGTCAGAGGTACTTCTTACCTGTTCTTTGCTATGTTTTGTTTGGTAAGTCAACAAGAGTACAGGAAACACAAGCTTACATCATATCTTCACCACACTGAGCTCTATCCCTTCCTGCAGTCTCTCAGGATGTGGCATAACCACCTGATGCCCAGGGTAGTAGACATCCCCAGTCCACAGCATCTAGTTCAGATCTGCTGGGCTGGGAAGGGAGTAACTATGGGTTGGGCAGCAGATAAAAGGTAAGGGCTCGGGCAATGACGTGAGGTCAGATCTGAGCTGCTGTGACTCCTTGATATGAAATACCCAAATGTGATGAGATGAGAGAAAGGAAGAGGCAGGTATCACAGGTTCTCCCTGTACCTGGTGTAGGAAGACAATTTACGTTGCTCAGGACCTCCATTTCTGCTAGACACTGCTGAAGGTCAAGCTCTGCATGCCGGGACCCAAAACTACTTTGGAGGTATGGACTGATAGTACGGCTGCATCACAGTGCATGTTAGAGTAAGAGCTGGTACCTGTTGCTTCAATAAAAGAACACAAAGGAAATTATGCAAAGCAGCAGAAACAGGCTCTTGAACAGAGCATGCAGATCTTGACTACCTCTGAGCCTTCCTTGAAAATTTGTGCCATGATACAGAGAAAAAACACTACTTCCATCCTGGCTGTGATTGATAGACCTAGTTGGAAGGTGCTACACCAGCTGTAATGTATTATAAAATAATTTTTAATTTATTAGAAGAAGAAAAGATCAAGGATTGTTTCCACTAACCTTAACCACTGATTGGTATTAAATCATATTAAGTTGCTGTTATTTTCTTGTATTTGGCATTTTCTTCTGGGTGCTTATTCTGATTTGTGTTGGCCTTTCCCCAAATTGTGCATCAAGTGTGGAGAGTCAGTTTTAAACTCCATTTACACTACAAAAAAATAAAGAGACATAATTATATTTAAAAGCACTGTATAGAAAAAAACAAAACAAAACAAAAAAAAACCCAAAAAAAGAAAACAGAGAAAAAGTAGCTGTGATTTACTTCTATGAGCAGGTATAGAGCAAATGATAGTTTTAAATAGGCATATCATGTGAGCTGCTTGTATAGACCATGTATACATACAACCTGAAAAAGCAGCCAGAATGTGCGGGTTGCTAAAGCATGCAGTGTCGTACAGTGGAGTGCTTTGAATTTGGTGCTGCAAAAGACAATGTGTCCAGCATGGGATATGAAGACAGCCCAAGTTGCTCAGTGCCCTGCATTGAGTCTGAGAGACACATTTTTGTATATTTCTTAGTCCAATCTCAGACTGATAGAAATAACACCTTTATGTCAAATAACCACAAAGCCTCATATCAGAAGGGGGTAAATCAAGAAAAGCTTCTCTAAACTTAGACCAAGTCACAGATGTAAGAACAGGAGCGTGCATGCATGTTTCATAGAATCATAGAATTGTTAGGGTTGGAAAGGACCTTAAGATCGTCTAGTTCCAACCCCCCTGACATGGGCAGGGACACCTCGCACTAAACCATGCCACCCAAGGCTATGTCCAACCTGGCCTTGAACACTGCCAGAGATGGAGCATTTACAACTTCCCTGGGCAACCCATTCCAGTGCCTCACCACCCTTACACTAAAGAACTTCTTCCTTATATCCAATCTAAACTTTCCCTGTTTAAGTCGGAACCCGTTATCCCTTGTCCTACCACTACTGTTGCTAATGAAGAGTCCCTGCCCAGCATCCCTATAGGCCTCCTTCAGATACTGGAAGGCTGCTAGGAGGTCTCCACACAGCCTTCTCTTCTCCACCCTGAACAGCCCCAACTTTCTCAGCCTATCTTCATACGGCAGGTGCTCCAGTCCCCTCGTCATCCTCGTGGCCCTCCTCTGGACTTGTTCCAACAGCCCCATGTCCTTTTTATGTTGAGGACACCAGAACTGCACACAATACTCCAAGTGAGGTCTCACAAGAGCAGAGTAGAGGGGCAGGATGACCTCCCTCGACCTGCTGGTCATGCTCCTTTTGATGCAGCCCAGGATATTGTTGGCTTTCTGGGCTGTGAGCACACACTGCTGGCTCATGTTCATTTTCTCATCGACCAACACCCCCAAGTCCTTCTCCACACGGCTGCTCTGTATCTCTTCTCTGCCCAGCCTGTAACTGTGCCTGGGATTGCTCCAACCCAGGTGGAGGACCTTGCACTTGGCATGGTTAAACTTCATCAGGTTGGCATCAGCCCACCTCACAAGCATGTCAAGGTCCCTCTGGATGGCATTCCTTCCCTCCAATGTATCAACCGGACCACATAGCTTGGTGTCATCAGCAGACTTGCTGAGGGTGCACTCAATCCCACTGTCCATGTCACTGACAAAGATGTTGAACGAGCCGGGTCCCAACACCGATTCCTGAGGGACACCACTCATTACTGGTCTCCAACTGGACATTGAGCCATTGAGCACAACTCTTTGCATGCAGCCATCCAGCCAGTTCTTTATCCACCAATTGGTCCCCCTATCAAATTGATATCTCTCCATTTTAGGGACGAGGATGTTGTGTGGGGCAGTGTCAAAAGCTTTGCAAGTCCAGGTAGATGACATCAACTGCTCTACCCCTCTCCATTTATATATACTAATATCATATATATATACTAATGTCATTAATTACTTCACTGAGCTTCTTCTAGGGGCGATGTTGAGTTTTGCAGTCCCCAGGTGATGAATTGACTCTTTAGAAGTTAATCAGTGAGGTGAATATATTCTGCAAGCTTTATAATTCACCGTATTTCAGACCTACTATAGTAAAATACTATAACTTGGAATAGCATTCAGAATACATTCTGAAAACATGCAGATGAAACAATTATAAATGATAATATATGCATGCTTATAAAACAACTTTATCTTGTTGGTGACAGTGTCTCTACTAATTAAATACATGCAGTCTCATAAGAGTGCCAGGTCAGGATTAAATTTTTCTTATAAGGGTACAGCAAATAAGTCATACAGTTAGACAACATCAATGCTAACTGATCAATGTGTTCTAAAAATACAATGGAAATGAGATGAATTTTCTGATTTTAAAATCCAACTGGCTATAAATTATCTGAGATGGTTCTAGCTGCCTAATTTTGGGCAACTAAATTCAAACATTTTTTGTCCTGTCACTTTTAAGTAATACAGTCAATACATGTAAATAAACTAAAATTTCCTGTATCCTAATTGACTTACTCACACCTGTACTCTTTCGTAATGAATTCTTTTATAAGTGCCATCAGCCAAATTAAAAGTATAAAAGTGTAAGAAAGCACCTAGAAATTCTTCCTGTAACTGTCCCCACAATATTCAGATTTAGTATAATAAAGCACTGTTGAAAAAAGAAAAAAAAATGCCTATGCAGTTTAAAATTGTTTTTCTTACTGAAATTCTGTGTATTTGATGATCAAAAGGAGAACATGAACATGGAATAAATTTTGGAAAAATTGTAAGAAGAAAAACTTTCATTGAAAGCTACAATTGTACATAGCTTGCATTTAAGCATCTGAAAAAGGAAAACCAGACTTTTACCAGCAGAGATCTGGACTTAAATACAGATACACTGACTTCTTATGAAACTTCTTGAAAAACTAAAAACTTTTATTTAATTGTTGGTTTGTTTTTGTTTTATTTTTTTAATGTAAAAGCTACTTGAGTATCTTGTTTTATCAAGTTTTGTTATGTGTTATTTGCATTACACAGTGAAACTGATCTTGCATATTTGGAGATGCCAAGATCATTACAAGGTATATAAAATGATGTGCCTCCAGCAAGTACTGACGTCTAAACAAAAACCTTCAACTCTTACATAAATACAGGGAGAATTTGGCAGAATGTTAGAGCTATAATGTCACCAGATGAAAGAACATAAGACTTCAGGCTGTGTGAACTTTAAAGGTAATAAAGGATTTACAGTGTCTTTTTTGCAATTGAAAAAGAGAAAATCATGGAGCAACCTAGCAAACACATTTCTGAATCAGATATCCTGCCCTGATCTGTTTTGAATAACACTGTTTACCTCTGTGATTAGCTCCTTCTTTTCTAAGACATATTTAGTCAATCAGGACAAACCCAATTCACTGTTTTCTGGGTTTGCCTATGATTATCCTGCACTATTCAACAACATAGCTATCAGATTAGCATGGTGCAAAATGCATGCAATGACAATGCATTATTTGTCTAAGATATACTTTGGCCAAGCACATTGAAACCTTTAATAGTGACAACTGCTTCAGTCAACTTTTGGTTGTTTATAGACACCTTGGAAAGTTCTCTCAACCCCTCCAAGTCCAAAGTCTGGCCCTGGCACAACAGTTGAAGTACACTGGCCTTTTCATGGGTCCATCCCAATATCCACCCTAAAAGTTTTTGGAGCTTATCTGGATCAAATAAAATCATTGAATCATAGAACCATAGAATGATTTGGGTTGGAAGAGACCCTAAAGCTCATCCAGTTCCAAACCCCTGCAGGGGCAGGAACACCTTCCACTCAGTCAGGTTGCTCCAAGCCCCGTCCAGCCTGGCCTTGAATATTGCCAGGGATGGGGCAGCCACAGCTTCCTTGGGCAGCCTGTGCCAGATCCTCACCATCCTCACAAAGAAGAACTTCTGCCTAAGAGCTCATCTCAATCTCCCTTCTGTCAGGTTAAAGCCATTCCGCTTTGTTCTGTCGCTGCAGGCCCTTGTCAAAAGCTCCTCTCCAGCTGTCTTGTAGCCGCTCTAAGGTCTCCCCTTAAGGAGCATTCTATTCTCCAGGGTGAACCAGCCCAGCTCTCTCAGCCTGTCTCCAGAGCAGAGCTGCTCCAGCCCTAGTAGCATCTCAGTGGCCTCCTCTAGACTTGTTCCAACAGCTCCACATCCCTCTTCTGTTGTTGCTGCAGAGCTGAATGCAGGACTGCAAGGGGGTCTCCACCTGCAGGAGAGGGGTAGAATCACCTCCCTTGACTTGTTGCTCACACTCTGAGGATGTAGTCCAAGGGGGATTTCTGGGCTTAAGCACACACTGAAGCTGGGTCATGTGGAGCTTCTCATCACCCAATACCCCCAAGTACTGCTCCTCAGGGCGGCTCCATTCAGTCTTCTCCAGCCTGTGTTTTTGCTGGGGATTGCCCTTACCCAGGCCCTGTTGAAATTCATAGGTTTGCACAGTCCCACCTCTCCAGTCTGCGCAGGTCACATCTTTCTGGTTCCCATCAATTCCCTCCAGGGTGTCATCAGCACCACACATCTTGATGTCATCAGCAAACTTGCTAAGCATGCACACATCACACTGTCCATGTTGCCAAGAAAGATGTTGAATAAGGTTGGTCCCAACTCCAACCCCTGAGAACACCACACATCACTAATTTCCACTTGGACATTGAGCCATTCACCACAACTCTTTGTGTGGAACCATTCTTAAATCTTCCTACAATTTATCTCTTGCTAGCATCTAGTTTGTTTCTAGAGCTAATAATGGCAACTCAATTCATGGTACTGTCTTCTGACTTCTGTTTCTGGTCAGTAATGTCAACAGCAGAGCCATGTTCAACAGAATCTTCTTTAGACTGCTTGCAGCTTTGAAAAGAGATCACTGACTCTGTGCAGCAGATTTGGTAACATCATCCCACAAACAAAACGTAAGCTGAAAAATCACTGTTTTACATACTTCCTTGTTAATATGAGATTTTATACTTATTCTAGATCTGCACCTGCATAATTGTAACTAATAAGCCAAGTTTTAAAGTTCTTTGATGTTTTCTTGACATGTAAATGTTACAGATGGGCATACAAATAATAGTTAAATTAACATCTATACTCTGGTAAATAAATTTGGGGTTTTTTCTCTTGCTTTTTGAATACATAATATCAGCTGAGGTCTTTTAAAAGAATTTATGTAATGGGATGTTACCAAACAAAATAATATGCACAATCTACCATATTTCTATTAACTATATTTTGCAATGAATAACAAAAGTTTACCCTGAACCTTATCAGTAGGATGTGTTTGAGCAAAACATAGTTTATAAAAGTGAGAAATTCTACTAATTATGAAGTTTTATTGCCCAGCCACCCTGATAGTTGGCATCCTGAGGAAACAAACAGTAAAAGTATTTTAATGAGGAGAGAACTGCAGGCCATGTACGTCATTTGTATAGTTATTATTTGTTGAACTCTGTTCACATCACTAATCAAAAATGAAGGTTTATCACCCACTTCTTTATCTTTGTCCTCACCACTGCTCTACCTCACTTTTAGACAATACAGTGAAGATTCACGGTATTCCATGTACAGAACAGCTGAATTTTCCTGCATTAGGATTATAATCCTTAAAGCTGCTCCATACTCAGGTTTGTCTATATGTGGAAATGCATTGCAAATGAGTGTGTCATTTTACTTATTCTTTAAGACACCTAGCTGACTTTTTAATGTAATCTCAATACGCTATTTCAATAAAGGTTTTTTTTTTTTTTTTTTAATGGATGATAAAAAATTGATTTGCAATAGAACAGCTGCTGGGATGCAGATCATGAAAAACGCTTTGAAGCCAGTGCCTCTGCACTGCTGGAGTGTTGTAGCACCCCAAAAAGCAAAGTTGTCCAGCTCAAGTGAAGTGTGCCCAGGGCCATGCTGAGCACATATCTTCCTTGAGCACTGAAGAGGACAGCATGATGTTGCAGACTGAGAATAAGTGGTGAAGCAAAGACAGGTAAGGGGACATGTGAAAAATAAGATTGAGGTTAGCATAGAATGATAGAATCATGGAATGTTTTGGGTTGGAGGGGACAGGGCTTGGAGCAACCTGGTATAATGGAAGGTGTCCCTGTCCGTGGCAGGGGGCTGGAACTGGATGAGCTTTAGTGTTCCTTCCAAATCGCAAACCACTCTGTGACTCTATGATTCTATATTCTTGCTCAGCTATAGGAAAGAAACAATTCCCCAAAATGCTAATACATTGGAACTGCACACTCTGTACTAAATAACAAAAAGCTATACGTGCCTGTTGAGGTGAAAACAACACTAGGAAAGCAGAGATCATCTTAGCCACATGGTGGAAAGCTGCTGCAGTTTAGTTAACAGCCTCTGTCTCATTTAGCTGTCTTCTTTCCAACCGGACAGTAACTTTAGAAGCACAAGATCTGTAAACTCTTGTTTAACCAGAGTCACACACCCACTGCAGCCAAAAAGCATATTTTTGCAAATTAGGTGGAAAAATACCTGGAAGCAAATCCTCCTAGGGTAGGTGATCACTCTGGCTAACTTACTTCCGGCCAATTCTATTTAAATTATATTTAAAATGATCTCTACACACAGAGCCAAGAAATCCAGAACACTTGTATTCAGAGGATTAATCTGTATTTTATGCAGTTTTAACAAGCTCCACCAAGGGATCCTCCTGAAGTGCCAAGTAGGACAAGTTATTATTGTCTCTAGCTAGGTCACTCTCAGGTGCATATATTCTTTACATGTCTCTAAGTGACAGCAGGTATAGTGTTCTTCCCTGCAGTTCTCCAAAAAGACACATTCCTCTCTAAGTGTAAAAATCAAGTAAGTCACTTAAAGTCCCTTACATCTGGCTAAATTTTGGTCAACCAGCATAAAGCAGGCAAATACCCCAACAGTATTACCAGGTTGCTCTTATAGCAAGTCAGGTAACCTGGAAAAAGGTGTTGTAAAGAGGAGTTTCAGCACCATTGTTTGGATGGAAATTTAGCACCAATCTCAAAACTGGAACCTTAAAAATGTTGTTTTTCTAGCACCAAAGAGGCCACAGAATTATCTTAGCCTGAGAACAGCATTTATTCATTCTGTGGGAGACTCATCTTCCACTCCTTTCTCTGTTGGAAATGAAAATTATTGTCACTCAGATGGATGCCATTAGCACTCCTGACTTCACAGGCTGAGGAAATGTTAACCCAGACAGCAATAAGAACAGTTATATCCCTCCTGCCAAATTCACATCTTCATTTATGTCTGTACATAGACACACACCTGAATAACAGGTGCGTACGCAATCCCATCTCACCCTGTGATGATCAAAACCAGTCAATGGGAGACCAAAACCCCTGTTATCTTCAGCTGAGGAGCAGGTACCTTCAGAAGCAGCTGTTTAATAAGCACCAGTTGTTCTGCTTGTGAAGAAGAATAAGAACTGTTGTTCTGTTAGTGTGTTAAGAATGGGATAGAAAATGGAAAAAAAAAAACAACAAAAAAGCCCCTTAGAAATAATTTATTTTTTATTCTTATCCTTTTTTTTTTCAATTTTATTTCAGTTTGATGTCGTTCTGAAAACCAGTAAGAAGTTACTCCATGCAATTCAGGCAGTGTTTTCCGTGTAATTTCCAGAGCTGCCACACCACGATTCTCATTTTTTAATGTACAGTGATGGACTGAACTTAGCCAAGGTTTACAATTGTTGCGGGACTTCATCTGTGACTTTAGTGAATCAACTGACAGATTCAAGCCAACGGTAAACATTCTTTAGCCTGTGATCAGAAGCCAGATAACATTTGACTTGTACTTTAGACATTAGCTAAATACTAATATGACTGGAATACACAATATATGTAGAGGTCATCTGATGTATTAAAACATAATCTTCTATAATTTAAATCTATGAATGCTGACAAACTTATGCTAGAATTTATTCTACTGTGTTGTTTATGAAGATGTTAAGGAAAGACAAATTTCAGTCTGGAGCCTACTATTAACTACAAAACTCTTCCTTATTGCATAGATTTTCTTGCACAGAATTAATTTAAATTTTCAAGGTGTTTTTCTAAACCTTAAATGTTCACAAACATTCTCAAGGCAATGGTAACATAATCAAGAGTAACAATAAGGAAAATAGTGGCTTATAAAAAATTGAATTTTCATTTTAGTCTAAATTTCACCGCATACACATAATTATCATCTCAGTCATATCAGTCTACTATGTCAATGGTACAGCAAACACAAATGAACCGAGAGAATGCATGGATTTATAAATGTAAATAACTAATTACATTACTAATCCACTGGATCATATAACATTCTTAATCAAGCATTTGGCATGACAAAGAAGAATAGTAAAGAACCTGTAACACCTTTCAACAACAGATAAAAATTACAGCATGATCCAATTTAATACCCTTTCAAATGGATATTCTTAACAATTCAGGCTTCACGCTGTTGAATCACTTTCCTGTATTATGAATTCCAGGATGAACTGGAAAGTTTTATCTTTGCTAGTGTGTTTATCATTCAGTACTATTTACAATCAATGGAGGAATCTAATGAAAACATTGAAATAGCATAAATAAATTACTGTAAACGACTATCATATGCTCCCATAAACTTTATGTTTACCTTTTGAAAAGCTTTTGATATTTAATAAGATTTAGCCTCTAATTTTTAATCTTATATCTCCGGAGCAAGAAAAGACCCAGTCTTGCTCCTGCAAGTTTCAGTGTTGTCATGGATACACGAGCATAGTCCATCACTTCCACCAGTAAATAAACAAGATTCTCCAAGACTGCTCAGCAGGATCTACTAGCTCTGTAGCATTGTTAGCTGCAGAGAGCTTTAAATAAGTAAGTGGTTTGTAGTATTCTAGAATAATATCTGGGGCTGTGTGGGGGCACGCATACATGATATATCTTCCCTTAGAAAAATCAAAGGGTAAATGTTATGCTGTGTAACTCTACTCACCTTGCTTTTTAATTCAGTTTACCTTTGCCTCTTGTTTTTCAGAGACATTTATAGATTACATATATCTAATATGGCAGGCAGCATGGGGTAGTCACCTACTAACCACTTAAACAAATGAGTTACATCTTTACAAATATGAATAATAAAATGTAATTTGTCCATTTTTACAGGGAAGGGTCATTTCAGTGTAGCAGTGCAGTGTTCAGTGGTATGCTCATCATCTTTACTAAAACAAGGTCCTCCTTAACCCAGGGACTACAAAGATGAAATTCAGTCTTACAGCCTTAACATGTCAACAACCACAACAGGCTTGACTTGATTCTAACAAATCAGCATCTTATATTGACAAAGGAATGTAGATTAAGTGCCCTAAGCTTGTGTTTCAAGAAGAAAAAGCACCAATAGTTGAGAATGTTATATTTAGCATAGTAAACTGAGCTTCACAGTAGTAAAACTCTTAGATAGGGACTCCAATTTAAGAAACAAAAAATGTCAAAATAAATTGGCAAAAAAGCCAGGTTAATAAACTCTAATATCACAAGCCTTTAATACTTTGAAAGGGAATTTACTAAAAAACATACCTTAATACAAAGTCTATAAAAGTAGGTGTATGTTTCTTTTCTTGCTTAAAATATCAGCAGTGTATGGTGACGCATTCAGGCAAACATTTTATGTGTATGACTGGGATGTTCTGATGTGTTCAGTTGTTGGCATATCTCTTTGCTGATTAACCTAAGTAAACCTAATTTAAGGCTAGGCAGAGTAAATAATTTATTATTAATAATTTTTTTTGATAAATTTATCCTTTTTTTCATGTCTTGCAATATCTGTGAGCAGACTGTAGCATAGGTTTGGGTTTGGGGTAGGTTTGGGTTTGGGTTTGGGCTTTTTTTTCCTGCTCTATGACTTCATTTCCAATACTCCAAACCTGTGCTGAACTCGTTAGTTGCCTTTGACTAAAGAAGTCATAAACTGCTATATCTGTTATTTTATTTTTGGAGCTAAGTCTGTGAGGGTTTTAGTGATCCTTGGCCTCTGGCCAACAAAAAATTCACCTTCAAAGATGGTCAATCTCGTAAGGTTAGGGAATGACCCTCAAGGATCTGTGCCAAAGCACCAAATGTTCCTGCTGAGCTCAGGAGTATCCAACATCTCCATCAAGAAAGGACACTAAGAGTTTCTAGCAAACGGACTTCTTTTTGGGATATGAAATTTGCTTTCCACAAATATGTTGCCATTGACATTAAAATCTTACAATATTTACAGAAAGTGATAACAGGGATGACACAATTAATGTGATGAATGGATGTTTGTGATTATGGGAGTTTGCTTTATGGGTTAAAAGATTACATCATCAAGCCCACGCATTGCTTGAAGCCTTGTGAGCTTCTTGGAGCAAGAACATCTCTCTGCTTAGATAGCACACAGCACACTGGAAATATATAATAAATTATCAGCTCAAGGAAATATATCATAAATTATAACAATTAGTGCAATCTTTTCTCTTGTGACAGAAGTCACATTGCACTTACATCTGTAACAATTACTGGTGTAAGTAAAGGCTATGGAGTCACACCCATCAGTTTTAGGTCATATAGGGCTGAAACCCAGAAATATCATGAGTTGCTAATCTGCATGTTTAAACTTGTGAAACCCCATTTAAAATAAAATTTAAAAAAGAAAAATAATAGTGAAGACAGCCACAGTGTACTTGCAGAAAAACAGCAGCAAATATAGACTTATTAATTTGGTCCCAGAACTGAACATTTTTTAATTTTTTATTTAAACAAAAGAATGGGAGAAAAGATACTGTTGTGGCTTCTAAGAGAGAAGAAAGAATAAAGATAATAATGATAACATATTATAATTATATAAATAAAATATATTATTATATATAATAATATCCCTCAGAAATTAAACTTCTTTTTAGAGTACCGCTTTCCAGGCCTAAATACGGGTAAGATTTCCAGCCTTTGCGAAATAACACCTGTTGGTGAGCAGGCACTGTGCCTCGTTCCTCAGGCAGCAAGTATGATCTGCAAAGCCACCCTTTAAGCTACACATCCAGTGCCGAGAGAGCTAATTTAAATTTGATAACAAATGGCTCTGCTTTTGAAAAAAATGTAGCCTGGCAACTTCAACTGAGAACCCTTCATAGGGCCTCAATTATGTATGCAGCTTCATTGAGAAATAGTTTCACACATCTGACCCAAGGCCCGTGGTGCTGCTGCCATGAAATAAAACTGTACATATGCAATGGCTCATTTCCACACAACCTCTACACTTCTGTACTCCCTCCACACCGGCTGCACATGTGAAAAACACACAAAATCGCTTATCCAAGACCGGTTTCTTGCATTTCTTGTATTGTCTCTTCCGCTACTGTCTGAATACAAATTTAACACATATGATCTTTGTTCCAGCACTTAACCTGCACTCTCTTGTTTTGGCTTTTTAGGAATTTCACACCACTCTGCTGGGCTGCCCTTATCAAAGCTGTTGTATGAAACCAGAGAGACAGACAACGGGTTAAACACCCTTACCATTTCAATATTTTTTCCTCCCCCCCACCCCACCCCCCCAATGGCTGCTTTGTCTGTGTGCATACACCAATAGCAAATGTCCTTCTGTTATTGTACAACCAATTTGATGTGTCAAGTATTCATATGCTAATGGTGGTACAGTTTCTCACTTTTCCACAGATAAATTGTAAGGATTGTTACAGACAGTGAAACACAAGAAAAAAAAAGCTTCTATTTCAGTCATGATAAATTACTTTCCATTCAAATAACATGCAACACATGCTACTGACCATTATTGTTTCTATTCATGGTGCATTTGCCTTCTGTTTTTCTTTCTTAGAATACCTAGAAAATATTTAGCTGATATAGCCAGAGTTGGTGCAAATATTTTAATTTCCTTGATTTGCTCTGTACTTTGATGATGTGAACTTTATTTTTGCTCAGTTTTCACTGGCAATGAAAGTTTTGTGATGGGCACAGACATTGTTCTCCCCTAAGGAACAAGCATAATTTTTTAAAGCTTACAGTACAGTAGTTGGAATTTGAAAACTGGGATAATTCCTTTTACATGTTAACAAAATATACCATAGTATGCATGCCCAAAATCCGTTACTTAGAAATGCTACTGGCAGAGGATTCCCTAAATATAGCATAAAGCAGGGGCAGAAGAAAATATCAGCCAACATATTTTTCTCCCAACAACTTTTTGCTCTGTTGCAAGGTCAATATTTATTCAAAGCCACAACAAAATATGAGTTAAGAATAATAATTTATATTTTGTACCTGATGTAAGGTAGAAATTTTTCAGAGCCCATATTTTATAAATATCGAATAGGTATTTGGCACAGATAAAATGAATCTGCCTTTTAAGCAGAGTTTTTAAAAAAAACCATGCAAATGGATCTGCATTTCTACTGATTGAAAATGTGTGGGTTTATGTAACATAGTCAAGGATTATAGCTGTGTCCTTGATTCAGACATGAAAACACATTTATATAATTACTTTGTTCCTTAGTTTATCCATAAATGCAAAGAAATTCAGAGTTAAATCCATGAGCACAAAATACACAGCTAAATTAATTAACCACTGACAGATATCTGTGCCACCCCCCTGAAGTCCACGGCACCTTGCCACAGTCCTGGGATCCAAGCAAGTTCAGCTACAGATAAATGCCATACCTGTGATTTGTGCATTTCAGGGCTTTTACTTGCGTCTGTGGATGTAGAAGGCAAAACATCAGTGCCAGCAAAATGCATGCAACATCAGGGCACTGCAGACATAACAATAAAAGATTAGTCAGTGTAAAAGTGAGATCCCCTGTGTGGCATCAGCTCATCTACAGCAGATTGTGTTGTATATTTATGATGCATATTTAATCAGAAAAGTAACTCTACATTGGATAATTTCTTAGATCCTCCCTGCAGTCCTGCGTCCATAGCTGGGGCAGCAACACAAGAGGGACATGGAGCTGCTGGAGAGGAGGCCACGGAGATGCTGTGAGGGCTGAAGCAACTCTCCTCTGGAAACAGGCTGGGAGAGCTGGGCTGGTTCAACCTGAAGAAGAGAAGGCTCCTTAAGGGGAGACCTTAGAGCAGCCGCCAGTGCGTGAAGGGGCTGCAAAAACCTGGAGAGGGGCTTTGGACAAGGGCCTGTAGGGACAGAACAAGCAGGAATGGCTTTAACCTGACAGAGAGGAGATTGAGATGAGCTCTTAGGCAGAAGTTATTCCCTGTGAGGGTGGTGAGGCTCTGGCACGGGCTGCCCAGGGAAGCTGTGGCTGCCCCATCCCTGTGAGTGTTCAAGGCCAGCTTGGATGGGGCTCAGAGCAAGCTGGTCTAGTGGAAGTTGTCCCTGCTTATGGCAGTGGTTTGGAACTGGATGAGCTTTAAGGTCCCTTCTAACCCAATTCCATATTCTATAATTTTATAATTACAAAACAATGTGAAATCCTGCCAATACACAACAAACAAAACCAAGCAACTGTTTGCTGAGGGGTGGGCCAGTGAACCTTGATTTATAAAATACATAATCTTTCCTCTTTTAAATGTGCTTGATTAAAGTTGCAGTGATCTTGGGAATCTGTTATTTCATGATGGAAGCTAGAGGTTAGGGAAGGAGTTGGTTGGTGTGGTACTTGAAGAGGGATGTTGCTTGTCATACTTCAAGCCAAATCATTAAATCCATTGTTATGAGAGCGGCAAAAGTTGGAAAAAAAATGGGGATGCAAGCATTTGATGACCCTCTATCATGTGAGACACTGCTTCTACTTCATAACAATGTGAGCATCAGCCCCAGAAAACATCAGTGCCCAGTTTGCATCCTTGACTATAAAATGTATGTTTCTGGAGAGATGCACCAGCTCTCTCAGAGTTTGCTTTCCTGCTCCATGAGTCCACACTGTGGATTTTATACATGCTGCTGGTGTTGCTGATGTCCTCCAGGTGTTGTCTAGAAGAATTCTTTCTCGTTACTTCCTTTTACCAAGCAATTGTGCCGATATCAAACTGGAAAACAAATAACTCCATAATCTCCTCTGAGAATTTCTGCAGGTGTCTGAAACAATCACAGTCAGAGCAGAAAATAAATGTCACAATGTCAGGGCCCCACTTTTTCTGAGAGAAAGAGGTGGGGAAAATAAGGAGAAGAGGACATTTGCAGTTTCGGTGCATGACCATGTAATAGCCATGGAACTGAACTATGCTGCCCTCCGATGGCTGCTCATTATTCATTCCTTGTGTATAGCTGCTTATTAAAGAGCATGGTTCTGCAAACATTTTTACATTTGCTTGAATTTAAGTATGCAAGTAATCCTATTGGAGTGAACCATCAGCAATTCTGGGAACAGTGAAGTTGCCCACCTCTCAAGACTAGTATGAGAGCAAGAATCAAAGCCCTAATACATTGAAGGCTGGTGAAAACTAGTTTACACCGTATTTTACCTAGTTTGCTCTCTTAAATTTTTTAACTATAATTATTATTTTTTTTTTTATGTAGCTGTTTTTGCAATAACAGTGGAGGGCAAAACATGGGGAAAAACATGGGGAAAAAAAGAACAAAATGTGACTATTCAATACATATACTGCTCCACTGAAAAAAGAAAATACCTAGAATGCAGAACAGTCAAGGGCTTTTTCCTCAAGTATGGCACTCAAAAGAAATTATTAAAATAATAAAATTCACACTAACCATGACAAGTTCTATCTAAACTATGAGAATAAAAGAACACATATTTTTTAATAAGATGCCTTCTTTCAGACCTCAGTCAAAAAAAACTGATGCTTGCAAAGCCAAATAAATGTGCATAGTAAGAGTTGATCAGTCCTTTAAAAATAGCAGATAAAACTAATAAGAATATGCATTTGGAAATGGCAAAATCTACAGCTCTATGTTACAGCTGTGTGCAGTCAGTTCCTATTTTTAGAACAGTTACAGAACGATCAGGATAATATGCAACTAATTTATTCTAAAATGAGCAAATAACAGGATGATACATTAGTTCTAAGAATGCTGGAGGAAGTTCTGGGGTTTTTGCATCCCTGCTGGAAACGGAGGAAAACTGCAAAACTGCAGTAGGGATGACAACAGTATGGATCCTCTCCAACACCCCAGAGAAGATGCTACAAGGAAGAAGAGGGTTTAAGTTGTGATTTACTCCATTGTGGTACAACATCCACTCAACTGCTTTGAGGTAACTTTTCCCCACAAAGTCCCCAGTGAAGATCTTTATCCGTGCTGCACACTTGAAAATACAGGAGAAGGGCACTTAAATTCACAATTATTATAATTTTAAAATGAAAATCTTCTCAGAGTTGTTTTCAAGGAATATTGAATTTTCAGTTTACTTAGAAATGTTTAAACCTGTAAATAGTGGATACTAATTAGACAAAAGATGGTGAACAGGTCAAGGACAAGAAGATATACACAAGTTTATAATTAGTGTAATTTACACCTTCGTGAAATTTGCATCTAAAATTACAGATATTTCACAAGCAGCCCTTTAATTTTTTAAGGTATATTGCCATAGTCAAGTAAGTTTTTCACAGATGACAGAAACTAATGGACTCATAACTCTGGGAAATCCCTTCTGCCCCTCCTGTGAGGGTGCAGAAGGCTCCATCTCTAATGGCTGCAAGTGTTGAAACCCCACAGAAATGGCATATTTAGAGAGCCAAGAAAAGTAGAACAGGAGTGCAGAGTTCTACACCTAGACTGGGGCAACCCCAAGCACAGACACAGGCTGGGTTGAGACTGGATGGAGCAGCCCTGAGGAGAAGGACTTGGGGGTGTAGGGTGGTGAGAAGCTCCCCATGAGCAGGCTCCAGTGTGTGCTTGAGCCCAGAAAGCCCCCATGTGGGCCTGGAAAGCCCCCATGGGCTACATCCCCAGAGCATGAGCAACAGGTCAAGGGAAGGGATTCTCCCCCTCTACTGCAGGTGGAGACCTCCCCTGTAGTCCTGCATCCAGCTCTGCAGCAACAGCAGAAGATGGACATGGAGCTCCTGGAGCTAGTCCAGAGGAGGCCATGGAGATGCTGCGAGGGCTGGAGCAGCTCTGCTCTGGAGACAGGCTGAGAGAGCTGGGCTTGTTCAGCCTGGAGAAGAGAAGGCTCCTTAAGGGGAGACCTTAGAGCAGCTCCAGTGCCTAAAGGGGCTACAAGAAAGCTGGAGAGGGGCTTTGGACAAGGGCCTGTAGGGGCAGGACAAGGGGGAATGGCTTTAACCTGACAGAGGGCTGACTAAGATGAGCTCCTAGGCAGAAGTTGTTCCCTGTGAGGGTGGTGAGGCCCTGGCACAGGGTGCCCAGAGAAGCTGTGGCTGCCGCATCCCTGGCAATGTTCAAGGCCAGGTTGGACGGGGCTTGGAGCAACCTGATTGAGTGGAAGTTGTCCCTGCTTGTGGCAGTGGTTTGGAACTGGATGAGCTTTAAGTTCCCTTCCAGCCCAAACCATTATAGGTTTCTATCTATGATTCTATACCTGTATGGATAGCACCGCCCTTTTCTTTTTGCAGCAACAGCGGAAGTTAGGATTACACTGAGGTCTTTTTCTCAGTCGCTACTGACAAGGGTGCAGTTCCATATTTTACAGGCACTTCTTGCTTTCTATGCTGAGCTTTCATACTTCTGTATTTAAATGCCAGAACAGAATTAACTTTCTAAGTGAAGCAGACCACTTTGTTTAATGTCCTCCTCAGTGTTAATTCATTATGCCACCAACAATTTTAGAGTTACAACCAAATCATTGATGAAAATATTGATCAGCACTTCTGGTGCTCCTCCAACCTGCAGGTCCCACATTCCTGCTTTTAGAACAACCCATTAGCCAATTCAGAGCCCATGTACCGCTTATTCATTTGGGGCTGGTAGTGCAGAGAGCAGCTTTTGTTTTACATGGCAAAATAGTAATAGTTTTACTCAGAAGTTAGGTCTGTTTGACAAAGTTAATTTCCCTTAATCACCTGTGAGCTGTCCTTTAATTACTTATCAATCGATTCCCAAAGCAGCTTGTTTCTCTCCCTGGCTCAAATTACTTGGGTAAGACCATTTGCCCTTTTCTGAATACTTCTGGCAGTCTTCTAGCTTTTCCCTGCTATTTCAAGGTGTATTAAAAGCTAAAATCAGCAAATGAGTGCTCTCCCCAGCCAAGTCTTTTAGGACTCCTGGTTTAAAGTTATTCAGACCTATGGGCAGTTGTTGTTTAACGTCGATTAATTGAGTGGAAAGTACTTATTAACCTTATTAAAGGATATTCTTATGTAATAAAAATGTACTTGTTGTTACCAAATGGAGAGCAGAAATAATTGCACCTGGTTTTGCACTGTCTGTCTACTAATGGGATAATCACTACTATTTACTGATAGAATTTCAGTGTTTTGCTTCCAGTGCATTTATTTTTAATTTATAGATTTGTCTCCATGTTTTTCAAATCCTTGTGTCTGTTTATATAGATACCATGAATCTTTTTCTGGTATCTCAGACTTTTGAGCTACCTACACAAAAATTCTCTTTCATACTTATTGCAATCAATTCTCTTTGTTACCCCACTGTAACATACTTTTTTTCTGTATGCTGTCTATACTTCTCTGCTTGGCAGCCAAAAAATAGTGCTGCCTGTTTTTCTTGTGTAATCATGATTTTTGTCTGTCTTACAAATTTATCTTCATTTTCATTCACACCTTTAATTCCAAACATTCCTTTCCAACGTATCCTTACCTTTTCTCTGCCCATGAGACTTCCAATTTGAAAGCATATGCCATATTACTACTTGAACCTTTCCTTATTTTACTCACACTGAATGCAATGAAGTCAAAATTACTGATTCTTGGACAGCAACCAACTTGCAATAATTAATTATTTCTTCTGTCCATCAGACTGAGATGTAAAGGAGGAATATGTATTGTTAGATGTTCTTTCTTCGGAGACAGAGAATGATCATCACTAATTTTTGGCAGAACTGTCAATACGCTGCTGAAGCATCTACTTTGCATGGCTCACAGCGAGTTGTAAGGCACCTACATAATTCTTACAGTCTTTTTTTCCTGTTTTTCACTTTTACAAGTCCAGTTATAAGTAGATTTCTAAACTGTAAACAAAATTTCTGATTTATAAAAAATTAAGCATTGACAGTAATGCTTCCATTAAAAGCAGTAGTTAGTGATAACAATACAATGGGTAATACTTATTTTCTGGAACCTGTCAGGAATCAGCTCTGATTGTTAGGTAACAACTAAATAGAGTAGAACATGCAAAGAAGTATTTTTAAAAGCATTAAATTTTAGTTTAAAACTTCTAACAGCTGGTATATAACACCATGGAATGCTATAAATTCGATTTTTCCAGTTAATTATGTAAGATAGAATTATAAATTCTCTTTTTGTTTTCTTATCCACCCCCTCCCCCCCCCCCCCCCCCCCCCCGCTTGCAATTTCATGTTATCACATTACATTTAAATAAAATTGCACCCTGTCCAGAGTTCTGAGCTTTCAGTTCTGGGCTTTCAAATTCCCATTTCATGCAATTAGCACCTCATCTGCAAATCTGCAAGTCAGACTCCTGACTTTGCACTTTATTTACAAATACAATAGTAAACCCCTATCTCCAGTCTTGTTTATTAGTTAACATTCAAGCACCATTTTTGTTTGCAGTTGGAACTGCCTCACAAAAACAATGGTTTAATGTGCTATCTTTAACCTGAAACAATGGATATGAGATTGCTTCAGGATCAATTCCACAATTGTCAGCTCTGTGAGATATTTGATCTTCCATAATTTACTAATGTATATGAAAACCAGGCAAAGTGATCTATGTTAATGTAACAATACTCTGTCCTCAGCAACAATGGTTTCATTATAAGCAAGGGCTCAATTAAAAGCAAATAAGTTGAGAGCAAAGTGTACTGAAAGACTGTTAATGGACTCCAGCCACGAGGCTTTTCTTCTTCTTGCTTCAAAAAAGTGCAGATTTCTGGGTGTTAATTAGAAAACTTGAGAAACTTACCTTGAAGGTAAGTGTTCCCACTCACTGTAAAAACTGAAAAAGGACAAAGACAAAAAAGACAGGCAACAGACACAGGTGATGATGAACTTAAGAGACTCACTCAGCTGCATACAGGCTTTATATCTCAAACACCTCATGAAAAAAGCAAGTTTTCAGCTGACTTGAGACATAGCCACGTGTGGCAGAAGAAATGAAAGACAGGATGTTAGAGTGGAAAATGAGAAAAGCTGAACCTTGGCATCTCCTCAGAAGAAATCGTCCTCCTTCATATGTGACAATTGTTGCCATCTCCCCCACTGCCCTGTAGCATCTAAAGGTGCTACCTGAATAATAGCTAAGCCCTCTTAGATTACTTGTATTTGCCTTTAATTTTGTAAGCTCTTTGTCATTCTTTCAAATTAAAAACAATACCAAAACAAACTGTACTGTATTTATGAAAGTCAAATATAAAAGGGCTGGACTAATGATTCTAGACTCCTAATATTGCCTTTTTCTTTGCTGAACTCTCCTTGTCAGTATTTCTCTTGCAGCATATAAAATCACCCACATAATGTTTATAAATTACTGGCAAAATTAGTAGCTCAGTGCCTCCTAGTGAAAATATAAACAATCTTAAGTCACTTCATTGCATTTCTTCTCAGGAGTATTCACACAGTTTTACTTCAGGCAATTAATTTAGATGCTTTATATCAACCCCAGTGTCATTTAACTCTTTCTGTTGACTGCAGAACCAAGATACTGTGGTGGTAGATATGTTCGTTAACTTCTGAACCTAATGCCCTTTGCAATCTTTTCTGCAGCATTCACTAACAATCAATCCCCAAACCTTTGACTTTTTAAGTTTTTTTGTTTTCCCGGAATATCTGGATTCCTCTTAAATCTTATTATTTTGTGTGCTGCTTGGTTCAAGTACGTGTGACTCAGTTGATATCATCAGCTCCTGATTTTACTGTAATTGTAGCACCTGGGGGATTAGTGGAAGGAGGAATTCCTCATGCTCCAGCAAACAACAGAAAAATTGATCTACTCAGAATATTCTAATTGAGTTCAATCTTTGTAGCTCAGAAAACAGAACAAAAAGTTATCACCTTTTTTTTTTTTTTTTAAGGAAAGTTAAACCCGCAGCTGCAACTATAGTGCTGGGGGACTGAGGTGGTTGGCTGTTTGCTTGTCTGAGCATTGAAACAACCTGCAGGAGCAACCAAACTCTTCCTGTGCTGTCTGCTTTCAGATGAGCATGGCATCTGGGACACATGGGCCCTGCCTGAGATACAGACCTCAACTGGTCTCTAGAGCATGACCCTAAGGGTTAGATCAAGGCCAGGTTAGACTGGGCTTGGAGCAACCTGGTCTAGTAGAAGGTGTCCCTACCTATGGCAGGGGCTTGGAATTGTATGAGCTTTAAGGCCCCTTCCAACCCTAACCAGTCTATGATCAACTCCATGAGTTATATGTGAAGAAGTAGAGCTGATTCTATGATTCTATGATCTAGTTCACCACAACAATTCTGGCCAATTTGGGACTGATCCCATGTCCCTATCACAGCCCACAATGGATTTTGATTCTGCAGTCTTCTGAAACTTGGCTCTGCTGGAAAGGCTTGTGGTATGCAACTGCTATAGCTGACCAAAATGATGTTGTCTTCCAAAGAGCCACTGGGGGGGGACTCAGAATTCATTTGCAGACCTGACATAATGTCATGGGTTCAGCAGCAGCAGTCATTTTCCTTCTTCTTGGTAGCTGGTGCAGCACTGTGTTTTTGTCTTTTGGCCTGGGAACTGCGCTGATAACACCAGTGTTTTCACTTACTGCTTGGTAATGTTTTGGTTTGACCAAGGACTTTCTGAGTCTCATGCTCTGCCAGGGAGGAGGGGAAGCCAGGAGGAAGCAGAGACAGGACACCTGCACCCAAACTGACTAAAGAGGTATTCCATGCCATAGCTCGTCATGCCCAGGATGTAAAACAGAGCAGAGACCTGGAAGGGTGGGGATGCACTGCTTGGTCGGGCTGGGTATCAGTGGTGAGCGATTGTATTCTTTCCTTGTATTTGCCTTGTCATTATTATTATTGGTGGCAGCAGTAGTGGTTTGTGTTATACTTTAGTTTCTGGACTGCTCTTATCTCAACCTGTGGGAGTTGCATTCTTTCAATTCTCCTTCCCATCCCTCTGGGAGCAGGGGGAAGAAAAAGGAGGGAGTGAGTGAGAGAGTGACTGCGTGAGCTATAGAGGCTTAAACCACGACACATGACCTAGAAGAAGAGAGCAGCACAGCAAGATAACTAGAGCTTCATTTTCTTTTGCACTTGTGCTTCTCTTACTATCAGTAGTGATAGATTGTCTTTTAAACAATTATTAGAGTCATGTTGTTGGAGATGAGCTAATAAAAATGGATATGTAGCATATTCACATGGGAAAGTTAAGATGCCTTTTTTTTTCTTATTATAGATTAAATAGTATTGTATTTTTAAGACTGCTTGATTTAGTTCTCAGATTTCTCTTATAAAGTGCTTTACTGTGTTTCCATGAGATTGATTCTTTGTTTTTTCTTAAAAGGAAAAATAGCTTCCTCCTTGATGATTTCCAAGTTCCTCTTCTTTTACTTAACAGGGATTGGGGTACCCATGTGTCCTAGAAAGAAACTGTTTGAAATTTATTTGAGATCATCCTCAAATAAACAGAACATGGGATGTATCTCCCAGGTCATTCCTCAGGAAAGTCCTTGTATATTTGTATTTACTCAATACAGATAACATTTTTGTACAAGATGATACTTGGTATTTATAGTACGAAAAGCTTTTGGCAACACATCCATGCTGTCACGTCATTAAGTAACTCTCTGTTCAACCTAAAACAATGATGATATTCTCAACTGAAATGTCATGTCGCTGTGGATCTCATCGGGGAGGAAGCACACAGAAACTGCAATGCGTAATTAATACTGTTGACATGAAAAAGGTCATAATTAAGCCACAATGTTAGCATCACATTAAAGTTATTGTAGAACCTCATTCCTTTTATTGTGGTGGTGTGACAATTTTGGCATAGAGATTACATTCAACATAACATCAGCATGTCATTTTACATCATAAATGTAATTATAAGGATTTTTTTTTCCCCAAGTCTTCTTGTTGGAGGTTAAGTTTGTGGTATTTCCTGAATTCTAGTAATACCTGAACTTCATTATTTCTGTTTAATAAATAGGATCTGTTTATCTGTTCTAGTTCATGGGTGGCAATGGAAGACAGAAAGAGGGATTATACACTGGTTAGTATAGCCTATATACTAACCCATTAAAATATGCATCTATTTTTCTATTGCTTGCATATGGAGTCTTCAGCAAACTGCAATGTAAACTAAGCCTTATGAGCCAAATTGTCCAAGTTAGACACTGGGATGCAGGAGGGTGGTTTAAATCTAGCCTAACCTAAGCTAGAGCATCCCACAGGGCTTCATTTGGTCTCTACTGGCGGAAACACTGGATGCTTACTAGCAAAGCCAATATTTAACAGGCTGCAAAAAAAAATGTTGAAGAATGGTTAGTATCCTGTAATCTCTGAGTGTGACTATATCCCTGAGTATTGAAATATTTATGCAGAGGTGGTTATGGTTTACCTTTCTGTAATTTTCTGACCCAAATGGTTTCCAGATACTGTGAGTGTTGAAGAGGAAAGAGAAAGAAGAAAAGAAGGAAAATAATGTAATTTCACTGTATTTGTCTTGATGCGATCTTATTTTTCCCGTATGTACAATGTCTATGCTTTTCTCATTGCAGAATATACAACTCAGTTGTAAATTCTGGATAGAAAAAATCTTTTCTTATTTATATTTAATTGCATTTCTTAGTTCCCATATAATGACATACAATAACATAGAATGTAACAGTTCTGGATCTGGGACAAAAATGTGCAGGAGCTGTGGAGTGACCAGAAATGTAGACAGAGAAAATCCTTTCCAGCAACAACAAGTGACATGTCTTGCTTCCACTGTCTAGTTTTCAGCCGCTGAGAAAGGAAAATTATCACCTACAGTGCAAGAAAATCACATCAAATGCATAGGGGAAAAAATGAAAAGAAGCCTCCCAGCTCTTTCACCCTTTATATTACCCACCACCATGATAAAGAAGTCAGGAGAAACAAACAAAAAGGGGCAACAAAATGCAAAAAATGGAATTAAGAGGTATCAAAGAGAGTGTGTCTATCTTTTCAGTCTTATTTCTTCAGGTTTTAAAGTGTTGGCAGAAAACTGTATAATTTTAGTTCTTTGTGCATTTATAAAATTACATGTGTTTCTTTAAAAAGTCCTTCCAAAATGGAATCTTCCTTTACAGTGGAAATCTCAGTTCTGCTGCTTACTGTCCAATAGTCATGATTAACTGACAGAAGGAATTGTCTGGAAAAACCAAGTGGTTCTTTCCTTGTACTCGCAGCCGCTTTTAAAACTTGGGTACATGTTTGCTGTAGGCAATTTAGATTTTGTTCTCCTGAAAAAACTCAGATTTTTCTATCACTGAAATAGAGCTGCTGAGTCTACTATGGTGATATGCCTGTATCGTCAGATCTGGTGTGCGGTTAAATGTTATTTGCCTTTGAGCTCCTTTCATTATGCAGGTGGCGTATGTATGACATCAAATTATGAGAGCAAATTATCTTGTAGTCTTTGCTATTTTGTGTTTCTGGTCTTCAGAAGCCTAACAAAAGGCCTGTCCCTAAAAAAATGTGTTTTTCCAGAAAAATATCCCTTGCATTTTGTGGTGATGTGCTACTCCTGTTAGGTGGTATTAGACAGAAGAATTAAAAATATATTTTATATATTTGTGGGGCAAAAGAGATAATTATTTCCTTCCAGTAAAACCCATAGTTATTTTGAATTTGCTCTGTTTAATACCTCACTTTTCTCCCTGTTCTGTGTCCCAAATACCCCTCAGTTTATTGGATTGCATTCCAGAGATTTCTTTCTTTCCCTGTGTAGTGATATCCCTTTGCTGTGTGAGTTCAAGGGGAATGGAAAAGCTGCTTCTGAAATGAGAAGAGAGATGCAGGCGTGCTTGGGGTGGCATAACATGCATTCCCCAGAACTTCTGGACTGCATCTGGAGCTAAATGGGCCTTATTGTTTTCTTCAGTGTGGCCGACTGATAGCAAAAACCTCCTTTAACCTGACACTACTGTAAGCGCAATTATCCCATGGAAGTAGGAGCTATCCCCTGGTCTGTATGCGGCCAGGGAACACAAGGTGATCTCTATGCAGTACTTGATCTGTGGTTTGGCCAAAAGCTACAATGTGTAACCCATCCATATTAATCATATCTTCATAGATTTTTACTAAGAGCTTAGTTTGTGATGTGTCTAACAATCATGATTAGGCTGGAGTTGAACAATATTTTGGTGACTATTGAGAGAACTACATTCCTAGAAACCAAGTGATTCAATGAAAAGAACTAATTTGCAAATGACCAGAAAAAACATCCCTAGTTTCATTGATAATTTCTGGTCTTTATGGCTGCAGGAAAAAGCTGGATTATGTAACCTGGATGCAATCTAATAACTTGAAATTTAGAAAGAAAACAAATGAAATTACCTTTTTTTTTTTTTAATTCTAAAATAATCTTTAAAAAAGATCTTATCTCTGGAGATTCAGAGGACGCTGATTCCTGTTTTTCAAGGTATCCACTAGCATTTTGATGTATTTTCTCCTCTTCCCAGTTTCCCACCAACTGCAGAAGGATTTGCAGATTCTATTATAGATTCTCAAGAAAAACTTGATCACTTTGAGGGGAAAGATGAGCCGGTTCTAAAAATGTGTCCTTGTTTGAGGCACCTCCCACCTTAGGGTACAAACCACAAGAAGAAACAAAACAACAACAAACAAGCAAACAAAACACACAAAAAAACCCTAAACCAAAAAGACCCAACCAAAACTACCAGTCAGAAATGCTCACCATGATTCTTCCAGGAGCCGCTCAAAGATATGTCTAGGTACAGAGGAAGTGGGGAAACAACATTTCAAACTAAATTTACTTGGTTTAAAGCACTTCCATACACACAAAGCTATGGATGAACCAGCAGAAGAGACCTTCACAGCCTGCAGAGACAGGATGGTAGTGACTTTTTCTTAAGAATTAAACATGAAGACCCATAGGACTTCCTCTGTCTGGTGGGATGGTGTTGTGGTTTAAGCCTCTCTAACTCACGCAGCCCTTTCTCTCACTCACTTCCCCCTCTTTCTTACCCCTGCTCCAAGGGATGGGAAGGAGAATCGAAAAGAATGCAACTCCCACAGGTTGAGATAAGAACAGTTTAGTAACTAAAGTATAACACAAATCACTACTGCTACCACCAATAATAATAATGACAAGGCAAATACAAGGAAAGAATACAATTTCTCACCACCTAAAACCAAGCCCGACCACGCAGTGCACCCCCACCCTTCCAGGTCTCTGCCCTCTGCTTTCCAGCCTGGGCATGACATGCTGTGGTATGGAATAACCCCTTTGGTCAGTTTGGGTCAGGTGTCCTGTCTCTGCTTCCTCCCGGCTTCCCCTCCTCCCTGGCAGAGCATGAAACTCAGAAAGTCCTTGGCCAGACCAAAACATCACTAAGCAATAACCAAAACACTGGTGTTATCAGCACTGTTCCCAGGCTGAAAGTCAAAAACACAGTGCTGCACCAGCTACCAAGAAGGAGAAAAATGACTGCTACTGCTGAACCCATGACAGATGGCTAGAAAACAGGCTTGCAGGAGGCTGATAGTGCTGCAAGTGACGAGAACTAATAATGAATGTTTAACAAAACAAAATCCCCATTTGTGGGTTTTGCTTTGTATTTGGTTTCAGAAGGTCCAGCTTTCAGTGGAAGATATTAAACCTGATACTACTCCAGGTTTAGCTTTATTCCTGTGCGGGGAGTTAAATATCTCCAAAGCACACAACCAGATTACTTCCTCAGTTCATAAAGCAAGGGAACAACTTTCCTCTGACCTTGCTTTGACTATGATTTAAAAAAGAGTTTTTGACTGAAGTACAGAGGGTCAAATATTTTAGTTAAGCATCTGGTTACATCCTTGACAATAAAGAGCATTGAACCTAGTTCTCAACACAGACATGATTTAATCACCTTCCCCCTTCCTTTTACAAAAATCTAAAGAACAATAAACATTTGGAAAAATAAGCAACAGCAGACAAACTGAGGAGAAGGAGAGGAAGCAAAACCAAATAGAAATACATTGCATGTAATTGATAAAGCTTTCCACCTGAGAGATTTTTAACAAGCTAAAGACAAATCTTTCTTCTGTTAAACACCACTTTTATATTTGACAGAATACTAATTCTTTTTCAGTTCGACAGAGAACTGGACTCAATCTCAATCATCTGAAAACACTATCTGACCAAGAAGATCAGAAAATAAGTTACTCTGTAGCATGCGTGGTCACGCATAGCACCTTTAAACTAAATACTTTTTCAATTCATATAAAATGTGACAAGTGGGAAAAAGAAATTTATATGATTTTAAGAATCGCTGAGATTAGCCCATTCATGTGAACTTAAATGGAAATCTGTTTTGAACAGAAAGGGCAATTGTAATTCCTGTATATTTTACATAATAGAGAACAACTATTATAGGAAGAAACAAAAGCTGCAATTCATATAAAATTAATAGTTAACTTTATTTTAAAAACTTAATATTCTGTCAGAAAGGAAACGAAACTTTAAAATTTGCAACTAAAAACTTCACCTTGAAGCAATTCTAAGAGGTACAGACACTTCACTGTATTCCCTAGCATGTGTAGATTACCTTGCAGCAAAACAACAAATTGAGTTATCTACCATGTAGGTGATACCCCAATTGTTTTCTTTTTATTTTAACAACTGCTTGGAGGATGGAGGAAAAAAGAGAAGTTGAAAGTACTCTGTTCTACATGACTTGAAGAGTTATTGCAAGTTCAACAATATCTGAAGAAAGTATCTTATCGAAAACACGAAAAAGAATTCAAGATTTTTCTATTTTTTGCTCTGGTATATTTCCATGGGGAAACATGAACCAATACAGGAAATGTCAAAATGTGGGCAATTTTATGAGATTTAAGGGGAGCATCAGATCCAATTTTATTAAGTTCATTGGTGTAAGTTTACTAAGAATTCTGACTAAAGGTTGTCTTTTCAAAGATTCTTTGTTCAGAAAAAATATTTGGTTTATAACATACTGTCTTGGTCATGATATATTTTAGCACCTTTGTAGTCGGTAGTATTATTACCTACATATTAAGAGTTTGATCTGTTTTGGATAGCTTGGTAGTGATACTCCATTTTTGTATCATTCCCAACATAAAGCCTGCTCCAGAGAGATAGAGACAGACCGTTAGAAATTAGATGTCTTTTAATTATTTCTTATTTTCTTCTTCAATTTTTCTTGAGTAATCAGCCAGCCTGGCAGAGTTCATCCCAGAGGGAGTCAAGGTGATCACATGTTGAAGTGCTCTTACTAAAGTTAGAGAGCATGAGAAGTTGCCACCAGCTGCTCAGACAGTCATTCTGAAGCACCCTTCATCACATGGAACTTCTGGAACAAGTCCAAAGGAGGGCCACGAGGATGATCAGGGGACTGGAGCATCTCCCGTATGAAGATAGGCTGAGAAAGTTGGGGCTGTTCAGCGTGGAGAAGAGAAGGCTGCATGGAGACCTCCTAGCAGCCTTCCAGTATCTGAAGGAGGCCTATAGGGATGCTGGGGAGGGACTCTTCATGAGGGACTGTAGTGAGAGGACAAGGAGTAATGAGTTCAAACATAAACAGGGGAAGTTTAGATTGGATCTGAGGAAGAAATTCTTTAGTGTGAGGGTGGTGAGGCACTGGAATGGGTTGCCAGAGGAAGTTTTCAATGCTCCATCCCTGATGGTGTTCAAGGCTGGATTGGACATATCCTTGGGTGGCGTGGTTTAGTGGGAGGTGTCCCTGCCCATAGCAGGTGGGGTGGAACTAGATGATTTTAAAGTCCTTTCCAACCCTAACTATTCTATGGTTCTATGATTCTCCAGCAACTGCTGCCCAACCTCTTCTCCAGTGAGAGATGAGAGCAGGAGGAGAGCACAAAGCCATCAGGCTTTAATAATGCAAAAGTGTTAGGAAAGGAGATAAAACCATAGAAATAGGGAAGAACATGACTGGGTATGATGGAAAAGGAATGAGAGGGAATGACTTGATGATTCCTTCGGTGGAGTCAAGAACAGAGAGACATGAAGCTGCAGAAACGGACAGAAAGAATCTATAAAGGGCACTTGAACAGGGAATAGAAACACAGTTATTTTACCAATATAACATTTGAAAACATATGCAAAAGTGGAAAATTGATTAGTACTTGACCTTCTTGTAGCAAAAGAGCATAAGAACATGAGGCTTCAGAAATGGAAGATAAAACAGTGTTTGCAGTCATACAGGAGCCAAATACTACTAGTGAAAAGAAATGTCATGGGTTCAGCAGCAGCAGTCATTTTTTCTCCTCCGTAGTAGCTGGTGCAGTGCTGTGTTTTCGATTTTTAGTCTGGGAAGAGCGCTGATAACACCGATGTTTACAGTTGTGGCTTAGAATGTTTTGGCTTGACCAAGGACTTTCTGAGTCTCATGCTCTGCCAGGGAGGCGGGGGGAAGTCGGGAGGGGGCAGAGACAGGGCACCTGACCCAAACTGACCAAAGAGCTATTCCATGCCACAGCACGTCATGTCCAGGATGTAAAACCGGGGACAGGAACCCAGAAGAGTTCAGTTCACAACTCGGTCATCGAGTGGTGAGCAATTGTATCCTCTTTCCTTGTATTTCCCTGGTCATTGTTGTGGGTGGTGGTGGCAGTGGTGGTTTGTGTTATAGCTTAGTTACTGGACTGTTCTTATCTCAACCAGTGGGAGTTGCATTCTTTTGATTCTTCTCCCAATTCCCCCCCCCCCCCTCAGAGTGGGGGGGAAGAAGGAGGGGGAAGTGAGTAGTCGGGCTTTGTATTAGAAGGGGTGAGCTATTGTATTCTTCCCTTGTATTTGCCTTGTCATTATTGTTATTGGTGGTAGCAGTAGTGATTTGTGTTATACTTTAGTTACTAAACTGTTCTTATCTCAACCTGTGGGAGTTGCATTCTTTTCGATTCTCCTCCCCATCTACCAGGGAGCAGGGGGAAGAAAGAGAGGGGAGTGAGTGAGAGAGCGACTGCGTGATTTACGCTTAAACCACGACAAGAAAGAAGAGTTTACATTATAGAAAAAAAAAAAAACCTGCGGACAATAATCCCAGTAGAAGTAATACTGTCAGAAGTAAAGAGCGGAATGTACTGCAGAAATGAAAGACACTGCCAACTCATAAGTCTTGGAAAGGGAGCAAGCTAGGGGTAGAGGTTAACAGAGAAAGGGATTTGGTATGAAAGATAATAAAGGAAGATCAGTTCCAAGTAGAGCTCAGGTTGAAAGTATATCACTGCAATAAGATGTGAGAAACTATGAACTGTTGTAGGACAAATGATAAGGAATAGGAAATGTGATGCAGCAAAATGGAAGTGCTACCTGATTTGATGATTAAAGCTAGCATAGGTGAGACTGCAGGACTTGAAATACAAATAAAGGGGGTGTGAGCAGTTGAAATCAAAGGGGAGATGCAATAAAAGATATGTAGTGGCACCAGTCACAGTGAAATACGATTAAAGCAATTAAAATTCAGTTTTTACAAAATTATATTGTCTGATTGCTTTTCAAATAAACATTTTTATCAGAGTCAGTTATTTACGTTAACTGAAGCTCATGGTGTCTTATTCTTGCTTGACAGATAGGCAGCTGAGACAGGTTTACAGAGCTACCTACAAGGCGTAGATTTGGGGTGAGAGTGGAAAATGGCTGGCTGAAGAACTGAGTACATTATCCTGGAACCCTTAATTGTTTTAGAACTGTCAAAGAGCTTACCCTTGCTAAATGAACGTAATTTAAAAATATATGGGGTTATTCTGATATTTTAAATGTATGCTAATTTTTAAGATGGCCTTTAAAATTAGCCTAATTCTGGGATTTTAACCCTATACTAAAGTTGGCTTTAGTTGTGAGTCGCAGAATCATAGAGAAGTGTGGGTTGGAATGGACTTCTGTAGATCATCAGGTCCAACTTCCTGGGCTTTGGATTAGGTTACCAATGGCCTTGTTAAGCCAAGACATTAATATTTCCAGCAAGGTAGACTTTACCACTTCCCTGGGCAAACTGGTCTGATGTTTAAGAGTGCTCTTAGTGAAGTTTTAGTATATCTAGACAGTGTTTCCCCTGAAGCACCTTGTGTTCCTTGCCCTTTGTGCTGTCACCATGGTTTGTTGTGAGGGGAGGACATCTTCTACTCTATAACAGCCTTTTAAATATGTGATTACTTTGATCCTGTGAGACTTATTGTCCCCTGGCCAAATAAACCAAATTCCTTCAACCTTTCACACATGTGTCAAGTTCCCCAGCACTCTGATCACACTGTTGGCCTCAAATTGGACCCACTCCAGTTTTCTAGTGCCTTTCTTGAAGCCTTTTTAAATCCTTTCACAATGTGAAAATGTGAACAGGTTGTATCCTGTCAGCTGATGAAGGAAGGACACCTTTATATGCTAATTCTACTCATACTTTTTTGATATCTCCAGCAGCCATCTGCTTTATCTTCCTTCTCATCAACTGTGATAATCCATAGCTTCTCCATGTCGTTTCTGAGTATTTTATTCTCCACCATCACAACTCATGCAGGTTTCCTCCCACAATAGCTCCCCTTAGTGTTTACTCACATCGTCCTCCATCATCCTCTACTGAGCTTTGTTTTTCATGATGTTCAGGCAAGAAAAAAAGTGCTGATTCTAATGATAATTGATGGCATGTTGGCTTATTTCCTAAAGAATGCAAAGTGCTGCTTTTCTTTGCAGAGGGCTGCTTGTTTTAAGAGTTTGGAGGAAAAAGATGTATTATGCTTGGGAGGAAATTCTTTTCTGAGTAAGTCCTTTATTGAATACAAAGGCTGGTGATCCACAAGAGTCAGAAACTAGAAGGTTGAAGGTGAGAGTGGGACAAAACAGGAATAGTCAAATTCAAGACAGAAAGCACTGTCTGCCTTCAGAGCAATCAAGAGAAATTGTCAGCAAGGGACCAAAAGAGTAATTCAAGAAACATGTCACAGAATATCTGTGCCTATGATATTAATGATACCTATGATTTATTGTTCTTACTGATGACTTGAAGAATATGCAGAAACCAGGGCAAAAATAAAAATCAGAAAAACGCAGACGGAGGCTTCTTCTAAGTAAGCTTTTGTAAGACTTTTTTTATCTTTCATGGCTTTCAGAGCTGAGATTTAGAAGTAAAATTCTGTTCTCTGGGTGCTTGGGTAGACTTTGAACTGGAATAGGTTTTCTTCATAGCTCTTGGGATTATTTGTTCAACAGAGGCTGTTGCAGCTGAAAGTAAGCAAAAAATGTAAGGCCAGTACATTCACAGTGCTGTTTTCCAAGACAACTAAATGTATTTGTTCACCAGCTTTGGCAGAATTTTAATCCAGATATTCAATCTAGGTGCATCACAAGGTTGACAGCCCACAGAAGAAACAGGTAGTGATCTGGAACTGATTAGGAAAACAGAATAACTAGGAAATGTGCAACTGTGTAAATCTGGAATAATAAAATTTAATTTTAGATAGAGCTGAAGTATTATACAAACACCCTTCTTCCTTATAAATGTGAGCTTTACAGGAAAATTATACCACCTTAGTAGGCACATCAGGTCTGAGAAGGTGGTGGAAGGGGAATGAACATTCTTCAGTGTGAGGGAAGGTAGCTGAAGTCTGTGGCTTAAAAGCTTACAGTGTAGCAGAAGATGGTAAGATACCCTGGAGGTAGGAGCCTGAGAGTCCTTCAGGAACCAAGAATATCTGGCCATGCCCTTGGGTCTCATCTGCCAAATATTTTCAGCAAATTATGTAGTGTAACGTATCCCCACAAATCACTAGAGACTGATGATAAAAGGAACAAGTTTTCCCATCTATCACTGCAGCTACATAAACCAGGTTTGTGAATAGTGCATAGATAAAACTGAAAAGTGATAACTTTCAGCTGTAAAACCCTAGCTGTGCTGCAATTCTGCCGTCCTCCAAAAAGGTACATTAGATTAGGATGCACGAACATGCTGACATGTTGAATGTGCTTGTTTTGACATATCCTGAAAAGGATATGTTGTCTGAGCTTTTAACCCCTCATGCCAGTTATTCGCATACCACTCTCTGACGCTATTGGGAGTGTGGATATATTCTACGTACTTGCTGAAATAACGTGAATAAGGCTTTTCAGATGCATAGTCATGGGGCAGTTTGCTGACTACACAAGATTTTGCATATTCTGCAGCAAAGTCAGAGTTCCAAATACAAAACACCATTCACGGGGGCACTGGATAGATTTGTGGATTTGTGACTCCACTGAGGAACCATAAACTGATTGTGGAATAATTAGGAAATGTGGGATAATTACGAATTAAATTTGTATTTGAAATGCAGCATTGTCCACACATAAGAGAAAAACGGACTTTCAGGGACTCTCAGGGCGAGATGCAGCCACACCTGGTATGCCAGGAATGTGCACTCCACAGTGGCTCCTGTGGCAACAGGGATGGAGGATGGAGCAGGGTGGAGATCTTGCGGCTACTCTCTGTCCTAAAGATGGGAACTCTGTGGTGCAAGAAACTGATAAGCTGCATACTTGCTACCCTGAGCCAGCAGCCTGTCATCTTTTGACAGAATGCCATCCTCTGTGTGAACTTTGCTTCATTATAATGTCATCATAATGCATTTACATGCTAAAATACACTCCCATCTCCAATGTGACCCCCCTCCAAAATGAGACCACCCCCCTCTGAGCATGCACTCTGAATTTTTGGCCTCATATACCTTTAAAATGAAGCGAGAGAGATTTGCACCAACAATAATAAAGGTATGAATGACTAGAGTCACTCAAGCTCCACATTGAAGGTGAAAATAGTATAAAATGACCCAAGAAAGAGGGGGATATCAGAGAAGATACCACCGTGGACAAGTCAAGGAAGATAAGATCAACAGACTCCTGGGACCGGTCAATGGGCTGGACCTCTCTACCTCCCCATAGGGACGCCTGTGGGTAAGACTCGCACTGTATCTACTGCTTCCTTGGGAAAACTTAGAATCTCTATAGCGTTACTTTTACTGTCACCTGTATACTTCAGAGCTATGCTGTGTTAACTTTATCAAGCGCTTGTATCCATGTAACTATTATTTGCACGTGCTTTTGCAGACAGTATTTATCACTGGCAATCCATAAGAACCTGTATCTGTTGCCTCAATAAAGTCAATCAATAAACCGCACTGTTTCGATAGCCAATCGCCACTAACGGTAAATCCGGACCAGTAGAGGTTAGATATAAGAGAATGCGGTCAGATTGAAATCTGGACCAGTAGAGGTTTGATATAAGCCAACGTGCTCGGATTAAAATTCCGGATCAGTAGAGGTTCGATATAAGCGAACACTGTCAGACTGGTAGTTGCATATTGGAGAATAAAACAAGGGTTCCCCCCCCCCCCACCTTTAACGCAACACTGGTCCATAAGCCCATTAATGGATCACCCTCATCCACGTGCAGGTTTAGGTTTCTACTTCTCCAGGAATATTTTCAATGCCACTCTCCCTTGAATAACTGCAATGCGAGCTTTAGTTAATACAAGTCATCAATATCTATTAGAATTTTCATTATTTTTAACTCAATTAAATATTAAACAATTTCAATTAAATGCAAATAGTGAAAATGCTTGCAGAAAACAATGCAAGTTTTTCTGTAGCATAGAATATTTTTCAGTTAAGATGAAGAAATCTCACACGCTGATGCAGCAAAAGAACCTGAACTTTGTAATACAACCTTTACTTCACTCAACATTAATAAAACTTGACAAAAATCCTATGAGCCTGAATCAAGTCTTAGGTCATGTTTATTAAATCTCATGATATTCTGCTAAGTAAAACCAGGGTAAAAAAATCTCTGAAACATAAAAAAGGAGGTTTTTTATGTGTGACAACAGAAGTGCTACAACAGAAAGAAGTTTAGTAGAAATTTGATGTCTTGAGAGATTTTGATATGCAATTTCCTAAATAATCTTAAGAAATTCTTGATGAAAATCATAAATCCATTCTGCCATACTGCTTCACTAGAAGCTTTATCCCTGAAACAAACAGAATGAAAATTTTCCACAAATGAAAAATAATTAAACCTGTTTGTAAATATTTTATATTCTTGCAAAAGAATATGTTGGGGGCAAAATTAAGATTAAAACTTTAACTTCTAGAAAATAAACTCCCCTAACTTACGGGCAACTTGACCAAAGTGTTCTTCTAAACTGCACGAAAAGGATTGATGGTGAATGTATTTAATTCCTCATCTACTGTATGGAGTGACTTCAGCAAACACTACTTATTCCTAGGTAAGATGGTCTTTCCAAAATCGATTCTTGTTATGTTATACCTAATATGCAAATGAAAAGGAAATACTTTCCTGGATTGGACAGATCAAATCTGATGTACGGCACTTCATGAGCTGCTGGAACAAGTCCAGAGGAGGGCCACGAGGATGATCAGGGGACTGGAGCACCTCCCGTATGAAGATAGGCTGAGAAAGTTGGGGTTGTTCAGCCTGAAGAAGAGAAGGCTGCGTGGAGACCTCCTAGCAGCCTTCCAGTATCTGAAGGGGGCCTATAGGTATGCTGGGCAGGGACTCTTCATTAGGGACTGTAGTGAGAGAACAAGGGGTAATGGATTCAAACTTGAACAGGGGAAGTTTAGATTGGATATGAGGAAGAAATTCTTTAGTGTGAGGGTGGTGAGGCACTGGAATGGGTTGCCCAGGGAAGTTGTGAATGCTCCATCGCTGGCAGTGTTCAAGGCTGGATTGGACATATCCTTGGGTGACATGGTTTAGCATGAGGTGCCCATGCCCATGTCAGGGGGTTTGGAACTAGATGATCTTAGGGTCCTTTCCAACCCTAACTATTCTATGATTCTGTGATTCTATGTCTGGAACACCAGCAACCTGTGAAGTCTACCAGTCAAGCATTTAACACTGTATGTGATGCATATGTGGAATTGTGGAATTGTAACTGGTTTCCTCCATGGGGGAAGCAAAAAAGACTGGCATTCTTCGTAAATTTTAGCTTTCTAATAGCGCTTTGAATTTTTCTTTCTCTTTAAAAGTGTTTCCCCAAATAAACAATCAAAACTGTATCCTGCTGATCTGCTCAGTGCTCATCCTGGTGTAAATCAGGTGCAATTCCCTCAAAGTGCAGTTATATCACATTGAAAGTGATAAATGAGGACTGAATCAGCCCTAAAAGTATAATTTCTCTATCAATGTGGAAAGGACATTTGTGGAAAAAAAAATATTAACATCATTACATAAACATTAAAATGAAAAAGTATTTCTAAATATTTCTGGTAAAGTAATTCTATTCAAGTTTAACTTATCTTAGAAATAATTTTGCACAGGAAAATAAATCTATTCCAGTTTCAGCTGTAACTTTCTCTTGGGAATGCAAGTTGATACAATAAATAGAAGCAGCTTCTTGTTGGGTTTCTCTTGTCTTTGACTCATATTACTGGACCTGTTTCTCTGAGCTCATCCCTCAGTGCTGCGGTTAATAACTTTTCAATGAACAGAAAGTTAAGTCTTCCATTCCAGTTTTGTGTTTCTTTTTAATGTGCATTAACTCAGCCAGCTGAGAAATGCCTTGAAATATATTTTGGAGGAAAAACAAAGCAAAACAAGTTAGCGCTGAAATTATTTCCTCCCTCCCCTAGCAAAAACCAAGTCCCAGGCTCAGTGAAAGAGTGAAAAAAAAATGCACATGAATCAATTATGAAAAAGTTTCTTTGAATGAGGAAAAGCTGATTGGAGTTAAGATAGGCTTTGTTCATATCTGCAAGGTACAAGGAAAGGACATTTCAGTGGAACAGAAAAGGGGGATTTGGGCGTGTTTGGCTGCTTAATGCTATAGTGCTTCAGAGCTCATGCGAAAATTTGCTGCTAGCTATTAATCATCATTGTGCCTCTGCAAAGAAGCTGTTACAATGATGACTATATGTCATTATATTCCCACTGTAAGTAACAAATCAGAGAGCTGGGAAAGTTGGATAAGAGCGGCTGGCAAACTTTTAAGCAGCAGAATCTATTTAAATAAATTTACATCACATTCGCTGCTTTCGCTGGTGTGGGAATCATACTTTAAAATGAAACAATATGCTGTGTTCATGGGCTGTGGCCTTTTATTCTCCTGTCTCTGAGCCTACTTTCCAGGTCAGCCTCTGCCAGCGCTGACAGCACGCTTTTCTCATAGCCTCTCCTTCTCATAGCCTTTGGTCGCTTTCAAGTTCAGTTTAGCACAATGAAGTTGTTATGCATGACAGTTTGGAGAGCAGAATAGGTGGTGTCTGAGCCTGCTGTGTCGCTACAAAGTGGGCTCATTCTCCGTAAGCTGGCTCAGTTACTGAATCCTTGCTGGTGGGACACTGCAGTGGACTTCCAGACGTTCCCGTCCTGGCGAAAACAATTAGCTTCAAACTGCAAGAAGCCGCAGGGTTGCCCTTCCTTTCAGTGAGTCCACACCATTTAATATGCTGCAGTGGATTTCAAGTTTGTGTTGATTTATCCTGTTGTACTCTTCTTTTATGGTCTTTATTTACAGACATGCAAAGGAATAGGGAAAGTTTGAGTCTCACACGGTTCAGGAGTTTTATTAGAAATCTAAACCATTGTTTTATGTTTATTTTATAAAGAAATAGAGTTGAAACATGTCAGGCTTAATTCCGCTGGCTGAACCGCCTAAAAGAGAGCCCTGAGGTTTCTCAAACAGAACCTGAAAGTGTCTCTTCTGCTAACCATCAGCAGCAAGCCAAACAATAAACACCCCCAAAACATTTAAGATGTGAACACGGTTTTCCGCTGCAAGAAAACCGAAAAGACCTAAAAATCATTTACAGATGGCAAATTATGCAATTATTAAAAATAGTCTCATTTGAGACTCTGTTAAGGCAGCATAAGCTGTTTCTCTGTGCCAAGCACAGATCAGCATGTCGTTGTGTTGATTGCTAATGACATCATGGGCCACTGAATTCAATAGCAAAACTCCATTACTACTCCTGCTGGATAAATATTAATTTATTTTTGCATGAACTTAGCTATTAACACACTGATGGCTTTCTTTTTTTTTTCTTAGCAGGCACTATAGGCATTGCTATGGCACAGCAAGTCAGTTGCACACCACTTGACTGTGTGTTGTTAACACATGTTCTCAGTTTCTTAGAGTACCCAGTAGAAAAGAATCAGTTGTCTTGATTATGTATTTTGCTAATTACTGGATAGACCCATCAAATAATTCTCATTCTAGATTAAAAATTAGCTGATAGACCATTTAAATAATCCTTCTATGAAAGATTGCAGTATTTCAATAGTAAGCTACTCCCATCCCTTTGTGTCTTCACCCTCTATTCCACTCTCCTACTTTTATTTTTTTAACCTGCAAGAGCAAAATATTATCTAAATTTCTTCTTTGTAAACTGTGTGGTTTGGCTCTGTGCTGTTGAAATATAAAAGGAAATTGTACCAGCAAGATTTTTATGCCTTAAAAATTAGTTCTGCTTATCTAAAGAGCTAGATAACATAATTAAAATGTCTAGTTTTGAACAATAAAAATGCATCTATTACAACTGCAAAAATGTCACAATCTGGTCTAGCAGCAGTTTGACAAAGTTTTTCAGAAGACTGATTTTTACTGCTTCTAGTTAATCTTGCTCCAACAGTATAGGAGTCTGATTTGGTGTAATTAGCAGGATATAACAAAAATAAAAAAAACATTACTACAATAAGGCCAGATGTAGAAGTCTTGGTCAAAAAAAGGAGAAGGAATCAGAACGCTTAGCTTCTGATATAATTTATGTTAGTGTGTGAGACCACCAAACACATTCTTGGTTCTTAAATACAGAAATTTTCGGTGTCATTCATTCATTCAGGAAAGTCCAAACACTATTTTTGCAATATTGATGCAGCTAAGCGCTTCCTTTATTAATGAATATCCTGATGCGAAGCTTGTGTGATACATCATAGTGTTTACTCCTTATTTGGGAAGTAGAAGAGTTCAAATGAGTTGTGCCCATGAGGAGGCAACTTAAACTATAAAAGAAAATTATCCATGAACCGGTCTTTAAAATCACAAGAAGAACATTTGTTTGATATATTTTATCCAAATAATATGGCTTCTTCAGACATCAGTGAGGTAGGTCTCATCTATTTTTTCAGTAACAGATTTAGGTCTATGAAATGGAAAAAAGCTATTGAAATGCAAGGGTTTTTTCAGGACAAAAAAGAAAAGAAAAAGAAAAGAAAATATGAAGAACCAGAAGAGCAACACAGCCTTGAAATCAGCTTAATCCCAATAGACAGTCACTATAATAAATCAGGAATGTCCTAAGCAAGAATGTAAATAGTCATGCCATTAATAAAATGCAGCTTAATTATAGGCCTATAAATATAAAAAGTCAATTTTCCAATAATTATGTTGTGGCCATGATGGCCTCAGTGCAGAAGGCAAAGTTTACAAGAATTAGTATCTCTTATTAGACTGCGATGGTAGTAAGTGAACACAAACCTGAAAGCTTCCCTTTTTTATCCATGTGTCAGTTGGGTTAACAAAAGATTTTATTTCTCCTATAAATCTGTTCAGGTATTTTAGAAAATTTTCCTTCTAAGCAACCTGATTTTACAAAAAAATCAGTCATTGCAACTCCTGTTGATGACAATAGGAACTGCTAGATTTACAGCACACCAAAACAGGCATAATCAACTCAGAAACCTACTTTTAGGCTTCTATCTTTCACTAGCATGGCCTTGTAATTCATCCAGAAATACAGGTGCAGATGGTAGAAAAACACCCATAGATACACTGTTTAAGTAATACTGGGATGCTGGTAGTGTACTTGTGTTTGCACATACATGCATACAAAGTGATGGAAAACCTGCTAAGCAAGCAAACTCACAGTGTTACACTGAAGCTCTTTGCTGTTTTAGTTATTGTTCTATTATTTCCTAGTAATTTACCACTGCTTTCTCTTTTCTGAATTTTCCCAGCAAACATAGCACAAAGAGTAGACAGAGCAGATTTATCTGGGCCCGAGCTCATTGCTCTCTGCAGAGTCACAGAGCTGCCTAACTTACCTCCTGCAAGCAAAGCCAGATGCATGACATAGTGGTGTTTCCATCTCCATGGGGCTCAAAGTGGTGCTGCTTTTCATGCAATAGAATTTTTTCCAGCTACCTGTTTCAGAGGGGTTTGTGGGTGGATGAAATACCGCTGTGGCAATGTGTTAGTATCTTCACAAGAATACGCTACTTATACCTGGACTTTTAAGGATTCATGCAACCTATAAAGCTGGAAACTACCAAAAAACACACATTGTTCAGGTTAAACTCAAATGTCTGGCAAGGCTAAGTTGCAGAAATTGACTAATTTATTCTGGAGCACTGGGAATTCAGTCAATGCCTAAATTCAGACAATGGCTTTACTGCAAGTTACAGGACATCCCTGGCTTCATCTATACACCAAGATACATTGGTTTAAAGAAACTGGAAGAAGTGGAGAGAAGGCCTATTTAAACCTTCTTAGTTGCAATGGTGTAATGTGATGTGAAGTCAAGGTTTATGCAATTGTAAGCACATTGTAATGAACTTGGGAACCTTTGGATGCATGCTCATGACTGAATACAGGAGCTGTTCCTTCCTTGGATGTACAAGGAAGGAATACACAGACTAAGTGGAATTAAATAGCTTTAATTTTGTTTATAAGTACAGCAAAGGAACTATCTACCACCAGATACTCTAAGTAACGGCTCTTTTAGCTTTCAACTGTACCGTTTTATGACAAATTAAATATGGATCTCTGTCTGAGCCATAAGACTTAAAGGAGTTAGGCCTCCAGCTACCAAGCCTGTCCTGCAATAGCTGTGAAGGAGGCAAAAGGCCACAAAGCAAATCTTTCTGGCCACCCCTTAGAAAAGTCCTGACCTGCTACTAAGGCAGGTTATCAGGTCTGGTGAATTTAAAACCTGCTAACTCACTCAGTGATGATGGGAAGGTTGGGATTGCAGCTTTCCACTGGAGATCCATATTAAATTATAAAGTCCTGAGCGGTAAAGAGTAAGGCCAACTGGAGGTAGGTGGCACTCTCTGAGGAAGGTAGGTAGTGGTGTCCCACCTGGAGACAGTCATTGCTCTCCAATGCCTCTTAGCATCATCACCTGAACATCGATTGTTACCTACATAGAATCATAGAACCGTAGAAGGGTTTGGGTTGGAAGGGACCTTAAAGCTCATCCAGTTCCAAACCACTGCCACAAGCAGGAACACGTTCCGCTGGACCAGGTTGCTCCAAGCCCCATCCAATCTGGCCTTAAACACTGCCAGGAATGGAGCAGCCACAACTTCTCTGGGCAACCTGTGCCAGGGCCTCACGACCCTCACAGGGAAGAACTTCTGCCTAAGACCTCATCTCAATCTCAACTCTGTCAGGTTAAAGCCATTCACCCATGTCATGTCCCTACAGGCACTTGTCCAAACGCACTCTCCAGGTTTCTTGCAGCCTCTTTAGTCACTGGAGCTGCTTTAAGGTCTCCCGGAGCCTTTTTTTCTCCAGGCTGAACCAGCCCAGCGCTCTCAGCCTGTCTTCAGAGCAGAGCTGCTCCAGCCTTTAGATCATCCTCATGATAACAATACATGACAATACATGTTTTCATAAGTTGAATACAGTACTTCACCATTGCCAGCAACACATTACCTTCTCCGTGCACAGCCTAACCTATGCCTTTTTCAGGCTAGTTCAGACAGCCGCTGTGCAACTGGAGACTGTTTTCAGCTGGTGTTTATTCATTGCTTTCTACTAAATTAGTTTGGCAGTTGGAGGCTGGTTCCCAATGGACAGGTGTCCATATCAGAGAACAATGGCAACAATTGACAATAATTGCCACCCCCGTGGACTCTGTCAGCAGCTTGCAGCCTGTTGAAGTGGTTCCTCCCTCCCCATCATTTGGGGCACACTGAAGGTAAGTTTGCTCTGCTGAAGTCTCTGCTGCACCAGGTCTGCAACAAAGGAACTCCAGCAGCAAACGGGAAAGGAGACAGGAAAAGAAACATAAAAGGAAATAGTTTGGTACAGCAAAACCTGTATTTTTGAATACACCATTTAGCAACCAACAGCTTTTGATGTACAATCGATGGTAATGGTAGAGTTTCCTGTGGTGGTGAGGTCTAGTTGTCCAAGGCCTTGAACAAGCATCAAGACAAACACCAAAATAAATGTCTCCAAAAGAAGTTCAAAGAAAACAAACTTTCCCCCGGCCTCACTGTAAAAGCAGCAGTTTCTCCTAGTACACAGTGGACAGACTTTCCTTGTTTTATATTTTATTCTATGTGTATTTTTTTCCCAAAATCAAACTTTTTGATTAAAGAACTGTGCTTACAGCTAAAGCACATTTTTGGAATAAAGAATTCTCAGCAGTTTTTGTAGGGCTAGTGCAGGAAAGAAGTTAATAAAGATGCACATTTTCTGTTTTCTGTCTCGCCATACTTTACCATCACCTCTCAGATAAGCACCACGACTTAAGTTGTCATCCAAAGTTTGGTAAACTTCAGTAGCTTCATTAGTGCTTTTTTCTACAGGACCAGCAAAGCTCAAAGAGCTCTTAACAGTGGTACTGTCTCTCCCCTCACCCAAGGTTACTTTCCTCTTTTTTGCCATTAGCTCAGAGTATTTCTGAGCAGTTGGACTTCAGAACAAATACCCACATTTTTTCCCTTGCTTAAGTGTTGTCTGTGTATTTTTTCTTTGCAGCAGCCTGCTTTTAAACCAGCATGTTAAATGTCAGGTTTCTTCAGGTAACCTTTTGTTGGACACAAATGTCCTGCCATTAAGATGCAGATAAAACTACTTTAATTAAAGAACAACATGCAAAACTTTAAAAAGAAGTAGCTACATATTTGGGTTAAACAAGTAAGTCCACATTGCTACGAGCGGTAACGGCATTGGGCAAGCCACGATTTCAATGGCCCAGCTAATGAATAAATGTGAGACTGTATCAACAGTCCCAATCAAGCACCTGAGGGATTGCAGTGGTATCAGTTGATTGACTCTTTGTGGCAGCCTTAAAGTACCCTTGAATGTGTCAGTGGAGGTAAGGCATGCAGGCAATGAAGCCGTGACTGTTGAATGTCAGCAGCAACCTCGAACCTCAATCAGTCGCACCTTCCTGGTGACTCCAGCTGCAGCACAGACATACACTGGACAGACAGATGGATCTTCAGCATTGCCTGTCACTTCCCTGCTCCAGTGCCCTGCATTGTAGTAACAATTTCACCATGCAGTGAGACGCTGCTTAATAAGCCCTGGGAAGTGTTCACTTCTTAGTGATGCTGCTAATGATACGTTCAGCATCCTAATAAGGCCTTCACTTGGCATTTGCACAACAGAAAATAGGATGCAAAACCAAAGCCAGTTGCTGCTGATCAAATGCACCCAGCTGCAATCGCGGCTGAAGGAGTCACAAGATGCTCCTCTGCAAAGCAAGGGTTTTTCTTCTTGATTTGAGCATTGTGTTTTGGAGACCACTTGCTTTATTGATGTAAACTGCACATGACTGGTTAAAACACTGCCAGGAAGGAACATTTAGCATCTGGCATGCAGTATTTTCTGGTGGAAAACAACAGAATTTTCCTAATGATCAGCCTTGGGGATTACATGTTAGTAGTAAGCTGCTATTAAGACATGCACAGCACACAGCAGAGACCTGCAAGCCTCTGTCTGGAAAAGCACATCAGCATAGATCAGCAATGACATCACTTTGCTATAGGTAAGCAAGTTGGCATCCTCTATGGAGGATATGTTTTGATCACTCATGTATTCCCCTCACTTCCAGGAGTAATGTCAGGACAAATGTCCATGCTGAAAAAGATAGAGTCCTTCCCTGGCTCCCAATTCCCATCTGTGTATTTACACTGACAACAAGGTAAAATACTTTTTATGGTGGAAGGGGATAATATACAAACAGCAAAGCCCTTCTGTTTGCACTGAATATTAGTTTATCAATAAATTGGTATCAGGAAGACATTCCTCCTATCTCAAGCATGTGGCTCAGCATGCCAAGCCCACTGAGCAGTCACACCACATGTCTCTAAGCTTATCTTTAAGATGAATTGAAAACCAAGTCTGGTTTTTGACTTACCATTGCAATATTGTCTTATTTTGATCTTAGCCTTTACATGTGGTGGACAGCAGCAGAGGGTGGCTTTTGAAGAGATGGTATAAATGAAGACAAATTGAAATGATTCATAGGTCATGAGCAATTTCTGGTTAGTCTTCCATAAAGTAGGAACTAATGGGAGAATTTTTGCTGTTTCACTACTAAGCATACAATTTGCATAATTGTTACAAAAAAGAGAATTTTTTAAACAGGGTTGTTTACAAATTGGAGTTTATGCTTTGAAGAAAAGGATTCATAAATATTGCAGAATAAGCAAATCATACATACAAAAACTTCCTGTTTCAATCAGGACACGCATTTAGTCATAATGAAGTCAAAGCATAATGAGCCATTGCCTTTCTAAGTGCATCAAGTAATAAGTCAGTCTGGTGCTTTCCCCACTTTCATAAACACCAAAATGTGGGATGGCAGCAAACACTACTAGAACTCCCCTAAAAGGTGTATGAGCAGCCTGCATCAAATGGAAACAAGGAAGGCTTGAGCTGGGAAATGACACAAGCCACAGCAGCACACTTTCCTTGTGGCTGTCCAGAGAATTCTGCGGGAAATGGCCAGTATTAGCTTTCACCTTCAGCTTCCATGCTGCTTTCCAAAACATGGAAAGCACGCTTGCTGTTCATCATGACACCAGGAGAGGAAAATGGGGAACCTTATCACATTCTCAATGTTTTCTCTTTTCTTAAATAAATTTCTTTATAAATAAAATCCCATAGTTTTATATTTTTACCAATAATAATTTCATGTGCAGTGTAGACACAAAAGTGGGGTAAATCAAAATCTGCGAATTGTTTTATAACCTGTCAAGAAAAAATCATTCTAGTTGGTTTTATCTGTTAACAGAAAGACTGGAAAATAATAATAAAGGTGGGCTGTATCTTACTGCATGGGGGTAAGAGTAGTTCTCAATTCCCACATAAATCATCTTGCACCTCTTCAGCAGGTACAGCATGAGCTAAGCACAGTGGATAGACAGAGACCCTGAGCTCTCCAGCAGACATGGACATGCAGACAGTGAGGGAGAATTTACTAGCATAATAAGTCATCTGCAGATTAATATTCTCTGGAGCAAGAAGTGAGCAAAATACAAAAAAAGGGACTTCCACAAGTCTTTTTGATGTGAATCAGCACACACTGCTCACTGCTTAGAGATGGCTGTGCAAGCAGTCAAGCCCTAAAAGGATTCCACTAGCAGAAATGCACACGTGTGTTCCCTTGCAAAATGTGTAACTCAGTGAGCTAGTCAGTGACTTTTCATTCACTGATACCTTAGCAGGATCTTCATTCTTTTTGAAGGGCACTAGTACTTTTCATAGAAGAGAGATGATGTTAATAGAACATAATAATGAGAACACTTAGGTATATAGGTAACTTTCGTCATATAAGTAGTGCCAGAGAAGTCAACAAAGCTTTGTGCACTTCACTGTTGCAATTCTGGGTGTTTGTGTTATCTCTTTTTATTTTGAATCATTGAGGTTTAGGCGAATTACGTTCACTCTAGGAATATATTATCTGAACTTTCTTTTTTGTATTTATATTGACACTTGCCATATGCAGTTACAGTATAAATTTTATGAATGCCAGAGAGTAAATTACCACTTCCAAATATACCAACATTCATCATGAACTAACACCTCTGCAAACTTCTGTTTCCCTCATATTCACATTTATTGTATCTGGGCTTAGTCCTGCAAATAGTTACTTACATCACTAACTTTATCCATGGAAGAGTTCTCAAGGCAGTCTGAGGGCCCATCCTTGCCAGAACTTGCATGTATGGGTACATTCCTTACAGAAGAGAGCTTTCTGAGTAATAATTTCCACTTGAGGGATGTTTACATGACACAACAAAGAATAAACTCCTTCATTAAAATGTGCGACAATCTTTCATTGTGATGACAGTTGAGAAAATAAAGAGATAAATAATATAACAACTAATTGACAGTGTGCAGGTAGCAAAATTGAATTTTAAATGCAGGAAGATTTAGGAATGAAATTCAGGCTAATAGGTCACTGCAATGCCTCCAGATGGAGCATTCATTTTTGTTAGCCCACATACAGATGCACTCAGCAGATTTGATTTAACACAAATGTATGCAGTCATGTCTGAAAATACACCAGCCTTCATAAAATAGTAAAGAAGCATTTTTCATGTACTAGTATGGCAGGTTACCTAGAGAAACCTTATAAGGCTGCAAAACATTTCACTTGGATTAAGAGCACTTAGTAGGGAGAAGAAGGTGGCTGTGCACGAGCAGCTGAGGATGGGACTCATCCCTCCCTACATGCAGGGTAAATAAGGTTTGCACCAACAGCTTTAGGCTAGGAGAAACTGCCTGAGCTCACTCCACAAGTGAGGGTTTCTGGCCATCAAATCCATACCAACAGGAACACAATCTCTGCCAGCTAATTCTTATTGCTCTGTGTTTTTGTGTGAAAAGCACTGTAAAGAACACAACCCAGCATCTGGGACATGCAGCAGCCTTTGTTTCATTGCTGGTTTGTGAACTCAAGAGGGCAGGCAGTTTTCTATACAGGCAGGGATCCTTGCAGAGGACTTTGATGTGACTTATTCTGTTTAATAACTGCATGTGGGGCAGGTCAGAACAGCATTTGGGCCATGTCATACTTCCAACAGAGAGACTTTGCACAGCTGCATTTTTATGAATCACAAGCATTGAAATAAGAGAGGCAGAAGAGTTGAAAGGAGGAAAAAATACTGTTACAGTACATACACTGCTCAAAATACTAAACAATGCATGTGAAATTGCATCTGCAATAAGTATTTCAGTTAAGTTTCAAAATAAGCATATGGTCAATAATTTTAAATCCACTTTTAAACAGGCTCTGTGGAAAAAGAGGACTGAGCAGTTTGTTGGTGAGTAAACTCCCTGGACAGCATGCAGGACTGGTGTCTTCTCTCCATTCTCACATAGTTGCAGCATGCAATGCATGAGATGGTGCTTTTGTAAGGCAGCCTGTGATTCAACAGCACCTAAAGGAAAGGAAGCCTAAGCTTTCCTGACAGAGTTTTCTTTGGTCCTCTCGTACCCAAAAGAGCAGACGTACTTGTCTATGGCACTTCTCTGGAAAGAAAAGTGCCTCCCAATCAGACTTCAGAGTCCAGAGATTTGCACCACCCAACTAAGTGCCTTATTGTGTCCTGCTGAAGTAAAGCCTGGCAGTGCACAAGTGAGGAAATGCTGGCTGCAGAGTGAATACCAGGGATCCGGTGATAGCACCGGTGTCTGCGGAGGCAGGGTGGCTGAGCATGGCTGTGTGAGCAAGGAAAACTGGAAGGTGATCACAGAAAACGGGAATCAGAATGAAGGAGGGAGGCTTAACAGCAGGGATGTAGGGAAAATGCAATGGGATGGAAAAAAAGAGGAGAGGGGAGGGAAAATGAAACAAGAGGCAAGGAAGGAGGGGAACACGTCTGAAGGTAAAGTGATTAAAAGGCTGACAAAAAAAAAACCAGCAATGAAGATCAAGAGGAAGAAACAAAGTCATGGAAAATAAAACTTTACATCTGTGAAAATCAACAGAAACTGAATAGAACTTAATAGAAAGCTGAATGGTACACATGAAGCTGTGGGGCTGGACGTGCTGGTGGCAGAGCTCAGTGTTTAGCACTAATCTGTCTGTAAGAAAGCTGAACAACAAAATTGAAATCACTGCTGGAAAACAGAAGGTCTAGAGACAGACCGTGTTGCTATTTAAATTTCTGTATCAGTGCCAAATTTGAATGGGAGTGGAAGTAAGGATATTGTGGCCTCCAGTAATTTATGTTCCTCTCTGTAAATTTCTAAACCAACACTGACAGGGCTGACTTTTATTCTTAGCTGTTGAAGAATGATTGTTTTGCCTGAGGAATACACTAAAAAGCAGGTATTTCCAAAATATATCCCACAGGCAGAAACACTGAATCTCTTCAAAGGACTGCAAAACCTATTTTAGACAACAATTAATATAATCTTCGCTGCTTAAAATGCATAGCTGGTGCTTCTGGAGTTTGCCACCTTGCCCTGCTTTGCATTGGTTTGAGCAGAACTCATCAGATGTGGGTAGACACAAGACAAACCTGCCCAGTGCCTGTTCCCCCTCTTCCACCTCATGTTTCCCGTACCCTCTGCAGTTAAGTTGCGCTGGTGAACAGGCCTCCTCTGGGTAATATCTGTATCTTCCTGCTTAGAGCCCATCCAGGGTGTCCTCCCAGTCATCACCTGGTGTTCACAAGCTCTATATCCACATGTATTGCTATCCCCCCCCACCTTACAGCATAGACCTGCATCTTAATTCTTACTTACATGAAGATCTTTAACATAATGCACAAACATTTATTTACAAGGGCCTGTAGGGACAGGACAAGGGGGAATGGCTTTAACCTGACAGAGGGGAGATTGAGGGAGAAGTTCTCTGTGAGGGTAGTGAGGCACTGGCACAAGTTGCCCAGAGAAGCTGTGGCTGCCACATCCCTGGCAGTGGTCAAGACCAGGTTGGATGGGGATTGGAGCAGCCTGGTCTAGTGAAAGGTGTCCCTGCTCGTGGCTTGCGGTTGGAACTAGATGAGCGTTAATGTCCCTTCCAGCCCAGCCTATGATTATGTGATTCTATGATTCTAAGACAGTCTTGCAAGGCAATAAATGTTACCAATTATATTTATTTCATGGAGATGAATCTGATTAATGAGATTGAATTTGGCTTCATAAGGCAGACCTTCTTCATAGAGGAGTCTCTGGCAAGCTGAAAACAAAACCTAGATCCTATACTGCTATTAAATTAGTTTCCTTATTCTTATTCTAAGGGGGGATGGGTGGAAACTACATGGTATGTACCTGGGAGAAAATAATTTGTTAAAATAAGCATTGCAAATTTCAGAAAACCCATTCTCTTTACTTACAGAATAATATCGCTCAAAACCTTACCACAAAACAGGGCAAGAAAGTTCTGTCCATTTTTCTTCCCATTCAGCAAAGCACTTAAACCTGTGCGCATCTTTAACTTTGAAAGCACGCTTTAAGTTTATGCTGCTCTTAAGTTCGTGTCAAATTAGCTGCAAAGTACTCGGCATCTTGCAGGATTGCTCCAGTGATTTTGTTAGGATTTTTAATATTCTTTTCAAAATCTAATTCTTCAATTTCCACTCACCTTACATGTCATTGACTAAATAAGATATACTGGTGAAGACTATTCTCAGGAGTATTACAGAAGTAAGTAAAGAATGTCATATTCAGAACCTTATTAAATGATTCATTGTAACTACACAATAATATTTCATCTTGGTATCATCTTATTCTGCATTTGTTATCTTTCCTAATGAAGAAGGAGAAATGAAAACAAAAGCTTTATAAATTGTTGCTGGGGGTTGTTTTGCTTAAGTTTAGTAAGAATGAGACTGCTGGTTTACATTCTGCTTCGTGTTTTCCTGTATATTATTCATTTTTTATAATAGCAGTGTAGTAATACATGAAAAAACACATAAAACATTACTTACAGATACCAAGTATTTTAGGATACTATGACCATGCCAAGTGCAAGGTCCTCCACCTGGGTTGGAGTAATCCCAGGCACAGCTAGAGGTTGGGCAGAGAAGAGATTGAGAGCAGTCCTGCAGAGAAGGACTTGGGGATTTTGGTTGATGAAAAAATGAACATGAGCCATCAGTGTGCCCTCGCAGCCCAGAAAGCCAACTGTATCCTGGTCTACATCAAAAAGAGTGTGACCAGCAGGTCGAGGGAGGTGATCCTGCCCCTCTGCTCTGCTCTCCTGAGACCTCACTTGGAGTATTGTGTGCAGTTCTGGTGTCCTCAACATAAAAAGGACATGGAACTGTTGGAACAAGTCCAGAGGAAGGCCACGAGGATGATCAGGGGACTGGAGCACCTCCCATATGAAGATAGGCTGAAAACGTTGGGGCTGCTCAGCGTGGAAAAGAGAAGGCTGTGTGGAGACCTCATAGCAGCTTTCCAATATCTGAAGGGGGCCTATAGGGGTGCTGGGCAGGGACTCTTCATGAAGGACTGTAGTGAGAGGAGAAGGGGTAACGGATTCAAACTTAAACAAGGGAAGTTTAGACTGGATATGAGGAAGAAATTCTTTAGTGTGAGGGTGGTGAGGCACTGGAATGGGTTGCCCAGGGAAGTTGTGAATGTTCCATCGCTGGCGGTGTTCAAGGCCGAGTTGGACGTAGCCTTGGGTGGCATGGTTTAGTGGGAGGTGCCCCTGCCCATGGCAGGGAGGTTGGAACTAGATGATCTTAAGGTCCTCTCCAACCCTAACTATTCTATGATCCTATGATTCTATGTATTGATATGTATGTTTATATATGTACATATGTGTGTATACATTTACGTATGTACTTGGATACTGCTCTTGTGAGACCTCACTTGGAGTACTGTGCGCAGTTCTGGTGTCCTCAACATAAAAAGGACATGGAACTGTTGGAAAAAGACCAGAGGAGGCCACGAGGATGATCAGGGGACTGGAGCAGCTCCTGTATAAAGATAGGCTGAGAAAGTTGGGGTTGTTCAGCCTGAAGAAGAGAAGGCTGTGTGGAGACCTCATAGCCTTCCAGTATCTGAAGGGGGCCTATAGGGATGCTGGGCAGGGACTCTCCATTAGGGACTGTAGTGAGAGGACAAGGAGTAACGGTTTCAAACTTAAACAGGGGCAGTTTAGATTGGATATGAGGAAGAAATTCTTTAGTGTGAGGGTGGTGAGGCACTGGAATGGGTTGCCCAGGGAAGTTGTGAATGCTCCATTGCTGGTGGTGTTGAAGGCCAGGTTGGACATATCCTTAGGTGGCATGGTTTAGTGGGAGGTGTCCCTGCCCATGTCAGGGGTGTTGGAACTAGATGATCTTAAGGTCCTTTCCAACCCTAACTAATCTATGATTCTATGATTCTATGATATATACATATATATGACTAGTATAGTAAATAATTGTATGTATAGATATGATATATGTGTTTGTATATATATGTGCTTTCTCTTTTAAAAAAGTTAATTTTGATTTTCTAAGCACTTTGGGCCAGATCTTTTTACCTTCAAATGAAATAGTGCTAGAAGGGAGACATTATCTCAATATTTATTTTGAAAATTAAATAATAAGTAATGTCCTCAAAGGACTTTTCATATGCAATCTAATTTTTCTCAAATCTACTTAAAGCAGAAAATACACAATAATATGGGCTGATTCTCCCTGGAAATTGAAGGCTGCAGTACTGATGACTGGCTAGCAAGAGGGTTTTAAGCAAGTGGTTATCTTAATATTCTCTCTATAGGTGTGTCACCAACAATCACATAGCTAAACACAGGAACTACACAGATGGTAGTACTACATACAGGCACCACACAGATATTTAATTTCTATATGGTCCTGGTGTACATTATGACCTCACGACATACCTGTAATAGTTACCATCTGTTAAACAGTGCTATCAGGTGCTGTTTTTATTGCTCTTATAGTTTTATGTACATAAGCAGAAACTCTTCAAGGGACAAATAACCACCTATGAAATATGCAGCTCTACTTCTCATAGTTCTCACATCTACATGATTGCACTACCTATAGTTTTAACAATATATTTACCTGTTCTGTAATTAATAACAAATGCAGGTTCTGTTATTACAATACCCACTTATTTGTGTGAAGAAAAATATTATCTTATAGTTGGAAACTGCAGTAATATTTACATTATGCTATCGTAGAGCACTACTGGCTTTTAGCAACAATGTTTAACTCCTTTGCCTTTCCTTGAATATAATGAAAGGTCTGTTGTTTAGTTTAGCAACAACAAGAAAATAATGTATTTTTGGTACTGAATGTGTGGCTTCACAAAATCAGAGCTGTGGGCTTCTGACTAGTAAACAGAGTACCAAATAGTTCTATAAGGATTATAACTAAAATAAAGGGGGATTGCCTCTAGTCTCTCGAAATTTGCAGAAGCATTTCTCAAATAAAGTATTTTCATTTTGATAGTTCTTAAATCAGAAAAACCTGGAAAAACACTAGGCCATTATGTGTTGAAAAGGTAACACTAATCCTCATAATAGAAAGGTACCTTTTAATTTTTGTGAAATTAAATAAAAATAATTATGCATGATAATGCTGTTAAAAATTGGGAAATTAAATAACGGATATATTTACTGAGATCCCAGGTGTGGAGTCCTTGTGAAATACATGCTGGTTTTGCAATTCAAATGCATCATAAGCATCTTTTCTCCTTCTTGCCACTTAGGCAGGAGTGAGACAATGTATGGAAATGAATATAACAACTGGCGTCCCTCAGGGATCGGTGTTGGGACCGGTCTTGCTCAACATCTTTGTCGGTGACATGGACAGAGGGATTGCGTGTGCCCTCAGCAAGTTTGCCGATGACACCAAGCTGTGTGCTTCGGCTAATATGCTGGAAGGACAGGATGCCATCCAGAGAGACCTTGACAAGCTTGTGAGGTGGGCTGATGCCAACCTGAACCAGTTTAACCATGACAAGTGCAAGATCCTACACCTGGGTCGAAGCAATCCCAGGCACTGCTACAGGCTGGGCAGAGAAGAGATTGAAAGCAGCTGTGTGGAGAAGGACTTGGGGGTGCTGGTCAATATAAAAATGAATATGAGCTGGCAGTGTGCCCTCGCAGCCCAGAAAGTCAACCATATCCTGGGCTGCATCAAAAGGAGCGCGACCAGCAGGTCGAGGGAGGTGATCCTGCCCCTCTGCTCTGCTCTCCTGAGACCTCACTTGGAGTATTGTGTGCAGTTCTGGTGTCCTCAACATAAAAAGGATATGGAACTGTTGGAACAAGTCCGAAGGAGGGCCACGAGGATGATCAGGAGACTGGAGCACCTCTCGTATGAAGATAGGCTGAGAAAGTTGGGGCTGTTCAGGGTGGAGAAGAGAAGGCTGTGTGGAGACCTCATAGCCTTCCAGTATCTGAAGGGGGCCTATAGGAATGCCGTGGAGGGACTCTTCATTAGGGACTGTAGTGAGAGGACAAGGGGTAACGGGTTCAAACTTAAACAAGGGAAGTTTAGGCTGGATATGAGGAAGAAATTCTTTAGTGTAAGGGTGGTGAGGCACTGGAATGGGTTGCCCAGGGAAGTTTTGAATGCTCCATCGCTGGCAGTGTTCAAGGCCGGGCTGGACATAGCTTTGGGTGGCATGGTTTAGTGGGAGGTGTCCCCGCCCGTGGGAGGTGTCCCTGCCCATGTCAGGGCTGTTGGAACTAGATGATCTTAAGGTCCTTTCTAACCTTAACTATTCTATGATTCTATGATTCTATGAAATCAAAGTTTTGGTAAATGTAATACAGAAACAGTATTTTAGCTTTTTTGCAAAATTCCTGTTGAAAAATTAGATACTTTTCTATGCAAAATACTGTCTACACCTTTCTGCACCACTGTCAATAAGCTACTCTCCGCAAACATGCACCTGAAGTTTAAAGATAGGGATTTATTATGGATCTTTCTTGTACAGATTCTACACAAACTTTGCAGCATGGCAAACAGATCATTCAATTAAGGTTCTCTTGTTTTCTGTAGAGCGCTAGCACTTAAAATATACTCTACCAGTATCCTATGGTTGACAGATAGTTAAATGCCACATAAATAAAGAAGTGCTTCACATTGTATCTATGCAGAGCACATCCTTATGCAGATGGCTGTCACTTGCAACAGCAAAAATAGTTGTAACATCATGCCTCCTGTCAAGCTTCCCGGCCACTTCCAGGTACATACATACATGTATCTGTGCAAGAATCACTGGAGAGTTGTTTTCAGTATTCAGCTTCTTTTTTGCGTATACTTAGCTGTGAAAACATAAAATCAGTGGCACTGAAGAAGAAATATTTCTATATACACACATACTTATGTTTATCTTCATACTGTTATGCACACACCTTATGAGTGTAAACATTTAAAAAACCTTCAGCCTCCAAATTATCTATTGATATGAATTTAGCAAAGAGGTTTATGTGTTTCCTCCCAACTGATTGTGATATACATCCAAGCACACATGCTAACACAGCTTTAAGTGTACCTTTACATTAAAGCACACCTAATGCAAGGACAAATCTGCTGAGGATATAATTCCACAAGCTAATTTTCGGACATTTCCATTGTTTAACGCTAACCTTCCCCTGCAGACGGTGTTGTTTACAGCTTTCAGATTGAAAGCTTAGTTCTTCAAATTGTGAATAAAATGTTCCCATTGGCTCCACCAGAAATGGGATATGCAAAAGGTTTTGGTGTTGGGACCCTGACTAATGTCACTTTGCTCTGAATGTAGAAGGATGAAGCAGGACTGGAGAACCAGCTTGTGAGTCCTGTGCTCACAGTGAGCAGCTTTGGCCCTGCAAGAAGCACTGCTGAAATCAGTAGAGCTGTTCATGAGAGTATCATGCAAGGAGAGAGCTCATAGACCAGTGTAATTCAGGAGCATCACATGCTGGCGTTGGTCCTGAGGAATAGATTGCTTTTAAAAACACACAAAGGCCTATGTGATTATTTATCCAAAAACATTCAGTTGTATTTTGTAGAGTGTGCAAATGATCTCTTTGGACAGAAGCATTGCAATATTGTTGATGCTAATGTTTTCAGGGTCTATGTTTGTGGACTTTGACAACAGCCAGTGCCAGAGCTGTTGCAAATGCAACTTTTGGCAATCACAATTTGCCAGGTTATGGCGATATGATCATACAATCAAATAGGTTGATTAAGATCACCAAGTCCAACTGCTACCCCAGGACTGCCAAGTCCACCACTAAACAGCAAGATGTCTTAAAGCACCACAGAAAACACCACCTTGCCCACATTGCTCTTAAAATGAAACCATCACAAAGCCTTATGTAGTGGTCCCTCAGCGGTGGGTTCTTGTCAGGGGCAAATGAGCACAAGTGTTTAACGAGGCCTAATCTTCCCTTTTGTGTTTGTTTCTTCATTAGGCTCTAACCGCACTTCTGCCCCCTGCACTGAAGGTTTGATGAGAAGGTGGTATGACAGGCTTGGCTTCCCCGCTTGCAGCTGGCACCACCGATGCCAAAAGCTGGAGCCTGCTGCAGTGGGTTCAGGAGAGGCTCCTCTGGAGCACTGCCTGTCATTTTCCCACCCTCCTCCCTGCACTCAGCTCCCTTCCTGCAGCCCCTTAATGAAAAGCAAATGACAATGCCAGTGTTGTTCCTGTTCAGGATCTGGTGGAATGAACAATCACTGTTTACTCAAGCATCTGCCCAGTCAGAACCCTGCAGATAATTACTTCTAGAGCCTCTGATTAACTCTGCTCTCCATTTTCAGCATAAGAAGCTCTTGAGCCAGGGGCAGAACAACCTTTCTGTCTCTCTTGATCTTTCAGCAGTTTGCTTGAATATTGCCTGGCCTGCATGCTGGGTGCAGAAGTGAGGATGCACCTGAATCTGCTCAGGCCAGAGGAGGAAGAGTGATGGAAATGCAACCCTTTTTTCCCCTCAGAAAAAAGGTGATTTTAAAAAAGCACCTCTCCAATTTCTCATCCCCATCTTTCTGTACAGCTGTCAGTAACAAAAGAAGACCCTTCTAATTAGCACAAGCATCTCTCCCCAATTTACCGTCTCTGAATGCACAAAACTGGGCAAACTGTTACCATCACTGAAGTGGCGCAAGGGACTTTGTTTTGGTTTTGTAGACCAAGCAAAATGGAACCGTTGCTGAGTCTATTTCTAGGCTGCTGGCAATAATTTTAGTCTGCCAAACAATTCAGCCTTTCCTCACCCACCTCCCTTCGTAAGCCTCTCATCCAGCCTGCTGATAGCGCTATGCAAAACACCATCAGGAATATGCGTAATTATGGAGATTCATGGTAATTTTTCAGGGTTATCTGATGTGACGTTTATAGGACAGTAGCATGCATCAATTTAAGCGAGAGTGACAAATGTCCTTTTTATTTCTATCGTATTTTTAATATTTTCTTGGTCTCTCCTGAGAGCAGTGTGAACTGGTATAAATTTACACAAAATATTTTAAAAATGAAATATTTTATTAGCATACTACTTTTTAAAGCTTCAGCTTTTTAATGTGCATGTGATATGTGTGGATGCACGCAATGCTGTCTTGCCTGAATGTCAATTATTTACATGAAATGAACAAAAGTCTTTCTGTAGATAATTTACATGTTATTATTCCATTACCTCCAGATAACACTGTAGAATAAAATGTCTCATGTATTGGGCTGCCTTCTGAAAATGACTTTGATCTGTCTAATTACTTCAATAATCTGATTACCCAACCAATAGACCAAAATTTAGTAAGCTTTTATTCTTATTTTTATCTCAAGCACAGACCTTTAAAAGAATGGCATTAAATGATTTGCTGTTAACAGTGGTGAACTGTAATTGTGTTCTATATATGTTTTACCACCTAGAGGTTCAGATATGCTGTCTGTTAGAGAAATTAATTGGAGTCTAGTCTAAAAATGTACTGTTCGCAATGATTACTAACAATGAGCATTTTTGTTCCTGATATTTTTAATGGCTAGCACATTAGTTAGACCTTCAGATTCATGACATGATTTGATTTGAGATCACTGAAGTTATTTGTAGGTGAAGGTGTAAGGAACTAAGAGGCCTCAGAATATCAGCAAGCATTCACCGCACATCATTATTCAGCAGTAAGATTGAGAAGTTAGCTTTTTATGAAAAAATAAGTAAAATTTCCTGCTACACTGCAAATTACAATATTACTTGATATTGATATGGAGTTAATTGATTTAGAAAAAAAAAATCTGTTATTTACACCGCCACATGCCTCAACATAGTCATAAATCAAAACATGCAGCATCATTATGGTATGAATTCTCAGTCTTAACAGAAATTACTCTGTGGTTACAAACCTAAACAGAAAAAATGTTGCAGGCTATGTTAAAGAAAAATTTTCTTTAATTTTTATTTTTTAATTGTCTATATTCTTAGCAGAGCTTACTTACTTTTTATAAAATTTAAAAATACATTCCACTGTTTCTTTTAAATACATAAATACACCGCTGCATTTGCATTTAAGAAAATCGGTGAAGTTTTTGGTTTATTCATCAATTTTTTTTCAGCTATTTAGTATGGTATTTTTAATGGACATAAACTCAATCCTGTCTTCCATGTATAACAGTGCAGTGGAAGAGGAGCTCCCTGAAAGCCTTGTTTTTCATTATTGTGTGAAATCTCAGATTTAATTGGAAAAATTAGCTGATGGTTATGAAACAATGTGGGAAGCCTTTGTTTTGCATGACACAGGAGTGCAAAATCTGGCATTTTACATTTATTTGCGTCTGTAAAGTCATATTCTCTGTTTTGAGTACATACTTTGCATTTGTCAGCCACAGGAGTGACCAAGGTTTACCCCACCAGCCCTGTGTTCACAAAGGGTCCTATGCATGGAGACCTCCACAAAACCAGAAAGATGTTCCCCCAAGAATACTCAGTGCCTTATGGACATGGGGACAAAATAAACATTAGAATGGCTTCTGGCTAACCTAAATCATCCCAAGCTCAACAAATAAAATGTAATAGGATGATACTAGTGCTGTGTCCCTCTACACCCCCAGAGCATATTTTTAATGTTAGCATACCTTCACTGCTGCAGGATCAGCCTTGTGACTGAGCTTGCATTTGTCTTCTCTTTTCACTATTCAGAACAGGCTAAGTTTCAGTGAAGACGAGATATTTGGGAGCCACGTTTAAGTGGATATGACTGCTAAGGCCCTGATACTGAAGCCACTAAGCAGCTCACAGAAGGTGCCGACATCCGGTGTCAGAGTTGCTGGGAGAGGTTTCTGGAGAGCAGTACCTTGAGAAAACTGCAATGTGTTCCTTTCAGTTGTTGACAAGTCGAGGCACTGTATGAGCTCTCATTAAAAGTGAAGCTCTGGTTTATTCAAAATTCTATTAAAATATTGGGTTATGGGGTTTTATCACTACCAGATATTAAGACTGGAGTGCCAAGCATCACCGAAATGCTTTATGAAGCCATTAGATGACAAAAATGGGCTGTTATAAAGTCACTACATACATGCTCACACATAACAGTGGCTTGCATTTTTCATGCTGCTTTAAAAACCCTAATTGACACATACAGTAGGTAGAAAATTGCATTTCCCTACATAAAGGTAGAAAGGCATAAAAATCTTCCTTACACAACTTTTCAAGGATTGTTTTAATTTGCTTTTAGAACCACGATCTATAATTTTATTTATGGGAAGTAAACTTCTGAAATTAAAAGGACTCATTTTCCAAACATCGCATGGTGGATGGAATAGACATTTTCTTTTGAATTGTTAAATAGCAAAATACAGTAATTTGGTGGCAAGCATCTGTCTGGTAATCACGTAAGATAAATTCATAAAAAATACCGGGAAGATATTTATTTACAGCTGCTGCTAAGCCAGCCTTTATTTATGTTGGGAGATATTTCTTTTCCACCCATCTATGAGTGGAAAACAAACTTTCCTTCAAGAGGCCTGTGAACCGAATAATAGATGTCAAGTCTAAATCCTGTATGGAAATGAGTCAGGTTTAACCATGGATATTCTTCAGGATGTAAATGAGGACAAGAGGTTTCCCCCATCCTGCTGTCATATGGGCAGCCAATTTACAGGCGCGGGCACACACTGTACGTGTTACGGGCTCTCCTGCACCTCCCCCTCACCCCAAGACTTGGTCTCAGCTGCCTGCCTTTTACAGAAAACCACAGACCAAGGAAACATACCAGTAATAGCACCCTGTAAATTAACTTGACATTTGATGCAAGGGGGGAAAGAAAAAAAAGCCGGGGGGAGCAGGGGGAGTCTAAAAGCCTTCAAAAGACATTGAAAACAAAAGCCACTCAGGGCCCACGCTACATAAAGCGTGGGTTTAAAAGATCTGGAAGGTGGTTATTCTCCAGCAAGCAACACGCTCAGCCTTCCTCGTCTTTGTTAAAGACAACTCTGTCACTCTTTGTTAAAGCCACAGCACCCGTCAAATCAACAAAAAAAAAATACCCTATATTTCCACAAAAACCGCCACCACGCAGACAGATAATGTCAAGGAAGCATATTGCTAGCTACTGCCTTGGGTTCCTCTTATGGCCTTAAAACTGTAATTTTTAAAAATATGCTGTTGTTAAATGATAAATTGGAACCATTAATATTAATTTGCTGCTAATAAGGTGTGCTACATAAGTGAGATATAAATAATTTAATGCTACTATTTTATGATTGGCAAGCAGCCTGTTAAACATATGAGGCATGCAAATGCTGCAGTATCTTGAAAATATCATAAGTAAACATTTCATTTTTCGCTGTACTTGAAGATACAAATCTTTTTTCCTCTTTTTCTGGCTTCTTTATCTTTTTCTGTCAAAAAGTACTTGAATCAAAGGTAAACTATTGATGGAATGAATATTAACTGCTTCTCTGACTCTGCTTGTAATATCCATAGCAATAAGATACAGAGAGACGAAGCCTATTTAAGACATTAGACACGCAGGAATGTTATTACGCTTTATTGTGTCTGCCTGTCCCCACCTTCCTACCTCTCCTCCCTACCTCTCCCTCCCTCCTCCCTCTCTCCTGCCTCTCACACACACACATACATACAAACATGCATACGAACACACACGCTCCCCCCTCTGCAGAGCTGGCAATACTGCATCTCACAAATGCCCGGCCTTATGGGTTACAAGCAAAGGCATGTACTGATAGAATGCATAATCTTAACATCCCTGCTCCTTGATATCCATGGATTTATTCACAAGTCCCCTTCTTCTAATTTTCTTTTTTTTCCTGTTACTATGCCTTATATCACTGGCATTCTTGTGGGAATTTCAAATAAGAATCAAGACATAACTGACAAATATTCTGTGATATAGTCTGCACTTCTATAATTTCGCTGTTTGGGGTTTTTTTTAAGAGACAATTTTAAGAGTTTTATGGTCTTACAGATATATGAACAGTTCTTTGGCTTTTTTAGTACTTTAACTACTAAGATTCTCTTTGTGTAAAATGGCTGCAATAAAACGAAATTATGTAGACATACATGCTTGTGTATATGTAAGTGTATTTGGAATTAAGAAGTTTGCAAACTGCTGTCAGTTGTGTTGATTAAGTCCCACGTTCTGACACTGACAGCATGAAAATTTTTCACAGAAGAGTTAAAATGCTAAAGAAAGAGTTATTCATTTTAGCATTTCTTTTGGTAGCAAGTAAAGAAAGGATTTAACTAGTTCAAAGGAAGTCACTTATACTTAGCTAATTTTCACTTCTTTAAGAATCCTTTCATTAACGCATTTTACAATTGTCAAATGGACATTTCCATCTTGTAAACAGAAGGGTGTAGTACATTTTGCCAGTGATTTCTTTTCTGCGTATTTATAGACAAAGGTTTGATTCTGCAAGTTCTTGCACATGAGTAACTACACTTACCTGAGTAAACCTCTTAATATCAATGGATTACCCATTAGTTTCTTGGAAGTAAATTTGCTGACTCAGGCTCTAAATTTTAAAAATAATTAAAAAATGCATTCCGCTTAATATTTTGCTGTATTTTTTCCCATTCTTTCTTTTCTTTGAGATCCACTTCTGAATAAATACTTGACAATTACTACTCTTTCAAAAGCTGATATAAATTATTTTTACCAGGCTACAACAATAAAAAATAGCACAGTATGTACTTATCATGCGTAGCATCTACATTTTTTCCCTCTTTTTTATTTGAAAGAATAAGATATTCCTCATAAATTCGCTTGAAGTAAAATACTATGGCTCTTAATATGGGTATTCACAATATTAAAGAAGAACAATATCTTTCAAAAATGTAGTTAATTTGCAGTCAGATGCAAAACAACTCACATTAACATTATTCTGTCTGGGGTTTGAGGTTTTGTTTTCTTCTGTAAACCGCAGTGTTTTTGCACGACACTGTCTCAGTAGCAAAGCAATTTAGAGTGGAGGATATTTTTAGACTACATTCATTTAAGGGAGGCAGAGGGACAGGCCATGCAGTGAGATATACATGTATTTGTAATTCATACTGTTGCTGTGCTCCTATTGTACTGTGAGCTTCCATCATGGCTGAGATGCGAAGCTGGCATCCAGACAGTGCAGCAGGGCAAGGAAAAAAATCCCCACCGAAAACACAGAGAGGAGGGTTTCTCCCTCCCCACCATTATCCCTGATAGTGATTACCATGATGCTTCTATTTTTAAAAATAAAAGTAAATAGCTGTAGCCCAGGAAAGTCTATCTGGAGAGTCTGTTAATTAACGCTATTAATCCTTTTGGTCCAAAACAGAGATCTTTTCATTCTGGTCTTTCAAGAGCCCCAGTCTGTACATTCAGAAAGATGACAGAAATATGAACTGGAATGTGCAAGCATTAAACATTTAAATTTTCTACTCGTTGGTCATTATACTGATGGCCATATTTTACATCTTCTCCTCCCCCACCATACTTTTGCTGATTTCACCTCATTTACATGGCCTTATTATACATATAGCCTTTGTTCTTCTGCTATAGACTGCAGCACCATGACAAAGCAAAACCTGCACAGAGAGATAACTTTTTCTCTTCTTAAAAATTGGTCTAGCCATCCCATATTAGCATTTGATTTATCAGTATAATTCAACATTAAATCAGATGCATGTTCTCACTTATAAAATACCAGAAGATCTACTGTTGTTTAAGAAAATTAAAAGTCAATATCTAAACTGCCTGCAAAAATCTTTTCCTTTAATAATACATCCAGGTTTTCTTTTGATAACAGTTTAAGCAAACACACTAGTGGTAGGTAACAATTAAGAAGTACCCGTTTATTTATGACAAGTAAGATATCTACTATATGTCTGAGTATATATGGATCTTTATGAGGTAACATAAAATACTGAATTTGATAGATCAGGCTCAACATGGGCAGACAGCCTTCAATTCCAAGCGTTCCTGTTTGCCTCTGCATCTTGAAACCAAGAAAGAGGCTGGATCCCATAGGTGTGTTATTACTTTCTGGTTGCTCTTCTTATACTCTATCAGTGTATTTTGATATTATGGAAGTTTAACTGTGATTCATTCAGCTTTATCCACTGATTTCAATGGATCTGCCAACCTGAGGGAAAGTTTCAGAATTGATTTCTTGGTTTCAGTCCAAAAGTAGGTGATAGAAGGTTTAATGTTGTCCCCTTGAAAGGAAGAGGTAAACTCCTGCTGGTTTCCTGTGACAGGAAGACAACTGACCACGTTCAGAGAAGAATAAATTCAAAAGGAATTTTTGTTTTTCTTTGCCATAAGTAGAATTTTAACATGTAAAAGGAAGGAATAAGGAATAATTTGACTGCTTGAGCTTTATCTTGCATAATACCAAGTACCTTCCCTTCCTGTGAGATTCCTACATGGGAGTTTAACCACTTCTTTAATTTCTAGGAACCTGTGGAAATGATGAAATTAATAAAGTACAACACAATTAAACTTTTTTCTAACCAAGAATGATTCTAGTAGTATTAAATTTTTACATCAATACCTACCTGCCAGAAACCAGAAGACAAAAAAGTATTTCCTCTCTCAAAAGGGGGTGTTCTCATGCTAGTCTTACAGAACACAATGCTGACCACATCACCTTATTTCAGAGCATCTCCCAGAAGAAAGATTGATTACACCACATCAATACAACACAACATAAATAAAATAGCTCCATAACTCAAGGGAGGAAACATTCTTAGCATCGCCTATAGGAATTTGTCTGTGCCTTCCTGGGAACTGTCACAATTACTCGATTCAGACAGCTGTATTCAGCATGTTTTTAAATAAAATAATGAGCTGTGTGGTGCTTTTTTAATTGTTACTCTCTCTTTGTTCCAAGTATTCCTTGCACTGATTAATCAGGTCATCTTTCATACGAGGGAAGAAGCACTTGTTTCTATTCTCACAGCATTTATTTTTAATGGGACAGAGTCTGAAAAAACTGGGAGATGCAATATAGCGATATGCACGTGGGGGCTCAGAGTTGTCAAGGCACCACATCAACTACCAAACCGTCAGTGAGCTCTGTACACACGCCTTTGCCAGCACACGGCGCGCTGCCTCTCCCAAACCAAAACCTTGTTGCCCATGCAGTAGTCTTGCAGAGATTATAAATGACATTTAAAAAAATCTAAGCCTAAAGGCTTTGTGTTGGTGTGCATGTTATTATCCTAGCTTTCTGCCTCACTGTGCACAGTTGGCAGAGTGGCGGCACACAGAAAACACCACACTGAACAGGCAGCAAACAGCCCATCCTCCTCTGCAGAAGACAAGAGCTCCTTTCTGTTAGCTGCCTCAGGTGAGACCTCTCCAAGAACCAAGAGGTAAACCTCAGCACGACCTTCTTTGTTCTAATGTCTCCTTGGGAAGTCTAGGGATATTTGACATCCTACCATAAAATGCTGTTTTTACAGTGTTTTACTCTGAGGTGCCTAAGAATCCCTTGTAGACCACACCCTAGATGCTTTTCCTATGTAGAGCTAAGGTCAAACTCTAGTATTATGGGTAGAGCTTGCAGGAGTCCGCTTCCAAATAAATCAATAACCAGCAAAAAAAGGTGTTGTTTGACAAGAAGCTCCCCCAGATGTGTAGCGTGCGCTCATATCTCTGCTTCAGGGAGACCTTAGAGCAGCTGCCAGTGCCTAAAGGGATTGAAAAGAAACCTGGAGGGAGGCTTTGGACAAGGGCCTGTAGGGACAGGACAAGGGGGAATGTCTTCAACCTGACAGAGGGGAGACTGAGATGAGCTCTTAGGCAGAATTTCTTCCCTGTGAGGATGCTGAGGCCCTGGCACAGGTAGCTCAGAGAAGCTGTGGCTGCCCCCTCCCTGGCAGTGTTCAAGGCCAGGTGGGACAGAGCTTGGAGCAACGTGGTCTAGCAGAAGGTATTCCTGGCCATGGCAGGGGGTTGGAACTGGATGAGCTTTAAGGTCCCTTCCAACTCAAACAAGTCTGGGATTCTATGATCCAATCAGAACCCAGCCTATGATAATTTAGGTATTGTGATACTTCTCATCTTCATCCAGAAAAAGATACATGAACCTTAATCCCAACTGACTTTTTGTGGAAAGCCTTTGCTACAAAAAAAAAAAAAAAAAAATAAAGCATGGTAAAGACACAAGGTGGCTTGGCATTGATCTCAGGGGTTGAGGTCCCAGACCATAACATGAGCTTTCCACCAGTGAAAATTTTACTCCTAGACACTGAAATAGTTGTGCTCCAGAATTTCAAAGGTCAACCCGTACTCCATTGTGAAATGTTTAACTAATGCAGCCTTTCACAGCGGTGAAACACAAAATGCACTGTCTAGGATGGCACATCTACAAGTTCAGGAGGACCGAGCTCCTGAGAAAAACATCAACAAGGTGCACGTCCTCCATAGACACTTATGAAGCTGACAAAAATCAGTGAGCTGATGGAGATTTTTTAAGAAGACGTGGTTACAGGTCATTCCAGGCTGCCAGTTTCGAATATAAACCATGGATGAGGAAAACAGGCCTAAAAGTAACCCATTCATACACTTTGCTTTTTGCCTTCCCATACCCATCCCCACTGCAAACTTATGCGACACCAAAACTGACTGCATCTTCCATGTAAATATGAAGAGCTTCCTAGAACTCTCCTCGCAGTCAGGTGTGGGAATATAGAAACAAAGGAAAATATATAATCTGTAATGATACACCTGCTTGGGGCTTCACCTGTTTGGGAAATATTACATGCTTACAATACTTAACCAACTGGGTAATGCTATAACACAGAAAGCAGTGAGTTACAGAGATAGCAGACAAAGGGTTTTGCCCAAGGTGGTGTCATCTTTCCTTGCAGGATTTGAAGGGGACTAGAGAGGTTAATAGAGTTTATACACCCCAGAGCACCAGGGTGTAGAGCAGAGCAGAGTTTAAACAAAAGATAGTAAATTTATATATACAATGTAAATATATATATTTTTTATATTAGCTATACATCCCTCTCTAATGTAAATATCTTTTCATTGATATATCACTTATTTAGCTACTTGGCAAATAACTGTAATAATTATTTCTAAATCAATAGCCTTATTTAGCTATGTAAGTAATATAAGATGTTTCTTGTTTCTTGTCTCTGAGTAGACTAATGCTATTTTTGGAATGAGGCTTTTAACGCTGATGACTATGAATGAAAAGTTTTGTATCTACCTGTCTTGAGTGTTCCTTAATATTTGTTTCAAATTTTTTGGTACAGTGACTCTTTCCTCCAGTAAACTTTCTTATGACATTCATACACTGAAGAGAGGAGCAAAATACAGTGAATCACTCAAAAAATATGAACAAGCATTTCTTGACAATGATGTTGGATATTCACCAGCCTCCAGTGCAGAAGGGAGTTAGCAACTGTAGGCACTGGAAGTCATCTCTGAAGATTTTCAGCAGCTTGCAAAGAGGGACATAAATCTCTTTGCATTGGTTTTGGTTTATCATCAAGTAAATTCTATACTTAGACATACTGACCTGCTCTGGGATTGTTTCTATTAGTTTTGGGAGGCTCAGCCTTTCAGCCACTTTCATCCTAACTTATGTTGTTGGTGATAGTGGGTGGAAGCACTATTTTAGTTTAGCTGTCACAATCTGATCTTTGTTTATATGCGTACAAATGTTCATCCATGCTCATCATGCATACATTTTCATATACTATTATAACCAATAAATACATTTTCTCAATTTCTGAAACTCACAGTCAAATAAATTGGCACTGCACAATGTATTAGAAAAAGCATCATATAAAAACAAATTATATCATTTTCAAACAAGTAGAATCTAACATTTTTCTAAAGACAGAAGTAGATATTTTTATGCACAAAATGCTGCTCTTTTTTTTATAGTGGTGCACAAGTGGCAGCCTGGTATTAGCAGGGATGCAAACTGGCCCTCTTTCATTTTTAGAAGTTCAAATTAATGGTGGCTGAGATAGTAACAACAAACATGGTCCACAATATTCGGAACACTAGATAGATTTGGAATTAGTAAACATCCATCAGTGACTTTCTTACTGCTTTAGCTTTACACCACATCTTGAAAAGAGTATATAAGCAACACACACACAAAACCCTATTTGATAAAAAGATTTTAGTACAGAGAATGAGCTAATACTGAAACCAACATCTCAGCAAATAAGAACCAGTCTTGCAGTTTTCAGACAAAGCTCTTCAAGGGTATTATACTTGCTGTCACATGCTTTAAAATGCACCATATTCTGTTGTCTCCTAATTTTATTTGCATACATACATATATACATTTATGGCACTCCCACTGTGGCAAAGGGAATTATATATAGCATCTAAGAGGAAAAAAACCCCAAATCCTAACCAAAATAACACAAGGTTTAAAAAGGTGATTTATGAAAGGAAAGTACACATAGGTGTGATTCGGGAAACAAAAGGTTTGTTCTCATTTCTTTTCCACTGTGCTCAGGACAATTCTGCTTTGTTTATAGCCCTTTTTTCTCAGTATGATACTCCCTTCACAGCTAATCAACAAATACCCACTTTGCAAACAACTTTCCCATAGAGTTACAACTCCTGTAGGGCTCCAGGGCTACAAAGCCCATCCCAGCTCCAGAAACAGAGCCCAACAGCCACCCCTCTGTATTTCACTGATGTCTCCGACATATAACTTGATTACAACATGTCACCTTTCCCTCCAAGAGCTGCCCATGTACAGGGAAGTGCCTAACCTCAATTATTGATTACTTCATTGGCTCAAATGAAAGAAATCTATGCTACAGCTTTGAAAATCGTACCTTCAAACTCTGCTGATTGAATAAGTGAGAAAAACAGTATGTGACAGCATCAGAATGGCTTCCAAATTTTCAAAAGCTCAACTGTACAATTCTCTTCCAATGAAAGTTTTGCTATATTGACTTTCAACAGAACTCCCAAATTTATAGCTTTCTAAGGTTTTCTTGCAAGGAGAAGCACTTGCCTTTTTATCTTTACCATATATAATCCAATTCATGGGGTTTTTTTCTGTAAAATAATGACAAAAACACTGCCTGTTCAAGTAACATAGTAGACCCTGAAAGAACATCATTTACATCTGGTTATATTGATCAGTTAAATACAACTGAGCAGTGTTTATGATGCGAAAGAGTAGGTAGATAAGTGATTTGGGGTTGCAGCTGATAAGAATTTTACTGTTTGCTCTCATCCTGGTTGCTAAAATCTACTCCTTTCAGCACAAGAACTCATTTCATCACAGGACCACGCTGCTTTTAAAGAAGCGTAAAAGCAGTAGATTGTAGTGGTGATGGTGGCAGGAGAATGGAAGATGCTCATGACAGAGCTTTGCTCAAGACCCTTACTTTTCAAAAGTAGTCTTTTCTGGGACACATTCAGCTCTCCATACATTTACCTATTGCAAATTCACCAACAGACCCTGACCTATTTGGCAGAGCCAGGACTGATGACTGTTTTTAACCTTGTTCAAGATAAGCTACCTTTTCCATTGCTTTATGTTGTCCCAGAAAAGACAAGCATTTCTGGGAAAACACCAAGACGAGTAACAACATCAAAGTCAATCTGAGGTCTCTTTAGTGTTTCCATAGAGTGGTGCTACAATGGAAAATGCTGAGGAGATTAAGCATTTTGTTGCATTTTAAATTAATAAAATATTGTCTAAATTAAGTGAGATGTTGACAGGGCATTTGTGTCGCAGCAAAATGCACACTTGAAGAAAGCATCTCAGAACAACATAAACCTTTTATTTATTCATAATAAATAAGACTACCAGAAATTAGAAGAAGATGTGCACATATGTACGAATGTAGACACACACATAATTGTGTGCAAAATTCCATTTAATGAAAACTATATGTATTGCGACATATTTCGCCTTGGCATAAAGTATGCAATTGGGAGAGTTATTAAGAAATGAGGCAGCATTTGTTTTTAAGAGATGTTAAGACACCTATAAATATCCCAAGTGTTTTCTAGTACATAAGGCATTTATTAACTTTATATGAACTTGTATATACATGAGTTTTGACAACTGAAAGAAACAACTAACAGACTTGTGAAAAACATCTTTGTTCAAGCTTTTTCTTAAAATGTTTTTGATTTTTGTCATCTCTATTTTTGGAGTCAGGATTTCTTTGTTATTAAACCCTTGATTTTCAACCCCTTGTTTACAGAGCTGCCACTGAAATCAGGTCAAACCTTCAAAGAACATGAAGGATTTGTGCATTGTTTGCAGTGTGTTTAGGGATATTTTAGTGTGCTATCTGACAGTAATTTGAGTGCCCTGATGCAGATTTTCTAGGTTGCATAAATGGCAGAAACTTTGGAAGGTTATTCCTCCTCTCAAGAAAATGTAGCAGAAGCATAATGTACCTATAATATCATTAAAATCATACTGACTTTTGCTGATATTATTAGCAGAAGCAATGTGTATTTTACTTTGTACTACAGACATCTTAACAACCATTCATTATCTTTCACTATTGTCAACACAGACAATTTTTTAAATACTCTAAAGGTAGAAAATATTAGTGAATGATACTATGTAATAATTAATATCCTTCCGAGACCAGACTGTTATCCAAATGAAGAGGGCATACATAATTTATGCAACCTCAATGAAGCAGAATGAGACAGATGTACTCCAGACGTGGGTGCAATTTCTGCTGCTTTTTAGCTACAACCATTTAAAGAAAACATTTCAACGGATCTTTCAACAACAAGAAAATTAGTTTTCATGCATATCTCTTGGCAAACCATACTTGCCTTACCTACGTACTTGTGAACATCACAGCAGGGATGATTTGGGTTCACCCTTATATAAAATGGTTGCAACTGAAACTTCTTCTGGTGTACACCATGTTAAAGAAAAGCAAAATTGGAGTGTTTTTACCAACAGGAGGTTTATGCCTAAACAATATTAAACCATATGACATCAAATGTCCATATTCTCATTTTAAATTGCCTATCCGTTCTGTGATTCTATGGTTTCCCTCTAGTGGAGTCTCTGAGGTTGTAAAGGCTCTACAAATTAATCAAAATTGGCAATACTCTTGTATTTGTCATTATGGTGTGCATTGTTAGGTAAAGAGCTAGTTAGTTAATCTTCAGGAAGGTGCTTAATTGCAGCAGAAGTATGGGCTATCACTGTTAATAAAACCTGCTCACCACCTAGAACAGCTTCTGGCTCCAGTGGCTAAACATCCCTCTGGAAGGACTTTATGTTTACTACGCCTCATAGAGTGATGATGTCCCAAGGTTTACTCATTCTCTTGGCTTTTTTTCCTTTGGCTCCAGGCATGTGCAAATTTTGCCACAGTTGACATTGTCAGTACACAGTCAGCTGGACATACATCACTTTGGATTTCTTGTCTTTCAGCAGTATTACCTCAGGCTGGTAAAGAAGACCTCATGCTGGTCTAATTCCAGGAATAATTCCAAACAGACATCTCAGTCATTCTCCTTGGGAAGATAGGTAACTAGCCATATATGCTGCTCTGAAACACAGAATTATTAAGTGCTTTAGAAAAAGACATTTGCTGTAAAGCATGTTGATTTTTCTACCTTAAGTACAACTTCAAATGACACCTCCTCTCTTCATTTCCATGTACCATACACTCATGCAGATGGGAACTCATCTCTCAAGAGAAGATGGATAATTTATTTACAGGTAGCATGACACAGAAATAATTATGCAATAATGTTTTGGATATTTTGCAAATTAACATTCTTGTCCTAACAAATTCATAACATATTAAACTAAAAAGACAAGTGAAGTAGCAATATGAAGCACCTTAAACAAGATCGACACTGAAAAAAACTCTATTTTTAGCCCCTGTACAAGATAATATCTTGTACTTGAACTCAAGTAAACTCTTTTCTTCTGCGTATTCCTCTATGCCTCTGGAAATGGGATAAAAGACAATTTACTCTTTGCCATAGTGACTGATTGTGAGTCTTATTACCTCCAAGCAGGTATACCATTTTAAGGCATTATGTAATAGGTATTGCTGTTAGTGGAGGTTCATGGAGGAAATCTCGTTTAGAAATGTATTTGCTATGCATAAAATCAGCTTAGAGTGCAAACCATTTGTAAGATAATTTTGCAGGAATAAGCAGCATCTGTTTAGCTCAGATATCTTCTGTACAGGGCTGGGTACAGTTTTACCAGCTGAAGCCCCAGACCACCTGCATCTAAACAAAGAGAACATAATAAACTCTTTTTTGAGTGCATGGACACTGCAATGTTGATATCCTGTGCTACACTGAAACTATACCATTGTGTCTTGAGTTCATATTTAAGCTTGGGCTTCCTTGATCGTTTCCATTGCTGTCCTGGGTTCAGCAGTAGCAGTCATTTTTCACCTTCTTAGCTGGTGCAGTGCTGTGTTTTCAGCCTGGGAACAGCTCAGGTAACACCGATGTTTTTAGCTGCTGCTCAGTAATGTTTAGTCTGACCAAGGACTTTCTGAGTGTCATGCTCTGCCAGGGAGGAGGGGAAGTCAGGAGGAAGCAGAGACAGGACACCTGACCCAAACTAACCAAAGAGGTATTCCATACTACGGCACGTCATACCCAGTATATAAACTGGGGACAGTTACCCGGAAGGGTTAGATCACTGCTCAGTCTGGCTGGGTATCGGTCGGTGGGTGGTGAGTGGTTGTATTCTCTTCACTTGTTATTTCCCTTATCATTATTATTATTGGTGGTAGCAGCAGTGGTTTGTGTTATACCTTAGTTACTGGACTGTTCTTATCTCGACCCGTGGGAGTCACATTCTTTCAATTCTCCTCTCCATCCCTCTGGGACGTGGGGGAGGAAGCTGGGGAGAAACTGAGCAGCTGCGTGGTTCTGAGTTACTGGCTAGGCTTAAACCACGACAATGGCCCAGGTGGTGGTTTGAAGCCTGATTTTTGTCTGAAATAGTCTTATTGCTCCATCACCAGAGAGCAACACACGTGGGATGGTGGCTGACTCATGTCTTTGAGCAGCGAGGGCAGGGCAGATCAAGCCACTGGCACAATATTTAGTTCCCCTCTCACTAGGATAAATATCCAAAGACCCACACGAGTCTTATCTGCCTGTTGCACTAGACCTCAAAATTCTGTTGTCTTGCAGGCAGCCCGTGCAGAACTGGGAAAAGGGATGGAGACTGGTTCAGACATGTGGGCACTAAGCTTCCAGTAGCACACCCAAGTGATGGCATCAAAACTCCTTTCAAAATCTGACTGCTTCCATCCCATGCATGTAAAGCAGAATTGCGTCAATACATAAGCATAACATACAGGTAAACAGTAGAAGGAAGAAGGCTGCTGAAATGCACCTGCAAACAAGTTTTGGTGTTTCAATGCAAAATACTCAGGCATAAAATCATAACATCCCAAACTAGTTTGAGTAGGAAAGGATTTTAAAGCTCAACTAGTTCCAACCCCCTGCCACAGGCAGGGACACCTTCCACTAGACCAGGTTGCTCCAAGCCCTGTCCAACCTGGCCTTGAACACTGCCAGGAATGGGGCAGCCACAGCTTCTCTGGGCAACCCGTGACAGGGCCTCAGCACCCTCACAAGGAAGTACTACTGCCTAAGAGCTCATCTCATAGAATCGTAGAATCATAGAATAGTTAAGGTTAGAAAGGACCTTAAGATCATCTAGTTCCAACCCCCCTGCCATGGGCAGGGACACCTCACACTAAACCATGCCGTCCGAGGCTATGTCCAATCCAGCCTTGAACACCGCCAGTGATGGAGCATTCAAAACTTTCCTGGGCAACCCATTCCAGTGCCTCACCACCCTCACACTAAAGAATTTCTTCCTCATATCCAATCTAAACTTCCCTTGTTTAAGTTTGAATCCATTACCCCTTGAACTCTCACCACAGTCCCTAATGAAGAGTCCCTCCCCAGCATCCCTATAGGCCTCCTTCAGATACTGGAATGTTGCTATGAGGTCTCCACGCAGCCTTCTCTTCTCCACGCTGAACAGCCCCAACTTTCTCAGCCTATCTTCATGTGGGAGGTGCTCCAGTCTCCTGATCATCCTCGTGGCCCTCCTTTGGACTTGTTCCAACAGTTCCATGTCCTTTTTATGTTGAGGACACCAGAACTGCACACAATACTCAAAATGAGGTCTCATGAGAGCAGAGCAGAGGGGCAGGATCACCTCCCTCGACCTGCTGGTCACTCACCTCTTGATGCAGCCCAGGAGACGGTTTGCTTTCTGGGCTGCAAGTGCACACTGCTGGCTCATGTTCGTTCTCATCAACCAACACCCCCAAGTCCTTCTCTACACAGCTGCTTTCAATCTCTTCTCTGCCCAGCCTGTAGCTGTGCCTGGGATTGCTCCAACCCAGGTGAAGGACCTTCACTTGGCATGGTTAAACTTCATCAGCTTGGCATCAGCCCACCTCACAAGCATGTCAAGGTCCCTCTGGATGGCATTCCTTCCCTCCACCATATCAACTGAACCACACAGCTTGGTGTCGTCGGTAGACTTGCTGAGGGCACACTCAATCCCACTGTCCATGTCACCAACAAAGATGTTGAATAAGACCGGTCCCAACAGCGATCCCTGTGGGACACCACTTGTTACTGGTCTCCAACTGGACATTGAGCAGTTGACCACAACTCTTTGTGTGCAGCCATCCAGATAGTTCTTTATCCACTGAGTTGTTCACCTATCAAATTGATGTCTCTCCAACTTAGAGACAAGGATGTCTGTGAGACAGTGTCAAACGCTTTGCACAAGTCCAGGTAGATGACATCAACTGCTCTACCCCTGTCCATCAGTTCCGTAGCCCTATCATTGAAGGCTACCAGATTGGTCAGGCAGGATTTCCCCTTAGTGAAACCATGCTGCTGTCACCAAACAGCTTCTTGTTTTTCAGGTGCCTCAGCATGCCTTCCAGGAGAATCCATTCCAAGATTTTGCTAGGCACAGAGGTGAGGCTGACTGCTCTGTAGTTCCCTGGCTCATCCATTTTCCCCTTCTTGAAAATGGGGGTTATATGCCCCTTTTTCCAGTCATCAGGAACTTCACCTGACTGCCATGATTTTTCAAATATGACGGACAGTGGATTTGCAACTTCATTTGCCAGCTCCTTCAGGAGCCATGGATGGATTTCATCTGGTCCCATGGACTTGTGCACGCTCAGGTTCCTAACATGGTCTCGAACCAGATCCTCTCCTACAGTGGGCCCAGGGTCTTCATTCTCACTGTCCTTGTGTCTGCCTTCCAAGACTTGGGTGGTGTGGTCAGAGCATTTTCCGGTGAAACCTGAGGCAAAGAAGTAGTTAAGAACCTCAGCCTTCTCCAAATCCAGGGTAGCCAGTTCTCCTGCTAGCTTCTGGAGAGGGCTCATGTTGTCCCTAGTCTGCCTTTTATTTGCAATGTACTAGAATCCCTTCCTGTTATCCTTAACATCCCTACCCAAGTTTAATTCTAATCGCAATGCCCCCTATTTAAGCTTGAACCCATTCTCCCTTGTTCTACCAGGGTATGATGTATGTCTTTATACTGTGAACCATGAGGTCTTGTAGACAAAGTTTTGGTTTCTCTGTGATTAAAAAAATCACATACTTCAATTTCCTCATCTGCTGGAACACAAAAATAGTGGCTTCCTCTGGAAAAATGTTTTTAGAAGTAAACTGAAAAGCTGATGCAGGAGAGCTAAGAATGATTAATAACTATACTTCTAGTATACTGAGGACAATTTGTGCATGAGTAGCAATTTTTTATAGGAAAGCACGTGATGTTTTTGGTCCATTGCAGCATTTTTAACACAAGAAAGCACAGAATCACATATTTATGTAGTATAGATTTCTCTTCCTTGCTTTGTAGATCCAACAGCATCCTTTTTCCTCATGTATTTTCGATTTTCCCCTTTCTGAGGTCATTTCATTATAACTGCTCCAGTTAGAAGAGTTCCAATGATATATACTGAATATATACATGACATATATGACATATACATACAGAATCAAAAATATTATTGTTAATGGTGGCCCAGTCTTGAACATTAGAAAGACATACTACAGAGATGTAAATACACAGGAAAATTTAGGCTTCAGACATAGTCTGGTTAGCATCTGGATTAGTCTGAGTGATATGAGTACAACTTTTCCAGTGTTTGTCACATAAATTTACTAGGACGCATCATTACATGTGAATATTGCCATAACATAATAATTGTATTGTTTGAACAACTGGGTAAAAAATATACTTCTGATACAAGCAGTGCTGAATTATTTTATGACTATTTATGAACTATTTATGTTTATGAACTATTTTATTCCCATGGCAGGGAGGTTGGAACTAGATGATCTTAAGGTCCTTTCCAACCCTAACTATTCTATGATTCTATGACTGTGGTTAGCAAAAGTTGTTATTCTGAACTTGTAACGAGGTTAAGACTGTCTAAAGAAAAGAGAGATGGAAAGACATTTATCATTCATAACTTCAAGACTGTACCATTCATAAGCTCCAGACATTCAATGAAGGTAGGTAAAACATCTTTCAAATTTCAAAGATATGTAAGTGCAGTGTAGGAAAAGACATCCACTATCTATATCCTCCAGGTATCATCATTCTCTGAAGTCAAGTAAATTTGTTTTGCATTTTAAAAGTATGTAGGTATATGAAGTACAAAAGCACATTTGTGTAAAAAACATTTCTCGGCAGTGCTGTCCTAAACATTTCTAAAACATACCGCTTGCTGATTTTTGCTTTTTTTTTTTCCACTTGAGAAATTAATCACATCCAGAAACTGCATTGCACATGTAGAAGCTACTAACCCTTCACCATACTAATTTGCCTCTATATTAGATTAAAGTTTCTCCCCCTTTGGCTCTGTCTTTCAGGTTGCGTCAGGCTGCGGTGCAAGACATGTTTGTTGCCTGTGTTTGCTGAACTGCCATAAGAATATTGTATTGTACATTCCTGATGTAGCTATTTAATAAGGTCACCTCCCCCATTTGAGTTTAATGGCATGACTAATACACGCGAAGTTAAGCATGTGCATTCGGCCCTGAGCCAGCAAATATTAGCACAGGGGCAGGGAAGTGAAACCATCCAGAACCCCTCTAGATTCAGTGCAGGAATGCAGAAACATGCCAGTGTTGGAGACAAAGTGGTTACAGGACAGGGACCTTTGAAAGTAATTAAAATACAAAACATTTTACCTCTGCTTGCGTAACAACCTGTTAAAGAAACAAAAAAAGCTGTTTTCTCCATTTTACTTGGTTTTCCAGTACTCTGGTGGCGAATAATAACAAAACGATTGCTTTCTTTATCACCTGTCACTCGAAATGGGAAAAAGCCAGCTATATTTTATATTGAAAGTTAAAGACCTGTTCAACATGAGCGAGGGCCTGATTCACATGATGCTATTCCTACTCTTTAGTCTGATGACTTAAACTATATTGACCAAGTCAATAGGGCTGATTTGGGTACATTCTCTCTACTAAAAATAAAAAAAGGGAGAGATACTGGGACCATTCAGTAGATCAGCAGACAAAGGTTACAGAATTTCAAAGCTGACCTTTGTATGTTTTATATACATATACATATAAAAAAGTGTAATGTGTACATGTACATGGGTTCTTATACATACACATTAGCTGAGTATATGCTAAGTTCCAAAGTACTAGAATTTCTCTCTCATGTAAAGGAGACAAAAAGACTTAGTCCATTTACTGGCAGCATTTAAGCATTTTTATGGAATGCATATGTGATTCCCCTGCCATATACTGACAGAAGAATATCAAGTTTCTAAGAACTTTTTTTTAGACTATGAAAAATAACTTTCTTAAAAAGGTAAATTCTTATTACAACTTTGAACTTCTGAAAATACAGTGCAGTCAAAAATCAATATTTTCCCACAGAATGTCAGGGGTTTTAAAATAAATATGAAAACAACTTTTAAAATTTTATGAAGGTCACCTGAAAACACTGTCTTTTATTAACAATTTTGTCTGGAAGTGCCATGTAACAGATCCTAGCAAGACAGAAGTGATAAATAAGCTGGAACTGAAACTATTATGAATGCAAGCTTGGAATTTTTAAGACCGAAGAAATTGTATTTTCCATACTAAAGGAAACAACTTCCCCATTTCAATGCAGATATTAAAACAGCCCTGTCCAGGCTGCTTAGCAAGAGGCCTTCCAATACCAGCAGGGTCAGGAGAGAATTACATAACTCATCTCTCCACCCCCAGAGCAAAGGCCCTGTCAGCATCCTCCTGTATGTCAACACCCTGCTGCTGCTGTGCTGCAGACACTGAGCCTCCTTTGGAGCTCATTCTTGCTCTGACAACAGCCTCAGGCCCTTGCTGAGGTCCCCAGCTTTTGTGAGCGTTTCCACCGCCTTGCAGCAGCAGGGCTCCTGGTGAGCCCCATTACCCAGGAGATCTGTTTGTACCACACATCCTCTTCCACCATGCTGGCTCAAAACAGCCCCCTTTCAAATTCTCTGGCTTAGTGCATCCTTGATTTACCCTCCCTCTGCACTGATCCTCTGGCCATAGGCATTACCGGCCCCACACCACTAGCCAATTAATCATCGAATCATCACAGAATCACAGGCTGGCGTGGGTTGTAAGGGACATTAAAGCTCATCCAGTTCCAACACCCTGCCACAGGCAGGGACACCTTCCACTAGACCACGTTGCTCCAAGCCCTGTCCAACCTAGCAATGAACACTGCCAGGAATGGGGCAACCGCAGCTTCTCTGGGCAACCTGTGCCAGGGCCTCAGCACCCTCACAGGGAACAGCTCTTGCCTAACATCTCATCTCAATCTCCCCTCTGTCAGGCTAAAGCCATTCCCCCCTGTCTTGCTCCTACATTCCTCTGTAAAAGAACCTTCTCCAGATCATGGACCCCCCAGGACATTGTGGACCCCCATAATGGCCCCAGGACATGATGCAAGGCACCCTTCTGAGAGCACCTTTCCCATATGATGATCATGGGTGTTAGTGGTGTGACAATTATTCCACTGCTACTACCACAGTGTGCTGTGGGCAATGGCTGTGTGATTAGATGCCTTCCTGGCCCAGAAGTGACACATGAGCACTGCTTTTGTTAGCAGCAAAACCCCTTCCAGCAATCGCATCGAGTTACGAACACTGACTCTCATTTTAAATACTTTTCTTTTTCTTCTTTCCAGATGCTATGTCAAAACATCCCTCCTTTTCATTCCAAATTTCCAACATGGCACTGGAAAAGCTCATGCCAGTAATCCCTTCCAGCACCCATGCCACTTTCTGTAACTTTGCGTGTCTGCTTAATCTGAAAATGCAAGGAAAATGATCCTAAAATCCTTGAATAAAGTCTCAACTCCTAGTAATATAACTGGTCTTGCTTTTTTACTGTCATTTGTATAGTGATATTAACAGAAAAATAATATAAGGAACAGGTAACTGCTATAAGGAAAAAAACAAGTATTAGTTTATTAATTCTGGGAAATCTGGTTTCTAGCAGTTCTCCATGCTTCCACTTTTTTCAACAGCAAGAATGAGTGTTTATCATGTCTGAAAATATGGATGACTGGACAAGAAGTTTGAAGTAAGATTTTCAATGCATCTTGGCAGGAATAAAAAAAAAGAAGGACAAAAAAAAAAAGCTGTGTTATCTTTGGCTTCACGCAGAATGTAATTAAATCACAGGCTCGAGAAGGACTGTATCTTTTCTTTGTAGGATGGAAGATACAAAAAATCTCATCAGTTGCATGTAATCTCCCACAAAACTTCAGTAGCAAAATATTGCCAAGTTGCAAATAACATTAAAATAAAAGACTGCATGGCTAAAGTTTATAATATACTCTGTAGCTCTTGTAAAGGCACAGATTGAACCAAGGAAACCAGGACAAAATTTTAAAAGCAGTAACCACTATGCTAGGAAAAGTGCTGTTTAGTAATACAAGGTACAAGGATGTGTACTTATCTATTGTCAAACAGAGGGCTCATATTTCATAAACTAAGTAATGCTAGGCCATGTCAGTGAATGAGACAAGAGACAGGTGATACTAGAGGTTGCTTATATGCATCAGCAGCTGCATGCTTCTGCATAAGTGAGCACAAAACTAAACATTAAAGTGAGCAGTCAGTTGCACTACTTTGCCAGAAATATGCCTTTGCTGAGAAGAAAATCCAGGTCACATAACTCTGTTGATTAAAAAACACATAATTATGAGTTGTATGAAAGTCACCACCCAGTATGAATATATATAGTACTCTGAGTTCTTCCTACTCATTTAGTATTTACATGAATTACAAGCTTAACATTCATATTTTGAATTCATAAGAATATGTTTTAAGTCCTACAAATTTTCCCATCACAGAGTCCATTGTAAATATTGACTTGGATTTTACAGTTTCCCACAGGATCCCACAAATCAGTCCTATTCTGATCTGCTTACTAGACCCAAACATCTTTGGGGACGGTAAAGAACAATCAATGTTTAATCAGTTAAAGTAAAAAACTGTCCCTTTCTGCATTCATGCTCTGTATGATGCAACAGTCTGGAGGAGAATAACTCTTAAGTGAAAATGAACTCCTGTGAGAGAGTTCAGAATGTTGGGTATCACAGAATCACAGACTGGCTTGTGTTAGAAGGGACCTTAAAACTCATCCAGTTCCAACCCCCTGCCATGGGCAGGAACATTCCACTAGATCACGTTGCTCCAAGCCCTGTCCAACCCACTCCCATAAGAAGGTGGCAGCTGCACATAGTTGAGTAGTAGGGCCTAGTACATGAAGAAACAACCAAGAATGTGTGTGAAGAAAATAAAAGTGTGGTTGTTATTTGGCAAAATAATTGGCAATGGAGAGTGTGTGAATGCACAGGATTTTCTCTCCTTTGGCTATGTTTCTCATTTTTCAAAGAAGAAAAATCAATCTATTTTAAAAAAGTAAGAGCAGTTTAGGTTAAATGGAGGAATACAATCTTGCCTTCTCAGTTAAAACTTTGTAGAACGGTGCTAAGGTAGGTAAGAACTGTGGCAAGAGAGGATCCCTATTCCATATACAAGGATATTATCACACCTAAAACTAAGTTTATAAAGGAAACTTTTCTCTAGGCTCAAAGAAAAGAGGAAGATAAGTAATAAAGGTGCTAAGGTGCACTATTTTATCAAATTCACTTTCAAGCAATTGAGATGAGATCTTAGGCAAAAGTTCTTCTCTGTGAGGGTGCTGAGGCCTTGGCACAGGTTGCTCAGAGAAGCTGTGGCTGTCCCACCCCTGGCAGTGTTCAAGGCCAGGTTGGACAGGGCTTGGAGCGATCTGGTCTAGTGGAAGGTGTCCCTGGCCATGGCAGGGTGTTGGAACTGGATGAGCTTTAATGTCCCTTCCAACCCAAACCACTCTGCAATTCTATGATCTATGATTCTATGATTTTGTTGGAGGCGGATTTATGTGCGGGTGGATTTGACAAAAGTGTCAAAGCATGAGATCTTAAAAATAATTGAATATTAAAAAAAAAAGGCTTTTTTTTATTTTTGCTTTAGCCAAATAAATTACAAAATGTTATGTTTTGTTAACAGTTATTTCATAGTCTAAGGACACAGGAGAATTCTGTTATACAAATAACTGTAAACCAAACTGGTTTCTCTTCTAGTAACAGAGGACTCTGCCAGACTGTTAAGTGATGATAATTTAAAGGTGTTGTTACATGCTGGGGGAGTACATAGGAATGTATAGGCCTCTGTCCAGAGATAATGCAACACAGGCCTGAGGCAAATAGTAGAAGAAAATTTAGATATCAGCAAAACAAATAAATGTCTTGTAAAATTGAGAGATACTTATGTCAGGTCAAAAAGAAAACTAAAACCCAGGACAGTTCCCAAAGGAGTTGCAGAAGGTAATAAAAGATAGCAACAGAACTAAGGCTAAAACCAGGAGATGTTCTTCCCCTATTTGTTTCTATACAAGATCAGAAAGAACATGGAAAATAGGTGGAGGTTTTTTTTCTGATAAATCATATTAAAAGGGCTCTTGACTGAGCTTCCCCTCTTGTCGTTCATTCAACCCAGGATCAGTGGGTGACCACTTCTGCCTAACTTTCCTCAAATAACCTTTCAGAGCAAAGCACACTCACTTTCAGATGCAATGTGCACATCAACCTGAAAAGCCTGAAGATTCTTTCAACACAGAGCAATAGATAAATATTTGTCTAGCAAACTGCTTCTACAGACCTTATAAAAAGGCACCCATAACACGAGCAAATAACTGTTAATTTGCAGATACTGTTCAAAACCTAGCCCAGACTGATTGCAAATACCTCTGTAGCTCATGTCAAACAGGTTAGTCATCACTAGGCTTCTAAATCATTCTTTGCACCTATTTTTTGTGCTGAGTAGTATTTGCAGATACAGCGGAATTCCTGCTGTTTCCTCCACACATGATAAAGTTTGAGTCCACTCAGAAATGAACTTTTCCTCTAATTAGTTTCCAACTTTTAGTTTACCTGAAGCCCAACCTGCCTTTGATTTTGAAGTACAAAGCCTACTGAAAACTTTCAGAATTTTGTCCTGTTGGAATTTCAAGATATTACTACTGTTAATAGTGATTTTCTACGAGGAATGCATAATTTCCTTTTTTAAGCTAGGCACTGTACTTACAAAGCAAACATTGTCATTTCTCAGGGAAGTTTACTTTTGCTACAATCCCCACATGAGTTAGAGAACAGGATCAAAAGAGAGGAGAGACACAAGCCTCATGGCAAAAATATTTTGTGAAATAAGTTTACCTTAGGGCTGATTATTTCTTTTTATTTATTTATTCTATTTATTTATTTTTAATTATTTATTCTATTTATTTATAACTTGTGAAATAAATGTACTTTCAAACATCCTGAAAGATCACACATGTTGCTTTAATTTTAATGTTGAAGTTCAGCCAGAGCCCCTGCTAAGGAAAAGGTGGGTGTTTCATAACTCAGTTCACTGAGGATGCTCTATGCAAGTGGAAAGGAGGAGGCAGGACAACACAGATGAGGAGGGGACCAAACAGCCAGGGCACCAAGGGTAACATTATTAGCAGAAAAGAGAGGGCAGAGACAGGTCAAATGGCTAGGTCAAAGAAAGTAGGACAATGTTAAGGAGAGATTTGAATACAAAGGCAAGAGACTTTAATTTAACGGGGAGGTGCTGACTTTGAAAGATGTGCAACACTTTGCAGGACATGCCAGCATCTTGCAGAACCGTATTTGAAGACTAAATTTTCATCACTGTGCATTAGTAATGACTAATGAGTAATTAGTAATGACTGCAGAATTAGGTTCCAAATGTTTGGGAATGTATCTGGAAATAAGATCCAGTATGACTGTCAGGCTATAATCATTAAATAGAAATATAGGAATGCAATGAAGAAAACGAAATGTAAGATGAACAAAAGGGAAATGTTCCTAATGGTGAATTCAATTATTTTTTCCAGTGGAAAAAGTGAACTTTTGTTATTTGTAAGACAAAACACTGAAGCATATACTTTAAGGAACAATTCTACAGTGGCATAGAAAAGCATTAGGTAACTGACAACTTTACTCTTTGATTTTTGTGGAACTGAATAAAGCTAGAGGAGTACAGCAGCAGTAAGAAACCACAAATATTATTTTATATAAAAACTTACTCCATTAATATCAGTGTGACCTGTGAAAACGTAGGTAGGTAAGTCTTTGTTAGCTTGGAAATACCATAAATGCTAACATTGGTACTTTTGCAAATATATATTCATGCAGAAGTCCTAGTGCAGAGCATACTGCACATCTGTTTTGAAAACTCCTAGCTTTTTGAAATAAGGAATAATGGGTAATACTATAAGTACATGGCAAGATAGCAAGATAACACTGTGCAACGCAAGTATCAAATCAGAATATAAGGCATTTGAATGAAAGTACAATCAAATGTCTGAGAATATTCCACTGGATTAACTTTCTCTGTACAAAATTATTGGTTTACATTGACAGCGACCCTGAAGAAAAAGCGCTTACAAAAACTCTATATGACCATTATTACACCTTTATGTTTTGAGGATTTTCTGCATAATTTTGAAGACTCTTTGTCACAAAATGTTGTAGAAAATATTTTGAGAGTATTTCTGTGCTAATCAATATCAAAATAGTCATTAATGTGATATAACATGAAGAAACAGATAAGTCTTGGTGCAAAGTTCAGTAACCAGAATAACGTTTTTCCTGGATTTACATGTTCGCAACCAAAAACCTCAAATAGAAGACTAAAAAGTGTAAAACTCACTACTGTTGAACAGCATTTCATCACTGTCACTGTCCTGAACTGTGAAAGGACAGTTGTGCTCTGCCTTCCATCTGCCTAAATATATGAATAAAATCTTACAGTATCATAGAGAGTGCAGAAGTGGCTACACAGACCTACTATCACCCCATTCAGTTCCAGGTTTTTATTTTGATAAAAAGTGAAGTAAAACTCATTTTGTCCTATGCCTGCTCTCAAAGCTGTTTGAGCAGGGAAGGGGTATGATGAATAGTCAGGACCAAAAATATCACACCAACCGTGCAAGGTCCCGATTACTGTTAACAGTTGGAAACCTTCACAATGGCACTGCATGTGCCTTTCATACCACGCTGGCGTTCTCTAATAATGCTTACATGTGTAATCCCAAAAGTACCAGAAAGAAAATATTGGGGATCTTCCCTGTAAGGGGATGCAGTTCCCTTCACCATGTGGTACCACTCTGCATAGTGCATCTGAAAACTGTAGCTGACAATCTGTGTTTAATGGGACAAGTGCAATTCTCTTCCTCAGCCACTGAATTCCACTTTCAACACCTTTCAATTAGAAGTTTGCAGATAGCACTGCGGTGCCCTCCCGATCTGCTCTATTCAGTTTGGCAAGCATTATTTTTAACTCCCACTGATGTTACTTGTATATCCTGCATAGTGGCATAAGAGCCACTATCAAAAATCACTTAAAACAGAGGCCCAGGCAAAATGTTTTTAACATACTGATTTTCTTACTGCTGCTATCTTCAGTGAAGGTATTGTTTCTGATCCCAGTACAGTCCTACAATAATGGCCACTGCAGGGCAAAGTTATTACTGAAACATGCTGTCAATTTTAGTTTCTGAATTCCTTTATTATTGGAATCTTATGTTTTTATTTCAAAGCACATAGCTATGCGTTTAAAATGTATTTTTGTTTTTAATAACAAAATGTCTAAACCCTGTGCATATACCAAAACTAAAGGCCTGAAACTGAGCCAGAGCAGTTGAAAGAAGGTAAAAGGCATACTCTAATACAACCTATTATTGTCTCCTTCCATCTCTAACCATAGAAGTGATAATGCTTCAGAAGAGCATCTTGTATTTGAGAAAAATTATATAGCAACATTAAAGATCTTTGGCTTATACTGAGGCTGACTTGGCCTCTGTGGTGAAAAGTGTTTCTGAAACTCTTGTCCACCCTTTTGACACTGAGTAAACACTGTTTCTCAACATTCAAATAAAAATTTCAATCAAGGTCAAGAAAAGACAGTGAATGTAGGTTATACAGGGCTAACAATTTTTTTTTTTTTATGTTAAGACATCTTACTTCCTTTTTTTTTATTACATGATGTGGAAAAAAAGGAAAAAAAAAATTCTGACAAACATTGGTGTGATACCAAGCCTAAGCAGGACTTTGGAATGCTTGAGAAAGGACTTGGTTCAAATAATGGTTTTGATTTCTGGTGTGTGCACACTGTACGTATGTGGCTGCTCACTGGGTCAGAGGTCTGAGATCCTCAGCAGGCACTTCCAGAGGAGGGCAGTCCCTGTGTTTTCATGGAAAACTTACAGGTCTTCATTCCTTTTTTTTATTTAGTGGATAATGCAGATAATCCAGATGGGGAGGAGTGGGAGAAGTGTTTGCTTCTTAGTGAATGGGAAACATATTGTTACAGAAATAACATTTCTTGGATCTTGAAATGAACCCAGTTTATTCTGAGACATGGCTTCAGAATTTAAGTCTCATTAAAAGAAAGCAAGAAATTACATCCTAAAACTGGGTATGACATGGCAATAATACCCTATTAGTGTGCGTATCTGTGCATGGGGGGACATGATTAATAAAGTTCATGTTTATATATCTTTTTATTGGAGCTGAATTTTTAAAGATCCTGGGGAACTGTAGCAGAATGTTAAGAAAAGCCTTCTATGACACTGCTACTGATTCATTACAGTATTTTGATAACAAAAGAGCTGAAATAATTTATCCTACCTTTACATTTCTGTATTCTGTAGTTTCAGAGTGCATATGCTTATGCTGAGGTGATCTTGAGATGTTTTATACTAATGCAGGGTTGTAAATTTGTCTCACCTTTTACTGCTTCTATGATGGTTAAGCACACATAAAATGCACTGTAATTTTGGTCTTGTGATTCCTGTCACAATTGGAAAAGTCTCCAAATAATGGTTCCAGCAATATACAGGTTTTCCTGTTCACATAAAGAAGGACATGGTTTCCATATATTTATGCCAGGCTCTTTATTAGAAGGTATTAAACCAATTTGGAACTGCTGGCTGGTGTGACAGATAACCATATAACCACATGGCATGGGCAATCTAGACTCGGAGATACTTCACAAACTTAAGAGAAAGATCATCCGCCAGTATGCATTTGAGAAGAGTGGGAAAGCCAAAAAGGGTGCAGAAGAAAGAGGCTGAAGAGCTTCACTGAGACTTGGCAAGAGAATACAATACATATTGGAAGACATAAACATAAAAGCTATGTGAAAATCAAGAAAAAATGTGAAAGAATATACATGCAAAAGGCTTGCAATGGTCTTGCGCTCTCAAAATAAAAAAAAAAACACGAAAGAGTGGTTTCAATTTTACAGAAAAGAACTATAGATGCACAGCTTACATCAGAATTTACAGAAGGGCAGCCCCTGATGAAGTTACCAATACAAAGGAAAAGCTTCTTTCTTTTACTTGTTCATTTGTTAGCTGTCCATATACAGATATATACATATCTCATATAACACAACTGTGGCTACTCAAGTACTCCATAGCATACCTAACAATTTGCTGGGTACTAACTATTACGCTCGTTATTGTTTATGAAAGTGAGTTTCACATGTCAATAATGTGGCTTAACTTAAGTATTACGATTTCTTTACCTCTGATTTAAAACATTCTTTTCGGTTTGGGCCATGATTTCATTCATTAAATGTAGATTGCCTTACTTTCTTGGTGGGATTTTGTAAATAACACCTGTGGCTTAGTGTGTTATTTTCTTTAGACTGTAAATACGACACACACTTTGAAAAAATGCCAGTTGCTACTGAATGCATCCTATGATTTAAACAGAAAATGAAATCTCTTCCTGAAACATGCTGTTTGAAACTTCATGGGACATATTTCACTCTTGCAACCATACACAGGTGTTTCGAACAAGGTTCACAAAAGTAGCAGTTAAAACCCCAGTAGTAGACAAATGGGATAAATAAACAATGCACTGGAGTTTGCATGTCAGTAGGTTGCTTTTCTATGGAAAGGCAGAATTGACAGTTTTTACGTGAAAGATAAGTGAACACAGTTATGAAGCCAGAAATGTAATTGTGAAAAAATGAGTTACAGGGATTACAAATTACAGTGCATTCCAAAACAATTAAGTTGCATCTATAGCTAATATTTTTATATCAGAAATAAGCAAAAGCATTTCAAACCATAACTGAAAGTGATTATATGAAAAATTAATTTCTACCTTTATTATGTAAATAATGTAAAATCAATGCAAAATATATAAAACATATTTCCATAGCTTAGAGAGAAAGACTTGGGTGCTCATTTCAGAAATGTGTTAAGCTTGCCATATGCATTTCAGTAAGCACCACTAATTTTAGTCCCCACCAGACCCATATTCAATTAAATATATTGTATTCCTCAATTTCTTTGCTCAAAATCATTCACTCCAAAGTATGGAATCCTAAAAACTGTGCTTAAAAAACATCTCCAAATCTCAGCCACATTTACATTATCATTCTATAATCCCAGTTAATGTCCATTTTTACCTACCACAGCATTTTCTGGCCAATTCCCTTAATGTTTGCGATGTAAACACATAGTAAGCCTAATGACCATACCAGCGACATTCTCTTCTATGGGGGATTTTTGGTATCTCAAAATCTATAGTACAGTTCTACTCAGGATTTTATATCTCATTTCTGTTTTTAATCTGGACTGCTATATCTATCAAACCATTTTGCTTCCTGTTTTCAAAATGGTTGCTTCCATACTGTCAAGAGAGTTGGTAAATGGTCCTTGTTTTGTTTTATTTCTGTAAAAGATTTTGCTCAGTTAAAAAATTCATCTTCTTTCTACACATTGAGGACTTGTGTTTATCTTACTAAAGCAAAGACATAGCTACCATTTACATCTTCTGGCATAAGCCTTTTATAGATATCTATTATATCTTTGAAATATCTTTCAGGCTCTTCTCATAGTTCAATCACTACTCCATGTTGTCTTACGTGCTTAGAAGTCTATTTCAGCCAGCCATGGACATCTGAACATTTATTATCTTCATTAGTATGCATCAATGCCAAGAAACAAAATCACTTAGCACTCTAATAAAAATTACAAGCATTCTTCCATCCAGGGAAAGTGTCAGAGGACACTTGCCTACCTGAATTTGTTTGTGCTGAGAAGGTCCATGTGTTGAAACTTAGCTCTTTGGGAGCCCAGCAGAGATTGATGGTACGTAAGAACAGTTGTGGGGCTAGTGAATACTCTTTTCAAAGCTGCAATTTCAAAATACTTTTTTCAAAGCTGCCATTTCAAAAGTACAACAGGACTACAGTAATCACAGTGTTAAAGAGGTGCTCTATTATTCCATAAATAGATGGAAAATATAAACAAAAAAAGATTCAGTTAACCTAACTGAAACAAATTAGGCTCAGGAAGGAGCAGAACTTGCCTATGCCGCTGTGATCATATCTTGACTTCTGTATTTTACTCTACTTATTTTCTTTATGGAAACACACATAGCTGTGTAGACTTTGATGTGTTTTGCTTTCTGACACTATTTTGTTCACTGGTATATACCATACTTATAATTTTTTTACCCAAAACTGTGGAAATACTAAGCAGAAAAGACATCATGCCAAATCACCTATCTTACTGATGAATTAGTTAAGGCTTGTGCAATGTCATGAATAGACCATGCTGCAAATGTGCCAAGTATTTTTTTTTTTGTCCATTCTTGTAACTCTAAACAATAATATTTTAGGTTGTTTTTTTTTGTTTGGTTGGTTTTTATTTTTGTGGAGGCTGCATCTACTCCTACAAAGTCTGTGTGATTGAATCACTTAATTTTGACAAAATCAGAAAGATGCATCCTCTGTGTTTCAGGCTTTCATACATTATACCCATGAATGTCACAGCCTCTGCATGCCTAAGGCCACATCTGTCAAAGACAGACCCATTTTTAGCAAAGCATGCTAGCATATATACTACAGGAATGTGTCTGTATGAGACCTCCGTGAGAAGAAATTAACTGAAAAAAAATGTCAATATTTTTATTTCCCCCCCCCAATACCTCCTCAAATTCAATGGCAGATCATTTTAGAGTTTACATTTGCGTATGAATTATAAACCAATAACTTATAGGAAATATATAAATTAGGTAGGCATACAAAACAAGACATGAATGTTGAAATTTGTATATTTAAGAGAAAACCTAGATGGCCAGGCATGTAACCTTTACAAGCATAAATAAATCTTATGTGAATATATCCTATAAGCTTCTACTTACACTGCTGTAGATCTAAACTCCCCTGACCTTAATAGCTTTACTCAAGATGTACCCCTTGTACAGATGAGATGAGACTTTGGCCTTTTAACCTCAATTAAACACCGTGCACAAGTAATTATCATGCCATGGAAGTCAGGATGGCTGAATCAGGTCGGCCACATAAAACACCATCACTAGAGAAATGTTTAGACAGTGATTTTCAGAGGAATGTTTAGATCTATAATTGGGCTTAGTTAAGTCAGTAGCAGTCTTAATTATTTACCAGTGGTGTCTCCGGACAAAATACTGAATTTAGAGTAACTCTGGGGGTATAGCTCTCAAAGTCTGTTTAGTTAAGAAAAATAATAGCAGATTTCTTCTGATCTACCTTATCACTTTTTCCCCAACAACATGTTGAAATACAGAGCAAGGTTAAAGGCAATGCTCTTCCTCAGGCTGAAGAAGAAATAGTAAAATTACCTTTCAGGTTACGGTCTGAAGAAGATCCAACAGCCAAAACATCACCTTTAACTCTGCTTCTATTTTTGCGTATCATTTGATATCAACTCTTCTTTCATTTTCCAGCTTTCATACCACTGCCAAACTACCAGTACTTCCACTTATCCTATTTTTACGAGGCATCAGGTTCTTTCTTTCTGAGGAATCTCACGGTGAACCCAACCAGGCAATTGATATTTTAGCAGAACCTCCTGTTAGAGTTAGGGGGGGAATTCTAGTTAAAAATCAATGGCACAATCTGACCCAAACTGGGTGAATAAATCTTTGAGAAAAGAAAGAAATTAATGACCCTTTAATGCAAAATTGGATGTTTTTTGTGAGCCCCTAAAAGTGGAACACTAACACATATGCATTGTCTTCAATTTTTGACTACTTTCCAGTTACATAGGGAAAAAGAATCAGAAAATTTTAAGTAGATGAGAAACAGACAGAAAAAAACAAACTTATGTCACTTATCCCTTATGAGATTTTTGCCACATTCCTCTTAATAAATTTCTTGCTTAGTAAAAAGAAAATATTCCTGGTTTATTGTTATTACTTCAGAAGTATAAATTACATTTCTAAATGTTCATAAAGCAAACTTCTCATTTCAAACAACTCTTACACCACTGGCACACTGACAGCATCATATTTACTGACATGCATATGTCTATTGTATGTTGCAGTACCTTTCTATAAACAACCACAAAAATATTGCCTTATTTGAAGTACTATGTATACTGCAGCTTCAATTTTGAGATTACTTTTTAAATAGTAACAACTGTTAATAGTTGCATAGTAAGTACAATAATGTAACTATGTTCTTTTTATTTTCCACATTATTACATTAAATAAAATGAAGAAACCATCAGAATACCTAAACTAGTGCTTTAAAAGATTAATTTGAAAATTCAGTTTTGATATAAAACATATCATGAAGCAATATATTTTTAAAATGTATGTTTAACTTTTAAACTGGAGCATCTGTATTTCGAAATTGCCTATACATTTGCATTTAAAAAATTTCACAAAATCTCCTGATCCAACTGGAAAAGTAATTCCAATCTTTAGTTTAGGCAAGGTGAAGATGTTTATGACAGTATTTTTTATTCAATTAATCAAAAAAATTATCAAGATTTGTTTTTTTCTTTTGGTTCAGGGGAATTATCATTTAGGTTCAGAAGTTTTCTAATGAGCAAAACCGACTACTTTTAATAGCCACAGTAACTTCAAACTTGCAATTAAAAATCTAAGCACTCTGCTCCTTGTGTCAAAAACCAGTGTGGGAAAAAACAAATGTTCCTAATGGACAGATGCAAATTTAAAAATTAATGCAGAAATTAGGGTCTGCAATACTATCTATACGGAATAACAGATGGGGGTTTAGAATTGCGATCTCAAGTTCAATTTTTGTTCATATAGATTACCAGAAACCATTGCTAAAATTAATTGTGATTATTGAGATTAAAATAACTTTTTAAAATAAACAGAGACATGATCTTGGCTGTTCATTTGTATAGGCTGAGAATCTGCCGCTTTCTGAGCAGGGAAATCTTAATAAGATTGCTTAAATTACTCATTGTTACAGTAGAAAAAAATCTTGTTCTTCATTACACAGCCACATTTTATCTACTCTGGTCACTGATCTTATTTCTACTGTCCAAGCTGATAAAAGTGATGTTTGAAGTGGATACAAAAGTTGGAGAAATGAGAAACAGCTTTTTATTTAACCTAGGCAAGAATACATTTGCACAAAGAAATTGAAACCGAAGTTGCATTTCATAAATTATCTCTAAATGAAGATAATGTTTTCTTGGTTTTAAGCAGTTATGATATTATAACTTTGGTTAAGCTAGTTATACTAGCGAGCATGCTTGATTAGCATTTAAATTTACGTAATTTTCAACTTGTTTTGAACTCTTTTTTCCATTCAAATGCATTCCTGATTCTTTTCTGTGTGAGAAATATGAGTAGCTTCTCTTCTCCTGAACATAAATGCAACTGTAAAATAATCTAAGTAAATTCAAAAATTTAGTGCAGTCTGTTTCCCATAATTTTTTTTTTTTTTCAATTTAAAATCTAATTGAAACATCAGGTTTTCCCATAGGTAAATCTTGTATCATTTTTCTTTAAAAGTCTTGTAATTCTGTTGGGTTCTTTTCCTCTACACACCAGGTTAGTTTTTCAGTGTACAGGCACTTACAGCTCCAAAACTCCAATGATGCATCTAGAACTTGGTTAGACAGGAGATTATATTGGTCTATTCATATATGAGAAAAGGAACCTTGTTTTCAACACCCATGAAGCAATATTAGAATGCAGATAGATAACAATAAACCCAACCATTTTATTTGGTTTTGCTGACAGCAGAAAATCGAAATATTTCAGCAAACATGAAACTCTTCAATAGTAATTTTTTTCCCCATCAACTTTGCTCTCAAACACTTCCATTCCTATGTTCTTCTCTTTTGGCTTGATTCAACAAAGGCACAGTACAAGTCCTCAAGTGAAAGCAAAAATCCCTCAGCGATAGGCAGATTAGAACAACACAGCAAATATCCAGTGTACCTGTACTGATATCCTGCAGCTCAAAATTTAGCTTCCGTGCTTGGCTGTTTATCACCAATGTTGCAAGAGTGCAGATATTCACACAGCACGTTTCAGTCTTAAGAGAAAGAGAAGCCACTGTACAGCTCACTATTAAACTACCAACAAATAATATCTACAAAAAGCAAATAAGTTTGCTTTTTGTAAATTTGCTGGTTTTGGAGAGACATCAATTTGACAGATGGACGACTCAGTCAATAAAGAACTGACTGGATGGATGCACACAAAGTGCTCTGGTCAATGCTCAATGTCCAGTTGGAGACCAGTAACAAGTGGTGTCCCTCAGGGATCAGTGTTGGGACCAGTCTTGTTCAACATCTTTGTTGGTGACATAGACAGAGGGATTGAGTGCACCCTCAGCAAGTCTACCAATGACACCAAGCTGTGTGGTTCGGTTGATACGTTGGAGAGAAGAAATGTCATCCAGAGGGACCTTGACACGCTTGTGAGGTGGGCTGATGCCAAGCTGATGAAGTTTAACCATGCCAAGGGCCAGGCCGTGCACCTGGGTTGGAGCAATCTCAGGCACAGCTAGAGGTTGGGCAGAGAAGAGATTGAGAGCAGCTGTGTGGAGAAGGACTTGGGGGTATTGGTCAATGAGAAAATGAACATGAGCCGTCAGTGTGCGTTCGCAGCCCAGAAAGCCAACTGTATCCTGGGCTGCATCAAAATGAGAGTGACCAGCTGGTAGAAGGAGATGATCCTGCCCCTCTACTCTGCTCTTGTGAGACCTCACTTGGAGTATTGTGTGCATTTCTGGTGTCCTCAACATAAATAAGACATGGAACTGTTAGAACAAGTCCAGAGGAGGGCCACGAGGATGATCAGGGGACTGGAGCACCTCCCGTATGAAGATAGAATGAGAAAGTTGGGGCTGTTCAGCCTGGAGAAGAGAAGGCTTACTGGAGACCTCATAGAAGCCTTCCAGTATCTGAAGTATCCTCCTCTAAGGATGCTGGGGATGGACTCTTCATGAGGGACTGTAGTGATAGGACAAGGGGTAATGGGTTAAAATTTAAACAGGGGAAGTTTAGATTGGATATAAGGAGGAACTTCTTCACTGTAAGGGTGTTGAGGCACTGGAATGGGTTGCCCAGGGAAGTTGTGTATGCTCCATCTCTGGCGGTGTTCAAGGCCAGGCTGGACAGAGCCTTGGGTGACATGGTTTAGTGTGAGGTGTCCCTGACTTTGGCAGGGAGATAGGAGCTAGATGATCTTAAGGTCCTTTCTAACCCTAACTATTCTATGATTCTATGATTCTAAATATAAATTTTGCTGTTTTAATATATGTCTACAACCAATTTATTCACATACAGAATTCAAGCATAATAACAATCACAAATACAAAGCGGACTTGTTTGGGTATTTTCATATTATGTCTAGTAAATTAAAGCTTAAGAGTATTTCCATCTTACTCTGGCAAGGCTGTACTCTACTGTGCAATAATTTTCATCTCCCTGCTGTGTTTAGGATAAAGGGTTCAGCACCAGGAAAGGAACAGGAAGTATAAACTCAATTCAGTTGTACCACAGCATTGCTCTCTGCCTCTGTGGGGAGCACACCAGCTAAGCTCTCTTGGATTGATGGGAGATTTGGCCATCCAGTAACATAGCTGATTGATTGGTCACCATGTATGCATTTGCTCATAGTCATATAAATCTGCTCAAGGTGTCCGCATCAGACCAAGATTTTCTGATGGGGAGTGGAAGCCTATTGCAGCTCCTCTGCTAGCAGCCAACTGCAGAACACCCACCAATCCATTTTCCTGATCTTCACTGGTTTTGTGGTTGCCATTTGCCTCAGTATTAAAGCTTGGAAAGTAATAGTTAGGTTTTAGGTGCAGTTTGCTCTGTCAGAAATTTTTGATGCCCTACAGTACATTTCACTGATTGCTAGATTCAGGTCAGAAACGAAATTTCCTTGAGGGCACATTGACTCTGTCTTGAGATTTTACTTCATTGTTCTTTCCCCTTCATTCGAGAAGCAAATTGAAGGCCTTTGAGCTGCTGAGTGTCTACTACAAGGTACTGAATAGCCTCAGCTTCCATTAAAATTAGAATGAACATATCACGGAAGGCACTTAGCTTTTTGCAGGGCTATATCTTTGCTGGGTCCTGCAGGGGAAAAAATATTTCACCTGGCCAAAGCATGAAAGTTTCAAGAACTTCAGTATTTACCTGACCTATGTACATCACTTTGTTATAGATTTTTGTTCAAAAAAAAAAAAGGGGGGGGGGGGGAACCCTTAAAATAGCATATAAATATTACTTAATTAAAGAATTTCCTTATGAAGATGTAAAATCCTCAGCTGTGTAAATCAAGATGAAGAAAAAAAAGGTCAAAATGGGACTAGCATTAAACTGTCAGATTTTGGAATAATGTAGTCTCATACACTATGAGACTGAGTCTTTCCATAAGAAAAGTTTTTTTTCTTAATTCTTGTTTTTGAAGATGAATCTCCTGGATAAACTTGCTATAAGAGTTATATTTACATAGGCTTTGTGTGAAGATCTGCTGGATTCTGCGCCGAAGGTCTGAATTCTGACCCCAGTGACAGGGAGATTCTGTACTTATTTGTTTTGATATTTAACTCACTGGTAAAACTCGTCACCTTTATCCTAAAACCCAGTTTCGGTTGTGATCCTTACTGAAAGGATGATCACACACGTTTACATTCTTGAAAACGACTCCTGTATATCTGAAGTACAAAACCCTTTTCCCAGCTGAAAGTGAGGTACACCTCACCACAACCTTCAGGTTAAGAGTTCTCCCTGTCTGTTCCAATAAATTTGCTGGAATTCTCCATAAAAATTATCATCTGTAGATGTATTTAATGTTTATCATATTTTGCCAAAACATCAGGGTTTTCCAAAAGTTGATGGCCTTTCCAAGAATTATTGCAGATAAATATTTTTGTTTCATTTCAGAAAAAGATGTTTTAGGGAATTTTAAAATTATTTTTTAGCAAATAAGCCACTGACAAACAAGCTTATTAATTAGCAGTCAGTCATCAATGTAAATCAGGAGTTTTACTTTCTGTGAATACTTATCTAAAAAGGATCCCTTGAACTGAAGAACACTGTCCCTGAGGCTTCCTCATTTTACATTAAGTTGGACAACAGTCTCTCCTATGCCAAAATATCAGGACCATGAGGATGAATATTTAGCACTCTAAAGTTCTGTTAAAAAATCTCTTGAAACATTGCACGTGTCAACTCTTAATTCAAAAGTCAAAGACTCCTTAAAATGTGCCTCAATTACTGAATTCAGCTGACTTCTCAAAATAGGTAAAAATTCTGTGTATAATTGATTAAAATTTATTTTCCTTTCCCAGTTGCCCTACTTTCAACTAATTCACTCTTCTAATGTCTTCGTGCTACTAGCTGTCAAGTTGCTGTAGGACTCTCTTCACTGAAGACAAGCCAGTTGTCACCTAAATGTGCAGCTAAGATAAAAAAAAATTCAGTTGCCAGTACTCAGGAGAGAAAAACACATCATGTCAGGACAATGTCCAAACTGGATCCTAAGCAGTGCTGAGTGTGCTCTTGATCATAGAATCATTGAATGGTTAGGGCTGGAAAGGACTTTAAGATCATCTAGTTCCTATCAACACTTTGAGGTCATGTTTAAACAGAAGACACATTTTTGCAAAATAATTATACTAGATGTTCATTAGTTAAAGCATACTAAACGTCTTCAATCATGCATGATACTGAATGTTAGCTCACTCTTTAAATATCCCTGAAAAAAATAAGCTCAAAACCAGTACTAACTCAACTGTAGCAACAGATGAATTTAAAAGTGAAAACATGAGCATTTAGATCCTTCAGGAAGAGCAGAATTTCTAATTAAAAAATATACATATATTTTTTTGAAGAACAACACTTCTCTCAGGACTTCTTAAAATATAGAAAATAACTTTTTAATAAATACATTTATAAATTCTGATGGAGTCCTCTCTCAAGTTTTTGTGAAGGACATCGTTTACAGAGTTGAGAGAAGTCATACTCACAATAAAATGTGCCTTATTTTAAGATTAATTATTAAACCTTTATGATGGATTTTATGTGTGGAGTGTCCTCTCTCCATATACCTATACCTTTATGTTACATACATAAACATAAACGTACACACGTACACATGTACACACATACCCATACTACATGTTATGATGCTGTATGACTTGCAAAGTCTTTGGAAATAAAAATAGGAAAAAGGCTTTATTTTCATTCTGATTTATAAATCAGGATCCACAGACTGCAACATTTTCATTTTTTATATTTTAGAATACTCCATAATTTCCTATTACTAGTATAATTTCCTACTACTTGAAATCTACATTTTATGGAATATTTAAAATCATAATCAACATATATAAGTGAATTTAAAAAGAGATCAGAACTCTTCCCACATCGTAACGGGTTAAGGTAGATTTGATATTATTTCCTTCAATAGGTTTTTCACCTTTGTTGGGAAGCAAAAAAAAGCTACTTGTTTTGTGAAATATTTATTAAACTATAAGTAATCCTTCTATAATCTGCCCCCAACATACTGTACAGAAAGGCTTATTATTAATTTATGCATGCACTTTCTACCTAACTTGAAGGGAAACAATGTGGCAAAACCATGAATCATGTTAATTTTTAATATTTATTCAAGAAAAGGTAAAAGATGTCTTTTTACTTACTAATTAAGTTTTGCATCTTATCATTTTAGAGCAGCAGTTTCAGAACTCTACAAGCTTTCTTGCAACAATCCATTTCTATCCATGTTCATAATATATTAAATACAATTTTATCTGGAATTTTAACCTATATCTACAAAAAATAAATTTCACAAATACATAGCAAAATGAGTTTTCATACTAAAATTATAGCAAAATTTGTTACTTACTGTAAATTACTTTGCATATATGCTCAATTACTGTGTAAAGTTTATCCTTAGCTTCGCAATGCTTTACATTGTGATTGGCTGAAGAGTTTTCTTTATCACGGCACAGTTGTTCTTCTTCAAGTATAAACCTTACAAATACTTTCCTGCTGTTTGGCATAGAACTAATCAATGAGAGAAGTAGGATGTACACAATAGCTATGTGGTTATCTTTCAACAATCTTGCTTCTACCATCTCCTACTGTACTTCCTACGTTGGGTCTGGAATACAAACTTTTCAACCTGTCAGCCTTAGCTTATGACTTATTTAAATACTGCAAAAGGTGCGTGAAGGAGGAATCCTTTTTCTCTTCTTATTGTAATGAAAAGGAGGGGGAAATTAAAAAGGAAAACAGGACTGGCAATATGAAGAAGAAAAAAGTCTTGCTCAATTCTGATATAATTTTAAATCATGGCAAATTTTAATTAATTCTATTAACCATCACTGAAGACACCCAAAGTCAAAAGGTTAGAATATGGCCTGGTTTTGAAGGCTGGATTCTAGCAGTGATGACCCCACTGCGGCATCCTCTTCTCCTACATGTATTTACCCTCAAGGACAGAAAACCTCTCAGCCCAAGAGCAGCAGCTATGTTTGCTCTCTGTGTTTACTTCTGACAGCAGAGCCCTTTTCTGTGCTGGTAAGAAGACAGCAGGCATGGAAAAAGGTCTAAGAAGGCAGAAACAAGGACAGGTGGAGTGGGGATGAGTTGCTAGGTATACATCCTATAAAGATGGATCCAACACTTTGTAGCATCTAATCCATGCCAACATCCAGCTGGCATGATGAAACTAAGCATGGCAGTATTACAGCGTAGAAGACTGTATGAGAAAACACAGTCACAGTGTCCAGACCCAGGATTAAACCCAGGTCTCCCCGGTGCATGTCCAGACCCTGAAGCCAAACAGCCACACTCCTCCATCCTCCCTCCTCTGCCCTCGAGAGACTTCAATTGCTTCCCCAAGCAGTGGCACAGCTTCACCTAGGTCATGACTGGCACCCCTGACAACACACACTCTTCAACCTCCCTTTTATAGCAGCTAAAAAATTGAGCTTTTAAATATAAACAATCTTCCCTCAACAGCTTCTAATGAGATGAAAATTTTTTCCAAAGGTTCTCCAAATGTTTGTCATGGTTTTGTTGCCCCACATCTTATTTTTCCATCTTTTGGTCTAATTGTCCTCATTTTACAAACTGAAAATTAAGAACACTAGTAAAATAACAACGCACAATACTATTTCTTCTATATATTTACTCTCAACATGGTTTTAAGGCTAACGCAGATTATTAAATGTTGGTCCACTGACTTTGTCATGCCTAGTCATTACTGGAAATTATCAGGAAAAAAAAAGTTAAAATTGAGTTAGTGTTGACAGTTCTGGGTTTTTTTACTTCGTTTTAAATATTCTTTATTTTTAATATTTTTAAAGGGTTTTATTTTCCCTCTCTTTCTAACTTAGCATACAATGACACCAAGAAATTCTACACTAAGGCAAACTCTATGTGGTTTATCTATGTAGTATATAATATGTATCATTTATGTGTATATATATTTATATCCATATTTCTGTATGCATAAATGTGTGTAACTATAAACTGTGCACAGCAGAGATGCATGCCAGTAAGGCATCCAGAAAAGATCAAGCAGCTCTCAGGTCATACTGTAAAAGTGCTTGAATTTGGCAGGCTGGACTACATTCTTCTTGAACAAGGTGGCTGAATACTCACACCATGTTCAAACCAAAACGTCAGGATGAAATCAGGACAGAAGCCTCTGTAATTGACTTGGCCTGGAACTCTGATAGTGTCTGTTCAGATACAATAATTCGTAAATTATTTGAGAGTCAATCTTTTTAACTTCCTACAGACTTAAAAAGATCTTGATCTTGCATGAGTATGAGCATCACTCCTTGACTTCAATGGAAAGATTCAAGGGTCTTTAAAGGACAATGCAAATTCTCCAGGACACAGATATTAAAAAATGCATGGTTTTAACCATCGTATTTATAAACATGTGATATGTTGCTATATAATATAATATAATTACATGTGATATGTTGCTATATAATATAATATAATTATAGGTAATATGATATATTTGTGTTTCACCTGTTCACAAAAAGGAATAATTCAGATGCTGTCTTACAGGAAATGGTGAAAAAGGTAAAGACAGTACCTATCTATGTCAAATAAATGGAAGGAATGTGCCTATATATAATATAATTATACCTTTGGGATCTCCAGAAAAAGGCTGCGCATCTTAAACCAACCATTTTCATTTCTGATTTTTAAATTTATATTTCAAGGCAATGTTTGTACTTTTATTATTCCCATGATGGTAGCTGGGCAGCAAACACTATCACAATAGGTCTCTATCACACATGCTTCTCAAAAAGTGCAAATGAACTACCCAGATTTATCTTTAGAAAACATTTTATTTGAAGATTTAACTCAAGGAAAAAAATCACCTGGAATTAAATGACTACATAATCATAAAAATTTAGAGATGAAAAAAGATCTAAGAGCTGACCTAGTCAATCCTCTTAAGTGCACTGGATTGTAGCCTGCAATGAGTTCTCTGGAGTATTCTCCACTCTGGCTTTAAATGACTTAGGCAGCAGGGTCACCATTATTTTCTTTGATCTATACCACTGTCCACCACCTCACAAGGAATTAGTCCAGATATTCAGACCATAAGCACCTGTGTTTATTTCCTTCCCATTTACATTTCTTGAGCACACAGTCCATCATATGAGCACACAGTCAATCATGTCAGCATTGCCCTAATATTGCATTTTGGTTTGGGTTATACCAGCCAGGTTTTGGTCAATGTTAGAAACAACTCAGAATGCAAACAAAGAATGATCAGTTGACACCATGCAAGCCTTCAGTAGCTGGGATTACTCCTCATCCAAGCACCCATGTACATTTTCTTTTGATTATCAGTTAGCTCAGTCACTTTTCTTCCTGCATCAATCCCTCCATTCCATCACTGTAACAGTTTTCCCCTTTTTTTCTCTGAATCTCATAATTTTGACTCATTACTTTTTTTTTTTCTTTTTTTTAAATGCATGCTATATTCTAGGGAGTCTAACCCAGCCATGTGGAATTTTTAGGCTCCCAAAATGATGCTTTTAAATATAAAGCATAAAAGGCGTTGCTGCTAATTATTTTTATATATGTATATATTCAAATCATATTTTAAACTTGTAACTAATCTGTTGTCCACTTCACTTTAAGGTCTCTTTCTATTACTTAGTATCTATTCCCACTGACTATTTATTTGTGTTTTAGATATTTTTTCTGCTGTGTATTCATTACTTATTTTTCCCATGTTAAATTTTATATTTTGATTTCCAGATTATATTGCCAGCCTGTCTTGATCAGTTTTATGGCGTTATTCTTTCACATTTCCCACAAGTATTTAAAGCACCTCCAAGAACAGTAGCTTGTTTCATTTGCACTCCCCAGATTATAAGTGTACCCAGATTATAAATTCAGTGTTCATGGAAATAGATAATACACTTCCTTAAAATCACTGAAGCATGTGCAATTATTTAAGCTTTTTTTAGAGAAAAAAGTGTCCATTGTAAAAATTATTATAACATTAATATTGCATATTCCTTTGTTCATTTTTATGTGAATTCATCATATTAGAGTCACGAGTTTAAACATCCTGTTGTCTTTACCATTCTGTGTAACTGATGGCTAGTTAAGCACAGGATTAGGTTTCACCTGAGGAGGCAAAACCAGGGGCATAAAAACATAGAAAGAACAGGTCAAAATCCAGTTTATAACTCAAAATACAGAAGACTGTATCCATCAATGAGAAACACTAATTTCATCTATGATAGGCCCAACCTAAAGCCTCTGTTTTCTTCAGCAGCCCTTATAGGAGCTGCTGCGTTTGAGGGACACCATAGAGAAGAAACGACTACCTTAGAAACAGGGACTTTACATGACTGGACTCCATACACAACTAATAGTTTGAACAATGTATTTTGATTTAACAGGTATTTTGGCCTACATTGCTGCAGATACCTGAATATACACTGCTTGTGAAAACACCTATTAAATACACTGAGATTATTTTTTTTCTTATGTGAAAGTGGAGTAATATTTAAAACTAAATTAATAAATTAAGCATTTTGGGGAAGTACAGTATCTTATATTTATTCTGTGTACAGCAGAGGAACATGTCAGCATATTGTATGCTATCAGCAAAAATGTGCTCAAATGGCCGACTTTCATTTACACTAACTGGCATATCTTTTTTCCTTCAGTGATACTCTATTGGTGTCTTTGAGAGACATAAAAAAAAAATCTAATGAATATTTCTAAGCAAAATGGTTCAAAATTCTGTACTTCCAAAGTGAAATATTTAATTTCACAAATGCATCCCATTTATGCTGAAAATTTGCATGTTTCAGCATCATCTATCAACAGTGCTTAGAACAGGAGTAGTATCTTTTAAATGCAGCATTTACAAGTCACCACTTGTCATTAAATGTAACTGTATGTTCAAGAGGTTTGTAATAATAGCCTTTAATTAAACTGCGGACTGTTACAGGGTTTCTGTTGCCCTTTGAAGTTCTTAATTATTAGTTGTATCCAGCCTTTTACTGCACATTTAAGGGTAAATTAAATAATTCAAATATACTTCCAAGAGAAATACAAAGACTTTACATGCTTTAATTAATTATATATATTTTTTTAATATCAAGGGTTTTAAAATAATAACATATGTTTTGATTTTCTTGCAATGGTGTACCAGAATGCTACATACATTAAACAAAAAATAGGTAGCTTTTTATGGGAATAATCGCTAAGCATGATGCATGTAAATGAGCTATTTTCTATGCATGGCTGGCAAAAGTGCTAATTAAATAGTTGGTATTCAAGGCTATGCTCTGTTCATTGTTTAGTGACATACAAATCCAGCCATGTGTGCCAGCAGACATTTTAAGTTGAATGTTTTCTGCTCTACGCTCTTTGTCATGAAATGGTGGCACCATGATGAGAACACTAGTGTAAGCAAAACAGTGAAATATGCTTTAATAATGTTTTAATCATGTGGCAGCACTAGTCTAGTTTTCTAATGAATTTTTAATTTCTTTCTTTTTATAAGGATGCTATGAGTTATCACTGATGCATATTAAACCATATACATGAGTAATTTTCTCAATAAATTTGCATAAAATGGCTAAATGCTAATGCAACAAATGGGGCTTACTATATATGGTACAATAAATATGCCCTTGCAGGTTTTCTGCAATCAATCTCCCTTATTTCATTAGCAGCCAGATTAAGGCCTGTTCTGAAAAGGGAAAAGGAAAACTACTGTGTGTACACTGCAAACTTACTATGCCTGTGATGACTTCTACCAGCCTAGAATTAGAATTTGCGTGAGACTGAAAATAAAGTTGCTTGGCAAGTGCAGCTAAATGGTGCCCTGGAAAGCAGCCTAGTGATGCAAATCAACACCAGGCAGTTCATTGAGACTTTCCACGTTTAGCATTCAATGCTGAGTTTAAAATCCACACAGCCCATGATTTTAATTTTGCAGTGCTTGGTATCTCTCTAACACTCCCTGCTCAATCTGTAGCCACTAAAATCTTGCCAGCCCCTCACTGTTCCTCAATGCAAGTTAAAATTGACGGGTTTTTTCTTGATACACACACTCACCTCCCACCCACATTAACTGTTCCCTTCCTGATTTCCTGCTAATTGAAATTATAAATATTGACCAATGTATACGTGATTTGATTGCTGTAAGAATGGCATTACTGTTGCAACTTTATTAATCCAAACAAAAAACTTTACATTTAATGATGCAAACTTTGTTCTTCCTTTTTTCTTTTTGACATGTGGTTGTACATTTTCGTACCTGATGCAAAAAGAAAAAAGTGGTATTTAAAAATATATGTATGCTTTGGCCTACAGTTATTTTGAATTAGTCTTGATAAATAATTAAGTAATGCATAATATATTATTTAGATGTGATGAGCTTCAGAATTTGAGTGGTATTTCAACTAAAATTATAGTAATTTATTTATCAGTGAAAAAATTTACATAATCATACTTCAAAATCCAGCAGACTGAAGAAATATCAGAAGGACACCCAGGAATGTGCATAATCACTCTGGGCATTAGATTAACTTAATAATGTAGTGATGTACAAGATGTTGTAATATCTAACATAGCTATATTTGATAAATCATTTTTAAACGATGAAAGCTAAACACTGTTTTTTCTTTTCAGCTTTATTTTAAGAAAAAGACAAATCTTACACACAGAATATGAATTAGACTATTCCATAGGAAATAAAGTATAGCTCATACTAGTATGGAAGAAAAATACCAGTAAAACATATACAATGAAATCCTGGAGCCTCCCTTCTTCAGCAATCAAAGGAAGTGTTGGTTTTACTATAGTGTCACTAAATGGTTACTTGATTTTGTGTAGTTATTTTAGGCTATCGCATTGGTTGTCTGGGGTGAAGGACAATGCAGGGAAGAAATGGAAGTTTTCTGTCTTGGTGAGACAGCCTGGTGACAAAGGTAACTAACTCTCATTAACTGTGTCATGCTACACATCTTCGCTCAGCCCACAAAGTCTTTTTGAGGCAAATGAGGTAGACCTTATGGATACCATGGAGTGTAGTGAGCCCACTTCATGATGATGCACGTGCAGATACAAATTATAGGTTTTCCAGATTCAAAGTTACAGACACATATGCACACCAAGTTTGTGTATGCCAATTGTGTCCAGGTATATGCTTCTAAAATAAAAGTAAGATCTACTTAGCTGTCATACAAACCCAATTTATTCCATTGGAGAATTACAGGAATATAAAGGAAGACATCAATAAATATTGATACATTTCCCAACAATATATTTATGCCTACTGGTAAAATATTGGTAACTCATAAAATTCTCAGCACTCAGATGAACAGCAATCTGCATAATGTATGCTTACACCAATTATAACCATAGCGAAGGAGGTTTTAATGGTCTGTTTTGTAACATTTTTTTAACATAGAAAAATAGGCAAAAAATTAGGCCTGGTTCTATTTCAGGCTGTACCAACACCAGGTTATACTTTCTCAAGCACCTACAGTGAATTCTGAGATGCTACAACAGCAATTGATTTCTGTGACAGAGGACAGCTGAAGACAGTATTTCATACTTTATACAAAGGAGTGCAAATTTTACATTTTCTGATGTACCACAACTGCTACTGAGTTAGACAGGTGCAAAGAAATCATACATGTGTGGTCCCATCCTCGCTAGGCAGGTTTTCTGTTACTGACTCCAGCTTTCTCATACAAGGTTATTGTGTGTTAGAGCCCAATTACATTAAACTATGACTATTATTCTCATGATAATTATGACATTTTATAACACCCCAAACTCTAATTTCCTAACGATAATATTCTACATGACAATGAGAGTGGAGTATTTTTTATGTTAATGTCCCCTTCAAAGAACTGACATTATTATCAGAATAAATGTAAATTACCTGAAAAGACATCATTTAAAAAAAAAAATCAGAATTTAAAAAACAATTATATTCCCCCTTTCATTGGCACAGAGTTTGTTCTGGAATTAAAATTATCTCACTCAGGCCAAAGAGGTCCTTTTACAAAGCGCAAAATGCTGATCCTGTTCAAGTCCAAAGATACACTCAGCCAAGGTTTGACCCAAAGCACAGGACAAAAATTTTTTTCCCAACAAACTCTTCTTAGATGGTGAAGAAGACAATTTACTGATGGTTTCCCATAGTCATTTATTTATTAAGTTCATTTTGACCTAGCTTCTTCCTCCATGATGATGCACAAACTGGAGGTCAAAAGGCTGAGCAGAAGGGGTTCCTTATCACACTCTCTTATGCATTGGCAGTTTCCCAACTTTATCACATAGGTCTCCCAATCCTGCTCACTGCTGCAGCCTTACTTACATGCCACATGGCCTTCAGTGCTGTTGAAGCCATGATACTCTGCAAATCATTAAGCAAATGAAGATCTCTGCTCTTATCACACACACAGTGCTTCGGTACAGATATTTAAGCCATCTGTGCCTAGGAGAAGGGAATGCTCATTCACAGTTACATGCTTCAGATTTCAGTAAGAGGTGAAAGAACTGAAAAAGGTCATAGAATCTCAGACTGGTTTGGGTTGGAAGGGGACCTTAAAGCTCATCCAGTTCCAACCCCCTGCCACAGGCAGGGACACCTTCCACTAGACCAGGTTGCTCCAAGCCCCATCCAACCTGGCCTTGAACACTGCCAGGGATGGGGCAGCCACGGCTTCTCTGGACAACCTGTGCCAACGCCTCAGCACCCTAACGGGGAAGAGCTTCTGCCTAAGATCTCATCTCAATCTCACTTCTGTCAGGTTAGAGCCATGCCCCTTGTCCTGTCCCTACAGGCCCTTGTCCAAAGTCCCTCTCCAGGTCTCTTGCCAGCCCCTTTTGGGTATTGGAAGGCAAAGCATCTACACCTGGAGGAGCAAGGTCAGTTTCGCCCTGAACTCACCCAGGCAAGGTCAGTTTTGCCCTCAAAACCCCGCGATTGTTCCTATTTTAAATATGCATGTATTTACTAATATAGTCTAAACCACTGTAGAAATATGTCTGTATGGTGTAGCATGGGCACAGAGATTTCAAAGGCAAGCTGCTACAGATACAGAAATAAACACCATCCCAAATGGCTGGGTACCAAAGATTCCTTTCCAAAATGTTACTCCTTTGGATACAAGGCACTGGGAGCATCTACACTTTTAATCAAAGCACTCTAACTCATTACAGTGTCCAAAAATGGTTCTTTCCTTACAGCAGCAACATGGAGATGACCACTTCCAATAGGGTTCTGAGCTGTCTTACCAGGAATTTGGACTATACAAACAACAGCCCAGCATGGAGACGGAGGGCAGAGGGTATTTTTTTATTTTTTAATATTCTTTTAAGAGGGAAAAATAAGCCCTATAAGCTCCGAAGTGCTTTTTGCCGCGCCAGGCACAGTGATGCCACGGTGATGCAGTCACCATCACAAGCAGGTCAAGCTCCACCTTGCCTCCAGGGCCCATCTGGTAGGTTAGCCCCGCTCAGCATGATGTCTCCCTAATCCTTCCTGCACCTTACAAGTTTAAACGTCCATGCATGATGTCATTAACTGCCTTTAGTAATCACTTTAAGTCTCGGATTTTGTTTTGTTTGTTTGTTGGTTTGGTTTGGTTTTTTGTTGTTTGGTTTTGGTTTTTTGTTTGGTTTTGTTGGGGTTTGTTTTTTTTTTTGTTTTTTTTTTTTTGGAGCCTCCCCTAAGCACGCACACGCTGGTGCAGAGGGCGGGTCCACACTGATAATAACTCAATTACTCGCAACGGGGTACCGGGTAGGGGGTTGGATGATGCGGGAGGCGGCTCCCCGTTCGGCTGGCAGCGCTAATTAAGGATAACAGCTAACAGCAATTAACAGCAATTAACAGCGGCAGCCGGGGGGTGGCACAGCCTGGGTATCGGCGCCGAGGGTCACGGAGGGAAGACCGCACAGTCTCGGCACATCTCGAGCGCGCCGCGAGTCTCCAGAGCAACACCAGTCAGCGCAGCGGCCGGTCCGAGGGGGCGGTACTAGGTGGGCGGTGGCCGAATGGCTGTGTCCCTGCCGCCATCTCGGCGTGGCAGTGGTCTGTGGCGGCGGGAGCCGCGGGTTCAGGCCTCGGTATTCGCTGTCACTTGCAGCGCCGGGCCTGGTATTCCGCTGTGGGAGCCGCGAAGGGGCGGTCAGCAGCGCCCTCAGACGTAGCGCGGCCTTCTCCTTTGGACCCCCCACACCTGGATGCTGAAGGGCTGTTTACTCCATGACAGGTTCAGGGGGAGGCCTGCACTTGCGTGCTGTGTCCATGTGCTGTGGATGCCCTCATGCTTCCCTGCCAAATCAGGACCAAATAGTTAATTCTTACCGTTATTTGCAAGGCTGAGTCGGACAGGGCTTTGAGCAGCCTAGTCTAGTGGAAGGTGTGCTTGTCTGTGGCAGGAGGTTGGAACTGGGTGAGCTTTAAGGCCCTTTCCAGCTGAAACCAGTCTGGGATTCTATTATTATTGCTGTTGGATAAGGGACCAGATCTATGAATTCATGGTAGTTGTTTACTGACCTGTTCTATTTAAGTCCAAATTGTGCAGAAGCAGAAGAGAGCAGCCATGGGCCCTGTCTCTTGAGGAGACAAGCCCTGTGAGGTTTGGCTCTCTCATAGCTTAGTGTTAGCTGTACGGAATTTGGAAGAAAACAGTTTTATTAGCATTAGGTTTAAAGACAGACCGAACACCCTGTTCCTTTCCCATGTGTTACATACCTATATCTCAAATCTACAAGTCAACAGCCTGGCATGAGACTCAGTCCTGCTGCCTGCAAAGCCAATGACATGAGTTCCTCCATTTTAGACTCTGACCCTGGCAGATAATCATCTTACACTGCACACTAGGAATGTATACACACATGTATGTTTATAGTTATGCACAAGAAAAAGCTTCAGGAAGAACTAAACAGGTTACTGTTGATGGACAATGGCAAAGCCAGAGGGCTTCTTTCTCTTCCTTTCCTCCTCCCTTCCAGAACAGACCATTAAAAATGCCCTTATTTTTACCTCATGCACTTGCCATTTATTTAGGAAATTTAATTGTCAAAGTCTGATGTTTTCTTTCTCCTAAATTAAAATAAGGGAGGAGGTGAGGGGTAATTAATGTGATCATCCCAGGGTGAGCAGTCTGTGGAAATGGTGTGCATTTTAAAAACCTAAATGGACTTATTTTCACCATGTCTCTGCAGGATGTCTGTGCACCCCTCTTACCCCCTTTCTGAAGGTAGCAGACACAAATCAGAAAGCAACTTTCAATTCATGAGGGAAGCATGGGATCTGCTCTTGTAGGCAGTCTACCCTTGGCTTCCCCACAGAAATGAAACATTTCATGTTTTAATTGAAACAGAAATAATGAATGCAGATTAATGGCAACTTTTTGCGGGGGGGAGATATGCTTATGAATATGCCCTTTCATACAAGTAACCCTTTCTGGAGGGGTGAAGGCATTTTCCACCCCAGCTACCAGGTTTTGTACAACTGGCAAGGGATTGGCAAGGCCTGGCTTCTCTTTCCACCTCCATGGGCAATGTTTAAACACCTGTGCTACACTGCCTCTTCTCCAAGCCTGAACAGCTCAGCTGTCACTCGCCTAAAAGTGGTTGCATGAGAAAGTCAGAAAAGACAATTTCTCCACCACCAAAACCTGCCCGGCCACAATGCCAACTCTCTGCCTGCACCATGCATCAGCATTCCATTACATCCAGTGCTGCAGGTGACGGCCCGGCTGGGAAAGGCAGTAGAAAGGATATGTTACTCAGCACTAGGGTAGTTACTCACTGTTTTGAGGTTTTCTGCCAGGAACTGTACAGCACCTTATAAAACACAGGGTAATTGCAGCCACTTGGGTTTAAAACACAGATATTCTGATTAAGCACAACTCATGGTGTCTTTGAACCATGTGTTAGTCTGCACTGCATGTGGATGCTAAACACAGGACTAGAGTAAACTGAATAGTATTCATAACAGAAAATCATGATCAAGTGGGGGGGGGGGGGAGGGAAAAGAGTGAAAACTGAACTGGAAGCATACCTCCTGGTACTGGACTGTACACCAAGATGCCTTGGTGGAATTCCTCCAGCACCTTGGAAATACATTTCCCACTGCTTTGCTGTCAGTTTCAGCCTTATTTCTGCCAAACATGCAAGAACTCTTCCCCTATACTCAGAAGCAGCAACCCATGTAGGTTTGAGTGCACTTACTAAAATTTTAGGAGTCCCAAGCTGGAGGGTAGCAACAGTTGCCAAATACAAGCTTGTTCACAGAGTTTATATTCTTTATTATGTAAAAAAGCAGCTTGGTTACTTGAACTTATCAGGAAGCAATTAGCCAGCTTTATGCTCTGAGCTTCAGTTCCCATAAGAAAATTGACAATGTTTATCTGGATGAAATAACTCGTAAATGAGCTCATTTTCTTTTTCCCACTTCTTCTTTGTCTCGGTTTATTTATTTATTTATTTATTTTATTTAGTGTATTGTAGGCCTTAGCAATGATATTAGTTCTAGTGTGGGAAAATATTATAATTGAGATCTGGTAAGTTATTTGCAGACTTCAAGTTTTTCTTTACGCTGCACTGACATTTAGTACAGCCCCGGTGAGGAAAACAATGCTGCCATTCATGGCTCTAGACGTAGATTTCAATCGACTTAAGCGGGCACAATGAAACTTGGTCATTCAGTGGTTACCCATATTGTGTTCTCAAATTTTCTCTCAGCAAAAGTATAATGACTCAGTATTGTATGGTTGCATAGACAAGGGCTCAGAACAAGGGACACTAGTTTTGTCTGACAGTGTGAGAAAGTCGTGAAGGGATCTTTTCTTCCAGATGGTGTTAAATTCAGCTGCCTTTTTAACATTGGCCTTGCACAGCAATCTGCTGCTCCCTTCTCACAAAGAATAAGCCGGGGTCCCTGCTAGTTAACATGCATACTCACGCAACCTGCAACTTCACTCCAACTGTTTTACAATGCACTGGTATGCTAAATAAACGCGGTCTGCTCTGTCCCGCTGCTGAAACTCACCTCCAAAGAGCTGCTCCACTGATATTTACTTCTTCCCCACCCTGTTACATAAAGCTGTATATGTCTTGATTTCCCCCACACACACTGATTTAAGGAAAGAGCTCCTAACAGATACATTATCCTTAGGAAACCTTACTTACTGTGTGAGCCTCTGAAAACATAAACTCCGAGAGCGCGCTGCTACATGCTCCCTTCTCCCAAGTCAGAAGTTTAATGTACAGGACAAAAGTGTGTGTGTAGAAAAAATGGGGCGCTTTGCTCCTACAGCAGTGAAGGAGTAACGATAATAATAGCCAAACGTGTTTTATTGATTGATAATCGCATAACATTAAATAAGGTACGAGATAATATGACAGAATAACGCTGATGTTTTTCTCGAGTGTTTTCCTTCACAGATTCACATCAAAGAGCAAGACGCTAGCAACAGCTGAAGTGAATCGACCCCATTGAATGCTTAAGTAAACAATGGGTTTCCGCAGAAAACAGCTTACTGCCTTTAATTGAAGCTCTTTGAGGAAGAAAACCATGCACTTTGTCATGCAAATGCTAATTGTGGCAAGCAGTGGCTCTGGGTAAATAGCACCCCTGGACGGGCAATCAATGGGGAAAGTTGGGACACTCTGGGGTGCCACAAACACGCTCTCCGTGTAAATAAACAAGGCAGTAAAACTTTGGCACGTGTAACCATAAAGAGGGGGAGTGGAGGGAGTATTTGTACTGCTGTGCGGGGATGCAGCTACGGGGAGGACGGGGGCAGCTTTTGAGGCCAAATTCTTTGTCTTAAACAGGCAACGCGCCTACTGCCGCCAAGACCCCACTGCCTTCCTCCCGCAGCGTGTGGCGTGAAGGCGAGTATTCTCACTGCTAGCCCCCAAATGAGGGGGGTTTTGTAAGCGAGGTGAAAATAAGTAAGTAAAAATTAAAAGCAGGATGCTGCGGGTAACGAGCCCCTGTTTTATGGGGACCGCTGAGCCCCACTCCTTCATCACTCATCTCATTTTTAACCCGCCCCGCAAACGAGCGGTTTCCCGCACTGCTGGCAGGTTCAGTCCAGAGGAAAAACCTTGCCTTGCACAATTAATTAATAAATAAATTAACTAACTAACCCTCCTCGATTGCGCTGCGAGAGGCGCCTAAACCGAGATGAACATCACCCGGACCGGTGTTCATCCCAGAGCCGGGGCGGCGGGTCCTGGTCCTGGTTCCGGTCCCGGTCCCCCGCCGGGGCTTGTCGGTCACGGGCCGCCGAGGTACGGCGCTGCCCCTCGCCCCGAGCGTGGGAACGGGAGCGCCCAGCCTTTCACATCTACTGGGCGCCGTTTAACGGAATCAATTAAGCAAAGACAGACCCTCCGCTTCCCCGCACAGCTACCACCCTCCCTCCCCCCCCCCAGCCCCAACCCCGTGTTTTTGTCAGGTCTATATACGTCCTAATTATTTCAGTTTGGGATGCCAGAACTGTTTCCTGGATAGACCTGATCATCCTTTAACAAAAAGAGAGGAGGTGCACACGTGGGTTTTGGAGTAAATGTCAGTTTCATTTCCAATGCTAGGAGTGGAGTGAGACACGGAACATTTTTTAACACTTTGACAAGGGGGGAGGCGATCTCGTCCACATCATGTCTTTCTGCTTCAGTAGCTTCCTCAAGGAAACCCTCTCGGAACAGAGAAGCATCTGTGCTCGCTTTTTGAATAGAAGAATAAAAACCAGCCACCACTTTTTCTCATCTTTGTGCAGCTCCGCCGATTTCCCAGTAGATATAAATTATTAAGCTTGTCTACACTTCAGTGTAAACTTTTCCGGAAAGCTTGCTTTCATATGAGCTGACATAAACCCCGGTGCTTTGTCTCAGATGCACACAGGCGGGTTTGGGGTTGGGTTCAATTTTGTGGGTTTGGGTCTGTTGGTTTGTTTAGGGTTTTTTTGCTTTTGCGTTTTGGGGGGGGGGGGGGGGGGCTGGGGTTTTGTTGTTGTTGCTGCTGTTGTGGTTTGGGGTTTGTTTTGTTTTTCTTAGTTCAGTCCACGCTGTGTCATCACCACCACCATCATCTTCATCACCACCAACTACCACCTTTAAGGCCATTTCATTGCAATGAATCACTCTGCAAATGAAGATCAGCTTCTCCAAATAGCTGTCTGAGAGTGAATATATATATATATATGTCCTCTTAGTTCAACGTTAACTGCTCATTGTTTCTCATGTAGCGTTTATTCAACAGGAAGAGTTGCACACGCGTTGTTTACCACAGCACCATTCCCTCTGTGTAGCTATTCGTTCTGGTGGCATTGCCATCTGACAACTTCATATTTCGGAACAAGTGTGCCGTTTAATTTCCTCCACTCCCACCTTCAGCTGTAGAAACATTAGATTCTGTCAGCTTTCCTGACCTTTCTCGGGGTCTTTTACTGTCTCTCGCAACAGTCTTTCCTTTCCACAGGCTGTACGATGATCTTGAAGGAGTTTTTACTTTCGGTTATCTAGCTTTATGAAGACCAAAACACTCATACAGCTAGATAACCAAAGATAACAACTCGCTTCCCTCAAAGCTTTTTTAAATGTATATGTATATATATATATATTATTTTCTCTTATTATATTTTTCCTTTATAGAATCCAGATTCTTTGACAAACAGGAGTTCTCTGTCCTCCAGGAGTACCAGTGCTGCTTTATAACATTCATCCTTGCATGCAGTCGTGACCTGGTTCATGTGCCGCTGTATACATGCACGCTAATAACATCCAAAAGAGATCCGTTGCCTTCAAAGTTTATTCCGAACTTTTCTTTATGATGTTTTCCTTTCAGCCTCCGGCAGCAGTACCCAACAGTCCGTATTTAATGCTAGAAAATAAACCCCAGATATTAAGGTGCGTCGAGTGGCGTTTAAAGAGTAAGAAAAAGCATCCATCCCTTTGCAGGCCTCCATTTGCATTGTAAATCGCTCACACGAAAAGGCTCTTTAGGCTCTGTGAAGATGTAAAGCCACCGACAATTCCCAGCACAGCTTAAGGAGGAAGAAGAAGAAAAAGGAAAAACGAGGAAAAAGAAGGAAAATAAAATCCCGTTTCAGTAGGACGTTACAAGATGATTCGAGGATGCGACTCCTATCCCTTCAGGTTATGCACGGCACGGAGCTTTTTAGCAAATGGTGGCGGATTGATTGCCAATGCCTCGCGTGCGTGCGTGTTTTGGGGGAAGTTCCTCTCTTTCACGGGTTTCCTATCGCTGTGGGGGGAGAGGAAAGGGGGGTGGGGGAGAAAGGAGAGGAGGTCCCGCCGGCCTGCTGCTGCCCCCGGCCTGAAAAAAGGAGAAAAGGGCCATCATTGTAGGGGGGGGCAGAAGGGGTGGGGGGGTGTGTGCTTGTCACCGCCAAAATGTGGACCAGCCCGGGGAGGTCAGAGGTCCCGGACCGCAGGAGACCGAGGTAATGATGATGTCATGAGAAATCTCAAGTGCACGCGGCTTAATTGATGCGCACGAGCCCGATCTCGCCTCCGAGCATCCGCAGCTCCCGGCTTTTACCTCCCTTCTCGCCAGCGCAGACCGCTCTGACCTCCGCGGGAACGGGAAGGAAACAACAAACCCATCCTCGACTACGGCGGGATAAAAGCCTCTTTCCCCGAGCCAGGGGAAAGCGGCGCTCCGCTGCAGCTCATCTCCCCGCCCGCCGCAGCGGAGAGCTCCGGCCGCAGGCAAGGCCGGGAGCAGCACTGCGCTACGCTGCCGGGTCTCTCTCGCCGTTGTTGCGTGCGGTGTGTATGGGGGGGACTCATAGCTCCGCACCCCCGCCGTGTTTCGCGCCTACAGGGATGCATCCGCAGGTATTTACAGCGGGACGGCCCCTCTCTGCTGGGGGAACTGTTAGCAGCAATCTCTCCTACAGCATCCATACTCTTCCTTCCTTTTCTCCATCCCTCCCTCCTTCCATCTCTCCCAGCCACTCTGTGCGTATGTGTCTGTGTTAGGATGCAACACAGGTGAACGTTGCAGCAATGTTTATCTAAGGCTATGCATCATCTGGCGAAATGCCTTAATGAAAAACGCTGATTTATTTTTTATTAACCTTGTGCTGAGAGCAGAGAAATGCATGCTGGCGTTACGCAAGGAACCGACGGAGGCAAGTCTTTCCAAACTGATAGCACGCCTTATGGACAGTTTTAGGATGTGAGCCTCTCAGGTCCCCCTCCCCCACCCACCAAAAAAGAACGTTATGCTTTGTATGATCTAACGTAAAATCTGCCTAGAAATTTTCTAACTCTGAAGTGCAAAACATTAAACGTCTCCTGAGTATACGTGGTACAATGAATCTGCTCACTGAGATCTACCATATTTACTGATGAAATTAATAAATGCACTTCCACAGCTCAACCAGGCTGCAGCCAGTGCAGGATGCACACTGAGAAAATCCAGCACACACAGAACATGGGCTGCTCTGCACTCCTAAAAGCAATGACGACTTAAAATCCACGCTCCTACCTGCTCTTTTGAGATGCAAAATAAACCACAACATGCCATTTAAAAACATTTTCTGTAAATTAACATGTGCTTCTGTAGGTTGCTGGGTGCGTAGGGGGAAGATTTTTAAACGCATGGAGGTAAACTGAAGTTGTTGTTGCTCTGTGTAGCCTGCTTGCATGACAAAGCATATATGTGCTTGTGCGTACATAGGGGAGCCACATGTACATGTGTCAGTCTGAGTACATGTCTGTATGTGTGTTGGTGTTGAAATATATATGTAGGTGTATGTGGTTACACTGTAAAATGGCAACTCTATCAACCAGTCCATTTTTATCTATCACAAAGCCTGAAAATGGGTAAGCAATTTCATTTATCAGACATGGCCTCAAATTAATGCTGCTACCAAGAAGTAATACATAGACATTGCCAATCTGCCAAACCTCAGCAACAATATTACAAGCAAGGCCACTTATTTATGCTTTCAGACCCTCAATCCTTTGAGACTGAGCATTTCTTCTTTGAATGCAGGGTGATACTGCAGTTTACCATCAGTGCTTTATACCTGAGAGACGTGCTAGAGCTAATTTATGCCCGTATTCTTTGTGGGAAATACAGAGCCTGGCACAAAATTGTTAGAATTCATATAGTGCTTCGTTAGTAGCTACTGAACCTCTCAGGCTGCTCAGGCACAACAAGGACGAATGAATCAGGCATCTGATACATCCAGAGGCACGTGATCAGTTTGATATTATGTAAAATTCTAATGAGGTTCTCTGAATTGACAGGCAGAAAGATGTTTTTTTCGTGGCAATAGCTAGGGGCAGCAGTGTTGGTGATCACGCATGTGTTGTGCATGACAGGCTTTGTGGGCTTATGCATTAAATTCTTACAGTCAAAGGCGTGAAAATTCAGGTGCTCCTCATGTATATGTTTGCATACACCCATGCTTATGTAGCTCTGTGTGTACATAATGCATATTAACGTACACGTTAATGCATGCATATAAGCCATGTCACCAGACTTTGAGTTAAAAACAAGGCCTAGTGTTGTAAATTGGTATGTTTCAATAGATCAAGATACATGCCCTTAAAACATCAAGCCCTTTTCTCACAACCACCTCACCAACATAATGACTTGGGAAGGACCTGCCACATACCCTTTACAGATTAATCACTGGAGCCTCAGTAAAGAGCCAACATGATGATCATGACCTGGGTGTTCATTAGTCATATTACCAGTTACATTTTCTAACTCTCAGACACATAGCAGGGCCTCAAAACCAACAGGGGCCAGTGAGACTCACTCAAAAGAGTTTCCTTATTTTGAACATCACAGAAATGCATACAGCAATTGCAAAATGTGTTTCCAAGGTCGCAGTGTTATCTAGCATGTGGGAAGTTTGATCAATTTGCAGTTCTGAAATTACTGCCAAAAAATATCACCTGAATTGTCAAGAGTGGCCATTCACGCTACCTGTTTTCTCACAGTTTACACAAACATATACTACTTATTAATTCCAAATACTTCATGTAGAAGTGATCTACATACTCAAGATACGCAATTCAAACACACTTTTCCCCCTACCTCCCTAATAAATTCCCACTAATGGCCTGTAGATTAGTGTGTGATTGCCATGCTTGTTTTCTAATCTTTTTATAGGACTCCAGATGGCTGTGACTTACAGAAAAACACATCCTGTGTGGGTTTCTCAGGAATAAACAGTCCCTATTGACTTCAAAGAGGAATGCTTGTGGTTCTCAGATTATTGCAATCAGAGCCCCCTCCTAATGCCAGCATCACCACCCCTTCCAGGAGGAAGACACAGTCACCCTTCGGCTGCTGTAAGGTACATCGCAGGGGCATAGCATTATATAAACTCCCTTTTTGCACCAATTTATGGCAGAATTCATGCAGATGCAAACCACGGCACGCCAATACAGCCCAGACCAGCTTTCTCTGCAGAGCATCCCTTTCCTTCTCCCAGCCAGGTAAGTCACTGGCCTGGCTCGCCTTCTAATAAAGGTGCCTTGCCACTTCTTTTCTGACCACAGTTTCATTTTACTGCAGATTATGCTCCTGTTATGTTGAACATATGGTATGCAAAGGGATATCTACTACAAATGCAAATTATTACATGAGAAAAGACAAACTCACAAAAATTCAAAGTCGGGACCAGGGGGAAGGCAAAGAGGGGGAGAGGGGAGAGAAGTATTAAACCCACCAACTGTCAGTAAATACACATGGAAACACTGCATACTGCCAAAGAACATTTACCTGTAGGTAATGCACATAGTAGCGTCAGACTTTTATTAAACAACAAAAAGAAGTTACCGTTTATTGTCGTAGTTGTCACTCTATGTAGTTCTGTCTGCGTTGTCTAAACCTGAAAGTAGACAGGAAGAAAAAAAAGAAAAAAAGAAAGAAAAATAACAAAGGATCGTAATTTAAACCCTCTCAGTGTTTGGTTCTTGTTGGTGAAAATATATGAGTGCAGGTAAACCTATACGTGTTCGGTTCTTGTTGGTGAAAATATATGAGTGCAGGTAAACCTATACGTGTTCGGAAGAGGCCAAGTGTATTAACTTTTGGGGTTATTAAATACATCAGTACAGGACTTGGCTCTAGATTCAGCAGGAACATAACTAGCTACATTTCCTGCAGATGATCTAACGTGACACAAACCAGATATGAGTAATGTACTCCGGTATCTGAAGAGTTAAATCAATATTTACAGGAAATAATGTGACTAATATAATTTAAAAAAATAAATCATTATTTCTGGAGGACCAGATTTATAAAAAAAAGTGAAGAATATGATTATTATTTGGGGCTGCTGAGCAGAAGTAACGAAAGCTACGGAGGCAAATGCAGGATTTGCATACTATAAGCTGCCAGCTACTTAATAAAGGATGGAGGCTCCACCTAGCCTTCAGTTCAAAACATGCAAACTACATTAAGACAGGGGTTTCCAGCTGGATTTCCCAGCCTTTTCCAGACCGGGATCACCGGGAAGTCATCCTGTCTATTCACAGCCCTGTCAGCTTGCCGAAAGCTGAGAGGGTAAATACACACAGTGTAAGGTAATCGCTTTTATTGCATCATATTGATTACATCAGGCACATCTTTAAAAACTCATACTATTACTGTTGTTTCCCGGGGAGCACCGATCTCTTTCTTCTGTGTTACAGCGAGGCGGTTTGACTCGTTACCCAGCTCCGCCCCGGCGTGGACCGGGGTTGCGGAAGGTTGCTACTTTTTTGGGTGGGAGGGAAGGATGGATGGAGGGAGGGGTGGAGGGGAGGATGCAGGAGGCCCCCTGGACGTGTCCCCCTCTCCAGCGACACCTGGGGCCGGGGTCGGAAGTCGTGCTGATATTTGGATAACCCGGGAAGTGATGACTGCTCTCTCCAATTGACCCCCTAAGCGGGAGGCAGAGGATGGACAGGCTGCAGCGAGCAATCTGTGCATCCCGGTCCCCTGCAAGACGTCTCTTCATCTTCTTTCTCTCTCTTTCTTTTTTCTTTATTTTTTTCTATTTTTCCTCTCTTCCCCTTTTTATTTTTTTTTCTTTTCTTCCTTTTTTCTTTTTATTTTCCCCCTTTGGTTTTTAAGCTCGAATATGGAGGCCGCAGGACTTATTTCCAGCACTCCAGCCTCCTTGTCCCTCTGTCTGCAGCACCTTTCTGAGTGCACCCAGCCACTGCCAAAATATAAGGGCTCCATGAAAAAGCTATATCTCTGCTTTCGCAGGGCAATTATAACTGCTCCTGCACACTAACTACGCCCCACACGACCAGCAGGTTTAGCATCAGCGGCACAAAGTGTCAAGTCCTAAACCCTGGCTTGTTAATCAAATTTCCCTTACTGGTGAACAGTGAAAGTCGTCGGAGCGACCCGGGAAATCCCGGCCTGCCAGTGCTCAGCATCCCTAGTTATTTCAGGGAATCCAGGATCTGTCTATCCCACACCCCACGCACAAACATCGCGGTACTTACATTTATCCGTCTTTATCAGAGAAAAAATTGACCCCAGATCAACCGAGCTGAGGGTGAGCTAAGCCTCCGTTGGCAAACAAAGATCCCCACGGCCAAGGCCCCCTCCGGGTAGAGAAAGCTCTTCCACGTCTCCAGAAATTCACATCTTTCCCTTTGCCATCCCTATTTAAAAGTGCCGCTTAACTCCACGGTGTCATTCTTGCACGAATGGCGCTGGGGGAGCTGGAAATCTTCCATCCAGAAAAAAAAAAAAAACGAAAACAAAACAGAGAGAGAAACGCAGAAGTTGGCTTCGGTTTGGCTTTCTTTTTATTTATTTTTTTTCCTTTCATTTTCCCCCCTTTTCCCACTGTTTTTTCCATATGGCTTCCTGCGCCCTGGAGTAGAAAGTGAAGTGCTGTATGCTAGACTCTGCAAGTTTTTTGGGGGGGTTGGCCAAAGTCTAGTCCAGCCCTCTCTGCCGAGGAGGACGTGCTCTGAAATTCAACCGATTTCCCCAACGCTTTTGTTGCTGATGGACTGAAGCTCTATTGTTCCTCCATTGCCACGGTCTTTTTCAGCTCCTACTATACGTTGTGCGTTGCCAGAGATAATGAATTTGCACCAAAACCTCTCATAGTCCCATTTTGACAGAGGGAACAAATTAGAAATGTCTAGTCTAAAGAAGAGCAATGACTACTACCTTTTCCTAGAGGAGAGAAGAAGGAAAGCGCGCATTTCTTTGGAAACTTATAATTTTCTTTTTTTTTTTTCTTTTTTTCTTTTTTTTTTTTTTTTTTTTCCCCAGCAAAAGGTCGAAATTTAGAAGCTGTTTTTCCTCCAGCTAACTTCTGAAGTACAGTTTCTTCCGAGTCTTGTTTTGGAGAGGCACTACCATTTTATGCAACTTCGGACCCGCCAACAGAAGGGGAAAAAAATCGAAGGAAAAAAAAAATAGAAAAATAGAAAATAGTGATCTTGCTGACAAAAAGGATTCTTTTCCCATCCCTGCCATCATGCAAACTTGTAGCGTGACCTCTCTTCGCTGGAAGGAGGGTGCCAGTTCCTGCCGTCCGCCGCTCAGGGTTTGGAAGCAGCGTTAAAGCGCCCCTCAAAGCCCCGGTGGATTTTAGGGCACGGGGGAGGGAGGGTGGGGGGTAAAGGGAGCGAGGTAGGGGGGTGCTGGGAGAGTTTGAGTGTGAGCAGGGGTGGGAGATGTGCGGAGAGGGAGGGATGGGGGAACGGGGAGGTGGAGAAGGGATGGAGAGAGGGAGAGATGGACAGGTGGAGGAAAGATGGAGGGAGGGAGAGATGAAGAGGTGGAGAAATGGAGGAGGGTTAGAGGGAGGTTGTGTACGGGGAAGGGGTGCCCTGCTGTCCCCTCGTCTGTCCCCCCAACTCTGGCGTAGCTTTAATACGGCTCCCCGTCCCCGCATGGGCAGGTGACAAGGGAGATGGAAGGGCTGAGAGGAGGGACGCGCGGCGGGAGCGGCAGCCCATAAATAAATATATATACATATATCTATACACACACACATGCTACACTGGGTCATATATCAATGTATATATCTATGCATAGATATATGTGTGCGTGTGCATATGTATATACCTGTATATATGTCTGTATGTGGCGCCAGCGCTGTGTTCCTCCCGCAGCACGGCTGCAGGCAGCGGGCTCGGATTTCCGCGAGGACAACGCAGACATCCCTCCGCATACCCCACATCCCTCCCCGCATCCCCCGGGCATCAGCCCGCGGAACCCTGCAGACAAAGAGAAGCTCGGCCAAGAGCAGAACGCAAGCCCGGGAGGAACGCAGGGAATTCAGGAAGAGCGCTCGGATGCACTCAAATAATTGAAAAAATGATGTAGAGGGGATTTATGGAAGCCTACACCCCTCCCACTGCCAGAAGTCCAGCCGCGTTTCACGCGCTGGTATTTAGGGTGGGATGAGATGCTGGCGTAGAGGGGTGTGCAGCCGCTCGCTGGCAGCTGGTTTGTGCCCAGATTCAGAGGGATGCTCTGGAATATCTCACGGCAGGCTAAGAAATACATAAAATAACGCCAGGAAGAAAGGAGAGAGGCTAATGGGTAACGGCGGGGTGAAATTCTTTCCCCTGCCGCTCAAAGTTCTCCCAGTGCCCGTGGCACACCGCCACAGTGAGAACCGGGAAGGGAGGAAGAGGAGCAGGAATCGCCCTCTCTGAACTCCTGCGACGGCCGGCCGCCGGGTCTCAGCTCCTATCGCTGCTGCTCCCCATCGAGCGGGTCACTGCACTCCCTCTGCGACTCGAGGGTGAGACCCTCTCTTCCCTCCTCCCTTCCCTCAGCCCGGCAGAACACCGAGCCCCGGTACGCGGCGGAGCGCCGGTGTCCGCCAGGGGATGCTTCGATTCAAGGGGCTCAACACGCCTGTCCGTGCAGCACTCTGGGGAGGTGAGGAGGTTTTCGGCTGGAGGCTTTTTTTTTTGTGGTTTTGCTTGCTTGTTTCTTGTTTTTCTTTCTTTTCTTTTCTTTTTTTTTTTTTTTTTTTTGTGTGTGTGTGTGTTTTATAGTATTTATTTTATTTTACTTTTTAATTTAATTTTAATTTAGTTTATTTATTTTATTGTTTTTATTTAATTTTTATATTTTATTGTTTGTGTTTTTTTTCTTTCTTTTCTCCCCATTTCTTAATTACTTTTTTTTAATGACCATAGTTTTCCCTTTCCGCTTGCCTCCTGATGACGAGAAGCCGCAAATAACGTACTGTTACAATGAAATAAATAAATAAATACACTTAAAAATAAAAAAGAAGGAGGAGGCAGGACGAGCTCGGCGGTGCTGTGGGGAGGTGGGCTCTGTTTTGGTGCCGCGGGGAGGGGGGACACACCGGACGGGGATGGGCTGGCAGCCGTTGCCTGTGTCAGGGCTCATTCCACCGGGCGAGGGGCGCGGAGCGGCTCGGGCACAGTGAGGAGCAGAGCGGAACAGCCTCCCCCGGCCCCCCCCCTCCCCCCCCCCCATCCCCGATTCAAGTTCAAGGTTTAGCGGCGAGGTCACTTCCATTGACGTCATCTCGAGGCATCGCTGCGCGTCGGGATACATTCACATACATCGAGGGAATCAGGGCATTAAACCAACAAAATAAAAGGAACGCGGAACATGTAAATCCCGCCTCTCGGAGAAGAGACCGCGAATCCCCGGAGCTACCTCCTCTAGAAGATCCTAATTAACGGAACAAGCACTCGGGCCCCCCCTCTCCTTCCAAACATCATCATCATCATCCACACAAACACCCCCGAAATGGGCAATCCGGGGCTTGAGAACAGCCCGGCTGGGAGCGAGGCGGCTCCTGTCCATGATCCAGGCTCCACCCCACGACGTCCTCCTCCTCCTCCCGCTGGCTCCAGCATGTGCTACTATGCATACATATGCATATACTGATGTATATGTAAAGACATATTTGCATCGTTTTTAATTTACTGGAAGTTACCGGCGATCGTTTTTCCTTTGATCTCTCCTTTATTATTATTGTTGCATTTTATTTTATTTTATTTTATTTTATTTTATTATTTTATTTTATTTTATTTTTTATTTTATTTATTTCATTTCATTTCATTTCATTTTATATTTTCCCTTTTCCTATTCTCGTTTGTTTTTTTTTTCTTGGCGAGGCTTTGCTGTGTATGCACCTTTACCTTCCGCTTTCTCCACGTTTCTGTTTCTATAACATTACAAAACAAGCACAGTGCTAATATTACCAATCCAGATGCTCCATTGGGCCTTAAAAGGAGAAGAGGATCTCCTTGCCCTGCTCAGCTGTCACACTGTCAGCTCGGAACTGCAAGTTTGATCGCCAACTTAACTTTGTATTAGGCAAAAGAAAACCCAGCCCCCACCGTTTTAAGATATAAAGGCGATACAGACATGCGTAGATAGATAATGCCTGTAATGGGGCTGTGTCATAGGATTAATAATGTCTCACGCTATATTATGGCCTGTGAGCACACTTATATCTGCCTTGATTTCAGGGACATTTTATTTCAAAGTCTTTTCTTAAAACGTGTACCTCCAGGCTGGGAGAGCTGACTCCAAGGAACACAATTGGTACATTCTGCCTTAAATACCGTGCTATTAAACTTGTCGCCTCTTATTTTAGCAGGTGTGCTTTAAATCCACCACCTGATTCTTTACAAGGAAGAAAGGCATTTTGCAGGTCGTTTAAAAATACTGCCCATGGCATTACTTTTGCTTCATCTGAAAAAATCCACAGGCCTTGAATGACATTACAAACACCGATAGCACGCCTCAGTTTGCATTATAGGGGAATCCTTACAAGGAAGAAGAGTGGTTTAAATCTCTTCCTTACTTTGTACAGGGGTGCTATATTTTTAAGCTAACAAAGCTATTCCATGAAAACAAATGTTTTATATGTATTATATATAAAATATTATATTATTATATGTTATATATTATATACTCTATACCATAAATGATAAATTATACATGTTACATATATAGTATAGTATATATATATAAAGGTCTAATTGAATGCACTGATAATTATTTTCATTAGGAATTACTTACCTGCATGAATGTACAGGGCAAGTTAGCCCTCCCCAAAGGCTGTCATGCATGTTTCTATTCATTTATATATTCTTAATATTTTATTTAATTATATTTATATATTTATTTTTAAATAAAGAGCATGCTCGGTCTGTGTTACTCTATGCCTATCTCACCACATGTATACTTTCCATTCTTTGGCGTGGCTGCCCTATGCCCGGCAATGTTCAAGGCCAGGTTGGACGAGGCTCGGAGCAACCTGGTCTAGTGGAAGGTGTCCCTGGCCATGGCCGGGGGTTGGAACTGGATGATCTTTAAGGTCCTTTCAACCCAAACCAGTTCGTGATTCTTACAGTATTTCCAGCGCTACTTCTCCCCCTAGTTTTAACAAGCTCCTCTCTGATAAGTCACCCAATCAGAAGTGATCAGACAGCTATACATAAAATGTTAAATAAATAACCAACCAAACACAAACCAGACCCAAACCCAGCACCCAGGAAGGAAGCTAACACCACCACCCTTCTGACTAGCTCTTACCTTACTGCATAACGCAATAACTCATTAGGGAAGGACCTTTTTTATTTTATTTTATTTTATTTTATTTTATTATTTTATTTTATTTTATTTTATTTTATTTTATTTTATTTTATTTTATTTTATTTTATTTTATTTTATTTTATTTTATTTTATTTTATTTTATTTTATTTTATTTTATTTTATTTATTTTATTTTATTTGCCAATTATCGGGTGCCGGGGACTCCCGCCATCCCAACCCACCGTTCTCCTCCCCTTCCTACGCTGTTAATTAGCTCATGTGTAGCTCTCATGTATCAGTCCCCCCCTCCCTCCTTTACCATATACTAAGGAGAGGGGAGTGCAGGGGTGTACTCCTCTGTGACCCAATCGTGCATCCTGCATCCTCATTCTCATTCTCTTCCTCCCTTTTCCCCCACTGCGACGGCCGCCTCTGCGCTCTCTTACCCCACGCCTCGCAGCGGCCCCGACGGGACGGAGATGGCCCCCCCCACCCCCCCAAAAGCACCACCCTCCCGGGATGGGATTGCCGGGGCTCCGCGTTTCAACATCATTCCCCCCCCCCCCTTCCTCCTTTTCACCCCCTCCCCACATAAGCGAACAGCTGCCCCGGGAATCGCTGCGACTGTTTTTGAATGAGCCCCATGCAGAGGCAAGGAGGGGAGTAAGGCGTGGAAGAGAGCGCCCTTCCCTCGTCTTGTATCTGCCTCCCTTCCTCCCCCTCCCCGACACTTAGGACTTGTAGTCTTGGAATAGGAACAATAAATACACCCTCCAGCACACGCGTTACCGAGTATCAGCCTTTTCCCATCTAAAAAGAGGGGAGCATGTGTTCCGCGGTCAGCCGCGCGAGTGCCACCGAAGTTGAAGGTTGCACGAATTTCGACCCGAGATAGGTAAATAAAGAAATTAATACATAAAAGCACTAAATAATGCACAGTTTTGGGGTGGCAGCTGCAGAGCCACGGAGATGAGACGAGATGCTGGGGCTGACATTAATAATACATGAAATAGTTCCACTTTCTCGCCTTATTTATTTATCTCTTTATTTATCTCTTTATGTATTTATTTATTTTGTCTTCCATGCTTTTAATACCCCGATTCCTCTAAAAGTTATGTTCAACATTTCTCACTTTGATTTTCTCCCTCGTCTCTTCAGCCCTATCTCCCTTCTTATCAAAAAGCGTAAATAATCGAGACTCCCGGAATGGTGGAGGAGAACTATTTTGGCACATCCTCTATACACAGACATAGTTGTTTTGGCATCATTTACTTTACATTATTTGAGCATGTTTAGAAGAGTGGAGATACAGTTATATAGGAAAGTGGTGTGAGGCATTCTTTTTTTCTTTCCTTTTCTTTTCCCTGGCAAGATAGAGACTGAAATGAAAAAAATGTAAACGGCAAACACATAGTATTGGGTGAAGTAACTGAAATTTGGCATGAGAAAAATAAGTGGGTTTTGTTTTGTTTTGTTTTAAGTAAGGAAAATGCCTATTTTAGAGCTTTCTGCCTACACACACAAATATTAAATCATAATTTTAATTCCTTGCACAAGAGCTTCCCTTGCAGATACACGCACAGGGTACCCCTGCTTTGGACTTAATAAAAGCAGACCCCAAAGCCATACCCCTCCTCTCTGGTTAAGCGCATCTCCCCTGATCAGAGGTAGGAAGTGGCAGGACAGGCGGCGGGGAGAACTGCAATACTTCCGCCCAGACTTCAAAATGCTCGCTCAGTGACGCGGTTTCCGGGCAGTGATGCGCAGCAAACTCTTTCCCGGTGGCGTTTTAGTTGTTTTAGCAGGCAGAGCGCCAGCTCCAGCACCAGCCCGGAGGAGGGTTTTAGCTGCCTGAATCGGCAGAAGAGGGACGAGCCCCATTTTCTGTTCTTTTATTTTCACCGTCGGTTTACACAGAGGCGGGGAAGAACTCACCGATGCAGGAGAGGTTTGAAATGCGCTGTTATTTCGCTGTTTTCGGTAATTACGGCCTCACAGGGAAGAGTAAACCTGATTTTACTGCAATTCCGGTCTGGAGGGTTTGTCCCCGCACATTTTTTGCATCCCCGCACCGCGCCGGACCCTTTCGCAAGCGGTTGGAGCAGGTGACAGGACACCCCGCTCCGACGCCCTGGTACCAGCTTCCGCGGGATGCTCCGGAGGGTGCAGGGGATGCAGGACAGCGACGCCTGTCGGGACCCGCGGGCAGGACCGGTGCAGTGGGAGAGCCGGCAGAGGTACCTGCAGGAGCAGGAAGGGGAGGGCAGAGGTACCTTCAAGGGTGGGCAGGAGAGGGCAGAGAAGGGCATGAGAGGATACAGCTGATAGAAGGGAGCAGGAGCGAGCAGACAGGACAGGAGCTGGCAGAATAGGCAGAGACTGTAGGATAGGGCAGGAGCTGCTGCAGCAGAGAAAAAGGGCAGGAGAGGGCAGGAGAGGATAGGAATAGGCAGGAGAGGCTAAAGTAGGCAGAGGCGGTCAGGAGCAGGTAGGAGAGAGAAGGACAGGATGGGGCGTCAGGAATGAGCAAGGCAGGACAGGAGAGGGCAGGGGGGGACAGAAACGGGCAAAGGAGAGCAGTGGAAGTCAGGACAGGACAGGGGAGAGTAGAGGAGTGCAGGAGAGGATAGGCGGAGCAGGAGAGGGCAGGAGTGGGTACTGAGGATAGAGCGGACAGGAGCGGATAAGAACGGGCAGGGGACGGCAGGGAAAGCAGGAGAGGGTAGGAATGGGCAGGAGGAGGTAAAGCAGGGAGGAGCGGGCAGGAGGCAGCAGGGGTGGGTAGCAACATGAAGGAGCAGGCAGAGCGAGAGGGCAAGACCCTTCGATGGAAGCGGTGCCCCTTGTGGCACGGTCTCCCCCGACGGGGAAGTGGTTTCACGGTTCCCAAACACCACCTCTCACCTCAGCGCCTGAGTCCCGCTCCACCAAAGGGTAATAATAATAAATAAAATTAACAATTATAGAGCATGGCGGGAATCACGACCAGTTCCTGACTGGAATCTGCCTGTGGCAGAGCATCCCAGGGTGATGAGCAGCACCCCTCGTCCACTCTAGGCAAGGCAACTTCCACACACGGAGAGAGGGTGAAATTTTCCCCCCATGTTAATGGTCGGGGTCAAAACAGGGTTTCGCTGTGCGGGTGCCTGTTTTGAGAAAATCGGGGCCTAAGAACGCTGGGAGGGGCGGATATCCCAGGAACGGCTACTTCAATATTCACCTCATTCTTTACTTAATTTGTACTGATGCTGCATGGAAAGAGCTGTTTTCTCTGAAGCACTTGCTAGCTGAACCTAGGAGGCATTGCCTTTCCCCGATTCTACCTTTCTCTTTTTTTGTAATAATAACGATGATGATGATGATAAAATATAAGGAAAGGTTTGGTGTTGAATAAAGGCAGATTTTAAACTTAGGAATGGGGAAGAGAAGCTCTGAGCGCGGTAGGCTCTCAGGAGGAAAAGACATTTAACTCCCGAGAAGCTGAACATTATGTTTGATTGTATTAACCTCCACTTCTTTTTGTTGTTCCTTTGAAAGTTCATTAACTGAGCTTCCGCCAAGTCGGTGTGCTTCCAGCACTGATTTCCCAGATCTCGTTCTAGGATTCAGGTTTTTTCGTATCTCTGCAGGCTGCAGGCAGAGGAAAGAATAACCTGGCTGTTTCGGAGCGTGTTTCTTCCACTCCTGCAGGAATGTATTTCTTCTTCTTCGAATAAATATAAAGAAAACCAATAACTCCTCTGGGTTTCACAGCGAAGAAAAGCTGTGGGCGCACTAGGATCAGGCATGTATATTAAATATATTTGCATTAAATATACTTATATTAAGGAGTGTCGTGGCCGGTATATGAGGTTTCAAAAGCACGCGTGGTACCCCCTGGCAAAGGCGTCCCTGTCAAAGGACCTGATGCATTCTCTGGGAACTGGGGAGGTGGATAAACACGGTTAAAAACAACAGCAAAACGCCGAGGGACTGCGGAGAGCCCTCGGTGCTGGGTTCTCACACCCGGGCCAGCGCCGGGGAAGAGGCTCGTCCGTCTGTTGTTCTGGGGAGGACTTTGTCCTTTTGTCCTAACTGACTCCCAGAACGGCCGAGGAGGCCTGTTTTGGCACTGAAATGTCATTTAAGCCACGGACCTCACTCATTTTGCCCTGGGCACGCCACTGTCTCCTTTCCTTCCCCGAACCTGCCCGCCCGTGCGAGCGGACAGACGGACAGACGGACGGCGCTGCTGCCGCCGGTACCCACGCTGCCGAAGCACCCCCCCATCCAAACCCTGTCTTTGTGAGGCGCATACATCAGACAAACAAATACTTCCAGCACTCCACCAACTTAATCCCACGGCCAGGTTCCATCCAGGGGCATAATAAGGGATATCGGGTGCCAGGGTCAGCGCTTGTCTGGCACCACCTCCATTCCCCCGAAAGGGCAACAGGTAGGGCAGAGCCCCTCACCCTGTGAGCCCCCTTCCGCCCCGGTTTTCCTCCCCAGCCTTTTAGTGCCAATGAAGAAATCAGGACATGGAGCTACGACCGAGCCAGGAGCTGCCAGCCCGCCGGCGGCCACCGGGGACACGAAGCGACCACAGCAAAGAGCCCCTTGCAGCTCGCTCCCTCTCAATCGATTAGGATATCTCCCCTTGCGGGGAAGGCAGCACTCCCCAGGCCCGTCCCACCACTACCTACCCTCTTCCCCCCGCAGCCCTGTCCCCTCTCCCTCTACTCCCTTTTCCCCTTCCCTCTGGTGTGATGCGATGCTCCGTGCGGGCACATTCAGAGTGCGTGTGCATTTAAAGAGCCCGTAGGTGAGAGCTCGTCAGCTGATACTCCTCACAACCCAATAGCTTCTACCCGTATGAATAACATTTGTCACTGACAGTTACAAATCAGGGGGTTGTTAAGGAGAAAAGGGGGACGCGGTGAAATCCTCCACTGTTCGCCCTGTCGCAGTCTGCGACTGACACTCTCCATCACCTCCTCCACTGTTCGCCCTGTCGCAGTCTGCGACTGACACTCTCCATCACCTTCCCCCCCCCCCCCCCCCCCGCTCTCGGTCCGGACTTCAACGTCCCCCCCTGATGTTTTTAGGAGCACGGGGCGCCAGTGAAATTTCCCACCTCGCCCCCAGCCCAGGACAGTCTTCGTGGTGAGACGACGCAGCTGCGATGTACCAACCCCCCCGGCAATCCGAGTACTGACCCCCCAGTCCCGCTACTCACCGCGGTCCCTCCGCAGAGGTCCAGGGTTAAGCTTCTCCAGCGCAGCCCCGCTCACCCAGGAGAGAGAAAGAGGAGGAAGGAGGGGAGGAGGGAGAGGGGTGGCCACGGTTAAGCCCCACTCTGAACTGCGAAGTGGTTCCCTCCTCCCTCTGGCCCCTGCATTTCCCACCCATTTGCAAACACACCGCCCCTGTCCCCAAATCACCCGCTGGGGGCGGTTGGTGGGGGCAGTATCACTTCTTTCAGTGTGGCCGTTCCTTCGGGACCTTCACCCAGAAGTCGGCTCATCCAGGAAAGACTCGGATTTGAGGCCAAAAAGAGGGGCTAGGTGACTACCCCACGCAGCCAGAGGGGCTGCCGCCGGGGCTCAGGTGGGCTGTGGGGGGTGGGGAGTAAAGGCGGGGACATCGCCTCCCCTCTTTCCTTTAGGGAATGGTGTTGTTCCTACCGGTGCTCTCAATGAAAGGCCGCTGCAAAAGGAGGTCGGCAGCAGGGGAGGGGGGATCGGGAAAGGGAAAGGGGGTCTGCCCGGGGTTGGGGGATCCTGGCTGCGCATCACCGAGGGAAGAGCTCTCCTTGGACCCCTGGAAACTTTCACGGCTGTAGACACAGCGATTTCCTCCTCCAGGTTCCGTGTCTGAGGGTTTCTTCTGTGATTTTCTCCGAAAGGCTCATGGAAAAACTGCTCCCGCAGGGACACCTTCCCACCCCCTCTTCGCCACGGTTTGCACGGCAGGATTGCTTCATTCTCAGCCTCTGCAGTGCGAATGACGGCAAAACATAATTTGCCATGCAGCTAATTGGGGGAGAGGACAACGCATCGGCTGTGGTTTCTGTGCTGTGATATGAGATTCTTTGTCTGTAACAGAGAGGAGTATTCGCCAGCGAGTTTCAGGGTGTTAATACACCATCTATCCCAATAAACAAGTAGCGTAGCGAGCTGTTCTACTAATGATTTCGAAATAAAATTCATCAGTAAAAATTACATTATACTGAAAAAGAGAGTGCATTAAAAAAAAAAGGAAGTATTGTAAGCATCCTACATCATCCTATATTATGTTCAGAAATAAAGTCTTTCTCGTCGATTTTGGTGTTATACAAAACTACTCATATAATAAACACAAACAGTTAAGTCAGACTAAATTGAGAATTACTATTATTTAAATTACCAAAATAAAATCCATCAAGCAATGTTGTTCATTCTAAGGAGCAAGGAAATGTTTTCCTTTTAACTCACTTATTTTCAAACAGAAACTACTCCATATTGGAACTGAATTCCTACCAAACCAGGAGTGTTGGCATCAGAACAACTGCTTGCACATTCTTGCTGTAAAGTTCCTACCTGAAGCAGGTAAAAATGAACAAGCAACCTCCTGGATTTGTGATTTCTCCTCCCACCCTTACCTTGTCTATAAACGCTGCTATTGGTTAGATATAGTCACTTTCTCTGGTTCTCTGGTGTTTGCTTCCTTCTGAACACATTCAGATTTATTCTTCAGGGCAGCTAATAAATGCATAGATAATAACAGGATGCTTTTTCTTGATTTTTTTTCCCCTTTCCGTCCCCCCTTTTTCCCCTTTATTTTTATTTATTTATTTAGTTAGTTAGTTAGCTATTTTTCAATAGGGATACATGAAAATCGTTTTCGACTTCAGAAATCTACTAACCTCTTTTGGGGCAAGTCAGCTCCTGTGATGTTAGCCATCATTTGCTGTCGAGCTCTAAGAGATCAAGAGGGAGTGTGAGGGGAAAGTGGATTATTAAGCATGAATTCATTACCAGATTGGTTGTCAACCCATTTAAATCTGTGCAATTGGTTTTAAAGGGGCAGAATAATAGAGACCTGTTGTTTAAGTTACAAAGGTGTGCGGCTGTTTGTTTTAACTCGTAACTCAAACTCATCTAATCTCTCTCATACAGGCCACATATATACCCAAGCTATCTTTCTCGATATAAATATATATCAATCTCTCTCTGTACATACTTATTTTGCTATCTCTACATCTACATCTATGTATCTCAATATCTCAATAACTAGGTACACATATTTAACAAGAGATGAGTCTTTTATACCTATATGTACATATCTATATCTAGTTTGAGTATATCTATGCATATATCTATGTATATGGCCGGTAAAGGCAAGGTATTCAGGTTTTTCAAATGAATTTAAAGGGGGAGGGAGGATTTGCTGAAGTTGAAATAGTTTATTCAAGGATTTATTAGATGATTCCAGTACTGCAGTTGTAGGTCACATAATTATCAGAAGCAAAATTTTGCCAAGAAGCTGATGCCATTCAAATGGAGATAAAACGTTTTAAACCCTACGTAATAATTATTCTGGTGATGTAAACCGCTCTAGTTCTATTTCCATCTTTCCTCTAAAGACTCTTTTTCTCCCCAAAACTCTGCTTGTAAATAGTACACCTCAAAATGAAGGCCGCTCAAAACCCGCCTAATTGGTGATATGAGCCGGAAACAGGGTGGTTGGTCAGTCCGTGGCACCCCCTGAAGAGGGTTCGGTTTAAAACAGGATGTGCTTCCTCCTCCCCTTCACTAGACGAAGTCACTTCAAGTACCTCATGAGTACAAAATGTGTTATTTTTGCCTCGGTTTTGTGAACAGCTTGACTTCATCTCTACAGCTAGCACTTCACGGATGGATTCAAGCATCCTGCAGTACCAGGATGGTGTACCAAGCAGGATGGAGTCAACACCTGCATTAGGCGAGTGGATGCTCTCCTCGGGGGAGAAACGAACAAGGATATAAAGTTTGCTGCATTCTTAGGAAGCCGGTTTGTTTTTAAGCCAGAGTGGAGCGCTATTATGAAAAAAAATGCGCTTTATTAATGAAGAGACCGCTGCTGAGGGAGAGAGGGGGCAGAGAGTCGGGCAGGGGGGACCCTTCTGAGAAGGTGCTAACCTGCTCATCCCGAGGTGCATCAAGCTCTTCTTTCAGAGAAAAACTGTCCCATGTCTACAGGGATCGCTGAAAACGAGGATTTAACGTGAATTGCTCCAGTTACTTTTCTTTTTTTTTTTTTTTTTTTTTTTTTGGGTGGGGGGGAAGGGGGATGGGAATGGGGATCCTTTCCAGTCACGCTTAAACGAGATACTTTTCCTCAAACGGCGCAGAAACCACAGCAGACATTTTCAAAAGAGCACGCTATTTTCCCTCTTGGTGATATTTTTTAATATTTATTTTTGTATTATTTTCTGTTTGTTTGGTTTTAATTTTTTTCCCTTCTTTTTATTTCTTTTTTCTACTTTTTTCTTTCTTTGATATTTTCTTCTTTTCTTCTCTTTTCTTTTTCTTTTCTTTTTTCCTTTTCCTTTTCTTTTCCTCTCTTTTTCATTTCTCTTTTTATATATTTCCCTCTTTTTTATTTCTCTCTTCTGTTTATTTCTTTTCTTTTTCTCTCTTTTCTCTTTTTCTTTCTCCTTATTTTTATTTTTTACTTTTCTTTTGTATCTCTTCCCCCTCCGCCCCCAAATAAACAGCTATAGACTTGCTTATCACAGCAGGGGAAGGGAAAAAATTCACTCTAAGGAGCTGTTAAACCACCACAGGTGTATTGATGGGGATCAACCAGGAGGGGGGAATCAGCCGCTCATAGAACCCAGCCTGCAGTCCCAGCCCGGTGCTAGACCCCTTCGGGGGGATTTCGTACTCCAAGGCCCTGCAACCCCCTTCCGCACCGTGAACCCCCTCCCAGCTCATCTCTGCTGTTGTACCTACGATTGAGAACGGGACTTTCAGGTTGCAGAATGCAGATTGCAAAGCTGCGCTGAGGAAACCCCTCCTGGTCCTACACGGACACCTTCTCCCCAGTACGCTGCTTCTTCTCTCCTCTTCTCCCCCCAGAAAACAGCCCCCAACCAAACCCGCTTCCTTCTGCGCGTGTTTCCTAAAACTGGGATGGGAAGGAGGCAGGACTTTCCTTCCAGCGCAGGAGAAAACGCTTTTTGCTTTGGTTTGGCAGGAGGCAGCGCCATTCGGAGCAGACACCTCGTGCCTACTCAGGGCGGAAGGCACCCCTCCGCCTCCAATCTTCCACCTTCCCACTCTGTCACCGAACTTCACCAGCGTGAAACCGGGAAAGCAAACACCAAAACCCCGCACTTTGTGCATGTGTGTCCGGCCGGGGCTTAACACCAGGTTTCCATCCCGACGTCAGTGCTTGTGCCCGACCCCAGCACCCTCTGGAGGGACGCACGCCATTACAGTGCATAACATGGTGTCTATTGCATATAATTATTGATAATCACCGTTATTACTAAAAGAAAGCACAAAGAAACCAACCTGCGGAGCGGAGCGGTCCCCTCTCCCCGGCACGGAAGGACGGGCGACGGATGATGTTGGGGGGAGCGGCGGAGCGCTGGGCGTTGCTGCCCCCTGGCGGCGCCGCGCGGAGCCACTCCCGCTGCGCCCAGCGGAGCCGGAGTAACGCGGAAAGAGTAGAAAAAGCAGGGGGAAATGAGTAATAACAGTACTAGGAAGGACCCGCGGGGGACGCCGGAGCGAGCAAACGCGCCCTCATAATAGCTGATGTCCCAGGGGAAGAATAGAATAGAATAGAATAGAATAGAATAGAATAGAATAGAATAGAATAGAATAGAATAGAATAGAGGAATAGGGAGAGGGAGAGAAGGAAGGAGGGGAGGAAAGAAAATGAGAGAAGAGAGAATAGAATAGAAGGGAAGGGATGGGAAGAATCAGAGCAGGCCTAAAAATAAATGAAACTTTCTGCTTTTCAAAAGTTGCCCAAAACTTTGGAAAACCACCAGGGAATGTGGTCGGCGGGTGTGCACCTTCCTGCTGGTGCAGGCTGTGGCAGGTCTGGCTGGAGCAGCCGGGAGCCAAAGCGAAAAATAGGGTAAAAAAATGGAAATTTGGAAATGGTGATGGGGGGTGTGTGAAGCATGAGGAATAGTGCAGAAATTTTTGGGGAACATGGTGGAATGAGGCAGAGGAGTGGGGTTGCACCAAGTGGGGGTGTGGAGGCAGGGGCATGGCCTAAAGTAGTGTGAAATATTACCTGCAGAGGGGAAAAAACAGATGTGTGACTGCATTTTCTAATTCTTTATATTTTTACTCCTTTTTTCCCCCTTCCCCCACAACTTTTTTTTTTTTTTCTTTTTTTCCCCTTTTTCTTCATTTTTTCTTGGATTTTTCCCTTTGCCGGGTGCCAAGTTGGTGTAGGTGCTCTCCGGTTCCCCCCCCATGGCTCCCCACTGCTCTCTGCCAGGATGCCTGCCTTGGGTATGCAGCAGCAATGCATAATCTGTTTAAACTTGAAAACTTCATAGGAAATGATGAAAATAAAGGTGGATTTGAGGAAAAGTGGAGCTCCCAGCACCCTGCAGTGACAGGTGAAAACCAGTGGGATCCAGCAGGAAAGTTGAGTAATAAAACCCCATAGGGCTAACTGAAGCCAGGCTTTACTGTAGCGATGATTTATAAGCTCACACCACCCCATATTCTTTTTCCATTGCAGAACAACTAGATTTGGGAAAGCAGTGTCATGGGTGGCTCACAGTGAAAAACTGCTACTTTACAACTCCCCCCCTGCCCAATCCTCCTCCAGAAAGAGTTGAGTCTGTAGGTTCATGTCTTGGTGAGCATGAGACTCCTTCATGGAACACAACGTGAGGAGTAAATCTGCCCCCCCCTCTGTCCTCTCTTCCTTCCACCTACTCTTGCTTTCACCAGAAAAGGAAAAGCAATCCATGAAGGGAAATATTTATTTATATTAAGTGATATTAGCTCGACTGAGTGTTACAGGCCCTTCTCAGTGACAGAGCTGTGCTGCGACTGAGAGTAAAACACCAAGTTTGGGATTTACTTTAGCAAAACCCAGCTGTTTCAATGCCAGCCAACCCTTTCAAAGCTGTTGCGACGGTGGTGGAGAATGAGAGTCTTGTTTCTTCTGCCTGGCCTTGCTTCCCACACAGCCGTTCTCCTGCTTTGCCTCCGATTACTCACCCCAAAACACTGGGTTTTTTCCTATTTTGCCTGAATTTTCAGACAGACTTGTAGACATGAAAAACACTGTATCTGGTATTAGGCAGCAGGCATTCAAAAGTCAAGCACGATGAAAATGAAGCCCTAAATACTTGAAAACCAAATCACCTTGCATTTCCTAAGGATTGTTGTAATCAAGAATTTTTTCTGTCCTAAAGTTTTCCTTGTCCATGAATGTGGGTACAATAGTTTTCCTTTGTGACTTCATGTTCCACAGTTGTTAAATACAATGGCTAAAAGCTCAGATACTTCTTATAAACTATACCTAAGTGCCAATATATGATTTTGATGAATAAACCCCAGACAACTGGTAAAACAGAATTCAAAGTCTATTCTTTGTAAGACACTTATGAAAGAGTAAGATCAAAATGGATAGAAATAACATGTGTCCAAAGCAGCTGAGATAGATGTTTATATAAAACATTTTCATTTTATAGATAAAGTTTATATAAAACATTTTACAAGAACAAATAGAGGCAGGACAAGGGGGAATGGCTTTAACCTGACAGAGGGAAGATTGAGATGAGCTCTTAGGCAGAAGTTCTTCCCTGTGAGGGTGGTGAGGTCCTGGCACATGTTGTCCAGAGAAGCTGTGGCTGCCCCATCCCTGGCAGTGTTCAAGGCCAGGTTGGTCAGGGCTTGAAGCAACGTGGTCTAGTGGAAGGTGTCCCTGCCCATGGCAAGGGGGTGGAACTGGATGAGCTTTAGGGTCCTTTCTAACTCAAATCAGACTGTGATTCCATGATTCTATGATTCTATGTTAGATGCAAGGTGCCAAAAGCCTTTATTACGGCTTGAAGCTAACCCCCACCTCTAGTCCAGGTTTTTCATATATTTCTAATTGCTTTATATAATATACTGCAGGCTACAATATAGAATCATATAATCATAGAATAGTTAGGGTTGGAAAGGACCTAAAGATCATCTAGTTCCAGCACCCCTGCCACGGGCAGGGATACCTCCCACTAAACCATGCCACCCAAGGCTCTGCCCAATCCAGCCTTGAACACTGCCAGAGATGGAGCATTCACAACTTCCCTGGACAACCCATTCCAGTGCCTCACCACCCTTACAGTAAAGAATTTCTTCCTCATATCCAATCTAAACTTCCCCTGTTTAAGTTTAGATACTCACTTTCTCAGCCTGAGTCACTGTAACATATAATACCACCACTAGTGTTGTTTTTGTTGTGTATTTAATTACTAATCTGTCCTGGGTTTAGCCCACAGCACAACATTATCAAATAAAGGAATATGTTACAGTGGTACAAATGTGAAAAATCAAATTTAAATTTGTATTTCCTTTTCAATCAATTAATTTAATTACAAATGTTTTGGACCATTAATCTTTTAGAAATGTTGGGCAATGCTGATATTCTATATTTCTTCTTTTAGGATTTAAATGTAGACCAAAACTGTATTCAGCTTTGCTGTCCCATACTGATTCAATGATACAACTCTTTCTCATGTCATATTGGCATCCTGAGAGCTTCACTTTCTGACATAGAGCTGAACTTGTAAGATAACTGCTTCTCTTAACAGCTTAAGGCCTCTAGACTTGAGGCATAAGCAGTTACAAGACTTCCACTAAATTTTCCAAAAGCAAGAGAGGATTTTCAGCCCTTGAATTACATTTCACAACACTCGGTAGAGATGAAGAGTGCAGACCAGGCCAAAACTGCGATGATTTCAAAGTTAATACATGCACTTCACAAAATTTAGGGTATTAAAAAATTCATGAAGCACAATTTTCAAAATTCAGGTCATGTATTTTTGTGAGTGAAAGCAGAGAGACACTTGATGGAATTAGTTTCAGTGAAAGAAAGGAGTATTTTAAACAAAATTACAATTACATTGTTCTTTCTATTCCCTGGTATTTGATACGATTCAGAGTTTCAAATATTTAGTAGGCCAGAGGCCAGCAATTAGTCACTCCCTGGAGTATCAGATGAGTGCTCCTGTAAATTTAAACCTGAGTAAATATGTGTTTTGGCTACACCAGGAAAAACAATATCTCAGATTTCCAGAAGGGATTGACTGAACTAAGCAGCTACCCTTAGAAAATACAGCTTCCTTCTGTTGAAAAATGTTTTTTAGCAACAAACTGATAATCTTCTCTGTTTCCTAAAATGGACCACTTGCCTCCCTCACTACCCCTAAAAAGAATTCAGCCTTTAAAACTGGATGGAAAGAATACAATTAAGTAAAAAAAACCCAGCAAGTAAAACATAAAACTCTACTTGCAAGTTTTCCTTACAAATAGGAAAAAGCCAGGCAGCCAAAGAACTATGCCATTACCAGCAGCATTTTCCTAAGGAGAATTTGGTGCACTAAGGTAAGAGGCAGCACTACTTCAAGAGACTGCTGAGTTAAACAGGTTGGTTTTTCACTCTTTTAGTAAAAGTAAAAATGAGAAAATACCACCTGCCCTATGTACAGATAAACTGGCTTTTTTTTTTTTTTTTTTTTTTCCCCACAATCATAGACATCTCCTGTTACACACACTGTCCTGATAGGATATCTTATTTTAAAATTAGTTTAGCATGAAGAACAGGCATAGAATTGTAGAATCACAGAATCAAGAATCATAGAATCAACCAGTTTGGAAAAGACCTTTAGGATCACTGAGTTGAACAGTTGTCCCAACACTGCCAAATCCACCTCTAAACCATGCCACTGAAGGCCTCGTTTATACAGCTTGTGAACACTTCCAGGGACAGTAACTCTACCACTGCTCTGAGCAGCCTGTTCCAATGCCTGACTGGCCTTTTATTGAATAAGTTTTTCCTAATAACTATCTAAACCTCCCCTGGCACAGCTTGTGGCCATTTCCTCTTGTCCCATTATTTGTTCCCTGGGAGCAGAGACGATCCACCTCCGGGCTCTGCCCTCCTTTCAGGCAGTTGTAGAGAGCCATAATATCCCCCTGAGCCTTCTCTTCTCCAGACTATATCCCCCAGTTCCCTCAGTCATTCCTCATCACACTTTTGCTCCAGGCCCTTCACCAGCTCCATTGCCCTTCTCTTGACCTACTCCAGCAGCCCAATATCCTGAATTTCTACTTTGAATGGTTTTACTCTTGGAAGTGGGGCAGCTGTCTTCCTTCACCAGTTGACGAAGAATTGGTATGGTTACATGGTAGAACCATGTGTGGTTTGAAGGGGCTGAATGTCAGGGTCTGATCACCAGACGCAGTCTGCCCTCAGCATTTACAGGGGATTCCAGCAGTGAAGACAAATATGAGGAGGCCTGCTGGAGGAGCAGATGGAGTGAGTTGCGAATGTTGATTCCCTTCAGCACAAAATTAAATGATCCAATTGCTTACGTATCACACACTTTTCCCTAATACATAACAATAACCGACCAGTTTGTGACAAACAATGTGAGATCTTGGTTTGTTTGCAAGCCCTCTGCACCATGATGCCAAAAAAGGGGTATGGTGTGTACTGGTCCCTGTTTTCTCCTGATGTTCTTTTGCATTTTTCATTTTTCTCAGATGGTGCTGATGGCTGGGTTTTCAGATTCAGACTAACTGTTGACATTCTCCTATAAAACCTTTCTTCCCTCAGCATATTGCACTTGTGACAAAGGCAGCTTCTTACTACTTCCCACCATATTGTCACCATGCAACAGCAGCAACAGCCTCCCCCCCCCACCCCCCCCGCTGAATTGTCCAAACATTGATTCTCACATTTGCTACTGCTGGGTTATTATAACACGTCTGTTTAGCATTCAGCATGGGATTTCTTTCCTGTGGCCCACAGACTGTCTGGAAGGCAGAGTTGGTGCATGCTTTGTAATAAATCACAAGTATCCATCCTTTGATTACTCTTCTGCCCTCTTACATGAAGAAATATCACATTTCTACAGCAGAAGGCTCATAGCCTCCCTCCTCACCTTCACCCATCCCACCTAATCAAGTCTACATTCTTCTTGTCCACTCTGATGAACCTATGACAAGTTTCTCCTTAAGAATTCCATGACCTCTATTACAGCTGGATCTTCTTACGCCTTAAATACTACATTCTGCCTTCTCTCTAAAACCCATCTCTCTGCTGGCTACATCTTCTGGCTTCTTCTGCTGTGGGGGGGGGGGGGGGCTTTATTTAATGTTTCTTTCTACCCTGATAAGTTCTTACTGCTATGACCATCTTTAGCAGCATAAACAGCATAATAGCCTTATTTCACACTCTCAGTAAATTTTGTTTTTTTCCCAGCAAATTAAATGGATTATGCTGCCTATAGTAGTTACACATACAAAAAACTGAGCCATTTTCTTCAGTCATACGTCAATAATGGGATAAAACTCTTCAAATTGTATGGATTAGAGTAACAGAAACAGCACTGAGCCAGGCTTTGTTTTCTCTCCATCTTTCATATTTAGGTAGCAAGTTTAGTTTACTGTAAGAAATAAGATTGTGGCTTTTGATCATGAGATCAAGAATGGAAAAGAAGATAAACCCCCCCTCATATGATATTTCTTTGCATAATCTTGCTTCTTTGCCTAAAAGAAGAATGGGGAGCACACATACTAAATGTTAGAATTACCATTCTCCAGTAGGTCACTGCAGTGATTTGCCTTTTGGAAGGACATGACAAACTCAGTAAAGTTGCTGGGCACTAAAGCTAACTGCTGTGCCTTAAAGTCTACTGTTTTCTGAAGGAAAACATGCTTGCAAAAGGGAAGCTGGGGTGATGGACCTCTGCATTGTTCAGCTTGAGGGGAAATGCATGGCATCTCTAATCCATCCCCAAGAAGATGGAAAACAGAGGCAACATCATGATTACCACTTTTTGAGTGTCAGGCAATGCGAAAAGCCGTCTGCTTGTCTTGCCACCAGGTCCCTTAAGATGATGTTCGAGTTCTTTATCTTTTCAGTGATTTATCGATGAATGTTGCAGTTTCACCTCTGTGGAACTGAACTAGTCGCACATACAAAGTCCCTCAGTTGGTTTGATAATCAACAAATCCAGGCCAGAATTTGCAGGAGAGTCAAAATGCAGGCAAAGTCAGTGGATGCCAAATCCAAAGCTTTCTTTAGAAAACCTTTCACTCCTCACACCAATTTCTTCAAAATCTAAACTTCTGTGACTGGCAAAATCAGCTGCGGAGATTTATACTTGAGCCAACACAGCATCCATTACCCACCTTTGTTTTAGCACTTATTTCTGCAGGCTGTACACAATCCTTCCTGATGGCACTGTTGTGGAAGGGCTCTTAGGGAAAAAAAGGAGTGATTTGTTCCTTTGTTTCCATTGTACACTGCTTGTCCTCCAGCTTTGCATGAAATCTTAACTGCTGACACATTTCATTAGTTATTTATTGAACAACATACTCAGGCAATTTTGAATAGTTTTTCTTGTGTGCTATGCTTTTGGGACCAAATTTATTGTCTACCTTGTCATCAAAGACACACCAAAAAATCTTGCTCTTGATACATTTTGAAATTAGTAATTCTCTAAGGCAGCATCATGCTCTCTGGGACCAAAAATTGACGTTTGCCATGAAAATGATCTGATTTTATATACAGACTTTCAGGCCTTTTCATCCTCAGAATAAGGATGCATTGCCTGTGAACAGCAGAAGACTGTCTGCTTCAAAACTCAGCACTTATCCTGAGATACTTTTCTAAATATATTGTATGTTTGGAGCTACTCAGGACTATTTTTCAACAAGATTTTGAGTCGTTGTGAAAGACTATTAATTGTCATTTCTCAAAAGGTGCACATTGCTGCCAGTAACAACCCTTTACATACCAAACAAAGTACAAAACCAGAACAGAACAGTTCTGAATCACTCATTATAAAGCTCCTATCTTTCTGTACAGTCCCAATTTTTTTTTTTTTTGAATGTCATGTTACTCAGGACAAATTAAATAATGAATTTAACATCAATCTGAGGTGGCTTTCGTGAAGAGGCTGATGGATGATTCTATGATTCTGTGATTAATCAAGAAGAAAATGAAAGATGGCAGCACAACTACTGCCAAGTAGCAGTTTTATGGAAAATGGCTTTAATCAAAGAAATGTGATTTCAGTTTTATGAGGTAACTGGGCTGGCTGACAAGAGTCACTGCAGAGTTTTGCACAGCTGTTTGATTTCGAGTGAATGACAGTCTGAGGACTATCAGGCTATCCATAAGGCATATGTTATTATGAATTAGGAACTGGTCAACTAGTAGATCTCAAAACACTGGTGTCAGTGAAAAAAATACATCAAATAAGTGTCTTCCTGACAGGATTCCCATAGATCAACTGATGATACTGTTCTTTCCAACATTTTATTAACTATCTGAAGCTAATTAAGAAATCATAACAGTCAATTTTTGCAAATGACATAAGCTTTGTACATGAAAGAAATAATGTCAGTTGTACGGGAGTCATACAGCATATTTTAGGTCTGTAGCTAACCTGGGGCAGTGTCATGATTTAAGCCCAGCCTATCACTCAGAAACCATGCAGCTGTTCGCTCATTCCCCCCCTTCCTCCCCCTGCTCCAGGATGGATGGGGATGAGAATCGAAAGAGTACCTCCAACAGGCTGAGATAAGAACAGTCCAGTAGCTAAGGTATAACACAAGCCACTGCTGCTGCCATCAATAATAATAATGATAGGGGAAATAACAAGGGAAGAGAATACAACTGCTCACCACCTGCCGACTGATACCCAGCCTGACAGAGCAATGATCTAACTCTTCTGGGTAACTGTCCCCAGTTTATATACTGGGTATGTCGTGCCGTGGTATGGAATACTTCTTTGGTTAGTTTGAGTCAGGTGTCCTGTCTCTGCTTTCTCCTGGCTTCCCCTCTTCCCTGGCAAAGCATGAGACTCAGAAAGTCCTTGGTCAGAGTAAACATTACTGAGCAGCAACTAAAACCATCAGTGTTATCAGTGTTGTTCCCAGGCTGAAAGTCAAAAACACAGCACTGCACCAGCTACTAAGAAGAAGAAAAATGACTGCTGCTGCTCAACCCAGGACAGGCAGCCAATGCATTTTCTAGTACATGCAAGTCAAATGCAAAGTCATGCACCAAGGGACAACAGTTGCAACCACCTGCAGAGTGGTGGTTCGTTTGAAAGCAATGACCTTGTACAGGTTCACAATCTACAGGCAGCTGAGCAGTAATTCTCATCTTCAGACTGCTGAAAAAAGACTAATCTGTTCATGAATGGTGATAAAGAATTAATGTGTACAGAAAGATCATTCTGCATTTTCGCACAGCTCAGGAATGGTGTGTCACAACCAGGACACTGTCTCATGTTCACATTTCTGCAGGTCCACCTTTTGGAGTGGTGGAAGCTGAAACGTTGGAGAGCATGCCTAAAAACTGCTTGAATGCTGGGGAAAGCAGAAGGCTATGTCAGGCAAATAAATGTATCTGCTTACCAAAAAATGAAAAAGTAAAGTCTTGTTTACATGACGTAAAGAGTTTTACAGGGAGAAATGTACTGAAGGGGTCTTCCTTGCAGGAAGGAAAAAAACACAGATAAAAAGCTGTATTTCTCAAGAGCAGGCACATTAATGTACAGACTACACCACTAGCACAAGGTAAGAGAAGACCTCCCTAATCCTTACTATCCTGCCCCAAAGATATTTTTTATAGAAAAATAGAGTCACAGAAATGTTTGGGTTGGAAAGGACATTAAAGCTCATCCAGTTCCAAACCACTGCCATGGCCACAGACACCTTCCGCTAGACCAGGTTGTTCCAAGCCCCATCCAGCCTGGCCTTGAACACTGCCAGGAATGGAGCAGCCACAGCTTCTCTGGGAAACCTGTGCCAGGGCCTCACCACCCTCACAGGGAAGAACTTCTGCCCAAGATCTCATCTCAATCTCCCCTCTGCCAGGTTAAAGCCATTCCCCCTTGTCCTGTCCCTACAGGCCCTTGTCCAAAGTCCCTCTCCAGGTTTCTTGTAGCCCCTTTAGGCACTGGCAGCTGCTCTAAGGTCTCCCCTTAAGCAGCCTTCTCTTCTCCAGGCTGAACAAGCCCAGTTCTCTCAGCCTGTCTCCAGAGCGGAGCTGCTCCAGACCCTCACAGCACCTTTATCATGTTGGTAGTAACTCTGGATGCATGCATTAGTACATTTTAGCATATTAGTAAGCTCAGCATAGGGTGTCATGTGAAAATCTACAGCCCACAAGACACCAGAACTCATCTGAAATGATCTCAGATTTGTCTGGTTTTCTAGCCTCAGGGAATCACTTAAACCATCTAACTAAACAATTGAGGAGGTCAGTCCCTGTAGGTACTGAGCAGTCACTGGAGGGAGACAGAGTCCTCCATGAGAGTATTTAGAGACTGTTTCAGGAGGAGCTTTTTTTATAGCTATAGGGGTTGTTTGTGAAGAGAACCATTTTGTGATGCTGGTGGTAGGGCAGGGGTGGCCAGTGCTGATGTATGTGCATTGCCCCTCCATTCCATGCTCCTGGGCAGAAGGAGGCACTGGGATTCAGTACTTACCCCAGCAGGGAAGGGAACAGGACAGTCCAACAATGTCATCCCAAGCGTCCTGGGAAACAGAACGGTCTCCAAGGGGTGAGTGCTGCAGGGGCAGGTGGTATTTCAGGTGTCCGTGCAAAAGTTAAAAAAGGCAGCATAACTGAAGGGCTAAACTGCACTGTGGAGCAGCGGCAGATGTCAACATGAACGGCATGCCTGGTACTGTGGATGCCAACTCCACAGCATAAATTTCTGGGACCAGAGTGTCAGACAGCTGACCTGCAAGGCTCAGTTTCATCTGTCTCTGTTGCCTGGGAGGGAGAGGTGATATTCTGCTGCTGGCAATGGGAACCAGGAAGGGAGGTGGGACACAAAAGCTGGCAGCACAGCAAGAAATCCAGCTTTTCTTATGCAGAACCAAGATGTGAAGTTATGTTCCTGTAAAAGCAAAAATTCCAGCTGCCAAACTTCTACACAGCAAGGAAAATCCAAACATGGATATGCTCATGGAGAAAAACTCTTGCATTTCCAGTGTACAAACAGCCCACAAAGAGGCACATTTCTCCCTCCCAGAACACACATTATTTCGTGTAGCTGCGAAATAAAGTTGTCCTGGAGCTGCCCCCTTCTTTTATGCTGAATCATTCACATTCTAAACATTGCTGTGAGGGTGGTGATGCCTTGGCGCAGGTTGCCCAGAAAAGCTGTGGCCGCCCCATCCCTGGCAGTGTTCAAGGCCAGGCTGGATAAGGCTTGGAGCAACGTGGTCTAGTGGAAGGTCTCCCTGCCCGTGGCAGGGGGTGGGAGCTGGATGAGCCTCAAAGCACCTTCCAGCACAAACCTTTCTGTGATTCTGTGTTTCTATGACATCTTCTTTTAGACATTCCTCATTCTCTTTTCTTCATATTTATTTATGCTTTTAGTGACACCTTTGTCCTCTTTCCTTCTCATATGCACACTTGTCAAGTCCTGTCACCTCTCCCTGCACATCAGAGGATAGCAGTGCCTGTAATTCAAACTAGTGCTGCTCTGTGCTGTGATCCTGCTTCACCCTGAGGCAATGTGCACTGCCATATGCTCCCAGGTTTTGTTTACAAAGATGGCAATTCAGGTAGTTAGTTGATTGTTTTATTTCATGACATTAAATAACACAAGAAGGTGAACATTCTTGTAGTTTTTCCCTTGTAGCCAGCTTTTTTTGGCATGGATTGTGTGGTATGTTTCCTTAAACCCTGCCCTCACAAACACTGTAGTGGTAAAAGAACAGGAACTGACCATAAACTTTTACCTGCTACTGATTTTACTCAAAGGTAGGGCTTTTTGCATTAATCTCATAAAGTTCTCTAAACATTTATATTCAAGTTCCATTATTGTGTATCATGAACAATAAATTTAATTCTACCATAACTATGTACTTAAGCACAAATATAAAACTTTTTTTGTCTCATTCCAGCTTTGTACATTATAGAAAATATTGACTACATAGTGTTTAATTGCAAACCTAGATAAAATTATGAACAATCTTGAGAATCTTTTCAAATACACCATAGACTTCAATGAAGAAAGAAGATAATATGATCTTAAGGTCCTTTCCAACCCTAACTATTCAATGATTCTGTAACATCAACTCATTAGAAAAAAAGAGTTTCCATCTCTACATTCAGAGATTTAAGGTCAGAAAGGACTATTTGTACCACATAGTGAGATGTCTCTATTTCCAAGGTGCAGAAGTTCATGGAAGAGAAGGTGAATGGTATTTTTAACCAAAGGCTTGCAGCTGAGAGCAGCAAAGCAGCAGCACTAGCAGCTCCTAAGCTTCTCTGCCCAATGGGAGATGCCAGCATGTGTCTGAGGGCAGAGCTAAGCCCATAAGGATGATTAACAAGCTGGGATTTTACCTGCAGATCTGTCAAAACATAGAGCTATTAACGTTACCACATGCAGAGAGAAGAGCACGATTGCTTCTGGTAACACTAAACTCAGGGCCTGTGGCTCATGAAAACAGTGCCATAGGTGTCACAACACCCATCCTCATCTCCCCTGTTTTGACAAGTACCTGCTCCTGCAGCAGAAAAAGAGCTCCTGCTGCTTGCCCAGGAGTAAGGAGGGATGCAGAGTTAAGCTCCCACAACATGCAAGAAGCTTTAAAATCCCTATTAAACTGCTTTGACATTTTTCCTTTGTGAAACCTGTGCATCAGGAATGGGGATTAGCAGATGAAGGGGCAGATCCCAGTTTTATGGTAGGGTTTAGGCTAATGGGGTCTGCACAGGAAACCACCCAAGGGAGATACCTGGGCGCTGCAAAACATTTTACCTGCCTGCTGCAATGGTCAGGCAGCTCCCAAAGGCCCTGCTAAGTGTTTGGGAAGTGCCTTTGGATAGTCATGTTCTGCTCAAAAGCCTGCTGAAGGCAACTGGCACCCTTCCAGCACTTTCAGTGGGCTTCAGCTTGAAACATGCACAGACAGTTCAAGCAAACTGATTATGTATTTGTGCAGGACTATTTTGACAAAACACCCTTATCAGGTTGGTATTGTATATCTCTTTGCCTGCAAAGCTTGATTTATAGTGTCGTGGTTTAAGCATCTCTAACTCACGCAGTCTCTCACTCAATTCCCCCTCTTTCTTCCCCCCACTCCCAGAGGGATGGGAAGGAGAATCAAAAGAATACAACTCCCACAGGTTGAGATAAAAACAATTTAATAACTAAAGTATAACACAAATCACTACTGCTACCACCAATAATAATAATGACAAGGCAAATACAAGGAAAGAATACTATTCTCACCACCTAATACCAAGCCAGACCACTCAATGCACCCCCCCTTTCTGGGTCTCTCCTCTCCGTTTTTCACATCCTGGGCATGATGTGCTGTGGTATGGAATAACCTCTTTGGTCAGTTTGAGTCAGGTGTCCTCCCTCTGCTTCCTCCCGGCTCCCCTCCTCCCTGGCAGAGCATGAGACTCAGAAAGTCCTTGATCAGACCAAAACATCACTAAGCAGTAACTGAAACACTGGTGTTATCAGCACTGTTCCCAGGCCCAAAATCAAAAACACAGCACTGCACCAGCTACCAAGAAGGAGAAAAATGACTGCTGCTGCTGAACCCATGACAATAGTCACACAAGTAGGACCAAGCCACCAAGTCTCTCTGCCCCTTCCCAGAGATGGAAGAAACTAATTCCACAAACCAAGAAGTTTCTCTATTCTAGGATGCAAACCAAGGCAAGTCTGACATCCTCTCTCACCACGAAATTAGCATGTATGTCTACATGTGTCTTTTGTTCACTTGAGGATTTGCAGTTGAAAAGGTCCTGAATGGATCAGAAGTCTCTGACACAGGATAAAACTGAGACAGAGAAAGAATGGCTTGCCTGGGAGGGATAGTGGAATATTTATTCATTTAAATTTAAAGGGTAATTAAGGTGAAAAAATTGCCTAGACAAGGCACTAGGCATCTAAGACATAATTAATAATAGTATAAATTCCTAGCAGCAAAAATAATGATTTGGAAGATAATCTTAGCCAGCCAGTTACAAAAGCTTTGTTGCAGACCTTCATCACTGCAGGAAGAATATTCTCATTCTCTCCACAGAACCTTACTGAACAGATGTCTTTTGCAGCATGCTCAGAAGAACGACAGCTCTGAATCATACACATTACACAACAGAGAGGAGGTTAAGATTATCTTTGCAACCTTAACTTCAACGTGACACCCATATGCCATGGCTTGACAGACCTTTGCAAATGTCTTTTAACAAAGACTTTTAAAAGTATTCCTGTTTTGTTGTCTGTCTGTTCATTAACTCTGTTATTATTATTAACATTGATAATCTAGCATTCATCAAAAACTTCTTCAGAATTAAAGGGGGACAGGATATCAGAAATGAAAGGCAAAAAAAGGAGTTTTGTCTTTAAAAGCATTGCAAAGCTCTTCTGAGCTTAAGCTTGGGGACAAGAAGCTTCTCTTTTTTTTTTCTTTTTTCTTTTTTCTTTTTTCTTTTTTCTTTTTTCTTTTTTCTTTTTTCTTTTTTCTTTTTCTTTTTTTAATAAAAAGGCTGAAGTCAAGAGTTTGGTAGACAGTTTTTGGTTTTATTGTACCACACAGTAGATGGTGAAAACCTGAGATCCAAAGCACTTTGTTAACTGTTGTATAGGCACCAACATGTCGGAGATGGCCCATGCACTAGCGACTGGTCTGGCATAATAAGACCTGGATAGTAAGTCTCTCTGTGAAATCTAAGTATCACAGAACTTACACAGGTTGTCTACATGAGATCTGGATAGTCTGGAAAATCTCCTCTGCCTGACCTGCTCTCAGTCCATTCCAAACCCCTGCCTTTCAGCAGGGGGGTCTATAGATGCTTATCCCCTTCTCAGCTGCCTGACCCTCTGTGTTGCTGCACAGCTCATATTCCTAGCTGTGAACACTGAGTCATGTGCTTTAATACTGTCACCACTTTGTATACGAGATGCCCTACAGGAATGCTACATATGCCTTCATCGCCTGAGTACCCTTGCTTTCATCTGATCTGGGCAATGTGAGGATAGGATGAGATTTTTCCATATATTGTAGAGAGAACTGTTTCACTCTGTGAACTAAATCCAGCCATATACTCACAGAGTGGTTTGGGTTGGAAGGGACCTTAAAGCTCATCCAGTTCCAATGGCCTGCTGCATGCAGGTACGCCTTCCACTAGACCAGGTTACTTGAAGCCCCGTCCAACCCGGCCTTGAACACTGCCAGGGATGGGGCAGCCATAGCTTCTCTGGGCACCCTGTGCCAGGGCCTCACCACCCTCACAGGGAAGAACTCCTGCCGAAGATCTCATCTCAATCTCCCCTCTGTCAGGTTAAAGCCATTCCCCTTTGTCCTGTCCCTACAGGCCCTTGTCCAAAGCCCCTTTCCAGGTTTCTTATAGCTTCTTTAGGCACTGGCAGCTGCTCTAAGGTCTCTCAGAGCCTTGTCTTCTCCAGGCTGAAAATGAATAGTGAGCAAAGCATAGGAGCGTGACCATCTACTGGTGGAGAGCATGGTTGCACCTATTCACCAAAAATCAGAAGATGGGGCCTTGGTGTAGTATGAGATTCCTTTAAGTGACTGGGTCTAGTCCCATGAGCAGAATCAGCCTGCCAAGTTTTTTTTTTTTTTTTTGTGTGTGTTTTTGTTTTGTTTGGGATTTTTTTTTGTTTGTAAGGAATGGGGGTAACTGCCTGGGGCCACTGGCTGCCAAAGAGCAAGAACAGAGGAAATACAAATGCCTAGGAGATGGAAAGGAAGGGTCTTCTTTAGCATCTTTAAGTTAATATTCTGTAGCTCCAAAAATAGAACACAAAAACTGTGTGGGAGAGACTGGTGCTTCTCTCTACAGGCAAAATTAGCTTCCTTATAATCTAGCAGGCTAGAGAAATCTGCTACCATTCAGAAGGTGGGAAGAGCAAAGGTCTGGCTAATGCTGTCTCTTTGGCAGCTATTCATAGATCATTTAAGGAGACTGATGAACATTAGCAGAAAAGCTACCCAGGCTTAGCTATGTGGCCTGACCCCAGCTGGCAGCATAACTACAGAAGTGTCTCAGAAACAGCAGTCAGTCTGTTTAGCTTTGTCAGAGGAAATGAGTGTGAGTGGGCACCTCACACTCCCACAGCTATAAAAACTTTATGATAAGAGACTATACTGGATAAAAAAGATCTAGAGGCCTATGCTATCTACTGAAAAATCAGCCCTGGCTTAAGGAAGTTTATATAGTGTTATCTTAGCAAACAGGGCGAAGAATTATGATGCAAACTGTCTCTCCATAGGATAAACATATTATTGCGATCTTTCTTCCAGCTACTGACCAGGGAAAAGTAGTTTTCCAGTTTTACAACCTAACAGAGAACAAACCTTTTAGCACAGCCTAGTTGATGCTTGTTTCTGAAGCCATGGTAGCCTAGAAGCTGTGTCCTGATACCCCCAAAGAAGTGTGAGCTGAGCCTCTTAGTGAGGATGCTTGCATCCTCACTAGTGTTACCTCTCAAGCAATGTTTTCTTAAAATGTTAATTCCTAAACATAAGAAAACTCAAAATAGCAGAATATCAGGTCTGAAAGAGGAGACACAAAATAAGAGCAGGGGAATTAACTCCCTTCTCTCTTTGTACATTGTAGTCCTCATTACTGGTCTTGTGCTCCATTCCATCAACCTTTGATGGCCTCTTGCACTGTATAATCTTCAGACAATTCCCCTCAGCCTCCTAGTAAATGCTTTTTATCTCTCTTTCCAGTATTTTCTGCAGGAGAAAATGTCTTGCCATTATCAGAACCCTGCTCAGCTTGTTATTCATCACTCCAGAAACTTCCTGCTCAGGTTCTCCTAGGGAAGGCTCTGTCTCTCTGTTTTCCCAGAGGACTTTGCCTGCCCAAAATAGTAATTGCCATGAAAAAAGAAACTGGTTGTCATTCCAGACACAGCCTTCCAAACGAAACATTCTGCATGTGCACAGTAAAATGCACACAGGTAAAACACCTCCTTCACAAGGTATATCACCTGTAGGATGTAAAATGCAGCAGCAGAAGAGAGAGCTCAATCAAAGAAATCATCTTATTAAAGAAAATTATTATATTAAAACTTGCAAAGTCTGTGAATTATAAGCAGTTGATGATATGACCTGCTTGAGTGAGTCCAGAGGACGCCATGGAGGTGCTGCGAAGGCTGGAGCAGCCATGCTCTGGAGACAGGCTGGGAGAGCTGGGCTTGTTCAGCCTGGGGAAGAGAAGGCTCCAAGAGATCTTAGAGCAGCTGCCAGTGTCTGAAGAGCCTACAAGAAACCTGGAGAGGGGCTTTGGACAAGGGCCTGTAGGGATAGGACAAGGGGAGTGGCTTTAACCTGACAGAGGGGAGACTGAGATGAGATCTTGGGCAGGAGTTCTTCCCTGTGAGGGTGGTGAGGCCCTGGCACAGGTTGCCCAGAGAAGCTGTGGCTGCCCTATCCTTGACAGTGTTCAAGGCCGGGTTGGACGGGGCTTCAAGTAACCTGGTCTAGTGGAAGGTGTGCCTGCATGCAGCAGGCCATTGGAACTGGATGAGCTTTAAGGTCCCTTCCAACCCAAACCAGTCTGGGATTCTGTGATTCTATATTTGCTTATGCAAGCACTTTTTTTCTTGGTGGAAGTTTTCATGGTGGGAGCAGTCCCAGTGTGTTAACTGGGACTTTGCAGACAACTGCATGAGCAAAATGCTGGTGCATTGTTGAGCAGCAGGTATGTGATATCATAGGTTCAGGTCTGTATTTGTGTCACCTCTCTGTTTCCATGTTTCTTCCTTTAAGACTATTCAGCTGTTACTCAGCCTTCAGTTTCCAATTAGGGTCTTACACAGAGTGTTACTAAAGTCAGAGAAATCTTTAGCACTCTGGAGGTGAGTACCTCCCTTGCTACCTTGGCTCAAAGTGGGAGGCTTGTTCTGATTCAGGCAGAGGAGACTACACTGGCCTGAATGTTATTACGCAGCTTGAACAAATGGATTGGAAAGGGATGGAGGGGATTAGTGATTCTAACTATTATTAATCACTCAAGAATGGACAAGGCAAAAGTGCTGAACCCAAAGTAAAAAGTGTGATTCAAGTGCTGCTGAACAGCTACATAGAGGCTCAAAGAAACTCACTTAATGCAAAGATGTCCTCAAACTAGTGTGCATTTTCACACACCATTTCTTCCTGGAGAAGCCTTCTTGCATGTCTGGACACATATTTGAATGGCCACATGTAGACTGACCACTTATTCTTAGCTTCAGTTTTCTGATTAAAATGATTTATCTCACTAGAAACATATCACTGACTTTCTTTCTGATGTGATTACATTCTGCCCTAAATTCTGCTAAGTTACATAGAAATATCTCCAGAAATATTAAAAAGGAACAAATTAGCACCTTGTACACATAGCATATTAAAATAAAAAGAAAAAAAGAGAAATAATAAAAAGTCATGAGAAGTTTGGGAAAACACTTTGCATAAGGAAATCTTCTGAAAAATAAATCCATACAGATATGTTATTACATTAAATCATCTCTCTCTTCTGTCCCCCTTCTTAAAATGTGTCAGAAGGAGATAAGCAACCCCTAAGGTCCAGAGTAAAAGAAATGTGCTTCAGAGTCATCCTTCCAGCCACAGAACATCTAAGGCAGTACAGCAGAAGTGGGCTGGGGGAAGAAAAGAGGTTTTTCTCCTTGTCCTGTTATGCATTGTCAAGGGGAGAGAGGGACAGCTGAATATTTCTTATGGCATTGCCTTCACCGACTATGCAAGTTGTTGGAGCAGCCATTTTCCTGTGGTTTTCCTGTGATTGCCTTCCCATAAAACAACAGTTCAGATGGCACTGTGTCTCAAAGCTGCTGTTTGTCCCGCACTTTTCCAAAGCAGAACAAATTTAGCTTTCCCTGAGCCACACCAACAAAATAATGGAGTTTTGTGTGTGTCTTCACAGCATCCTGAAAGCAACTTGGAGTAATAAGAACTAAAGAGAGGAAATAGTAGATATTTAATACATTAACCCTGGAATTTAATTGCAGTATGTAGGTGAGAGGCTCAAAAAGGCCAGCAGTGGAAGGAAATTTCAATGAAAAATTCAGGACATGATTGCTAGGTATCTGTTGCATGCTGGAAGAAGAAAAGACCCCAGATTTTACCAAACCATAATGTACTTCATGTATACCCACATTTCATCTTGCAGAAATAGAGTGAATCACGCAAACACTTGGCTGGAAAAGCTTCTCCAATGTTTTCAAGAGGTAGGGTGTGCACTACTTCTGCTAAATTCAAAAGGTAAGAAAACAGGCTATTGCCTCAGAATTTCCTGCCTGTATCACAGTCCTGTGTTTGTTGACATATCTGTCTGTCTGAAAACCTGGACTAAAGCCATGCTGTTTTATCTCTTTTCAAAGTCATTTACCTTTAAAAAGGGATTAGAAGTCATTGCACTGGTGACTTCCATTGCTTGACCTGCGGGTTGATTCTAGTTCTGCAACTCCCAAGCAATTGATATTCACACTTGTGAGAGACGCTGACACAGCTATATAAAAAACTAGATCAGGATTAGTTTTACAGCTATTTAAATGTAATTTCTTTTTTTTTCAGCCATTCCAATTTAGAACAGCTGAGATGTCAAATGGATTTCAGAAAGATGGCACTGAGATGATGTTTGCAGAGTGTTTAATCTTCTTGTAAGTTTTAAATTTGTCCAGCTGTCATCTTCTATCTGTCTTCTATCCTGGGACAAAGTTGTCTGTTTTTCTTCAGGAATCAAGTAACTTGATACACTGAATTGTTCAGGAAATATTCAAAGGGTATAAATAGAGGAAAAGGCGTGGCAGGGGACTGTGTTTGACAAAGCCTCAGCCTCTGTCTCTACATGCTAAGGTATTCAAGATAGAATTTTTAAAATGATTGTTATATTTCTGCTGCATCTGTCATGAGCATTTCTTCTGAGTTGCTAAATTACTAAATGGTTTCACTGTTAGCCTATTAATAAACTTGACTAGTTCACAGACTCAGAGATACAAAAACATTTTTGGAAACTCCTGAAACACCTCATTCTACACTCAAAGATATTAGAATCATCTAATAGAAAACATCATCTGACAGCCCCCGAGTTTGATCTGTGCAATATACCTGTGACATTTTGCTCAGTAGTTTCTGCACTTAGCCCTGTAGTTTTGATTAAACTACAGCCTTTGTTATTCTTTGTTAAGTCAGTCCATATAGACTTGGAAAACAGCCTCTGTGCATGGGTGGCTGATCCAGTATATCCGTTTGTGTGCTGGAATGTTTGGCTGCAGGCAAAAGCAATCTTCAGCCCTGCCACAAGCATGTGACATGTATTTCACTATAATGCTGTTCAGTGGATTATCCAGTGTAGCTGGGTACGGTGACCATGAATACAGATTTCATTATTTATTCTGTGTTGCGTATGTGTTCTATTAATTAAAATTTGATGCATAACACTGGCATATTTGTGAGGCATTGTGTATGTATATCACCTACAAGAAACGTGGAGAGGGGTTTTGGACAAGGGCCTGTGGGGACAGGACAAGGGGGAATGGCTTTAACTTGACAGAGGGGAGATAGAGATGACATCTTAGGCAGAAGTTCTTCCCTGTGATGGGGGGGAGACCCTGGCACAGGTTTCCCAGAGAAGCTGTGGCTGCCCCATCCCTGTCAGTGTTCAAGGCCACATTGGACGGGGCTTGGAGCAATCTGATCTAGTGAAAGGTGCCCCTGGCCACAGCAGGGGGTTGGAACTGGATGAGCTTTAAGGTCCCTTCCAACCCAAACCAGTCTGGGATTCTGTGATTCTATGATATTTACTTATGCAAGCACTTTTTTTCATGGTGGGAACAGTCCCAGTGTGTTAACTGGGACTTTGCAGACAACTACATGAGCAAAATTCTGGTGCATAGTTGAGCAGCAGGTATGTGAAATTATAGGTCCAGGTCTGTATATGTGCCACCTCTCTGCTTTCATCTCCCACCCCCATACTTGCACACCAACATCCGCACTCGTGTATGTGTGCATTAATTCTATCCATCACATCATAACTGTGCCATGTGCCTGTAATTTATGCAGTTATTAATTTTTCTTGGCTGTTGTGAAGCAAATAAGCAGGTGCATGTTTACACTTAAGTCAACTGGGTGCTCCTCACAATATTGAGAAAGCAGTGTCATACTAAATGGGAAGCCCTGACAGTTTTAGCTCTTGGCTTTTATTCAGGCTGACTGCTTCATTTGTACTGTGTTTATTTCTAACACTGTAAAATCAATATGAACAGTCTGAAAAAAAGGGCTTGCAGGGAAAAGAAGGGTGGTTATATTATGTGGCAATACTAGTCACAAGAACTGCCATGTGGGGTTAGATCAAAACTCTGTTTATCTCATTATCTTATCCCTGACAGTGGTCTGTGGCAGATTGACACTAAAAAAATAATGGCATATGAAGTATCCCCTAGAATGCCTCTCATTTTCCAGAAATAAGCTGTGGAAAATCTTCTGTTACTGTAGGTGGGAACTGTGTATTGTCATGCTGAACAGGACAAACAGAGCTACGTCCTGTTAACTTATCTAACCCTTATGAACTGACTCAGGCTTTTGACTTCCATGGTATTTTATGGCTGCAAGTACCACTACTTAATTACATGTAATGTGATCATCATATGTTCTTGCGCACCTGCTGTCTGATTGTTTCTTTGGATATCCCTTGATTCCACTGCTTTTGACAAAGAGCACATAGTAGTTTTCCTGCAGATCTGCTGTCTCCATACCATTCACATGAGAATACACATTCACATTTATATATTTATTTATTTACCAGGTTGAAAACTCATATTTAATGTAATTTTTCCTTCAAGCAGATTTCCCCCCAGTTCATCTTATTCTGTATTCTTTTGAGGTTGAGAAATGTGTATTAGATCAGGGTTTCCTGCTGTAAGAACACATCTGCAAAGGATGTCATAATGATATTTTCTAGCTCCCAGTTACTTAAAAGAAAATAGTTCTAACATGGTGCAAAAAATTGCAAAAAAAGTGACTTGGGCCTCCTCCAAGAAGAGATAAATTTACTTCAGATGACTAAGTGCCGCATGCATTATTTTTTCACAAGCTTATCTTTGACAGTGCAGAGTGTTGTTGTGAGGCAGCGTAATCTCCTCCAAGTTTATGTCTTAGACTTCGCTGAGTGCAAGTTCTGTGTTCATGGTCTGAGAGCACCACTGTAGATCAGGCTACTTTTCCATGGCCACCATCAACTAAACACACTTAGGCCAGAATCCTCCTTTCCGCTTTTCCAAGTTAACTAATGTGTAATTCAGCAAACTATAATTAAAGAAGGTGATGTTTTTTCCTGATAAATGTCAGAAGGAAACAAAAAGGGTTGCATTTCAAGCACCATTCTTTGACATATATTCAGATGTTTAGGCACAGAAGGGCAGAAACATATGTGCTTTTTTAAAGTATCTTTTTAATATATTTCTTGATATTTCTTCCTTTGTGATGATTTTCTCAGTGGTTCAGAATGCAACCTAGTAAATGCAACCAATTGCATTTCTACTGGTCATTTCGCGTTGTCTGAGCGTTGCATCTTGGCTTGTCAACGATCCGTAGTCAGATTCCTGGTGCTTTTTCCTTGTCTCCTTCTTCTGAGTTTTGGTGATACAACACACTTTTGTACATACTTGTCACAGGATGCTGTGTTTTCACTGTGAGACTGCACAACCTATTCTGAGCAACTCTCCTTAGTACAGAAAATAACTAGCTGTGCAATGTAGTGTCACAACAAAATTGTGGTTTACACCAGTTATGTTTATGGTGCAAATACATTGCATTTAAGTTTTGTTACCTTTAAGTGTTTCCCCACCCACCCACGCATGTTCTGTTACATCACTTCTTGTCTCCCGTCAAAGAAGTGAAATCTTCATAGGTAATAGTGATCAACCTCTGCCCCTCAGAATGAGGCAGTAAGTCTTCTAGCCTAAAAGAGCTTACAGGTCATTGTCCAGACAAACACAAATGGATACTTGAAAGAGACAGCTCTGGATGGGTTATGAATGAATCACATGCAAAAGCACAAAGACAGATAGGACAGTTAGAACAAGTGTGCTTTGCAGCTTTTGAAACCAATGTACTCATTTCAAATTCATTTCCACAAGCATCCTTGTGTTAGCTTTGAACAACCTCTAGCAATTGAGGTGACACAGAAGGGAACCAAAGCATATGCTGAAATCTGCTGGAAGAGGAGAAAGAAATACCTTCAGCAGTAGAAATACTACTGTTGGCCAGGACAGTTGCTAACAACAGTTAAGGTTATCTCAGATGTGCTAATGTGAACTGCAGAGTACGCAGTATATATCTGCCTTCTGCAGATGCTCTGAATATTCTGTGCAAAGTGTCAAGCGCAGTACACAAATGCAAAATAAATATAGCCTGTATTTGCTATGGCTAAGCAGTCTGAGTTCCCCAAACCAAATTTGGAGTTCCAGTTCCATATGTGGGAGGGACTATTCATGGAGCAGGTAAAGCCTTGCTTCATTGCTCTGCATCAGTAAATTTCCATTGAATTAATAAGGAATAGGCTATGTATGTCAACAGAGGTGTGAACCAAGTGTTTTCTTTCTGTTTTTAGACTAAATGATCTGATTGTTTTAAAATAATTTCTCCTTGCTGCTCCTTGGACCCTCTAAGCCCCAGTGTTTTACCTGTGGAAATGTAGACATTGCGTCTGAGTTAGGGTTAGGTATGAATGTGTCACATTGACAATAAGAAAAGGTATAAACACAGCTGACACTCTGTGCTCTCTTTCATGGAACACATGCAGCTCTCAGCATAGTCTTCCAGTTCTAGAAAGATGCTATGTTGATTTTTTGCTAAAGAAAAGGAGAAAAAACTTTGAGGGAAAGCAAACACTTTTTATGGAGAAGGTGTGTGGCTTAGTTATCTCAGACTTTTTACAGTCTTTACTGTAAAAATTTACAACGCTCTTTACAATTGCTCTTTAGAATGACATTTATAAGCCTAAAGTGAGAAAGCTTATTTAAAGAGCTGGTGACCTCCCGCTTCTATTGCAACACACGATTTTTAAAGCAGAAATATAGTTCACAGAATATAAAGCAAAGTAATCAGTATGGGTATGGTTATTTTTCTGGAGCAATAAATAACAAGACAAGGGTTTATAACAGACTCTATTTGCTACGTAATTCCTTTTCCAATGTAGGCATACCGTTATCAGTATTAATCACACAGATGACTGATTGCAGACGCAAGGACTCCCAGATATGAATTTTCTAAGATTTCAGACAGTATTACACATCAACTGCACTTCCAGAAATATTTTGCTTATTCCTGCCAATGATGACAAAATGTGATTTATTTGAAAAAAACACATTACGTAGTATTAAATGACACTTAATCTTAGTTTTAGCATCTAATTATTATGCTGTGTCCAACATTCCAATACCAGAAATGTTTTTCTTTAAAGAAAAAAAAATTGTCATTAAAAGCAACAGGTAAATAACAGTGCAGCTGCTTTCTTTCATAAACACATTAAGAAACTAAGCCTTGCACTGTTATTTTTGAAATTGCCATGCTCACCAAACACCTTAAATTATTAATAGCTTGAAAAAACACCTCATTGAAGTAAAGGGATCCTTGTACTCTTAGGCTCCAGAACTATAAATGCTAGCAAGGGAAAAAAAAATTAAACAACAACAAAAGTACACAAAAGGCAATAGATAAATTCTGATGTAGTCCCTACAAAGCTGTCATGTTAGAAAAAATATATATAAAGCATAGACCCAAGGGATACAAGGTTTTGTCACAGACTATGTTTTTTTTTTTTTTTTTGGTAGGGTTTTTACACAGTTCTCCCCATGGGTAGAATTTACAGCACATGCACCTATGGGGGCCTGATTAAGTACCCAAATGCCAGGCATTATCTCACCTAGCTCCTCTGCTATCTCAGACATGAGGGCCAGATTCAGACAGTCTTGTTCAAAACTGCACTAACTTCTAGAGCAGTAATGGAGCTTCTCTAACCTGGTGGGATGATGTGTGGTGGGGCATTAACATTTGTGAAGACCCACGATGCTCAGGGTGCCACAAAAAGGTGCTTAACTTTTTAAGCAAGCACAAGTGACAGGCAGAGGGACCTTGAGGCAACTGCCAGTTGTTAAAGTGCTGATTCTTTCATGGGTTACTGTGCAAAACAGTGAAAATGGAACATATCAAATTAATAAAAAAAGGCACCACACACACCGTATCACTAAGAAAGCCAGTAACTTTACTGATTTGTCTGCAAAATACAAATTATACCTTATTTCCAGCAGGAGAATCTTTTGAAATTTTCCCATTTTTGTTCACTACAGACAGCTGAATTAAGTCCCTTGAGATACACAGATGTGGTTTAACTTAGTTATAACATCTTGTCATCTAGTGGCGACAAAGTCCAGCTTATGCCGCTGTGAGCCTCTACTTTTATATTTGTTGCAAATGCTTGTATGCTCCCATTTACAAGCTATTTTGTTATCACCATTGTTTTATGGAAGCAAATCCCCATGAAAGAGAAGAAAAAAATAAAAAAAAGGATACAACAAACCATCTGAAGCAATCCAAGTGTAATGCCTGTGGTAACCCAGGTCTGATATTAGTTACTTCATGAAAGACTCTGATACTGCATATTTTTTTCCACTTTTTTAATTTTGAATGAGTTTCTTAACTGACCTTTTTTGAATCAAACTGAGGTAAGGATCAGTCTGAGGTATAAGAAGGGAAGGTAGAAATGCAACACCTGATTATGAAAATAATTAGATGGATACTTTTGATACAGAAGGTCTGTGGCTCAAAGCTTGGATTGCTCCACATCTTTGGTTAAAATATATTAACAAAAGCCTTTTATTACATCTACAGTCTGAAGCATTCTAACAGACACCAATGTTCCATCAGTCCTTCAAGAGACCTGTAGTGGCAGGAAATTAATGCCATATAACTGACGACATCACAGCAGATGGCACAAACAGGAACAGATGAAGTATGCCATGTTTAGGCAACAGCCTTTATTGAGGTTTCAAGTGGCTTTTAAAAAATTACAAAGCATTTACCTTCAAGGCGAAGGAAGGAGGAAAACAAAACAGCTGTTAGGACTATAGATAAAGAGGATATATAGGATAACACATACAATACAAAAGGGTTGACATCCTTGAAAACAGTCTATGGGTTCTTTTATTCTTATGCTAGCTTTACCTGAAAAAGATCTGAGGACAACAGATATTTTTATATTATTCATTAAAAACTGCTAAATTCCTCTTCTGGGAAAAATATAAGCCATTTTGTTATAAAACACAACTTTTGAAAAACACTGAAATGACAAAAGCTTTACTGCGAATGGTTCAATGCATACAATATACAGGTTGTGCAGATAGGGTATATCATATAATTGTCACCAGCAATTAAACACTAACTGACAACACCTTTTAATAGAGGTTAGCTTAGCTATAACAATACTTGCAGATGTCTAGAATGCCACTTCAGGTGTTTGAACTTACAATTAAGAATGTTGCCTAAAACATTATATAGCATGGGTTAAGGTAAAGTAAATGTTAATACTCTTTCAGGGCTCTGCCCCAAACTCCTTAAATACAAAGGAATCACACAATAAACCCAAATTAGCTTCGCAAATACAATAAATGGTAAGGTACAGATAAAGGAACAAGAAAGGTAGACAGTTATAGTTTACAGAAAGTGACTTCACAATCAAAGTTGTGCTTCTTATCATTAGATCAGTTTGCAAATATGCATTATCCCCCAAAATTTTGCCAGTACAAGTTAGTTGCCCTCCAAAGTAGGAGCAAGAGGGATGACTGGCATTTATTTTCATGTGATTCTGTTTACTTGTGTTTGTACAAAAATCATTGTCAGAGTTAATATAAATTGCCCAGGCAATACGTTTCTGGCTACTTTCTGCTTAGTTACTTGCAGTAATATATTACACTGCATCTTCGTTAAATATGATATCTTTCCTTTCTTCATGCGTTGCTGAGGCAAATCGCAAGGTAAACTATTAATATGGCTATTCTTCATATATCAATAGACCAAATCCCCTTCCCCACTGACAAGTTTTTACTACAATACTGATAAAGTTGTTCTTTTGTTCTTGAAATTACAAGGTACATTTGTGATATATTTGCATATTTTTGACGCACCAGAGCTTAAAATTCTCAGAAGGGAATATAAGTTTATCAGAAGGTGAAGAAAGTGGTTTCAAAAACAGGTTTTTTGTGTTTTAAAATTAATAGTGGGCCCCATTTTACCCTTTTTTTTTTTGGTTGTTGTTGTTTTGCTTTTGTTAGTTTTTGTGATTTTTTTTTTTTTGGTGTTTTTATTTTTTTTCAAACATGCGTATCTTTATGTTTACCCTGCGGATTGCTACACGAGCTAAGATGGATGCAGTAGTAGCACAGTATTCTGCTTAAAGAGTTTCCAGATCATGCACTAGCCCCTGCATGGCTGAGAGTGCCTATAAGGCAGGCGTCAATAAAGTCATGATAAGTGAAAAGCGTAAGTCCTGATGAAAAGCGTATGTCCTGACGCACACTGTAGCCTGTTCATCATTCTCTACTACAGAGTGGTACGCTCTTACCATAGAGCAGTGCACAGCAACTGCATGTATAGGTGGGAAACAGAGTGTGAATTTCCCTTAACAAAGTATTTGGTGTTTATATTTAGCGGTCGCAGCTATATTCTTCACCATAGTGTCAATGTAGATATGTGACAGTTGAAAGGACTCTTGGAAAAAGGAGAAATATTACAGTTTACTATGGCACTAACATTTGCTTAAACACCTTTTCCCTCCAACAGCAAGATTAGACTGAAACATTTGAAAATACCATTTTCTTCAGATAAACAAGAGGGACAAAGAGGGAGTTACAGAAATGATACATTCCCTCTGGTCAAGCTGTTTTAGTCAAAGAAACCACATGAGGCAGGAGAAGTTGTGGATGCCATATGCTGAAGCAAAGCTTGCTTGGTTGCAGATAAACAGGGAGCATTGCTCAACAATGTGCTCACTGTGAGACGATGTGACCACAAAGGTCCATGAGAACCAGGGACCTGATGGCCAGTGTTGGCTGTGAGATCAGTCGACGTTTGAATGGTCCTTTAATTCATGATCTAAGAGTTTAAATCTGTGAGAGAAGGGAGTAATCCTTACAATAGCCATGTTCATGGTGACCACTCCCTTTAACTCCCTCTACTGCTTCTGCCAAATATTCACCTGCACTCATGCAACTGACAGCCGTTAGAGCTGTACACCCAATTCTGACAGGCAGAATACCAGCTTTATTAATGAGAAATGGCCAAGTTATGCCACTTTGTCATTTAACCCATGGAAAACTACAAGATACGCAGGACGTTAAGTAATAGAAGGGCCCGTGTTACAATGCACAAAACAGCATGAAAGAACTAATCAGTATATACAACGGATCGCAGTTCACCCAACTGATTGTAAAATGCTGTATTAAAATGACTTAAGTTGTTACACCATGGGTAAGTTCTAATTTTTTACAGATCAGTCTTTCAACAGCTGACTTTGATCTGTAAAATGTATACCCAGCCAAAGAAAACTGAAAGAAAATAGTTAAATGTGCAATTGCACAAACATAATTCCCCACTATTAAGATAACAAAAACTTTTGCTATTACCATAATTATTATATATATTAGAAAGCTATACACAAGCATGTTAATTTCACAGATTTTTTTAAAAGATTCTTAATATTTTATATAATTAGAAATACACATTTCAAAAACAAAACTTCTGCAAAGAGAAAACAGTTATCTTGGTTAGCAAAGCATGGAGTTCTTGATGGCTTAGGGTAGTGCTTTCTATACAAAAAGTCCTTTTTGTTTGTTTCTTCAGGACTGTTTAAAAGATCAGCGAAGCTCTCACGGGAAAAAGAACACATTTTGGCTTGAGAAAACTACAAAAGCCACAAATGCTTTGCAAACTCTGTCTTACTTTTTAATATGAAAATAAGCAAAATGTAATGTACATATTTTTTATATTTTTTCATTTAATAAGTGATGCAGACCCAGATTTTTTAAAATTAAATATGTTAGCCCTCAAACTCAACGTTTTTACAAGTATGGTCCTCTTTAAACGTTTGATCCTTTCTAACTGAGTGCCATACTCTAACCATATGCCTGCATGTTTGTGAACGTTTTCGGTATGTCAGGTGACCCACTCTCTTTCTAGCATCAATTCATGGCCACCCAACGGCTGGGTCTGTCAAAACATCTGTACACTTTTCTATATGTCTCATAACAGCTGCTTTCTCTCTCAGTAAAGATCTGCCATTTCTGGCAAATGTTTTCCTTTTGTCTATTTACATGTAAATAACGTTGAACCTGCAACATGACACTATCTATTGTAACATACATTTTGCAAGGGAGCACAACAGTGAAAAGAAGTTAACCTTAAATCTATTTTGTACAAGTGTTCTGTTGTACAACTCAAGTGCTAAGCTTATCTCAGCATTTCTGTTTATCCTTATACTGTATCACTGAGGCAATTTAAAAGTACTTTTACAAAACAGAGTACCTGACTTTTTTTTTTAGTTTTGTTTTGTTTTGTTTTTTTTTTTTTTTTCCACACACGGCACATATAATGCATATCGACCCCCCCCTCCCCCATTAAGGTATAGCACACACACACTGCAAGGAAAAGAAAAAAACAACCTAGTAGGTAATAATGTTATCATGTTGCCCATCCTTCAGAGAGCCGCATGCGCTTGACAGAGGGGCTTTCCCTTTCGTCCGGCGAAGGTCTGGTGAGTCCAATGGGGGAGTGGAATTCGTTCCGGTGATCTTCTCGGTCACTTCCATCATAGGAACTGCTACAGCTGCTCAAACTGTCAACAGGAGATCTGCCCGCCTCATGGCGCGTGTGCTGTGGGTATCTCGAGGGTGTGGTGGTACGGTCTCTAGGAGGAGAAACAGGTTCTGACTTGATGTTGAGGCTTTGAGTAGAAGGCAGGGAGAGATTTGTACTCTGAGATAAATGAGTGCTAGTGCAAGCTCTGTAGGAGGAAAGGAAACCCAGTTACAGACGGAGGAGGCATGGAGCCCCCAGATATGCACAAACACTCACACAAAACACCAGTGTAAAGGCTCGCGAGGGGTCAGTGCCTGCAGAAAGCATGGTGACTGTTTTGGGCAGAATTCACCAATTCATAGGGATGAAAAGCATCACAACAGCATCACAACAAATGTGGACATGCCCTTGGTTTGAAAGGAGATCTCACTTTCAATCTCTCCTTTTTCTGCCTCAAGTGTCACAAATTTTGGAAGGCGAGCCTTTGCACCATTGGAACCACCTTTAAAACTAATGCTTGTGTGTGTGTATGCACCGGCTGAGACAGGGGAGGCATGGACTTTCTGCTGGGATTAATCCAATTAGTTTGAGTGCGCTCAACTATTTTTATTGCTGATTATTTTGACACACGAATTCAGATGCAAAGCAGAAATGAAAGTTTGGGCCAGGTACAATTTATACCATTCAGAATAGAGTTGAAATTACTGGTCCTAGTAACTTCTGGTCTTAGACATTAATAAAATACTACAGTGAGGCAAGGATTTAGGTATGCTTTTATGGTTCAAGTCTATGAATTAATAACTCAATCCAGAATGCTTTTAAATAAACAATCAAAGAGAAGCTGAAGAGTACTGGAAGACTGCAGAGGATTGTGCTATTTCCCTGTAGGAGAGCCCAGCTCAGAGGATGCTCCTAGCATCAAGAGAAACTGCTATGCTAAAACTTCTTCAAAGTCAAGCTGTATAACTATTCTAAGTCAATTTTCTTTCTACTCATTTTTGTGGACAGAGGGAAGCTCAAACAGGCAGGGAGGAGAGTGAATACTGAGAATGCATTTTATCTCTGTGGGAGAAATAAGATAATTGCATCTGCAGGATGTTTTGTGCAAAAGCACCACCTCCTGGTAAAACCTGACTTTTCATTATCAAAACAGAGTTCTCAACATGCGGTTCCCATTATGTTCCACTTCAGGGACCATTTGCTAGGCTGAAGCTAGTGTCTAACCCCTGAGACACAGTTTCAAGGTTTCTACTGAGGTTTATACAGGGGAGACTGAAGGCAGCAGGGGCAATAGGTCACTTGGCCTCACAAGATTTTAAATGCAAAGAGATGTGCAAGCATTTTACTGCAAGTAGAAGAAACACTGGGATTTGAAAATATTTTTTAAGCATTTAGGAGACACAAGTAAGTTTACATGTCATCTTTCAATTTATTGAAATATCTCACTTTTCCTGATATCTCATCAACTGGGAGTTGAGCTTTACTTAAGTAACATTTACTATAACCTTGATGAAAGACAAAATATGGTTTTCTTCTGATAGATGTAAAATGGAACTATATGGCTTCTATATTGAATGATATCAGCTGCTTTTTTCAGGAATTATTGTGTCTCTAATAATGGATGGATCTTGTTAGAAAACAGAAAAACCAGGATGCTCTACCTCCAATTACTTTTATCTACCCTTCATTCCTATACGGATGAATGTGCCAAATTTGCAGGTACCCCTTTCATAAATCACAGAGTTTGTGAGTACTAGCCATTACAGTAGCAAATGTTGGCTTTTATTTTTTTTCCCCAAAAAGGTCATTTTCTTTGCATTTGTTAAATTAACACATTCAAGAAACTGTAAAGCTAAGATTGTGTCATTCCAATTCAGTGAAATACTCTACTCTTTTCTGAAATATTGCTGAAAACAATCCAATAAGAATAAAAATTACATTCCTAGGGTTTTGTTTGTTCGTTTGTTTTGCTTTTCATTTCCAGTGACTTTATTTTTCAGGTGCTCAGGAAATGCTAGTACTTCATCTGGTAAAACAGGCTACCAGTTTAGTATATATGATAAGATTACATATGTTTTTTGATGCCAAGCTTACAGGTAAACCTGCAAGTCCCATAATAAAGGATGCTGGATCCTGGGGGTTTGATTTAGAAGCATTGATAAGAGCAGATGACATGTCACTTTGAAAAGCTGGGGACAGCTGAAAAACCCATGCAAGTTAAAAACAACCATATTCAGCCAAATTTGTTCACACTGAACATACTTGCATTCTATTGTGTGACAATTCCCAAAGGATCAAATCTAAAGGGATAAACTGCATTTCTAATTAAACAGAGCTAGTATTGCTATACTGCTATGTTGCTTTTTAAACAGTTTTTTAAAACTGAGTGTGAGAATGCATATCTGCACTTTTCTTTAAATTCCTGTGACTTATCAGCAGGCTTATGCAAATACCTGGCATACTAACATGTGGCAGTTTAAAAAATGCTACAGGTTGATCTGCATTTTGAACAGTTTTTTTTTGTAAATTGAGAAAGATTAAGAAGTTATTTTGACATATCAGGAGTAAATTTTTTAGGTTTAAATCAATATGAATAAATTAAAGCAATTATTTTGAGTCAGCATTCAACTTAAAAGAAATAAATATAGTCTTTTTCTGCTATTGTGAATTTTAATACATGTTTTCTGGTGATTACAATTTACATGATTTCATTAAAATTTTCGGAAACATTTTAATGATAATTTCATGTTAGCTAAAATGGTCAATTACAAGGAAAACCTACTGTAAGACATAGATGTAAATAGTGCATAGCACATAGGTGCAGCCTTCAGACCTGTATCCTTAAAAGCTGTAGAACAGAAGCTGAATTATAAAACCCAAGAATTCTGTGTGCTACAAAATTTCTTTTTATCTTGCGTATTTGTGACTGAAGAAACTGCTATTTCTACCTACAGAAAGTGACACCTTCCACTCAACCAGGTTGTTCAAAACCCCGTGCAACCTGGCCTTGAATGTTGGCTCTTATTTGGGTACACAGGTCTGCTGTGTAAGAGGTAGGAAGCAAGTCAGGGTGAAATGAGCTTGTAGATGGGTTTGGTCCTTGTGATGCCAGTGAGATCAGTTCTGTGTGTGTCTCCATCTGTTCAAGTCCCCAGCTGGTACGGAAGCTCAGCATGCACGGAAAGATGTGCAGGTCTGAGTAGGTGATGAGTGAGGACATGAAATGCATCAGTTAGGTTTCCACAGAGGGAGGAAGCAGTCCACTGAAAGAAGAAAGAGCCTCACACCTTTTCTTTTGTGGCCATACTTGCTTCCCTGAATTAGTTTGCTTCCTCACTTCATGTAAGTTTTCCCCACAAATGTATTTAAAGAATCATTGAAAATTCATGGCAAAAATTAGTTATGTAACTTTAGCTATGTGCTAGTTGGTAACTAGGAGAATAGAAGATATTTTTGACTTGCTAGCAATACAACCTACATCCCCTCTGTTATTCTTTTAGGTAAGTAGGGTTTTTTTCATATGCTTTGATCAATGCAAAAGTAGAAGAAGAATTTCTGTGTCAGGATATTCTGAGTAGCTCTCACATATTCAGATCTACACTTTAAAAGGAAAATTCTAAAAGAATAATAATATTAAGCTAAATCACTCAAACATCTTATTTACAATGGTGGCAGAAGAAAAAAGGCTAAATCCTAAATATACAACGGTTTTATTCAAAGCAGGAACTGATATAAATTCACAAAATATGATGTCTAAAATTTTCAGTAAAAATGATTCAGTAGAGAATATTTGCTGATATCTAGCTATACTTCTTACCTAATCAAAATTAATTGTTCCAAGTAATAAGCTTGCTATGTAAGAGTCACAGAACAAGTCAACAGTATGCATGAATTTGGACAATCTCTTATTCTGGTAGGTAGAAGTATGGAGAAACTTCTACAGATAAACTGTCTATACATATACAATTATCTATACTGACGATTTTTCAGATGAAATGCTGTTTCTGTGTTTGCACTTATACTTCAGGAAAGCCAAAATTTCACCTGCGGATGATACTTAAGGAAGAAAAGATTATCTCTTCAACTGGGAAATATAGATGTAAAAGAGCATTCTCCATATAATGGCCTTGTGCCTACAAAAATTAGCTCATTTATTTCAAAGCTTGGCATGGACTTCCCTCGTGGTTAGCAGCAATTAAACTTAGGTAGACTCTTTGGTCGATGCTAAATAAGCAGTAACCTTCTCTATAACAGACACTGAACCAATATTCAGCCAAAATCCCAAAATTTTGGGAGGGATAGATTTTCAATAGAAGCTGTGTGTATTTTTTTCCAGACCTACACCTAGTTAAAAGACTGTGAAAGTACTATTTCACTTTTTAACCTAAAAAGTTGAGACTTGCTTTGATGTCCAAATCATATCAAAACAGGCACTACATTATTCTCCTGTTCGTAGGGCTCATCAAGAGGGAAGGCTGCACAGACAGAGAAAATGAACTACTTCTATGTCCTCAGGTATTTGCCCTCAGGCCTACTGGCACCAGAACAGTTGTTAATTGGACAGTCAACATGAAGATTTAAGAATTAGGTTGTAGACATCTCCAAATATCTTAAAGATGATTCTGATAGTGCTGCTGAAATTGTTGAGGACTTATCTAGAGAAAGCTAATATACCTCCCGTATGAAGATAGGATGAGAAAGTTGGGTCTGTTCAGCGTGGAGAAGAGAAGGCTGCGTGGAGACCTCATAGCAGCCTTCCAATATCTGAAGGGGCCCTATAGGGATGCTGGGGAGGGACTCTTCATGAGGAACTGTAGTGAGAGAACAAGGGGTAATGGGTTCAAACTTAAACAGGGCAAGTTTAGATTGGATATGAGGAAGAAATTCTTTATTGTAAGGGTGTTGAGGCACTGGAATGGGTTGCCCCGGGAAGCTGTGAATGCTCCATCGCTGGCGGTGTTCAAGGCTGAATTGGACAGAGCCTTGGGTGGCATGGTTTAGTGGGAGGTGTCCCTGCCAGTGGCAGGGGGGTTGGAACTAGATGATCTTAAGATCCTTTCCAACCCTAACTATTCTATGATTCTATGATTCTATCTAACCACATCCTATTGTATTACTAACCATGTTCTGCACTGCATTGAGGAAGCAGGGCTGGTTTCCACTTTTAGGTTTTGGTGAAAAACAAAACCTCCTGAGAACTTAGGGTCTCTTTCAGTAGCTGTTTTATCACAGGTCTTCACAGCCTATTGCTACCAAAAGAGATCTTTCAGTTACCAAATCTTTCCAGTATATGACCTCACTCAGCACAGGAATTTGGGCTGTCAAAACCTTTGTAGATATATTTTCTCAAATACCTGGGGATGACTATAATTGTGTGTGATTTAATCTTCCTGAAAATTCTAGCTCAGGTTGACATGGACTGAATAAGTTCTGTATAGTTTCAAGTTTTTCAGATCATACAAGAGTCAGCAGAGGTACTTTTGCATGTAGAACTCAGTGACTAAAATAAAATAAAAAAAACCTTATGATTTTCTGCCGAGATAGAAAACTTCTCCACAACTGTCAATGAAGCAGCTTTCATAGCTGAATTCATTTACAAATAACTGAAATAATAATAATAATAAGCAACTCAGAATGTATTCCACCAGCCACAGCTATTACACTTCGACATTCTGTGATATGAATTAGAAACAGATGATGATGTGTGACATATCTGAAATGGCATGTAGTTAGTTTAGGTTTTAATTTAAAATTTTCTGGTTAACCAAATAGCCTTATTACATTCTTTGGTACACCACTGAAAACAATCAGCTTATTGTAAGGATATACATTGATATCTAACATGTGAGTTTTCAGTTTATTTGAGGCTTTATGTCTTTAGTTGTAAAGTTAGCCTGAATTTTGCTCCAGAAACTGTGCAAACTCAAAAAGAAAAAAAAAGAAGCATAAGGGTTTTAAGTGTATGTTTTTTTTCTAGCATAGCAACTGTCAGTTGTATATTTTTATGTAGTTACTATCTATATATGATTACTTATACAGAAATGAGGTTTAAAACATTTGTTTCCTCTGAAATACTTGTATAGCTGTCCTTCAAAAACCCAGACCATCTGTACATGGTAAAGAAATCACAGTAAGCTACGAAAAGCGGTCAGATAGAGAAATTAGAAGGAGAGTTTTGAAGTGTAAACCACATTTATACTATTAAATAATTTCACATTATGGCAACCATCTTGCAAAAAAAATTAGTGCATATGTGCAACACCTCTTTTGGGGGGGGGGGGGAATGTTTATTTTTCAAATGCATGTGAATTAAATTTCTCCTCATAAATACACTCCAGCTGTTTTCAGCTTCTATTTTTATAACAAAAACTTTTGCAATTCAAACACAGCTAGCCTTACCTTAGCCTATGTGTGGTGTGCTGGTGAATGCCCATAGCCTTACTCAGTAGAAACTGCAGACAACAGGATTTTTGAAGATCACACTCCTAAAGCTCACCTCAATGAGCCAATAGGCTTTGCTTTTTCAAGAATGATTTAGGTGACCTCTCTGTGTGAATTTTCACACTTTTAAAAATCCTGAAATAATGCAGCTTTGTGCTTCACCGACCTTGCGTGAATGTCTTGAAATTAGCCACTAGAGGGCACGAATACCTGTCTCCTTCAACACAGGCAAATAAATCACAACGAGCTTTGTGGGCTTACAGTTCTTAGGCTTAACTATGTTATTTGCTTGTAGAAAACACTTCCAAAGAAATTAAACTTGAATGTCAGAGTTAAGAAGGGAGCATGTGCTTATTCTATAAGGTTAAGGCTTAACCTCAGGTCAAATCATTTCATTGCTCTTACTCGATTAAAAATATATAGAAAATTTTCAAGTTTACTGCAAATGTTTGTGCTATAGTAACTGGAAATAAAAAGCTTAAATGGCAAAAATGGCAAAATACAGCAATAGCATAGTGTAAGGGTTTAGTCTGGTCTTTAGTAGTGACATAAAATGATATTTATAGAAATAAAGAGTAAACCACAAGTAGTAGACTTTACTGCACTACTGAGAAAACGTCATGATCACAGAATATTTAATTGTAGCTACCTAGCAAATTTTTAATGAAACAAATAGTTCCAGTTTTGTGAACTGGAGCTCTTACATGTAGTAAATGTGTGCTGATAAAAAGTTGTCTTGATGTATTTCAGATTTGAGGTACTGGGAAGACTGGAGTCATTGTAGAAAATTAAAATAAAGGAAACAGTGCTTACCCCAATTGACTGAGGGCAGATGGTGGCATGTTATGTAGGTGTTGCTGTTGCCAGCCAGTCACAGAGCCAAGATGAAGAGCACTGGCTGTATTAAACCCAGAGAGAGATGATATATCTGCACTGCTCAGAGAATATTCTAGATTTGAAAACAGAAAAGACAATAATTAAAAGAGAATTAAAGAGGAAGCAATTAAATAATAACTAGCATCGTAATTTTCATATGTCACTTTATAAGCCTTTTAATTTTAATTATACCAATCACATTAAGTTGCAGCAGAAAAGTAGACCTTCCTCTTCCCTCAACTCATTAACTTGGGAACAAATAATGCACTAATAATTACTCTGTAATTTAGCAGGGCTTTTCTGGATCTGGAAGATCCAAAGCATTCTCAGCTTCTATATCCACTGTAAGTAAAGATGTGTTCTCAGAGAGTCAAAGACTTGAAAAACAATGATGTTTTGGTTACAGTCTTCCTTGAAGAAGCCAGCATACAGCCCCTGTCCGAACAATACACATCTTCTCTAAGAGCATCGTCTCTGTAACCCAGCTTGCTTTATTCAGCAGCAATGTGCGATGGGAACTGGAAAGGATCTCTTGAGGCTTCCTTTCTAGTCTCTCTCAGATAGCTATGGGATAGCCCACAAAGTTACTGAACTCTGTTTGGAAACCAGTGAAGCTGCTTGCTCCTGCTACCCTTCTGACTTTAAGGAGGTACACTCAAGTACTTGAAATTAACCATGGTATTAAGAAATGTCTTTTAAGTTACATTTTTTATTAAAGCCAAAAAAATAAAGTTATCAAAGAAGTTTTCCATTCAAACAAAATAGCTAACTTTAAAATAGATATGTCTCAAGTTAGTGACAGATACAGGGTAAGTGAATGCTGTATGGAAGCATATCAACTATGATTTTTTCAGTTTCTCCCAATGAATGTTAGGTAGTTCATTAGTCCTGAGACAGACGTTTGTCATCACCTTTCTCCCTCCCCCAGCCTTTACATCTTGCTCCCATACTTACCAGTACCATATGTTGTTGAGATGGCTGATGGGTATCCTCCCATCCCTTGCCCTGGTAGAGTAGGAGTTGCTACGGAAACCACTGGAGTAGCCAATGACTGAGCAGACTGGGAGTTATTTATCCTCTGATTCTTTTAAAGTAAGTAAAATAAACATATTATTGACTAGTTTTAAGTCAGTTAGTATATTTAGCTGTCTGGGTATGTTTTGTGATTGAGACATACAGTCTGATAGGAATTTCTAGAAATTAATCATTTAACATGTGGCTTTTATGCCAAACCTATCATTTACAAGCTTTCAAGAGACCAGTTGTCACCATAGTAACCCATTACATCAGTATCTCCTAGGTAACTGAACTAGTAACAAGTAAGATTGCTTTTATTGTTGGTAGGAGAACAGATCGTGTGAAAAACTAATGGAATATGTAAAATCTATTCCAATTGTTTTCCTTTTCACTCAAATGGAGGGGAAAAAATAATAAAAAATAGAGAAGTGATAGAAAAAGACCCTAACCCAGCCCTACTGGATTATAAGCTTTGAAAGTGATGGCACCCCAGGATTGCTGAACATGGATGATTTTCCAGCAGATGGTGCTCTGACTGCTTCTTTTTTGTGGAATAAAATGAACTTCAAGCATGTTAAGACAACTCAGCACTTACACACTTATCTTTTGCACCAGGGCACTAGATGTTGCACTGTAAAAATTGTGCTAGAGAACTCTAATCTTGGGACTGGCAGGATAAAATAACCAGAGAGACACCAAAAATATGTCGTGAGGTGGCATCATCTTCAGCAGCACAAGTTTACCCACTCTCAAGGCACCAGCACAAGCAAGCATTATCCTAGCATATATTTAGCTTGAGTATGTGCAACAACTGCACCTGGTCTTCCATACTGCTGTATTTCAAAAACTATGACGGCCTTGCTGTTCAGAGTAGTTACGGTAAAGTTTCCCAACACTTCACCTACACAAGTATCAATCATACAAAAGAATGGATTTTCTATTCCTTGTTATTAAGATGAACATTGCTACCACTTACCAGAAGCAGATCAACATCCTCAGACTGAGTGCATAGGAAAGGAGCATTAAAAATTAGTGAATATAAATATTTACCAGAATGCAGATTTCTAGCGTAGGGAATAGCTTCATCTAATGATAGGGCAGGAAATTAAACATTTTCTGAGTATAGTCTGGAAAAATAATACCTCACAGATCTCTTTGTTGTCCTGATGGGGTATTTGTCTCAACTGCAAGGACAATCCACCCAGTTTGCAGCACAAGACTTCCTCTAAGACTCTGTTGCTATCTATACCTGGTTTCAGGAGACCTGACCATTGACCTGACCCTTGGAAAATACCAATTTTAAGGACCTTGGAATAAATCATTTGACGCAGACAGCTTATCGCTGACTTTGAACATTTTCCTGTAGGAGATCATTTGTTACCTCTCCTCTCAGAAGACAGCACCACATTTAAGGGGAGGGGGTTAGTTTGATGTTCAAAGTTAATTTAATACGTGTCAAGCCGAAGCAGCCAACTTGGAAGTTGTTTTAATAGTGTTTGTTACATAACAGAAAAACATGTTTATTGTGTCACTTAAATTTACGATCAAGATCCTTTTTAAATTAAACTCACTTCTAGTGTTAAATCACTCATGAAAGATTTGCTTGCAACCACTGACTTTCGGAAGGGAACTACGACATGCACATGGCACCTTCACAATTCAGTCTTCTAGCTTGACTAAATTTTGTTAATCCTGGCAGGAGATGCAGCAGTTTCATGCTCTTTTTTATCCTACTCCATCTATTTACTATGTCTTATCATTACAAAATGGAGATCAGAGTGATAGAGTTCAGCTTCATTTATGTGTAGTTAAACTGCCATCTAATGAGAGTCTGAATTGTTAAATATTTAAGAAAAAAACAGGAGGTTAGAATACTCAGAGTTAAATCTAGCCTTTATAACAAACCCAGAAAAGGCTCTTCCAGCTACTAGGAAAGAGAGTGCAGAAGTTTAGACTGTACAGGACACAGTTCCTATTTTGCAAGTCCGTAGAAAAAAGGGAGGAAGTAAATACGACTTCATAAAAGCAATCGAACAGGCTCTGCTGACATTCTCAGCTCAATGTTGAGCCTTAAGGTTAGAGAGAAAGACCAAAAAAGAAAGAATATGGAATGTTATTCTGATTTTAGTTGCTTGAGCAGGCCTTGAAATTCCTGCGTATCTTATGTGAAGGAGAGAAAAAAAAGCTTTGAAAATGCATTACCACTGATGGCATTGTATTCTTGCTGCCAGGTGGGATTAGCACACGGAGATCTGGTTTACGGTTGTTCATTCCCAAATTCATTGGAGGCGGAGATTTTGCTTGCATATTCTTGTTCAAATTGCCAGGTGAGACCAGCAGACCTGGTGAGTTGCGGGGGTTGCCATATCCATTCCCTGTTTAGGTAAAATGAAAGAAAAAAAGAGAAGATGAAAAAAGAGAGAAGTTTTATAAACTCCAAGATATTTCTTAAGACTGAACACTAAATATGTCAAATAATAATAAAAAAAATCAAGGTAAATACCTCTGTCATGCAATGTATCTTTATAGGAAAATACAACACATGCCATATTTTCCTGTCCTATTCCATGTATAGGGCATGTAGTGATAGGACAAGGAGGGGTGGCTTTAACCTGACAGAGAGGATATTGAGATGAGATCTTAGGCAGAAGTTCTTCCCTGTGAGGGTGGTGAGGCACTGGCACAGGTTGTCCAGAGAAGCTGTGGCTGACCCATCCCTGGCAGTGCTCAAGGCCAGGCTGGACAGGGCTTGGATCAACCTGGTCTAGTGGAAGGTGTCCGTGGCCATGGCAGGGGGTTGGAACTGGATGAGCTTTAAGGTCCTTTCCAACAGAAACCAGTCTGGGATTCTGTGATCATTAGAACAACTGGTGTTAAAACGTTTTCACTCAGGGCAGCTGACATCTCAGCAATGTGCTGAAAATAATTTCATTATGCAACTCTTGTTTACTGCACTATGGCATATAGCACAATACACTGCACTCAAAGTAGCCAAGACCTGTCTCCCTTACAAGACAATCAGGATAATCAGACATTCTTATAGCTTTAAAGAATGTCAGAGCTATGTTGTGTTTTCTCAACAGCTACAGAGGATTCTGCCTTGCCTGACTCAGCCCTTTCCAGGTTATGATTTTGTTTTGTTTTTAAACAAAGGATTTGTGTAGCAAGGCTATAATTTCCAGAAGAGGCAGGGAGAGGACTAGGAAGATTCTTGAGTGTTTCTGGCTCTCTTTCACCACACTTTTTGGACCTGATTCTGTCAACACTTAAGTCAATGGTAGCAAGAGCATAACCTTATTTGGAAAATATCACCCTATCTTTCATCCTCATCTCTCCACTGCTTTCTGCATGCCCCAGGAACAATTCTGACAGGCAAATGCTTCATTTGCCTTTTTCAGAAAAGGGCTCTCTTCACTCACCATGCAGTACTGACAACTGTGTATCTGTTAGGTTACTGACCTACCATTCTACTGAAAATGAGACCTTCATGTTTCATGTGCCTAATTTCACCTCCTAGCCACACAAAGTCTGATGAAAGAGATGACTTCCTAGTGTAGCCTTGGACTTCTGTATGCACAGGCTCAAGAGAGAAACACAAACTGCTTGGTCATAGAGAGGGAATAGCATGAAAACTAGTACAGAAAGAGGGAACTTTCACAGATAAATACCAAGAAAGCAAATGCTAGGGGAGGCTTTCTGTTCTGTGCTCGTCTTCTGTTTACAGCTCGCAAGCTGAGACACACAACCTAGAAACAATGTGGGAAGAAGAGCTAATGAGTGTGGCTGAATTCTGTGAAGCCCGGGACCTTCAAATTCCCTCTGTAGTTCCAAAGTCAGTGAAAAACTCAGTATCACACTGGTTTTCAAACATGAAATCTGGTTTACAGACCTAGAGGACATAAATAGATCATGAAACTAAATTTCATATGATCTACGACGTGGGCATAAAAATGACAGTACACAAGAGTGAATCTGTCTCAGATTCGTTAGGATAACTAAGCGTGCCCAAGCATGACAAACATTAAATCATGTTACTAATCTGCAAGCACATCAGCTAATTGTATTTATCACACCAGCAAAATCCATGAAAAATAACTGTCAAAGGCTCTTCAATACAAAAATGACAAAAAAGACCCTGGATAGCGAACACTAGACTTAGGACAAAGGAAAAGTATCACGAAGTGCCTGACTTCCATATTTGCGAGGTACCTTCAGTCACAGGTCTGACCTGGCTTGTTTATTCTCATGCTTTTTTAGTATCTTGTTGTCCTCAGCCTTTGTAAATAGGAGTTAAGATGAAAATTTAGAAGCACTCAGATATTTCAGAGATTTTGTATTAAAATATTTTTCATAGTCAAACTTGTTATCTCCTCAATAATATTTAGTGAGAAAAAATGAGTTAATGAAAAAAGGGGTATTTTACACTTATCAAGCTAAAATAGCAGAACACTGTCAAGATTTTTCCATTTTGTGTCAGTAGGCTGGGTTTTTAAATGAACGTTTGCTCTCAACATGGATTTGCTACATATTGTGCTCTAATTAATGCTATGTGTTACCAGAGGTGGCAAAATTATAAAGGGCATTTTGAATATACAACAATATTTTCTCCTAGAATATTCAATGCCTTTTTAAAGGTGATCTGTTACAAATGGAATACTGAAAAACTGATGATGTGGGGAAGTGATCAACAGAAGAAACTGAAGCAAAGTAGAGTTTCTCTGGTGCTGGTTTCATATAGGACCTGTTTTACCAACAGGAAGTAAAACTGTCTTGCGAAATCTGTTGTATGACAAGCATTTGCTCAGAAAGCGAAAATGAAGCTTTTTGAAGAAGCAAAGTATTTTTTTTTAGTTCTACAATATACAACCTAAGATGCTTAACTTAACAGCATGCACTGTAATCTGGATGTTTCTATGGCTGTGATTTGCAGAGAATAGAAACCCTTACAAGAAAAAAACCTCCCATTTTCTACATAAAATTTACTTAACATAATTCACTTTAAAGTATTATGAGAAAGAATGCATCCATATATAACTTTACTCTTCAGAAACTTTCGCCTGATGTTCATATTGCTTACCTACTGACGTACAATATTTTGGACTGTGATAACGTTTCTTACATTTATATTTTTAGAACACCAAATTATTTTTAAGAACTACTGCAATCTTCTCTTTACCAGTAGATTTCTGCTGTTCATGGCACATTATGCCAGCTAGCATTTTGGAGCCATATAATAACCATCCCTCTTTCCAGACACCAAATTGTTATTCTTTTGGTATAAAGTGGACTCAGGAATGTAAGACTGTGGACCTTAAACCAATGATACAGAAACCCATCATTTCAAAATCAATGATGAATGCATGCATGCGGTTTACAGTTAAGAAGAGTCTGCATTTAAATCAGCTCTTTAAACTGTATCCTCTTTACTCAGAAAGCTGTGGCCTGCTCCGAGGCAGCTGTCCCACCTTCAGATAAATCCACTGTAGAGAATGGCCTCATTTACATTCAGAGGCAAAAAAAAACATATAAGACTTCTAATATACAAATTAAACCTTCCTTCATCCTATACTTTAAAATTACACTCTGCCTGGACAATTATCAATTTAGATGTGACTGCATTCCACTATCCACTTGAAAGCACAAAAATTATATGTCATGTATGAATGGATTTCCTGATTATAGATTATAAGAAAACCAGATGGATTTTAGAGCAAGTTGGCTTTACATTTTTATTTGGTTAAAAGCCATATTTTTGCTGGAATAGAAAATTTTTAAACATTATGGATATAACTTGTAATGCATAATGAAAATAAAAACAGTAGAGGTACAAGTTTTAAAGGGCATATGTCAGGATTTGCAAATTTACAGCATTTTCAATTCAAGAAGTTTTCAGAGAAAATTATTTTTGCTTATGTTGTTTGCTATGCTGACTTGAAAGAGTAAAAATATTTTACACAGAAAAGAGCTTGTTTCTAGACAGAACTAGTGGAGCAGTGGAGCATGTCATGAAACACAGTGCCAGACTTTGTATTTGGACTAATGGCAGCATATAAAGACAAATGCTTTCTGAGCATAGAATGCTCTTCTTGGGCATGTTCCCACATTCTGCGTTTAGGCACAAGTGCCATTGACTCTAGAAAGAATTATGTCCAAGTACAGATTGCATGATTAATCCCTGCAATGCCACTTTATGAAAACATTCAGAAAAGTTATTTTTGTGCACAAGTAGTTAGTCAAGAAGAATTATTTAAAAAAAAATAATAATCATTTACTCATGGAAAATCGTGATTTTAACAAACATTACAAATTTGTGTACTACTCTCTTAAGTGGTCACTTTCATGTTTTAAGAATGTAAAGATATGAGTAGGGCACAACTTTATTCAGGATGGGACAGAGAGAAAAGTTTACTTCTCCTTTTTTATCCTCTGTTGGTAACACCTGTACCTTACTTGTAGTTTTGGTCATTGCTGTTATAATGGTTGCAATTATTGATATTTTGAGTTAGGGCAATAATTCTATGCTGAGCATTTAAACCGGGAAACTTCTCACATGTTAAGGTAACAAAAATGAGGGAAGAATAATTTATTTCCATGTCTCTCAACATTCTTGAACAGTACTGTCATGATTCTTTAAGTCCATAAAATTTAGAAAATTTTTATATTTTTGTTTTCTTGAAATTTTGAACCTGTCATGTCCCTACTTGTTTCTTTTTGATCAGTAATTTCAAAGATAAAAAAAAAAATTAATAAATTGAATGAATAAAACCCTATGATAGTCCTAGAAAAATGAAGAACAAGACATACAATTTACGTTTCCTTTGTTTGATCACTCTTATTTACTGTAATGCTTCTCACTGACCCTATGTTTTGAGAATTTACAAAATCTTTAGGAACCTGATATACCTACCTCCCTTTAATTTTAGTAGGAAAAGTGCTTTCAGATTCTCAAGGGAGTTTCAATAAATATTAAAGGTCATTTCAAGTTTCCAGCAAGTATATGCTCTTGCTTGTGGGAATTAAAATCATTCTTCCAAGAAGAATAAGTGCATACTATTTCATGGAGGATTCCTGCTTCTTACAGAGTTATATTAAATGCACATGCCATATATATGTCATTATGACTGACTGCTGAGCCTATCAAAAAGAATGTTAAATTTAAAATGAATCCATATAAACACGAGAGCCAACTATACTACAATTTACCTCCACTTCAAAATACATGTATATATAAAAGAATCTGCAGGAATAGAAACTTAGCTAAATTCACAGTTTTGTACCTGATTAATTTTTTTTTAAGAATGGGAAGAGAATGAAAAGTATCTCAACAACTTTTTTTACAGTTTCAGAAACCATATAGAAATAATATTAATGAAAAGGTAAAGATTCCTATAACAGTATAAGACTAAGCTGGTGTCCAGGTCTCGCTGTAACTCATCCATTCCTGCCATGCAGGTTGTAAAACTGTCAGTGGGAATTTCTTGCTCTTTAAGTCTAAAGCTATGTAAAGGTCTCTAATGGCAATGCAGTTGTCAAAATTATTTCTAACCCTTGGGCTAGTGCCCTGGAACATCCTTACAATCTACTTTATGTGGGCCATTTGCACGTACACAGTACTGCTGTGGCTAAAAGGCACGTGTATCCCATACTGCAGTAACTGGGGTCAGATTTCACAGAATAACAGAATCGGATGGGTTTGGGTTGGAAGGGGCCTTAAAGCTCATCCAGTTGCTACCCCCTTCCACAGGCAGGTACACCTTCCACTAGACTAGGTTGATCCAAGCCCCATCCAGCCTGGCCTTGAACACTGCCAGGGATGGGGCAGCCACAGCTTCCCTGGGCAATCTGTGCCAGTGCCTCACCGCCCTCACAGGGAAGAACTTCTGCCTAAGATCTAATCTAAAACTGTATTATCTGTTTCTTACAGGACAGAGATGATGCTTCTCAAGCAGAAGCTGAAAGCAAAGAAGCGGCTCTTTGGCCACTTAATGCAGAACACACTGCAAAACACGCTTCTGTAAATCTAAGGTACATGCTGTGAGTCTAGGAGGGTAGAAATCTGAGATGCTTTTTCAGTCAAATGGAGAAATAGATGAGTTTATGTAGATGCAGAATGAAAGACCATGAGAACAGAAACCTGACCTGTTTATCACAGGCTATTAAACTTCATGCAAATACTTTACTGCTGAGTCAAGTGCATAACTAAGTACATGGCACTCACCAATACTGTGGTTATGTTTTGTGGCTATAGTAAGATCTGTATTTAAATGTTTCTGAAGTAGTTCTTGCACCAAGTATACTTCCACTTAAGTGTAGGAGTTCACACCTTAGTAAAATAAATGTAAATGTGGCACCTGACTGCCTACACAATTTGCCTGTGGCTACCCACATAAGGAACTGTGAGCAACCTTTCAAAACAGTTCTTACTGCAGTTAGGTTTCCCAAGCTCCAGGTAGATATTTCAGCACATCTCTTGACTCCCTCCTTGCAACCTTTGGAATAGGGCCACATCTCATAGGGTCTGTTGCAAATCTTATACTGAGAGAAGGGGGAGTGCTCTTCCTTGTTCAAGAATGATCACACTCAATCCCCCCTAAATTGCAATTATTGTGAGAAATCACTGAAGAAAATTACACAGTGGTTCTCAGTTTTGTGCTTTATAAATATGACACATCTGTAGTTCAAACATACGGGCACTGCACAGTGAGCATCAGAATTATATTCCTGTATGTTACAAGTTCTTTATGTTCAAACAAAATGCCAGAGATCACAGAGTCATTCAAAAGGTCTGTTTACCATGGCAAAACCCCTACCCTGCCCCTGCCCCATGTGTGGTAGCTAGTACCATGAGGATCAGGCACAGATGACCTTGTGTAGCGCTCCCCACTCACTGTTCATATCTGCAAAGGTTAGTCCATGCTGTACACCAAGGTTTAGTCTAGTAGGGGAGGTTAACACCAAAACCCATGCTCATCTGAAATTTAGCTTGTGCAACAGCTTTCCCAAAAATCTTGCAGCAACTGACATAGGCCTGATCTGTTAATATGTGCAGCATGCACAAATCCTATCTGGTCCTCACCCATCTGAGATAAATCTCTCTCAAAAACATGTTTTCAGAATTTAGCTAGCCTCTTACAATTGTAAATTCATTCTTATTCCAGTAAACCAATTAATTAATGCATACTAGGAGCTTGTATCTTCCTCCATCTTGTATGCTAGCTGAAATGATGCTCCATTCTAGTCCTATTTATGCAAAGAACAAGCTGCATTTTTCTTTCTTTTTTTTTTTTTTTATTTAATTTGATCTGTTCTAGAGTCAGAAGAAAGGAAAAAAACCCACCTGACAAGTCATAAAAAACCCTATATTACTGAAAAGTATAACCTTTTCTAAAGATGTACAGGAGAAAGATTTCCTAGGACAAGCAGAAGACTTATCTATCTCCCCTCCTGACTGCCTGAGTGAGAGTCTTTGACAGATCATCTGCTTTTAACAAATTGTTTGCTGACGACAAGTAATTTCCCTATTTTTTTTTTTTTTGGGTGCTTGAAATCATCTATAGTTTTGGGGAAATTGCTTTTTTAACAGAAAATATTTCAGGACAAGAAGTAATTCCAAGTGTAAACTGAACACATTATTTAAAAATAATGAACTTTCTTGCTTCCACAAAGAAACTTTTGAAATAACCATGGTTTTGGTTTTGGTTTTGGTTTTGGTTTTTAAACGTATAGCTAAACTGTTGTTTTTTGTTAAATGCACAATTACTGAAAATTAAAGAGTGGATAATTTAAAACTGTGTCACAAAAGTTTCAGGACTAGCTATACTAAAGGCAATTAATATATACTTGTATTTTAAACTTACCAATATTATTAGAATAGATATGCACATAAAAGGAAAGTGTTTTGCACATAGATAATACTACTTAGATTTGTTTTGAAAAAAAAAAAAAAAAAACAAAAACCAAAACAAACCAACCAGTAACTAACTCATCCTTATCTCCTCTGGCTTTTGCTTCTGAGAGACTGCTCCAACTGCTACCAGAGGAAAAATCAGCTTGCAAGAGATTTGGAAAACAAATAGAATTTATGGACTTAATATCTTACTTGGGGAATCATGTTAAAAGTTAAAGAGCAGGGGTCATGTTAACTTAAGCCAGGAGCTTCCATGTGTGGCTGCAGTCCCAGCTTCCATTTCTTGCTTTCTTTCTCAGAGCAAAGTCATTGCTGCATTCCAGATCCAGGAGGCATCAACTATCTTTTTCAGGTCAGGCAAGAAATGCAGATGTTTGCTAATTTCCAGCATCTTTTTCTATATTCTGAATTTGAGAAGAATATGGGTTGCAGTGTGCGAAACAAGACAGTGTGGTATCTTATTGAGCAAGAATGCGCTGACAAAAATCTCAGTGAAATCTCTGTGTCACCGAAGTGAAGCATAAAATTTCCCAAGACTTCAAGAGAGAAAGGATTTTATCTAAAGAATACAAATTATTCTTGAGAAACATTTGAAACTGCTTGTCATAAAGGAAAAGAAGTCAATCATGCCTGCCTTTACAATCCCACTTACAAAGAACCACAGTTTATATGACTCACTTAATTGTTCATTACATTTGAACTTAGGGCTTTTTCCCTTTCAATCCTTTCAATCCTTTCAAGCTGTCTCTTTATAAATACAAATATTGAGACTGTTGATTAAAGAGATGATGAGACTGAGAATAACTAAATAAATTACTAAGTCAATACTTACACAACTGATGGAAACCTAATAAAGGCCAAATTTTCACAGATTTTCACTGAGGTCTACTCAGTTTATGTGGATGTCTGCCTTGGTAACAGGCAGATATATGAATTGGGTGAAAATACAAGCATTCAATCTTTGTATATGACAACCATTGGTGAGATATTTTTAATTTTTACATGGACAGCAGCATCCATCCTTTCAAACTTAACCTCAAAGTTTGACTGATGTGATTTTTACCTGGCTGAAAAGAATCTGAATAAAAGATGAGAGGACAGTTTCCTACAGCATTTGAGTTCAATGAGTACTTCCTGAAAACCATTTGGACCACCTGTACAGCTGCTTGTTTGGGATCTTCCTGTGCAGCAGTGAGCAGCAGAGGGTGAAGGAGGTAAGGCAGCTTCTTGTCAAAGTGAAGGCCTGGTACTGGGATTGCTTTAGCAGGCCAGATGTTGCTAGAGAAGTTGTTTCAGTGCTCAGAGACAGCAGTAGCTGCAGGTCTGGGTAATGCCAAGCTCTCTTCTTAACACCTGGGACATGGGGTATTTTCCTCTTTGACAATCTGCTGTTGGAGACTTCACATTTCAGAGCATTACCACTTCAGTCTGGACAGTCCCGCTTTCAGCATGACTTTCAGCTACTCACTGGTGGCTGAATAGCTCCGGGTGTCGCCTAGGCAGCTGGAAATGCAGTTTTTCTTTGAAGTTCAGTTTAATGTAACCTCCTGTGTGCAGACTGGTACCTTTCTGTCCTCCCTGTTCCTTGAAGTAGTCCCTTTAGGTTGCTTTTAACTACCAGGTGTGTATTATCATTCTGCACACACAGGTTACAGCAAGTAATTGGTTCTTGCTGTGCTTGCATTTTTCCAAGAGGGAGAGGTCTCAGTATTGGGAAGGACGTGCCTCTAGGTTCTGCCACAAGCTAGCTCTGCCCTGCAGTCTGGTCCAGGTTTGTTTATCAAGGGAGGACCGTATAGATGGGTACATTCAGACCCAGTCTGGAATCACGAAGAAAAGTAGTGACCTGCATGGTTTAGTGTGAGGTGTCTCTGCCCATGGCAGGGGGGTGGAACTAGATGATCTTAAGGTCCTTTCCAGCACTAACTATTCTATGATTCTGTGATTCTAAAGTGTGTAAAACAGATCAGTTGGTTAGTGCACAAACAGGACTTAATTTTGGAAAGGCCTGCATTACTGCCTACACAGATATGAAATTGAGGTACTATTACCTAGACAATTTCCTTCATACTGTGTATTAGAGCTATCAGACAAGTTCTAGTGTTCTTTCCGCTTTATCTGTCTATAGGTACTTCCCTTAAAACACTGAGGAAAAAAAAAAGCATATATTTTCCTTATATGGAGGAAAGCTTGAAAAAGAAACACTTAATGGCATAATGTAAGTGGAAAAAGAGAAAATGAGAGCTGTTATGTTTTCCATTTCTTATCCTCCTTTATGGTTTTAAGCCAACCTGCCAATTTATGAATTCTTATTGTTTGGATTTGGCACTATTGCATCACAAGCTCTGTTATGAATGACTGCATGTTCTTTCTTTTGGACCGTAAACTTCCTTGGACAGGAACTATTGTTTACTATACTTCTGTACCGCATCTTGCCTAATCTTTGGATCAGAGGTCTGTGGGTGACTGCACTCATCAAATAATAAGGGAAGGGCAATGACTTATCATGCTTTCCCTGGCAATCCCAGTCCTAAGAGGTTGCCCATAAACTGTGGTTTGGGAATCATTGTTCCAAGCTCACTTGTTTATTTAACATATTCCACACTTGTAGAATAAGAATTATTTTCTCTTGACTATGCCAAGCATTTCAGGGCACAGTGGAGAATATTTATATAACCTTTCAATTCTTTAATTTTTTTAATTTTTTTTTAATTTTTAGTATTAGTTTGCTTATTCATAGTTTCAAAAGACTAATGCAACTAGGTGCATTTAAAATCCTTGCTTACTTTTGATACTGCTTGTAGGCTTATTTGGGCAGAAGGCTTCTCTTTTAGTCAATCACTCTTTTTGAGAAGATACAATCCAGATTGCATCTACCTGATACAGTAGCCTCTACCTGAGGGCTTTTAAATTAAAAGACCCTACTATTACATATATTCTCATGTGGCTTGACATACTAGCAGAATATATAACACATTCACCCACAGTCACTGCAAGACCAAGAAAAGAAACATGAGCAGGGGAGTGCTAGCAAATTATGATATTGGCTGGCAGATCCAGGACCTCAACCCTAAGAAGACGAGAAGGCAACTGTTAGCTTGTTGTTAATTTCCAGGAGGAAATGACTAGCTGCTGATTTAAACGTAAATATTGTAGGCTATTAAAAAGACATGGGATAAAGTAAAAAGACATGGGATGCACTACTGATCTTTTCAGTTTCTAATGATTTTAAAGAAGAGGTCTGAGGATGCTTGATTTAAAAAGAACAAGCACTTAGTCCCATGGACAGCAGTTGCAGAAACTGTTTGCAGTTTGCTCCTTTAGTTTGATTTAATGCCAAGATGGAGGCAGTACATAAATCAAATAGTGAAACAAACAAGTTACAGAAAGTAAATAAACAATTCAAACAAGGATTTTTTTTTTTATTATTATTCCCATCCTGCGTTTAAAACTGGAGATTTAATTTTTCCTTTTTACTGTTTATAGCAGTTTCAAAACTAAAGGAATTCTTTTGATTTAGGTGGGCTTTTTCCATACAAAATATATAAAATACAAAATGTCATAATTCAAAAACCATATGAAAATGAAAAATGTGACTCAATCTAAAAATATAGTTCAGTTTGAAAACCAAAAGTTTAAAGTCAGATGCAAAGATGTCCCCAAACACTGTTGTATTTTGGTTTTAAAACTCTTGAAATATTTTTAATATTTTAATCTCTTATGAGGCTTTTAACATAAGATATAACATACAGATATAAGGAAGAAGTTCTTTACTGTAAGGGTGGTGAGGCACTGGAATGGGTTGCCCAGGGAATCTGTGAATGCTCCATCCCTGGTAGTGTTCAAGGCCAGGTTGGACAGAGCCTTGGGTGACACAGTTTAGTGGGAGGTGTCCCTGCCCCTGGCAGGGAGGTTGGAACTAGATGATCTTAAGGTCCTTTCCTACCCTACCTGTTCTATGATTCTATGATTCTATAAATATTGAGCAACAGCATAAAACTTGAGTTCAGATAATTTACAGTAGTAAAACTTCGTAGGCAGTATTTATTTCTGGTTAAGTTAGTGCTATGTGGCTTTGTTAAAGACTACACTCCCTATAAAAGAACTTCACATAGCACCCAAGGTACATGTCACTTTGTCTTCATATTAGTTATGATATAATCTAGAATGGGTTTGGAGCATACAGATTTGGGACCAGAAAATTTTTGTTCTCTCTCTCAATCAAAAGCCTCTGGTTTGAGAGAATAGTGCCAAAGACATTGCTGTATTTATAATTTAGCAACTATCCTAAATGCGAAGTTCACCCTAATTTTGTTGGTAGTTCCTACTATGACACAATAGAAACTATTCAGTGTTCAGCTAGGAGCAAATTTACTCTAACAAACCTGAGATAACCTTGGTTTAACTTCAAAATATCACTTATGGCAGTTAGTTATGTAGTATAATGAAGAAGGAGACAGCTTTTATAAGTTCTATTTATGTCTTGGGTTGACTCCCAAGGTAGATTGTGGATGATTCCAGGATCATTGCTTGAAATAATTCAAGCCAACAAAATAATACACTTCTAAAACACAGGCTTAACTAATCTTTTTCCATTTTGATATTGCAGTTATAATGCAATTTGTTATAATGTAATTTGTTAAAGTAGTGCAGAAACTGAGGCCTGGTGTTACTAATCAAAAGTAGTTTCATTTTGTAATGGCAGAAATGAAATTCTTTAGATTCTTCTTCTTGGAGCATGTTATTTTGAATATATGCTATTTTTGGACAGTGCAGAAAAATGCAAATTCATAATGTTCTAATTTGGCTAGAAATATGAACCCCAACAGATTAAACCACACAATCATGCTACCAGCTTCCAAGATGCCAAACAGAAGAAAACACAGAGGTCTCTGTTTTTTGTGAAGAATGATGAACAAAGAGAACTTTTGATGTTTATTCTTCTGGACCCTAAAGAAAGAGAACTGTCCAAAATAGTCCCATTGTGAAATGGTGCAACTCAGACAGAGGTTTCAACCTTACAGTGACCTTTTCATCTTCCTTCAGCCCTGTATCAAATTCTCCCTACTGCTCTGTATTGAAGAGATTTAGAAAACACTTCTTTAATGGTGTTTGAAGCTCTTATTGCCAGATAAAGAACAAAGACTATTCATACGATTAAATATTTATGATGCTTTCCTAGCAATGCTCCTCATATACATGCCCCACAAATCAATTACCTGCTCCAAAGTTACATTGCTTGAGAGCTTAATGCACAACATTGATGGCAGGAAATACAAAATCTGAATTTGTGAGTAAATATTCAAGCGATCCCTCTTCCTATGCTTATATATGTTTTTAATATATTTCCAAACCCAGAAAAAATATACTTAGAATGTAATTTTTTGACTGGCCTATTGATAGACAGATTTTATTAAGCACCAGGATTATTAAGCCAAACGCATGTGTTGACGAACTTTTATCATTTGCCCCGTTTAAAAGACAACACTGTGTTCTTTACTAATCGCTTTCCAAAGTCTTTTTAAAGAACAGGGAAACCAGCAGCAAGGAAATGCTATTTCTTAGTAAGTCAGTAGAGGGAGCCCCTCAATAGCGCAATCAATTTCCTGCCCGAGCCCCTCCGTTGCTCCTTTTTGAAGTTACACAGGAGGTTAAAAGGAGATGAAATGCGAACATCGCCAGAATTAATCTTTCTGTAGCTATGTTTCGGAGGCTAACAAAAGATAATTAGCAAAATTACAATTTTTTATCGTGCTTTATTTTTTTTGAGAACAAAGGAGACTAAAGCTAAGTTCTCATGGCCTGCCTTCCCTACTCCTAAATTAACACAGAATGACCCCTCAAAGCTTCCGCATGAGTTTAAAGTGTCTTTCTGATACAATGCAGTGCAGCTTCAATTTTACTACAAACACGTTACACAAACATCTGTGACTCATCTATGTGTGAAGATAAAAGGTGTGGGGCTGGTTGTCTAATGTGGGATAAGAAGAGCCAAGAAAGAAAAGCATTTCATGATAAGTAATTTTAAAAGACCATGTCAAAATTGGTGTATATATCAGCTCTGGCTTATAGTGCACAAAATCGATCTTCCAGCTATTTTTCCATACAGTTCTTTCTGAGAGCAGTTAACCCAGTAAAATTGGATGTGATCCATGTTTTACCACTCAGTTTATTTTCTTTGAACATATGTGTTTACTTCTCAAACTGAAAAAAGTAATCTTGCCATTGTCTTTTGTAATCCGTATTTGGAATAATGCAAGATTGCTGACATTGCTAACAAACCACTGAGTTTACTGAGCAAAGGGGACTACTCTGACAACACTGCATTGATAACACAGACCTTAGCAAGTACAGTTCTCAGTTCTGTGGGAGCAGGACTAAAGGGACTAATGTTTTTCTGTGCTTGGGTATTTTGAAAATCCTTTCCCTGTTGTGTACCAAAGCACTTAAGCAAATACGTAAAACTAAGCTTAAGTTAATTACTGATTATTTAAGTAAATGCTAGCAGATTTTGCTGACTAGCAATGGTCTTAGGGAAGGGGCTTGAAATCAGATCTGTGCTCAGTAGATTGAAGTCTAATGAGCGACTCAATGCTGAAAACTTTACTCAAGCATAAATTAATAAAACAAAACCCCAATTCCACTATAGTCAATGGAGTAACTCCCTCTGACTTAAAAAGAGTCAGGGTTTCTGACACTGGCTTCAGCAGCAGTTTTGCCCGAACAGGGCTATGCAAGGGACCCAGAAGTTTTTACAGGAGGGCTAATGTGAAAGAAAGCAGACATTTGTGTCTGTGGAATTTGTTGAGGTGCAAGATTTCTGACATTGCTGAAAACAAGCCTCTTCCTCCCAATAGGAGAAGCACAAATATCAGCTCCTCACCCCCATCTGGGGGAAATAAACCCATGCCGACAACTTCCTAATATTCCACCTCCAATATGGAGCTATTTCAGGACTCAGCCTTTGAAGGAAGTCCTTTGTTCACTCAGAAAAATAAATATAAATGATTTTCTCTTTACCTGCACTGGTGCCTGCACCGGTTGTGAGGTCCCCACCCATCAGGCCACCTAGGGAGTTGAAATGAAATACTAAAAATGAGCACAGTAAATTATAAAAGGCAAATATTCAAAACATTTTCTCTGACTTCAAACAGCCTGCTCCACTACTCACCACTGTTTTCATCTGACTTCAGCAGGCATCAGATCAGACCCATAATCATAAAACTGCAATGCTTTAAAGCATTTAGTTATTTTATTTTCATACTTCTACAACATGTGAAAAAAATCAATTAGTATTTGAAAGGCATGTATAGTAGACCTTCATTTGAAAACTCTTTAGCCCAAAATTACTCAGAAAAACAAAGGTTTCCACATAGGGCTGGGAGGAAGAGACTTGAAGGTTCCTGGATGAGAACATAACTGAGAAGCTGTAATATGTATTTACATAGCTTTTAATTTTAATTTCTTCAGCCTTTCATGGACATTCACTCTAAGGATTTTTGAAACTTCTCTTTGCACTTGGGGACCTCAAATAGTTCTTTGAACCCAGTATACTTAAGGATCTTGATGTTGCTTCGGCCAGACAGATTGAATGAACTTAATCCCCATCTATCCTATTCAGAGGTGAGCCCTCATCATCACCAGAGCAAAGCACAGCCTCTTGCAATACAAGGCACTTCAGTACAGAGCTCAACTAACATTAACCCATCAAGGAACCTGTGAATGCTCAAATAGTAATAAATTCTGCATTTAGCCTCTAGACCGCTGATTTAAGGAATGAGTGTCCTATTTTACTTGCTTCAACTTGTTTGCATTGGCTAAATTTTCTCCCTGTTAAGTTTTATGGTATAGTGAGTTTGTGCATGAATTAAGTAGACAGGTTGCCATTTTATGAAACAGCAAACTGTCTGCTCTTTTATCCTTTATTGATTTCCTTTAATCTCAGTCAATATTCAGTTTTTTTCTGGATTTTTTTTTTTTTTTTTTTAATTTTCTAAATTGGGAATAGAAACCCCTTCAGCTCTTTCGATTTTGTTCAACACAGCAATTTGGGACAAACTGTTATGACTAGTAAAAACAGAGTTCTTGTTTCTCAGAGCACAGCTGTACAGTTTAAAATGACCTAAGACAGACAAGCAGCTGATTAAAGCTCATTTAATGGGATGGGATTAAACACAGCCTACCTGTGTTACCTGCACTCGGAGGCCGATGTGTCACACCTGGAGACATGCTATTTCTTTGCAAAGAAGGATGAGCCAGCGGCAAAAGGTTGGGGTTTCCCAGTGAGCTGACTGGGTTACTGTATACCAGACTGTTGTGGTTGGACACTGGGATAGAAACTGGCATCTCGAAGTTTGGTGGTGGAACAGCCTGTATGAGGAAAAAAGGAAAACAAAGACAAGAATAGTACAGAAGCACAACAGCCTTCAAGTACAGTTTCTCTATATTTAGTTCAAATATTTTGTAGTTGGTGGTTAAAATACTTATGCTTGCCCACCCAATCCCCTGCTCTCAAAAGGCAAGAGAAGAGTTTCAAGAATTACCAAGGCTTTTAAATATGATTCTTTCAAATCATTATTCCATCTTTGTTTAATGCAGCTTCCACATTCACTTTGTAAGAACTGGAAATATTTATTCTTTTTTTTCCCCCTTTAGTTTTAAATAGAATCATGTTTTATGAAGCTTAATTTTCTTTTTCTTTAATTCTGTAAAGTTGTAATTGTTCACTTGTGATATCTTACTCTAGTGTAACACATGACTGCAAGATCAAAGGTACATGACTATGGTGACTTCATCACATGGAGAAAAATTAGAAGGGGTGGAATGCAAAAACGAAAGCTTTAATTTCAGCTTATGTTGCTTTAGCAACCAGAATGATCCCAAACCACATTAAAATCATGAACATGGTACCTTACTTTTTCTAAAAGTTTCTATCTTAGCTTGGATGAGCTTAAAAGAAAGAAAGCTCTACTCAGGAACAGGTAACAAATGCAAGAATTTTAGATAGGCACCAGTCCTGGGTTCTTTGTTGGGTCTTTTTGGTGTTTTGTTTATAATTTAATCTATTTTTTTTTTGCTTAGGTTTTTTTGTGGTTGGTTGTTTTTTTGAGGGTGGTGGTGGTGTTCAGTTACACCTTTCCAATATACTGCTTTCATACTTTAAGGCAGGATCCTTTCCTGAGCCACTTTCATTTACAAGAATCCCTTTCAAAAAAGAACCAAGTTGTGGACCATTCTGACAGAGAGCGTGAGGAGATGCAGTACCCGATTCTCATTACAGTCTTAGAAATCCCAACTCAAGTTTTCTTGGTTGGTTGGGGTTTTCTTGGGTGGCAGTTGCCTGAATTTCTCTAAAATATATGACTCTGGTGGCATTGAAATGAATTAGACTTCATATTTAATCTACTTGTTCTAAAAATATTTTTTAAATTAAGTTTATTTTTTTTAAATAATTGATTTATTGCATTTGGGAATGGAAAGAAAACTTTTTCAGAATTACCTGACAGCATTTTGGGGTTGGACTAGAACTCTGAAGGCTCCTTCCAACTCAAGCTATTCTATGATATGGTTCTATGATTTCAGATATTCAAATACCTCACTGCAAACAAAGTACCCTTTAATTTGACATTAAAAAATCTTTTAAGCTTCGAGTCTGAACCCATCAAAAAACTCTTGAAACCAGCCATGTAACATCTTCAGAGGGAGGAAATCACAGGTTTTAATTTTGCTGTTGGCAGCTGATAGCACTGGTGGGTCTTCCAGGACCTAGACGGAAGATGTTGAGAGCTAGGCACATAACCTGCTGTGTCAGGCAGCAGAGGCACCCTGACCTTGTGCCACACACGTCGCTTCTCTGGCTGTCTAGAGCTGTTGGCTGTGCCCCGTGTATTTCAGCTGTGGCCATCCAGTCACAGTTATCCCTTAAGGTTATTTTTCCCTGTCCTCTCCCCTTTCGAGGGGCAGACATAATTTTGCTCTAAATATAGAGGAATCATTTTGCTTAACCACTGAAACACACAGTAAGACTTTAGTTCAGGGCATGACGTGAAGGATACATTACACAAATGCCTTGGGACTTATTTGAAGGTGTTAATTTAGCTCTGAAACCCTTCACGTAGCCTGCGGCCTGGTTTTGTGAGAAGTGGCAATAGCATAATGAGTGAGATCAGGTACGGCACTAGAGATGATAGACATGCTGGGTTTTGTATGCATCTGAAACACACTAATGTTTGTGCCTCAGAAATAGAAAAAAAGAGAATAAATTATTTGTGATGAAAAATATTTCTCTCAGGAGCAACCGTGTTTTTTCTTGCAGCTGTTCTTACAGTTCAAGTCCAGCTTGGTAGCTACATGTGTGACTTCTCTTTATGGGAAAATTTACAAAGTGCATAGCACAAGGAGTAATAGTGTATGTCACAACTGAGGTCTAGGCTCCTTGGAAACAGGTTCACATTTGAAACATTTGATCAGTCTGAAGGTATCTTTTAAGCAAGACATTCTGGTCATTGTCCACAGAAGGACTCAAAAGGTTCTCAAATCCCTTGTAAGTCAGAGGTGCATGGCTGCTCCTGGAGCCTAAAGTCAGCAACTGCCTTTTCAAAACGTTTTAGCCAGTGAATTCACATGAGGATAGATGTCTTAGCTCCACCTCTAGCCTGGTGTGAGACATGCATAAGCCAACATGGAGCCTCTTGTTGCAGTGTTCAAGGCTGTGGTGGAGGTCTCTGTGCCTGGTGGATTTGAGCACATGATTCTGCCTGTCTGAGTGACAGCCCATGTCAGATTGAGTGTCACCCACTGGAGAGCATGTTGCACAATATCTTCTTCACCTCTGTCATGCGATCTGTAAAATTAGTCCTCTGAGCTTGGGTAGACACCAATACTGCCTGAATTTTCTTAACTTACTTTCCTATCCCGATCTCTGTGGAGTTACCTAAGCTAAAACACAAATGCCAACCCCCACAGGCTTGTCTGCTTTCATCATTACGCTCTTTCTTACATGTACAAACCAAACCCTTGAAGGGCTGGAAACTTCTTTTTCTATGTTAGTACAGTACAAAACAGCTCCAGCCTCAGCTGCTCTTGCGGCTGCCAGTCTCACTGGTCATCACTGAAACATACAAACATTGCTGAAACAGTTTCTCAGCTTTCATTTTGGAGGTTTAAAAATATATTTTTCAAAGGAGTTAAATTATTTTCTTAATTTCTGTAGTAATGGTTTCATTTTCACAATTTTACCTACTGTTCAGATATACTTACATCTACTTACAGGGTACTTCAAAGGCAATTTTATGAGGATAAAGTCAGTTTATTCCCTGGCTTTGCAGCACAATGCACACTTTATGTGGAATATAGTAGTTTTCATTTCTTCTCTTCAGTAGTCAAAGGTCAGAGACAGAAGTTTGGATAAGCACCAGTATTAAACAGTAAGTGTCTAGCTACAGTGCTGCTCTGCCCAAATTTTGTGACAGACTTGCATGACCTTCACCAAGAACTGCAACCTTCTGCAGATTCCCTAGTCATTCTTGGTGGAAAGTCACAGGGCATATCTATTCCAGCTAGGCCTGACGGCCATTAAAGCTTATGATGCCCTTGCGTAATATCTATATTAGTAAATTAAGCTTGCCTAGGAACTGAAGCCATCTGAGGCCACAAAGCAGTCCACATCCATACTATTAAGCTTTCTCAACCTCAAAACCATCATGACTACATATAATCTGACAATTGGGAATTGTTCCTGGCCTGGGCTAACAACCAAACACAGCTAAGACTGTTTGGGTTGTCTGGGAGAGCATTACCTGGCCAGTGCCAAAAGCATACCAGGGACTGTTCAAACAATTCAGGGCAGGGATAAGTACCTCCCACTGCCTTGGTACATTCTTTGCCATTTGCTAATTTACTAACATAGATGAAGCCTTATCTTAATGTGCATGCAGTTTGCCACAATTTTGCTTCTTTTTCTCTGTCTTTTCTTCTTTGGACACAATTGCCAAAGAGGGCAGATGGCTCACCTGAGAGGATACTGTCAATGTACAGCACATACTGTGTTAGATGTGTGCTCCATGAGCTGTGGTATGTTGTGCAAAGCAAAGTACTGGGGGCTCGAACCCCTTGGAAATTAATTGACCAAAGAGTCTGTGTTAAATATTGTTTTTATCCCTCCCATGTTCAACCAGGCCTTCATTTATTTAGAGACAGAGATACTTACAGCTCCCTTCTAGTCGACTATTTCTGTCTCCTCTGCTTTCATCACTCTTATGAAAATTACAAATGAATGTCTAATTATTATCAGATGTTTTAGAACAATATAAATACTTATCCCTAGAAAATTATCTGAGGAAACATTATTGGCCTTAGCTGTTAGGAGCAAAAGCCAATTTTATTTTCATTTGGCAGCCGCTTTATTAGGTTACAAGACCAGGCACAGGCATTGCATTGTTTTATATATTTTGTAAGTAGTGATTTAATGACTTGACTTGGGTGACTTTTTGTTCAGTTTTGCTCCCCTTTCCCCCCACAACTTTCTTGGGAGCCTTTGATGATCACAAGCAAATGAATACCACTTCCCTGACTTCCCTGAAGTTATACTGATTTGTATAGTTATGGATGTTATGGTATGCAATATAATATATAAAATGTATATGCAAAATTTCCATTATATTATAGCTTTGAGCTCCATATTGGCCATTACATCTTGGCTTATGCCAAGGAAAGCAGCCTCTGTTGCATTAGGGGAGAACATCTACTGATTCCTCCTTTTGTGGGAAACAGCTTGATGGAGCACACGGACCTTGAGCTCTGTGTGAAGCATGCAGAGAAGGGATATCCTATTTTACATGAAAAGAAGCACTCATGTTTTGCAATTCTGTATCTCTGAAGCGTCTCTGAAGTAATTTCATAAAAAGATAATACACCGTACCTTGTAACATCCCTGCAATGTTGGAAGTCACTTTATACCCTAAATACAGCTCAGAAAACCAAGTTCATCACTATGTTAATAGCAGAAGTAGGACTACCTTTGAGGTCAAAAGATTAAATTTAATAAAAGCTAGCAGAGGGAAACTCCATTAATTTTTGGGAGGACAGAAGTGATGTCCCATGTTTATATTAACTGTGTTGTTTCTAATTCCTAGAACTTTCCTAGTTTTATAGAAAAGATGACTTTCCCAAGTGCTTATGGAGGCAATAAAAGTGATAGAACTCGCTAACACAGGAATGAGTAAGGTGGGTTTGTTTTTCCTTTTTTCATGTCTTAGGATTTCGAATGGTTATGACATCTGCTGCTTTGTTGGATCAAAAACAGGTAGCATGAGAAAAAACAGAGGATTTGAAGGACCATCCCAAACACAGTTTTTAAGATGAAAAAATGGTTTTGGTTAAATACTCCCTGATTGAAAGAGTCTTTTTTCAATCAGAAGAGACTATTTCAATCAAAAGAGATGAAATCCATCTCTTTTGAACAAGCAAAGATCATCCTTGAAAAAAAAAGGACTGGTAACTGGTAAGATTTTGATGTGACAAAGGGTTAAGCATTCCATCTTATAAGAGTCACCCTAAATATTGCAGTCATCATTTGTCATACTGAATTCCATCCTGAGAAAAACAGCTATGCAAAGTAAGCAAATAAAAAAGGAGGTAAAGAAAGGTGGAATATATATGTACTCCTCCTTGATAGCTGGGCATCTTTAACCAGTCATTCCAAATACGGGTTTATCAAGTCTGGTACCATTCTGGTCTCACATAAAATCTTTATTATTATACTAATTTTTTCAAAAGTACATTTGCCATGATGTGAGAACTTCTTCAAATATTAATTAACTTGAGTGAAAATCTTCCTGCTCAGAATGAATGGAAAGAACATTTACAGTGCATGAGACAGAATCTGAACATCCTTAAAAGGCATCCTCAGCTTAGGTATCAGATTTTGTATGCACAATTGACTAGAACTATAGAAGAGACTTTGCTCATTCTGGGTATACAGAAATATTTTTGGCAGCTAGCAATACAACCTACATGTGGGAACAAGGAATGAACACAGATATCTCAGAAGCAAGCAGTTACCTCTGCAAATTATATAACCTCCAAACCTCCACACTCTTTTTGTTGGCTTTATAAATGTAGTATTCAACATAACAACAAAGTATTCTCCCCTTGTATGTCTTGTGCAAACAGAATAGCACATGCAGAGTTATTTCTCTTAGATATCTGGCAAGGCATATGACTGATGGTTAGAAATTTTGAATTGGTTAAAACAAAATTTAGCTCATGTTAAAGCATTAAAGAAATGCTGATGAGGTCAAAGCAAATTCTCTGATAAAGCTGTAAAATCACCCCAACACACAAACATGTCTGAATCCTACCACTAGGCTCTCATGCAGTGTTTCTCTGCAGCGAGCAAGTAGCTGTAACCCTTCAGTGCTGCAACTGAGTTTAGCAGAGACACTTGAGAACTGAAGTGACACGCACAGAACACAGCAATTGCTATTTATAAAGGAATTTCAGTTCTACATTGTTTTTTCTATATTACCACAGAAAGTATTCTGTGGGTTTGCTTGTTAGCCTGTCCACAAAGGAAGATTTCCATTTTTATTTTTTAAGTATAATTTGGGTGAGTGATGTGGTAAAACAGTTCTGCAAATCAAGTGAATATAATGTATATATGTATATTTAACTTCCTACTGCAGATTTCAGCTATAATAGGTTTTGTCTGTGTGTCAGAGGTAGATACTTGGAAGAAAAATAATGTTGTGTGAAATTTTCTGACCACAGTGTTTAATTATATATTGGGCTATTAAAGCCTGTTTCCAGCTGAAATGTTTTCTTTAAGAAGCCAGAACTGAAAGGGTTATTGTTTGTTACTGCAGCAGTTATCAGCAGACAGCCATCTAACCTTTGGTACTTACAGGTATTTTATGGCTCTTGATCATATTATCAAATTCTTCATTAATTTTTTTGTATTTTTCTTCAGTGCGTGGGGTGAGAGCGTAAGAGGAGTCAGGATCGGGGCTTTCACAACCTTTGTTTTCTTTCTTGTTCAATGCCTGCCAGGTTCAGAGAAATATCAGAAAGTAAAAAAAATGAAAGGGAGCTCAGAGTACTTACACATAATCTCTGTCTGCTGATCATTAGATCAATATCTTCATTAATTTTTCTGTACTTGTCCTCAGACTCAGGGCTGTGACCTACTGAATCGTCTGCATCAGGGTCTGGGCTGTCACAGCCATTAAGTCCTTTCTTTCTCAAGGTCTGAAATACATAATTTGGAGAGTTCAATCCTTGACACAGGCTGCAAGAAAGACTCAGCAGTGTTAAGTAACACAAACTCCCCAGCACTGGAAGGTTTTACATTATGCTTTAAGGAAAGGAAAGTGATTAAAGATCCACCACGCTGATGCTGTAGGTCTCCAGTTCTGATGGCAAGAGGAGACCATACAGACCTCTTTCTTCTGAAACGAATCAGTCAATAAAGAACGAAGCTGGCAGTCTGGCAAAGCGCCTGTGCTAGTAGCCTCCCTGCTTCCCCACTTCCAATAGCATTAAGAGGTTAATATACCCACACAGAATGCTATTTATTTTAACACATTTATACATTTGAAGTGAACGAACATTAAAAACAAAGGATGCATACTCTTCAAAGTGTAATATCCTGGTGTTTCACTTTAAGGAAAGATGCAGGAGGAAGAAATGAAAAAAAAAACCACCTTCAACAACTTTAGGCATTCATGTTCTTCACAGAAGAAGGAGGAGTACCTAAACTGAATTAAAGGAATGACATTAGCAACGCCATGCCATTCCTAACTGTATGCTTTTAATAGGACAAGGGGGAGGACAGAGCTGCTAATGTGGCTGTGAAATAGCAATTAAGAGCTTCTAGACACGGTGTTTACTTTTTATTGACTCCAGTTACAGTGCTACAAATGCACAGTGCTGAAGCTTAATGTACACAAAAGAGCACTGCTAAAACAGATGCTTAGTGAAAAGTCAAACTAGATGAATTTCAGGTTCAGCAGCTCAAATCAACCCTCAGAGCCATGATCATCATCACCAAGATAAGTAACGGAGATAAAAAAGCTTAAAATGAGAATGAAATCAGTAGCTAACAATTCAGAATGGTTGCCTGGCCTCAAATAGGTTTTAACTGATCTATCTTGAGAGATGACTGAAGAACAGTCATGGCCTGCATTAAGAAGAAGAATATGAGAAGCAAGCCTTTCTGGACTTCCCAAGCGCAAGCAAGAGCTCACAAAGTCAGTATTTGTAAGAGATTTCTCAAATCTAGCTCCAAGAATGTCTCTGTCAAACCTCTTCAAAGAGTCCACTGGTCTGTCTACAACCTTCCTTAGACAACTTGAAGTTAATTCCAAGTTAAAACCTGGCTAAGCAATCTCAGTCACAACATTCAGATCACATAGCACTCTTGTGTTAGTAGAAGCAATGCTTGTGCTGTGTAGTAATGTGGGATGCTTTGACTGGTTTCTTTCTGCCTTTCATCTGAGCTCTTTGTTCCTTTTTGAAAACTGTATTTCCTAATTGGTTCCTTTCTGGCAATGCCCAATTTACCACCATTAAAGCCAGCAAGTATTATAATGTCATACCTCCTTTCTGTACTATTGTTTGTTAAAAATTATACGTCGTTTGCTGTATTTTACCTGAGACTTAAAAGCAGAGCCCTCTTATTCTTGTAAAAGCTGTAAGCCTGTTCTCTCTGCAGAGATACCCCCCTGAACCTCACTTTTTCACCAAGTCAGCAAAATGATGGTGAGCTGTCCTGTGAGATCTGAGCCATCCAAACTCATGTTGTGGACCTCTGAAACAGATTTAAGCAACTGTGGAAGGCTGACTCAATGTAGTCTTTTCAGACTTCATATCTACACAGACTTCATGAGCTACTACTGACACCATGACAAAATCGTAAAACCATCATAAACAAACTTTAAGAAGGTAAACAACCTGAATGATTCTCTATTCTTCTTCTCCGCTCTCCCTTATCCCCCTTTTATCTTTAAAATATTAACTAGCAGAACAGACACAGTCATGTATGATTTCTGCTACTAGCTTGAAACAAACCAATTAGAGGGTTTTTGCAGTCTGCTGCTGTTTGATACATTTAATAGATACAATATAGTAAAAGTGAAATTTCTCTTTTATATCTGAATAACAAATCTCAGCTAATGTCCTTCTCTTCGTGTAAGTACAAAACAGTTGTCCTCCAAATACATAAAATACTCTATTTAAAGATTCATTGGATCAAACTGTCCAGACTGAAACCCAGATCAGCACTCCTGGGACGTTTTCTTGAGCTCATCTGAGTCACTGATGGAGTCCTGTTGACTCACGTAGAGTGTGGAATGATGCTGATGTGAGCAGGATTGGATGGCATCCTCAACTCCTAGCTTGGAGATGACAGCCCAGCTTCTCTATTTGCAAATGGCAATAACCTGTTTTTCTTCCCAGAGGTCAACACAGCTGCAACTGTATGAGCATAGGTGAGGGAAGGGAGCTGCACAATCGTAATGCTACCAGACAAAGAGCAATATGAAAAGGTAAGAGGGGGGATGTTTTTCAGCCTCTTTGAATCTTTACTTCTCCCATCATCCCCAAATCCTTGTCTGCTGCATCTACAGCACCGTGCCTGGGTGAAGAAGATGCACCTTATCCTCAGCATGCTCACTATGCATAAAGCCCTGCAACTCTCTATTTAGCACCCACGTGAAACAGTCACTTTTGTGGTTTGTAGAGGTTTAGAAATGCACGGCCATCTTTCAGATATCCAGAGGAGGAAAGGCAATGTAACCCACTGAACAGCTTACAGCAGTCTCCAAAATGAGACCAGATTCCCTCCCAACATAACAATGTTTTTACTTTCATACATACGTATTTTCATGTCCTTAGAAAGCAGGTTGCTGCCACACCAGGCAGAGTAGAAGCAATCTCTATTTTCACCAGAAGACCCAAAGACAAAATTTAGCAAAATCATGTTGGAGTTCTACCAAGAATTAACTGTAGACCTGAAAAGCAGGGGCAAACCACTCCCTTGCAAAACCCATCAGTCCAGTGTGTTTGGCTCGTGCCTTGGCTCACATGGCTAATCAAGCTTACTAATGCAGTGCTCACCCAGCAAGAAACTAACCAATCAACCAACCAACCAAAAAGAATGTGCTTCAGGGGGTTGTGGTAAGGTTAAGCAACAGAAATTTCCCCACAAGTCCTGCAGTCAGAGGCTCAGCTCTTAGCTTTGTGAGTGCTGCAACTAATGCTTGGTTCCCTCTGAATTACATTTTGGGTTAAAGTGTAATATTCAGAGAACCTTTCCTGAGGATGGGTCTCTCGGGGTTTCTCTTGCCCCCTCACCCATCCTTCTGCTGATTCTTTGTTGCTTCTGTGTGTTAAGGGCTCATGTTGCTACGCTGCCTTCATCTGGGAGTCTTCCTTGGATTAATTTCTGGTTCTCTTTTTCTGCATAAGGACATGTAATTTTCATGAAACTTGTCATTTATTGTTGTGCTGCAACACAACACAAGTTGGGACAGCACAACTGAGAGTGGTACTGACCAATATCCAACTGATCCATTCTTATTCAAAAACTCCCTGGACTCCATGTCTGTTTTTTGTCTTTACACTGTGTCACCACTTGAAAGCAGAGGCTGGTTCTGCACACTGGAGAAGACAGGAATCATTAAGAAGACTAACTGGGTTTCTGCAGCCTGGAGTCTTTGACCCTTTCTTGCAGCGATTTAGAAATAATTTTCCTTACCACGTTAAACTGTCATAGCCTCTTGCAAAGCCTGGAAATTAGCCAGGCCTATCGCATCCTGCTGGAGATTAGTTAGTTTCCAAAGATTTAATGACTATTGAGGGAATTTTTAAAAGAACAAAATTACACATTTGTATAGTGCACTGCATTCTAGAGAACCCCAAGCCAGATTTCAGTTATTTTTAAAGAAAATAAGCCATTTTTGAACTACGGAAGCTCCACTTCTTCCGAGCAATTAAACAAGTAATTATATTGGACTCCAGTAACCTAACATCAGCCAAGGCATTTGAAAAACAAAATGGTTAAATGAAAACAATCTTTGGCTGAAATCTCATATGCCAGCAATTTAGTCTAAAACCCTCTCTATAAATTTCAGAGGAGAAATGCTGACTTAGTGACATACTGGCTTGCTGTAAAATGAAGTATAAACAACTATTTACTTTCATTTCATGCAAAATTTATCATCACTACAAAAGTACAAGAGAAAATATGATAAAAACGGCTAGGTCTGATTTTATCAAGGCAGTGGAATCATCGCAATTTGAAGGATTTTGAGGAGGAAAGCCTTTCATTTTCCAAACCCAGTCTCTGTCTCTGCAGTATTATCCTCTTCTTTTAGCATTTCTTTAACAGGAAGAGTGGCGAAGGTTAGAAATTATTATTATTTTTTCCATCCTGTTGTTTTAGTTTGCTCATCTTTGTTGAGATGTATGTCCTTTTTTCCTTCCATCCTCTGTGGAACTGCTCCCCACAACACTCCAGGGCTTGAGAAACCACACATATTTGGGCTTGAAAATATTCACAGCATGGCCACCAAATAAAAAAGACCAGGTTGGTCAGTAAGGTCTCCAGAGGGTTCATACCAGCCCACTCTGTCTGTTCTGTTTTGATATCCTCTGCAACAAGGACCTAACTATTTCAATCATTTGTGTTCATCATATGTTCATTTGTGCAATGAAAAATACGATCTCGCTCCTCATCTGTAATCAAAATTTACAGTATGGAGACATTCAGAATTACAGGTCGACTTCTACAGATTCCTGTATCTGTTATGTTGTCTAGAAGCCACCGCAATGATCTCTAACTGATAACCCCACTAGTGACCATGACAATCCACAGAGTTGTAATCTGTCAGAAGAAAGAAACCACAAGTGCCCTCCATTTTCCACTATCACTTTCTTTCCTGTATCTGGATGGGATAAATCATTCAGCCACAAATGAAAAATGCTTTGGTCTCTTCTTTGTTCACTGGAGCCACATATCTACGTGGCAAGGCAGACAATAGCCAATTACAAAGGAAAGATATGCTGTTGTGTTCAACTGCTTTATTATTTATAGCTATTCCAAAGAACCCAGACAAATTAATGGAGGTACACCCAAAAAAAGCAGAAAATATTTAGATAATGGGCCTGATGCATTTAAGCATCAGTTATGCTCTCTGTGCAACAGGGACATTAGATTTAGGAGGTGTTGAGTGAAGACAACCTTCTCTCTCTTCTTTTGCACAGTTATATAATGATGAAATTTTATGATGAAATTGCACGATACAATGTATGGTGCAATCAAGTAATGAAAGGCTGTAGTGAAATGAAAAACACAAAGAGGAAGAGATAGGTTGCTATGGAAACCATCCATCTGAATTCCCTTACCCCTGTGTAACTAAAATCTCAAATTTTATGTTCCATTAATGCAGAGTTCTCAGATTTTTACATTTAATAATGAACATAAACTAGTATGCTGGTACTAATGTACTTTAATTGCATGTTTAGGAGAATCAGATAAAACATTATTATACTTACTGTTATCTAACAAGCTCCATACAAAAAAAAAGTGCATACCAGTAACACAGAAAATGGAACATTTCTTACCTCTTTTGTACAAATCTTAAAATGCTTCTGTGGTTTATTCTCCTTTTGAAATCAGCTACAAGGCTTATATAATGGCTGAACTTCTATAACCACATGTTAACCTTTCTGTTACTATTTTATTTTCACCGAAGTTTCAAAGAAAAGAAAAAAAAAATCCATTCTCTGGTCCTGTGCGTCTGTCTTCTTCAAATGAATGCACATCAAGAGCACTTTTCACAATATACTGAATCTTCTGCTTGGATTTGCCTCTCATTTTTGCAGCCCAAGTGATTATTCTCTCCTTCTTCAAGTACCTTCTCTAATCACACTCTTGTGAAACCAAACAATGCTGACACCCTTTGCCAGTAACATCTGCTTCTCTTTGCTTAGGAGTGATTGACCAGTGTGTTATGAATGCTTACACGTGTGTGCTGCAAGCTCATCAGGACACGAAGTTTCTACTGGCTTACAGAGTCTGGTCTATTCTCTCTCTCTCATGCTCCTGACACGTGCCAAGGCTTATCAGCAAAATTTCGTAATACCTGTGTAACACCAAATTAATCTGTGTTTTTTCTAAAGGGCAATGGGACACTGGGTTTTTGTTTCTTTGTTCCCCATAGCCGTGGTGCAAGACTAGGGCATGGGGAAGCTTTGCAAGGCTTATAAGCCTGTTTGCTCTGATCATGCAGTTCTGTGGCAGGCTGTTTCTGCTGCACATTCATGACAGGGAGCACACTTTGCCATCTGGGTTACCACTCTGGAGAGATTGGGAGGCTGGAGATGGCAGAGGTTTGCTCCCTAAAAGAGACTAAGCACAATCACTTCCTTTAATGTTCAATCTTACCCACTTGCAAGTGTTTTTCTGTTTAGCATTGACTTGAATTACACAGGGAAACTTTGGCTTTATAAATATAAATAGAAGGATATGTCAGATTCTCACAGCAGCTAATCTAAACCATGTATCTTTCTGGACTATCTCAGAAAGAAACAGAAGCAAATCACATGGAAACTCGGGCATGAAAACTTTGTCTCAAAATTCCTGGTAATGCACACAACTAAGCTTACGCTCTCCTATGTTCCCAGTTATGGCATGGGTCATGCAAAGGACTTCTGTCAGGCATTGCACTTGTAAACTGTGTTTTCTAAAAGAATTTAGAATCATGGAATCCCAGAGTGGTTTGGGTTGGAAGGGACCTTAAAGATCATCCAGTTCCAGCCCCTGCCACAGGCAGGGACACCTTCCACTAACCAGGTTGCTCCAAGCCCCATCCACCCTGGCCTTGAACACTGCCAGGGATGGGGCAGCTGCTGCTTCTCTGGGCAACCTGTGCCAGGGCTTCAGCACCCTCACAGGGAAGAACTTCTGCCTAAGAGCTCATCTCAATCTCCCCTTTGTTTAAGACCATTTTAAGTTTTTAAAACTGAATAATTCCCAGATTTCTAAATAATAATTCCCAATGATTTAAAATAATTATATAATGGTTTAAAACCGTTCTAAGTCTTCAGATCTGAACAAATAACAATTTTCTAAGTAAAGCTATTTCCTCACCCTTCACTCTTGCTCCCATCCATCATCGCGGTGCAGAACGTCTGTAAAACCTCCACAAATCCCCCCCCTTGGGGGGCAGCTGACGTAGCATTCCTATGCCAAGCCTCACTGGGAGGGATCGCATTTCCCTGGCCTTGACAGAGGAGACGGGAATCTGAGGGGGGAGCAGAGAGGGTGTCGGTGCAATGCCATGCATCCCGGCCATCTGCAGCTGTCAGCGCCGGCGCCTGCTGCCCCATGGCCATAGATGGCTGTCCCTGAGGCTGCGGCGCTGACTGGGGACACGCCACTCCCAGTCCTGCTGCGCGACGCCTCTGGGGTTGAGGTTTGGTTTCTTTGGGTTTTCTTCACCCCTGCTGCTGTTTGCACTTCTCGGCTCTGATGTGGCTGCAGCAGACAGGAACACTGCACTTGTACTTTGCAGATATATATACACACATAAATGCATGTGTGTATATATATGTATATTTTTATATATACATACATGCCCTCCAATAGACACTTCTCAGCACCTTTTTGTACAAATCTAGGTGGATTTTTTTAGAAGTCTTCACAGTGTCAACCTGATACACCGAGTCCAGAGGAGGCCATGGAGATGCTGTGAGGGCTGGACAGCTCTGCTATTGATACAGGCTGAGAGCTGGGCTTGCTCTGTCTGGAGACGAGAAGGCTCTGAGAGACCTTAGAGCAGCTGCCAGTGCCTAAAGGGGCTACAAGAAAGATGGAGAGGGGCTTTGGACAATGGCCTTTAGGGACAGGACAAGGGGAATGGCTTTAACCTGACAGAGGGGAGATTGAGATGAGATCTTGGGCAGAAGTTCTTCCTTGTGAGGATGGAGAGGCCCTGGCACAGGTTACCCAGAGAAGCTGTGGCTGCTCCATCCCTGGCAGCGCTCAAGGCCAGGTTGGACAGAGCTCGGAGCAACCTGGTCTAGTGGAAGGCGTCCGTGGCCATGGCAGTGGTTTGGAACTGGATGAGCTTTAATGTCCCTTCCAATCCAAACCAGTCTGGGATTCTATGATTCTATGATAAGCATGACGAGCCTTTGTTTGCTATGATGCACTATAATACCAGCTTAATATTGCTGTTGTAGGGGATAAGCACATACAGAAAAAAGTATGTGTTTTTCCAGACAATACTGTCAGTTTCTAAATAGTGAATTTCCATGCAAGATTAATTGGAGGTGTTAATATTACTGACATAAATGAAATGCTGACCTAACTGTGATTACACATTTTGATGAAATCACAGCCATAGACACATAAGATTTTAAAAGGAAAGAAAAAAAGAAAAAACAACAAACCCAACCATTATTGGACAAAATTCCTTTTAAACATTATCCAAAATTTATTGTCATATGCACCCTTTATACCCAAAGACTATGTTGAAATGAAACTTCTGTGCAGCTGTTTTTTAAAACTGTACTTTGAAAAGACAGTCAAGTTCTGCTCTGTTGTGTTAAAAAACCTGAGAGCTTACCAAAGACTGGTTGTCAGTGCTTCATGCACAACATTAGCAGATTTTTTACTTCAATTACAGGTATTCTCAGGACATTTGAGGATGGAATAGTTGCTACCACTCTTTTGAGCACCCCCATAATTATAGCCCCTTACTGAGGGTTCAAAGGTCTGTAACAGGCACTGTTTTTTAGTAATAGGAATACAGAAGATGTAGGTAAGGGCAGAAAACTTCAGCTTGTTCTTCTGTTTTTGCTGCCACTCTTTATACATGCTGCCCTGTCCATAAATGCATGCCTTCTCCTGCAGAACAAAGGCTAGCTACCACAGCCTAGGGGCAAACACCTTGCTTTCCATTCTCTGTCTTGGAAAGTGGATTTATGGAAATAGACTTCCACTATTTCTCAAGGCCCAGTGCTTGTGGAAAGACTTCATGAAGACAAAAATTCTACGCTCTGGCTACTTCCACTACCTCGCTGGCAGGAGCACCACCAGTATGCAAGCAGATCCAGTTTGCCACGGCATGCATGGGCGGCCTAAAGCTGCAGTAGATCCAATACTTACTCACCTCTTGCCCCTTGGCCACAGCATAGTATCATTACATTATATCCTTTATTGACTTTTCAAAGCTGTGCAAGTGTATAAAGTATTTAAATGGCTAGGTTTTCCCTAAGCTTTATCAAGGATATTAAAAACAGAAGAAGATACTGATGAGACATGGTGTATTTGATTTATACTAGGTTTTGCAGCCAGACACAGAAAGTGTATGAATGGAAAAATAAACTTTACAGTAGTTCAGCAGAATCATCTCATCTTCTTTGGGGAATGTGAGGCCACTTAAAAATAAACACTGTAATCATCAACAGGTTGTTATTTGCCTCCTTCTTTTTATGTTCATCTATCTTTCATCCTTCTCCACTGACTCCAGCCCTTCCAGATGGAGCGCTGCCCTCAATGTTTTCATTTGTGCCTAATTTAGTCAGACATATACACAAATACAAGTCTGAAGTCAGATCTCATTTACACTAGCGTAAATCTGTAGCTGGATTTGGAACAGCTGTAAAGACAACAGTTGAGTTATTCTGGATGTACAGTGGTGTTGCCACGTCTGTTACATCCATGTTACTATCTCTTGAAACATACAGTATTTTAAATATGCAGGGCTTAATATAAATGCTTGCAGAAAGAATTAACTATTTCAAAGGCAGCTGGTGTTTTTCCATTATATAAATGGGAACCTTTAATACTAAATGCCATATTCAAAATATTTGAGAAATATGACATACAGAGGAACATATATTTTACAGACTCTTTTGTCACAAAATCTTATTATGGAAGGAATGGCAGCTGATAAGAATTATATTTTGCTTATATTTTTAGGGCATTATCTGTGTTCCAAAAGATCCCAAATTGATTCTGAAACTACATGTTTAAGGACTGCTTCACACATTGTTGAAATGCAGCTATCCTGGGATGAATGTACCATCAGTGCTAGCCAATGAAGTTTTCAGGAGCAGAAATGACATGCACCTCAGATAACACATGATATAAGTTACTTGGAATAGAATTCTTCCTAGACCATGGGGCAAACACCTTCACCCTTAACCATGGGCCAGGGAGTCTTTGTTGACCACAGTATTTTGCTGTTCCATTCCATCTGAAACAGAGCCCCTACATCAGCACTGAACTGGTAATGTACTGCCTCAGCAGTGCAATGCCACCCACCGAGGCAAGAACACCACTTCCTTCAGCACCTGGGTTTTCTTTGGAGGTTTCCCATAAAAGTCTTGAGTGTATCAGTGTTCTGAACAGATTTTTTTGTTTTTGTACTTTTCCCAGAATTTAAACATTTATTTTAAGTCAGATCAAATTACAGGGAATTACAAAAAAAAAAAAAAAAAAAAAAAGAGGTACCAATACATCAATAAGCGAATGTTGCTGAACAGCAGTTCCTTTAAAAGGAAAAAGAACATTCCCTTTTATTTTTATAGTACCATAACTGTTTTATCCATTGATAAAAATCCTCAAATCAATACGTATTTCAAAAATGGTGAATTACAATACAGGTTGGATCTCTGAAACTTTAGCCTCCTGTTTCATTGCAGATGAAGGCCTTAAATAGCACACAGCAATAATCACCAATTCACTGTTCTGCTGATAGAGTCAAGGAAAGAGAAGGAAGTCTGTCAGCTAAGTTTGGAGTGAGCAAGCACGATTTGAGAAGGAAAACTGGCCCATGATTTTAAGTACAAAACAGAAGACTGAAACAATGCAGACTTAAAAACATGATTTAAGATTTATTTTTTTTTCTGTTAGACCAAGGATTTCTATAAATTCTGCTATTTACCAGCAACATTTGTGCAAATTGCACCAATCTTTAAACAGCTGGTAAAATCTCGAGTATGGTATACATTTGTCTGCTTACCAAAGTGTCATCTGCTAAAAGCAAAGAACTGGGTTTTGTTTTCCCATGGAAAATCCTATAGGAGTGAAAAGATTCAGACACAAACTTTTCAAGTGGAAACTTGAAAGTAACCCTACACTAGCCAAAAAATAAGCGAGAGAGTACAGTCAGGAGCTGTATGGAGGAGCTGGATGGAACTCCAGAACGTCATGATTATCCTAGAAAGCTGGTCTGCTTTCCTGAAGTAAAACTTCAGAAGCCCATGTCATTCTGCACTTTCCTTGAGAGGAGTAAATGCTTCTCCCAATGGCAAGAATCAGAAATAACAGAATTAGCAAAAAAGTGATCAGATCATGAAAAGATTTTTGAGAATTTAGGAAGCTTTCTACTCAAGGGAATTCTCAATTTCCATTACTGCAAACTGTGTCATCAAGAAAGCAGAAGTTTAGCCCCTTTACATAAGATTCTCCAAGGGTTAAGCTGCTACAGTATACCCCAAGAAGCTGCAGTTTAACTTCCACTTCTGTTAGCATCTTCTTAGAATTATAGAACCATAGAATGATTTGGGTTGGAAGTGACATTAAAGCTCATCCAGTTCCAAACCACTGCCACGGGCAGGGACAACTTCCACTAGACCAGGTTGCTCCAAGCCCTGTCCAACCTGGCCTTGAGCACTGCCAGGGATGGGGCAGCCACAGCTTCTCTGGGCAACCTGTGCCGGGGCCTCACCACCCTCACAGCGAAAAACTTCTGCCTAAGATCTCATCTCAGTCTCCCCTCTGTCAGGTTAAAGCCATTCTCCCTTGTCCTGTCCCTACAGGTGCTTGTCCAAAGCCCCTCTCCAGATTTTCTGTCAGCCCCTTTAGGTATTGGAAGACTGCTGCAAGATCTCCCCTGCATGGGATTTTGCATCTTCCTGCCTGGGTTTTGTTAATTCAGTTTTCCATAATTCTCCCTTTATACAAAGTTGAATGACAGTAAGTCCGGTGTAATTGTGGTGCTATAAGAAGGAAACACCCAAACAAACTGTAATATACTCAGTAAGGAGTATAATTACACATGCAAAACCTGGCTTATATGCTGCTTTCTGTAGCTTTGTGAATAGATGTTAAGTTAAATCAACAACATAATGGTCAGTTTCAGTGCTCTGTCTGGGAATGAAGACAACTTGATAAATGGAGCAACTTCTAGTACTTATCATTGCTGGAGAAAGCAAGAGTTGCAGAGGTGGACTAAAGGCCTAGTCAGAAGTTCTGACCAGGACTGAGGATAGAGTTTACAGTGATACTAGAAGAAACATGCTGAGAAGGTAAAATAGAAAGGATAAATCTTCATTCAGAAACTATTGTCTTTGAAAATTTCAGCTTCTTTCAGAAGCTGCTAAAATGTATTTTAAATGTTATGGTTTTTCAATGTAAAACTGGATTTCTTTTCTTGGAAAAAATTACAGGTTTGTAAAGAAGAATTGGTATATTGGCCTGCCAAAGCCCTACTTGTCTGAGATCTTCAAACCTTTAATCATATGGTATTCCCCACACAGAATTCTGTGGGCTACAGAAGATGTTTCTACTTGGGTCCCCTAATTCTACAGAACAGCTGGACAAATGGAGGAAGATTTCAGCCTATTTAATTTCTCCCATGGCCTGGTAGAGGTGTGCGTGAAGGCTGCTGTGAATGTGTGTATGACTGGTACTGTCTCACTTGGTGATGGGCCCTGACCAGCTTTGGTGGCTCTTGGTGCTGCAGGGTAAAGCACCATGCAGGGCTGCCCAATCTGTCCTGTGATTCAGGATTACTCACCCCACACCAGAGCTGTGGAGGTGGAGTGGCCATGGGGTGGGCATGCATTCCCTTCCTCTGACTCTGCTGCGAAGGTGGTAACCCCCAGTGCAAGAAAGGCAATAAACACTTTGAGAGTACTCACATCTCCAGATATACCACAGCTCTTTGCTCAGTTGGAGCCTCACAGAGACATGGTACATCCAAGAAAGGGATTTTTTCTCACTGGGAAGCCCCAATCCAGAGAGGCTTGAAGGTCTGTGTTTGTTTTAGAGAATTGATGTCCTTGGTGATTTCACACTGTTTGGCAACATGGACACAGGCAGTGTATCTGGGACTGTGTTCCTGAGAAACAGATAGATCTTTATTGACTTCTGGCTACCTGGGAAAAATGTTCAGAAGTCAGTAACACTAAGTTTGTGTACAAAGAAGAACCACACTAATGAGGAGCTGAAACCCACCAATGCACAAGCACTGCTCCCGGTCCCAAAATTCTGCCATGCTCGAGACTTAGAGCAACAACAAACCAAACCTGAAACCATTATGCTGAGATGGAACAGCAGGATTTCCTATTGACGTTACTGTGGCAAGAACACTGGGCTCATTTACTTATTCCATTATCTTGGATATCTTCTAAGTCATTTGCAGCCACAAGCCTGCTGCTGCAGTAACAAGAGCTCTTTCCTAAGCTCTGCATAACATTTACAATGCAAAAACACGATCTAGAGGAAATGTAAAAAGTATTACATGGAATGATAAAGGAATACTTCATGTTCCTTAACATTTATTTTATATTTGAATATAAAAATTCAATCAGAAGATGACCGTGACAAAGAAATCAGAGGTCATGATAAGATTGAAGATGTGATTACCTCAAAATACATGTGGCTTTACCTTTTACTTTTGATATATTAAAATCAAAGATCTGGCAAAGAGATCCTGGCTGATCTCAATGGGCCCAGGCTTTCATACAGCACTTAAGAGTGGCAAAAGGGACCAGAGATGTCCTAAGTAACCAAAATTTCAGTGAAAATGAGTAATGCTACAAGATCCTTTCCATGAGAGGCCAATGAGCAGAGAAGTAATGAGCATATAAGAATTTCTCCAGTTCAGAAGTGTACAACCTTGTTTGTAGTGTCTGCTGAGAGGTTCACAGTCCTGAGGTTTGCCTGGAATTTCTCAGCAACAGGAAACTTTCAAATAAATGGCAGCAAAGCTTACTTACATTGATTTCAAAGTTTGGCAGGATTTCTGTTTCTGCCCCGGGTATGCTAGATCACAAGACTCCAGAATAAAATAGAGGTAGCAGAAATGGATGAGTACTTATTCTATTCCTGCCACTGAATAGCTCATGGAGATCAGTAGGAAGCAGACTTAACTGCATAATGTTTAGTCAGCTCTTTTGCTCCATCACTCCGTGACGGAGGAGGTGGAATTAAGAACATTTCTTCCATGAAAAAGACTGTACAGAGGGAGTGGGAGGATTTCTCAGACTCCTTAACGGGAAGGGAATGAAAAATCTAGTCTGTGGGAGAGACGAGAGGTTTCTGTAACCCCTGGGAATTCAGTATTTCACCTTAAGTCCAAGCCCAGAAGCATCTCACTTCTGTTCAGGCTACAGTTGTGAATCCCTGGTCGGCATTACTATTAGATCAGTTTAGTCCTACTAAGTGAATTTCTTACTATTGATGCAAGTCAGAATTGTCCAATATAGTTACCTATGGATGTCATAACAGTTCAAGGGTTCTGCTAATGAAGCCAATTAGGCAGAACCCCCTATACCTGCCAGTGTTTGAAAGCTATAAATGAAGACATCTGTGGGACAGAGAAACAAAAGCACACCTTTCCAAGCATCCTTTGGGTGCATTTTTTTAAAGTGTAAGGGTAGGAAAATGATCAACAAGGAGTGTTCTCTCTTAGCCACATTGCTTTGAGCTTACACTGAAACCATAAAGAACAGTCCACAGCCTGCAGCAATTCCCTTGCTGCTAGGAAGGGCCTTGTGACAGGAAAGGGCTATGGAATAGGTCCAATAAAGGATTTAGGGATATAGAAAGCTTGATTTGGCAATAGTTATTATTTAGGCACCTGACCTCCAGTAAAGAATTCACAGTGTGTGTCAGGGTCTGAGGCTCCTTATGCTGGGCAGCAGCAGAATTTGGTGCTACAGTACAAGATTTAAACCTAGCAGCATGGGATGAAGTTGTGAGTGACACAGACCAAGAAAATGGGGTTTTGGAAACCCTATCTGTCATCAGCAGTTACATGGCTTACCCAGTGATGCAGAGAGACTGTCACCCCCAAAGCCCTGCTGGTCATTCAGGCTTACTGTCGCCCACTACAGCTAATTTTTCAAAGACCTGAAGAGGAGTCACTTTTGTCTTTTAAGAAAAGGCTGTTGTTGCAGGTTTTCTGTATAAATAGCTGTTAGAAACCTGCTACAAAGCTGGAAACACAGGTTCTGTTTCTTCTTTGGTCTGAATGGGCTCAAACCTATTGTATCGCATATCTGTATAAGGGATAGGATTTACCCACCTTCCCATGCTTTACACAGTTCTAGACAGGTTAAACTTCTACACTTACCTGCAATATTTTGCTTTTGTCTTGTAAGAAGTACAACATTTGTTGGGTCAGGGAAACAGAAATCAGTGGGAGACAGAGTTTTGTGGCTTGTTACCGCATTTTTCTTTGAGGGAGGAGTCCATTGAAATCTGATTTCTGCAGCAGAGCTGGTGCTTGCATTTTATGTTTAACGGACTTTCAATAAAATGCAGATAGAATCTTTTAAGAAAGGAAATAAACTGAAACTTCTGTCCCTTTGATGGCATACAAACACCAGCAATATTTTCTGATTCTGGTTTGTGAAAAGCTTGACAGTATTAGGAATTCATTACCAGGGTTATTTTGTTCATGAAGGACTAAGAGTTCCTAGATTTTTAGGGCTTAAACTGGGAAAAGACTCGCCATTTCCCCAGCATTTACTCAGGCCCAGACTGGGTTAATGCTTAGTAAGCACAGTACAGGCCCCTAGGAGTCTTCAAGATCAAATAACAAGATCTCTCCCAAAGTTCATATGACTCCAGATTAGGCTTTTGGATAAAAGACCTTAACTGCCATATTTTAACGTTTGTGCTTAGTTACTTCTGGGAAACACTTTCAGATAAGGTTGGAAAGTACTAGGCATAACTATGAATTTTTATTCATGAGTTAAACAATATATGTGGGTTGTATGAAAATTTACATCTCAGAAAGCAAGCTTCTTTTCACACAGGTTACAAAAACCAGATTAAATGCTAACATGCATACTGGTAAGTGCTGGAGACAAAGGTGTAAAGCTTCCATTTTACGGATATATGTTTGAACATGCGAAAAGTATGTAATAAACAAGCCTTGGAATACAACGATGAAAAGAAAAATTATGTGGTTCTATGTTTTTCATGTGATAGCCATGATTCTATTACAGTAAGCTAAATATACTTTAAACATCGTACACTCCATTAGAAACTGCTGCTTTGTCAAGAGTTTGATCTCTTTTCAATCAATCTAGAGCAGAGGTGTGGTGTTTAAAGTACTTTTATTGACTCTTCTGTAATTTGCTTTCTTTGGACAGTCTGTGTGCTGTAACATTTGATCAAAGAAATAAACGTATACTTTAACAACCCAAAGTAAAGTGCATGCACATTTTTATACTCTGCACAATAAAATGTAATTATAGTTGTCTACAGATCACATAGGATGATATAAACAAATGGGTTTGATATTTTTGTTTTAATGCAAGCCTATCCAATACAGATTTTTCCTTTTAACACCACTGTTTATAATGCAAAAAAAATTAGTAAACTGTTTAGAACACAGACAATGTAACATCTTTTAACAAAAGTTTTTACACCTCCATTAACTGCTTACCATATATAAACACACATAGCAAAATTAGGTAAGGAAAACTCAACAACCTAAACTTGTGGATTTACAAATTACTTCATAAAACAAAAACACTGACTGAAACTCTGTTTTAAAGTCTCATTTTTAATTCAAAGAACAATGGCTATTTAAGATTTAACTGCACTCAGCAGTTCTGGACTATGGACATTAATTTACAGATGACTGCTATACTTGTGATTATTAAAAAAGTAGAACAACAAAGCACATGTGTTCGAGGTTTCATAGCCCTGCAAATTTGGTAATTTACAGTTATTTCAATTGTCTTTTATATAAACAAACACATGGAGGCCTCCCTGAATTCAGGGCAAAGGGATCCTAATCAATATGAACTACATAATATATATAAAGGATGGATGCAAATTTTAGAGTACATAAATAAATAATTAATTTACACCTTCTTACTGTAACAAGGAAGAAAAGTCAGCATATTTTGAAGTTTAACAGAAGTTCTGCCAGAACTATAAAAACTGTGGAAAGGCATATCAAGAACAGATAATTGCGATTTGCGTGCAGCCCAGGGAGGGAGAAGTATGGAGATATTTTGCTTCAGGAATAACATAAGGGTGAGGTGCTCCAAGCAAAGCGTTTAAATGCCAGCTCCCTAGCAGGTGAAGTAGGAAAAAAGCCAGGAACAGGCTGACTTTTTGTACCCCCATCCTCTCTGCTGATGCAGCTCCTCCTGCACAGTGGCCTTGTTACTCAGGCAAAGGGGTTCACTTACTGCCAACTCCCTGTAGCGTGGAAGGGAAGTGGAGGCTTTTACTTCTCAGTATAGATAACAAATGCTGATCATAGTTGAACTGTTTAGGTCCCTGTTCTGCCACCATTACTGACACTGGAACAGCTTCAAAAATAAAGCCATGACTCTGCAGATACTTGCAGGAGCATTTAACTTTCTTTTTGTGAATAGTTTCATTGTCTGAAACAGAATTTCTATGAGTCTTTGTAGAAATAACACCTATTCTAGTATTGCTTACTACAAAGGTGATAGAATCTATAGAAATTGGTGTCTTGGCTAGGAACCATAACCAAAGATTTCTGAAGTTAGTCAGAAGGCTCCCATTGACCACTCTAGGCTTTAAATCAGGGCTCAAGTCAACCTCAAGAGAGGATTTACTTACTTTACATATCAGAGTTTTTTGACTTTTGATAGTGCACAGCTCTTTTTACCTAATACAACTATAAGCAGTGGCTAGGGACTTATATATGGAAACACACAGTGGTGGCTAGGGGCCTATATCTGGAAACACGCACTAAAAAAACTCTGACTTTGCTAATGTGTAACCACGTGAAGAACTATGCATCACTTGCTGATTTTGCTAGAAATTCCATGCTGCATCATCTTCAACACTGGTTTGACAAAGAACAGTTAACAGCTTATGGGAACCCAATAAAACTATCTTGGGAGAAAAAAGGGCATTGTTAATACTTTGTGGTAAAGATAGTTGTAAGAGAAGATGTGGAATTTCTAGAATTGTGATTATTACTACTGTGTAAGAATCCAGGTAAATAACCACACTTTGTATTTACCTTATGGAGCAGCGATGTCTCAATAATGAAAATGAAAAATAGGTTTGCTCACAAAAGCTTCTGTGTCTGTCTGGAATTTAGCTATAAGTAGATCACTATCTAGGTTGAGAATGGTAATGCAAGCTAGTGTGTCCTATTTTTCCAAGCTTGCAGTGAAGATACAATATGGGAATTCAGCCTTGGTAATTACTAATACACCACACAGACACAATTACACCCTGTGTACTGCATAAAAGAATCACTTGTGGTCTGCCTCCATTACAAAGAGCAGTAGGGGGCCAAGAGACAAAATGCTTTACAAGGAGGAAGGAGACCAGGAGAGTCGATGTATCCAAATACAAGGACCTTGATTCTTTTTGGAGTGATTTAAGTCCCTTTCCATCAATTATCGTCCTTTGTCTCCAGAGTCTTATCACAAGCAGCACTACAGGAACTGAACAAAACAATACTCAGGCTCAAATAACCCTGTGAACTGTGCTGACATTTCCACACCCTGTTGCTGTGTTTGACCAGGTTACTCAGACCTAGAAATATACAAAAATAAACTCAACTAAAACAAAAAAATCCATCCAGGACAACAACAAACATTCCTGTTTTAAATAACATGCTCAGCCCTTCCTGGTGTCTTTTCTCCTGTTTAGTATTACAGATACCTCTTACTTCAATACCACAATGGTGATGTGATATAAAAACCTCTGTAGCACAAAACAAGACTGACTTTCTCTTGCATGATAGCTTTTCAAATTAAAAGTTCCTGTTTTGCAGGGCTCTCAACAAGTTTATTTTAAAGTTAATTAGAACCAGCCCCTTGCCATTCCCATCTCCTCTATACTCTTGTTGAAATTAGAGTTTTAGATAAATGAAGAATTACAAATAAAAGACTTCAGTTATGTATATGCAAAGTGCTCTGCAGCCGAAGTTTGATTTCTGAGTGAAACACAACCAAACCAACTTATTCACTTTTACTGCTCAGAATCTGAATAATACATTTTTCTTTCTTACTGGCATGTGAACTCTTGAGGGCACAATTTTAAATATGAAATAAATTGAAAGCATCTATTTTTTTCATTTATTCATTCACACTAGATATGTGACATTTCATGGTAATTCTTGACAGAACATTGCAGTCATTACTTATCTGGAAATAAAAATCGTGGAAAAAAAAACCAAAAACAACAAGGACCTTCGGAAAGTCAGCTATTTCTGACAGTAAGTTAGCTTCTGTGAAACAAAGCCTTGTCTTTCAGAAAGTGTTTACGATCTATGAGGAAAAAAAAATATATCCTTGGGCTAAAATGTTTATTGGCACCTAGAAGTCTGAAGAGAGCAAGTCAGGCCTGTGGTTTTTTGAGGGCACTTTATCATCGCCTGCATTCTCAAAGGGATCTGTGAATGAATAGAGCTGGATTACTCAGCCTTCTATTCCACGCCTATTCCTCTCCGTTTTCCTTGGCAAGACTGAGAGCCAAGCTATTTTTAGTTAGGCAGTTTTCTATTTTTAGACAAATATCAGTTAAAAGACATTGTTAAAAAACTTAAAAAAAGAAAAACACAAAAGGGGGATGGGATGAGGCTTCCCATCTCATATTGTGAAGCAAGCCCTTCAACCTGTAACTCCAGGCATTTCAGCTGCTTCCAATCTTGGAAAAAGAAAGAAAATTCAGAGTTCAGGGATTTAAAAATAAACCTACCCCCTGGCAAACAGACCAAAATACAACAAGCTGTTACTATGTGAAACAGTGACTACAAAAACAAAGAACATTCTCCAGTGACTAGATGGGATAAAACTTTGGAGCTTTTAAGTTATAAGAATGCTACACAGACATGTAAGATTTTTCCAGCCTCTCAGCCAGATATATGATGTTTTGGAGATGGAAACAGTGATCTGTGAAATAGACCTTGCTCTAAGAAATAGAAATTTATATTCCCAGTTTGAAAAACTATGAACAAGAGTTTGGAACACATTTATATTGTGCACATATTTTTCACCTTTGTCATTATAGCATTTTTGTAACAGTTTGTAGAAAATGTTTCCTAAGTTATTAAAATATACAAAAAATGATTACTAATAACAAAAATATCAAATAAAAATAGCAGAGGGATATGACCAATAACAAGAACTGATCCTCAGTAAGTAAAAATCACAAACTCCAGAGCTCCCTCAAAATATACTCAAAAGCAGATTTTGCTTTACTGTGTGTTTCAGAGAAACTAACTTTGCTTCCATTTTAGTTTTCACTGTCCCTATCCTCTTTTTCCAGGAATGAAAAAACAAGCTATCAGGAGAGCTCCTTGAGTTTCTTTCATTTGAGATACATCTGGATAACAAGCTATGTCTCACGTCAACCCAATCCTTACTGCAAATAAACCATAGTGGAAAACTTTTGGAGGTTTTTTTTTTATTGCTTGTTTGTAGTTTTTTTTTTTTGAGTGAGAGAAAGCAAAACAAAACAACTCATTATGCAACTTTCCCTTAGCTGCATTTTCAAGTACTGGATTAATTTGAAACATATTAGAAAAAAAACCCCAAAACACTAGCATCAACATTTGACCCTCTATCTTTCTTCTAAGCTGCAAAACATCAAGAATCTATCACTTATTAGATGCACAGCAACAGGATGCTGCAGAGTTATCAAGGAGAGCTTAAACAATAACCTGTAGATGAAAAGATAAAGAGTAAAAAATCTTACATGGATAAGTGGGAGGAAGGGAATAAATTGTTATCTACTGGGTGTAGTAGAGGGACTGACTGGGACACTTCCACTGACTGGAACAGCAGACCCATTAAGGGACTACTTTGAACAGAAGAGAATTGCCTTCCACACTTTTCCAAAAGCTAATATTTAAAAAGAGCTAATATTTGCATAAAGCCCAAATTGATGGAATAATAAGATTAGGTAAGAATACCAGTTTTTGTTTAAAAAATATGTATTTCTAAATTACTTGTTTGGGAAAATGAAATCAAGATTGATAAAGTGGAGGGTTTTTTTAGTATTTTTGAAAATGGGATATTTTCCTCTCCAAAACCTTTTGTACTAATCATGGTTAGGAAAAACACAGGAAAAACTCACATGAGGATATTAGGTTACAAACACATTTTCAAAGGCTCAAAACTCAGAAGGCAAACAAAGAAATATTACAAAAATGCTGAAGATCTTGAAGTTGATCCCATGCTTTTGTCATACACGAGGTTAGCAATAATGGTTTGGCTTGTATTTACTAAAAATGAAACAAGAAGTAAGCATTTAAAAAGTCTAAACCATCATCCAAAGGAAACTGTTTGGCTAGTTGACCCTGTCCAATCATCTCCTGACTTGTGGAAACTGGTAATGGTAGCTATTTTTTTAACAAGCTGGTCTTCAATCAATTTACAAAGGAAATCAATAATGCTATCCCCATTTTACAGGTAAGGAAACTGAAGCATTAGGAGGAAATCTGACTTGTCCAAGGTCACATAACGGTATTTGCCAAAGCTATTAATAAAATTCAAGTCTCACGAGTCCTAGTCCAGGGCAGTATCCAATAGACTGTACTGTCTTTAGATCACCCTAAATAACCTTTCTTACATACAGGGTTACTTTCTATACTGTCCCAGATCTTCAGCCCATGGTAGCTGACACAATTCCCTTGATTTCAACAGCTGAAGAGCTGACTTGATAGGTACTTTATGTCTTGTTTATATGCAGTAGCATGGTATGCTGATAAGGGAAGAATATACACTTATTGCATTAAACAACCTACAAGAGTTGCCTTACTTTTCCTAAAAAGAGCACATTTATAGTTATATGGGCTTATTTACTACAAATAGGTAAGAGACTTAATTGATATGAAGAAGCTTTCAGAATCTAATTAACCTCCCAGCTAGTCATTAGCTCTGTGACCTTTAGAAATAATTGACAGAAGGATTTTTTTTCTCTTCATCTCATTCACAGAGAATGCACTCTAAGTGACTAATCCTACATGTGCTGTAGGACCCACAGCACACCTGTAAGAATTGACGGGATAATGTGCAGTAAGTCCATTAGCAAAACAGGACTGTAGCATTCCTCTCAGGCACAATACACTGACCATGTAGCACACCATATGCATGCACCATTTGCTGTCTGAGTGCCATCCTCATCAACTCCCAACCTTCCAACGTGCTAGAGATGGACCAAGTGTAAAGTATGAAGTCCTTCAAGGCTGTGTAGTCATATTTCATGCCTGTGTTGCTGGTCATACTAAAAGTGATAGGATTCCTAATTCAAGCTAGTACTGCTACAAACTTGTGGAAGTATTCATTGTTATATATCATTAATTGTATGTTGTTATTATACATATTATTTTAGAGGGAAATGCTTTTCTGACAAGCAATGACGCACACATAAAAGCAAAATTCTGAATTACACCCCCCTGTAGTGGTATTTGTTCCATACCATTTTAACATTAAGGTTTGTAAAGATGTCTCTACGTGCTGTAAAACAGAAAGGATGTGCAGTCTGCAGGACGAATTTCACATGCCCATAAGCTCACCTCTTCCCCTTAGGGGAAAATGCTATTGCAAATGGCACTCATTTCCCTTGTTAAACCTCTCTTGCTAATTTCCCTCACCAAATACAGGAGTCTACAGGGAAGGCAAAATACTCTGCAAAAGGTCAGCAGTCACTACAGCAATGAAGATGCATGACCCCATGCAAAAGAAGTTAAAAATACAATGCTAGATGCTGATTATGCATGAAGAAGAAATCACAATTAGTAATTATTGAAATCTGAAATTAGAACTACTTTTTCTCCCCATGGCCCATCCAGCAACCCCATTACAATGGCCCTAGGATAATTAAAGTCTCCTGGAGTAGCTCAGGCTAATTCTTTATGAAGTCTTCTGTATCACTGATACAGATTCTCCAAAATTACCCAATTTTTGTGAGAAAAGAGAGGGAAAAGATGATGGAAAGGCTTCAAGTGTAATGGAAAAAGTGATTCCTAACAGCCAGACTGAAGCAGCATTATCTGAAGATGAGGAGTCCCTCAGAAATGGTGAAAAGATGGTCGTTGGTATGAGAGGTATAAATACTGTTTGATGGAAACAGGATTCATGTTGTACATGGAGAATCATGTTACTGTATCATCATCACCTTATTTTGCTACCCATTCTTGCTGTGCTATGTCTGAAGTGGGGCTGTAAATACTTTGAGGTAGGACCTTTTAGTGTGCATTAGAATACAGCAGAGTGGGTGGGTGAAAGGGCATAAGAGTGAAAGGGCATAAGATGCTTGATATGTATGCAGGTGAAAAGAAAACAACCCACAGAGTAAAACAATGTATAGCTGAGAAACCAAACAAGGATAACTGAAGAAAGATATTACAGTGTATTGCAGGAGCTGACATCTCCCTATATGTAAAAGTAGTACATGTTAAGGACCCTGAACTCTTTCTAAGCGTGGAAAAAAAAAAAAAAGAAAAAAAGGAAGTTGAAGCCAGATGACAGTAAAAGACAAGAGCCAAAGGCAGATAGCAAAAGGGATATTTTGGAAAAGACCATGATCAAGGTTATCAAGGAGTTTCCTCAAAGACAAAAGACAGCTGCAAATACCATGCAGATGCGTGTGCATGCATGCAAATTAGCAGTTTTAAGTAGTGAACTTTACAAAATTCAAAGAAGATTTGATGGGGGATCAGCATTGATAACATTGAGAACCTCAGTTAGCAAAGAGAAAAACAGAGTAAGTTTGTGTTGTTCCTCTTTTTTCTCTACCAGTGATTAGTGGTATTGCAGAGAGGAACTGATGAGGTGGATGTATGTTGGACAGAAAATGAAAGATCTGTTTAATGGGATGAATTTGAAAGGGTTGATCTAGTAGGAGAACTTGAATTAAAGGTAGTGACCACTACATCAACAAAGGAATAGAAGCCAGTTGGAGAGAGAGGGACAATAAGAGCAGCAGGGCCAAAGAAAATTCTGGATTTGGGGCTTAAGAAGAGCTGAAAGATGAAGTGGCTAGTGATCTGTGAAGGAATGATTAATGAGCACGTAGACAAAGGATCAGTGTATTAGATTTGGTCTCTAAGAAATAGATTCAAAACCAAGACTTCGTGAAAACTCACTAGAGGTCTGCTAAGGCTGAGACAGTATCTGATGCTTTGACATGAAAAAAGTGACAAGGAAGAAGGGACGATGACAGAAGAAACAGGCAGGATGTTTCACCTTAAGTCAACAAACGCTTGATGGCTCAGGGTTGTAATTAACATTTGCAGCCAAGACGGAAGTCACTTCATGTACTCCTTCTCTGAAATATGCACCCTACAATCTAAGGGCGACGTCCTTTCTGAGCTCCTAAACAGTGGGCTTATAGTGCTTTGGCACTGGATTCTTGTCACTCGCAGTAGCGTGGCAGTGAAATATCACTGAAATACGTTGTGTTGCATCCACCTCTGCTTTACAGAAACAAGGAGAGGATCTGGCCTCATCTTAAATAAATGCAAAAAAATGCATAATGCACATGGCTTGTCTGTTGTAAAGCTCTGGCATTTACTCTTACCGATTTCCTCTCTGCTGTAAGAAAATATTGTCTAGTCCTACACAACTGTGCTGATAAACAACAAACTCATAAGGAAAGTTTTTCTTTTTTTGATAGAGCAGATAGGAATTGGATGTATTGACAAACTCCTAAGGACAGACTGGAACTATAGTTGTAAAAACACTTCTGTACCAAAGACTGTGTGTCAAATGCCACAGGATTTTGTAATGAGAGGAAAATGTAATCCCATTTTAAAGCAAAAATTTACAAACCTTCTAGTAATTATATCACAGGATTTTAAATGACAGCTGCTGAATATTTTGTTGTAAAGATGATTTTTTTATCTCAGTGTCGAAGGAGCCCTGCATGTTAAAATAAGTCACTACATCCAGCAACCAACATGTACTTATCAAGTGAAGCAAAACTGAAGAATGACCGTGGTGTGAATGGTTTGGCTGGTGAGCACACAAAGGCTTCAGTTTGAAGAATCCAGTTAACTCTAAACAGAAGTCTCAGAATGAACTTTTTTTTTTAAGAACTAATGAATTTCATATCCGTGTCCCCCTCCGTTCCCCCCTCCCCCCCCCCCCCCCCCCCCGACTTTCCTAAAACTGACAATAATTGTCACTGGTGCTTAAAGTGAATAAACTTTAGTGTTGAATGCAAATATTTTCACCTTCATGAGTACACATTGATTTCTAGTTACCTGTGGATGTTGTAAGTAAATTTACTGCATAATAGCTAAAACACATTCAGCTGGTAGATAATTCTGTGGTCTAAACAGCTCAGATATATCAAACTGCATGTTAATCAACTCAATTTTGAAAGAGGCAACTGGGAAAGACCAATCTCAGCTATATTAATTACACGTACAAAAAATTACTATGTTTAAAGAAAGTATAACATTTTTGCTTGAATCATTAAACCAAAAGAACTCAAAGAGTTACAGTAACTGAACTTTACAATTTCCTTCATGTTAGCCACTCCATTTTACATCATGACAGATGCACTCAGAAAATACACCTAATAGATTGGGTATGACCAAATTGCTTCATCTGCAGTAACAGAAGTATTAAGATGAACGTCAATGAGTTTTTCCCTTGAAAGAGAGTGCAATGTTTGTTACATGTATGACACTTGGTGTCTTGCAATACTTCAAATAACAGATTATGGCTTGAAGACTCATTCCTTCAGAAATGCTAAATGTAATTAAACCCAGTAATTAAACTAGAAACATTTGCTTAATAAAATTAACAGCTTTTGCCAGACCTACATGAAAATTAATGTAATTTTTCCATTTGAATAGCAGTGGTTTAACTCAAAAGTAATTAACTACATATTAGACCTACTTTTTTGATTTTCTTTGAATATATATTGCTCAAGGAAGCCATACCACATTCTAATGACTGATAACATAGTTCTACCACAACCAAAAAGTAACTAAATAGTTAATATTATGCTGAATGCGAACAGAAATTGGATTTTAAATTAAAGATCCTTATATGGTTGACAGTTATATTTCAAATTTTTATAAGTCTACCTAAAAAAGTTTTCTTTCTCTAATACTGTGCAGAAATCTGTGAGCACAGCTATGTCCTTTTCTTCCATTGAAATATAGTTATTGAACAGCCATTTAGCTGAAAATGATCAGATTTAATAATACTGTCTGAATCTCAGCTGCTGTTGATTGCTCTGGAAGAACAAGATTAAAAACCTTTAAGTGTGAAATCTAGCTGTCTGAAAGTGGAAAAAAAATGGACTTCTTGCAAGGAAAATATGTGTAATGTAGTCAGTTTAACTGATCAATTTAAATATTTAAGTGCGTGGCAGATTTATATCCTGTATCTAAAAATATATCCAAACTACAAGCCATTTCTCAGATTGCATACTTTTCATGGTCTCTATTCCTCTATTGTATTCGTAACTGTGACTTTAGTTACCAAGTAAAGGCACGATAATACGAAACCCTTGTCAAAACCTATGCCCTGCACAAGTACTCCTTTGATCAGTACTGGCATTGCTGCGGCTTAAATATTATGCGTTACAGGCAGAACACTGCAAAACATAGCAGCAAAGCAATCAAATGACTAAATTCAGAGCTGACAGAACATACTGAAGACTTATAAATATGCGCTTCATTTGGCCTTTTCTGCCTATAGTTAGATTAGTCAATTTAAATAGTGTTTATTTCAATTACCTACTTTTATTTGTCTCTTTTTAGAGGAGTGAAAAGGGATGCCATTCAAATGTTTGGTATAGGCAGAAAATTACATATCTGCATGCATAACTGCCTACTAGCCTACCCAAACTGGGCCACTATTTTTGTAGGAAAGGGACTTTGCTGGTGCAGACTGCTCTTTCTGAAACTCTGAAAGTTACCACAAAATAGACGTTAATTTAAATTTTACATTTTCACTCAAGTTTCTTGAAAAACCACAATGCTCATGATCAAAAGTATTCATTCACTGTGAAACAAGTAATAAATCTCTAACTACTGGCTTACTCACCTATTCCCACACAAAAGCCAGCAGGAAGAAGTAAAGATATCACAGAAAACTTCTCCTGCTAAGAATATCCTGGCTTTTTGCCACTGAGAGAGGACAGGTCATTTATTTTGGGGACAGAATTTGAATTCTGCTGGGCAGGACATGGGCTTACAAGAGCTAGATGACAGGAAAGGCTTCATGTGCATACCGGAGATTTGAAGTAAGAGAGGAAGGCAGAAGATGGAGAGGAGAAAGAAATTATGCGCTTTCCTCTTAGTCTTAATTCACATAAATTCTTGATCTCCTGTCAGAACCTCATCCTCTCCTAAAGGGGGAGAAAATCTACTGGGAGATCATGAAGAAAGCAAAACAGTATCAATCCTATATGTTGACATAAGGATAGACAGAAAAGTGATATATATACCTGGGTTGCAGTCTTTGCCAATCTATGGTGGTCTGACTGTGACATCTTGTAACAAGAGTGAAGATGTCTATTACAGAGTATTTTTTATCTGTCAAAACCACTTTACATGTAATTCACACACTTACTTTCTTCCATTGCTGGTCTCAAACACATAACTAACCCAGGTGAAGATTCAAAAAGCACCAAAGTCTCATTTTAGACAACATCCACATTATTTAAAAATCTGAAACCAACACCTTTAATAAGATCTGAAGTAACCTAAGTATATAGGCCAAGGTTTTCAACAGATTTATCAATGAATTTTCACTGATTGTTAAGACAGGATCTCACCCTTCCAGTGCTTTTTAAAGTTATACTATTAGAAGCCTATTCGCCTAGGTGCTTAGAAAACAGGAGTGGCATTAAGTGACATAACCAGTTTTTTAGATATCACTTTGATCATTTTGCTATGACAACAAAATCATTAAAAGCCTTATTTATTTTGCATGGCTTGAATCCTAATGTGATTATAAAGTAAACTCACTTTTCTGTAATTATGTGAAGCTTGAAATTGAAAAACTTAAAATTTAAATTAATAATTTTCAGTAATTGTAAATAAAACTTTCCCTATGTAATTAAAAAAATAATTACAAGGTATGTCTAGATTTCTGATAGCACTGCTTTGATGCTGTTATTATTATGTTATGGTAACAGCATTCTGTGTGAGATAGTTAAAACATTTGGTTTTGTGCAGTTCGCAAGTCAAGTTATCTTGCATTTAATCCAACCTTCTTCCTCTGTAAATAACCAGAAATCTAAGCAAGTCAGCTGAATATCTAAAACCATTGATTTTAAATCTTTTTCCTCCACATCTTTTACAGCATATTTTTTGGTTTCTCCTGGACAAAGAGCATTATAACTTTCAGAGTGAGAAGATAAAGCACACCAGTGTTCTGGAAAACATGTCACCAGGAGCAACTAGGAGGCAAGGGGGAGATTCAGCTGGGAGGTAGTGGTCAAGGCATGGAGACGGTTAATGGGACATAGCAGCACAACAGGCTGGATGACAGCGAGCCAGAGATCCCTTCGCTGGAGTTTCTGCAGAGCCTGCGAGACTCAATAGGATAGAATTTACAGCTCATGTAAGACATGGATTCCATCCAGTCTCTGCTGCATCACCTCCAACCCCTAAGCCAATCCTCTGTTACCCCTGTTCTGCTCTCCTGCTGTTATGTCACCTCCAGGGTACATTCTACAGCCCTTGAGAAAGATGATCAGGCCTCTTGCTTTGAGTACCTCCACCTCAGAGTAGAATAAAGAATCCTCACAGAACACAAAATCTTACCTCAACAATATCCGAATTCGTTCGACTCTCGTGAGGCTCATTGTACTCAGTATATTTCAGCAACACTTTGTCCATGTCAGTGCTGGCATACTGGAACAGTTTGTTGGTGCTGTTGAAGATGATCAGAGCAATCTCACAGTCACACAGAACACTCAGCTCATAAGCCTTCTTCATTAACCCAAATTTCCTCTTCGTAAATGTCACCTGGAAAAAAAAAAAAGGTCCATTAAAAATCCCTGAGCTGGCTTTTGTGGTCGTTTTTTTGGAAATATAATCTGTGACTGTGAATTGTACATGTTCAGAAGGCAAATGCATAAATATAAATATAGTTCCAAAATAGACTATAAGCATACATGTGTGTTACCGAGTAAGGAAATACACCAAATTCGCACAGCACAAAATTAGAAGTACAGATAAAGAGCATGAGACATTTTCATTTTCATTAAGTAGTGCTATACAGTGTCTTTGTAACTGCATACATCTTTCCCATCAACATTTTAAAACTGCATTTCAGTTTGAAAATGCGCAGTAAATTATTGTCTTTGATAGTGATTGGCTTTGATTCCATGCCCCCTAAATCCTGCTAGATTTTTAGTGAAGAAATTATTTCATACAGTGTTTCAGTTGTGTAAAATAAACTGTTCATATAAACACACATGATAATTTTGAAGAAATATGATGTTTTAAAAATTCAAACACTCATGAGAAATAAGCACAAAGAAGAAACAATAGCTGGCTAGCAACAAATGCCTTGAAACAAGGTCTTTTCTAAACACAGACATGGCATAATTTATTGCATTTCAAATTAGATGCTTAGAAATATGAACTGACATTTTTTAGTACAAATTCTTAGGGTCATGTTATAAAGACAAAAAATAGGAAGGTGCTCATAAGTTTCCATTAGCCCAGCTAATGCCCTGGCATCATGAAAAACCTAGGCAGTAAGAAAAATATCGTTACTCTGTATAAAACCATAATTTTCCACAGGGACTGTTTTAGCAATGAAAGACCTGCATATCATTTTTTTTCCTCTTCTTTTCTGCACTAGCTTACAAGTTCCAGTAAGACATGTGATTCAGAATAAGAAATTACCATACGCTGTTTAAGCTAATTGTATGGTTGTTTTTCTCCTTCCGCTTCTTCATATATGCAATTTCCATTAAGCATATACAATGAATACGATTTTTTTTTTCATCAATTTTTTTCTCTAATATTTCTCAGAGACTAGAATTTTTAAGATGAAAATATGGCTTTGCTAAACTTATTATTAATCAAATTTTACATGTGGTCAAGATATTCTATACCTCAAGGACAGACACGACCAGGTTTATGGTCCTGCCTAATCCTGTGCTTGTTGCTACCATAAGCAGCAGCCCTCTGCACTTTAATGCTGAAGCAAGAAGTTTCATCTGTACATGGTTTGTATGGCTGCTGTTTTAGATTGTCACACTCTCAATGCAAGTTAATGCTAACTGCAACCCCAGACTACCTTAAAATCCCAGCACATCAGGGCATAGAAAACATGATTTTTAAGCATTGCTAATCCCTATTTGCTAGTCCACCTCAGAAAGATGAGGTTCTGTGCCAATACTATGAACATCTATTCTCCCAAATGTATACTGAATGTTACTCCTCTTATTGTTGTTTCAATCTCCTTAGCCTCTGTCAACTTATTGTTAAGAAAAGATGAATTGCCATTAAACACAATTACTCAAGCATTTTAAAAACACACTTTCCACAGCACTGGTCTCAAGGATGATTAATTGATAGTAAGCTCTTTCTAAATTTGTCTGTCTCAATGGTTTTTGATATTTGGAATGAATAATGAAGTAGGTAACAAAACCCCATTTAAATTCTGGAAAAAGCCCCCTCCCATCTTTCAAATACTCTTTCAATGTTTTCCCTGATTATAGAAAATTGCAATGCATTTGTTGAAACATATATATCTATAAAAGCATGTTAGAAAAAGGTAAACACACAGAAATTAACATGCACTAACTGAACATATTTTTCTGCATCTAAAACACATTTCAATCAACTTTTTGACCACAGTGCTGTAGGTGCAGTGTCTTTGTACGGTATGGTTTCTGTTTCACAGAAACCTCAGAATTTAGCATGTTACAGCTTCCTACTACCAAAGCACACTCCAGTACAGAAATATCTTTAAAGCCACTGTTCGTGTTTGCTATTAGGTGCTCCTGAACATTCGGAATAACCACACAGCTGTGCAACATAGCACATACTTATTTCATGATACTTATCACCAGAATGGTAGTGGTTAGAGTTCCTTTTATTTTTCCTTTTTTTTTTTTTTTTTTTTTTTTTTGGTGGAAAATGAATAGAAGAGCAACAAATCAGCTGGATCTTTGCCCCAATATAATCTTAAGTGTTTTAAATTTGATTTGTTTTTAAACCCTTGATCTTTCTCACATTTTCTCAATCTATCTGATAATGCTTTTTGCCGCTGCTGATAAAGGTGTTAAAAACAATTGTATCTACTACTGTTTCTGTAGTAATCTGGAACATTACTTTTCTTTTTAAATATGCTATTCATTGTGGCTTATATTTGCATATATATACATTAAAAATATATGTAAATTTATTATGCTTTTACAACAGTTTATAGTAGGGGTGAACAAATGTATAGGGAAACATCAGTAACTTCAGAAAAGACTAAGAATACTCTTCAAGCCATTAAAAAGAAATTAACTTTTTACACACTTTCTTCTATGTGGCTACGTAAAAAAAGATGAATATACCTATCTTTCATATGTTAAAATATTTTCACGAAAAATATAAGTAGACAGCATCTTAATTACTTAACTTTTTTTGGGGGTCTCAATTTGTTAACCCTTTATTGTGTTAATTGCACTCACCAGCCTGAACGTATCTAATAAATATAGTCTAAGGTAAGAGATAATATTCTAGTACTGCAGAAATTTCATTGAAATGAAATAGTAAAAATAAGCATAAATAATTTAAAATATTTGGTCTCCTTTGTCTAGGTGGAAGGCAGTGTGCAACCATACACGTAAGAAGCTCTGACTATGCTTGAGCTGAGTTAGTGCTGGGAATGAACAAGCCACACACAATCCACATGAACAGAAGCTTTCATGTTGCTGTAGCTACAGTACCAAAATATCCAGGTGGTCACACAGTCATATCATACACTGTGTTCACAGTTCTCAGTCATGATAGCGTCATATAACAACTGACAATGTCAGTACTTTGTCATTTGACATAGAGAATACTAGTGAGACTGAAAGAAAATACACATACAGTGGAACAATTCTTCAACATATTTAAAAAGGGACATCAAAAAAAGTGCATGCATTTCAATATTTGTTTAATATTTGACTTTTTTTTCAGCAGCAGGAATCAAATAACTATATGGCCTTTACTGACCCTATTAGTCAAGATATGATTAATTATCCCTGCTGTCTAAACCACTGCTGATTTGTAGGTGTTTTTCAGTTCACAAATCTTCTCCTCTTTAGGAGAATGATGGGTATTTTAGGAAGTTCTCTCTTTTTGGGGTACATCATATTTTATAATGACAGTGTGAGAACTGGGGAGAATGAAAGTGGAGTGAAGGGAGGAAGTGGAACTGATCAGAAGCCAGGATTCAACTCTGTTTAAAACCTTTTAAAGCATGTGTACATTAAACACATGGTTTGAAACACCAACACTATTTCTAAATACTGTTATCAGGTGCTTTTATGCATCATTTTACATGTATGGCAAGAAAAGCCCAGTATGGGGAGAGTATTACATTTACCTCTGAAACATACCAAAAAATAACCCAATTCCATCCCTTTGTATTAACTGAAAACCTACTAGTCTGTTACATTTGTCTTAGGTGATTTTGCGTATTTAAAGGTTATGTTTAGAAATTTAAGAGCCAAACTGCCCTCATAACAGGAATGGTAGTACTGAGAAGGCAGGTTACTAAATGCTGCAGTATTTTTCTAAATGAAGAAGCATAAATGCTGATGAGTTTATAGGCTGTGAGCAAATCAGATGCTGCTTACAAGTATTGGGAAAATAAAAAAAAATCAAACAAAAAAACTCCAGTGAAGTAGCCGGCTTCCAACTTCCTTGATTTAAATCAAGGCAAGATTTTCATGCACTTCTGATGAACTTCTAACTAAAGATGAAAACCACTGCATGTGCTAAAGGAAAGGCATTAAAGCCCAGGACTGTTAAAAGGATGTTTTTCTACTTCAACTCTGGCTCTTCAACGACATGGAAACACCTCCCAACTAGCTCTTCATGCATAAAGCTGCAAGAGTCTTGTGAGAGATGGCTCATGGACTAGCCATTGTAGCATTGTAGCATCTGTAAATGGGGTAGACAGCCCGAATTGAAGTGTGCACATCACACACTGTGATACGCTACACTTAGAGGGTAATTTGGCTCAGAGTAGACTTCCTTGTATAATCGCTAGTAAGTAAAACCTACTTGAAACAAACTAGAAGACAATGTCGCTTGGTTGCAAGTATGAATTTTTTCACGTGCTGAAATTTTATTTAAATATGTGTGTGTATAAATGGTGATACTGGACTTGGTAATAGTTTTTATTTAGCTAAACTGGTAACAACAATTACATGCTTCTTATAGATGTCAACACATCAGTGGAGGAACAGAAGCAGACATAAGTATTCCCATTTAATGAACACAGCCTTCATGATACAGGATTTTTTTTTTTTTTTTTCATTTTTGCAATGTAGGTTTTGTTTCTTTTGTATTTTTGGTGGGAGTTTGTTTGGGATTATTTTATTTTAGTTTTGTTTTTAATTAAGGTCCTTTAGTACTTTTTCTGAAATCTCACACACTCCAAAAAGGTGACCCATAAGAGCACTGTCAGTAACAATCACAGCATATGTTCTAACATTTCATGTTTTTGAAGTAGAAGTCCTGTGATCTTTCAAGCAATTGAGCCCAGCCAGTGGCAAAATATCAGCATTCCCATTACATCTTCCTATCCTAATTATAAAGATATATAGCTGCTGATATCAGAAAATGACAGAAACTGTGAATTTGTACATAATCTTTCACATATACATTTCCTAACATTAAACGTGTGGGAAAATTGGGGAAATTAGAGAAAACTTCCCCTCAGTCTCCCAACTGAGAAAAAAAGTCATTCATGACAACACATGAGTGACTAGTGAAAAACAAGGAACACTGATGCACAGAAGCATCTGATAAAGACACTGCCTGGTCAAGAAGAAATATTGCTCTCTTTGTCTTTATTTCATCTGGAAAGTCAAAATTTCTGCCAAAGGGACTGTAGCAAGCATGGTAGGTATGATGTATCTGACAAAGAGGAGGTATTCCACAAGCAATATAACTTCAAACATAGTAAAGCCAAGTTGGCCATGCATAAACCGAGAGGCTCTTGACTAAAATGTCCCTTCAGGCACACAATCCTATCATATGTTCAAACCCCAAAAAACAACTGAGGAGGTAACAGATCTTGCCATATTCTGTCTTCCCCTTCTTCCTATTTGATTCTTGTTTAGACCTGTTTGGCATATGAAGAGGCCTGGCTGCAACAATCTTTACAGTGATCCTCAGTGTGACCGCAAGCAGCACCAGACAAGGATTCACTTTAGACAAGCCTTCCTTTATGCCATAGCTGGGCATGCCATATGGAATGAAAGACCCTTTAAAGAGCAGTGAAGGACCTTCAGCAGCCTGTTTTCCATGTTCTTATAACCCTCCAGCATAATTTACAGGGATAAGACAGCAGTGATTTTATGCTGCTGAAAGAGCTATTGTCCCAGAAAGCCTCAAGCATATTGAGCTACGACTTGCTGAACAGTCCAGATAAAGAGGAGTTCTAAGCAGGATGCCCTAAAATTATAGCTATAACAAATAAAATGTTCACGATTAATCTGTATAAAAAAGGTTTCGTACTTTTATGTTACACCCCATTGTTAGTATATTAGTACATAAAAAATACTTAAAATAGTGATATTATTCAGTCTGCCTAAATCCAACACATGATGGTGGGTCTCTCATACAAATATTTTCTTTGTAAGTGACAACAGAAGGAATAATTGGATGATGTGTTAATTAACAGATGATATAGCAATTCAGAAATTACCAGGTTAGGCAGTATCAATATGCTTCTCCCTTTAACTTACAAATTAAGATCTAAAAGCAGACAGGGATGCAAGAGTAATAATAGTTAATCTCTGGCACTTCATTTCCTTTTGTTAAATGGAGAGATAAGATTAGGTCCATTACAGATAGAAGTACAGATATGTATGTATTTTAGGCAAACAACATCATCTGTATCACAACCACAGTAGCCAATACGATGCACAAGAAAGAAGACTTCTTTTTTTTTGTGTGCTATCACCAGTTCTGGCATGTACAAATAGATGTTTAGGTAAAAAACATGTTTACTAGTTCTGTGCAGCTAAAATGCTCATAAGGTAAAGGTCAAAGAATATTTCATTCCCTGCTGAGCAAATGGTCAGGAAGCACATTTGTCTGCATTTCCTGTCATAACAGGAAGAGTGTAACTTCTTCCTCTCCACAATGGCTTCAGTTCTGCTTCCCACCTCCAGCCTTTCCCCCCCAGGGCTTTCCAAACTATTCCTTGCAAGACAGCCTTCTTGCCTGTTTCTGCACTAGTTTTCAGCTCTGCCGTGCTGGCAGATGCTACATTCACTAGTGCACTCTCTTAGGCATCTTGCTCACACTTCAAATTAAAAGTAATTTGACCTAAATATTTACCATATGCTAATTCACTCTAAATTATGCTCAGAACATACATTTGTAACACAAGCACACTTAACCTTAAACATAATTCGTTCTAGAAATTCATGGTTCAGTTCAGCAGCTCTATTAAAACCTTACTTCTCAGGTAATCTGGCATGACGTGAAAAGTGCTGTCAGAGTTGTTCAGATCATAACAATTTAGGAGACATGAAAACTTGGGATGTATTATCTGTTTACAGAAAACCTAATTTTACATCTGAAATAAAACAAAAAGAGCAGGACCCAGGCCTAATTGCAATGCTATACTCCAAGTATATGTCTTACTATATGCAATTTAATGTAAGCAAGAGAAGGAATTCAGATATGTAAAAGATAGAAAGCATGTGATGTTTAAGACAAACGTTCATTGAACAGAATGATGCCTAATTGCATAGTTAAGCAGTTATGTTTTCTTATGAAAACATTCCCCTGGGGATAAAAATATCACATAATCTCAGCTCTCGGATAAAATTAAGACACCTCACAAGGGAAGACTCAGAATACAAAAAGATGGGTGGAAAAAAATTCATTATCTAACTTGTGTCCATGTTAGCACTAATATGCAAGTCTCTTCTCTCTTTCTTCAGAGGAGTTTCTGATTCAGCTGAGAGTCTTTTACTCTTTCCTGTTAAACAGAGCTGGAACACAGATGAAAATAGATATACGAGACTGAAACTAGTTTTGAAACTAGCAGCGTTAGGTATTGAAGTCAGTAGAACAAATCTAGGTCTTCCTGCAGTCATTTCCCTCCAGGGTACTCTTCCCCTGCCCCATAACCTCACTTTACTTATCTGCTTTCATTTGCTCTCTACTGAGCAGATAGCTGCAGTAAGTGTTGGTTTATAACTGTACAGGTTTGTTGGAATCAAAGAATGATAAAAGGTCTCTGCAAGAAGTTAAACAACAGGTATTTGTTACTGTTGTACCCCATAGAATCACAAAGACAGTTTTAAAAGGATGTCTTACTATTTAAGCACCTTAATAATGAAGTGTATACTTCCTATGGTATTCAATAGCACCTAAGCTCCCAGCAGCTTACATACATTGAAAGAGAAGTTTTAAACAGTATACAGAATCATTAGCTAAGCTCAACTTGATTTTAATTGTGGACCTGTCAACAGCATGCTTCAGAAGCAGAAAAAATAATGCAGAACTAATGAGCAGGATGATCAGAGGGATAAAAAATGGTGGATCACCATGTAAGACCCTGATATTTCTTAACACTAATTAGAAAAAACAGCTGATTAAAAGCAAGAGCGTGTTCCAGGTCCAATACCAGAATGTCATTGGGTCAATATGCCCTCTTCCCTGGGTCAATGTACCTCTGGATTTAGCTCACAGATCATGGATTTAATAAGTTATTTTGTAAATGACCTAGTATAACAGTAATATAATATCATTTATGTCATTACACCTATTTATTTTAGGCCTGGATAGCCCTGTCTGGACAGTTGCAGTGTTTCAGGTGATCCCAGTCTACAGCAGGCCACAAAAGGTCTTCACTAAAACTAACAAAACATTCTAAACTAGTGAAAAACACATAGAAGAGAATACAAGGACTTTTCTGAGGCAGATGAATATATAGTTTGTCCTTCATGTGTTGACCATAGTAGAGCTAATTGAATTATTTCTGCCAATTAAGAAAACACATGAAAATAAAGTTCACCATGTTTTTGCAAATGTCCTTCTTCTTTTTTTTTTTTATTTTTTTTCTTTTAACCAACCCAGAATTCTTCACAGCAGCCTTCTCCATTCTGCCCCATTGAAATTTCTGCACAAAGACCTTGTAGCTGTCAGGAGCTTCCAATATCAGATGTCAATGCTAATATTTTTGGCTGTTGGTTCTATTTGTGGTGCAAATAATATCATGTATGCAGTCTATTCGAATGGGCTGTTGACAAGGCTACCACGATCTCATGAGCCTGAGCAACAGTACCAGAGATTCAATCTACATTTACGAAGACTATATTATCCAGTGTCAAAGAAGAGAAAATCTCTGGCTGCTTATAATAGGAGTCTCGTAAGAGTTTTCATTTTCATTGAATATCATGATGGCAACTAAACTACATGAATAAATACACATTTACTCTAGCCCTGGCAGTTCTTCATACTCCTGTGGCTAAAAGCAGAGTGAAAGGGAAGTTTTCAGATGGTTTTTTTTTTAAACTTTCATAGGCAAAGAGAATTTCTGATCACTCAAAGAAGATTTAAACATCCTTGCCATCTTTGTCAGCACAGGGTAGCTATATGGGCCAGGGAAATACAGCCAACTTGCAGCCCACATGAAACAACTGTAAACTAATGGCTCCTCCTAGTTAAAAGCCTCAATTCTGCACTCACTGAAGTCAATGACAGAACTCTTATGCAGTCCAGGGTAAAAGGATTAGGCCTCTAATGCCTAGGTTGCAGTAGGTTAACTTAACTCAAAATGTCAAAGTTTGAAATAGTTTTTGGAAAAGGGCAGGTCATACCCCATACTACACATTTCTATGAGATTTGCAGCCAGACATCTGAGTCTAGACAGTTTCAATTTACATTTATTACCAGAATGGTCACTAAAGTACACAAATCCAACCAACTAGACTTGGCCAAATGAAATCCTCTTGAAGGGAGGTCAGCACTATTTTTATCCTTCCCAACCCACTCACACAAACACTTTGAGCAGTAGGGGTGTACCTTAGCACCACAGCAGACAGTAGTGTGAAAGAAAAAGGTTGTTATACTGATAGAATAAGTACTCCATTCAATGGTTAACATAAATAGCTAGTCAGGACACTGGGCCAATAAGTAGAAAAGCAAGGATAGGAATCACCTTCGGCAGGTCTTGTATCCACTTAAGCTCTTTAGCAAAATCTCTGTTATCCAAACAGATTCACCTTTTGCATTGGGAGAGGGCGGAAGAATTAAACTGTTGCTGTATCCTCTCATTTGATATGTGTTCCACTTATTTTTCCCTGCATGTGTTGTCCTGCAGAGAATTTATGTGTTGAAAACAGCTGAGGATGCACTATCCATGTATATCATATTCCCACCTAACATGCCTGTATTGTGAAACCACATTGCATTTGAATATAGCAACAGTAAGGCAGTTTCAAGTCAACAGATTTGCTGCTGTTCTTGCAAACGTGTTTTGGTGAGGTAGTAAGAAAAAAAAAGGAAACAATCTCCAGCCACATCAAGCTAAATGGAGCTACAAATAAGCTTTGTGGAACTGTGCTTCAGCTGGTATCATAACATTATTAATAAAAAACTTTTAACCTTTTTTTTTTCCCCTGTGCAACCTTTTAATCTTTTCTGTGCATTCAAATGTGTTTACATCATAAAATAAAAATAATATTGGAATATAAACTATTTTAAGATTACTGGAAGTGTGTAAGTTAGAAAACAGCTTCACTGAAGCAACAACAGCTCATGGAATACATTGAATTTTAAGAAACAGTAAGGCTTGTGAATGGGTACATCTCATGTGAATGGTTAATAGATCAATCAGCTATTAGTGAAAATCCAGTTGTATTTAATCACACATATTTTGCTACAACTAAAAAGTCTGCTTGCACAGTCCAAACGAATCAATGGAAATCTTTTCATTGGCTTCACTGAGCTTTAAATCAGGGCACTAAGTACAAAGAGAACAAAACCAGTCAAAACATTTTGTAAATTATGTTCCAACAAATTAATAGAAATGAGAAGCAGTATCAAGCCAGTTACAGAATGTGGAGGGTAAAGTAATGTAAATCTATACCTTCAGCCTCGCTGTGACTATTCAACATGATTAATATTACCAAATGTTAGCAAGATAAACACTTTCTGTATGAATACTATAGTTCTCAGTATTCTAGCATTATAGTTTTAGTTATAATTTTTTAGCTCTGAACACTGGTGCTACAAGTCTTGAAACTCTACTGTGAATGACCTGAAAGACTAGCTGTCTTCATTTCTGAAGTAAATTTAGCCTCTTGAAAGACATCTCCTTGACAAAACCGGGGATTAAGTTCTCCATAAAACCAGTATTCGAGTAAGCAAGTTGACACTGAAGCTATTGTATGAACTAATGTTACTAATGGCAAATTTCTGTAGTATCATTTACAAAAGAATTCAGGTTCACTTCAAAATGAAACCATGGTAGTATGGGGAAGTTCCAAACAACTAGCATCTAATTCACTAATGTTTAATGATAAATTCAAACCCAATTTAAATTCCAAGCTATAAACCAATCAAGATAAATATGTTGATGGTTTTGTATTGATCGATTTATTGCTTTTTGGCTTGGCCCATAGCAATAGGCACTCTAGGGAAAACACAAAATGTATCCATCATAAATGTAATTTTGCTTTTATACATGATTTTCTGCTATGCAGAACAGTAGTGACTACTAACACTAAAAAATCTAAAAATTCTTACAAAGCATATTTAAAGATTATAATTTGTTGTTATTCCTAGGCTTTTTTTATGGCTTTATAAAATCCTTGAAGACAAACAACATCTTAAAAAACAACCTGAATATATGAAGAAATTTATGGATCAAAGGAATATAATTAATACATTAATAGTAACTCAGTATCAAGCTCTTAAAAAATACCTACTGAATATTGCTCTTAAATTTCAGCCACGGGTATGAAGAAAACCAGTTGTAGAGTTAAATAATCTTACAGAGAATTTCTCACACTTGTGAATCTTCACTTTCAAGGAAACATTTGCCTACATTGCATGTAAACAGCAGCAGCTTTTCACTGATTTTTAGATGCCAATTGTTGAATTCTATTTTCCTGAAAACAAGAAAGCAGTATCTCTAATTTATGACCATATTTTAACTAGCTCAGATAGTGTTGATAATATGTGACAGCTACGCAGCCGTTTTATTGAAAGCAGTGAAAATAATTAATTAACCAGTCCTGCTGGACCTATTTAGTCATAGCATTGGTTACAGAGACTGTAACATGTCAGTATTATTGACGTGGGTTTTAGAATGTGTTCAAATTGTTTTTAAAATACTGATGGGAAAAGATGATTTTTTTTTAATGAAGTAGTGCCATTTTTAGATGAAGGAGGTAAAAATACAGTGCAAACATGTAGAGACATAAATAATTTGGATCTATGAACTTAAATGCAAGACCTCCTGCAAATAAACTCATAATAGCTCACAAAATACAGTACCAAAAGCCTGTATTCTGTAACAATTTGCAGATTTGCTTAATCATGTATATTACACATTGAAGGCAAAGTGAATGTAGAGAGGGCCCACAGTAGAGCATGTGCATCATTCTTTGTAGGATCAAGGCCTCAAGAAATAAATTCCTAACTGTGCATGTTACTAAACTTGAAAAAACTGTGTGTGAGGTTTCTGGTTGTTTCCAAAAGTACTTTTTCTTTGATAGAATTCCACACATTTTGTGTATGTATGCATGTATGTATGCATACGTACACAGAGTTATCAACATTTTAATCACTTATGAGAATAAATCAGCTTAGAAATATAGTATGATGTTCAAATACAGCATTTTTGCTCACCTGTCTGTTACGTTCATCCATAATCCTTGTAATCTGAATCTTTTTTCTCCCCATAGTCCCCGTTTTTTTTCTCTCTTTCTTCCCTACAATTACGTATTTTCCCCTTCTCTTTTCTTCCTCTTTCCTGTTTCCTCAAAACAAACCTCCTTCTTCAGCACTTGCACTACTCAGTTCACAGTCCCCTGCAAACACAGAAAAGAAATCAAATGTTATTACAAAATTGATAACCAGATGAAAGTTATATGAAGCTGACCATGCATCCTCATTATAATTTAGCATAAGAGTAAATTATAATAAAAATTTCCTGCATCTATAAAATAAGTAATTCATCAAGAAACAATAATTTAATTTAAAGGCCTCTTTTTATGAATAAATGTGCCAATATATCAAGAAGTGAAGAAAAGGAATGAAATGCACATTGCCAAAACTTTAACAGAATTAGACGTCTCTAGTTTTAAATACCACTTACTGCTCTAATATGAAAAATTACCTAAATGAGAGAGTTAATGAACCTGTCTTTACCTATGTATGCTAAGTAGGCCAGATAATTCATTCCTGAAGGGAAAACAATCTTGTGTTTTGACAGCAGAGGTGATAATGCCCCTCATTATGCAAATAGCATGGACCTTTATTAAAGTGTTACTTGATATCTGAGAGATATCAGCTACTTAAATCCAAATTTTTTAACCTTATTCTTTAAGAATATAGATCAGTACAAGCATTACTCAAAATACCTGAAGAAAGCAGTAGTGCATTTTTGCTCATTTCATTTCAATGTAAATTCTAAAATGTTCTGGCAAGTGATTTATAACTAGCAAACACTATATATCTTTCCATACACATTTTTTTTGCACCAAAAGGCAAGCTATGTAGCACAGAGTAATAGGGAAAGACGGTAATTCAAGAATGTTTTGGAAAATACTTTCACAGTTTCAGTAATGCACTGATACTAGCTCCCTGAGCTTTACAGTACTGATTCTATCACAAAACTAAGGACAGTTAGATGCAATATATAAAAATACATAACATAGTACATGTTTAATATTTCACAAAATGTCATAAATCACAAAATTAGTTTCTGTCATAAGCAAAGTACTTTTACCAATAAAATACTTAGCAGAGACAGAAGAGAATACAGAAATGATGTTCAGTCTAATACTAAAGTAAAAGATCAATTTTTCCCTTTTTAACCTTCATTTACTGTATTCTTATATTTACATATTTCTAACAGAAATTAAAATAGTTCTTTTAAATACAGAAAAGAGGAAAAAAACCCTGAAGAAGATTAATTTAGAATGTTTTCTTACAGTTTTTATGTCAGATCCACAGTATATTAAAAATATTGCCTCAAAAATAAAAATCTAGTAATTTTAAAACTGAGGCTAGTTTTTCCTTATTTATTTTAAGCTGCAGTCTTGCAGCCAACCTGATAAATTCTCACAATATGTTAAGGAACACTAAGCTGATGTCTTAGACATGTAATCCATTATTTGGCTCTGATTCAAAGCCACTGAGGTAGAAAAGCCAGACCTCACCCATTCTGATCTTCAATTGTCTCTTGATTTTCTTTGCATACATTAAACTCTAAGATGCTCAAGTGTTTTATCACTCTTAAGAAAAAAGCAAGTTAATAAATAAGCAGTCAGTCTGAGCTTTCTAACTAGCCAGTATAGTATAGTTATTCTGCTGGGCAAACCAAGTTTTCAAGTGTAATACTACCTTTCTGTACCTGATTAACTTTTTATGTGATTTAGTAGTCATATTTATATATGCCTAAATCTTTACCATAACGCAGAACATGGAACAACTCATACTGCCAATACAAAAAAGTGCAAAGGTGGCAATTATTTTTTTTTTTAATGCTTTTTACTTCTTTTGCTGCTTAAATATGCACAAAGGCTTTTGATCATACTTACAACAAAAAAGAGAAGTCTAAACCTTTGAATTAAATTGAGTTGATCAGATGTATGTGAAAAACTTCTTTTCCCAAACAAAGCTAGGAGACCATTTTATCTGATATTCAGTGTTGACAAACAAGCCCAGTCTACTTTTAGAAACGGTTTTAGATTTCCTTGGACTGGGTTTCTTTCCTGTTTTTCCTATAGTCTTACCTCTGATACAAAGAGCAAGTTAAGAAAGGCGTTTCCCATGCACATGTAGGACCCAAAGGAGTCAACAGGCTTTCTCTGTAACAGTAAGACAATACACTAATCCACAGCAAATGCATATGGAACAACTTCCTTTCCTTTCATTCAACTGCAGACAGTGTCACTATCAGCTTACAGCACTACACCTGCCTAAACTCTTATTCACTTCAAGGTGGAAGGTCAGGGTGGACAGATTAGAGCAGCGGTGACAGGTTAGCCAGGATGAGAGCTGCTCTGCAGATCAGGATGCTGATGCTGAGTGAGTTCAAAAAAATCACTTAATGCTGAGAAAATCTACCAGGAAGGACAAAAGTCTTAAGGGAGAAGCAATATGTTGAGTCCCTCCCACACTTTTACCAGTTCCACATTTAAGACCAGCCTGCAAACAGCAAAAGATCTTATAGACAGTATAAAGCCAGAACACTTAAAATTCCTATGATCTACATAGAATTATCTTGAAGTAATGCATGCAACACTTGATGAGCAGAGTTTTGCTCTTCATTACCTGTATTAACCTACTAACTGCACTAATTTTATTTTAAAGCGGAAAAATAGATGTGCAGGAACATAAAGCTGAAAGGGAACAAGAATGATTTGGTTCTTAAATATCATCATACAACCTGAGAGAACATGAAGAAGAGCAAATATGTTAGGCCATATGCATCGAACATGCAATTTTCAAAGAAACATAAATTTCTTTCAATAGGCAGTTAGTTAATTTTTCTTGCGGGGATGAAAAAATTTCTCTCTTTTGTCTTTCCGGCTTACTAGTCTAACTTCAAATAAAAACTTTTTAGTTTTTCTAGCAAATCTATTTCCTTTTTAAAAAAAAATGTGTGCTGTTTTCACTGCTACTGGAAAAAATTGAGAATACTGTGGTATTCTCTATTTCTGTCTTACTCTTGCACATATATATGTTCTAATACATACTGTTTCACAAGCTACTTGTAGAATGTGTTTAGTTACAGTTCTATTAATTTTGTTAATACATGTATAAAGCAGATAACTATACTGATTCTTAATCAATTAGATTCAGGTGAGTAAGTCAAGACATCTGATTTAAGGGCTATAACCTTCAAAAGCTGATGACTTCTGAGTCAAACAGAGTATAAAGAACTCTGGAGACCAACAAATCCCAGTGGCTGCTTTAGGACTTCACTGCTGTACACAATACATTTTGAAAGTTCTTGCAGGATTAAGTATTTAAAGTTCCCGTGAACTGACTAATTGTACCCTAACACTAATAAAGCAAGCTAGCTGGAAATGTTGAAGGTACTACAAAACTCAAATAGTACTGCAGGCTTTCATTACCCAAGAGAATCTAAAAAGGAACTTAAAATAATTCCAGAAGCTCTGTTGAAGTAACTCTCCACATAAAAGAAACCTTCCAACTTAATGACAGGGTCACATGCAAACAAATTGCACTTAAAGAAACACATAGTTACGTGCTATGGTGCTACAGCCTTCAGCATTTTTTCTTTTGCTAACCCAAACACACAAAAAAAAAAAAAAAAAAAAAGAATCAGACTGCTTACAAAAAGAGGAACTTCAGTTTTTGGCGGGCTTCTGTTCACTATATGATTTGGCAGAGGCAGTGGCTGCTGACAGAAGATCGATCGGAGCCTTGAGAAGGGACAAGAGCTAATGGACAGATGCAGCTCCTGTCTCCCTGTTGTGCATCCATGCACAGACATACACACGCGTGCACATGCACACACGCACACATGCGCACCCGCTATCCCTTCTCTGCAACACAGAAGAATCTTGATAGAATGGCAGGAAACACGCACAGAGCAGTCAGGGAAGGATATGATGTCAGCAACCACGAACAATAAAAGGTGTAAAGGTGCTTCCTTCCCTAAACTGTTCCAGAAGTGTAAAATGGGAACCAAAACTCTCCACTTCCTTCTCTGAGCAGAACTGCCTGAATGTGCTCTGCTGCAACACCCCAGAGAGTTCTTTGAACAGTCACACCAAGGGCAATAAGGAGTATCAAAACAGGAGAGCCAAAATATTTAATTTCTAAACAAGAATGCAGCCAGTGAAAAACTAACTCAAAATGTGCTATGGTTTAGCATTTTCATGGTTGCTTTAAAAAAGAAACAATCTTGCCATAAAGACGTCCCTGTTCCATTAAGCAGTTTGCAGTCTGAGTGATTAATCAGAATAAAAGTAAAGAACCAAACCAAATTTTTTATCATCCTGATTTAAAGAAGCAAACAAAAACCCGCTGTCCCCATTCACTTACATTTGTGATAAATATCTTGATAAATAAAAGTAACTTCAAAGATCTATGAAATCTTTTTATGCAAGCCTTTCTGTTTACTCAAACAAGTTTTGAATCAGATTCTAAACAAAAATCTAAATGTACTGAGTAAGAACACATTGGCTACTTTTCTGATGAAAAATTAACTGCAAAAACTGCAACATAACCACGAAAATTGACAGTGGTGAACACATATTCAAATAAAATGGTCGCTGAAGCATTTTCTGTAAAAGCCTATATGAATATGTTCCCTGTGCAGGCAAAGACAGCCACAGAGTGAAGAAACAGTTGGGCAAACCACAACAAAAAGGCACCAATCATTTTGGGTACATCACCTTGAGATGGATAAAGTTGAAAGAAATACAGAAAAGGGTGAAAGTAATGATCATATCACATGTTATCCAACTGAGATCAGCTGACATTAAAGATAGAAGTAGTCCTTCACATTCAATCTGGTTTGGCTACATGGTCATTACAGAAGACATAGTCTGGGCCATTAACAGAAAGGTTATGCTAGAATTATATATGTCATCACCAAAGCAATACAGCAGTAAAGCAAAAATGGTACGATCTACGTATGGTATGGTTATCCAGGCAGAAAGCCATGCAGCAAATGAATCTGAGTCATCTTAAGCTTTCAAACATCTGTCCACAACACTCCGATTTAGAAATTAAACATAACCTACACTTATGTGTTTTGATCTTATGGGCAGGCTGCCACATGAAAAGATTGGATGTGAGCTCATTTTAATCCACTAAATTTAACTCTTAAGAGATCATGCATTTTGCTACAGGAAGTATAAACCAAACATATAGGCCATAATGGATATAAAGTAACAGATGAGATACTACAGACTAGTAGATAGACAATATATAAAAATGAAGAAATCTGTACATAAAGAAAATATTTGTAATCTTTAACTAGCAAAGGTTATTCATCTTTTCATGTATCTAGCCTGATTCCTGATTTATGGCATGAATTTAATTTATAAAGGAGAACAATTCAAGGGCAATGAACTTCTGCATCGAGACAGAAGCAAAATGTTCATAAACTTGCAAACTGCAAAATCTTATCCTATACGTAAGTTGGTGATTAAAAGTTTTAGAGAAAATTTGAGTAATTTGATCTGAATTCACTTTTTCACTATTGCTTTACTACAGTATTTAGCTATTTTTACTACTGATTTTGAAAGCATCTGCTGAATTTAATGAAGATTATTCCAAATGATACTCCATTTATTTATTTGTTTGCAAATAGACACCAACATTATGTGTTTATTTCTAAATTTGAACTTCAGGGCATATACCTTCCTTGTTTTTAACATTTATATTTGATCATACTTCTATTTCACTGACTGCAGAAAATTCCTCTCTCTCAGCCAACTCAAGTCCTGAAGTCAAAGCCATTGCGTATATGCCTTGGAGGAAGAAGCATGACAGTATATAGCACTGTGAATTTTTTTGAAATTGGAGTTAAATGCTTCTGAAGACTAGCTGTAAGAATACTTCATCTCCCTCAAATCAGAAAACTGTGGTCACGGTAGCTTACAAATCAAACACAGTACACATTATCTGAGAGAGCAAGAACCTATGCAACGTGGGTGGAAGAGTTTCACTTGCTATTGTTTTGCAAAGTTCCCCTGAAAAGTGTTTTTGGGCAAACGAAGTGTCATTGCCAAAAGAGTGAAGAAGACGGTACTTCCTAATTCATTATGCCACGGACCCTGCTTTTCAAAAATCTGAGTTACCCAGAGGCTGAATATCCATGCCTGCATGGAAAGGAAAGGAGGGCTTCAGCTTACCTTCCAGAATGTGCAAAGAGTCATCCACCAGGCACTGTGAAGGAGGGTTTTCTGGGTCATACATAGATGCTGTACCCAACCTGGACATGCTGCTAAAATTCCACGACAGGAGGCCAAAGGCCTTCTAAGTGATTGTGGAATTTGCCATAGATGGTGAGTCATTCCTTAAAGCAGTGCACCAAAAGAGGAAGCAACCACCAGCAACCTAGATGAAATCTGATTGCCTGCAGCCCAGTAAGAAGAGGCATGTGCCTGCTATGCTTCATGAAGAAAGGAAGACTTGGTTAATTTACAACATTTTTGAAGAATAGCTGAAGAAAAGTATTTGATTTTTTTAAGCAGAGAATGCAGACACTAATGCATGTTTTAAGGAAAGCAATTATGCGGAATGCATATATGTATAATATATATATTATATATACACATATATGTATGCATATACGTATGTGTATATATACATATATATACATACATATATATGTATACTAAAAAACATACTTATGAAAAGTTGATCTTAAGTCTACAGTGATTAGCAGGGGATATTTCAGTGTCTACCCATCACTCAGATGAAGAAAATGGAAAGCCAATAGTCTAAAGAAAAGGTTTACAGGTTTATGATTAGGTGCATGTTGTACTTTGGCAGCTAGACAGACATAATGGGAGTTTGACCAATAAATATGGAATAGGATCCTTGAAGTGCTTGGAAGACTGGCTCAAGTATAAGAGTTTATTGAATCAGACAAACTAATAATACAAGAGAAAAAACAAAGGACTTAAAACTGCATCACCTAATTGGACTGGAGACAGTGACTAGGAATCAGAACCTGTCTGAAAATGGAGAAGGGAAATTGAACTGCTGCAGTTTCAGCTGTAAGTCTCAATAGTTTTGAGCTAATGATTTGAATGGATCACATTATAGTCAATAGATGTGCAGTAAGTATCAGGAAAGGTGTTTTACAAACTCACAAATTCAGTCTGTCATTTACTGACCTGGAGCAGAACACGAAGCATTTCAGTGGTCAACAGAATATGCTTTAGCACCTTGTGTGTCGCAAAGGGATCTGTCTTTGAACTACTCAGATCTTGGTCTACCTTCATTTAAAGACACTTTTCATGCCAGGTAAGATACTACTGCAGTAAGACACAGCTGAGAGCAGTCTTATACACAAATACAAAGGATTTTGGAGAGTGTTTGCTGATTACAGGAAAAACCTAAGATCAATATATTTAAGTCATCGCATCACCTGCAAGCAGTCTCTGTCTGTGGTTAGACCTAGATTTACAGACTTGTTACAAGTGCTTGTATGTGAGGAAATTTGTGGTGAGGAACATAAATCCCCACAATGGCTTTTAAGAATCATGGGACAATTTTGGTTGTTACTGGAAAAAGCTATGTACTACAGTATCAAATCACAGTCTGAACTTGAGCACAAGTGCTTGGTAATGCCATGCCATTACCAGTGACAGGCAATTTTAGATTTGCCTCTGTTGAAGCAAGTAAGATTTGATTTTCAAAAGGATTCTTTGTTAACAGAAAAGATTTTTCATTACTTTCTGCTTATAATTTGCTGAACTACAGAAATGCAAAGAAGCTTGATACACACACTCAGACAAGAGAGCTGGAGACAGAAGTGTCTGAACTATGGTCAACGATAAATCTTGGAGATATAGGCAGAAAAGATGGAGAAAAAAATGTTGCCTAAACCAGGGGGACTTGCTCAGATCTACACAGAGCTGGTCTCCTTCATCCATCTTCAACCAACAAGCTCCAAAGTAATTTTATGCACTCTTATCCAGGATCCTCCTTTTTCTCACTCAAAGAGCCTATCTTTAATAACACAAGATGAGTTCTGCCTTTCTAGGTTTGTGCTCCACCATCACTTCATCCTTCTGAGAAGGAACAAAGATTTGGACTGCAGAAACCTAATAATCATATTTTGAAAAGGGATATCTCATGCACTTGCAAATGAAACCTTCAGGAATTTTTTAGAGAAGAGAGAAAGCTTTTAGAAACAGGAATTTTGTGGCATGAATAAACAGGGCAAAATATATTAGGAACCCAAAGTCTCTTTAAATTACAGAGCAAAGAAATGACTGAGCAGTATTGAAAGATGAAGCTGAATATCAGGAAGGATCATCTAAGGAGGTAGAATAGGGACATAATTGAGGATTAAAGTACCTCAAAACTGGGAATGTGAGTGTAGAAATTAAGACGAGAAGAGATGTAAGTTCCTCATAAGAGAAAATACAGGCCTCTGCTAGACAACAGATTATATACAAATGTTGTGAAGGGGGTTAATAAAAGGAATTCTTTCCAACATGACCAAAGTTGAGTAACAAAAATTATCAAGGCAAAGCTGAATGTAAAACTGGTTTGAGTTAGTGATGGGAAATATTTGACAGAAAAACATATAGATATGTTAAGGAGGTAGAAATTCTTTTCTGGCTGGGAAGTGTTCCTCACTGTATTGCCATTTTAAAAGTAATTTGATTAGTGGCTGGAAGACAAGAGAATGCTGCCAAATTCTGTGTAGCTACTCTATACTAATGCAAACATGAGAACAGGTCCATTTAGTACTGAAAAAGAAATCAGACAAGCTTTGTAAACAGAACTGATATCTAATGTATATTAACTGAGTTGTCTTTGTGGTGTACAAGCCCTTCTTTGGAGCCTTTTGACACAAAACTCATCCTTTTTTTCCAGTTATAAAAGCTGGTCTAATGAGATACATTACCTCTGCCTAGAAACAGTCTCTAGTTCGTGGTGTTAGACGTCAGCTACCAACTACACTACACAGAAACAGAAAATTGCTTTTCCTACAATACAGACCTAAGCACATAACATTCCTGGTTAAAAACCTTCATTAGTTTTCTGAAGCAACCTCATATCAGCCCATCTTTCATCTGACAATTCATTTATCAGAGAGGAATGATTAGGTCTGGTCATGTTCTGCTCCTCTTTTTTGTATCCCAAGTTATAGAAACACACACTTTTGCTTAATCCCTGACCTTCCAGGAAATGTCAAGAATTAAATATAGTTCTTCTGAAATGTAAACTAAACTGCACAACATGGAGGAGAGCTGCTGAGCTGCTAACTGTTAATTCATTCTGTATAAATATTAATATGATAAATATGAGTACGAAAACTATGACACTCCTGAACTCAGCTGCTTGCCCAGAGACAGCTGCAGGCTTAAAATGAGGAGGAAGAAAGTAAAAAAAAACAACCCACCAAAACCCACCAGGGAAATATATCAATCTTCCCAATGACCATGACAGCTGAAAAGTCTACATTAATGCTTCCAATCCCACTTAGGTTTTTTTTTTTGTTTGTTTGTTTCCCAAGGACAAAAGGAGATGAAATGTATGTCAGGTACATAATAAGGCTAGTAAAAAAATGAAAACACCTGCATTTTGCTGATTAGGGGTGAGGAATTGCCTCTGTCTGTGAAATATGTCTTTTTCTAATGGCAAAGCTCTTAAATAGGGACAGGTTGCTGCTTTTAAATATACAAAATACACACAAATAAGTAGAAACACATGAACTCAGAATACATCTGTTCTTAAAAACCAGAAAAAAATACAGTGGCAGTATAGCAAAAAAGTACTTATATTGGGATTACAAACATCTGATACCTCTTATAAGCCCCATCATAGGAAATAAACCTTCACATACATTGTCTGGTGCCTCATGTCTGGAATTTTTTGCTTGTTCTGGATGAGGTACTTTAAAAAAATTGAAGGTTCTGACTATAGAGAAATAAAGTACACGGCCATATCTGCTAGTGCTAGCACACCATCACTTATCTGCTGAAGCTACTTGCTTTCTGCCTTGCGGTTGTATCTTGATGAGAGGCATTTCTCTATGCTGTAAGATCCAAACTGGATTCACACTAGTTTGGAACTAAGAAAAAATGCATAAACAGACACAGCTCTAAGAAAGATAACATGGACTTTGCTTTTAGGGAGAAAATAGAAAAAGATGTCTCGTGAGTGAAGAAATGGGAAGGGCACCTGAAACAACTTACTGAGGTTGTCTGCTGAGGAAGGAATTTTCTGTTGTTCTGAATTTTGGGATATCATACAGATTTTTTTTTTGGCTTTGGTGTTGGACAAAGGGACAAGCAATAGATATATTTCTGTTAACAATAAAAATAGAAGAAATATACAACAATAAACAGAGAGAAAGAGGTTGAATGGAGAAACGTTAGATAGCACACTGAGGAATTATGCTCTGATATGATGAAGAGCTAAAAGAGCCTCAGTTTTGTACCTTCATCACTTACAGAGACATAAATAGCCCCATCTAATTTAGCAAGCTGTTCAGCCACATCACAGTTCACAGTTTTTGAAAACTGTATTAGGTAACTAATTCATACTTCCCACATGAGGATTTGTTGTTCTGTTTTTCACAGAATCAGAGCCTAACAGCTCTCACCTCAAGCCCCATAAAAGCAAATTTTCTACTGAAAGGGAAGGGTTTTGCCACAGAGGTACACCTACCACTGTCTACAACTACAAAAGCCACAAGTGAGCATCACAGCCTGCCTACTGAACCTCAGCTGTAACCACTCCATTAGCACATGCAGCTGGATTTATTTATTTCATTCCTTACACATACAAAACACATTGCATTTCATAGTAGCCAATGCAAAAAGTCAAATTCCTTGACAAATATCTGAAGAAAACATACATATAAAATGTGCTTAATTTGCAGAGTGAAATGCAATGCAATTTGCTTGATAGTCTCTGTTTTATCTTGAATAAGCATTTTTTTTCCTAAGAGGTTCACTGCCAGCCTTGCTCATTTTATTATTGTCCTAGAAGCATGCTGGAAAAAACCTAAAACATAATCAATACAAAGATACATTAGCTAAACCTTTTTGTGGCCTTGAACGTACATTATGTTTTCTCAGAAATGGCACTTTTTGATCTCTATTGATATGCAAGGTGAGTTTTGACAAAAGTTATTCTTAGAAACAGACAGCAAAAGTAGCACTGAGTGTAGAGAATTGAATCTAAGATTAGGATGCAAACATGGCTGCAATCTGCTCTCTTTTTTGCCAAAAATATTTCATACCACCTTCATTTTGTTTCTCTGTTGGAAACCTGAGGATAATAAACCTGGGGATTTGTCCACGCAAATGTTCGGTAAAGTGAGTATTTGTTACACAATAGAGAAATTATGAGGGCTTTTAGTAAATATGCTACAATTTTCATTTGGCATAGTCATTGAATATGTAAACAAATATAGAAGATAATTTATCAGATTTAAAAATGTATGAAAGTAATGTTAATGGAAAGCTTGTAATCATAAAAATATTAAAATGTGCTTAAAATTACTGATTTCAGAAAGTTATAATTATCTCATATATCAAAAACACCTATAAACATGTTGTTGTAGCACTATAGCCTTTTATGCTAACGTATATCTTCTTGAAATAAAGATATTTGACAGTACTGTCATATAAGGTCCAACATGGTATACAGCAGATTCATCAATTTCCTGTTTCTCACCCTTTCTCTCTTACAGCATCCTAATCAACCTAATTAAAGTTTCGTTCATTTGAAACCTCAGATGACAATTTGTTTAACTCTATCCCACTGTGGTCTTTTTATAAAGAGAATTAAATTTGATCTTCTGACAGCAATTATTGAATGATCCCAACTGGCCCCAATTAAGACACATGGCTCACAGGCCTCAAAATCCAATAAAGTGCCAAGCCCTCTCTTTCGCTTGTACATCTTTCTTTACCTTGCTTTATTTTCTTAAAGCCAATTAAGCTCATCTTAGCAAGTGGAATTGAATGTCATTGTGTAGACTAATTCAAGGCACAGAACATCAATTTACTTTTACAGACATACTGAGGTAGGGACAACATGCTCAAAATCATCCTTTTAAAACCCCTTCCTGGTTTAGTTCACCTAGGTTTAATGTCTTTCACTGTGCTGCACATGACCTACATATGCTTACTTTTAAAACACTGACTACCATGAGCAGTGATTACAGAAAGATATTAAATATCCATAATGTGAGTTTTGCACTGTTTACATTCTCCTCATGGTAATGCATTACTTCTTCAAGCACTTCCACTTGGTTAGCATTTCTTCATTTCAGAAATGCAAAGAAATGTGATGCTCATGTAGCTTCTGAGGTTTACCTTTTTTTTTACCTTTAATTTCTGCTCTATTTTTTCCACACATGTTCAGTAGTATGCTGTGAAAGAATGTTCCTGTGATTTCACGTAAAGGCAGGTAGCCCCAGGATTTGGAACTCATTGATTGTGTAGTACTCCAGGGAAACAGCTGAATTAAAACCAGCCTCATGAGACTGAAGCAGCTTCCATACACATCTGGCTCTTCTTATTCTAAACTCTAACACCTGCCTGGAAATTTAACCCCCATCTTCTCTCTGAAGAACAAATGGGACAGATTTATCTACTGCCATTTGGTTTAGGTCAAAGCTGAGCTGTGCGGTGTTCTGCTAAATTAATTGCAATGTAATTGATATTGTTTGACACAGTTTTTGAAAAGATGATGCTCCATCCATTTTATGACCATACTGCTCTGCATTAAAATACGTAAGATTTTGTATGTCTGCATATTCAATCTAAGTCTAGCTTTAAGTAAAAACACAGTAAAATACAGCAAATATTTTCTATCTTACTATTTCTAATGAATTGCTGTGCAAAATAAAATTACGTGCACTATTATCAAGCGAATAACAAGTAAAAAAAGCTCAAAGCAATACTACTTCCACTGTGGTGAATGTTTTCTGTATTTCTTTAATTTACATACTGAACAAATGTAAGCACAAGATTCCTTACACACAAAAAAGACAGACACTAAATTTCAGTGCTACATTTTCTTTACTAGCATGAAAATGTGCAAGTTTATGTAAAACATAATTAGACACATTTCCTGGCCAGCTGGGAAATATAATTTTCTTTTACAAGTATTAAAAGAAATAAAGTGATACCAACCACTTCTCAAAAAATAAATTTCTTCTTAAAATGCTTGCAAATGTTACACGTTGGAATTTAAAAAATATTTACTTCAAAAGCAGGCAACAGTTTTACTCCCAGAAATGCTGTATGACTCCAGTAAATTTGAACTGTAAAATGCAATAACAGTTGACAGAGAATTTCTAGTAGCCCATTGAAATTTCTGGAGTTTAAAAAAGATTTCAGTACACTGTGCTGCAAATTATGTCTCATTGTATTTTAATAATGCCATACAAGATCTTAATTTTAGATCATTCTTTTGCTAAAAACAGCAAACCCTGTAATGGATTTAGTGCAAAGAGCTGAAAATATCCTGTGGAAAAAAAATCAGTACAGAAATCAGATCAACCCAAATCCTGCCATTACTCAGCGCTGCAGTGGCATGCAGATGTTTGTAGTGGTTTAAGGAGCCAGCGGGGGCTGGAAACTCTACATACTCAACTCCAGCATGATTGCAATTGAACCTCATCAAAGTAAGAGCTCATAATTTGTCACAGAAAACAGCCAATTAACATATGTTAGAAAAAGGCTCCCGTAAAGATAATATATGATTAACGATCCAATGCAGCTGTCACAAGTCAAAATTCTGCATTTTAAAAAGAAATATCAGTCTGGATTTCTGAATGTTTACATTGATAATGGATACTATATTTTAAAAAACTATAGAAGAAAAAGCCCCTAATTATAGCATTTCCTCCAGGTTTGGAGTTACAGCTCAGGGAGATCCGGATACTAAAGCACTATTTACTGCTCTGGCTGTAAATAGTTAAGACTCTTGCCAAAACACAACTGTTATTTTGTTTTAGTGCTATTTTAAAGACAGACCTTCATTATGAGTGGGGTAGCCTTCATGGATGCACTTTGTTGTCAAGCCATTCCTCTGAAAACACAGCATGTCCTTATTGCTACAAAAAATACAGTACTGTAAAACCTATCACCATAGCCTCAGGTCCAGCACTGTGATGTTAGCTATTCAAACGCATGGCCATGAATAAAACTGCTACGTGGCCTGCTCCCTTATTGCACATATTCTTTGGTGAAAATGAGACCTGAATGTAGCCGGCAACCACCCTTTGAATACGTACATGGATTAAAAATAGTTTTCACATATATATATGTGTGTGTGTGGAAAATGAAGCCTGTTGCTCTATTAACACAAGCCTGACTGTGATGCCTATTCCGAACAATAATCCTTATTCCTTGTATACTGCACAGCAATATTTTAATTATTAAAACACTGCATAATTAAGCTGATATTTTTTGCCAGCATTATGCATTTTTCTTCCTGCTCTCATTTAGGATCCTGTGTGCCAGTCAGTAAGCTCTGAAGTGATTTGAATAGTACCTTGTTTGTATATGTGTGTGCATATGTGAGCATGTGTGTCCTTGTCTTGACATCATGTTGTAAAAGGAAGTGCTTCCTCTTTTCTATTTGAAAGAGACCCAAGAAAAACAAAGTTTTGAAACTCAGTAGACTGACTGGACATTAGTTAATGTATTTTTAAAAATGCTTTAACTCCTGTTCAGTCAAATATAACCTTATGTGAATGGGTAAAAGCAGGGAATAAAAGAGAATGTTACGGAGATAGTATTCTCTGGAAGTGGAATGTGATGATTTTTAAGGATCTTTTCTCCCTTTTAAAGTCCTTCAATGACTCAGAAATCTTGTTTCCATTAATGTGAGAGGCTGTAGTTTCTGTCATCAGCACAATGCTAATTCTCCTAAAACACCACTTACTTTTACTGAAGTGTCTGTTGACTTTAAAGCTATGGTTTCAAAAACCCTGAATAGGCACAGACTTCAGAATGTGCTAAAACTCAATATGCCAGGAGGTCAAAAGGAAAATTAAAGTGTTTAAAGCTACCCATGTGTGTTTGACTGTCTCAAAAAAAGATCAAAAGCATTGAACATTTCTGACCTGTTTACATGGAGCAAGATTTCCTACTGTTCTTTGATATTCTTCACTGTGTTACATTAAGATAAAAAAATAATTATGAGTTGTGAATAATGTTGAGGTTATGCTGCCTTTTTTTTCCTCAGGAGTGTGTTCATTGATTCCCAAGCAATCAGTAATATTTTTGATTAAGATCTCAGAAATAGCTGAAAATCCCAAGGCTTCTCTACTATTGAAACTTCACGTCTTTGACTGTCCCCAACTTATGGCAGTAAACTATGCAGCTTCAAGCTAAAGAGATTAATTTTACTTTGCAATGAACAGACAAAAAGACTGGACAAAATCCATTGCATATCAATTACATATTTATGTCTATAAGAAAATACATTTTTGGCACTAGAGAGAGTTTGAGATAGGAATAATAAAATTCAAGGTTCAAAACAAGTAGTGCTTAAAAAAAATTATACCCTAAAGAAGAGTTGGATGAGAAATGTGTTTTTTTCCTCATACTTTTTTTTTTTTTCTAGAATAAAACTACGTGTTTTGGATAAGACATCTTCAAATGTAGCATTTATTCCTGATTATAAATCTGCATTAAAAAACTTTCTAACAGTAACAGCAGAATAACTAAAAGCAAGTTCATCATAAGGAAATACTGTGCCACTGATTTCCTATTCTGTAAACCTAAATTTCCTTCCTTCATATGAAAAATCAGACAATTGTACAATTAGATCATGCATAAATGACAAATATCAGTCCACTGCTATTAAGCAATGTACTTTCCAAGTATAATTATCAAACTGATCTGCTGCTTATTTGTCACAATATCTCTAAGTGAAAAATCTCTAGCATTCTTTTTTTTTTACTTCAAGTTTAACAAGTTTTGCATGATGAAATACTTTAAAATGTTCATCCTCATATGTCGCACTGCAAGACTGAAACCCATTTGAGTCAGTAATGAGTTCTACTCAATAGAAATATCGACGGCATGTCATAACCTAATTGAAGATGTTATAGGGTTTTTAAAAATTATTTAAAAAATCTGATTGTAGAGCTTGGAAACAGCTCACTGAAAACAGTATCTCACTTTCTGATTGCTTCTGTGCGCATAGGAGTTAGCAATTTTTCTATTTTCTTTAACAAAAATAGCACTGAGACTTCAAAAAAAAGTTGAGGATATTGTATGAAATGTCCAAGACCACTTTATTATCAAGGCTGCAAGCTCTATATGATCTTACCCACACATCTCAATGGCATTATCCTGCTTAAATAAAGGAAAAATATGCTGATGCTTCTCAGCATCTCTGAAGAGTCCACTGGGTTCCTCTGGAGAGGAAAGATGAGTTACCAGGACGCCGAAGGCTCTAAATCCTCATAGGCTATAGCAATATTATACAGTAACAAAGCATCATAAAAATGAAGCATAAAAGTTTCAAAGTATGTTATTAATAGTAACAATAACAATAATAACCATAATAATATTAATAATAAAAGACTCTGTATATGCCATGTTAATATGAAAGTGTTAGTCCTGTATATTAGCTAGAGATGACCATTGAGGAGTCAAAGGCTCCATTTTGCAAGTCTGTACAAAAGACTATACAGTATGCAACTATAGGATATGTTGAATACATTTAAGTATAAATTAGGAACTTTAACAACAATTATAGCTTTCACTGTTATAATTTTAAGTTACTGAAAACTTGAGGGAATACTTTCAAGTCATTTTAATCATCCAACACTTTCCCATACCAGCTCATGTATCTACTTTTCAACACCAGCAGCCTGAGACAAGAACAAACTGATTTATAGCCTATGCTAGAGGAGCTTGCTGCTCATTTGTAATTTTTTTTTTCTTGGCTCCAGTAGATCGAAGCAGTTCTCTTGCTGGGTTTTAAGTTTAGTGTGGTTTTGGGTCTGTTTTTTGGGCCAAAATTTTTATTTTTATATTTATTTTGTTGTCTGACGGTCCTTTGATGTTAGATTCCCAGAAAATTTGTTTCAGTTCCCGGAGCAATTTCTTCAGATGAGAGCCGTGAGTTAGTTAAGTCTGTAGCTCCTGCTGAAACCTCTTGCAGTGATAAACAGAGCCTGCAGCAAATTTACATGGGCTTGTTTCTGAAAACCTCACTGCTGCATGGCTCTGTAGAAATCACCACTGACATGGAAGAAAATGTCTGTGGTATGGATTCAGGTGCTTACAGACTGGTAGCTGTCAGTCTTACAGTATAATACCTTGCCTGATAAAAAAAATCAAACTGGAAACATGACATCCTGCCTTCTTTACTATTTCATTTAAGCTCAAGCACCCCTTGTTTCCCTTCATCAGTAAAAAAAGATGCTGACCGTGACATTCAGCATCACACCTGTTGAAGGCAAGTGTTAGAAGGATTTCCAGTACAGTATTTTAGGACTACAGGCCACCCTGCTCAACCTGGCTTCTCTGACGAAAAGCAGAAGAGCAGCAAGAGTAGAGACCCTGACACTACCTGAGGCAAACTCTAAGGGTTCCTTCCACATTAAGCAGGTTTTGCATCTGCCACAGACAATGCATATTCTGTATGAAGACACACACAGAGCAATAGTACACTTTGTCAACCTGTAAATCAGTGCCATGCTCTCCTGCCATATAAGTAGGTGAGATTAGATGTTCATCTTTTTAAAGACTTGTCATGCTCAATTAAAGAGGTGTCAGCTACTTTTAATCTGTATGGCATATGGTCACCCTGGTTAACAAAAGAGACACTCCCTCAGTTGCTGCAGTCAAATCAGCATGTGCTGTGATCCTGTTGATTCTCATAAGTTAATCAGTGTCAAGCTGGGTCAGAATTACATACTGCAAATTCTTTAGGACAGCGTCAGTCTCCTCCTATAAGCTTCTGTGGTACAAAAATTAACAGGTAAAATAATGGGCCTTCAGTCATAACTGGAATATCGAGACATTCCTGAACTGTTCTGCAGATTTAACTATAGTTCACAAAGGACGTCTAAACATGCACAGGTAACAGATGAAGTTAGAGAGATTTCAACTATGAGTGTTTTGGAGACACTATGCTAATAGAAAAGAGTGAGTTACAAATGAATTGCACGACTAGTATCCTGATCACTGAGAACAATAAAGATTTCATTACAATCTTTACAGAATTAATTCTGTCTAATGCCCTGGCCAAATTCTGTCATGGATCATTACTCTGCTTATGTACATTCTAATGCAGTTCTTCAACTTTTTTTTGCTTTTTGATTTAGACAGATTTGGTGATGTTTTGTCTTGTTAGAAGTACAGGCATTTCACTGCGGTTCTGCTTTCAGAGTCAGATGAACTAATCACATTCCTTACTTACATTTTGCCTTCAATGGGTAGTATAGAGCCCTATGTCATACTATACAATCAGAAAGCTCTTTTATTAATATGAATTTTGTCATGTTTGAAGTGAGAAGTCTTTTCTCTTACCAGCTTTTCCAGGGAAGTAGCAAAGAAAGAAAAATACTTATAAGAAAATCTGTTCAAATTAATGAAAACATGAACATTTTTGCATTCAAAACCCCCAGTGAAATTAATATCGACATTCCCTCTTTTCAGATATAATTTATTGCAACATGGAGCTTTTGGAAATACCATTTTATGGATGACAGTAACAATGCCGTGAAAAAAAACAATGAACTAATCCTAAAGAAATTATAATATTTAACTCTTCAGTGTTGTCTGAATAAACCTAACCTGATAATCTTTTCTTCACTACCATATGATTTATGTAGACACAACTAATATATCAGAGAACAGCTTCATATCGCTCAAGGCAACTCTTCCTTTATCAACAGCCGAAACACACATTCCTGCGAAAGTTGAAAAAATCTACATTTTCCTCTGCATTAGCTTCCATACAGATCAAGCTGATGGATATAATTCAGTCTTGAAAAAAAGGGTAAGGGGAATTGTGACATAGTCCCTGAGGTGTGGACATCCTTCTTCATGTGATTAAAAAAAAAATATACAGAGCAGTCCTGCAGAGAAGGACTTGGGGATTTTGGTTGATGAAAAAGTGAACATGAGCCAGCAGTGTGTGCTCGCAGCCCAGAAAGCCAACTGTATCCTGGGCTGCATCAAAAGGAGCGTGACCAGCAGGTCAAGGGAGGTGATCCTGCCCTTCTACTCTGCTCTTGTGAGACCTCACTTGGAGTATTGTGTGCAGTTCTAGTGTCCTCAACATAAAAAGGACATGGAACTGTTGGAACAAGTCCAAAGGAGGGCCATGAGGATGATGAGGGGACTGGAGCACCTCCCATATGAAGATAGGATGAGAAAGTTGGGGCTGTTCAGCCTGGAGAAGAGAAGGCTGCGTGGAGACCTCATAGCATCCTTCCAATATCTGATAGCAGCCTTCCAATATCTGAAGGGGGCCTATAGGGATGCTGGGGAGGGACTCTTCATGAGAAACTGTAGTGAGAGGACAAGGGGTAATGGGTTCAAACTTAAACAGGGGAAGTTTAGACTGGATATGAGGAAGAAATTCTTTACTGTAAGGGTGGTGGCACTGGAATGGGTTTCCCAGGCAAGTTGTGAATGCTCCATTGCTGGCGGTGTTCAAGGCTGGATTGGACATAGCCTTGGGTGACATGGTTTAGTGGGAGGTGTCCCTGCCCCTGGCAGGGGGGTTGGAACTAGATGAACTTAAGGTCCTTTCCAACCCTAACTATTCTATGATTCTATGATTGTTATTTTTAGATAAAGGTCAGCTTTTCAATTTTGGAAAAGGGTTTTATTACTCACTATTTTCAATAACCCATTTCTAACTGTTTTACAGTTCTCAGAGAAAAAAAGTATCTTATGAATGATTGGAATAGTGGTGGTATTTTCAACCAGATCTGTGGGAAAGTCAACAGACTGTTTGTGCAGTATTCTGTTTGGTGTTTTTTTTTTAAATCTAATTTTTAGTAGGGTTATGGCAGTGATTACATTTCAGGGCAAATATAAGGCTTACTTCTTGATAACTCAATGCCCTGGTTTCATATTAACATAGACACACCAAATATCACTATATTACCAAAAAATATGATTTTTGACTAGAATATCAGGCCTACTGCTCAGAAATATGGAGTGACAGTCTCTGTGAAAAAATTATTAGTAATATGAGAATGTGTTAACAAAAAGCACACACAGACAACACAAAAGTCCATTTTACACTGCTGACTTAATATCATGCGAAAGACCAAAGACAAAGTTCTCCACACAAAAAATACTATGTAGAAAGGAACAAGATTCCTTTACCTCAAATATGTTCACAGCTTCACCCAGTCAAAGATAAGAGTTTTATGCATTGTATATAAGTTTTTAATACTAACTAGTTATTAAGTTTATAGGTGAAATGCAAATTCTCTATATTCTTTTGAGATGGAGACACCAAAAATGTCTGCTAAGTTAGAAAGTAATTTTACTTGCAATTCTTCCTACAAGAACTTAGAGTCATAGAATCATAGAATAGTTAGGGTTGGAAAGGATCTTAAGATCATCTAGTTCCAACCCCCATGCCAGGGGCAGGGACACCTCCCACTAAACCATGCCACCCAAGGTTATGTCCAATCCAGCCTTGAACACCGCCAGCGATGGAGCATTCACAACTTCCCTGGGTAACCCATTCCAGTGCCGCACCATCCTTCTTAGTACAGAAATTTTCATATTGTAATAAATCAGAAATCAGTGATTCACATAAATGTTGCTAGCTGGCAGGAGATGGATATACTGATAGATATAAAAGTTGGAGGCACTTTCATTGTTGATAGTAATTGATAGTGTATCCTAACACTATCCTGCTACATGCAGTCTAGCTATTCTTGGTATAGGGACTCTATTCTCTTGCCAGTGATGGGGATGAGGTGTGTGGGGGTATTGTCCATTTGATTAAAGAGGATGCAAAATTCGTATTTCTGAAAACTTAATTGCCTACAAATTCTATCACTTGAGAATGATAGAAGGAATTTTCTTCTACGCCTGCCTAGCTTCTTACTGAAGCTGAAATTTGCTTGCATGCTATCCTGGAATAATGTATGGAATAATGGCTTTTAGTTTTGTTGATCTGAATACTAACATAAATTGGATACTAACATGAAATGAAAAAAACAAACCAACAAAATTATTATTTGTCCTTCCTATAATGGCAGCTTACGCAAGGGAACACATTGACACAGGCATGGATAGAAAACGTCAGAAACCAAGTTTCAATAAGGCAGAATGATAGCCATCAGCAACTCTGAACACTTCCTTAAATCCAAAATAGGCAACACATCAGCCTAAATTCAGGCTTTAGAAGGCAGTATCTGCAATGTATTAAACAACTCTGAACAAATCTAACAAGATGTCAGACACTTTGTGTTTAAGCGTCTGCCACAAAAACAGGACACCACCAGCTCTGGATGTGGTCAGATTCCACCTGGAATTGGACTAAAAGGGTAGAAGGCCCTCAAAAACTCCATAGGTTATAATTGTAACTCAGCAGTCCTGTGACAGACACATCAGTCAGTAACTTTCAGTGGTTACAGATGTTGAGATTAGTTGAGACTAATCTGAAGGAAAATCATAGCATATGGACCAATTTAGTTGCTATTAAACCATGTTGAAAAAAAAGGAAAAACCTTCTATTTTTAAATCAGACTGTACTTTAGTGCGCTGCTTTTTTATGGCTGACTGAATTCAATTGTCTTTCAAACACATTTAAAAATAAGAAGCAGTTAAACAAGATAAAGGTGGAGCTGCAGCACAAGCTTGGATTTCTTAGCCTTCTGTTTACAACAGTTTCAAGGCCAAATCCTCTTTCCAAGGCTGAATCTCAGTCCACTTTTGCAAATACTGTCTTGGAGTAGGTTGTTTAACCTTTGCTACTGTCAACCAGATACTTCTTAAGCCTAGAATTAGAGCCCACAATTAAATTAATCTTACATTTTCCAAGGTACAGACGGCAAGATTCACTCATATAAAATAATTTACAATTTAATTTAGGAAGCACATTTTAGATTCCAGCTTGCTGTTATTGTGCATGGAAGAATATAGTGATATATTTACTTATATTTTTATGGGGTTTTCCTCCACCCAAGTTTTAGCCATATTTCAACTGAAGTGCATGGAGCTTTTCTCTCTACAGGGTAAAAATCATTGTGGAATATAGTAAGACCTGAAATCAGGTGTAAACAGGGTACAATTTGGGCCTAGTCTCACTGAAAGAAAAGCACCTTGTGAAAAATATGATACAAAATGCTCTGTACATTAAGATCATTACCGAGTAATTATATATGTTTTAATCAGTATCTGTTGTGAGATAGATTTCTTTTATAAGCATTATAAACTGAATCCTTTGTGAACTGCAGAACAAGCATTAAAAAACACTGTCATGGTGTTTTTGACTAACTGCATGACTTCTACGTTTCACTGCAGAAAATGGGCCCACTGTCATGGCTGTGGGGTTTGTATCTGCATAGTAGGATTACATGTCAGGCACATTATGAAACCAAGAAGGGTGAAGCATAAACATGCGCACTGTGTAGAAATGGAGGCTCATTTCAGAGTGCTCTTCACCTGCTGTGACTCCTCTTAAGTCTTTCCTGTTCATGGAATAATGATCAGTAATGTTAAGTAATTTATTTCTACATTCTTCTCTTCTGCCAGCTTGACAATAATAAAAAAATTCCTAGTCTGCATTTTAGGAATGACTCTATTCCCTGTAACTGAAAATCTTGTAGTACTGTAGTATAACATTTTGCCCTTGCTGTCTTCAGTAAATGTAAAATGATTTTTAAAGACTTGCTGTAGTGCAGCCCTTCAGAAAACACATTCTACAACCTCAGTTCATTTTAATCTCTTGCTGTTTGGTGGTGGTTTGATCTGAGATTATGAAGCAGATTCCCTCAATGTATTTTAACCTGAAGTCTCTCTTCCTACTTTTTGCAACTGTGCACATGTATCTTATTTTCATTTTGCCATCCAGAAAAATCATAAAATCACAGAATCACAGACTGGTTTGGGTTGGAAGGGACCTTACAGCTCATTAGTTCCAGCCCCCTGCCATGGGCAGGGGCACCTTCCACTAGACCAGGTTGCTCCAAGCCCCATAAATGCATTGGTTACATAAAATGGAAAAGTAAAACACTTCAAAAACATGTAATAATAATGTTCTAACTTCTGAATATATGTTAAGGAAAACTGCAGTATAGGTGAGCATTATATGCAATATCCTGAAGCGATGAAGCTTCCATTAGAACCATACACACAGAAATTTAAGTAACAGAAGAGCTCTGATTTTTTCAGTCACCTGACTTTTCTAGTGTCCTCCATCTTAGCAGATGAACTCATAGTAATGCCTATGGCTTCAATCCTTTTGCTTCTACCCTGTCTGCTTGCAGTACTGCAACGGCCTTTGATGCTGGGGAAAAGTTCATCATTTTAGTTCTTCTTATGCCAATAGACTAAAAATATGTTCCCACTGCCAACATCTTCATCCTAATGTAATATTCCAGCTTTAGGTCACTATGCAACACCATATAAACTTGTCAAAATTAATGATAGACAAAGACTCCAAAGAAACCTTCACTTCTGCACCCATCAAATCCCTGTGTACTACAAAAAGGACTGAGGCCAAATGAGAAACAGAGAATTGAAGGTCCTGGACAGCAGCTTGCTTAAAATACTTGTTCAGGATAAGAAGAAAAAATAAACACACATTCCTTTGTAAAAAGGAAAAGATTTTTTGTGTCTAATACATTATCAAAATTGTTCAAGGACAGTTCATCCTCACAAATTACTTGTGCAATGCTGGCAAGGTCAGGTTCAGCCTGGGTTATCAGCCGTGGACTGCTAAATTCCAGACAAGCAAGCTAAGCTGCCTTGAGTCTCCTTTTTACAATGTGTATCAGCCAGATTCTAATCGCATGCTGAGAAGCAGGTAAGTGAATAACAGTTTCCTTCAATTTAGAGATAAATGTTGCATTCTGACATACTTCCTATTTAGCTGCATAAATTCAGACATATGTAGGGCATAAATCCCCGAAGAACAGCATCCTAAGTATCCAATCAAGAAGTAACAATCATGTGAAATACTTTCGTTCTTTAAGGATAATTTTGAGCCAGCTGACTATGAGTATTTTTCTAGTATGAAGTTGCAACCTGCACTGAAGCACATTATCTATTATTTGATGTAGCAGTTTTACACTTTTGATCTACAGTACTGTTTTGGGAAAACAGTCTGAAACAGAAGAATAGATGATTTAGCAATGATCTATGAAATATGCTGCATATCTCTCCCTGTAATAGATCAATATCCTTATTTTGAGCACCAGGTACATTACGACTAAGAACAAATAGTATGCTCATATTGGTTATTCAATCTCTGAATAGTAACTGAGCTATTTCTGTACTTTGAATAAAAATAGATTAACACATCTCTTTTACAGTTTTGTATCTAGGGAGAATAAATCATAAAGCAAAAGAATGCACGGTATTCCATGATGCCACAATAAAATTTCCTCATAGGAACCAGTGCTATTAAAAATACCACATTCTACTGCGATTGTGGTTCAAGGCCTAATGAGTAAGTTACCCTGAAGACTATCCAATAACGAGGATTTGTAAATTCCCAGCTTAATAATACGCAATAGTTTTGGATTGTTTCAAGAATTATTTGGGCTAAAAAGTTCTCTGGTATTCTCACTGACTGTAATCCATCAGAAGATTACTAAAAATAGTAAGACAAAAAAAAATGTTAAAAAAACATCTATTTAGTTGAATTAGTGGAACAATCATCTACTATCTGACCTTGCATTGAAGTTAAATTTAGAAAGATCTAAATATAATGAAGTTTGCTTCAGGTATGCATGTCAAATTCCTCCATTTCCTTCTTTTTTCTGGAAATAGCTAATTTGTAAAATTTGATTTAAGGAAAAAAAAAAAAAAAAGCCAACAACGCTGGGTTTGGGTTGTTTTTTTTTTTTTTTTTCAGATCAAAACTAGCTTTCACTTTGCAATAATACGTACAGTCTAGAAAATCTTCAGAATTCTTATAATTTTTATTAGACTATTTGAGCAACTTTCGTCTATTGAATACTTTAAAATTTAAAGGATTTAAAACAATTTAAAAGCACATCACCACACCAGCGAGTCAAGTGAAGGCTTGATGGGGCAGCATTTTACTTGACAAAAATAATTGTGACATCTATACAACATCCAAAAATAGTAAACTTGAACAAATGTGTAAGTCTTTGCAGTCCTATGATATGTAACCCCAAACTCACAAGCGTGAATGTATATGTCTAATTTGAAACACTTGAAGAGTTCACTGAAGGCTGCAGAACTGCTCAGGTACTTAAAATTAAGTACATATGTAATGGTTAAGATTAACAAAATCACAGACGTTGTTACTGCATCCCAATAAGTGGAGCAAGCCAATGAAAATCTAAAATCAATGAGTACATTAGAGATGCAAAAGCAAATCCTTGATGCTGGTCATCAACCTTTGCTGGATACAAGTTGTGTGCATCTAAATATGGGCACAGTATCCAACTGCAAGGTGGTACTATTACTGCAGTATTTAGAGTCCCAACAGATTCCACAAATTAATTCAGGTGTGCAAAATGCAATTAATTATTAGACTGGAAATGCAGACATGGCACTGAAGAAAAAATCCTCGTATATTGACTTAAGTACTCTATGAATGCCTACAAGTGTAGAATGCATCTGACCTCATTGAAACCATCAACATTTGGCATCCAGTCTAAGCTTCTTCAAACATAGGCGTACTTTATCATCAATGGAGAAAACTAGCCACCATTTAAACATAGCTCTAGACATCTCACCATAATTACAGGACTATGATACAAGTAGCAAGACAAACAGCCAGCAAGACAAGCAGAAAAAGAGGATTCCTCGGTATCTGAAGCTTTGTACAGCTGAGGTGTAATGACTGAGACTGCAAAATGGGAACAAGAAAGGCATAATTCTTTGTAAAGAAGAGTGATGAATATTCAAACACATTTTTTTAATATATTAAATGAAATAATAGTCCATGTGTCCTATCTAGTAAGCAATTATATTGACAAACTGTGTCTGTTAACATGGAAAAGCTTGTACATGTATCATGCAACATGAAACTCATCATTAAGAAGTCACTATCAATAACTAAAGCACTAACATCCTTAGGTCACTCTACAAAAAAAGAAACAAGAAAATCTGAACAACTCCAACAAGAATTATTGAGAGCAACCATAATACATATGGTCTTATTAGGAATTATGCTGAAAAATAATAGTGGAGTAAAAATAAGTAGCCAAAAATATGAATTTAATTTTAATGTTTTCTGATAAGGATATATGGCTTGAGACAGATTTCCTGGGGGAGTTCCTTAATTGAAGGCCTATCACAGCAAAGGACATAACTTGCCAACCTAAGATGTGATGCTGAGATTCCTAAAATGTGCTATGGGGGTGGTGATATCTGTCAAGATGATATTTGTGGAGGAGTTCTTGAAAATAGCCAGGATCTAAACCATTAAGGATTTTGAAACTAAGAGAGCAAACTTTGAAATCAAACAGCTACTTCATAGCAGACAAAGTAAATGAATTAAGGTACAAGGGGGATGATCATATTTGCTCAAGACAGAACCGGAGTGTGTCACTGCATTCTGAACAGGCTGCAAGTGACAGAGCTGAGCTGCTGGAAGCCTTTCTAGGAGGGAATTACAATAATCCTCTCCATCAAGAGGGCATGTGCTGCTGCTATGAGGTCATCACAGGATAAATAAGGGCACTGTCTACATCAACTACACCACTAAAAAGATATCTTTCAACCTCATTCAGCGTAGAAACCTCCACAGAGGAGAACGAACTGGACACTGGAATTTTTATTACCATTTCCTACTGCACTCAAATCCCCCAAATTAGTTTGTAGTGCCATGTTAAAAAGAAAGAGCAGTCTCCTAAAGATAAAAAATAGGCACTGGTAAGATCTGTGCTTTTGCTGAAGCAGAGGTAGCTGGCAATCCTGCCTGTGTGAAAACAGAGCTACACTTGTGGAATCCCTGGAGTGAGAGGCACACAGCTCCTTATTGCTCAAACTGAGATGAAGTCTTTGATACCAAGCATTCCTGCAGTAACTGTTGCAAGCACGCACTTCATGCGTCTTAATGATACTGGTGTCTGTCAAACTAACCTTGATCTTCTACATTGAAGAACCATGAAATATTTTTATCATTTATCTGACAGTCAGCATGACAAAATAGCACGAGGCTTAGCATTTTGAATAGAGTACTCTATTTCCCCACGCTTGTGCAAGCTAATATTTCCTTGCATTCGCACATGTTGAATTGGCCTATGAATTGAAAAATATATTATGAATAATAGCACACAAACCCTCCTTGTGTTTTTAAATCATGAAGATATTAAGTATGCACATAATTAAAATATTAGGGGGTTTTGGTTCACCAAATTGAATTAAGGAAATAAAGCATCATTACATACATTTTCTAAAACATCTATATAACAATTACATCCTGAAAGTGTACCAAATTATTCACTCTATCTCTGAATTGAAATATTCAAAATAAAGCACTTGTCAGTCCCCAATGAGCGATAAATTACTTTTTGTAAAAGAGAAAGCTTCTGCGATGTGAGAGATGTTCCTATACTTTAGCATAGGAAACTTCTAGTACCATGATTATTAAAAGTAACAGCTTGTACCCCTGCAGCCTGATTAAGTTCAAAAGAAAGTTCAGAATGAAGTGGGGGAATTAGCTGATGAACTTCTGTCAACTATAGCAGTAGCCGTCATGAATAATTCAATATATGCCCCGTCCCCTCTATATCTCAGCAGACTAACAGCTGCAGCTCTCAAATGACAAGTGTTATTTTTTCAGAAGCTTCTGAAAATAGTGTACTGATTATAAAATAATGTATATAATAAAGTAAGATTTCCCCTCCCCGCTTTTCACTTCTGAGTTACAGGAACTCTTGAAGTTTTACAGCAAAAGAAGGAATTTTCAAACAGACTTTTTTGTTTATGCAGCAGGTCTACAGAAGCAGTTGTGAAAAGAATTTAGGTCCTACACTGAAGATTTGATTCCCTACCCTAACACAGCCACAAAATTCATACAGATTACACAAAACCTCATTCAGAGTTGCTTTGTACAAAGCTGCAAAACTACACTTTCGTAACGTGGATCTTTATCGTGGCTTCATGAAAACAGTAAGAAACTTTCTGGTCTGATGTTTTTGTACTGAACGTTTTCTGAATTGTTCTCTACTTCATACTGAAAAACTGGCACTTCAGGAAGTCAGGAAATTCACTGAATATGTTTGGTGAATATACTGATGTGGAACAGAGTTTCTCTTGTGCTAATGAGACTTCAGTAAAAGAGGACAGAAGCCTAAAGAGATCGTAACACAAGTTTCCCTGATGACAGTGCAACTGCCTGTACCGTCACCCAAGTGCAGGAGGAGGAATGGCTTTCACAGTATGCCTTCTCACAGTCCAACACAGAAGTTTACTTAAACAATTTGAGTATTTTTTTTCAGTTTTCTGAAACTCAAACAATTTTTCTTTTTTTTCTTTTTTCTTTTTTCCCCACTGAAAAGTTGTTTCGGTGGCATTATGTAACAGTGGGTATTTAGGGAAGAAAACCAATGAAAACATTAGCTTAATGTAATGCTGAAGTAACTCCACAAGTAGCTGTTTTCTGATTTACTGAGAAGCTACTGTGTGCAGCACTTCTGACTGAAAGCAGTAGTGGATAAAATCCTTTTAATGACACAGACTGAAAGATCAGCTTGCTGGTTTGCATGCTGGTTTTTTTTTAAATACAAATAGATAATTTTTTGTCTATGTGCCAGCCTCTGTCTGTAGGAAGTGTGCTCTGTGCACAAGAGAAGAAAAACTCTTCACCTTGCATGGTCTACATGGATATAAAAATTAAGCAAATATTGAAGATTTGAAGGTGATCCTGTTCCTAAGAGATAAGCTGAAAAGTTTCTTAAACATCTGCTTTACCTTCTGGTAATGAATGGTTTCTCTTCTCAGCTCCAGAAGTGCTCTGGCTCTTCTTGTTCAATGCAACGGCAAGATTCTTCACTGCTTGAATTGCCTACTGGGTCTGGTCTAGGCATGACTTTAATTAGCATGCAAATTATTTTACTGACCATTTGAGTAAGACCTTTCTTGTGCTTAAATTTTTTCAGAATTGGAGTTTTATCTCTTAATGATGCTTTGTCACAGAAACACAAAGAAATTTATATAGATAATTTTAATATAAAATAATTTAGAAGGAGGTTTCATTTTATCTGACAAACAGACGTTTTCTATACAATAGGAATCTGCACAACCAGAGCACTATAATACACACTGCATTTTCAGCTGCTTACATTTAATATTTTAACAGCTAAATTTTCAAACTAAACCAAAATTTCAAGACTTTGGAAACAACAAAGCTTTATGTCTGTTCTTATTTTCACATTCTTAAGCTAACAGAAATAAAAAATTGGAACAGTTGTTGAGATAGTGTATTTCAAAGATTAATAGCACTGCGAATTAAAAAAAAAAGTATTAAATTGTTTTGTCAGTTGAGCTGTTTTCATGATAACTTGTAAGTGCTACTACCAAAGGGCTGCTTCATCCTCAATCATCTTAACACAGTTAACATTGTTAATTTTTCTGAATGTTATGAAAAGTACATTTAAAAATACAATAGTTTTCTTCAAAATAACATGTTCATAATTAATGTACTCTTTATTTTTGCCAGGGAAAAATTGTAGCAGAAATTGAAAACTATAATAGAATTGACTGGAGAATTGATTACTGACATTTGTTTGTTGCATGTAGTGATTGGATTCAAAATGTGTAATTTCTAAGGTACCTCCTGCACTGTATAAACACATGCAATTTCTACTTATTAGATTTATGTAAGTGGAGCATGACTGCATACCACAGCCAAATCTGTGCACTATTTAAGTCAGTGGTCAACCCTGGCTCCAACCAGACAGTCCCCTTCTCTCTTAGACCGTGGATAAGTATAATTTCTTCTTGAGTAACATGTTAGTTCCACATCCTGGGGCAAACAGATAAAAAAGGATAAATATATTTTTACAAAGGAAAATTCACCAAATAGCCCTTTCACTAGGGGCAGTACTAGCCCAAAAACTCCAAGCTATTATTACTGGTGAAGAGCCCTGTTCCATGTATAACACATTTTTGGGGCCAAATCAGAACACAAAAATAGGTTGTCTCTGTTCTTGAAAGGTCCCCATCTAGGCTGATACAGGGAAAAAAATCTACTTCATACCGCTACAGAGGGTGGTGCACCCACTGGAAACAGGCTACTGGCAAGGCAATGGAAGTATTTTCAAGTGAAAAGGCCCATACTGCTCCCCCTTGTGAACAATAAGAACATGTAATTTTTTAGTATTGATTTTACCTTAATTTTCCAGTGTTTAACTATACATCAAACTTATCCCTTTCATATTTTCTGCTTCTTTACATTACTGTTAACAGTGTTACAAGGCATAAATGCAAACATATACAGGACTTACTGATCTATTCTATATATTTGTTTGGCTGAAGATATGCAGGTATCTTCATACCATCACTTAAGTAACTATCAATAATTACTCCTGAAACATTTACTGGGAAGCTGAAAACAGTAGTCCCTAAGCAATGGAGATGAAAGTGAATGGAATAGAAAGCTAAGTGGTTTTTTTGCTCATGGATTTTCTTTAGATGGAAGTTATCAGCCATGTCTAAAATGAAAAAAAAAAACCCACTTCAAAACCAAAACCCAAACCATCTTGACTTTACATCTTCTCACTTGAAATATATCTGCAGCTAACATCAGCACTGATGACTGAAACAAATTCTGAAACTGGCTACCTTACAGAATAGAATTTCTATATAATAAGTCTTCAGCTTTGGAATTTATCATCTGATTTGTTCAATCTGGATGTGTATAAATTTCATCTTTTTTACCGTATCAGGTTCCAAGTAGGATTATGAAGTACCAGGCAAACAGATTTGGAATTCCTGTGCTTAGCATTTGGATTTAACAGCAATATATTGCGATGCTGAACTGCAGTTCAGTTTCTAGGTTGGTTTGGGTTTTTTTACACAAAAGTATAATTCATTGAAGTATAATTCATATGCTTATGTTTAAAAGAAAGTGTATTAAAACCAAATCAAGATAAATACAGGTTGGCATAACGAGAATGTGTTGCATTCTGTAGTCTTTCATTTGGTTTTTGCCCTCTTTCCTGATGCCTTGAAGATGTATCAATTCTTGTGACATGTATGATGATATAAAATCTACTCTTTTAGAAATGTATTAAATTATCTCATTCATGTCTCACTGCCCAGCTTACTAATAGGTGTGCTGGTGTTGTTGTAATATTGGTCTTAAAAGTGTGATAGTTAAGTGGTAACAATATTGCTGAGTTGAACTGAGAATAACAATCAAGGCACAGAGGTAACAAAAGAAATCATTTGAGGGTCCGATTTACTCTTAGCCTTCTTTTTACATTATGCGCCATAACTGTTATACTGAAAATACTTGTCTCTGGGAGATACACATAATAACAATTCCCATTCAAATAGTAATTTTGGGACTAATCAAAAAAGTCAGTATTATTTGCAGAAACCCGAGAAAGATCTAGCTCATATATTAAAAAAAAAAAAAAAAAAGAAAGAAAAGTAAAATATAGGGGTTACAGCAATCTTCTAATCCAACCTGTCTATAAAGCCAAGAAAAAGTTATGTTTGGGATGTTTATATACATCATTCCCATACCTGCATACACAAACATAAAACTACATCAAAAATTAGTAAAAAATACCCTATTTCTAACCCACAATATAGAAGAAATGTAAGTCTGAAACAACAGGAGAAAGACTTTTACTTTATAGTAACTATATATATGAATAAAAAGCACCACGTGTTTATGGACTGATTATTTTTATGAGGTCTAACTGTGAAGAGACATTTTGACTGTTTTATTTACAGTGTAAGGCACACCCAGAGGCATGCAAGCATAGTTTGAAAACCATATATATTTGTATATAAAGCACACAGATATATATATGTACACATGTATAAATATATGTACATGATCACAGGAAGTGATTTTACAGAAAAAGCACAAGCCTAGCTAACATGGCGGCCTACCACTGTAGCATATTTCTAGATAGCCTTTTTGACATATACATCTATCAATAACATAAAATCTGCAATTAGGTGAGGTACAAAAACATGAATTCAGAGTTTGAAGTATATAAAGTCACTCCTCAAAATGTGTTTAAAAATACATCTTGAAAATACACATCAAATTTCTTTAAACATTTAATTTATGTTAATGTCTACATGCACTTATTTCAAATGCAGCCAAGTCACTAAGCTCATTAAACTATTTCTTGATTTTGGGAATTAATGGAGATTTCTACTGTTGAAGATTTTTTTTCTTTTTAGCTGTATATAAAAAAAGAACCCAGAGACATCAACCTCTCTGAACGAAGTACAATTTGAAGATAGAAGTTAGAACATTAAGGATGAAAATAATAGGATAACAGGCAACATCAGCTTGTAAAACAAATTCTGTTCTTAAGTAAACATTTAGTGTGCCCATACATATTTAATGTTAACAGTATTTTAACGGCTTAATCTGAAACCTTAGTAGCCCAGTGTGGAATTTGCTATCGTCAGCCCTGCTCTCCTAGTGGTAGGAAGCTGCAAAGAAGTAACTCAAAGTTGTATTTACCAAATTTAAGCTGTTGATTAATTTTCCTCTGCCAAAGACATAATGGGAACACTCCATCACCTCATAAACAGTATTATGCTGGTTAGGCACCTTCCATAAAGTTAAATTAACACACCCACATTTTCTACTGAATACTGAGAACTGCAAGACATTCTTAATAGTAAAACTATTTGAATTTCTTTTCCTTCTACCTTCCTCATTTACCCTGTTTGTTCATACTCTCTATGCCCTGAGGTAGAGGCTGTTAGTTGACATGTATTTGCACAGCATCATGCTGTACAGGCCCTCATCTCTGTTAGGACCTGTAGCTGTTACCACAACACAAGAACAAGTGGCAACCATTCAGGTTTCAAGTTTTTTGTGTTCTGTAGGCAATGAAGTCTAAACCAATCAATTTTCATTTTTCTGTATCTCCTCAGCTTCTTTCTGGACAAATACTTTGCATTAGAATGAACACCCCTCTCCCTTATGCAATATCCTTTGGGGTGTTCAGTATGTATACAGAATTCTCAAGATTCTACATTTTTTTGATGATTAGCACTATTTATAAATCAGAATATAAAATTTTAAAGAAACAACATAAAATAAAAAAAAAATATTTGGGAAAATAAGGCTTATTCCAAAATGGGGAGGTTAACTGCCACCACTTGAAGCTGATGCCTCTCAATGCATTGTGATGATTTCCTATATACAATTATTGGCAAATCTATATTTTACAAACTAGAAATTAAAAATAAAGCCAAGATGTTAAATAAATACCCTATTTAACTGGATACAGAGTGGCCTGGATAAAACCCCATGGCTGAACAATATATATAAAAACCTAAAAAGAATGAATTTATTCTCAGTTACTTTTTAGAAAAGAGGATCCTTTATAAGTGACTACAGCAGCATGTTCTGTCACAGTCTCTCCATAAACTGAGCCCTGTCAATGACAGCAAAACAGATTGTGTGCATCTGCTGGGAATAAGCCAGATGACAGTGGAAGAAACACACATGGATACCTTGGCACAACAACTAAAGAAGTAGAAGAAAAATGGACAGAAAGAAGCAGAAAGTTCTAAACTTTAATTAAAATGGCTCTCCAACAAAAGTGAAGTTATCTGAAAGTCTGTTGCAGACTGTATGCTTTGCTTTAGACTGTAACTTTCCAAAAGCAACTACATATTTATAGTCTACATTGTCTCGTTTACTCCCTATGGTACTCATATGGCCACCATTCCCACAGTGTCTGGGTCCCGCAGAATTTGCCTCAGGGAAATACCATCCTCATTCTACAGACAGTGAATTGACACACCAACAAAGTGAAATCATCACAGTCATCTAAAACATGTTCTGTAAGAAAGAGTTAAATGCTCACTGCCCAAATCCAGGCTGCTATCCTAAACATTAGACTATCCTTCCTGTGTTTAGCCCTGCTTTTAGACAAAAATCCTGTTATACCTAAAACTGACATTAAACAAATAACTTGCTAGTACTCCAGTATTTCAGGAGTAGGGAGCCTGGCAAATCAGCACAAATGATGACTCAATCAGTTTTGCTACTCCTGCTTGTATTCACTTAAATTTTACTGTTGAATATGTGAATTGACAGCCCAAGATGGCTCTAAAAGGGATCAGTGATTTACAGACTTCAGCACAGAACTGCTACCACAAATAGCGGTAGCTGTGTATTCTCGTACAAAAGGAGAACCTGCTACTCACTAATAGTTAAAAAGCACTCCCAGGTATTGACTCATCATTGCAGCTGTACTGCATGCTGATGCTCAGGAATGAATCAATGAAGTTTGCTGAGTCTTTAAAATAAATCTCTTATATCAGGTGTAAAGTTACTTATATTGTTTCCCTTTCGGTTAATCACTTGAACAGACCAAACAGATATGAAAGCTCATTTCTTTTTTCCCTTTTTTTTTTTTTTTTAGGCAATAGCATTCTGAGAAGGACATATAAACTTTTCTAAATCTTGCTCTGTTTTTTTTACACAATGTTTTGCCTTGCATATCATGAATAAGATGTGACTGCCAGCTGAGGAAAGATTAGTAGAGCACCTAATGGTCCAAGTAGCTAAACTAATCTATTTAGAGGATATGGAAGCCTCATGAGGCTAGCAGTCTCAGCTTGTTACGTATTCCATATGCAATGAGTATCTAATATTCTGATGGTACTTCTGAATCACATTAGTAAAATTGAATGATTTGGCATATATAAAACTCAAATATATCATTACATTGTACAATTAACATCCAGCATACAAAAGCTGACGTATACTCGCCTAGTCTGTGAGAAAAGCTCTAGAACAGCATATAATGCACCTTCATGTTCCATCTCATTTCACGATGTGTGAATGGTAGCCGTACATGTACAGACTTTAACACCCAAGAGGGACTTTGAAAACTGCTTAAAATATTCTTGATTAAAGAAGTGTTAGGTCTCTACATATTCTTCCCAGTATGGTCCAGAAGAGAATATAAGGAGATCTTCTTTTGAAACATTCTATTCAAATGGTAACTTTGTTTCTAATGAGTCTGGAAAAAGAGTCAGAGTGGAACTGAGAAAAAGAGGTGGATGTTAATTAACAGCATGAATGATAATTCTGTACATAAAGCAGTTTTTAGTAGGTCATCAAGTCAGCAAAGTCATGACAGAATATATGAGCAAAAGACACAGTCTCACATCTGAAATACTATTAAATAAACAAATTAGTATCTCTGTATACCTATTCTCTTTCTATTTGTGAAATCAGTATTTCCCAAAAGTAAAAAAGGGGGAAAAAAAAAAAAAGGAAAAAAAGTACATTTTTACAACTCATAAACTGTTTCAAGCTCTTGGATAAATACTCATCAAGGCTGAATATTGGCACAACTTTTTAACCAGAGTTGTCATTCTTCTTCATTAATTCAAGAATAATAATGTGGTCAGGAAGTCAGGTTTGGATTCACACCCACATATTCAACAGGCACATTAACTGCACAAGAAACTGGCTGAAGAAGCATCCGTGCTAGGCCACAAGGTCTTTCCTAAAGGACCACCCAAGCTCTGCTGAAGATGACTGAGAACATGCACATAATGGTTATTTTTGAACTATTTATTCTCATAAAGGTTTAATAAACACTCCTAGGTAGCCTGAGCAATTTGTTGTACCCTGAAGCTGTACTTCCTGTCTCAACCAACCTGTAATCAATACATTACTCATTTTACAGCACACTCATTGTCCGCATATTCAAACACCTCTTCGTGTTTCTTACGTCTACCCGAGATTTCAGAGTTTTGCTAGGCATGGTATGTTTCAGTTCAGGAAACCAACTCAAAGGAATGACTGAGGCCACCAAAAATTATGAAAGACTGACCCAGAGGTATTTATGAAAAATAATTTCATGTATTAATATGAACACACTGGTAAATGTAAAGATAAAACAAAAGGCACTTCTTATATTTTGCAATTTATAAAGTAAAATCAAACTTTTCAGACAATGCAATAGAAAAAGTGGCATGGAATTTGTTGTTTAAAGTACTTTTAAGCTATATTACAGACTAGAAACACAGAAAGACTTGTATTTTTTGAGTAAGAGAGATAAAATAGCACAAGAGACTAACTCAATAGCTGAGAACTATGGCATTCCAGTGAAACATGACTCAATTACAGCCCTTCATTTGATGAATATTTAATTATCTATACAAAAATGGGATGGTCTCACATTTGGAAACTGACAGTAGCTTTCTCCCAGAAAATTGAATAGCCAGCTGATTAAGGACCTTTCCAGAAGAGAGAATTGTCTTTTCTGTGAACTGCTCTAAATCAAGGGTAGGAACTATTTCAAATGAGGTTCCTCAAATCCTGAATTTCTGCTATAAAAGGTAAAACAGTGCTAATAAAGAATCTGTAGACTTAATCTGAGGATGCGGATTCCAGCAGAAAACAGGACACAGCAAAGCAAAAGCTAAATTTTCCTTTCTCATGCTGTCGTAAGTAATTTCTAATTATGTGGATACATCCTGGCATGCCTAATAGATTTTAGATTTTACAGCATCTCAGTAAAGTTGCCAATTTTCATCCGTGTTTTGCCCTTGGAGAACTAAGACGCTGCGTAACAGACATAAACCAATAAAAAAGAAATAGTTTGCAGCTGCATTTAAAATTATACTTGGAGGTTCTGAGTCTCTTTCTTATATTGTATGCATCAGACTGTTGTGCAGCTTCTGCACTTCATTTGCAGACTTTATTACCTTGCATCTTTTGCCACTAACAAAGTTCATGCATCTTTTCAGTGATGATTGGTGAATTGTATGCTAAAGATATACAATATAGTTTTAAAATTCCCCCTTTATTTTAAAGTTTTGGAATTCGTATTGAAGGATTCCACTCCCTGGTTTTCTTGGAAATCATCAGTGGTGGGTTGCCTGTGGTACTGGAGATTACTGTATTTAAGAAATTTGTTTAAAATTTGGAGCACATATGGGAACTGCATGTGCTGTAGGTTCACTACCTCAATTGAAAACCTGTATTTTAACCTTAGATACCTATTTCAGATCGAAATGCACTCTATCAACACAAATGATAGTGGGTGTTTATTTAACCATTCTGCATTTAAAATCAGCATTTAGACCAACATACGAAAATAGAATGCTGATGATCCCTCTCTTTTTTTTTGAAAGTATTAGCAGTAGAATCTCATAAAACTGTGTCTATACATTTCTTGTGATTTTAAAGAGGCCTTTTGGATATATCTACATTGTATTTTGAACTTACAACTATCAAATATGGAAGCTGTGTTTTTAGGATGATGTTTAAATTCACAGAGCAATCTTCTGATCCATTAGTGGAACAGCTTCCTCTTTTCGATCACATCTGGAAAACAGCAGAATGAGAGAACAAATACTTTCTTCCTAACCATCTTCAAAATTACTTTGTATCAGAAATCTGTAGAAGTGTTATTCCACGCCCTGTTTGGGGAAGTCTAGTAGTGGTCTCACAACAGGTTTGCCTTTAATCTTATACAGAAATATGTGGTAGAACGTACTCCTATTGCTCTACAGACGATATTAGCAACTTTTAACAGAAGACAGCACCAGAAAATTACCACTTGTCCAGATACATGACAAGTACTGGTCTTCAAAACAGACTAGAATATCTTTCCTTTGTATTATGCCTCTTTGCTGCATCAGATATTATTTCATATAGTTACTGTCAAAAAAAAAAAAAAAGAATAAAAAAGTTAAATAAAGAACACACCCTGCTGCCATTGAGAAATCCTTGTACTCTTGTGCTCTCAAGTAAGGATTTTTCTACAGGATTAGAAGCAGGGAAAAAAATCCTAATAGAATTAAAACATCACCAAAAAAAAAAAAAAAAAAAAAAAAACCAACAAAAAAATTCACTTCTTCTATTGCTTTCTTTGTATCTGTCACAAGGATTTGCATTATGCCTATCAACGCCAACTGTATCTTATCCCTGATACATTTTTATAAAAACATGAAATTCCAGAAAAGACAGTACTCAGTAAGGACGCCTTCAGGATAACTATTCTGCTGATTACTAGGAATGTAACACTGAGTTTGTGACAATATCTACTGGAAGCATAACTGAATTAAATGTAATGTTCTGGATGAAGATTTAAGTGCTGGAACTTGTACTGATGATAGATTCTCATATTGCTTTGTCAATATAAAGTTTTAGAAAAAAACACAAAAATATTAGTCCAATTTTAAACTTGTATGCCAAGAATATTGTAGGAAATATAGAAGAATATTCTTCTATTTATGTCCTATGCATAGTATTTTTTATTGCAGCATCAACAATAAAACAGAAATGACAGATTCCACTGTTATCCCAGTGAAGATACGCAGATTTCTACCTAACAAGGATATAGGTAGGCATTCTCAATTTCTGTACATGTAATTACGGGCAGTTCTGCTTTAATTAGGTAGCTTGCCAATCATTCCATCATGTTCCTTTTAAGAAAAAAATGGAATATTATTTTCCAGTTAGAACACATTTTAAAATATAATTTTAAATTACTTCCGCTTAGCAACACTTCAAATAAATAACAGTACTTGTAATCCAGCAAGCCTGGGTTGCATTTTTTTTTAATGTGTGTTCCAAAAAACATTAATGCAATTTTGCTTCATCCTATTTAGTTTTAAATGACCGTACCAGACAATAGGCTCTTAGTAACAATTACGGTTGGATTTCTGATCTCTAAAATTTATGTCTGTGTGTTTTGGACAAAGTTGTACATTTTGAATGCCACTACAGGGATGCATTCCCTGGCTCTGTGTTCTGACCTAAAAATTGTGTCATGCAAGTTTGATAAGTATGCAGTTTCACACTTCTTTCATATATTGCAGGAGTGTAATAAATTGGAATTTTTATCTCACTCTGATGCTGTATCAATTCCTTGTCTGCATCTTATACAGGTAAGGAAGATAAAGGAAAAGCTGACCATTTCTCCAGGATTCTGTGGGCAAAACTGGTTCTCATCAAATACTGCTTCAAATATCAGTTCCTTACAGGCACAGAGCCCAATTAAAAAGTCACTGTTATTATTTTTTTAAGATCATTTCCCTACATCTGCAACAATTATAGACTATTCATAGCAAGGCTAATTCTATACACTTCAACAAGAAATGTGTTTGAAAAAACTCTAAGATGAAGGTTTGATGACGACGTCTTGTCCACTCTCCTCTATTTACACACCATCTTACCAAACAGTCCGTAGCCACGGTCTTCCTAACCCCCCTAAAAGCCTTCTTCCTTTTTGCTGTTTCTGCCACTTCTTCTATTCAGTACAGGCAGAAGCAACAATCAGGGCACAGATGGACACAGATAGAGCAGTCCTGAGGACAAGTGTAGAAAACATATTGTCTCATGCTGGTTTTGCAGAATATCCTCAAACTGCATTAACTTTTATTTAAAGACTGACCCGGCATTCCCAAGGGTTTTTGCAGTCAGAGGGGAGCTCTTGTCAGCACATGCCTGAAGCTAAAATGCAAGGCTGAAGGAGAGGCATGGGTCAGTGCTTCAGAATGGTCATAGAACTTTGGTGTCCTGCTGTTTCTTCACAACACCCCCATATTTAGGTACAGCTTTTCCACCCAGCTCCAATGAAATGATTTAAAATGATTTCCACTAAGAAGTCTACGTGGAATTCTTAAATGAAAGGCGCTGTAGTCTAGCTTCTTACACTGGTGGATGAGCTCTGGAACATTTTAATTTCCATAATAATCTTACAACAACCAAATTATTTGGATTAAAATAATGCACCATTGTCTCCAACATAATGTCATATCACAATATATTAGTCAGTAGGGGGAAGAATTTACTTGAAAGCAAGTAAGTAGCACATGTTACTATGTTACCTGTTATTTATATTACTAAAAGTAATGTTTCACGTGGACAATGTTCTGCATTATGTTTACTTTTGCAGATCTGTTTCATAAACAATTTCACAATCCTCCCTCCTTGTCCTTTGTACATACTTTGCTAACAGCTATTGACTACTTAAAAGTAAACACTGAAATTTAACTGAGCATGGGTTTCACAAATGGCATGCGTCCTGTATCTATAAAAGCTAACATAAATAATGCTATTTCTAATTCAGTTTACTTAACTGTACATCTTTTAGGATTACAGGATCAGCAATAGAAATTATGTCTAAGGTGAATGCCTGCACTGGCATTTGGTTGATAATAACTTTCTTCATAAACTTCACTTAATTATACAGTCAAAGAAATAGGAGTTGGATTCTATGTTTCGCATCACCAGTGCTACATAACCTGGGAAAAGGAGGCAGAAGAGCTATATGCCATCTGTTCCACTCCATCTCTAATCTGTGGGCTGCCGTATGGTTAACTTAAAAGCAAGCAGCAGATACTGACTTTGCAGCACCTGCTGTACTGGCCAGGATCTCTGAAGCTCTCTCCGCTCCAGCTCCTGCGGCTCTTAGGTATCAAGGAAGGTGGCAGAAGGCAGAGATAAGTACATGGACCCTGCTGAGGCAGGTGACAGCAAAATCACTTGCTCGGGGAATTACAGCAGGGGCCTAGGCTACAGACCTCACAGGTGTGACTACTGGACACGTCTCATGTAAGAGGTTATCCCATACAATGTAAAAATAATTACCAGATAACTCATCTAGACCTGGGTTTAAATAGCTACTTCTGGAATTTCCTAGGTCATATTTCTGCACTCTAATTGTATTTAGTTGGTAAATAAAGGAAGGGTGGGGTGAGGGGTAATACTTAGTGGAGTTACGTTTAACTGTATTTCAGAGTAACAGTCCTATGCTTGAACTGCCGCAAAGATTATTTTCCTCCATGTTTCCCTTTATTTCTTTTGCAAATTTACTTTCTCTTTGCAAAGGAAGAAGCAATGTAATACATGAGAAAATTCTATCACTTCTGCATGTTGTCTTTACTGTCTGAAAAAGGGGTGACATTTGCATACTTTGAAGTACTTCCAGGATGCAAGGAAACATAAAGGCTAGGCTATTACCCAATGTTTAGTGGCTTAAATAAATGGAGTACCTCAGAAAGGTCTTTTTGCAGAGAGAAAAACGTGATACTAACAGGCCTGCTGTCAAAACACAGCCCTAAAAATTGCATTTTTTATAGATCCTAAGACCAAACACTAATTCCCATGACAGGGATCTGCAAGGATAGATGCATCCCTCTCTATTCTGTGGGAAGCAATTATGTTATCTGTAAGCAGGCACCTAAGTTTACCATATGTGCATTGAGAAGGAGACACCATTTTTATTACCCCTATTAATCAGTAAACTTAAAAATTTTAATTGTGAAATCAAATATTTAATTTCCCTTTAAAACTTCCTTAATAGAACAGGTGTCTAGGAATTTTAAGGCTTTTCTTAAAAAACTTAGAATAACAGGCTGTATTTCCAATGTCATCATTAAATTGATCTCATACTTTACATAAAACTATGCGACATTAAAATGTGCAAAAGTACACTCAGCCTTGGCTGCTGCTTTATTATTGTAAGACTGTATTAGACAGTTCATATAGCTGGAGCTCAGAAGTTGCATTTTGCCACACCAAGGCTAGGTAACTTTCTGAAAATTACACTCTCTCATCAAAAGAAATAAAATATTCTACTCTTGTACAAAATAAATCTAATGTAACTGAATGTTTTTTCAGGTATCCAGAAGTTAAATGACCAGACTGAACCTGTAAGAAAAGGACACTATATTTCAGTCCTTACCACTCCAAGACCCGTTTCAGTATTTTACGTACAGGAGTTCATTTTCAAAAGTACTTATCGTCCACATCTGCAATCAAAAGTGTAAGGCGCTTGTTTTCAGAGGACTGTCCTAGTACAGTTTTCTTGCTTACGCAGCAGTAAAATAAACAGGAACAATTACAAAATGTGATAACTTTACAATTCTTCAAGGATTGCTAGTGAGCGAGCATGTCTCAGACTAGTCTTTTCATCTTACTTGGCCGTGAGTGCTTCAGGATAGCTCAAACATTTCCATAATTGCATCTATTGCCTGTTTTCCAGGGCTTCCCTTTTGAAACATTATCCTACCAAAATTTTTAAAATTCCCATTTGAACATCATAATACACTATTGAGAGGCTAGTGCAATGCACATAGGAAACAAAGGGAGAAAAAGGAAATGTACTTTACATGTAACAAACTTTTCAAAATAACAGCTAAGCAAAGCTAGAATGAAAGAAAATCTTAATGTGTTTGCAGTCCATTAAGATGAAACATCTGAATTTACAGGAGTTTCCTGTCTGATTATAATAACACACACAAAATTAAATACATAAATAGTAATTTTATGTATCACATAAGATGAAGACAATGAAAAAAACAATGTTTACATTTATGGTTGACTCATTAGTGTTTTATTATGTGAAACACTAGGAGGCATCAGTTGGGTAAAAAAAAGAGTTCACTTGAAAAATGGTAAGATATTAGCATAGCTTACAAGTTTCATTACTTACAAATGTTAAAGGCTGCACATTATAACTAAATTATGTGGATATCTTAAACTTTCTGTTCTCACTGATAAATGGCATTTTTAATAATATAGGGACAACATTTAATTTCCTAACTCTTTTCAAACCAGACTAAGAGGTACACATATGCAAGTATAGTTTTACATCATGTTACATATTTAAAAATAGCAGACTAGGGACAAACTAAGATGACTTACTTGCTCTTCAATATTAAACTTTTTGATAAATCTGCAAAGCCCCGACATGTTTTATCCACTTTCCTCTGTATGTAAGCCCTTAATAGGGTAAGTGCAGTGAATTTCATATAGTGCTAGGCACTTTAAAGAACTTTTAATTGCCATTACAGGGTATCACCTAGGCAAATTTTTTTTTTTTTTTTTTTTAAGTCCAGGACAATCACCTGCTACTTTGAATACATTTCTCCCAAACAGTGCATTAAGCAGCATTTAAAAAATCTGTATAACAATGCTAGAATTGGTTCTGCCTTTTACTATAAAGTCATACAAAACCAGGAATGTCAAAATTGAGTTTTCCGTCCTTCAAATTGTGACTAACAGTGACTAAGCAACAGAGTTATAGTTGTCTTATAAAATAATCAATTGAAATTGAAGTGTGCCTAACCATCCTGCAGCAATCAGCTTTTATCTCTGCCCAATCAAAATGACATGTGAACTGCCTAATCCTTCTTTTGTAAGGCACATAAGACTTTGTTGTCACTGTTGGTTTTGTGAATCGCCTCTATAAGCTGGTCTGATTTCCTAAAGATGACAGATCCTAGTGAATAGACAAGCTCTACTGCACTGCAGTCAATGAGACAGTGAGATTAAAGTAGAGGACTGAAGACACTAGCTTTTAATCACCTGTCCACATGCAATGTTGATCACTAGTTCTGAGAAAATTACCTTAAAGCTGGTCAGAGCACCCAAGTAATTCCTTTTAAAAATAGAAAATTTAGAAATTAAATTTTTCAGTTTCTCACTTGAATCATCAGTTTTGTTAGCTGACCAGTTCTTCTAAATCCATTTTGGTTTTGAAATAAGATGCAAAACTATATTGTTATCCTTTCCAAATACCAGAGTACTACCCCTACTCTTAAGCTTGAAGTTTTCTGAAGTTCTGAATTACATACATAATTTTTCTGTATTTCATACCTAGGTCGCTATAGAGCCTTCATGAGGATGTAGCAAAATCTCTATGCTGGTATCATGCAGCAAAATTTAAAATCTTAAAATACATCACAAATATAGCTGCTTGGGTTAGCCTTCAAAACCACAAAGAAGAGACTACAAACTCTCTGAAAATGTATATTACCTTATGTTCTCCTTCATAATCAGTGTTTTGAAAAGAATACCACTAGACTTTACTGATGATTTTTAAGATAAATCATCCCATAATTTAAAAGTGATGATGTCCAACAGGTAAAAAAAAAAGAGTCTACATGTATCAAACCTCAGATGATTATTCTTTCAAGCACCTAATAGCAATTAATAACTTTTTGCTCAATGTGATGTAGAAATATCCTTCGCTGTCTCTGAAAATGAACTGAACTATTCTGGTGAACAATAAATTAACCTTTAAAATAAAAGTAAGATTAAAAGGAATCAAGTTGGCAAAAGCATTCTATTCGCAAGTCCTGCTCAGTTCCTAAGTTTCCATGCGGTTACCTTTCTCTACTAAACAGTGAGCTACCAAAATCTTTTAGATGCAAACTTTTGGTAAAAGGTTTGTTTCTCTTCATCTAGAATATTTTAGGTGTTTTAAAAAAACAGAATCGTTTAAGAGAGGCATTGCTCTGTTTTCCAATATACATGTTGCAGGTACACAGATTAAGAGTCTTTATCAAAAAAGTAAGAAAAATTTTCTGATCCTATATTGGAACAAAATTCACAGTAAGAAAGTATTTGTATGAATTTTCTTATGACGCTTCAAACTAGCAGCTCAGGAACTAACTCTGAAAGACTTTAATCTCACACACTGTTCATCACTCAGTACCAATTTCTTCAAGGCTCTTAAGCCTAAATTTCCTTTTTCTTGGTAAAGTAATCTTAATGAAAATACAGACATATCTAATTGCTGCATTCATTTATAGGACATTGAAAGTGACATTCTTTACATCTCTGTCCTAAGAGAGCTATGGTACAGGCAAGAGGTTTTAGGTTTCCATGGGGCCTGATCCTGCAAATTGTTATTCCTGTGACTTTTAAATTTCACACAAGAAGTCTCAACCTTGTCAGTGGGACTGGCTGTGTAAATACTGTTTGCATGAAAGAAGGTTTTTATGTTCAGGTCCCAGCACTATCTCCTCATTCTAGCTGCGTAGGGCATATTAGTGAAAATACATATAAACAGCAAAGTTTAAAATAAAAAGATGTGTACTACAAGGAACATAGTCACCCTGAATTAAAGGCCATTCTCTAAAGTTCTTCAAATAATTTTTCCATTACTTCCAAAGGGACTTAAGTGTAAGCAGAGATTTTAGGGTTAGGCTCAATATGAATTATGTACTTACTAATATAGAAATAATAATGTAACAGGTTTTTAGAGATGAAGCAAGAAAGTCTTGTGGGTTTTTTTGACTTCATGATAGGTATCTAAAATCATGTAACAGAAACAGTTCACAAAATAACAAATCCCTGAAGTGGCCACTTGCCAGAGTGTTTAAACTGGAAAGCGGTATGTATGGAATACAGAGGTTAGAAATGGTTCACAGGTGGTTATATTTCCATGCCCTGCCAAGCCTCTAGGGATTACAGTTATTATACTCCATATAACCATCTTTACTCTTCAACCACAATACCTGGGAAAGTGTCAACCTAGTCATATTTGCATATAATATAATTGGTTTATCATTGATCTCGTAGCTATTTTAAAGTAAAGGTATGGAACTAGGACATTTGCCACTAAGCCAATCATCAGGTATGTGCTAGGAAAATCCATTTTATGTCAAGACAATTCTTTTCTGATCACCAGTAAAATACTGGCAAAGTATGTTTCTCAGCTTAATTCTCAAATCTTAAGTTGTGTATTACATTATTTAATTTCAGGATAGAGGTATTTGCCAGTAATAATTACTGCATACAATAGAGAAAATACAACTCTTCTATGAAAGACAATGCTTAGGCTCCCACAATGATTCAGTAAGTTTAGTTTTCCACTGTGCTGCTTTTTTTAGTTATTATTATTATTGTGAGAAAAAAACTTACTAGCTTGTCTTTATACTTGGTTTTTCAGGCGGACAAAAGGTCACACTAAGTTTTATGGGAAAGTCTAAGTATTACAGTTATATAATGCACTAGTCTTGTTAAGTCTGTCATTCACGCAAACTTTACCTTAGCCTGTAAGTAACTGCACTGTAACTAAACAGCCAGTTTTGGAAGGCTTGATTAGCTCTGCTCCCTTGTGTTAAAAAATTTAAAGATTACTCACGTAAAGACCAAAGCATACTATTCCGAAAGAGGTTTGCAGCTCATGACTTAAGTTCCCACATCAGTGCAAGGGGTCTTTCCCTCTCTAACGCAAGTATTCAGATGAAAGATGCACAAAGTTAAACAGTTGCAAGCATGCATTACTTAGACTCAAGAGCTAAAAGAGCCTATCATACGATGAAGTTTAAGAGTGTTTCACTCAAGGTGGATCATTTTCTTAGCCTGATAAATCAGGGTGCAAGCACAAGGTCATAGCATTTGGTGAACTATTCAAATCAAATAAGCATGGAACACTTCACAATATCAAGCACACAATTTATGTAAACTAACTTCATCAAAGTTTAAACACTTAAGACACTTATAGAGATGAGTCAGCATATACTAGACAGTGATTTAACTATGTTACTTGTCTAAAAAGTTAAAGCAATTGCACAATCACACACTTTTAAAAAGTCGGCAAGCCACCGAAATCCCAGTCTACATACGACTGATAAATTCTTCAAATGCAATAGGAAATGTATATAGATAGGGCTTTTGCATGATGCCCTCTATGTTTTATGCAATGCTGAATTTCACGTGTACTTACATTATAAACATTTAGCTGTTTGGATGATCAGACTAGTCCTTGAGATATTTTCCTTTCATAGGAAAAAGAAAAAATCCCTTTACTTCTTCCAGCCTTAAATATTCACCACCTGGTTCAACATGCAGCCTCCTTGAATCACACACACAACCGTCAAAGTCAATCCAATAAGCAGCCAGAAGACGTCTGGGGTGTGTGTATGTGTGTGTGTGTGTGTGCGCAGCGTGGAGGAGGAGAAAGTGGCTGAGCTGTTGCTGGTCGGATTAAAAGTAACCGGACTCGTCCTGAAAGCGTCCAGGAAGGAAGTAACAGCAGGCGAATGGGAAAAGGCGAGCTGCTCACAGCCTTTGTAACATCGCGGAGGGGAGGGGGGAGGAGATCTTTCAGACTACACGCCTGATGAGGTGTCCTCTGCTTCGCTCCCTCTTCCTCCCTTTTCTTCTCCTTCTCCGCGTCTCTTATTTCATTCTCTCTCTCCCACAATCCCAAACGAATGACTCTCTCCTCCCGAGCTGGAGAAATAATCAGTTTCACTCTTGCAAAAAGGGGGCGGGATCAGATCCCTAAAACGTTTTAATAAAACAAACAGAGCAGCAGCAGCGGCAGCAGCTCCCTTCCTTGCCCCTCTAGTCTAAACTAGATTGATAAATTACTCCACTGCACTACTTTAATTATGTATATGGTATGCAGAATAAATCACTGAACATCAGCACCTCAATCAAGCACTTTTAAATGATAATTGCATCTCGGGTGAATCAATCTTTCCATTCCTGACATTTTGCTAATTTTAGTTTTACAGTGGGGGTAATGGCATATGCCACACGCAATCCTAATGAAAATCCTTGCTCACACCGAGCCCAGGCGGGGCGTAGGACAGGCTGGCGGCGGGCCGGGGGCAGCGCTCCCCTGCGGCACTTACCCTCCGCGGGGTATCTGCCATGTCTCCCCGTGTTGCGACCCCCAGGCACCTCCGCTCCGCTCCAACACCCTGGCAGTGGCACCTCGAGACGGGTGGAGGCAGCGGAGCAGCCGCCATCGCCGTTTGTCACCGACCCCCGGAGGGGAGCGGAGCTAGTCGGGGCACCCCCACCTGGAGAGCCCCTGCCCCTCTCCTCGCACCTCTGCCTCCAGCGCTCCCTGCGTTCCGCTCCGCAGCAGCCCAACTTCCCAAAGTCGCCCGGCTTGCACGGCGCTGCGGGCGGCTCCCCCGGCGGCGGAGTAGGGGGACAGCACCCCTTCTTCCAGGCGAAAACCCGCTCGGGTCCCGATCGCGGTCCCACTTACCCACGGAAGTGCAGTGTTACCAGCACACCGTGCAAAAGGACAGGGGGTTTAACACAGGTTCATTTGGTTCTAAAACCGGACTGAATGGGCTGTACTGTAAAGGGAGCTCGAATCTACATTTAAGCACATGGAATAATTTGTGAGTAAAACTGGACTTCTGCAGGTAGCTGTTTTAATTTCTGTGTAGATAAGCCAACTTTTATGACGCTTCGAGAGCAGCAGGGGAGTTTACAAAGGCACAGACCATTATTTTTATGATAGATTTAGGTACTGGAAATAGGAACAGCATGCATGATAAAACCAAATGACTGAATTCAACAGCAGTGATAAATGTGTATTTGGTTTATTTTAATGCAAACCCTTGGTCTCGCAGTCTTTTTCCCTATAAACATCTCATTGGGCCACTGAGCTACTTCTGAAGTTCCGTTTTTGACAGTGAATAAATGCCTTCGTGGTTCAACTGCACTTAAAACGTGGATGCTCAAAGCACGGTCTGAGCAGAGCGAAGCTAAGCCAGTTCTAACAAGCACCCTGTGACTGCTCTCAAGGCAGACCCATTGAGAATACCCTTTAGCGACTTCAGATCTCATCATGCCTCACTCTGTCCTGGTGAGATTTAGAAAGAGAGTGGGCAACTCTCACAGGACAGGTGATTACAGGCTATAAACACATCGACAACAACAATAACAGTAACACTGATGTGCCCCGAGCCACCAGGCAGCCAGGCACCAGCCCAGCACAGTGCACATACCGTGGTGAGAGCCACATATGCTCAGCAGCGTCAGCAGCAAAGCCCGCATAATGGTGGGGAAGAAATAACTTTCTCAGTCTCAGGTTTGGCGTGAAGCACAGCAGTAAGGGAATACAGAGCAGTAACATGGGTCATACCCTTGCTATGCCTCTTGTGCACACAATTCCCAGCACAGCACCCAACTATCCGGCAACATTCCTATTTTCTTAGTGGTGAAAAACAGAAAGCTGTGTTAAGACTTCACACTTTTGTGCTCTAATTGAAAATGACTGACATCTGCTTTATTTTGTGCAGGACATGTAAGTTGTCAGGTTTCTGGCTAGTTGGTAACACAGCCCTTCAACTGGCCAGGCAGAACACAAGCCTTGTCATATTTTGAAAGTAATTACTAGAGTGGGCAAGTATTTCAGAAAATAAAAGTACACAGCAGCTTAGCACATCTACTACATCTCCATGTGGGCACTTGTGGCCTAATCTTTAAATAGTTGTGACCTTCACATACCTAAGTACCTTAAAGCCATGCCAAGTTTTTGTCATGAGTACAATTCATCAAATCCATGTAAAGGACACCCCGATTTTTAAAACAGGGTACAGATGCTAGATGGACAAACATACAAGGGGAGGGATCAGGCTTTCTCAGTCCTCTCAGGGTTAGATGAGGCATGAATTTATGCCGTACCTTTTGAAGTGTTCAGTACTTTCTTTTTTTTTCCCCCTCTCTTTTGCTGCATTTGATTTTAAAATCTGGAATAATTTCAAACAGTGGAAGCCCTTTGTTCTGCCGTCTGTACTTATACTGATGCTCTACAAATGCACCCTTTTCAGATTTCTGGCATGAGACCCATATCTACTCATTTTTGCTGTCCACAGGTCACGTGTAGGTCTGCTGACAAAATTACTTTTTGGGCTTTTTTCCTCAATCCACCACCTGAGGTATGCAGTGTTTTAAACAGAGACAACAGTCAAAATGCAATAATTATAAAATCACATCTCCAAAGTTTTATCAAAGTGTATCCAAGTATCTCTTTCCCTTACAAGTGTGATTATCTCAGGGTAACATTTCCTTTGAAGATGATTATAAAAGTCCGTTTTTGTTCTTTTGTGGATGCAGAACATATCTTTTCCCTTAGGAGAAATGAGACTGCCAGCTTACATCTTCTAATGGGGTTTAAACTGAAAAGCAGTAAGGTTACTATGAAATGATCCACCCCCTTTGCATCTTAACCCTGGGGTGGCTTGGTTTCTATTTTCTGTCTAAAGTTCTGCTTAACCTCACTCCACTCCACGCCTCGCTCTCCTCAACCACCTCCCTCTTTGTAAGAGAAACACAGTATATAACACTTCTTTCCATGTCTGGCTGCTTTTAAACTTGGCCCACGCTGGGTGCAGTGCCTGAAGTGAGCCTAAAAAAATTATTTTAAAGTGAGCTGGGGTGGTTGCCACAGCAACCCACCCTGTGAGGAATCGAGGCTATAGATTAATCTACCCCACAAGATTATTCAACAGTACAGTATTTGTTCCTCATTCATTCAGAATATTCCCTCAATCCGTACGCTTTTATAATGAACAAAAGATGCAAACTCGGACAGTTTCAAAGATAACAGGATATATGTTCCAGGAGCACAGTTTAAGTGCTTCGTAAACCATCACAAAGAGCTGAAGTGAAGATGATATGTTGCAAAATCATTTAATTGCAAAAAAAAAAAAAAAAAAAATCTGCTAGGTAGGCACAGCTGACATATGAACTTTAAATAAAATGGCATGCTAATACTAGAATGGCGTTATACACATCAAGCAATGATTACAGAAAGCCTTTGTCACAGGTGTACCCCTAACTACATAATACAGTAGAACTTGCTCTCCTGGCTTTGCTTCTAACATTCAATCTGAAAACAATAAATAGTACTTTGTAATATTAAATGCAATAAATATTAAACACTCACCATGTACACCCTCTTTATTGTCAAAATCATCCGCCTCCAATGCTTTACTTAAGCCTTCCCATAGTAGTTACTTCACAGTTTACAATTCTTGTTCGGCACCTTAGATGTTTAAAAGCACAAAAGTAGTGTGTTATTAAAATGCAAACCTATAGTACTTAAATACATTTACAGAAATTTATGAAACAACTTCTATAAAAAGGATACGCGTCTTTACTGATGTGCACTTAAGCCTAAAATGAGTATCACTTGTCAGTAACTTGACGTTTCCAGAAGCTGTAATAAACTCCATCCGAATCCTAACTTAGAGATGTTTCACTTCTGATAAAAACACAAAACTACTGAACTGGGCTCATCTCCCAACTGGTACTAAAAAAATAAATCATTTATGTGCATTTTGGAAAACGTGGCTGTCTCATCATTTAATAAATGCCAATTACATGACCGGGCCAAATGCTGAAGTGTTAAAGCTTGGTTTATTAATCTCTTCCTTCGAGGGCACCTGTATGCTGAGCCAACACCCTCTGGTGTGCCCCGAGGAAGGCCGCACAAGACAACCCTGGAGGACCTTTTTTACCCCAAAAGCCCGAATTTCAGTGCACCTCCAGCTGAGTCGAGAGGGTCCCCGCCGCGGCCGGGAGCCAAGGCTTGCTCTGGAGGGGTGACCCCTCGCCCCTCTAACACACAACGTTACTTCGGGATTTTCTGTTCATTTATGACCAATATGAGCCCCGGTGGCTGCGCGTGCCGTTCCGTCCCCACCGCCAGCCATCCCCTCAGGCGGCGCGGCCCAGCGGCCGCCGCGCTCCCGCTCCGCCCTGGCGCTAGTACCGCCTCACACCCCGCTGTGGCGGCGGAGGGCCCAGCTCGGTGTACCCTCCACCTCAGCCCGTGCGCGCGAGCACGGAGTACGGCTTGCAGCTGTTCCCCTCTCCTCCTCGCCGCCGTCCCCTTTTCCAAGGGCAGGCGCTCAGGCGGGCTGGGGGTATCGTACGTTCGGGCGGACTAACGCGAGAGCGGGTGGTCCCGGGGAGAGAGGGAAGCGGTCGCCGTCCCGCTGCCGCCGTAGTGACGCAGCGAGAGCCCCGGGTAGGCGGCAGCTGCTTAAAACAAGGACGAGCCCAGCGAAGGCGTAGCGAGTCTCGCTTAGGGGTTGGCTCTAGAAGGGACCTCTGTTTTACTTTTATCTCAGTGCTGTCCCCTCCAGTCTTCCACAGCGTCTTCCCACCCCTCCAGCCTCTGGAATAGGCGGGTGTTGATGGTTTGGGACGCTGAAGGGCATTTTCGAAAGCCCTCAGGGTGCACACCAGAGTGGCCGAAGGGCCGGGTTGGGTGAGGCAGGGGTGGCCCAGCAGCCCCAGGAGCATGGTGTAGAGCCGGGGTCTGGAAGCAGGGCAGGAATGGGCGAGGGTGGTAAAATTAAGCCTCACTTTGTTAATTAATGGCTGGGGAGTACTGGGCGTCAGCCGTGACATGCATGTGCCGTGGAGCCAGCTGTGCCTGGAAAGACAGTATAAACTCTGTTTGTGGTCTCGGTGTAGAGCTTGGACATGGTGTAGTCAAGGGCATTATCTGTTGCTTTCCAGGCTCTCAGAAAGCTGTTATTTCAACACCTCCTGTTTTTAAAAAGTGAGATTTTTTTCGTGCTCCCTTGCCTATCTTTTCAAGGGCCTTTGCAGGGAAGAGACTGATTGTACAGGAGGAAAAGGCTGCCAAACGGAGTAGGTCAACAGTGAAAAGAGGTTTGTTTTGCTGAATTGATCCAGTTCTGGTAATCTGAAGTGTTTCATTGTTACGAAAGGCAGTTTCTGAAACTGTAGTTCGCAAGTTGATACTGTCTTTTAAATATCTCACAAACAGTTTTCCTGGGATTATTTTTATCAAAGACTTTCTTTTTATTGTAATGTTTGCTTTGTTTATTTTTAAACAATTTTAATACTAGAGATGGGAGGTAACTTCTTCGTAGACAAGTATGGGTTTTGGGGTTGTTTTTTTTTTTGTTTGTTTGTTTGTTTTGTTTGTTTGTTTTTTCAGATACTGTTAAAATTGCACTGAAAGTGTAAAAATAGTATTTATTACTTTGTGAATGACAGCACAGACTAATATTAGAATCAGATCTGGACTTCCTGGGACCCACTGTTTGCCACACATACTTTTGAGGGATAGGCTATTAGTTGAAGTTTGCTCATTTGTTTGAAAATGAAGCTGAATTTGCATATGAAGGAGTTAACAGCTATAGAAACATTGAATCTGTGCTCAGTGTGGATGCTGTGGAGCTCCTGTGCCATGTCCAAAGTCACCTCAAGCCTTCTGAAATACAGTTTGCACTCACAGGTTGAGATGGGACCCTAAATAGAGGCTTGTGGTCACCCAGATCCTGTTCCTGCCTCAGAACTAGTCTTTGAATATGCAGCTACTCCAGTTCTTCTACCAGCCACTGCCTGTCTGTAAGATATTCAAACATCCTCATAATCCTATGGCAACATTCCACCAAGTGTACGTAGTCTATATATACATGTATGTATTTTAGGGGAATAACACATGTAGTCAGTGATTTTACTGAAGTGTAACTAAAGGAAGAATTTAACCTACCAACCTTTCCCCCATTGAGATTTAAGGACTCCAAAAATGTGAGTCTAGACTTGCATGGAAGAAATGTATGAAGGGCTTTGAAGCTCTTCAGTGCTAGTCAGAAATCAGCAAGCAAATCTTCAGCCTCAGACAAACTCAACAGTTCAGAAACCAGTTTCAGTTTTGCCCCCTCCCCTCAATCTGTTCTGACATAAAGTTAATTAGGTGAAATTTCAAGCTAAATGGGCTTTTTTTCCTGTGCAAAAATATAAAAATAGATCAAATGTGAGCTTAGAGTGGAAATTTGGAGTCAATTCCCCATCTTAACAGGGTTTAAGTACAGGATGTATTTGAAGAATATTTTTGGGGAATGTTATTTTCATGAACTGCTGCTCATCTGTCTGATTATTCTGCATTCTCATATGCCTCAGAAACATTAGATTTTTATTTTTTAAAGCAAGGTGTTTGTTTGAAGTGCAGTTTATCATATGGTTTAATACAACTGTGATTGAAGTTTACGTAGATCTTTGAGCAGCCTTCACTCAAGAAGTACAACATATTTACCGTTCAGCTCAATCTCTAAGACAGAAGAGCATGCTGGAGGGAGAAGTGCTGTGTTTTGGTGGCTCTTTGTTCTCTGAAGGGCCTATGTCCAAACAGAGACTAAATCAGAGCTGCTGTGGGGCAACTTGAATTCACAGAAGGGATCAGGCGGGTTCCTGCCAACCACAAAGTACTGCACTGGCAATCCCCGTCTTTAAAATCTTTATATGTCTTCTGATATCTCACACAACATCTAGAGTTGATGTAAGGGAAGATAACTTTATTTCATTGTTAATTTATGCATCTTTAGGAGTTTTTAACCTCTTTGCTGTTAGTGGGTCATTTCAAAAGAAGTTTCCCCATACTTCTCTCCAAGAGGAAAGGTTCCCAGAAATTAAGTTCCAGCACCAGTGTTTTGAGTAAGAACCACCTTTCTTATTCTTGCCACCACATTTACTTGTTCATATGATTATCACAGAATCTTCTGTGACCCCTTTTCATTTAGGGAAAGGTTTGGAGAGGCTGATTTTTTTTTAGGCTATGCATTCCTTCTCTTTTCCTGAAATGGAATTGCCTGAGTAAGGTACTGTGATATTTTCAAATATTTTGCCAAAAAAATACGCAACCCAAAACAAAAAATATGATTGCACCTACTTCCTTAATGTGTGACACTCAAGCATTTGTCTATCCTGAGCTGCATGATGATGTCATACAGAAGCAGACAGCCATAGATGGCCAGAAAAGGCTTAATTAAGTATTCTGCAGCTGCTGTAATTTACATCAGCATCTGCATCTGTGTAGACAATGACATCCATGGTAATTTTGAGGGCCAAGCAAAGCTGAGGTTTGTTTTGGATAGACCCTTAGCCACAATTCAAACAAAATTCAAATTAAAAGTGTTCTAAGGGTAGAAAAAGGTTGGTCAACCTCATCTCCTTTTTCTGAAGGCCACTATGGATCACTATCCTGGTTGCAGATAGGGATTCCAATGTACCACATTAAAGGCTGGTTTTATTTTTTTTTTTTTTTTTTTGTTATACCAAATTCTCAGGAGTTTTCCAGACTAGACTTCAAGATACATTTTAGATAATCACCCAGCTTTGTGGCTGTTTCTCTGACAATTTCCCTCTATTTCAGATTGCATACCACATTCTGGAACCAAATTTAGAGTGAATGATATGCAAATTTTAAAGGTCAATCATCCTGCCTGTTTTAACAGAGTATGCTGTATGGTATTTGCAGCATATATTGAGTACAGAATGCGATAGCAATGGATCAGTACATCGATTAAGGGAATAAAGGTATTACTGGAAAACTTTGATAAAGATATGCTTGCATGCAAATATCAAGAAGTAATAGGCTATTCCCTGGACATTTCAAGAAAGTGCACTGGTTTTGTGTTTATAAGCTCTTCAGTACTAAATTCATGTCTTTGTTCTGCATTTGAACAGCTCCAAATACAAGCATTGAACCATAAACATGCCTTCTGGGTGCTGCTGTAATACTAATACTTCTATTATCAAACCAATAATTAATATAAAACTTTTATTAGACGTTTTAGAGAGGTCTTTTGAAGGTTGGCAGCTCTTGTTGATAAGTGAAGACAACCTTGTAACCTCGGTGGTGATAAAATGTAATTGCACAATAGTTGGGTCAGCTTTTAGATCTGCTTGTGCCACTTATGTTCGTCTATATTAGAACTTCCATGAGCCTCCAGCTGTGATGTCATTGGTTGTAACTCTTCCCATGGAAGCGCTTGAAAAAGTTGGCATTACAGAGGTTAAAAGGAAACTAACCCTCGGAGGTCATGTTTGGATACGTGCTTTGGTTTAGACATAGTTCATCTGAAGTTGCTGTCGCTGTCATCTGATCTAGTTTGAGAATCTTTGCACAGCTTCTGCATGAGATGGTCAGATTTAAGTTCCCATAACAGCCTGCACCAATGAGATCAGTGAGGTCTGTTTTCAGCAATGACTTTACAGATAGCTAAGCCTGACACAGTTAAAGGAAAAGAAACCTGTTACTAAATCAGAGGAGTTTCCGAAATTGAAGGTTATTATTTTTGTTTGCCAAGTAAGGACCATATAGAGACAACTTCAGTTCATTTTTTATTAACCATTTAATCTCCAAATACTTATTGAATCCTCTGGAATTAACCCACTAATTATGTAGTTAACATCTCAATTTTTAAGCTCTTGGTAACTCTTGAATAAATTAAATTATTGTGGCACTAGCATTTGTCTTTACCTTTTGGATCTAGAAGTTTTAGGGTCTTTGTAGTAAAGACCCTTTCCACTAGTATCTCTGGAGTTGCTTGTCCTTTAGCTGTGACTCAGCTACAGGAGCAAGGGCTAGAGAATGGGTACATATTTGGAACAGACTTCAGAGATTTTCTAGCTCTTAAGTGAAACCAAACGGTCTTTTGGGGTCTAGATATTCAGATGTGGCAAAAGGTATATGGGTAGAAATAATTTAAGGAGGACTGTTGCTAATGGGGATAGGCAGGTTAAGAATTTCTGGATTAAAGTGAGATTCAGTGAGTTCTCACATTTTTTGCAGATTGAACGCAGCAGTTCTGCTTTCTCCCAGGAACAAAGGAAAAAGTGCTTCTTTATCCTAGATGGGAGCAAATTCCCTCATATTTTGGAGAAAGATTACAATCCAAAATCTCATTTCTGTGAGGTTGTATGTGCCTAGGATCTGAAGCCAATTCCCTCATATTTTGGAGAAACATTACAATCCAAAATCTCATTTCTGTGAGGTTGTATGTGCCTAGGATCTAAAGTGCTATCGAAATCATAGTGGTTGAGGACTGAATGGTTAATGAAATCAGTTACTGCAAGGACACATAATTAAACGGACAGCAATATCTTTCCAAGGTTACTAGCTATCTCCTGATATACAAGTAGATTATTTCACACTCTTCTGTTTTTCTCAACATCAGTTGACTCTTCACTCGTTTTTGTAATTATTGCACATGATATTAACTTGCTGCTACCAAATATTCTTCTACAATAATTTAAAACTCAGGAGATGGATTGATACTGGGTAAAGGACTATTTGTATATACTTACATTGGATAGAGAGTATTCTGCCACCAGTTAAGAAAGCAAAGAAGGGAAAAGAATGAATACTACAGATATCTATAGCAAAAATGATAGGAATGACTGTTTTTATATACTTCTGTATCATTACTGGTAAATAAAAGAAAGCAGAGGGAGATGAAAGTAACTGGGGGTGAGCTTTTTTGTTATTAAGAGAACCCAAACGAAACCCCAGCCAGCCCAGGTGCAGAAGGGTATGTTTTGCTGCATTAATCCTTAGCAGCTGGTTATCATGCTATCCAGCCTTTTAATTGTTTCCCCTGACAGGTGCTGTCATGTTTCAGGGTACAGTGCATTAAATTGAACTTCATATGCTGTGAGCACAACTTTTAAGTATCTATGTAGAACTAGCAATACTGTATATTTATGAATGAAGCAGTAATTGCTGTTTCATTCATTCTGGGCAGATATTTTACAAGCTTCCAGCAAACTGGTAGCTTAAATTTAGATATATATCCTTTGTAAGATGTATTTATTGAACTTGATTTAGAATCCGGTGCTTTAGAGTTGTACATACATTGCACTGTTGCTTTTGTCTTTATTGAGAATTTCTTAAGTGGTGCGTTCAGGACTTGCCTCGTAATGCTAATTGCTTTCACAAGAACAAATCACAGTTTGACTGTGCAATAAATTGTTATTACTTGGATGGGGAAGATGGCTCCGTTGGTGTGTCTTTACACTGTGATAGGGGTTATGCTGCAAGGCCTGACCATGTTACCTTGTTTGTGGCAAACTGTACAGTGCAAGAGCATTTTTCTAATGGGATATGAGGGAGGAGCTGCGAGCAGCCGTGGGGAGTGGTATGGGAATGCCATCGGTGTCAGCACACTGGAATGGGACGCAGTGGGGTGCAATGGTGGGAAGCAGACTTTGATTTCCGGGAGATGGTCTCAGACCAATAACCAGTGGATTTTTGGATTAATTAATTAACATTCAGAAAGTTATATATATTTTGTAGAATAAGATTTTGCTTACTCTACTGAGGGAAAAAGAAATACAAATTTGAAGTGTGCCTATACATACTTATATGCATGTACAAACACACACTTCATATACACAGGTTTTGTATATATATACACACACTTCACATTTATAATAGAAATATAAAGTGGAAAATTTGCATGTTTTAAATGCTCATATATGAAGCAGAAATTAAGGCAACAATCATACTTCCCCCATCCTCTTCTTTTTTATCAAGCAGTTCATCATCTTATCTAGCTTGTAAATGCAGCTTCATTTACTCCAGTGGAAAGTGTCCAGTTTTCACCAGTAAAAGTAAAAGGAAAAGAAGGCACGATATGCTTTGAAAGTACTGTAACACTGTGTGCACTGTATGGAAAGCCTTGAATTAGCTTTTGAAGAACACACAACAGAGTAACTAAATTGCGATTTTTGCCAAAGCTTTGTGGTTAAATCCCATTTTATATTTACACGCACTATGGAATAAATAATATAGATGTCTTCCTGACACTAAAGCTTGGATTTATTGGAAAAGACAAACATGTGGTTGAAAGCTGAGCCAGGCTGTAGCTTTTCAAAATTAAAAAAAAAAAAAAAAAAAAAAGAAGATAAAAAGATAGTTGTAGAATAAGCTACCCCGGTTTGCAGAACACAACACAGCTCTTAGTTGATGGGAAAGAGTTGGTACAGAAATAAATGAGTGTACCAGGCATTTTAGGGCCAATTCTGTTTCTAATTGAAATAACAGTAAAGTTTCAGTGAGTTAAATGAGGGTTTCTTCTTTCTTAAACTCTCAGTATTTAATTGATAATAGAAATATTTTAGAATTTCATTTAATGTGCTTGAGTCTGATGATGAGGAAGATGTGAACCAGAAAGACCAATAAAAGGCACTCATTTAAGTTTAATGGTATCTATCTAGGGTGTTAACTCCACCTTTTGCAACATTGAAAAGACATTTTTCTAGAAAAGTAAAATATTCTGCACTGAAGTTTTATTTTACAAAATACTTTTCTTCCTCAAATGCAGTGAAATAGACAAACTTAATTGGAATTTCATGAAATTATCCAGGAGTTTGTCACATTAATTACTGTTTCTGAACCTTTAAAATCAATACAGTAAAATGCTGACAAACTTAACAGTACACAGAATTAAAGGCTCTAACCCAAAGGCTGTATGTTTTTCTTGGTTAGTGTAGCATGTGCAACGTCTAGTTAACTCTAGGAATTGCCATTACTATTTACTGTCTTCGGATTTAACAGTGCTTGGTTATAATGACTGTTCAGGGGATTTGGTTTCCATACATTACAAATGTTATGCATGAAACAGCTAAGTTTTACAGGCATTGCTTTAGTTTAAAGGCAGCTCTAGTTTTGGCATTTTGTTTTATGTTTCATACCTCATCCAAGCAAGTATATCTCATATTTAGAGTTTTATGCTTTGGCTAGTTATGTTTTATTCTACTGCCCTTGTACTCCCACATACAGTAGGATATTCTTGCTGCAGACAAAATAGTGATTATTTTCATGCACCACATTCCAGAAACAAAAATAATCTCTGCTGCGCTTTTACCATCTCCCAAAATGAAGAAAGCGGATGAAGACTGAGCCCTGATCTACCTCTCTGATGTTAGATTTCCCCGTCAGCTGTCCTGGTCCCACACCAAGCACCCTAGCTGAAAAACAATCGCAGGTCAGGGATATTTAAAAGGGCCTCAGGTATTATTACTTAGCCAAATCTTAGTATGTCAGTTGCTGCTAAATCACCTATTTTGACAAATGGGGAATATCCACTACAGAAATAATCTAACTGTATACTGACATACGATTCCTTTCTTTCTCCCAGTGTCTTCTGTGGTGTGCATGTGAATTGTGAATATGGAATCTGTTTACTCAAAAGGATTCATATGGTCAAGTTTTCTGTCTGTTTTACTTGCTTAAATAAATGTTCTCAATTTAACACAACAATTTGTAATGAATACTGTGAAACAAAGTTAAAAGGATGAGTTCTTGAAATAGAAATTGCAATAAAATGCTTTTCTCCTCTCCAAAATATTTATTTTAGCATGTGGTCACATTTTCCTACATTTTCACATTAATTGAAATCTTATTGTTCTAGAAAAATAAATCATTTTATCCCCTTCATCTAGTTTCCCAGCTCTTACGCAAATTAGAAAATACACACACGAGCATAATTTGTGGTTTTACGATGAGGAAGATTCTGTAAATCCATGATATGTTTGAACAGCACCGTGCCAAGCAGTGCTCTCATGTAGCCTCTGTTTTGTAATTTACCTTTTCACTTCAGCAGAAGGCCAGCAGTTTGTGTGATAATCCTTTGATTACCAAGACTTCTAAAATGTTCTAAACATTGCTCACCTCACTTATTTCTTACAAACTAATGTTAATGTTCAAGAAGGAGTTTGTGAGGATCAGAAATGTCCACTGAAGCTCCAGATACTGGAAGCAGTCTACAGACAACACATAATTTCTATTTTTTTGAAATCACCAGGATAACTAATTTATTTTAAAGGAGGCAGGTGCAGGAGGCACAGAGTACACCCTCGTGCTGCCTGGATTCTGGTGTTCCTGCATGTTCTTCCTATTCAGATTCATAGAAACATTTAGACAGAAACTGACTATAAATACCCAGTCACTTTCAAGAAACTTTTCTTGGCAACAGAAGCTAAAATCAAGCACTGTATCAAACAAAACACGAAGCATGCTACAAAGCTTATCTGCTTTCTCTTGAAGACAGCTTTGCAAGTGCGGAGCTGAGCCACCCAGCGCTGCAGCAAGCAAAATGACTCCAAAGACTTTAGAATAATTATTTTAATGTTTTTCTCTATTTAAAACTCACCAGTGCCCTTCTTCTGCTTCTCCAGGAAGTTGTACCCGTCAGCACCTGCTGAGGGCTTCTTGATCAAACGGGCAGGTAAAAAAAATTCCCGTAGAATAAAGCCAGACCAGCTGGCTTTGAAGAGAAGCCCCCCAGTTTGGGTTCTGTTTGCCTCACTCACCCTCTGTTCAGCAGCCCCGGGCTTTTTCTCCTTTGGATGTTGACCTGTAGGCTGCGTGATGCGGGTGCACAAGTGTCTGGCAGGCCAAGGGGGCACCTGCCTCTGTCAGTCCTGAGTAAATTTAGCTGTAAAAGGTATCACTGACAAGCAGACCTTTGTCAGCGCTGGCAAACAGACACAGCATTGCCGTCCCCCCTTCAAAGCATGCTGCGAGTTCAAGTGGAAAATAGAAACTCGGATCATCTTATCCAGGAATTGCTTCTTTGAGAAGAAGGAAGGCCAAAATTGCTTGCATGTGGCAAAAAACTTTCATCCTTTACATAGATGTTAAAATTACAGTATTCCAAGAATAAACTCTGAACAAGACAGGGTTTTGTTCTATTAATTGTGTCTGGAAAGAAACTTTTTTTTTTTTTTTTTTTTTTTAAATGGAAGTACAGCACACACGTATTTCAGTTCAGGTTATTAAACTATGTTAAGTATTAAAGTTGATTGCATTTCTTTTCACTAACTCATTGTGCTTTTTTATCCAAAGAAATATTAGAAGACTAAAGCCTCTCAAATAGGAGGTATTAGTCTCATTCCCAAAATTAGAAAGTGTGCAGTGTTGAGAGACTAGATGTCAAAATTGCATGTTCGTAGCACTTATGTGGTTAGAATCTAGGAACCAACCACATTTTAAATGGGAGCTAAAGTAAAAAGAGACTCTTCTGAAGCGATCAAAACTTGGTGTTCTTATCCTTGTTGGAGTAAGGTAAGGGTACTTTATCATTTATATCTGCTCCTTGCATTTTATTTTTTTTTTTATTCCCTTCCTTTAAGTGCCTTCTGGTGATTGAAATAGAAGGATGTAATTTGCACCAGTATGTCTTCACTCAGAGTTCAGGAAAAGAGTCACCAGCACAGATTTGCCAGGATTGGTAATAAGCATGCCTAAGTACTCCATTTTCTGCTCAAAAACTGTCATAAACTCAAAAACAACTTTAAAAAATTTCAAAAGTGTGTATTTTACTACAATGTGCTGTTCAAAAGGTGCAAAATGTTCCTTCTAAAAAAATGATGGGAAAAAGTGTGGGTCAGGAGCTCTTTGTCAAATAAACAGGGTTCCTATTTGCTTACTTGTATAAACAACCACTCACCAAGCTGTATGTCTCTGCAGGGGCAGCCTTTCAGATAAAAACATGGACCTGATTGGCATCATCCTGTAACCATGGAAACATTTTAAGTGCCTCTTTCTCAATATGTACTTCTCTTATTCAGGATTTAAAAGCTGAATACTGAATAAGTAAGTGTTTTTATTTAATAATTATACGGGAGGTACTTTTTTGAAAGTTGGTTCTTGGGGTGTGTATCTGTCATAATATAGATCTTAAGTTTTCACCATATTTGATAATTTCCACCCTCCTATCAGCTCTCATTCTTATATTAAAAACAATGTTCGTGAAGTCTTGATGAATGAAATTCTGAATTTTTTGATGATCCATTAATTTGAAAAACAACAATCATAGTTCATATTGCCATCAGACTTAGGTGCTGCTCTAACTGCATTAAACTGGTCTGGTTTTTTTGTCTTTCTGAGAAAGAAATATAAAACAATGCAAAGAAATCAAACTATCTTCTTTTGGCGATAGCCATACCCACCTCTGTCAGTTTAATGGATCGCAGAAGTTAAGGGCTTGACAACTGTCTTGAAACCAAACCAAAAGATGGGAATTGCAGGAGATGCTTTAGCACAGAAATAAGTCAATTCATAATTTTCTGATTAAGATCTGTCTGCCCTGCTACTTAAGTTGAAGTACCAATGCAAAGAATCAACAGAAATAAGGGATTTTCTGTCTCTGTATTTGCATGCAGAGAAAGAAGTATAAGCATGAACTACATTTATATTCAATAATACCATTATGGAGATCTTTTTGCAGAACAAATGTAGTTATTTCAAAGTTGCCTTGGCTCAATTACAAGACTCCTGGAATTCCATTTATTAATTGGTACAGCTGACGCACACTTTTAATGCAGTTTGATTTACGGACTATGAAAATGAGAGATTGCTATTTGTTAGTTAACATTCTGTATGTATTTCTTAAAAATCCTGTCTTAATTTTGTTGTTGGAAAACACTTTATTTCACCTGGGCCTGGTTGTAATACAAATACGCCTTGCTAATTGCAATTGCCATCAAAAAAAAGCATGTTTATATCTGGAAGGATCCAGTAGCTTTCACTGAAATCCAGCTATTTTAGAGTCTCGGTTTGCTATGTTTGTGTCACTGCATATTATTTTCATTTACTGCTGTTACTGTTTTTATTTGCCACCTTCTCTCTCGAGGACGTGGTCCCTGCTGAGTGCAGATGGCACCAGCGATCTCTCCACTGATTAGGCTGGAACAGCCTCTGCAGCAGCTCCGTGAAACTTCGCTACCTAATGAGAGTTGTTGCCAGATTATCCACATCAGGTTTATACTTTTATTTATAAATGCATTTGTAAATGTGTAAAGATTTTATTTAAGAAGTATGATCGTGATGAGAGCCAGTTGAACCTGGTTGACTCCCTGTGGGAACTTCAGTGGGTGCTCCGCCTGTGAGCTGGTCTATTCCTTCTGCAGATTGCCACATGAGACCTAGGATTGTGATTGCTCTCAAGAACTTTTACTCTGAGCCAACTAAGCATATCAGAGAGGTGAAACTTTCAGCCGCCGGGGAAGGATGCAGCACACATGACAATTTTGCACGTTTCCCTTCCATCATGTGCCTATCCTTGCTACAAGGTCAAGGTTGCTGGAGTATTAACTGGGGAAGTAGAGACTAGCCTCAGCTCAGCCCTCTGCATGCAGTCTGGTGTGGACAAGGAAGCTCTGATCTTACTCATCATCCTGAACAAATGACATTTTGGTTACCTACTCTAACGGCAGCACTGTGACATACAATGAAGGCTGGGCTTGACAAACAAGATTTACCCTGTTGCCACAATATAACAGTCAAAAAATCTGATCCTTCCTAGCCACAGATCTTGGGGAAAGAAAGGGGTGAGGAAAATTGGTATTGATATCACTTGAGCACATAAATCTTCATCTAAGTAATATGTTCTCAGCTTTATGATTTTTAGCTTTTTAGTCCAAGATGTCTGTCTTTTTTTTTTTTTCCCCCCAAGCATTTGTTAAAGAATCACTTCCAAAATGCTAGAAAGTCAGCCTGAGCATATTGCAGATAAAATCTGTCTCCCTTCTCCATCACGTAAAATAGAGATACAACATTTGGCCTATATTCAGTTTTTCAGGTGCTAAAAAGCTATGACAAAACTGCACAGATCGTATGATAATGGGCATATTATACAACTCTAGATCATCATATGCCCAACTTATTATTACTATTTTAGTTTTCCATGGACCACTTTTATAACTCCATCAAATTACATGTACTTCACAAACATAAAGGCTCATTGCATGCTTTTTGAATTTATAGATCAAATACAAGTTAGAGGGGTAAAAAAATTAAGAAAATGTTTAAGAATACAGTAAAGGTGTAGGAAGTATTGCTGCATTGTTTGAAGGCTTTTAAAGATCATCATCAATCTAAAACGTAGACAAGGAATTCTCTGAGGAGCACCTGCTGTTATTTTGGAGCCATTAGAGCAAATACAGGTCCTAAATTCTGACCATTCCATGCTTGAAGCATTACCAGCTGAAAAGGACTGAGAAAGATATCTGACTGGCTATAAAGCAGCTGCTTTTGAAGAACTTGTGCACAACAAAGATGGCTCAAACTTGGTCTTGGAAAAAGGATGAAAACACAGAATCCGCTCCCACTGATAGGAGCAGCCAGTTGTCAGACAGGAAATAGGCAGTTACAACAGTAAAGTAATAGAGCATAGAAACCTCCCCTGTTCATCAGTGTACTCAAATACATGCATACAGCACTAAATATATGTATGTGAGGTTACACGTGTATTCCCTGTATTGTTGTGCAGAGCACAAAAGCAGAAAGAATATAAACACGCATGTGGCAAGTGAGAGGGAGGACAATGCTATTCCTAATACAGAAGAGGAGCCAGGATTTTCCTCCTGAAGAGAAAATAAATTGAGAGTTATATCTTAAGGTCCTTTCCAACCCTAACTATTCTATGATTCTATTCTATGATTCTATAGGCTGTGGAGGTGTGGTCTGTGAAAGGTTAGTTTAGCTGCAGCATTCTGAACAGTTCTCATTGAGGGAAGGTTGTAGGGCAGCATTAAGATACATAAACTGGCTGTTAGCAGTGGTGAGGAGCCACATTCCAAACTTTATTTAGGAAACAATTTGCACAATAAAAGTTCAGAAATATGTAGGTCTGTAAGTTAAGAAAGAGAATGGAGTAAATACAGAGTGAGATAGGAGGTAGAGAAGGGGCCAGAATGAAAAGATGGTGTTTAAGTAGGAATAATTCTGTTTGTGGCAGTGGCTCTATGTAGCCACAGGGAGATGCGCACTGTGATGCAGAAACATAATATGGCATATATATGCAGCTGAAGGCAGGAAGAAAGGTAATCTTAGAATCACAGAATACTGGCTTGGAAGGGACTTCAAGGATCATATGATCCAACCTTTCATAGCAAAAGCGTGTCTCTAAGACTGGGGAATAGAGAAAACCTGGAATAGGTGAGACCCTGGCACAGATTGCCCAGAGAAGCTGTGTTCAAGGCCAGGTTGGATGGGGCTTGGCATAACCTGGTCTAGTGGAAAGTGTCCCTTTTGGTGTCAGGAGGTTGGAACTGGATGAGCTTTAAGGTCCCTTCCAACACAAACCAGTCTGGGATTCTCTACTTGTCCATTTATTTTAATGTCCTAAACATGACAGCAACTTTTCAAAAAGGGAAACTAAAGCCGTTGAAGGGGAAGGGTGGCCAGATGAATGGGAGAGAAGAATCTGACCTTGCAGTGAGTTACTGGTGCTGCTGAAACATACTGTGCTTGGGAGAGCCATATATACAAGCACTTCAAATCCATCTACCTCTAGGTTTTGTTTAAAATGTTTAAAAGAAACTATTGGGAAAAGTCACTAATGTAGGCAGAGGAAGTAATTTCTGACACATTCAAGAATACTGGGTAGCCAGTGTTCTTGTGCTGGTGTAATATAATATGCAAAGCACCCAGGCAGGAAGGGATGAGGTGACATGGTAGGGCCAAAGCTTGGCATTTCATGCAGGGCTGTAGCGCTGCCTCTGTCACACTAGGCTTATACACAAGTGTTAGATGACAAGCTGATTTCATAAGAAGGCCTGGTCCAGGAACTACAAATACCTAACTCAGAACAAACCTGTCTTATATTTGTCAAAGCTATAAAACCAAACAGCAGTTCTGGGGTCCATGTGAATAGATCCACAACACTGCACTGAAGGAGGGAAAGCAGTGTCAGCAGTCTGGTACAACTCAGATACATGTATGCAGTTAGTTTAAGTGTGCACCAGGACTCTGTCAACAGACGAAAGAGAGGAGAGCTCCCTGAGGAATGTTTACTGCAGAACAGTTACAGTGGTTGTAAGTTGCTTTAAAGCAATAAATTAATGGTGACCTTCTCTGCCAAAGTATGATTTATTACCGACTGATCTGCTGTTTTGTATAACTGTTTTACATACTAATTACCAGTATTGCCCAAGAATTGAAATATAAATATGATAGGGAATGATTCATAGGCAGTATCTAACAGCAAAACTGAAAACCTCAAATGTTACAAGCTTTTATAACTAAAACATTTTAGTGCAAATCAGCAATATGGTGTATTGTCAAATTAATTATTTGAAAAGGAGTATTTATAATAAACATTGGAAAGGATCAACAGAGTTAAGGGTTTTGCTGAACATTCCCAGTTTCATGTAAAAGTGATTGAGCTCCTGTTCCTGCAAACCATTTTTTTTATTTTCCTGTTGTCTCCCAAACTCCACTTCTATAAATATGTTTTGTTCAATAAATAAGAAATTTATCTTGCGTTTGTCCAGATGTCTACAAAAGATGCTTACTAATAAACCAGTAAATGGGCCTCCTTGTTTTAAGCCTTTCATACTATCTGAATAGTTGATATGGAAGCTATTATTTTAGGTGAACCTGGTACGAAAACCATACACAATGTTGCCTAACATTTCTCACTGAGATTCTTCATTGTTTCTGAGTTGCCAGATTTCAACAATTCAGCTTTGGAGTTAACCTTTTTGGGTATGTATGTGCTGTATCCAGGATTTTCTAGAGTTATTCCGCAGTTACTTGAACAGGAGGAGGGGTATCTTGGATATCATATGTTAAGAAAACATGTAAAGTTGTTTCACTGGGAATCTCTATCACCTTTGAATCTCTATCAGGCTTTGGAATAATAGAAGAAGGGACCATCTTAGGAATGTACCTGCCTCCTCCTCTGGTAGCATACCTGCCAAATAAAAATTCACCAGGAAAATAACAGGTTCTGTCTGCTTGTCTGAGGGTTGAGGGGGGAATCTGCCACCAAAGAAGGAAAGGAAGTGAATAAAAGCTGTTGGCATGTTTATATGCATAGAGCCAACTTAGAGCTGCATGGTAACTAATTCTGGTATTTGTGGTACTTTAAGCACTGGACTTAATGTTATCACAGAGCCTGAGGGCTTGCAAAGGTGCACACTAAACTGTGCATCGTGTATTGGCAGATGCGTCAGCTGCTATCCACTGCTTACCTGGTTGGCCTCAATTTCTAGTGCAAAAGGATGAATATGTAGGTTGTTATTTTTCTCTTTACTTCTTTTCCCTGCTTCTTAGAATGATACAGGGAACTAACCTCACCTTGGCTTCCTCTCTGTGTCCTATCCTCCCTGCTCTTAGTATGGCTGTAAGCATTGTCCAGCCTTCCAGCATTAGATAGAAAAAATTCGAGACAAAAAAATTCCTGCGCTCAGAAGAACTGAGTTTTGCAGTAGCTGCTTACATGTACAGAAATGTAATTCTAATCCACTGTTGTTTTTTGGCATTAATGTACCGTATTCATTGAGACTGAGACAAAACTGCTGCCTCTAAGAGCAACTGATTTGGACAATTATCCAAAATCAGATTATAATAAATGGCAGTCTTAGGAATTTTGATTAACCTCTAAATAAATGTTACTTTCAAAAAACCCTGTCAAATGCATTAATGATAAGTTGTGAAGTAGTAGTAATTGCAGGCACAGCATTATAGATAACGTAGTTAATTGATATCGCCCTCTCAAACATGTATAGCACATCAGCTGCCATGAAGCTGGAGTGCTTATAATGGTATTTACAACATTTGAAATACATCAGAGAAGACATGTAAAATGGAGATTTGGGGTGCTTACTGCAGTCATCTCACTTGGTCATTTAATGACTTTACTTTGGGCAAATATTGCCTGTCCATTAACGCTTCCAACTTTCTGATGAGAGAAATATATACAGAGCTGCTCTAATTAGATTTTAAGGGAATGTCATATGGTCCAGGATGAAGACTGCAATTACTCTATGCAGTCTGCGTAGGGTGAAGTAATTGGTCAGGTGCAGGGATCACCCAAAGAGCACAGCCAGGATAAACAGGGGGTGGAACAGGGACAGGGCTGGAGAAGAGCGCCTTAGTCCATCCAGAGGACAGAGCAAAGATGGGGCTGGTGATAAAACTATGATAAAACAGGGGTTTATCCAAGAGGCAGCTACTCACAGTAAAGGTCTGGTGGCCATTGGGAGACTATTACACTTAAAACATAGCTCTGGTTAATTAAGAACATGGGTTGAGCTTAAGTGGGGCCACTGGGTCTGGGGGCATGGGTGTGGGGGAGCCGTGGGGGCAGCTTATCAGGGCCCTTGCTGTCTGTTAGGGTAATTGGAACATAGCTTCTTTCTTTCCCTTATCAACACTTGCAGTCATTGGTTTCACAAGGTGCATCTTCCTAGGTCACCTTTCCTGACGATAGTCCTAAGGAACAATGTATTTTGGATATGTTCAGGTTCAGATTACAAATGGAAGTGAAAAACTTGTCCTTGTCTTGCAGTAGTGTTTGTAGAAATGCAGTACAGATTATATAGGCAGAGTGTAGGGAAGAGTGTTCTGGCTTTGTTTTTGAGGAAAGAATGACACACTTGAAGAGTACTCATTCATCTTGTTTCAGGCTTAGCCGCAACCCTCACCAAAATGTCAGGAGGAAATAAGATGTATGTTGGTGATATAGTTGCACAGCTCCATTGTGCCAGAGGGGGTTTTCTTTAGCAAGATGAAGGCATTGGCAGAATGAAAAAATGGGAAGCATATGGAAGACAACCAGCACCAGCCACTTCTTCATCTCCCAGCACATGAGACTAAGGGAATGAGTTAATGGGGTGGTGTGTGTGTGTGGAGAGAGTCAGAATTTTTTGGTCATAGCAGAATAAGGGGGAATGGCTTTAAACTGACAGAAGGGAGACTGAGAGGAGATTTTAGGCAGAAGTTCTTCCCTGTGAGGGTGGTGAGGCCCTGGCACAGGTTGCCCAGAGGAGCTGTGACTACCCCATCCCTGGCAGTGCTCAAGGCCGGGTTGGACAGGGGTTACAGCTACCTGGTCGAGTGGAAGGTGTCCTTGCCTGTGGCAGGGGCTTGGAACTGAATGAGATTTAAGGTTCCTTCCAACACAAACCATTCTATGATTCTATAATAAATTTATGTGTGTCTATCTTCAGTAGTGGTGTAAAGAGGGTGCCATCTCCCAGGACAGCATCAAAAAGTGACTAATCACACAGGGAAATTTCCATATCTGCGGGTGGTCATCCCTCATGTGGAGAACAGTGTAATTCCATTGTCAGTGAAATCCAGGTATTTTGTGAGCTGGGTAAAATGTGTGGTCTGCTGCTTGGCTAGCAGTCTTCTAGGCTACAGTGACAGAAGTGGACAACTAAACCTGGAATGGACCTTCTTCTGGTCTTCTTACCCATCAGCATGCTAGGTGGAACAGCAGTCATAATTCCTGTAACTCAGCTAGGTGAAGTAGTATGGAGCTGGTGGGGTGAGAGAAAAACTATCCAATGCAAGTTAGGTCTGCTGAAGTATGGCTTAGACATACTTGCTTTTGCCACTGATGAATTAGGGAGGATAGAGCAATGTGTTTGACCCACTTGGTCCAGAAAATGCAAACTGAGAGCTACTGAAGACATGTAAGCCTAGCTAGAGCTTCAGTGGTCTGTTCTCTATCCCTGAAAACACAGGTTATGAAATATAATAGGGCATCCTTTTCAGGAAAGAAATAACTTCAGCTTAGCTTCCTCCTGCAAATGTTCTGGGTGAAGGCTATGTAGCGACTCGAGAGAGGGAGTTGGAATGCTGTAGAGAAAATGAAGATGGGACTGAAACCTCAGGCTACTGAATATGCTTCATCAATGCTGCTTTTTGAGGAAGAATTTGCAGGTTAATGTGATTATTTTGCTGGGTGATTCTGACAATTTAAGCCATTATACTTTTAGTATAAATCCATGAGATCAGTTTATACCCCTCCAGTTAGAGATAGCTTTTGCCCATTTTCGAATGAAAACTAGTAGTTTTGAAAATTCCACCATTCTGGTAAGGGCAAAATAATTCTGTTTAGCCCATAAATGTAGTCAAAATAGTGTGAAATGAGTTGAAGTCCTGTATTTTGTCTAGGTTGCCTTGAATGAGTGTTTACTATCACACAATTCTAGAATTGTTGGGTTAGAAAAGACCTTAAAGATCATCCAGTTCCAACCCCCTGACACAGGCAGGAACTATGTAAAAACAGTTCATACTTTCAAAAAGCTGGGAGAGTTGTGTTTTCTTATTTGATTTGTATTTCTAAAGTAATGTGATGGATTTGTTCAAGTTAAAGTTTTCTTGCTTCTGACCTGCCTCCTTCCGCGGATAACACAAAAAGCAAAACCTCCATAAAGAAGCAGAGTTGACACTGATACGTTCTTACCACTTTGTGTCAATTATATAAACTTGTTTTCAGTTATTAAAGCCAGCATGAAAGACTACTTTGCAGTGAATAAAGTATTCAGTCTTACATGCTAAGAACAGTTTTTAAGCTGAAGTTTTTTCTTTTGGGAGTTGTCCAAGGTTTCATTCCATGATTTCTTCCTAAAGCTACAGCTGCATAAATCAGGCCAGAAGCTTACCTGTTTACACAGCTGTGCCAGGAGAATGGTGAGGAACTTCACCTTGCCAAGAGAAGGATTGCAGCCTGGCAAGGATCAACTCTCTCTTGTTCCTAACTTCTTTCACAAGGTTGATTAGTAATAATTTATGTCTTAAGAGCAGAAAATGGGGCAATGATCACTGATCCACTGTGATTTTTATAGCTGGCTGACAAGTAAACCTCAAGCAGAGGGTTTTCTTGTCTCGTTTTTGTGAGGACAGGGAGAAAGCTTCTCATCTCTTTGGGAATGATTGAACATAAGATTACTAATAGGAAACGTTATACACAATTCCATCTATATTTTCCGAGTGATTTTCCATTCACCAATCCTCAGCCAACACAACTGGCATCACTCTCGCTGAACAGACACTAATTTACACCAGCTGAGCTCCTGGGTCTTAAGTTACTTTTATATTCCTATACTATAGTCTGGGAAATGTCAGTAAAGCATGCAGGTTTTGAAATGCATAAGATACACTAGCACAGTGTAACTATTTTATGTAACGGCTCCAATCAGAACTGTTACTTATGGCTAGCATGCCTTGATAGTCTTTCTTTATGACCCTTTCTCATGCAGGTGCCCACTTCACCTAAATTCTGCTGCAGTTCACTGTGGCAAAAGAGGAAGTCTTTGCCAAAATAGTGTGATGAATTCAGCATTGTATGGCATTTAGTCTTATACTGCATCCTATTGATTTTATGCCAGACTCAATTTTTTATTGCAGACTGCAATATTGGTACCAAGAGTTGTCAGCACAATAAATAGGAGGTTTGGGGAGCAGATGTGGAGAAGCTGAAATTTATCAAATTTGGAAAGAATATAAAAATAGGAAGTATTGATCAGGATACCAAGCAACTGTGGAATACTTAGCATCACTGACCATTTAATGGCTATCAAATTTTCTGGTTTAATTAACAATCAAAATCAAGGGGCCATTCATGCCTATTAGAGCCATTACGCTAGGCTGCCTGCAAACTTGGGCTTGTATCTCTGCATGACTTTGCTCTCAGTTAACATCTGGAAGATTTTCTTTGCTGCTAACGGCAAAAATACACCCTCATTTTAGTTTTAAAAATGACAGTCTGCATCCTGCAATGTGTGTTTGCAGCAGTGGGTGGATTCTATGGCAAATTTAATTGCCACAGAATCACACAAGGCCCTGACTATTACCAAATGGTGTGTGATAAACACAGAAACTTATTTTACTGAAGTATTCTCTTCATTCAGTACTTATATGCACTGGAAGTGGCCTTTTGAAAAGCGTGGGTCATAGAACAACAATTGCAATTGGAGTCTCTGGATTGCTTCATTGTTTATTTAACTTGACAGCAGGCTAGCTACAGTTTCACAATTTAAATAATTTATTTTTATGGTCAAAATATTTGTACAGTAGCAGAAATGATTTAGCATATCTCTGCAGTGGGATAGTGCCTCATCCTGCAGCTGCCCTGGCTCTCTTTATTTTAGGCTTCATACAAAGTGGGTGCTTCAGAAACCTGGCAAGCTGTTCAGTCATACAATCATAGAATAGTTAGGGTTGGAAAGGACCTTAACATCATCTAGTTCCAATCCCCTTGCCATGGGCAGGGACACCTCACACTAAACCATGTCACCCAAGGCTCTGTCCGACCCGGCCTTGAATACTGCCAGCGATGGAGCATTCACAACTTCCCGGGGCAACCCATTCCAGTGCCTCACCACCCTTACAGTAAAGAATTTCTTCCTCATATCCAATGTAAACTTCCCCTGTTTAAGTTTTAACCTGTTACCCCTTGTCCTCTCACTACAGTCCCTAATGAAGAGTCCCTCCCCAGCATTCGTATAGGCCCCAGAAGTGCTTCCCCTGTTGTACCAGTATCCTGCATCCACAACGAGGAAACCTTGGGAAGCTAATTTCAGTATGATTTTCTGGTGTTTTCCGGGTAGCCTTGAGGGGACAAAGAGACATAGCCTGTGATTTCTCTTGAATAAAAAGGCATGCTGTTATGAAGGCAGAATTCAAAAGTCTCCTGAAGCGATGAAAAGAAAAAGCTATTAACATGCTTGTGGTATTCTTCTTATTACACAGGAATACATCACTGAATGTATGAAGTTAGCTGGTAATACAAGTATTTCACATTCATGGAGACTTGGGGTAGTCAGTAATAGACTCCTCTCAAGAGCTTTTGCTAAGGATTCAAGAGGTTGAGCAACAGCAGGCAGGAGAAGGATACATTTGTGGTAGCCCTTGCCTCAGCTAGCTTCTCTAAAGTGAGCATGGGTCTTTTGGTATCTCTGGGTATGATTCCTCTTTCCAGTGAGGCAAGAGGACAACTCAGCTAGAGCAGCATCACATCCTGGCTTAGCTGCCTAGGTCTGTCTGCAGACACAATGCCCTGGTGGTGGAGAATGAGTCCTTATGCAGCTCATGAGAAGAAGGTGAAGTCTTGGTTCCATAGGTCTGGATACAGGGTACCAGCCTGGCCATAGTTAAATTTTCCCATGTTGTAAATTTGTTCAGGCTGTGCATGGAAGCAAAGAACAAGGGTCTGATTTTTATTTTCTTTTATTTTCTTTTATTTACGGCTAACACTGGATTTTTTCTTTATCCTCTTAATAGCTCCATAAGATTGGCATTATCCTGTGGTAGTGTCACAGCCTGCAGTCATTTAATGCTGCTTCTTGTGGGGCCAGGATTCCACGCCCAAGTGCATTTAGTAGGTCAGTACAGTAATTTTAAATGTCTTTCTTTCAGTCTTTTACCATCTTCAATTATACCTTTCCACCCTACTATTTGTGTAATTTTCTTCTGTCTGAAGTCTCTTTACTGTTGTTCTCTATGGCACAGCATGACAAATTACCCATCAAGCCATATCTTTGCAGCCCAGAAATGCGCAGTAACACAGAGTCATGGCATTATCACATGTTGTGCACTTTATTTCCTCACAGTTCATTCAAGTGTGTCACTTTATTTTCCTGCTTCCTTTTGTCATCATGAAGATTAAACATTTTATTCTTCTTAAACTTCAGGAACAATTAAAAAGAAATTACATTGTAAGCTCTGAGCAGCACCTGTACAAGTCTGTATAACTTACATCTTCCCCTGCATAGCAAGACCATTTCCATGATTTTGAGTCTTTGCAGAAACCAGGGCTTTCATCCTTATTATACAGCTGAGTAACCTGGGCTGTGGGCAAGAGAATTATTTGTGGCCTCTGGCCACCAACCAAATTAACTGTGAGACACGATTCACTTTGACAGTGTGCACTAGATTCTTGTGGGAGTTATGAAACTCTTTGGGCCTAATGTGCACTGTGCCACAATCCCTCCTCTCCCTCCTCTCTGTCCCCCCTTCTCTTTAATTCAAGATAAATGCCAGCAATTGTACAGCATGTGCTGAGATATCTCCCAGGCATTGCAAGTATGTGTGCAAAAAACAAATTGGAACAGCTCAGAGCATCGACAGGGCTACAGCTAATACATATATATAATGCATCTTCGGAAACCAGATGAAGATGATACAGTTTGCTGTTAACAGCGTCGTTTAGAGCACTCATGAGCATTCCACAGGGACATTGAAGAGGTTCAGGGGCTGGTAGAGAACCTCAGGTGTAAACGCAAAAACTGTCCTCATAATGTATCTGAGAAGTCAGACAGGATCTGCTGGGGGCAAGCATGCCCAGTTCTTCTTTACAAGCCATTTTATGGAAGAAGGGTTGGTTGAAAGGAAGGAAAAAAACACTTCTGTAGGGCAAGATATGGAAATTAGGACTTCAAGTAATCAGAAACAGTGCTAAGGCTTTGTTGGAGATAATTCCATATACTTTCAAAATGCAGACTGTTTAATACTGTTAGATTTTATGATTTATGAAAATATGTATACCTAGGAAAGATGACAGCAGAGTATAATAAGCTCAAGGTATATTGGTGCCAAGGATGCCAAGAAGCATTTGCAGGTTAGCAGTCCTGTGACTTGAAGAGTGGCAGATGCTAAGAAACTGGTCTTGAGATATGCTGGGAGAGCTGAGAGCTGCCTGTGGCTGGTATAGGCACAGGTTAGGGACCAGTACCAAGTCTAAATTAATTTAATCCTAAATAAGGTTTCTTTCCCACCCTCTGCAGCATTTTAACGTGTACTTTGTAGTATTTGCCTATTCTGTGCCTGTTTTGAGCCTTTCATGTTGGGTTTTAAAAAATCCCAGGTATTGATTAGCACCATATATAATTTAATGATGATTCTTTTTTCAAGCACATCTTTACAGGTTCAATGGCAAGCATAGAAGAAAAATATATGAAGAATTTAGAAAAAGCATGCCTTTTAAATGAAAGACAAAATCTTTTTGCTTCATTTTTTGCAAGTTTTTGTGAAAACTCTCAAAGCTGGTTTAAATGGGACTAGAAGCTCTGGCTGTTGCAGTTGGTTTATCTTGCAATTTTTTCTAACCCATTTGCTTTAGGAGAGTCAGGTAGGAGCTGGTAATAGAACATCCATCTCCAGTGTGGTTTTCCATATATTTTCCTTAGGGAAATTTGCTACTGCAGCTGATAAACAGAATTATAAAAGCTTTGTCACACAAATCACATTATAAAAGGTTCCAAAAAACTTGACAATGTTGACAGTTGTTTTCAGCAAATGGCTGCTTTACTGTTGCACTGACAATGTTGATGTCCTTGTGCACATGTAAAAGAGCAATGTGATTAAGGCAAGCTTGTCCATGCTAGATAGGAGCCAAGTTTTCAATCTCCTCATGGCACTGAAAGATTGCTCAGCTGTTGCAGATAAGGCAAGAATAGCTAGCAGATTTCTGCCATTAAAAAAAAAAAAAAATACCCATCCTTGTCTTTGAGCATGCACCTATCGGAATTTGTAACATCTGCTACTGACCTTAAGTTCTAGATAAGAACAGCTTGTATTTGTAACTTAAATTCATATCACTTGCTTTAGATGATGCACTTCGGAAGAGATTACTGAAGTATCTTTTAAGAAGAGGTTTGTCTAGACTGCAGTCTAAAGTATGATATACTTTTGTAAGTGGTACGGTAGTGAATTATCACCATTCCTCTAGTGCCACTTACCACTGCAATTTATGCCCCCCTTATGTTGAATTTAGGCAAATAATGTATACTGTCTTCTGTTCTGAGAATATTCCATATATATATGTATGAAAATTGATGCATGTGCCCTACCTAAGACATCAGTCATCTTTTCTATATTTTTTTCGCATTATCAGCTACATGAAAAGGAGTGGAAAACTCAGTTCTTCAGCCAAAATTTTGTCAAGGGAAATGGGCCTGAGTTAACAGTCATATATTCCATCCTATTGACCCTGAATTCTTTATGTAAGATGTGAAAGCCATGGTACTCAGCAGATTTGTTGTCGTGTCTGGGTGTGGAAATAGTGGGAAGAAGCCGATTTCAACAACATAATCTTATAACAAACCCATGGGGATTTTCTCATATAAATTAATGTAGGCTTTGTTAGTCTAAACATACTCAGATTTCCACTTTTGTATCTACTAAAAGCTCTTTTGAAAAGCCTGGGTTTCAGACAAGAGCCTGAGGGGGATGAGGATGTGGATTTTGGGTTGGCTCATGGTGACCAGCTGCACACATTCAGTGTGATGCTCTGCACATTTCGAATATCTAAGATGAGTCTATGCTTCTACAAAATGATACAGAAAAATCTTTGGACTGAAGGTATCTATCGGTGGCTTTTCCTGACAAGCTTCTGCAGAGGCAGAGTGTTGTTCTAATAGGCAGCATTTGATAGTCTTTGATTACAAAACCATCATTTCTCTTCACACTTTCCATGTTCTCCAACAAACTTCTGAAACAAGTATCTTGGCCAAAAGTCTTCTTCACTTAAACAAGCCCAATTCAAGGGCAGAAAAAGGTCCACTGAATGAGGATGGAGTTTGATAGATAGAGGTTTATGATATGGTATTCTTAACAAAAGACATAATACGTGCAACCAAGGGGAGAATGAGATAATTGAAAGATGCATTCCTCATCTTAATTTTTGCATTTTCCTGTATTTTTAGACTTGATGACAGAATGTAAGCACCTTTATAAAAAATAACTTTATTATAGGAAATCATGGGCAGCCTTAGCTATGGGCAGCACCACCTATGTCTCCTATAATTGCTAGGTTTAAAATAGAAGTAACACGAGTAACAAACAGGGCCTTGCCCTAAGCAGAAACCAATATTAGTTTTGCATTTTTTGTCATTAGGGTAAAATTAGGTGCGGCAATAAAAGCTACATTGCAGGAAGATGTGTTCATTTTTATGTCAACTTATGAAATTCAAGGTGACGATGCACTTCTTTCCTCCTGCAGTCTCAGATAGATTGGTACCCCAGTACAGTGGACTTAGTAGCAGTTTAGGTCATATTTTGCCCTCAGGCTCTCTGGTTGAAAACCTAAATCCCATAAATGAAGGGCTGTAATTATCAGCTAGTAAATCTTTCTATCAGCGTTCGATCTTTAAGGTCAAGTAGAATGAAGAACATTTCAATCTGGACGTTTCAATTTTCACAAAGGAAAATCTTTCATGCAGAATTGATGGAATGGGAGTACTTCTCTCTGTACCCATCTACTCTCTGCTGTTGTGTGTTCCTCAACTGCAGCTGCATGCATTAGGAGGTCGACTCAACTTTGAAAACCTTAAGCCACATTCTTCAGAACAGTTGCTTGGTGTTGGTCAGATTTCTTTGCAGCCCTTTTTTCCATTTGGAGACACTGAGGCTGACACATAGTTTCCAAGAACTTCAGCATGTCTTCTGTCTCCTGAATCGTCTCCTGAATCCCAAATATTTCTCAAGTGGCTGTCAAAAGAATATCCAGATAATCTTCAGCCTGGTGAGACAAGCTTCGAGAAGAAAACCAGATGGCCCTAAAAATGAATAGTAATTATTTCATTTTATATTAGCTTGGTGTCTCTAATATGTGTGTACCTTAATTGTTACAGTTAGAACACTCATGAGGCCTGATGAGACTGTGAAATCCCACTGATTCTAGCACTAATAACAGCTTTTGTTGGTCAGACTGTAAATCATATTGCATAATGATTCATGTGAAAGAACAATAATGCAGCTTGAAAAAGTAAAAGATAAACAATGAGCTGAAACAAAAGAGCTTGTTGCTTTCCCCAAAACATTTTTTCATTCGTGACCTAGGAATGAAATTTCATTTACTTCCCTCCTACCCCCCTTCTTTAAGCATCCTTTACATTGTATGCTAAAAATAAATGCATTCGAAGTTCAAAATTTAAGTCCAAAATTGCTGGCTTTCAGATCCTTCATTATCCTTTCAGGCATCTGAAAATATAGGTCAAAGCAACACCACATAATTTGGAAAATTTGTTTATGGAACAAAAATGAAGGTAGATATAATTACAACCAACTTTAAATGCACTGTTTACTTTCGACTGTCAGTTCAATTTTTAAAGGACTGAAGTTTTAAACAAAGGTTATTTTCTTAATTTTTTTAATATTTTTTTAATTCTTTCAGCAAGATGAAGTGAAAATATGGCTTCGAGTGACTTAAAGTCCACCTGGGCCCCTGTCCCCTTTCCAGCAATATGAGTGAGCTTTGGATCACCACCTCATTTTGTTCTCACTGAAAACATTGTGCCTAGATACCAACAGGAAGATGAAGAGTGAAGATTGACACACAGCAACTGTAGACACAAACATACATAATGATAAATAAGGCCTGATCCTATAAGCAGTCTTGAGCAGACACAGCTCCCCTTGAGACCTCTGCTCTACCAGTTAGCCGCCATTATTTTTTTTTTTCAATTTCAGTATTATCATGGACTTTAGCTCCTCAGTATTCAAGGTGAAGTAGCAGACATAACACATTACATTCATAGTGCTTGATAATGGGAAACTGTGTGCAAACTAAAAAAGGATATATTTATTTACCAACCATACTTGAAAACAGTGAAAGAGTGAAAGGCAAAACATTGAAGAATTTTTATCCACAACTGGCAACTGAAAAAGCCAAATTTCCCTTTAAGCTAGGTTTCTCAGGCTTTGGGACAAATGTCATAACATGTTTTGTGTGAATATGTACTCTGCAATACAGAGAGAAGGAGGAAAGTCTCTACAGATGTCTGCACAAAGCTTGCATAGATGTTTTACTTCTACAGTTCATTTCCACGGGCAGAAGCCACAGAGACAGTGAAAAAGGAGCCATGCCTTTGCTGGCATTTTGAGCCCAATGGGTAGGATTATCCTCACCAGATAATGTGTTACATCTAAGCTTGCCATCTAAGTTTCTTGGTGGCAAGAGACAGGTATCTCATTCCATTTGGAACCAAGCAACCCTACTCTAATGATGCCCACTAGTCCTGTGACAGCCCAGCAAGTCTAGATAACTTACTTCATGTCTTGAAGCATACAACATACTATCAGGCAGGAATCAGATTAGAAGGAAGCAACCACCAACCAGGTTTATTTCTTGCTGCTGTGAAATCATAGAATGGTTTGTGTTGGAGGGGACCTGAAAGCTCACCCAGTTCCAGCCCCCTGCCATGGGCAGGGATGCCTTCCACTAGACCAGGTTGCTCCAAGCCCTGTCCAACCTGGCCTTGAACATTGCCAGGGATGGACATCCATTAGGTGAGCAGCCTCAGGTCATTCTCTGTCCTCAGCCTTCAGGTGCTCAGAAGCAGTAACACCTGAAGTTCAGGAGTAATGTGCTACTGCCGAGTGTGTCTACCTGTGTGTGCCATGTAGATGTTCTCCCTGACCCACTTTCCTATGCTCAAGTGCTGTAGGACTTTTCTAATGAAGCTAATAATGTGTTTCTTCAGTCAGTTCACTTTTTTATCAGTGCTGCTTTTTGAAGTTTAATCATAAGTACAGAAAATGCATGACATATTTTGAACCCCATTTCAGGGTTTTCTTCACACAGACATGCACAGTAAATAATTGAAATTAGTCAAATAATTGTGTGCCAATTCTTTTTACCCTGCCCACAAATAAACACAAACAAGCACACAACTAATGCAGGGTTAAAGACAACCTAAATTTCTTCAGCATAGCTCTCTTACCAGTTGCAGATGTATAGGACAAGCAACCTCTGATCTTTTATCAGCCATGGACTGTCCATCAGATATGCTACATGATTTAATCAAGACAGATTTGTAAATCTATTTTGAGGAAATACTATTTTTACTCAGTGATATCCACCAAACCAAGAAAAATGAGGCCAGAAGCACTTTCTGTGGACCAGAACTCCCTGTGCATGCATGTTCAAACAATGTAGACTTCATGGTCATAATGATTATTAAAAAAGTTGAAAAAAGGGAAAAAAAAAAAAGGAAAAGGTGGTATATTTCAGACTTAGCAGCTGCTAATTGAATTGTCCAGTGTGGAAAAAAAGGAGGATCTGAGGTTGTTCTTTTCCATACTGGAGAAAAGTTTTGCACACATTCAAGGAATATTTAAAACATTGATGAATTACATTCGGATTAAGTGTCAAAAATCAGTGAATTATGTGACCACTAAATCAATGTCTTGTAGACATGTCATATATTGATTGACAGTTATATGGATTTTGAGAGCCATGGACTCCATCTTTCCCAAAGTGATCAAGAAAATGCTTTCAGTATGAAGGAGAAAACTGTTTGGTAGGGTATAAGAAAATGCACTTTGCAGAACAAAAGCATGAGTTTGTGTGCTGGTAGGGAAAATAGCAAGGTAATTACTAAAAAATTCCTTTATATTTTTAAGAGGAAGCTGGATGTGAAGCTTGTTGTCCCAGATGCTTTTGAGCTTGAAAGTATCAAACTTTTTTTTTTTTTTTTGTGCAAAGCTTCAAGAATTTACTTCTCATGCTTGATTCATTTAAATCTTGAAATAACACTGTTATCCAAATCTGAAAATTATTTCCATGGAAAGCAGTGTCTTAGTCCCTGAAGAAGATACCTGCCATCCACCTGAAGCACTGTGGTGGTGACCAAGCAAAAAGATCTGAATTAGAAATCAACAATTTAAAAATACAAGATTTCTGCAGAGAAAACATGAGGTTTTTGTGTGTATTTGTTTTATCAGTCTTTATTTGATACTTGCATAATTAATTGGCTCTCTGGTGCCTCAGAAACCTGATTGTGCTTAAAATGGGAGCTTATTCACAAGAATGTCTTTGGAAGCTTTCTTCTTCAAGTATCTTCATTTTTGCATGCTGCTCTTCAGTTTTATAAAGCAATTCCAGACCTATTATGCAGCCTAGTACAGTGGGTAGGCTTCGCTGGTGCCAGGTCCTCTAAATGTCTTGACAGTACTCAGAAAAAGACGATACCCCTTGGCTGCAATCAGAGAAAGCGGCGGGGATGAAGCAGGCTGTGCTCTAATTTGCAATGCATCTCCTGGGAGGTGGTAAAAACACATCTGTGCTTTGGGCTGTGAGGGAAGGACTGTGTTTGTGGGGACATGGGGTGCTTCCAGCCTTGCAAGGCTGCTCGGAGGAGGGTTTTGGGGTCAGAGCTGCTGAATTATGCCCTGTGATACTGGTGTTCATTAGATTGGTGGCTGCTCCAGGCTCCATACTGGGAAATCCAAGTCCATCTGCTTAATGCCTGGGGGAGGGGAGGAGTAGCATATGACTTTTTGGGAAAGATCTGTGGATATACCCAGTTTTTATGGCTGATGTGAAGGGAATAAAGGTATCCACTCTACTCCTGCTCAGTGATGGTACAGATGCTGTGGTTCCCATCTGACTGGGGACAAAAGGGCTGCTGTGTTCTTCACAAACTCAGCCACCACCCCATCGCATTGGGTTGTTTTGTCAGACAATCTATCCACTTGTACCCTGCTGTAACAGCTTTGTTTGGAAAAAAGGCTTCAGCCCCAGGAATGGTTCTAATAATGATGGTGTAGAGGACAATTTCAATGACACCGTCTTGGCTCCGGTGCATGGTTTCAGGAAAATACATCCAAGCCAGAATTCAGACCATTTTAGGACCAGAGACAAGTAGTTTAGCTGACTTCCAGCTGATGGAAGGTTGAAGAGAATGCAGTACTGAGTTTCTTGACCTTCACTGAATTTCTTGGCTTGTCACAACGTCTGATACTGGCCCCCTCTGTGGGCAGCAGAGCTGGTGGGGGTCAAAATGATAGAACACATATTTTGCATTTTGTGCAGTTATTTGGTACTCTCCTGATCCATGTAAATCATCCTTTAACAGCAAACAGCAAAGTGCCCCACAGAGGAGTATTTTTATGAGTTAATAGATGAGTGGGTACTAAGTAGTGGTAGAAGACTAAATTTAAATCATCTGCCTGTGACCTCAGAAAAGGGTATTATACATACATTTACACATTTAACTCTCCTTTTTTCCCCAAGTGTGGCAAGTTGCATAGATGTATTCTGTCTGTTTACAGATGTCTTATGTTCTGTCTACCTTTTTTACACTGTTGTATCTATTTTTCAGGCATGGATCAGAGTGTCTGCTGATTATATCCTTTGTCCTGAGTGCTGCTATGTTCCATCATTGTTACCTATATGCAAAGCTTGATGTGGAGTTGTGGGTCCCAGTGCACCCAGTTTTGGTAAGGAAACTTAGCACTAATTGCCTTCAAAGATCTGCCTCACAAAGAATGGAAATGCTGCTAATTGAAATGGAAATGATTTTTTATATCAGTTGTCTGAAAGGTTTGATAATGACTTTTTTCATAGTTAAAAATGGCATGCTACAGATTTGTCTTTGTCTGCAATTCAAGGCCTTGTGACCTCACTTAAGATTTCACATCTTCAGGTGACTTCGACAAAACTATGAAGAGTCAGACTTAACATGGCTGATTTGGCTAAGACAAAGAATTACATGTCATAGAGAACTTACTTAACTTACTTTCCACTCAGTAATTTTTTAGCATAGGTAGAAAACCTTTCAGAACATCTCCATTTATAATAAGTCTGGTTTTTTTCTTTTATTCATCTGTGAATCTCCATTAAGAAGATGTAATGCATGCACTGCTTTAGTGCCTGATGTAAAATTCACTAAAGCCAATGGAGGCGTATCCACGCATCTTGCTAGACTGGTTTGAAAAAATCCTTTGCAAAGAGCATATTTTATGGCTCTGAAACAAAAATATCATAGAATCATAGAATCATAGAATAGTTAGGGTTGGAAAGGACCTGAAGATCATCTAGTTCCAACCCCCCTGCCATGGGCAGGGACACCTCAATGGAAGCTTTGCTGGTCCAAGTAAGGTGGTTTTATTAGTCTGTAGCCTAGTGCATTTTGTTAATGAGGATGCAATTTGGCCTATCTGTTACATCTGAAAAGGATATCTTGAACTGTGGTAGGTAGTACTCTATAGGAAGAAAAAAAAAGGACCCTGTAGCAACAAGAAAACCTGCTATTTTTGCATGACAATGCTACCTATTTTCATTTAAGAAATGGGATGGCACCAACCGTTTGAAAGTACTTTGCTTCTGAAAGGATCAGGCACAGTTTGGAAAGCCAAGAACTAAATTGCAATGGCTCAGTTCTTCAAACACACATCAGCAAAAGTAATTCCAGTGAATCAGGAGTACTGCTTCCTTCAATTACATTAGTGAAGAAAAGCATGTTCAGGACTGGCCCTTAGCGTTTAGCTTGTTCTTGTAATTGCAAGCGTGAAAAACAATTTAATGTGCCTTTTTGCTTATACCGTGGAAATGAGATTGGACAGTTTTCATCTGGCCCCAACAGAGTGTCAAGATTCCTTGTCTCTCCCAATCTCTGCTCATGTAAGTATGGGAATTTGAAGTCAAGCCATGCACACTGTTGCCGGTTGTTTTAAGGCCACCACATTTATGCCTTTAAATGAAAACATTTTAAAAAGTCATTATAATTATAGACAGCAGCCTTGTTATTAAATTACATCCCAGTGTAGCCTATGCAACTCAAAAAGTTTGCAGGCAGTTTAAGAACTGAGAATTTAAATGTATTTTAAAATGTGTGCACTGTGGTGCTTCTGAATAATTCTTTGCTACTAGTCAGTGCCAGCTCAGAATTTCACACTCTTGAACAGATTGACTGGTTTGGCTTGTATAATAGGTACCCTGCTATCCTGGACTACTTTGTGAGTGGGTGGAGATGGGTGCTTTTGGAAATGCCAATTGATAGCTAACCATAACAAGTCAGACTCGTGTGAGTTGAGAAGGTAAAAGCATTTATCTGAAGTAAAATGGATCTACTGAGCTGCCTAGAAGGAGCCATGATACTGGAAAGAACACTTTGCAAATCTGCCAATACCTGTTTTTGAGGCCATTCACAAGGTTTCTGTTGGAGCTTTTCGGGAGCAGCCATAGCGGTACATAAGCTGCTTGGCTAAACCTGCAGGTAAATCAGCCCTGCAGTGATGCTGTGTTGGGGGTCCGCTTATCTTAAGAGAATCGCTCTCGATGACAGAATTGAATTGCTTGTCATCCTTTTTCTTTCTAAGCAGAAAATAGTTACATGGGAAGTCTAAGAAAGGGGAATTTTTATTCAAATACACCATGTAACACTCCACTCATTTCCATGGTGTAAGCTACCAGGAAAAGACTGCTGGCTTTGAATCAGTTCTACGTACTATAACTCATTGAACAAAACTTGGTGGATTTTTGTCTTTCTGTTTGGAGAGGAAACACAGACTAGTATGTTATGCTATTTGAGGACTGACTTACTTTTTTTTCTTTTTTTCCTTTGCAAAAGGCATCAAAATACATCAATTTTTGATTAATTCTTGCATTGTAAACACTGTTAGTGGGATCTCTGTTGTGAGCAGCATCTTTGTGCTGGAGTTACTGCAATACTTCACAGCTGAAATACCTAAAGGCAAGCTTCACTCTTAGCTTAATGAGCTGACTTCTGTCAAAGTCACCTTAGCCCAACAAGTCTGATCAGAAACGTCTGCAGTTCTCCCAGGTCTTGGGAAGAGAGGCTGCTTGAGACCCTGCAGAGTACTGCTGGCAGTGCACGGCACATTCCAGGGTTTACAGGCCCTACATAATAATTCAGGCAGCTCTTGTTTCTACCGCTATGACCTGTTGCTAAGAGTCAGGCCACTATGTAAACATGAAGGACTTCAAACTCATAGTGTGCTGCTTTCCAGAGCAAGTGGTCATTTTTTCCAGTTTCCCATGACCACATTACTGCTCCGGTTTGCTGCTCAGAAAAAGACGTTGATTTGCAGCATTAATGCTAGACAGGGAAGCGGGGCTGGAAATAACAGGCTGCATTAGTACATATTATTAAATGTGCCAAGAGGATAATGTTACCTTATCCCTGGTTTCAGCACTTTAAAACACTCTCCTTATTAAAATAAAAAATGTTCAAACATTCAAAGTAGTGTAGCCAAAATCAAACTTAGGAAATACATTATTTAGCTATTAACAAGATGATCTGACTTTTAAACTCCATGTGTGATACCAATTTCTCCACCAATGTCATCCAAAATAATTTATTTTTCATTGCATTTGTGTTTCTATCCAGAAAGAGAAAGGAAAAGAAGTATCAGGAAGTGATTTACATTATGCTGGATTTTACTGCAGCTTGGCATTGTGAATGAAAATTTGGAACACTTGAAAAGTCCATAAAGAAAAAGTCAGTTTCTAATTTTCTGAAGAAAATATTCTGACATGGTGATAAGTGAGGTAACCAAAAATTGGTGGCTTAAAAAACATTCTGAGCAATTGCTGTTTCAGCTGCCCCAGTCCACATGCTGGTATTAAACCAGACTGGTGGTAAGAAACACTCACAGCCTTTCTCTACCTGAGAATATTAGCTCTCACTCAGTAGCTATTACATGCAACTGATGTGGACATTCCCAGCCATATGCATTAGTACAGCTTTTGTTTGCAGAATCAAAGATTTGCATTTAGTAGTGTGCAACAATAAAATAGGGGCTGATTTGACATCTTTAATTCACATGTAAATACAAGACAACTATCCTGAAGTTGGTGAGGTTTCTTCAGATTTATATCACTGTTGCTAAAAATAGAATCTGATGGTCTAGTTTTAGATAACCTGGAGTTTTTATAGGTTGAAACCTTGCAACCGTGTTACCTACTCCAGTGTCTTCACAAAAAGCCTCAAGCATGTTTGAAAATATACAATTAATTTTAATACTGTTTGGAAACCTTCTTTACATGTAAATATGCCGCAGCCTTCAGGAGTCTGTCTACTGCAATCTCTGATTGCAGATGGATTAATGTCTTTTCTCTCTGCAGAGCCTTTAAGATGAGCCCTGTTTATGCCACAGAATCAAGGTTTTTGTGTGTTTTTTTTTTTTTTTTTTTTTTCTGGAAAACACTTGAAGATTACCTTTAATATTTAATATTGTTCATTTTTTAACTGATTGGAGTTGTGTTGGTTTTGCTGATTCTCTTTTGTCCCAGCTACCTCAGAATCTTTCCTCACCCAGAACTAGGAAATCCCAAAGTGTTAGCAATAAAGCCAATGGAAATATTTTCCTTTTTCCCTCACACAGCAAGAAGAAAGAAGTGAGTGATGCTGGGGGAAGGGAATGCCCCTATTCATGGGGGATCCCACCAGCATGAAACCATCCGCGTGTACCCAGACAGAGCCGGTGGTCAGGGCAGCCAAGCTTCCCAGGACTAGCAATTAAGTATAAAAAGCCTGTCTTTATCCAAACAGACTGTCTATATTTTGGAAATTTCCATCACCCTTTCTTCTGAAGCCCTACTTTTCTTAAAGTGAACTGTTGCAGCACCATCAGTAATAGTTCTGCTGGTGGACAGCAGCAGTCATAAAGTCATCCATGCTAAAGAACTAAGGCAATCTATAAAGTCAACATGAGTGAATCTCACTATGAATTTGTTTGCTCTTTTTAATGGTGAGTTGTTTCTTTTCCTATTATTATTTTTTAAATTTTCTGGATTCCTTTTTTCAATCCTCCAAATTTTCCATTTTCTGTCAGAGGTCAGCTGTTGTCAGTGAAAGTTTGACATAGATGACAGCGGCCGTGGGTGGCACAGCCACCATTTGGTGTTACTCGTAATGTGAGAACACTTGAGCTTTTAAGACTTTGGTGCCTTTCGCTGGGGCTTTGGTCTGACATTCCAGGAATAGCAGGAAAGTTCCAGTGCTAGTCCTGGAAATTGGGTGGGCAGTGGGAGAGAGAAGGAAAAAAAGGGGGAGGGGGGGGGGGGGAGGGGGGGAAGGGGATTGGAATGCAGGGAAATGTTATTAAATTAACAGCACTGCAATCCCCAGTTTTTCAGAAATGGTGAACCAGACCCTCAAAAGGGAGGTTGTCTTCAGAATATGACAATCCAACCATGACCAAACAAAAAAGTAGAGAGAGAAACCCAATAACGTGCAAGTCAAAGCCAGAAATGTCAGTGGTTCATTCCATTTATTCATAATCTTTTCATTTGTCTGCTGGTTTTTCACTTGTTAGGACTCATGAGTTTTTTCAATACTTATAAGGGACTGAGACTGAAAAAATACTGGATCTGATTGCCTGAGAAAAAGACTGAGGATTTTATGGAAACCACCCAATATCCTGTGACTGGTGATAAAACTGCAAGTGCTGGCAATAGTGATTTGGATAGGCTTATTATATTAACTCGGTTTAAATAATTCAATAAATGAAACATTTTTTTTTCTTTGATTACTATTATATGCATGATTTTAAGGAAAATATTTTATCCTCAGTGTGGTTTTCAGCTAAAGTGGTGATTAGCAACTTTTTTGTGTCGTTCAAGCATTGGAGTGTTAAAATGTACACTACCTTCTGCAGATAAAATGAAGCAGGCAGGTAAAAAAATAGTGTATTTCCTACAGCAGAATAAAATGAAACTATTCAGTGTGTTTGGTAACTGTTATGTGTTTTATCTATTCAAAATTTCAATTTTGGAATGTTTTGTTCAGATGCTTGTCTTTATATCTTAAAGTAATTCCATTAAAACCACTTTAATATGTCGAGGGACATCTTCAAAACCTGAGAGGCTGAAGACCTCAAAACTGGCCATCAAACATGTGAGGCAGGGGACTCACATATTGTGAGGCAGGGGACTCACATATTGTGCGGCTTCACAACACACAAGCTAAGTCTGGATAAAAGGTGCTTTAGGAGACATAAGCTTACAGTGTTGGCTTTTAAACAGTAGTTTCAGATGTGTATGTCTGTATTTTCTACCTCTTGAAAGGGAAAGTAAACTGGGAGGAAAGGAAACAAAAGTAAGTAAAATGCACACTTTTTTGGAGATTCATGTAAATAAAATATGTTTATACCCTCAGGAAGCTGTTTTCCCTGCTGAAGTGGGAAGTCTGCTTGCTGCCATGGTTCAGTTAATTACTCGTGGCAATCCCTGTGTGTCCTACTAAATTGGACCCTACCAGCGGTCCAGGTCATGTAAACACATCTTCTCTATTACCTTTCCACCACATCACACCATGCTTGGAGATTGCCCCACAATCAAACCATCCTAGTATGGTTAGGAAGGAGGAAAGCACAGGCACTGGTCAAATACTCTGTATCCTGTTATATTAGGCAGGAAAAGTGTGCTGGTCTCAATATTGTCTTAATACATCTTCCAAGAAGTCTGAAAAGGAGAAAAGTCACTGAGTTTTAGCTAATCTCTTCCTCCATGTGGCAGTTGTACTTCTGGTAGTTTAGGGGAGCTGTGATCACTACCCCAGCAGATGGATCCTGTCATGGTCTTGGTGTTGCCTTTGTGCTTGAGCTGATGACCCTTGCTGGGTTGACCCTGAATATTCCAACATAACTTCTTTCTGGAGAAAACACTGGCAGAAGAAATAGGCATTAAGGAAATAGAGATATGAAACAGTGCATGCATAAAGTAGATGAGATAGTGAAAAGAGAAATTGACTGAAGGACTTGGGGGTGTTGGCTGACAAGCAGCTCCCCATGACCCAGCTTCAGTGTGGGCTTGAGCCCAGAACGCCCCCGTGTGCTGGGCTGCATCCCTAGAGCATGAGCAGCAGGTCGAGGGAGGGGATTCTGCCCTTCTGTTGCTCTCTCTGGGGACACCTCCCCTGCAGTCCTGCATCCAGCTCTGGGGCAACAACACAAGAGGGACATGGAGCTGTTGGAGCGAGCCCAGAGGAGGCCACGGAGATGCTGCGAAGGCTGGAGCAGCTCTGCTCTGGAGACAGGCTGAGAGAGCTGGGCTTGCTCAGCCTGAAGAAGAGAAGGCTCCTTAAGGGGAGACCTTAGAGCAGCTGCCAGTGCCTAAAGGAGCTACAAGAAACCTGGAGAGGGCCTTTGGACAAGGGCCTGTAGGGACAGGAAAAGAAGGGGGAATGGCTTTAACCTGACAGAGGGGAGACTGAGATGAGCTCTTAGGCAGAAGTTGTTCCCTGTGAGGGTGGTGAGGCCCTGGCACAGGGTGCCCAGAGAAGCTGTGGCTGCCTCACCCCTGACAGTGCTCAAGGCCAGGTTGGATGGGGCTTGGAGCAACCTGGTCTAGTGGAAGGTGTCACTGCCTGTGGCAGGAGCTGGAACTGGATGAGCTTTAAGGTCCCTTCCAACCCAAACCATTCTATAATAGTATGATTTTTGTTTGCTTGAATAGAATCTTAGCCCAAAATTAGCTTGTTAGGGAGATTGTTTTCATGGGTAATACCCTCAACCTATTAGGAGGGAAGGAAGGAGAAGTGAGAAACAGCAGTTGTGGCAGCTCTGGAGCAGGGCCCAAACATCTAAGGGGACCAAACACTACTGATGACTCCTGGGCGCACGGTGCATGGGCTTCATCTTTCCACTTCAGTCCTGGCACAGCTTCTGGGGCAAAGAATGGTGCTGGCTGGTTCAGACCCAGATCCTGGAATTATAAAAATCTTCTTGGCCTGGCAGGGTGGCTAAAAGTAGTGAGCACCAAGTGTATCAGAGGATGTGGAAGACAGTCCAGGCTTCTAGCATTTACTCTACTCATTTTAATAATTTTATGGCATGCCTTTCACACAGCATTGCCCTAAAGAAACGTAGCAGTTCTTGCTGTTTTTTGCAGTCAGGTCTCCTAAGCCCTGCTAGTTTTCTAGACCTGTATAACAACTGCAGCTAGCTGCTGTGAGAAACAACACCTTCTTTTCCTCTCCTCCAGTGGTCTGGGATATATCGAAAAAAAAAAAACCCAAAAAAGCCAAAAAAACAAAACCCCAACAAAACCCATACTGCTACTGACTGTGACCTACAACTGGAGCTGGTGCCAGGAGCTGAAACCATGATTTCTTTAAGTTATGAAATACTTCACATAGCCTAATGCCACAGTAGTGACCTTACTATGTTTTTTCTGAGCAAGTTAAAAAAAGGGGGGGGCAGGAGGTGGGGGAGGGGAAGAATGGTGGAAAACCAGTATTTTAAGTGTCAAATTACTAAATAACAGAAATGGGATTTTCTGACTTAGATGTTTAAGAAAGGTTTGTGAAAGAGATGAATATTAAGCCAAACAAATATTTGGCTTTGCTGCAGCTGGCTGCAGGAATGTAAACTCTTTTTTTCAGTGACTTCAGCTCCTAATTTAAAAGCTCGGGGTTTTTAGCAGTTAGCAAGAGACTATATTTGGCCAAAAAATTTTGCTGGCTTTACTTAGATGCTCGTCACATTCAAAACAATACTCCTTTATCAAAAAACAATAGTCTGTTTTATTCACAGCACATGTAGAAGTTGGATCGTCCACCAAATTCCACTTTCTTCTCTTGCAATATGTCTGCTGCTGGCTAATGAGCTGCAACAGTGCCTGTGCTTCATTTTCTGCAAATTAAATTTATGCCTCGCAGGAATTGTGGTCTGGTCGTGGCACTGCTTCTAGGTATGGGTGGGGTTTGTTTCTTCAGTCAGCTCTTGGTTAGCCACATGGGTACGTGCTGTCGCACCACACAACAAAATCTTCACTATAATGAATGGTTTAAGTAGCCATCCACTCCACTAGAGTGGATCGCGTTTAATTCACTTTGTGTTTACAGCGCTCCCTTTCAAACGGTATTGTTGGCACACACGGGCATTTATACAACTTTTATTTTAAACTATTTATTCAGAGTTGGGACTTCGGCAACACTCGCTGTCAGATTTTTAGTGCATGCTTAAAACCGAAGTTCTAAAAATGTAATGTTTCAAAGAAGAGGAAGCAGACAATAAACTTACACACTGGGGAGTCTATTCTCTCTCTGGATGTGATGGGAGCCACGCACGCTGCTGACGAAGGAGTCAGCCTTGTGAAGCACAGTGTATGCATCTGTGTTTATACAATTGTGCTTGATCAAAACCCGTTGAGAGCATGTGCAGTCTTCAGACTTAATGTAAAACCAACAGTCTGCTGAGAGAAAGAAGATTTTGAATTTCAGCTTGCTGCACTCCCATGGGAAAGATCTGATGGGATATTCCTTTGCTCTTGGTTAGGCTTAGATGTGGTGTCAACCTTTGAGGGAAATGAAGTAAACAAAAGGAGGTGTGCAAGAAAAGTAAAAAGAGAAAATGTCTTTTGCTTATCCACTGAAAACAGGGTTAATCCAAAAATGGCTTTCAAAAAAATCTTTCTTCAAAACCAGCAGGAGAAATCCACCTTCCACTTTTCAGTAAGAGCTTTCAGGCTTGTTATAGGGCAGGAGGAAGCATTATTTGGTCAATAAATGAAAAAAAATCTTCATAAAAAATGGATATTATGAGCTGAGCATTTACTCTCTGTGCCCCAGTTCTCTATGGCTGGTAGAAGAATAAATGGCAAATTATATGAGGAACAGAGAATACATTATGACTACAGGAACAAAAGTTACCTTTAATGAAGGCAAAACGTGGCCTGAAATGTTTTGTTCATCTTTTTTATAAACCTATGTAATTTCCCTTGTCTTCCCCCCACCATAAAAGCACTATCTCAAAGCTTTAGTTTAGAAAGGCACTGGTGCATACATCCCTGCAATAACTGAACAATGTGGAAATATAATGAAGGAAAAATCCGTCTTCAGGATTTGGCTTTTCACGCTTCTTGCAAGTTACAGTAACAGCCATCAAATCACTTGGCAAAACTCATACTCCTCCCTTTCTCCTGAGACTCCAAAATTAAAATTTAAATTTTTACAACATGTCTGTGAAATAACAGGGAAACACATGAAATGACATAACCACTCTTCACTCAGGAATTCAGTGAGGAAATCAGCAGTAGATTTCAGCACTCTTGACTCTCCATCCAGTTTTGTGACTTCTAGGGCTCTAGCCTTTAAAAAGCTTACACCCTTAATGATATATACACTACAAGCAGTTCTGCATAAACTGGCTTATTCGTAGTGTGAGAACAGTTAAAAGCTTGAGTGAAAGTTGAAAGGAACTATGTCAACTTCCTCTCTGGTACTAAATGCAAAGAAGCATTAAAATAGAATAATAAAAATGAAAGAAAATAAATAGGTACATGCTAACACATATACACGTGCATTTGTGCATATATACATATATATACACATATACATATATATACACAAATATGTATATATAAGTGTTAGGCTTGAAAACTCACAATAATCCCCACTGTATAATTCCACTATGCTCTCACATTTAAATAACTGTCCTTTTATCTGAAACAACAGAAACTGGACACAAAATAAATTACAGCTTGTCCTTTCAAAGGGCCTCATATTTTAGGCTAGTGAATGGAAAATGGGGAGTTAGCCTGGGGAACGTAGAATGATCTTTACAGTATAGGCTATAGAGTGGGGTGCTGACACAGATGTGGCATCAATGTTTCTGGATGGGTCCTGAAAGACAGGAATACCTCAACAACTGTGTATGCAGTGAGGCAAAGGGAAAATAAGTGAATTTTACTTATGCACAATATAACTACATAATTACAAATGGTGATGTAGTTCTCTTATTGAAAAGCTAGTGAAGGGAAAACATCATGAAATAATTCATATTACATAATAATATTATAATACTAATGGTGGCAATGTAAACAGTTGATAATTGACCTATATAGGACTTTTCATTGCTTGTTTTCTAGGTCCCTACAGAGGACGAAAGTAATATTATCCTAACAACATAATCAGATGCCTTTCGGGAGTTATTTACGGGATGTTCCTGTCTTAGAGCTAGTGCTTAACTCGTTTGGATGTTACAAATCATGATGTTATTTTCTGTTTCCACTTTGAAATGACTTTGAGAATACAAAGCCTTTGCAGAAGTGCAAAATCTTATTACTATCAGTTCATCATCATTCACAATGAGCCCTCCTCTTTCTGTGAAACCATTGGAGGTAAAATTATTGCCAGACATATTGCAAAGATGTGAAGGGGCAGGAATGCAACGATGTAAAGAATGCAAAAAGTGTAATTTGGATGGCAGCAATTTTCTTTTAATTCTAGATTACCTTTATCTGTCTAATTATTAAGAGTATCTACATTCCTATTCATTTCCTTGACCTGCATCAAGGCCATGCCTATAATGCTGTGCAAGCTATTTATGAAAAAATCAGTAGGGTGGAATCTAATTGCCAGAGCTGTGAGTGGACTTTCAAGTGGTTGCAGAAAAGTGCAGGTGGTCAACACTGAAAAAGTGTCATTGCCAAGCATTTTACCTCATTTATAAGTTGTACCAGAAAGCCATTATGGCAATGAATCCCTCAGCCCTTACGGCCGCGAAGTGGGGAGGGTATTGCTGAGCAGGTTGCAGGAAATTAATTATGTGCTGGCAGGCAATTCAATATAAGCAATGTGAAGAGAGGTGGTTTTTTTTCTTTCGTTTTTTTTTTTTTTTTTTTTTTTTTTTAAATGGGAATGATTCAAATGAAGGTGTTAATGTAAACTGGTTCATAATAACAGTACAGAGATTTCTGCAAATGTGCATGTGCGCTTTGGTGTTATTTTCAGTTATTTTGCAGTCACTCTTCCTCAGGTGGTATAAACTGTGTCTACATGTGAAACACAGTTGCTCCTGCAATAATCCAATATTCCTCATGATTATTTCAGTGGTGGCTATAGAGGGCTTTAAGCTGGACCGTCCTACAGAAATGGGCCAGTGTTGGCTAGTGCTCAAAAATAACAGGAAGCTGAATTTTCCATTTTTGCTTGCATTGCCCTGTGCGATATAGTACACAATTTAGGACGCTGGCATCTAAAAATAGACCTGGGCTTCTTCCAAGAGAGTCAGAAAGTACTAACCCTGTTAAAATGCCTTTCTGCAGTATAAAGCAAAGGTAAACATTCAAGTAGGGCTCTTTGTACATAAATATTTTCTAGTAGAGTCTAAGGGATTCGGATCTCAGGACGACAAAAAACAAAAAAACAAGCAAAAAACCCAAAAAACAAATGCACCAAAACCCAACTAAACCAAAACCCAGAGAAATGAGCAGTATACTTCTTGCTTCTAGTTTTAATTTTGGAGAATTTTGAAAGCAAGTTTTTTACTGAATTCAGGGTTTATTTAAAAGCCAACAAAAACAGGTTTTAAGAGATACCATGCTGCAATAAAAAATAAACAATTTCCATGTAGACTTTCAGTTGTTAAATTATTTTATGTCAAAAGCTAAGAAATGAAATACTTCTAAATATAGTGCATTGGAATTTTCTTATCAGTTTATTTTTTAGAAGCTCTACACTTAAGAGCACCATAGTAACAGCTCTACAAGCTGATTCTTCATTACAGTTATCCATTGAGAGCTTCACTGAAGACATTTCCTCTGGGATCAGAGAGACTAAAAATCAATTCTGATAATATTAGAACAAATTTAAAGAGCAAAAAGCCCTAGAAAGTATGTGATGAATAAATAAGGAGATCTTTATTCCCTGTGTAATCTCTTTCACCTCTTTTCTTCTTTGTTATGCTGTAAACAAATGCTTTCTGGTTGGAAATGTTAACAGCTTTTCATTCCTTCAAAAGGTTTTGTAAAACTGGGGCTGAAATCATTCACTCTGAATTATGCAAGCATTTAAGGTACACAAGTATTTAAGTTACTGAGCTACAGTATTTACAAAGCAGACTGTGAGAAGGTCAAAGTAATGAAGATATTGATGACATCTGTGCCAATCATTTATAGTTTGAACATGTAGGTCTGGGGTACATTTTCCTTGTAGGCTTAAATGTGTGTTTATGGGTGAAGCAGAATATCATTTACCTCCTACGAAGAAAGCCTGAGGGTTATGATGATGAAGGCAGCATGCTAAGCGGAAGTCCAGCCATAGCTCCAGTCCCACACCCTAATGAAGAGGGACTCTGTTTTGCATAGCTGAAGCAACCTCACTCTGCAACCACTTGCTCCAACACCAACAAAGTCTACCCCAAGCCTTTTGATTTAACTTTTTGCGTTTATTATATGAGGTTGTCCTAATTAGGTGCTATCAACAGCTAAGCAACGTATCATGTGCTGGAGACCTGCTCAGTGCTTCTGGAGGGGTGCCAGCAGAGGTGTTGCACTCCACATCACCTCGTCATCAGCTGCAGATCTCTTTTTGCAGTACCAGCAGCAGCTGCGCTAGACAAAATAATCTTAATTCTCACATGTACTTTTCCTTTAGGAAACAGCTCACACTGAATAACATTTAAGGTACAGAATGCCACTAAACCTGAGCACGGTTCTGCTGGGAAAACAATGCATTAAATGTTTTCTGAAAATAAAGCACAAATTTGCCATTATTTGTGACTTTAACAGTCAGTCTTCCATCCTGCCATGTACACTTAGTCCAGAATGACAACCAGAAAAGACCTGCCAACCTTGAAGTTGTCTGGGGGATGCTCAGGAATGTCTCAGCCTGTGTGCAGGCCCTATAGCAGGACACAACATCAGTTGGGGTGTCAGCACTTCTGATGGCAGACCTGCAGAAACAGGAGAAAGGTGGTTGTCATTTATCTCACTTTCTCCAGATGTTTCTTTGCTTCACTTTTTAACACTGTTTTGTCTGAAGGGAGAATGAGATACAGCTTTCTGATGGACTCTGCTTCACAAAGGGGTTGTACTGCAGTAGCTGGAGCCAGGCAAACCCCTGTTGAGACAGAGCACTGCTGGTTTGGGATGCACAGACGGCGCAACTTCCCAGCTTCCTGAAATCCTGATGCAATAGTTTCTGAAAGTACAGTTGGCTTCAGAGGGAGAACAACCAAGTCCTTTGTAATCCTGCGTGTGAAATCCATGTGCCCGCTGTGGCCCTGGGCCATGAGATAGCTGCAGAACCATGAGGGCTGGCTCTGAGGCATTACAGGGCACAAACCCACTCAAGCTTGTCCAAAAATTATGTACAGGTTAACTTTGCAAGCCTGAGCATCACCTGCCAAAGCACTCTACATTTCTGCTGCAGCAGATATTACCTTTCCTGGAGCTTACCTAAGTCTGGTGTAAAGAAATAAGATTCCCAGTGTATTGCATAGCTTAAAAAACAGGTATAAATACAATCCCAGGGAGGGGAAACATAGGGTATGGGGGCTTGGAACAGGAGTCTCTGAGGCTGGCTTTGTTTTTAGAGTGAATGGCACTGTGCCTAACTCTGCACACCTATTAGTAGAAAATACTACACTAACTCACATAAGCTCTGTGAGGTAGTAGTTTGTGAAAGTGAAATAATGATATCAAGGACAATCTGGTACTCAGTGTTACAGTGAAGGCTTGTGTACCTAGGTGGCTGCACTGAGATTTGGGTTATCTGTTGCACACTAGATTGTAGGTAGGTTGGTTGTTTTTATCAGCATGGTGCCCAAACCCAAGGGTGCTGTATGTGTTTCAGGGTGCTCCTGCCCCGGAGGTGCTCGGCCCCCTGCAAAGTCAATGGTCCTTGTTCTACTGAATCTGCAGTCAAGTGAAAGACTGATGCAACAAAGACATAGAAGATGATTACAAAATCAATTTGAAGTGCATTGTGTCTTTTCAAGGCCAGGTTGGACAGGGCTTGGAGCAGCCTAGTCTAGTGGAAGGTGTCCTTGCCTGTGGCAGGGGGTTGAAACTGGATGAGCTTTAAGGTCCCTTCCAACACAAATCACTCTGTGATTCTGTGCTAATTCACTGTTTTATGAATTAAAGAATAATGTTGAAATGATTATCCCTGTAAGGACTGCAGGAAATGCAGGTTACTCTGTCTCCTTCAAAGCGTGTAGAGATATTTGAAAAATAAGAAAACCTTTAAAATGCCTACAAGGTTTTTAAAATGAGTGTATGCAAAAGCTAGATTCTAAGAAAAGACCTGAAAGGGAAGATATAGATGCTGCGCACAATTTTATTTTAATACTATTTAATGTTGGTAGGAACAGTGAAGAGTAAAATCTGGATTTTAAACCTTTTTTTGACTTTGTCTCCATACAACCTCCTATAAAGAAAGGGCTATTAATATTTAACATTTCTATACTCCACTTGGAGATATAATCTATATCTGATGAGATACTGCCACAATTAAGCAAAAACCCAAATTGAGTAGTGACAGTTATACCAGCAGTTCAAGACCAGAGTGGCCTCTAAATGATGTAGCATTTATACTTTCGAATTATTAAATATGATTTTTTCAGGATATAATTTTGCAGTCCCTCTCATCTGGACATCTGAAAGCACATCTCAAAAAATTCAAGTTACTTTAATAAGGAATGAATGAGGATTCAGAATATACCAAGAAATAGTGCAGTATATACTGTAAAAGAAATATAATGAAATGAGGGAAAAGAAATAATAGCAAGATGTGGAATTGCCCGAAGTCGTGGTTCTTTTCTCCCAAATCCATTTTTAGTCCTTGACACATATAAAGGTGGTGTAATACCTCATGTGAGCTCAGAGGGATGGTTAAGTAATGTTATTTTGAGACGCAACTTCAGTACGTACAACTAAGTACCCTGTGCAATTTTCCAGAATCATACACAAGGAATTAGTAATTTCTGGGCAGCAAAAACTTACCAGGGGCAGGACAATGTCAGCACTTTCACCACAAAATCACCATTGTTCAGCAGACCAAGAAAAGGTTTGAGTCATTTGAGTCTGAAGGAGTGGCAACCATACAAGATGGAAAATAAAAAGAAAATTTCCAGCCATTTTCTTGGTTAGAAACATTAATGCCAAAGGAAAGGGAAATTTGGCTCTTTGTCCACACTTTTGAAAGCCTTGAAATGAAAAGACAGTGTTGGCTATTATCATACTCCGAGCCTACAGAACAGAAAACTGAGGGCAGCTCCATCATTATGTGAAAATGAGGCAATAGTGGGTTATGGCCCTTCACAAAACGCTTTTGAAGTGGGCAACCCTGTGCAGAAGAACAAGCCTGACAGGATCGAGTGAGGGCAGCCTTTTTCACCTGGGGCTGAGATACCTCTATACAGGCTCTTGTTATTTAGGTTCAGAAGACTTCTGCTGAAGCTGGACACTGCTAGCTGGAGTGCGTGGATCAAAACCATGCAATTATTTTGGGGCCATTGTGGATTGGTTATGTTCTCATCCATGGGCAGCTGTTTGAGTTGGATGTTTACTTTGAAGCCAGTTGTGAGCTGTATATCACTCCCCTGGATAGTGGAAAACATTATTTGCTGCTTCTTGGTGATCATTTTGGGTTTGGCAGAAGGCGAATTGCCACATGTAAGGCTGTGTAAAGTCAACTACAAGGTTGCTAGAGAGGGACTCTTCATCAGGTACCGTAGTGATAGGACAAGAAGAATGGCTTTAACCCAATAGAGGGGAGATTGAGATGAGATCTTAGGCAGAATTTCTTCCCTATGAGGGTGGTGAGGCACTGGCACAGGTTGCCCAGAGAAGCTGTGGCCGCCCCATACCTGACAGTGTTCAAGGCCAGGCTGGATGGGTTTTGGAGCAACCTGGACTAGTGGAAGGTGTCCCTGACCATAACAGGGGTTGGAACTGGGTGAGCTTTAAGTTCCTTTCCCAGCAAAACCAGTCTGGGATTCTGTGAACTATGTCCTGCAGGAAGAAGCAGGAGACTTCAGTGTTACATTCTGAAACAGTATGACTGAGCAGCACACACCTCCTCACAGAACAAGGCTGGTATAAATGGCTAGAGGATAAAATCCCCCAAATCACTTCTAAATAAAGGTGTTGAGCTGTTGTACTAAGCATCACATGCAAAAAAACCCTCTGCAAATACGTATGTCAAGAAGACAAACATGAAGCCAGCCACGGGCTGCAGAGGAAGCTTCAGATGCTGTATTTCTGCTTTTTCTTTTTGCTGGGTTTCCCCAGGACTGAGCTATACAGTGTCACAAGGATTAGCTTATCCTCCCCATATAGCTCTCCAATGAGGTGTGAATACCTTAGCACTGATGCACAGTCCGTTTTCACTGGTGTTTCATCTGTGTTTTGTCATGCTGGGAGAAATGAGTCTTTGGGCATTTCTGAGGACTGCTGTGAAGAGCATAGGCATGTTTCCTCATCGTTTGGTCATGAGGTGTGATGGGGTTCCTCTTTCATGCAGTGCCAACCTGATTTAGGGGAGTCTTGTATAAGCATGAAGAAGTATGCTGTGTTCTTGTTAGTGTTGACTTTGTGACTTTGGCACTTGCAGGGATATGTGAGCCTGAGCAGAGGCTAAATCATGGGTGCACAGAAGTAGCAAAGTAATTTAGTGAAGAAAAAGCCTCTTCTGACTTTCCTTTTTACACATTTTGAAAGAGAAGGAGTAAGGTTTCTCTCTCATGCTACTTTAACATTGTTAACAAGGTGACTGATACCAGCACAGTGAAACCCAGAGAGGAATACCAGAAGTAGCTGCCATTAGCAGATACCATTGGCTTGACAGGACAAACACAACCCACAGACCTCCCTACAGTTGAAAACCACTGCTGTCCCTGAATGTGTGACATTAGGTGTCCTGGGGAAGAGTTTTACAAATCCCTCACCCTCTGATCAGACTTGGGGTGTCAAGGGGTATAGCATTTCTTCTGTACCACGTGAGCTGCCCTTTTGCCTTTAGTCCTTTGAGCAAGAGTTACTGGTAGCTATTATATGACAGTGGGTGTCTGTAAAGCAAGTATCATAAACTTAGTTTTATCCTAAAATTGACTATAGCTTTATTTGGAGGAAAAATAAAAGTCAGCTTGTGGTCTTTAAATGAGATGGTATGCTCCTGGAATGCTGCTTCCTCTCTTCTGCTTTCAGAGCACCTCCTAGCCTCTGCTCATCTTTCAGGGAAGCTCTCCATTCACTAAGCCCTATCTCCTCTGAGACTAAAGCAGCTCAATGATGTCTTTACACAAAAGCTTGCTTTCATCTCAGACCATACACATACAACTGGGCTAAACTGCCATACCTGATATTACCCTGGTTCTGAAAAGCTCTGCTGGAATAACATGATCCCTAAAGCAATTTAGTTGGAAGAGTCAGCGCTTTGCTTATCGTATCTGCAAGAACCTTATCTTCCAATACACTGCTGTTTGCTGTGTGTGGCTGCTGCAGTCCCCATAGTAAGTCTACTGTAACGGACAAGCAGTTGCCACTGCCTATGTCTTCACTAATTACCATTGCTTTTTATACGGAGAAGATGCATGTTGGATGGGCTGCAAACATGCATTAGTTAAAACTCTTGCAGCCCTCCATTCACACAGTTAGAGTGACTTGGGTGCTGCATATGTCTGCTGGCTCCCAGGAGGCTTCCTAGCAGGTGATGTGGCTCTGTTTTCCCATAGGAATTCCACAGAAACACATGCTGTGTAATGTAATACTGTGCTGTTCCCTCTCTGAGTCTATAATTTACTGTTGTGAGGAAAAAAAAAAGTAGAGGTGCTTTAATACATTTCTATACTACTTAATTAATTAGTAGTTAATATATTTAATTTATTAGCTGGCTTAAAAAAGATGTAGTACAGCAATGCAAATCAGTTCTGCTCTGATAAACAAAGGCACTTGTACATTTCCACCTTGTGTGGATAACCTCATATACATCTCCCTTAAAATCACAGAGATTTCAGGAGGACTGGGGTGCATCCGTGTCCACTGAGACAACAAACACAAGCCTTCGGGTGAGGCTTGAATCCAGCAGGAATGGAAATCTTTAACCATTGCTTCGGTCATGGAAAGAGATTGAGCTCTCAGCTCTCAGATGTCTGTCCCTGTGCACACAACAACTGCATGCCTCCTAAGCCTCTGTCCCCTCCCCCTGCCCCCAAGCAGTGGCAGTGCAGGCAGTTCTTAGCCCTTGATTCCTGATATGCCAACATATGTTGGCAGAGCTCCTCTTTGCACAAATTTAAATTTCTCTTGGGAGCAGGTTTCACTGGTCTGAGAAAGTAACAGACTGTTCCCTACTTCCCTCTGCTACATCTGAGTATATACCCTCCTGGATCCTGTGCATTGGCTCTGATATAAGTATCATATCTACAGCCATGACATACAACCAAGCTTCAGAACTGCCCCTTGTCCAAATACCAGTACCATTTGCCAGTGTCATGCTTGACATCAAGTTTTGGAGAAGGAAGGATAAAAGCCTAAGTAAAGCAAAGGTTTTAATGTGGATATTTGTTTCTGTGGCTTTGGGAAACCCAGCAGCATGTTATGTGTTTTACATTTCCAAGTCTATAAAACAGCAATGCTCTCTACTTGCACTTATAGGAAGCAGCAGGTAACACATATGTGCGACCCCTGCACGCAGTTTGAGGTATGGTACGTTGTACTGCTCATGGTCAGTCTTCACTTCCAGCTGATCCTGTCCTTACCCTAAGACCAGCTCTTCCACTATACAAGGAAGAGTATGCAGAGGTTAAATGCCAGCTTTTATTCAGGAATTCCCTCCTCCTCTCAGCTGTTGGTGTTCTGTCATGGTCAATCTCCTTTGGCCTTCTACCTCTTTAAAGTATATTAAGGAAGTATTTCATTAAAATGCTGCAATATCTTTGTGGCAGTTTGCTTGCAAAAGCAGTGTGGGGATAGTTGGATTTGCTTTTACTCTTCTGGAAGCTCTGCCTAAAAGCAGTGTCTTCCTTACCTGTATTTCCAGATACTTCAGCATCACTTTATTCCATATCAGTTAGTAATGATAAATATTACTGACTAATAATTAGTAATATTGTGGTGCAGTTAGTAAACTGCATCACAATAATGATGCATTTTAATAGGTAACTGAAAAGATAGCTGGGTTAGAGCACAGTTGTATGTAGAAAATACCTCTGCATTGTGGCAATGCTGTATGGCAGGATGCAAAGCTAAAATCCACATCCATGTTATGGAGTCATAGGAAAAGAGAGTAGGTTACAAAAGAGGGGGCTACAATCTGAGGAAAAAGTGCAGAATCACTTGCTCTTGGAAAATTTACAGCTTCCTCAAATGAGGGGTTTAGTTATGCCAGTGGAGTTAGATTCTGATAAATGTAGACTAAGTAGGTTCACAAATTTGGGTTGTCAAAATAAGTCATAAGTAAACACCTCATGCCAGTTTCAAAGGTCTTGTGGGGAGATTAGCTGGTGCTTATAAAGTGACTGAGGAGAAGAAAAGGAAGAGAAAGAGACTGCTTGAAAAACTTCAGCAGAGCTCCAAGCCCTGATGAGCAGCTCCCATGGCCTGCCAGCATTTTGCTTAGGCTGTGTGAGATTTTTTTGGCGCAATGCCTCCTGCTTCCTCTTGCACTTTGAGGACATGAAGGAAGGTGCGGGCAAGGGAAAACCTTGTCAGATAAAATCTCGCAGAAGGGTTGAAGCTGAGAGAGTAGCTGTACTCCGTGTGCTGCTTGGCCTAAATTCTGCACAGTCGTCAGCTGAACTTGCCAACCTCTGTATGTGCTCAAAGCTCAGATCATGTACAGCCGGTGTTTTTGCAGGAGTAGGGTGAGGATCGGGGGTGGGTGGGTTTTCTTTTATTTTCCTTTTTTTATTTTGTAATTATAGAGGTAAATGACGTTTCTCCAGTGTTTTGTCAAAGCTGGCAGATCAACGAACGGACGCTCGCTCGCATCCTGACAAGCAACCAGCAATCAAATGTTTTATTTCCCTAAAATGGGATATCCATTTTCCTTGCTTTACCTTTTTGAAAGGGTCTGTAAAAGGTCATGTTTGCAAAATTAACTCAAGACTGTTATTAAAAACAAAAGCTGTATTATCAATCTGACAGTCCTTCTTTGGACCTGACACCAATTTCCTGATTCAAACTTACTACTGGGAATAGATTCATTGAGATTATTATATATAGATTAAGATAATAGATTCATTGAGATTATTGATTATTGGGAATTGACTCAGTGGGACTGAGTGTCACAAGCTATTCAGGCTCCGCAAGCGTATCTGAGTCTGGCCCATGATGATTCCACCCTTTCTCTGTACATCAGCCTTGTAGAGAGATCTTGTACACTTTTAGCTTTACCAAGCACTTCCAGCATCCCTGGATATACTGTGAAAAAATGTTCAGGCATTTTTGTTACAGCATCCTTTTTCCCTGAAGAGAAATTGGCTGTATTGCAATACATTTTTTTTTTTTTTGCCTTAAGTAAATAGATATAGTTTATATCTTCTGGCAGGAATAAGAAAGCAAAAATAAAACAAGCCCTCAAATTCTTGGCAAGATCTTCCAGGGTTTGATCCCTTGGCAGAGCTCTGTGGTTTGGCTTTCCCTCTTCTTTTAGTATTGTGTGTGCATGCCTCATTTTCTTTGATTTCATAGCACTATTTATGTTTATCTGCTAGCTTTTGTCTCTGTTGCCAATTCCTTTTCCTTTTCCTTTTTAAGATGCTTCATCTACTTGACTACTAAATGCCCTCTATTCCATGCAGTTGGGATACCTTATTTTCTCAGTGTCTACTCCTCAGGACAAGACTCTGTGCCACCCACTTCTGCTGTTTTTTCCCCTCATTTCTGTCTTTCTGTTTCCCAATATCCTTTTTTGCCCCTGTAACTCTCTCAGTCCTTGCTTCTACTGCTGTTTTTTGGGAAGCTGTTGTCCTCAAAGTGGAGCTCACTCTTCTTTTGATTTGGTTTTTCCTTTTTTCCTGGCTTTTTAACTTTTTGCTGTTATTAATAATTCTGTTCTTGGCACAATTAATACTATTTATTTTTGTGTTACCTTAACAAATCCCAACATTTGGTTTCATTAGATGTTTTGGATCCCATGGAATCATGGAAACCAGTCTTGCTACTGGTTTACAGAACACTTCCAGGTTTTTTGATGAAACTGGCAGCGGCAACAATATCTCTCAGCAAATTTTCTTCACAAAAATAAAACATGTATTCTCAGTTAAAGATTTTTGTCACTGAAAAGGATTTTTGGACCACAACAGGGAATTTGATGTTTTGACAGTAGATAAGTTATGACAGAATTTCTTAGTGTTACGTTGAAGACCTCTGTGGAAATAGTCCTTCTGGGCTCACTACTGTTTCCTCTGAATTCAGCTGTTGATCTCTCCTTGATTGAATGGGAGCAGTGTTGGATCCACAGCAAGGGACCTGGAAAACAGTTTTCAATATGGGTATTTATAAGCCTTTTATAAACTGCAGGAGTTCACAGCTTTGTGAAGCTTGAGGCTGCTTGATTTCCAGCTCAGCTGATTCTGGAGTGGGGATGGACAGATAGTCAGGGATGCTAATCTTATCAGTCTTCCCGGTTTAACTTAGTTTTTAGGGGAAAAAGAGAAATCTCTTTTGGTAATGACAGTGTCTATCCATGGAAATGCACTGATTTAGTGGTGAGCTGCTTTTGCAGAATACAATCTGGATTTTTAGAGCTAATTCAATTCAATTTCACTCCAAAGTGTGTTACAAATATTATTCAGTTTGGTAGACATTGTTCTAAAAGACATTTTGACAAATATACTGGATTTAATAGAGTTTAATGGAAATAGTTAAACATATATTTATTTTAATTACTGAAAATTAAAAGGAACATCTTAACTTAAACTCTAATTTAGTGTTCTGCCAATTCAAGCAAAGATGAATGAGGCCTATTAAAAATGAACACAGTTCTTATTTTTATTGGTTATATGGCCACCTTTCTCACTACATATATCAGTTAGCAAAGTCTGCTTTCAGCAGTGGAAATTTCATTATCACTTCTAATTCTGGTTTTGTAGCACATTAAAGTTTCCAACAGTTAATGACTCTGGTTTCTTTCTGTTCAGGTTTACCTTTCATGAAAGAACATGGAAGAGGAAAGAAATGGCAGTAAGACTGAATTATGAACTCTCAGAAGTTGAGAACAAGAACTGATTGTATTGTGGAAGCTCAATTCACTGCTCTTATTCATGCCAGGTAGCAGTGATGGCACGCATGAGATTGCTGAAGCAGATGTAGCATGTCTATTACTCATGCAGGTTAGAAGACACAGAAAGAAAACATTTATTCCAGTTTTTATTTTGCTATTTTAAGAATACCACAAACACCACTTTAAAAGTCTGTTGGTTGCTTGAAAACTGATGACGGGAGTTCCTCATCTTAACTAAAGCTCCTTTCCAGCTGTGGACACCGATTGTCATCCTCTAGACTTTTTTACTAATATTGAACTTCATCTCAGCTCTGACTTGTACAGTTGAGGCCCAGAGACAGGGTCTCAAGCCCTTTCCACCAGTGCTGTCACCATGTCCCTATGCTATCCATGCCATTGTCACCCTTACATCTGGTGGCTGCCAAAACCGAACTTCTCAGTTACTTCTCAGGTATTCATCTGAGGGACTCAGCATCTTTTTGAGGGTCACCCCACTGAGGGACAACTACAATTATATCTCACAGAGGTGCCACAGCTCTTAATAACATCTTCTGCAAAGTGCTTGGAGGTCCTCTGACAAAAGTGATTTCAGCACACAAAATACTGCTGCAATATAAACTAATCTAGATAGCAGGGGTCAGTCCTGTCTGTCTACGTTAACCTAGCAGCCTGTGCTTCTCCTCTTCCCTTCACCATTTGCCAAAACAGATACAGTTTGTTTTTCCTTTGATCCCATGGAACTGACAGTGACAGATTACTTTCAGTTTGTCATCCTGAACCTTCCCACTTCCCTGGTGAAGTGACCCATGACATGAGGGAGCTCTGTACTTGTGGACATCTGTCTTTCTGAGCAATGTCCAGGTACCACAGGAGTGGTACGACGGGACCACACAGAAGTCACCATCTTCCCAGCACAGCCGCTGGGTCCTGGAGGTGAGTGGTGAGAAATAACTGAGTGAGGAGCTGTGTGTGTGCTAAAGTTTTCCCAAGGCAGCCCACTACTCTTAAAAGTCTCATTTTCTTAATGCAGTAAGGGTTTCAGGCCATTTTGAACACAGAAATAAGAGACTTTCTCCAACAGTGGAGTCCCTATATAACATGAATTCTATTTATTATGTTTTCACATCAGTCAGTGATACTGAGATAGAAATATTTTGTGTTCAACCTTCAAAAACTTTAAAACTGATGAAGACGGGTTTTATCAGTGAAAAGCAGGACTCATTCAGGATCCAGTGATGTGCTTTGTGTATGTCAAAGTTACCAAACACATATCCAGGACTAAGGGTAACAACAGTCTCAACAACTGTCAAGAATAGTCATCCTTGTTATTCTCCACATCCCAAAGCTCTTAGTGTACTTTGCAGTAGTATAAAATGAAATTATATCTCATAAAGCCATATGAAACACAACATCAGAACAAAGTTTCAGCAGAAGATTTGTCAGACTTGTCCAGGAGTATTAAAATACTGACCATACAGCCACAGTGTAATTCATGCTGGAAGGGACCTCAGGAGGTCTCCTATCCCACCTCCTTCTCAAAGCAGGGACAGCTCATGGGTCAGAGTGAGGATGTTAAGGGTTTTTTTCCAGACCTGTTTTGAAAATTTCTCAGGCTGGGTACCAGACAGCCTCCCTAGAATGCTGCCCCCCTACCCTGTGTCCTCACAGATGAAAATCTCTACTATATCCAGCTCAAATCTCTCCTATTATCTGTTGTCTTCATACCATGTACTCTGAAGGATGCGTCTCCTTCTCCTTGATGGGTTCCTGGGCTCAGTGGTCACCCCCACTTACTGTCATCTGCAAACTTGGTGGGAGAGCAGTCCAGCAACTCCTCCAGGACACTGTCAAAATGGACAGATCCCCCAAATACTTGGACAAGCAGCCCCTGTTGATACTAGTCTGTGATGTTAGTACACCATGTAATTTGCTTTAAAGACCAAAAGCAGGCTCTCAGACCCAGGAGAGTCTGCAGACTGGAGATCTCATGGAGAAAAACAATGATAAGTACAATACGTGAAATGATTCTGTGCTGGAGACAGCTCATCCACTGAAATTCAGTATTGAACTCAATGACTCCTTACATTTGCAGCTCTTGAAACCTGTCAATTTCAGTAAGTTCTTGATCACACCCTACATATGTGATTAAAAGCAAAGGGACTGAATTTTGTCTTTTTCTGCAGTAAGAAATAATGACTAATTAATGGCATCATACTTCTTAAGGAGAATTCCTTTAGCAGATTTCTGACTAGAGAGACTTGGGTTTTAGAAGCTAATCATCAAACCTGTTGTAAAGGCTCCTTTGACTATGTTATTGACATGTTAAAGGCAGTTGTCAGCCAGAGTGTTCTGTGGAGCAGGCTGCTCAAGAGACACTCTCAGACATAAATAGTACAAAGCTCCTGCACTGGAGTTCATTGGTGATCATGTTTGAAAGCTTTCAGAGCAACACATGGAAAAGTATTTAACTTTGATCTGATTGTATTTTCACTAGTTTTTCTTTGGTAAACTCAGCTTCTATGACCAAGCTGTTTACAGTAGCCTTGGCAGCCACAGTTGTCAGTTTATGTAGTGCATTGGTTGTCTGAGCAAGGGTATTTTTTTGCTGTTCTTGGTTGAACTTTGTAAATCAGCTAAAGGCGGGGATTCTATATAAATCACAAGACCATGTCAACATATTCTAGGTTAATGCTTTATTCTATGCAAGGTAGCATTCTGTTGTCCAACATTTTTACATGTTCAGTAAGTACAAATATCTTGCAAGGTATGTTTGTTTATTGTTATTAGATACATTTGTTATTAAGATACATTTGTTTATTGTTATTGAAATTGTTTATATGTAGGAACTCTCTGACTCTTTATTCTGCAATGGAAAACCTGCTAAAATATGCAACAAGAACTTATCCTTCTTGAAGAAATAGCCTCTCATGAAGCAATACACAAAGTAAGCCATATTTTGACCAGACTCATACATGCATAACAATTTCTGTTCAAAGTTTTGTACATTGTTACATGTATTTTGGAAGAATATTTTGCAAACTTTCCCATGAAACCCTTAAGGTTACTCCTAAAGCAAGTTGCTCATCCTACAACTGTAGCACCAACTTAATTCCACCATGCCTCTGTGAAGGTGTAGTAAATCCGCTGCTGGGATGATTGCTTCACTCCATAGGTACAGGATAAATTGTGTGCCTCTATGCTGTGGCCATTTGCTTACAATTTCTGTATGTCCATGTCCAGTAATCCTACTGGAGCTATTGCTAAAGCTCTGCTCCAACTAGGTTGTCAGACATCCAGAAATCCCAGCATCCAGAAATTCTTGAAAAATATATGTCTCAGCTGCTGGAATAGTGAATGAAATTAGAGGCAGAGAAACTTGGATGGCATAATACAGCAGCCATATACTGACTCTTACCCTTGGCAGAAATCAAACCTACATGTCCACTTTTAAATATGTTGAGACACATATGAGGTAACTGTGTAACTTCTAACAACTGGAGTTTAGTTCCTTAACTAATTTCAAAAATAAAGCCTTTAGATTTGGTTTTTGGTCTTTTTCAGTATTGTTAGATAATAAGACAGTAGATAGACTTGCAAGAGAAATAATAACAAGACCATGCCTAAATATTTCCATCACAAAACAACAGTTTCTTACCCTCTATCAATATTATGGAGATGTAATTAATTGCATCATAGTCTATATTATTAAAATTATATATCAAATAAGTGACTGGCTCTACTTAAAGAACACAGATTTGAGGTGATCAACTAATAAAGCAACTAAAGCACCTGTTTTGTGGAGATTACAAAGGCCCATCTTGCCTGCAGGAAAATACATCAACACTCTCTATGTGGAAGAAATACCTGAGCGACTTCTACAAAAAACAAACACAATGCATCTTATTAGAAGGCCAAGCATCACTGGATGTGACTGCCTACCTTGGAGGTTTTGTTTTCTCTGTCCTAGTGAGGCTTCTCTGTGTAATTATTTTTTTCCTGGTGAGCCAGTTTACACTGACACCTTAAAGGCTAAAACCCTTTGCCTTCCCTCCTGCCACTTGATTTGCTTTTCTATAACCACATGCTGCGCATACGACATGGAGCTGCATTTTAACCTCAGAGAGCAGCATGACAGGAGGGCAGTGGAAATCAGACAAACCTTCAAAAACACAATGGCAGTAAGGGACCCACAAAACTAGCACTTGGATCCAAAACTAGACAGGTGGCCAGCTTTAATCTAGACAGTCCCATTAGCAGCCTAACCACAGGTCAGACTAACTCCAGTGTTGCTCGTGTTATCCTCTGGCATTCACCAAGAAGCCAGATATTTCCACCCAAGTAGTTTCCTTCACAGGGGTTGCCTTTAAAGAAGAACAGGAAAGTCAGTATCTCAGAGAAAGTGCATATGTATGCCACCTAATCAATGACTTATATAAAAAAAGGCAAATTCGACCATCTCGTGGTCATTAAACATTAAACATTACACTTACGTTGTGGATTGTATAATCGTAAGGAAGTAGGAATTGGGCTTCCACTTCATTTCACATCAGCTTGCATCTTCCTAGACTTGAGGAAAAAAAAAAAAAAAAAAAGATATCCTCATGACTGTTTGTTTTCTTATGTAAATTATCTCATATGGGCTCTGCTAATTCAGTCCCTGCCCATTCAGTTGCCAGTAGAAGTACCCAAAACATAATTTTTTGAGACTTGCTTCCTGCAGCAGTACAACTATTGTTCTTCATTTTGTAGTAGTGGTGTGAGGCAGAGGATCCAGGCACTTTTGGCAGCTGTGAATTATATTATATTTGTTATGAGTGCACGTACTCACTTGAATCAATATAATGGCTAAAGAGAGAAAGAACAGCCCTAACAATCCTACTGTCTGAGACAGTAGACATTGCACCCATATTCATTTAATACAAACTTTAGTATCAGTTGTTTGATTCAGTTAATTTAGGCTCTGAAAATTGCCTTAAACAGGCCACCAAAGGGCAGCTATTGAGAGTCTCGGTGGGCAGATGAATCCACTTGTGTACAAGCATGGATAGTGGAGCCTGAAGGTCTTCATGGCCAGTCTTGGGTTTCAGCTTTTCAGCTACTGCCCAACTTCAGTCTGTTCTTTAAATCAAATTCTGGTAAAAAATCTAAAAGCCCAAGCTGAATGTACCTGGTCTCTTTCCCTTTACATTCAGCTTTCCTACCAACGCTTGCTTCTGTCTGCTAAGCAGAAATGACTGGGTTTGTAATAAGAAAAAGTGTGATTTCCAGCTCTTGATCCAATTTCTTGTTAACAGAATTTTGACTATAAGACACAAGCAAGAACTTGGACGAGGCATGGTTTTAAGGAACCAGCACAGAAAATGAGCTAATATCCAAGATATGCAGTGTTTGAGGCTTGCAGGTAGGTTTCTTAGGATGAGCTCTCTGGTGGGACACTGAGTAGAAGGAATTTGGTAAAATTACAAGGAATTTTGCTAGTAGTTCTGCCCTAAATTAGGCAGAGCAGATGAGGGACAGGAGCACCTCACACTTTTCTGCAATTAGCTTTAACTAAACTGTGCAGGAAAATCTTTGATTTACATATGCCTGCAGTTTCCAATCATCTAAGCTGTGTGTTATGCTGTTGTAAAGTATCGTTTTTACTTACCAACTATAACAAGGCAGGCATTAACTTTTTGCTATAGCTCACAGTGAAATTCTGTATAATCCCTATGTTATGGCTCCTGTTCTCTCTAGTTTAATCTACAACACTGGTAATTTGTTATACAACAAGAAACACATTTTAAGAATTGTCACATTTTGTAATTCCTTTTCGTGTTTGGAGCATCACAAGCATTGTGGCTCTGGTTCAAACCAACTGTAGCCTGGAAAAAGAAATATAATCTAAAAATACCATAAAAATGGAAATTTTTAGCGTTAATCTCATGTGATGCTTTCACATTATGTGGTGAAGCTACCTGAACCTGAAAGAGACTGACTGGAAATCGAGGATCTTTGCAGTTATTTGCAGCTCCTCTCATCCACCCAGGCTATTCCTGTGGGTCCCGTTCATGGAAGGGTTTGATGAGGAGACCTTGCTCCATCTGAGGACCTATCAAAAAGAGTACATTAGCTTTCATGACAGGGTGGCTTTGTACTGAAGGAAAGTGCAGAGGGTTAGCCAACCCAAGGAGGATGAGGACAAGAGTGGCTCAATAGATAAAGGCTACAGTTTGAAATTTGGGCAATCTGGGGTGTAGTTCCCCTCCCACTGCTGAGTTCTGGGGAAGCCCTGGGCATATCTTTTACTGTGTGTTGCGCGTGGTTGACCACGCAATGGGGAGAGCTGCCCGCAAGAGAACAATGGCAGGGATATTTACAAGAAAAAAACAAAGGGAAGGAAGGACGTGGGGGGTAAGTCCATCCCATAACAGACAACAGGGTCTGCATGAAAGTGAGAAATGATCAACCCTCCAGTCCTATGCAGATCCATCAGAAAAACTAGGCAGCTCCCCGATATGCCTCTTCAGGACAACCAGAAGCTTCTGAAGAGCCAAGATCTAGCATGATATGAGCTACTATTAATGAACGAGGTCTGGGTTCCAGCATCATGTATCTGAAGTGGAAGAGCCAATGGGACCTTTCCTCCTCCCCACTTTTATTTATGCAAGCATCTATAATTTACACAGGTTGTATGTCAGGGCTGAATAAGGTCATATAAAATTTGCAAATATGCATTAACTAATTATCATGCTGCCAAAATAATTTGTATTTGTAACACGTCTAATGCTCTTATGCAGTGCTGTGGGTGAACCTGAAAGGCAGAAGTAGTATTTTTATGCTAATATGCTGTAAAATGTCTTAGCAAAATAAGCAAGTCCCTTTGCAGTGGGTGTTTATTTTCCTTGATATGATTTAGAAGATTCTCATGTCATGACAATCTTTTGTGTTGTATTTGTAAAATGATCTCTATGAGAATAACACACTATTATAATATGTTACAATCTAAAGTTGCTTGAGCAGCAGAAAGCTCCTAATACAGTGCTTCATAATGGAGCACTTAAACAGTTTAGTGCAGCTTTCATGTACAGTGTTTTAAAGAACTGGTACAAGCTATGTTTGCAGTGCTTTCGGGAAAGCAGGATAATATTGAGGAGAAAGCTCCTTACCAGCAAGCTTCCTGTCACTGAACGATCATGTTGCTGTTCCAGCAAATCCAGGTGGGAACATTTTCAAGGAAATGTCGAATACTTCTCTTTTAGCCCAGAAACAGCATAGCTATTTTTAGGGATATTTTCCATTGGCCTGCAGCACATTTCAGTTGCTGTAGCATAATGGAGAGTGGCATATTGTACATTACGTTGAATTGAGAAAATGACTATGTTGCATCATGTCTGTATTTGGCACTGAAGGATGCTGAGATATTCATATTTCCTCATTCTTGTGCCAATTTGTATGCAACACAGATATATTATAAATGGAATGTAGGGTATGGAAACCATCCTGCGCTCCTTTAACCCTGAAACACCTCGATAGTATATGATTTTTTTGAGGAAAACTGGAATCAGTCCCAGTGTATCCCAGTCATAGTCTGTTTATGGTACTTAAATATAAGGCACTATTGGTGTTGTGGAAGGAGCTGTTGTAATGCATACTTTATAGGCTCTACCTATATTGACATGTCAGGTTCAAAAATAGCAATATAAAAAAATATAAATATACAAAAAATATTCAGTCTTTTCAGGGCATTTTCTAATTAACAACTTGCATGTGAAACTCCGTGGATGTAACATGTCAGGTATTCACCCTGGGATCATCTGGTTCAGATCCTTAGGGGAAAAGGCTGCTTCATGGCCAGGAGGTGCCTCTGCCCTGGAAAGCACCACAACTATGTGAGGTGATCTGCACCCGTTTCCTTTTGTTCCCATCCATCCCATGATGACTTCTCTACTAGGGTGCTCAGTGGGGCAGGATCAGACTCTCCTGCCTCTATTGCACTTGAGAGTAGATGGACAGATGAGCTCCAAGGCAAGGCCAAATTGAGGGCCATATAATCTACTGTGAAATTTCTTGATGTTGATTTACTCCTCAAGTCTTGTATCACATTCATAGAGAAAAAAAAAAGTCTTGGGCACTCTGTTTTAATCTGTATAACTGCTATTCATACAACTACTGTAATATTAAATAGACTTTATATCAATGTCTGAATTGTGGACAATTAAGCAACTGCCTTTGGAGATGCAGAAGTTGCAGTGATTTTCCATATCTGGTTTGTGAGCAGGAGAACTTGGCACTCAGTAGAAATCTATCTCACCTCTCTGTTGCAAGTCACCAGACTGCCTAAGCATGGCATTATTGTTAACCTTAAAGATTAACACTGAACGAGTAATGTGGGCATCACAAGCTAATACTGTAACTCTGCCATTAGAAACAGGAGATTTTAGTTTTCAAGTCTTCCATTATTTCAACTTTTAGGTATGTGCATCTCTGTTTCCTCAGGAAACGGTGCATCTTTTATGTGCAGATCTCAGCAATAACCAAGAAAAGACTTTCTGATTTAAACTGGAAGAACCAGCTACAGTCTGTTTGGCAAGCTGAACTGTATATTAAAGTCACTTTCAATTTAGTAATCTTAAGAGATCTGTCCCTATCACGTCTGTTTTCTTTATCCCTTGACAGTGAGTTGAGAATGCATTTTACTTTTAAATCACGTTTAGATAAAAATCACAAATAAAAACATTTCCAAAAGTTGTTCTAAACTATTTTTCAGCTGGTTGGGGAATATTAAGTGAATTGAGTCCATTTAAGCAGTCCAACCTGCTGTGTTGAAAGATAATATTTTGAACTGCTCTAAGAAATGGCCATTTTGGAACAAATTGGGTTGGAGGCCCCTTGTCCACAGCAAACTCTGTGAATGCCAGTGAGGACTTTGCCACCCATTCCAGGTGAGGATGTGAATCAGGAGGAAATATTCATAGACTGATATTTAACCCTGCAGTCTCAGCTGGTGGCGAGTTAAGTAGCAGCTCATTAGAAGACATCATTTACAGGGTTGAGTGAAGCTGTGATTGGGATTTTGTGCCCTCACACAGTTCCCGTTGCTGCCTGGTGTGCAATCTGATGTTGTACATATCTTTAAAAAATGAAGACAAGAGCCACATTTTTCTTTTTATTTCCTCTCTGTTCAAATGCAGGCTGCAACATGCAGCGCTATCACTGCTCATAACTATCACACTTAATTACGCTTCATATGCCGAATTTGGGATCTGAATGTCACTCAAGTGGTTCTTGCACACTTTGTGATGGATATTTAATCCAGAAACCTGAAGAAAACAGATAATTTAATTTTCTAATCAGTTTACCAGATACAGGCTGAGAAGCATGGAAATATTTTGAGCATTTTCTATGTTTTTTAATGAAGTGTTACTACAACGAGAGGCGGATGTTACAGCCCAGCTGTTGCTATACCCAGTGGTGGCTGCTGTGCTCTGTGCAAAGCGTCACATGCCGGCTCAAGGCAAACATCCAGGCCTCCAGCCAAGGACAGCCAGCAGAGAGCTGGAGGCCGTGCCCATTTTCCTTTCTTCTATTATTTATTCTTTTATCCTCCCTGCCACTGTGGATAAACACCTCAAACATTTCAGAATTAAAGTTATAATATTGCTAGAGGAGGAAAAAGGGAGGATGGATGTTTTTCCCTCCTGTCTTTACAAAAGCTGTGGGTTTGTGTCTCCCAGGAGCTCCATGAGGGAAGGGGACCCACTGGAGTCTGTCTCCATCAGGGTATGTTTGCTTCTCTACCATAAAACCCCTTCTACTATTTCCTCCACCCTTCAAGTCATTCTTCTCAGTTGATGATATTCATGAAAATTACGCGTTCCATGAAAGCTGTGGAGCAAGTTTTTCCTTTCAGTGCTGAGCGTCTAAAATAATAGGGAACTCACTAGCAACATTAAAACAAATGTGTGTCAGATCTCTAAGGGAGTTGGATGTCATGCATGCAGTGTTTCCCCAGACATCTGAGAACTAGCATCATTGTTCTTCCAGAAGGTTTCTGAAGCAACGGAAACAATGGGATGTGTCCATAAATTTTTACAAGAGTGTGCGAAGCTTGAGGACTGAGATTTTATGTTTGAATATTACCTGATAAGGGGAGATGCAGCTGGCTTATCAGGGTCTTCACTTTCAAGGTATTCCTTGTAAATAGGGAAACACACAGACTATTCCCACTGAAATAAACATCTATGTGTTGGGTTTGGTTTTTTTTTTAATAATTAAATTATCATTAGAAGAATTCTGTGTGGCTACAGAAACTTGAAATTCAGATAAATGCTTTAATGATCAGGGCTACATGTATACCTCATATGTTTAGAACAGGGTATGTAATAATTCTAAAGAGCTTTTGCTCTCTGAAGGAAAAATAGAGAAGTGTCTGTGGGATGTCAGCATCCTAAGACCTTTTAGACCTGGAGCCAGCTAATTGGCAACAGCAAAGATTCGAAATTGATTTTATTTGAAAAGAATTATGTCAAAGTGATTGGATAAACCAGAGAGGTGTGTTATAAAATAGCTGAGGTAAATATTTCTTATCCTGAGAGAGAAGAGATATCTTTTATTTGAGTGGCTGTGGCTCAATACTTCTTGCTTTGCCCCTATTATCATTATATGCATACAGCATATACGACGTACAGCAGTTAAAAAAAAAAAAAAAGGAAAAAAAAAAAAAAAACCACAAAAACACAGTATAACTGGAAAGAAGGAATCCTGTATTCCCCAGGACACTGATTCATTTACATGATTAGGAGTCGGAGCTCATAGATATTTATACTTTAAATCAATGCACAGTGAAACAACCTACAACTGACTTGAAAAGATGGAATCTGTGGTGTTAAGCTTCCCTGGGAGGTGCTGAGCACTTTTGGCTTTTAGCAGCATCTCTAGGAACCGAGTCTGACTTGTGGCTCATCAACATTGACCCCACAGAGATAGGGAAACTTCCCATCCTCTCCTGACTTTAACCCTGCTTCTCTCATGGTCTTGTACACCCACCACAGCCCCTCAGCAAGAGGCAACTAAACATCATGTTGCTTAGTTATCCCAGGAGGTTGCTGTCGGATGTCATGAAGCATTTTCTAATTTGCAGGTCCTAAGCAGATGCTGCCACACTGTTTCCAATCCCTTATGGTGCCAGCATAAGGGTGTAAAGAAGGAAAATAAACTTCTTCAGCATTTGGAATTAAACTTAAGAGCCTTTAACTGACCCAGCATTCCCCCCTCTTTGCTTTGGACCTTGCAGTACCTCGAAATAGCAGTCAGTTTGACCCTGCTTTGTAAAATTACTCAGTGTCTGAGGGTGCTGTTTGACTTCTTAAAGAATGAGATTTCAACTTGAACAAAATCATCACAGTAATTGTCAGGAGCTCTTATTGTCTTTTTGTAGAATATTTCTTTAATTTATTTTTAACAGATTGGATATCGGGAATCCTTATAATTATTCTGAAGATTAAGCCCTGATCTTGGAAGCTTATAGTTCAGTAAGCGTTTGGCCTTTTGAAGCTGTGTCAAATAGATTAATTAATAATGACTCAATTTATTTATTAAAGCTGTCATTTTATCAGACTGTACCTTCCTTATGCAATGTCGATACTAATACAGAAGTCCTTCTAGATGGCACAGGTATTTGCTCTCCATGTTACTTTATTAATATGGCAAACCTAAAAATAAATACTTGAATACTTTTATGCTGTGCTGAAAATGAGTTCAGTCACACACAATGTCAAGTGTTTTCTAACTTAATACTTGGGAATTCAGCCAAGAAACAGTGTTTTTCTGCCAGAAGTAGAGTAACACACCAAGAATATTTCAGTGCTCAACAGCATTCTTATTAAAAGAACAGAGCCAATTTTTTTAACAAGTTTTTCATTATTTTGCCTCTCTCTAGGTAATTCAGGTGTTATCTCAAGATCTGCATATATTTTGCATGCATTTCATGCAAGCACAGACTAATTGCATTACCAATTATTTTAATCATTAACCAGATTGCATCGTAGTAGGCTCATTTGGTTTTGAGACATTACTGATACTCTATTCGCCAAATTCAGCTGGGTGCAGTCAGGCTGTTGTGAGGTGGTGGCAGTGAGTTGAACTCCATAGTTATCCACAGATATGGATGTAAATCAGCTTAGATATGGCCAGTGTGCAGCAGAGTCTGTTGGCAAACGTCTCTTGCAGTAGGATTCCACATGATGCCATGAACTGTAATAACCGATCCTTATGTGAGATGGCGGTGCAATTGCAGAGTTATTATTTTCTCCTTACAAGGATTTCAATTAGTTTCTATTTTTCAAAGCTGAATATTCAAAAATCTTCAGCAATATGTTCACATTGGAATCAGTCATCTACTTTACTAGAAGAAGAGCTATACTCAAAACTTTAAATGCCTGTGGTCTGGTGCTTTTAGAAAGCCATTTATACCTAAATAAAATGTTTTGCTCAGGAGGGATTTTTTTTCTCCTTTTTCTTTATTCTGTTAGGATTTCTGGTGATGACAATAAATGTCTTCTGAGGAAAATCTATTTAGCTGTACAATATCCAAGTAGTGTTAAATTAGGCTTTCAAAGCACTGCATAAAAAAAAAAATCAACACAACTTTTTTGTAAGTGTGGTAAAAAGTAGTCACTTCATTTTACACAGCAGGAAACCAAGGCAAAGATTATGAAGTGACTTGAACAAACATTGCAAAATAGAAAATTTCAGGTTTGCTAATTCTAGGAATTTTACAGCATAGGTTTTATCTCTAAAATGGATTTCCAAGGTTTTGGCTGTCACAGTAAAACACAGAAGTACATTTCTGAGTCCTTATTATATGGTATTTATTTTACAGGTTATGCATATGGTTAGAAAATTTACTGGTTGCTTTATATGGTGCCCAAGGGGCAGCCAAAACAGGTGAGAGCAGCTTTTAAATGGTATTTAACAATTTCAGTTCATCACCTCTTGATATAAGAAAGCAGTTCACAGTTGTATACAGATCCTGGCAAAAGTTCCCAATAAAAAATGTAAACAAGTAATCCAAAGAAAGGCAATCAATAGAAGCAGATTGTCTGCAGGGGACACCTGGATTCACAAGAAACATAAGAGAATAACTGCAGATGTGCTTCTGATGTTCCAGGCATTAGCTACGTCCACACCTGCTTATGGAGGGAAGACAGTAAAGAAAAAAATGCATTCTCAGTGTTTATATTGCACAGGAAAATGATAAATAATCCTCCTGAAAGGAATAAAACCTCCAAAGTGAACACATCCAGCTCTGTAACATTAAGTTCATTAAAAAAGTCATGTGGTTAAGGTGATGTGAGTGTACATTAGTGGTAGACTCATGGAGCACAGACAGCACAGAGATGTTCAAATGAAGAAGTAGGCATGTGATTCTATGCTGCTTTTTAGCTAAATAATAAAAATAAACCTGATTTATCCTAAGATGTCAGTGTTTTCTTGGTTTCAAACAATTGGTTAAGAGCATTTGTGTTACATTCATGCATTGTAATGGATTTTAGGTTCAGGGCTACAAATTACAAGGACAGTCTTCCCTGTGAGGGTGGTGAGGCCCTGGCACAGGTTGTCCAGAGAACCTGTGACTGCCTCATCCCTGGCAGTGTTCAAGGCCAGGTTGGATGGGGCTTGGAGCAACCTGGCCTAGTGGAAGGTGTCCCTGCCTGTGGCAAGGGGTTGGAACTGGATGAGCTTTAAGGTCCCTTCCAACACAAACCATTCTGTGATTCTATGATTATCCCTACAAATTGGAGGAGTCCTTGGGGAAGCCTTGGTTTCAAGTTCCTCTCTGTAATCTGTCTGCAGACACCAATATCCCATAGTTGGTAGAGAGCAGGTAACAGGCTGGATGTACCTCTGCTAGGAGCCAGGGTGGCCACTCTTGTAGTCTGAAATTCTTCTGTTGGTATGACATATATTAACCCCATGTCATTCAATTTGATTTTCTCCGTGACTCCAGCTTCTTCCCAAAGTACTGACACAGAGAACTAATTTATAATAGAACCATTCTATGATTCTATCATTCTATCATAATATCCTTCAGGCACACCAGTATTTCCAATACATGCACAAGAACTTCTTGACTGTCTGGTATCTCTGATCTTCAGTTTTCAATCTAACAATTCAGTGTATGGTGGAATCTCAGCATGACTGTCATGCTGCTCTGTCTTATTGCTTAAGCACACCCTTGCTAAAATTATCACACCACTACTGGGGGTGAATGAAGACAAGATAAGAACTGCAGTTTGACAGTTTCAAAGGAAATGGCATAGGGATTTAATTAGGCCCTGTGTGTGCACCTCATTGATTCTTAGAGAGGTTTTCATTCTAGTGGAAGCAGATGGGGATGGTAGTGTCAGAGTTAGGATTATTTTTCATTCTTTTATAGATAACTTCAGGAAAAGTAGAAGAGCCAGACATTAGAGGCCCAAACAATGAAGCAAGAGATTGGCCAGTTCAGGAACTAGCTGCATAAGTTTTTCCATTTTTCTGATGCACAATGTGTATGAAAACTGAGAAGCAAAGTGCAGCTGCAAGGCTGCATTGACGAATCATAGCTATGTTTGGGCTCCATTGGATGGCTAACCAAGTTATTCTGAAGAAGCTACATAATCTCATCCAGTCATGACCTGAACATCTTGAACATTTGCAGCATCCAGAGGAAGATATTGTCTTTGTTATTTTCAATTTGAATGGACATAAGGTGGAAGAACCCCCAGATGTACAGATCTACAGAAACTAGTGAAAGTTTTCAGCAGTGTTCATAATTCAAGGTCAGCATTTGGAAGGCATGAAAGGCTGGTTTTGGCAGCTCTTGCAGCAGGCTCAGGTGAAGAGCTGAATGAAGCTGAAATGCAGTTCAGTGATGCTCCCAAGAAGGCACATCCAAAACTAGCTGCAAGTCACTCATAAAGATATATTCCTTATGCATTAGTTTCCTCCAGTTGGAGCAACAGATAGACAAAGAGGCAATAAACAGAGCTGATACAATTATGTTATTTTCCCTATGTTTTTGATATACATAGACAATGACAGTCTGGAGTTGCACCTACATGGTACCTGAGACATTTCTGCTGGTGACAGCTGGCAGGGGGCTTGGAACTAGATGATCTTAAGGTCCTTTCCAACCCTAACTTTTCTATGATTCTATGATTCCAAGTACAGGTTTCCCAGTGGCAATGTTAGCCAGTAATGCCTGTGGACTCCATGGGAGACTGGTGGAGTCAGGAATCACAGTTTCTTGATTCCTTCCATAGAGCAAATATTGGCATCATTGCCAGCAATGACTTTTAATGCCTGCTTCTGACATTACAATATTGTGTCAGACTAGAATGGTTTCCATAAGGAAAGTGGTTACTAGTGGCCAGCGCAAGAAATGATCTCTTGAAGCCTCCTGGTGCTACTTATTTTGAGCCATTCTTTCAAGAGAAGACTGAGAAAGTTTTGAGAGCTGTCCTTTGCAATATTAACATTAATTTTCTGGACAAACTGGAGTGTGGGACTGCAATTATTCTGCTAACTTATCACCTCCTTTTGGTTGCAGAGTAAGGCATAACGATTCTTTTGCATTTAGTCTTTTGTGTCACTGACCATGAGTTGCTACTGAAAAGTCTGAAAATAAGACTGAGTGGCACAATGCATCATCCTTTGTAAATGCCCCAATTACCGTGTGATAACCACTGTTGCTCACTTTTGCCTTTATTATGATGCTACACAGGCACAGATAAGTTGTTTCATCCCTGGCTGTTTATTGTGCAAGGCACTGTCTGAAAGACATTAGCTGAAAGCATTAATTCGTAGTTACCAGGGAATGCAGAGCTCTCTGCAGATCTGCTCACTGAAATCTGGTGAATTCAGCATCAGGCGCTTGCCAAGCCTGAGCTTTGCAGATCCTCCACGCACGTGCATAAACTAATATAATTCCTTTTTTTTTTTTAAATTTTTTCAGCAGATGGCCACTGTGTACAAGTCTCAGGGAAATGATTCACATCAAAAGCTTTCCCTGGAACCTGTGTTATGCAGCAGGCCAGTTCATGACAGCGGAGTACAGTGAAAGTTTACATAGCGAGACTTCATGTGTGTGATACATGTCTTGTATTTCCATCCTGTTCCTAACAGGTCACCCTTTGATCTGCTCATTATTCTCCTTCATGCTGAAAGGTTTCAGCTTTCCTATACAGAAGCTGATAGAATGAGAGGTTTTATTGTCTCAGCATGTTTGCTATCCAGACTCTCGCAAAGAGGATGGAGGAAGCGAAGCAGATGCTCAGTCAGATACAATAGCTTTGGTATCTCCCTGCTTCCAGTATAGCTCTCTTCTGGGAGCGAATATTCCAACACCATGCTCGGCTATCCACTTCATAGCTTTTTCCATCTTACAGTCTTATTTTCTCTGCGATCATGGAGTGTTGTAAAATATATTTTTTCCAGGGTCAGCATGTTACATGTGTGTTACACGTCTAATGATAGTGCTGGGGAAGAAATTGTGGCTAGCAATTCATAATGCCCAGATTCCAGCTTTAGCTGCTCGGCTCTATGGCAAAGAACTTTTTCTATTGCAGCCTTTTTTAGTTTTTTGTTTGTTTTGTTTTTTTTTAAATAGACTAAATTATACTCTTTTTGTACTTCTTCCTTATCTTACAGGGAATCCTTACTGTGGAGATATTACATAGTTAGAGTTGGTCAAAGGGTTATTTTTTCTTTTTTGGAAAATGGGGTGAGATGATAGAATTTTCCTGTCAAAATCTGGCAAACTGTATTTTCTTTTTCTTTCTATATTTGTCAGTAACCCTGATATAAATAAAATCACTTTTCCACACTTTCCTAGACTTCACATATTTTTAGAATTAAGAATTTTTGACCAATACTTTGTAAACTGAAGAATCTTAGATAGAAGTTGATATATTTAATGGAATTTTTTCTGTGAAATCTATTTATATAACTAGTATTGGTATTAAAAGTTACAGTTAGCTAATGTTTGGTGTTTTTTTTAAAATAATACTACTGTCTCTTTTACCAAGAAGATAGGGCCTCATTTATGTAAGAATTATCTGAAAATGATGACATTTGCTTTGCAATCACATCATCAAACTGTTTGTGAAAAACAGATGTATTTGCTTACTTTGATAAGTAACGTTGGAAATTTGTATCACATCTTCATTCCATCAACCTCCTGAACTGAGAGTATCAACAAAATAGTTTTGTGAATATTTCTTTTTTTGGCATTTACTAACTTAATATATAGAGCTGGAAATCAGTTAGGGCAAGACAGTGATCTTATGAAGAATTGATCTGTCGAATCTCTATAGAGTAGAAGAAATATCAAGAAAATTTAGGCTGTTGAAAGCAATTTACTCGACTAAAAGGATTTGAAAATTGTGAATGAATAGGATCAATAGTAATATGCAGGAAAACAAAACAAAAAAACTTTTTTTTATATGAGCACCATCTATCCAATGGTAGATTTTCTTAAGTGAAATGAAATGGCATGAGTCCAAGCAAACTGTGAAAGGATTAAAGTGTTTCTCAATACGTGAATGCACTACTTTTCAGGCAGACTGTTTTTTCCTGAACTGCTAAGGCTCTGATTTTTTCTCTCACACGAAGGCCTGATTCAAAACACCTCCCTGACAGTGGAAAATCTTTATTAGCTTCAGACTCACAGAACATGTTAAAGGAGAGAATGCTATTGTTTAAAAAGATTGCTTCATTTTGAGGCTCAGTCCATCCATTCACAATAGATAGATGATAACCCTTGCTTAACTAAAAATCTCCTTAAAAGCACTTAAAAGCAACCCTAGTTCAGTCTGTCTGCAAATTATACCCGTCCTTGGCATGAGAGATAGGAAATGCCCTTGGCTGTCTTATCTACTCGATGCTGACCAGATGATGTTCCTGTCTCACAGCTGGTAAGGCCATACCTCATCCTACACTTCATGTGGGTTTCACCACTGCATCCTTCTCCTTCTGCTGGGGAACTTAGCAGGAATAAAGCATCTATGCTGCTCCATTAGCTATGAAACTGGGTAAATAATTAGTTTCTGGCTGTTAACAGAACAAGGGAAAAACTCAACGTCTGAGTGAAAACAAAATGAGGGGTTTCCTTTTTTTTTCAGTGAAAATTTTGAAAATTTTCTTTTATGGGTTACCCTTATGAGTTTGTTCTAATGTGAAATAGTTTAACATACAATAATTCTCTTCAACCTTTTTCAAATTGAAAATGAAACATACTCAAGTTTAAGGATGTCAGAACAAAACATGTTGGCTCTTTCCAAAGCAATAACTTTAAGTTGGGAAAATGCTGAAATGACTTAATGACTTTATTTGAAACTGTAATCTCTCATTTTTTGACAGGGAATCCTGAACTTTTTGGCATTTAAAAATCATTAATTTACTATTATTATTAATAATTTTTTCCATCCCATTGCCACAGAAGGCAATATTAAGCTGGATCAAAAGAAAGAATTAACACAGACTTGTAATATGTTTACAAATCGTATCTCCTTTCTCCCTTCCTATAAATTGCTGAAACCCACAATTAAATGTAAAGCTTTTGTGAAGTAAAAGCTTATTTTAGTTGCTGATGAGGCAAAAAGTTCATCAGGATGGCAGGGCGAACATGATGTCAGCAGCAGTTCTTGACAGAGTTGCAGAACAGCATTGCTATTTCTGGATTTTCATTCAGATGTATGAATGATTGATTGCATTCTACATTGCTTGCCATTTTCATAAATTATTGTAAAATTATATATTTAAAGAGTGAGATCTTTAAATGCAGAGGAAAGTGAAAAATGCAGTCTGTTTGGAAATTTAGATTTATATAGTCTTTCAAGATCTGAATTTTCAGGGGCCACGGCTGCCGGTGGCTGTTTTTGTGGCTGACCTGTGTTCACCTCATTTGTTGCATCAGTCATCTTTGTGAAGATCAGTGCAGCTGTTTGTCTCATTATACCTTGATGAGATTAATTATCTCTGATTATCTTAGACCTTTGAAATACATATGCTGCCACTATTGTGCAACAGAGGAAGTCAGAATTGTCACCCTTTGAAAACAACCTTGCAGTGTGTTGACAGATGTTAGTTTTTAAAAAAATGAATTAAATTAAGAGAAATAGTATTTTTTCTCTGAAGATTTTTTTTTTAGATGATGGAAAATGTGTTTAAAATATAACTTAATCTTGCAAACCCCATTATAAATACCAAACAGCTGATAGAAATGGACATTTTGAGATGCTCCAGGGTCTGAACACCTAAGCCGTCCTCCCAGAAGCTGATTTTTTGTACTACAGCTGTGACAAGGGTTATGAGTCAGAAAAACTCTGGAGCTGGACAGCAAAGGCAGACTCAAGACCCCATTTTGTTCTGTACATTAGGCCCATATAATCCATGGTGTACCACATCAGCTAGCAAACAGTTATCAAGCTAATTTATGATTGTGTCTAAAAGGGGATCTTGTAAGAGTAACAGCAGGGGTTCACATTTCTTGCAATATGCAAAGAGTTGTCACAGGACTCTAGGTCAAAGATATGTCTCGTCAGAGAGACTGTGTCACCCTGATCCTTGACAGTTGAGCAGTTTTATTATGAAGATTATCAACTGAACTCTACTACCTATGATTTAGAGTTATGAACTCTCACCTGAGTTCATAAGGATTGTGAAGAACTTGTGACCTGATGAAGTGCCCTGTGCACTCAGATGGTCAAGGAGTTTCTCCTCGTCTTAACCTTTCCTTGCACACATAAAATCAGGTGGCAATGCAGGTGCCCTGGACATGGAGATGTCCACAAAGAAGTACCTCATTGCATTTGTGCCACTCCATTCATATTGAGGACCAAAAACCCAAAACCCAACACTGGGCAGGTGTGTTTCACCCTTTCCATCAGAGTAGATTAAAAAACTGCATCTGTCTGCTTCTCTCTGCATGGGGCTTTCTTCCTACCTTCTGTCAGCCTCCTTGATGTAATTCTACAGATATTCTCATCGTCCTAAAATGGCACCTGGTTACCTTTGCTGAAGTTACTGGACCACGTTCTTCTCTAGGCAAGCAAGAAACCAGCTAGCAGCAGAAGAGCTTTTAAATGATTTTATGAACACTTCCTTACAGTTTTGGGCCTCTATCATTAAAAATGTCTCAAGTCACTTACTGCTTTGGTCTGATCCTAGATTTCACGTCCCTCTCATCACCAGGTGATAGTGCTGCACATCACACTTACAGACCTCAAAGATCAACTTGAAAGAAAACAGGAGGATGAAAAGAAGCAGACAAATGGCCAGAGAACACGTCTTGCATGCTCTGATCACCAGGGTCTTCCATCTGAATTTCTTTGAAGAGATATGTCCTTGGCTCAACAAATCCCAAAGGTTTTGCAGGTTTCCCAACTAGAAAAACTAGGAACTACTTCAGCTTTCTCCTGCTCATCAGATGAAGAGCCAAGAGAGTGACTCTCTTCATCTTTTCTTTCATCAGAGAAACCACCCTGTTTATGTTTTCATTTTCCATTCATTAGGACAGTAGATGACACAGTGAACTAATGCTTTGGTTTTCCAGTTTCAACAGTATTCACTTTACAAAGATAATCCATAAGCCACAGCCAGAGGATCCATCCCTTCTCTTTGGGTGTCAGGATGGTGTCAGTTTTACAGGTGCAAATATTTAAGTGGGAAATCTCCCCCATGTTCTTACATATGTAGTTCCTCTGATACTGAAAAATCCACAGGTGTTTTGTGAAGCTCATCCAAAGCTTTTGACAGCTGACATACAGCCACTTCTGGGGTGGAATAAAAGCACATGGAGAGCTATGCTGTGGATATTTGAACATGAATACAATTATTCAAACTGGAATTCAAGTCAAAACACCGTCCTGGGGCATTAGCTGAGTACAGCTCACTGGGAAAGGCGCCATCTGGTGAATTACCCAAAAGTTTTTGTGATTCTGATGCTTGCAGTGGTTGGAAATCACATTCCTAGCTTCTGCTTGCCAAAAAGAAAGGCTCAGGTCTAAGGCTGCCAACAGACAGCTTTGCAAGTTTGGACTCTGTGACATTGGTACGTCTGCATCCGTACATCTTGACAACCAATGTGTAGGGTGCACATTTCTCCACTTCTGAATCATGAAAGCAAACCAGACAGCCAAATTAATTCTTGTCATAAACCACCCTGAATCACATAACCAGAGTTCCCACTGGCTTGCCAGAGGTTGCTGCTTTAATCATGGGGGCAGCAGTTTGCCTCTTGTGCAAGCTCAGGATGCTGAAACATCTGGGGCATACTTGGATGTTCAAAGAGTGCTTTCTTACCATGTGCTTCATTGACTGCATTAACCAGAAGCATTTTAAGGAGCTTTCCAGATGGATAATGAAATTACTGAAGGCTGAACTAGGAAGTCTTGAGAATCAAGGTCATGATTGCATACCAGTGTTGCCTGAAGAGTAGTACCTGAAGTGCTCAACAAAGGAATCAAATCCTGCATATTTAAATATTCACAGCACCTACAGGTTTTGTTGCTGCTCTGTGAAATGCAGCTTCATTTGCCAGTGAATCAGGCTTATAAAAATGGTAATTGTGAAATGCAGTTGCTAACTGTATCAAGAGAAAAAGGATTTTACACATAATGGAGATTCTTTTTAATGATAAATTATCTAGCTCCTGGCTACCATGTATGAGCTCTATTAACTGCCAATAAATTGTTCATCGTTAAGTCTAGTTCACTCTTCTTAATTAGGCCAAGAGGTTTTTTCCCTTTAAATCTTTTCCTTGTTTTAATATGGACAGATATTTGAAATACCAATGATCCTAACAACCGCACCAGACACTACTGTGGAGTCACTTAAGGACTGATGTTACACAACTGAAATCTGGAAAGTCTGAAAACCTGTGCATTATACAAATAAGGGTCTGAAATACACAGCTAATAGAAGTGCCTGGTTATAGCTGCAACAAAATCCTGAGCATGCTGTTATTATTCAATTTAAAAAAAACTCAACAGCACACTATAAGCTTGTTGGTTCTAGAAAAGATGCATATGGTTACCTGGTTACTTGAAAAGAATTAAAAGACATATTGCACAAACAAAATAAGTAAGGAAAATGTTAGCTGTATGAACTGCTGGTTAAGGAGCTCCTGGTCACTATTGGAACAAATACAGATTATTTCAGATAAATAGAGAGAAATTCATGGAAAGGCCAAGACCATCTTTCTGAAACCTACTTCATGAACCATTCTAGAAGTGAAATAGATTTATCCTGAAGTACAGCACTAACTTTTCTTTTAATTACGATTGTTAAATTCCATTTGTCAATGCACTACTACATGATAAGGCACAACCTTTAGTCTTAACTTAGCCCAAAAAGTCTCCACGGTGTTTCAGCAGCACAACTGTATTATTGGTTATTCTTAACCAGCCCCTAAACAAAAAGTTGTAGAAGGTAATTAAGATGTGGAAATGCTGTTTCTCCATTGTTGGAAACCTGCGTTTCCATTCCATCTCTAGTTGTCCATCTGAAATAGGAGGGTAAATGAGCATGCAATTGATGTGTGCATTATCACTTGCTTTGCATTGCTAACTGGCTCTCTGGATACCGTTTAAGCTTCAGACTTAATCAGTCAGCAATTTTCATACTTTCCCTGCAAGATGTGAATCTTTTCTTCAGGGCAGACAGAGCGCTGGACTTGAGCGACAGCAATTGCAACTGCAGGGAATCCCAGTTGTCAGAGCTGAAGTTGAGCCAAACTCACGTGACTTTTCCCATGGGATATATTTAGCAAATCTCCCGGACAGAGGCTAGAGGCAAGAAAAGATCAGATGCGCTAGAGCTAAAATGTATTTGTGTGCACTGAAAGATAGCTCTGCTCTATCTGCTGAGCAATTAGAAGCAGTTTAGACCATTGTGCTCCTGTGTTATGCCCCTTGTGTGGGTGTCCTTTTCTGCAATTTAGCCACTTCATATCAGTAGGAATTTCAGGGCATTGAACATGTATTATCCAGTGACCAGTCAAAAGAAAAAAAAATCACTGTAAATTTTAAAAATTATTAAAATAATCAGTTTCCTGGTAACAAACTTCTGGGACAGAAAAAATGCTTATTTTGATCTGAATAGTTTTTGAAATTTCCAAATGCTACATCAAACTACTCAATTTTGACTACGACACTTTGGTGTCAGTTGTGCCAATTTATACAAACATACCTCCTTCCAGAACAAAATATATTGCATATAAGTAAAGAATAATTTCTACTCTTTCCCAATTTTAGGGGGCATATGGAGGGATATATGAATTTGCGTTGATCAAAACAAGAAATTTCTCAAAAAGTTTTTTATCATTTAGTTCTATTTAGAGTGCAATATTTTAGAGTAGTTTTCTATGGTCCAGTAGATATTTATAGAAACTTGCCCTTTAGATATGATTAAATTATTTTGAATTATATATATTTTCTATACCAGTTGCAATGCATTCACTCTCTTTAAGCATTAGAGACGTCTATTCTTGCTTTCCATCTTCCCTATGCTCCCTAGAGCTCTTAAAAACTTCCTTCCAAAAAAGCACATTCAAAACACGGTTTTTAAGTAGTCAATTTAAATCAGATAGCAGCAGAAGGCGTGCTTCTCCTTTCCCTGCAGAAGCTAGGTGTCCTCCGGCTCTTATTGTTTCCCAGCAATATTTTGTCTCAGTGGGTTACAACATTAGAGCAGATGTAATAATCAATAGCTAACCTCCTCACTTCAAAAATATTCTCAACTATATTAGATTGGATATGCTTGGTGGAATATTAGGCACATTGAAAAAGTGCCTAGAAATCAGAGAGCAACTGGTTTGGAGGACAAATGTAGATTCATTCCCTTCTCTTGCCTATTTTGTGTGATATTAATTTGACTATTTTTTTACTCCTCACAATGTATTTCAATTTAATAATCAAAATATCACTAGTGGATTGTCAGTGATTGTTTAATTGATGTTTAAGTTCAGAATTAAATACCAGCACTTAAATCACATGCAGACCAGTGCTAGTCACTAAACAGGACAAAGCTAGCTGTGAATCAAAAAGCATTTACATGTCCTAAACCTCATCAAGAGATTTATGTCTTCTCTCACCTTTCTCCAAGGTTTTAATAAGGTGTAATCACCTGCATGTTGCAAATTAAGACCATAATAGAGGGCCTATTTTTTTTTCTACATCTTTAATAACCAAGAACACAGTGGGTTTAAAATCAGACTTTTGAGTCACCTTCGACTCCCTCTTTCAGGCAATCATATATGCAGCTGAACACTTGATTAAACTATTGTGTGTTCTGTGTAAAACTTTTTCCAACTCAAGGTAAAAAAAAAACCTTAATACATTTTTGGAGTCTGATCTTTTAGTGTGGTGAACAGCTTCAAGTTCTGTCCAACCCAAAAAATCCTTAGGATGCACGGTTTTACTCAGAATGCAGACATCATCTTTCAGATTAGTTCCTTGAATTGTAACATAATTGTGTTTGTTTTACTTCTGTTTCTTTTCTTACTGCAGCAATGGTTTGCTTTTTCAAAATATTTATTTTAGAGCTTATAAATCATTGAATCTCTACTTTTCAAGGATAAAATCATGAGAGAATGATAAAGTTTCAGATTTTCTGTTCATAAAACATGTTTTCAGCCTTTCATCTTTTAATTTAAATGTACGTAAGTTATGTCTCAGGTCCTTTATGAATAATTAGTGCACAGTATCAACTGACAAAGAAGCCATACTGAAATTATGCCTTGCTGTAATTATATACTGCTGCATTAAATTAGTTCTGACCATTCCCTCCTCCCTCCTCTCCCAAAGCAATTTTAAACAGAAAGAAAAGTCAAGAAGGAGATTGAGGAACAGTCTTTCTCCCTTTTTCTCTCTAGTCTTGAGATGAGACTACATGCTGTATAACATTTCTAGCCCAAGAAGTAATCAATTTTGCTGATTTCCCCCCTCTGCCTAGCCCATTCTTCTGAACAGCAAAGCTGTCTCAGCTCGCTGTAGTGGGAGAAAGAGAAAAAGAGAGCATTAAGCCCAGAAACAAGTCTGCATCTAGCAGTGTCCATGGGCTCATCTGTGAAAGATGGGACAGAAATGTGAGACATCCTCACCTCTGTGTCTGCTCTGTGCAGGATGCAGTGGTGCTTGGCTCTTCCCTTTCCAGCACAGCCTGGAAGCTCACCTCTTCCTGTCTTAACTAGAGCACTGATCAGGAGGGGCTTTTTCCTTTCCTGACATTTCTTGTCTAATTTCAGTGGCAGGATTCGGTGTTACTGAAACTTCAGATTCACCCGGGATTGATGATTATTAGCGCTTAAACAGAGAAGCAGGGAAAAAGCTGCTGAGTGTTTACATGGATGTGTTGCAAGTCTACTCCATCATCTCTGCCTGTGCGGTAATACTTACTATTAAAACAGGCCTACAGAACAAAAAGCATTCTCATGCAAGAAGGCAGGAGAAACTGACTGTGATTTGGCAAAACTTGGGTCTGAAACTGAGGTGCTAGAAACATGCAGTTAGTCCTCTGTGGAGGCAAGTTGTTAAAAAAGGCAGGCTTAAAAATATAAAAGAATGAAAACTTTTGTTCCAGGTCTTATGAAAAAATAAGGCATATAGTCACGGCGGGGGGTGTGTGTGGAAAAAAACTCATGTATAAGTTATTTTTCACACTAGCTCTGTCTAGCCCTGTATAATGTCTTACCCATAAAATAATCTCAGCAAGTGTGGAAACTATTGACAGGTCTGCATTATAGAGCTGCGAATGCAGGAGAACAGATGCCTGTTAACTCCTGTCAATCTGGAGGGAAAGAGAAGAAAGGAAATACAAAAGACAAACAAAAAGACAATTGGCCTGTAGAATACCCAGGACCACCACCTCCCCTCACCCAACTCTTCCGCTCCTTTCTTGAATGAACTGTGAAAAGACCTGGAGCTATTATAGAGCTACAAAGAAAGAAGGAACTGGTACCAGATGGGACCTCTTGTCTCCATCTCTCTCCAGACCAAACAATCTGCTGCAGAATTTAGAAGAGAAGGGTGGAGAATCTAATAGTGTCTCAGAGTCGGAAAGATGGCTCTGGCTCGAGCACTGCCAGCCTGTTCTGGAGGAGGATTATTATTATTCTGTGTGCCAAAGGATATGGCTATTTTTCTCTCTCACTCGCTCTTTGCAACAAACATTTGGCTACTATTAGCCAGCTGGCAAATATAAATGAAACATCACGTACCACTTCGTACAGAAAGTGCCACCCGCGTTTTGCCAGTCGTGCAGTGGTCTGACTGCCAGTACACGTCTACTCCTTTATCCCAGAGCACGTGTAAGAGTGGTGGGGAAATCTGTTAGGGAGAGAGAAGGTCCGTGGCACAGTTACAAGACATCTTAAAGGAGAATCAGGCCAAGATCTGTCTAGTAAAAAATGGTGGACTTGCTATATGCTCCTAAAAATTCATTCCACATTGCTTGTTTATAGCAAACTCCCTTCTCTACAGTTATGAGGAAAAAAAATGCAGCAATTGCATGTGGAGAGAATGATGTTTATACCTGATGTGAAAATAGATCTTTGGGAATTGGTGTAAACAAGCAGCAGACCGGGAAGCACATTCTGCTCTCAGTTGCACCCATTCAGTTTCAGGCTGCGATGTTGCCTGAGTGTAACTGAGAGCAGGATCTGGCCTCATGCCATTGTTCTGCTCTCCAGCTTGCTATTCTCATTGCCTCTTTCCAGCTTTTACTTTTTTCCTTTTTTACCCCCTCTGACTTATTTAATCTTTTTCACTGGTCACATCAAGGATTGATCAACTACTATTTTTCTTTTGCATCCAACCCTTCCTTCTAATTTGCCAAATAATTTTAAGGCATTATGACACACATCTATTTAACTGGCAGGCAACATCCCAATGACCTGTATCTAGTTGTATAGTAGCTCGGCAAGCTGGGTATTTCGATACTTACAATTGTCTCTTAGCAGTTAACATTCAAGACTTGAATATTTGCTCTTGGAACAAACAATACTGTGTGGTGTCATAAAATTGTTCTCAAAGACTTTACAGCAAAACTAAGTAGCTATTTACTTTAAATATGCCAATTAACCATTACTAATGTACAGTACATTTATAGGCTAAGGATGATTGATAGTAGCATGCAGTGAAATGTTCTAAAACTGCAGTTGGAAAATGTAAACGTACAAAATGAAAAAAGAAATCCTGACAGCACTATTTACATGTTTCAAAACAACGCTTAAAATTTGTTCTTTTATTGTTCTTTGAAGCTTTTCCTGCTGTATTCTTCAACAAGGTGGTAGCCAATGCAGTCTTATCAAAAGTTCTTTAAGGCTAGAATATTATTTATTATGTAGTTCTAAAAGACCTTATTCCGAGTGATGGAGAATAGGGATTTGATAGAAAACAAGAATTATATTGTGCAAAAATGTCAACTTTTCCAGGTGTTGTTCTTTTTTAAACTCTACTTTATTTTGTATGAAAGCAAAGCACACAATTTCATTGGGAGACACATCACAGTTCCAGTATGGCCCAACAGACCCAAGAAGCCACTACAAAGGCATTTTTTGTCAGATGCAACATATGTTTTTGAGTTTCAAAATTGACAGATTAGTGATGGTATGATTTAATTATCTGACTGTGGTGGGGAAAATTATCTGCTTTGGTTGATTCTCAGCATGGTGACTCCCGAAACAACAAAACCACCACAAAGATATTTTGTATCCCTAACCATTATGGTAATATTGTACCATATCAGGTGCAGAAGATAAGCTTTTGGGCTATCTTCTGCCTTAAGATGGAGCTTATGTTTTTTAACAAAGACCTTGTCTCTTGTTTCGCTTCCTTCAATCTAAGAGGAATCCAGCATGTGCATTGTTTGCAAAGAAGCAGTGTTATTTTCTAGGCTAGAACAATCTACAAGTCCCTGATTTTTTTACCAATACTGTTGTGAAAAGGTATAACTACTTTTTATTTATTTTTTCTTTTTGTCAGAAAAAGATAAATCAAAAAAGATGCTGACCACTGGCACTGGAGATTTATCTTAAAAGTAAATAGTAATAAATCATTGCCTCTTGCCGTATTAGGAAGGGGATGGAAAAGATCAATTAGTATAATTTGCTTTACTGCTGTCAAGACCTGATGCTCTCTGTATGCACTTGATGCCCTCCATTTTTATTGCCTCTTGAGGTTGGATGGAAATCAAGGGTACATCTCTGCTGATTTTAATGAGCTTTGGATTGTGTTGCAAAAAATACAGAAATAACAGGCAGTGAAACTCCTATCAGCAAAGTATTCACTTAGCTGGGTGCCCATTTTACCTGGTGTATTTATACTGAGTAATTTGACAGAGTGGAATATGTGCAGTTGAGCTGTATACTGTCATTTCTTACTAACAACACTCACTGGCTTTGTGAGACAGTGTTAATAAGCACATTTCAGTTTCAGAGGCATCACCTGTGTTATTCTTCCAGATTCCAACAGGAACAGCAAATAGATACTTGTTTGTGAAGGAAAGGTCTTGACTCAATAAATTGTTAATGCAAAAGTAGCTTATTTTTAGAAACGCCCTTTGGAACTTCTCCTGAGTATCAAAGTCCAATAACCACATTTCTAGAAAAAAAAAGACAGTTTTGAACTCAGTGGTAGCTTTCAAGACATGTATTTGCAATTTTCAGACTTAAGATTTTCTTTCTTAACTTTGAAGAACATATTTAAAGTTTATCTTATGTTCTCTTATACTAGAATCTATAGTACTTGCCAAAAGTTTATCTTATGTTCTCTTATACTGGAATCTGTAGTACTTGCCAACTTTCATGGTAGTTAGGAAAGCAAAGTTGGTCCAATGTCTTTCTCTGGAATTTATTTTCCAATAGTTTTTAATGTTCTGGGAAGGGAAGAGATTTTTCTAGCTGAAAGCATCACAATCAAGAAATCTGACATGTATGAAAAGTGTTCTTTCCACCAATATGATCCATTACCTGTTGCTTGTAGCAGCAGCAGTAACCAAAAATTGCCAAGCCATCTACCAGCCAGGATTATTTCCAGTGGCAAGGAGTAAGCAGCAACACTTGACTTTCAAAGAACACTGTGCATTTTTGTTTGTTAAATAGCTTGTAATTTCAGGAATAGAACATTAGCCATACTAGTAGAGAGTGCAAATAGCTATGCAAGAGACTTGAACATTCTGGTCTGAACAATGTGGTCCATTGTTTCTACCAGCTTGGAACACCTGGGATACAGTGGTTCCTCTCTCCTCCTTAATTTCCTGCATAACATGTCAGCTTTTATGTTACTTTAATAAAAATGCATGGTTGTTATAAACTTCTGAGTTAAAAATCCTTTCTGACCTTAGAGCACAGAAGCAGCAGCTTGGGTAGTAAGTAGATGTTGAGGCAGATATGTGCTGGAGGACGAGGACCAACCACTGCCCATAGGAGTTCTATGCCTACTAGAAGAGTCTGTGCTGATTTGGCTGCCTCAGTGCCTGTGTTGCATATCAGATCTGTGCAATGATCTAAATAAATAAAAGAAAAACAAACAAACAAACAAACCAATAATTTTTTTTTCTGGCCTCAAAGAACCTCTTAGATCATGACAAGACCTATAACTGAAACTTCTCTACTGAGGCACACTAGAATCATATTTTATTAGCACTTATCCCTTGCAGGAAAAGGGATGAAGAAAATACACAGTCTCTGAGTCTAAACTTGCTGACAAAAAAGATCATAGAAAAAAAGCCTGCTTGGTATTTTTTTTTCTTCTTCTCCCCAACTGTTGTACTACTTCACATCATTTTGAAGTGAGTAGTTAGCTTAAGATAATTTCTGCTTTCTCTGATATGTTTATACTTCCACAAAACGTTTGTTATTCTTCTCTCTCCATTGTACTACAGTTGTCATTATTAAAGGGCATATACAAAGATTGTTAAATAACAAACTAAAATGGTCATTCCCAAAATTACATTTTCTTTTGGTTTTAAATGCATGTTTTAATTGCCAAAGTAATCTTTCATTTAGATACTTGTAAAAATATATATGGTCTGTATACGCTCCATTTTTTGGTTCTTTTGTGTGAGTTTGTGGGGAATGAAGGATACCCCAACCCTCAGCTGCGGGTAAGGAAAGAGGAAGATGAGGAGCAGCTCTGTTAAAGATGGTGTGAAGGATCTCACCTCTCGTTATGGCCTAGAGGAAAGTGCTCTAGGCATCCTGTTACGGATGGGGAACATGCAGCTTGTGGAATTGTGTCCTCAGCATGTTAGAGAAATGTGGAGGCAGAGTAGTGACATGAAAGGGGATAGCTCCACTCTCAAACTTTTGTTTCTTAAAAAGAGAGGAATGTTATTTCCTTCTTTGCCACCTTTTCACTCTGCAGAAGAGTCACAAAAATACACCAGGTACAACCAAGGTGCTCAGTAGTTTCAAGGAACGAAATGACATTAAAAGTCTTAATTTGGGGGGATCTGAGCTCAAGATACTTGCTTTCTTAGACAAGAAATTGATCACCTTTAATTGCCTCAAGTTGGGAATCTGAAAACTGAAGCCCTAGAGATGATTAGTAAGTGTAGAAAAATCTGGCTCCAGCTCATACATATGTTTGCAGAAAGCATGCATCAGGCAGAGGTAGTACACCAAAGAGCATGTGTTTTCAGACACTCACCCATATGGCATATCTTTCAGCCTATCTGAAATTTTAATTGCTCTGTCAATGACTTAGTTGAATACCAGAGTACGTATTTGAGGGTAGCTTAAAAGAGGGTAAAAATGAGGTAGAGACTTGACATCACATGCCAAGATTGCATTCCTCATCATGTTGCTAAAGCGAGTGGAATTTGTCTTGCTGGCCAAAAGGTAATGGGTACTAGACAAAATAATTCTATATTTGGAAATTTCTGGTGAGCAGAATGATTGACAGTTAGGAGAGATGGAAAAAAGAAATGTTGTCTTGGTTCATGCAGCTCAGAGTTCAAAAAGTTGGCTTTTGGGAACTGTGCTCAATTTTCAGCCTTGGAAAGTAAAATTAAACGAAAAAAATAAAAAAAATGAAAAGCAAAGAAAGAAAAGGAAAAAAAGAAAAGAAAAGAAAAGAAAAGAAAAGAAAAGAAAAGAAAAGAAAAGAAAAGAAAAGAGAAGAAAAAGAGCATTTCAATGATGCAGTCAATGAAAAGTAGTAGTGGGAAACCTGGAAATATTACTTAATTGTGTGAAGGTCTAAATCTTGGTGTACTTTTATTAAGTCTACGGAAAGCCACAAAATTCTTGAACAACTATGTTGCTGTTATCCAAACCTATTTATAAAAATGTTATTGTTGTTAGGCTTATGAAAAACATGGCAGGTGAAGCCCTTGCTTTTTTCAGTGATATCCACTTTTTTGATCCCATTCTCACAGTTCCAGTGATGTATTCACAGATTCTGATATGAAAGTACTGGGGATTTGGTGAGCTGATATAGCTTCTCTTGGCAAACAGAAACACATAACAAAGGCGGCTGTGTCAAATTTAGCTCCGTTTAAATGCAAGGAGGAAAAGAAAAAATAAACTAGCCCAAACCAGTGTTCTTTAGATTGAAAATAATTTACTGGCAAAAATAATCTAATTAGACAATCAAATGCAGTGATCACAGCAGGGCCTGAAATACTTAAAGACCATATTAGCAAATATTCACTAGGAATGCATGGTCTGTGTGACTACCTTTCTTAAAGAAAGGTGTAAGTTTAATGGAAAAGCAAGAGTTAGCTCCAAAAACATTGTCTGTGTGGTTTTGCTCTTTATCTTCAGCCTTCTTAGAGAGATAGTGGCTATTTTGAACTGTGGCACTCCATCCCTTTGTTGACAAAATCCTTGCAGCCAAGGATTTCTGTACAGAGAGCTCTCTGACAAAATTGAAAGGAGGAAATTAGTGCCAATATTCTTAGTGCACTTACTGCAAATGCAGGAAATACACTGTCATAAAATTTCAATGATAATCTATTTTAGCTTGTCTGTCCTCCCTATGTCAATTTAAGTAGTGATTTTTCCAGAGCTTGATTCCTCATCTGCTCTCCTTCCACCCTGAAGTGGGCAAACTGTGCTCTTCTGTGAGTTCCAAGAGATACCATGAGACACCACCTCAAGTGAAAATACCCCTTCCTCCATCACTTAGGAGAGGCCAACCTAGTCTCTGACAGCTGAAAAATTGTCCCTCCTAATGTGTTTTGTGACGCCTACCTAGTTATAGTGGCATTTTGCTTCGGGATTGTTTAAATTTTCCTGGGCTAACACATGATGTGCAATGACTGGAAAAAAGCCATCTTCCCTGCTGCAGGACATAGAAGTGCACATCTTCTATTTTAAACACCCAAAACTCCTTTCACAGAAGTTAAGACGAGAAGAATGAAATTCAGCCTCTCTGCTGCACTGGTGAGGTTAAATTCATGAATGGAATGCTGCAGCTATGGATCTGAAGAGAAAGCAGCCTTGAAAAAAGAGGAATAAATTCGGAGAGGCCAGGGATGATTTAACACAAATGCAGCTGTTTGTCATAAAGCAGAGCTTTATCTTGCTGTAGGTGAATGATACCATCATTTGTTTTAACATTGTTTTAACATTGTTTTAACAAAACAAATGTGCAAACATATGTGCAAAATGTGAGTGAACCTTTACCATGTGATGAAGCAGTTTCATGTTATACACATTTTTTGAAGTGAACTTTGTGAACTCTTGCTTGAGACAGAAATTTTTCTTTATCCCCTGCAAATAACAATTATTGCAGACATTATAGTCATAATATTTGTTACCTTCACTGTCAACCTGATAGTGGTTTACAAATGTGTGGTCACAGTTTAGTCTCTGAAAGATGAGCTCAGATGGTCACAGTAGATGATTTTTACTTCAAAAAATATTATTATGGCCCCAGTTATCACACAGAAGATGTCTCAGTGTTTTAACAGGGGAAAACAGTGACTTTGCAGTTGCTTTCTGGGCAAAAGTGAGATTTTCTTATCCCCATACTCCCTTATTCCTATCAGTGAAAGAAGAGTAAACATATTATCACTGCTACTTTGGTGTATTTGTGAGTGTGCTCAAAATGGGAGGAACTGTTTGGAATACATTCTTTCAAATACTTCTGTTTTGAGTGAAATACTATTAAAAAAAATACCCAGAAATACTTTTTAACTAGTATATCAGCAGTCTTATAAAAATATACACCAGTTTATGAAAAGCTATTGCAAGTTTCACATGATGGAGCAGCGTGTGCTGCAAACTAAATGGACAGCAGTAAGCACTAATGGAGAAGATGTGATGGTTATTTCCAGCAATGACATCACAAGATCAAATGCTTTGGCAAAACTGCAACATATCATATCCAATAGGCAGTGCTGATGATTGCAGGTTACGTTCTGAGGATTGGATCAGTCTGGTTAGGACTGAGCAATGAGACACCTAATAAATACTTGTAGCAGTAACAGCACTGAGTGCTGGTTCCCATGTTCAGTCATTTCTTAAGATGATTTTTATTCTTTGGTGTTTGCAAAGATAGAAATCTACAGGTAAAAAGAATGATGTTATATTCTTCAAGGAAGGAAAGTGTGTAGTTTAAGCCAAAAGATTCAAAAGCAAAAGTGCTTTACTGAATTTTGAATTCTTATTTCCTTTGAATACAAGATGTGTTGACCATATGTGCTTTAGGTCCTACCTGAATCTCATCTCATCCATATATCATCAGTTTTAACACAGGATATAGCATGACTGGCAAACAATCTGGAATCAATCTGTTTATCTTTAAAATATTGCTGAAAACTTTTAGAAGTTGCAAGGTCCTGAACTGGAAAGAAAATCTTGGAAGTAACAACAAAGAAGTATTGGAAAGACAGACAATAACTTCAGAGTCTTCTATCTGGTTCCTGTTGTGCAAAAGCATATATGCCATCTCTCAGAAAACCATTTCAGTGGAATAAAGTCTTCCTCATTTATTAATACAACCAGGAATCAACCAGGCAGATTTTAATTAGCATTGTAATTTTCAAGAAGTGAAAGATGGTTGCTTTATAGACTTCATATGCAGCTCAGAAGGGGCTCCAAACACAGTTGCATTTGTTTATAATATACTTCCATTTTTTTCAGACAATGCCATCTGAGATGCTGTATGTACTTTAGGACCTTGTGCTGCATAGCTAGAAAAATTTTATCAAAAGCCATGAATTCAATCTACTGCAATTTTGCTCTCTGGTGTTTTTCTCAGCATTAGAAATCATAGGCTGTAGATGGTTCTCAGATAACCATTCTAGAAGAAAGCTTCCACATGTATATTAATAAGAGTAATATAAATATTCCACAAAGAGATGACTGCTCATTGAGGGGCAAGTATAAGGCAAAACTTCTGTGTTCTGTTTGTTCTGCATTTCAGCAGTATCTGACATTTACCTGCAATATCTTGCATTTCTTCATTTCTGATACTCAAGGATTACACAAATGCTTTGCAAACATCAGTGGGCTAAGTCTCAAACCATTTCTGGAAATAGGACTGGTATGTGCCTGACATTTATTTCTACAGTTCATAAGTTTCTTACCATTCACATTATCCTACTGTTTTCTGAATAAAATATAATCATCTTGGCAGGGTTCCTAGTGGACCTTTCTGCTAGTAAGTCCACTAGGTCCCATACAGTAGGTTCTGCATGGAACTATATATGATTTTCATATTTTACATATTTCATTGTTGACTAAAAGGAAAAAATCTTGCTGCCTTTCTGCAACAGTGGAAACTTTCTCACCAACAGTGATGTTTTAGGTTAGCTTCTCATAAATTGTAATTGTTATTATTCATAAGGGACATGATCTGTGTCTTTTGATTTCTAGAGGAGAGCCAGCATAACCAAAGAACAAGTTTGGCTATAGGTTCCTGAATTCACGAACTGCTCCTTTACTACTCATAGATACTGCATCCTGTGGATGCTGAATAAAAAAACCAAACCCAGTTTTCAGTGCTTACTTTGAGGCCTCCACAAATAATATTTTTCAAGATTTATTTTCTCCCCTAATGTCAGTTTTTTGGGACATTTGCTCCTTTTCTGCTACAGCTTGAAAAGGTTGATAGCCTCAAACTTATTAAAATTGCCAAGGGGTACTAACAAACAAGGCTGTCATAAGATGCAGATTCCCCCCTGTTGTTTTCCATCTGAGCCATTTAAGCATTTTATTGATGAAAGGAATAAGCAAAGGTTTCAGATTTGGCTCATATCCTTTAATTGTCCATAATTATTCAAAGTATCTTACAAGACTCGCATAATCTAAGTTGGTAGGGCTTGAAGGTGAACTCAGGGAAGGTTTACAGGCTGATTTCCATAAATACTGTAACTTCTGCACACTCACAATAGGCTCAGCACTCAAGGCCTAATATGCAAGCTCTCTCTGTGGCTAACAAGATGCAGCCAACATTTCTGGCTGAAGCTCCTGGCTGGCTCCTGCATACTCGCTCTGAACATGTGGCTCGGTCCTGCAAAGTCCTGACTGTTTTCTTCTTCCCTAGAAGTCAATGGAAATTATTTAAAGTGTCCAGCAGTTCTGCAGATCAAGCCCACAAAAAATGCTATTGTTTGGAGACTGAATTGCTGCAAACCGCACTCTTGTACAGTGAGCTCATTCCTATATATGTTCACATTTGCCCACAATTCCTGCTTAAACATATTTTGAACAACAAGTCCCCGTGTTTTATTTGTTCAATCTGGTGATAGTTTAGAGACATTTTGTTTTGTTTAGGTTTTGTTCTTCCCTAAGGGTATGGCAGTACTTTCACTTGATAGGAAAGCAAGGATGGCTCCAGGATGCTGTGCATCAAAAATTAACTGAATCAGCTAAGGTTCTGTGTCCAAAGTGTCTGTCCCTAAACAAGAGACCATTGTATTTTTGTAAATGCATCCTTTATTTTGTAAATACCTCCTTGATGAAAGGATGTAAAGGCATGCTTTTTGGATTTTCCAGCAGCATACCTAATTTTTAATTTTCTTACATTGCTATTAATATAATGCTCTTAAGTTGTTTGCTGTCCACTAACCGAAGAGATCACTGTAACTCCTGCTTCCGAAAGGAGCTTAAGTGCAAGCCTTCCTCTGAGCACATTGTAATTCCCTATGCAGTCACTTTTTAAAAGTTTAAATCCCTTGCTGAATCCTGATCCAAAATCATCCAGACACCGGGAATATTTTTTAATTGAAGGACAAGAAAGAAAATTTTATATATGAATAAAAATAAAGGAAATTAACAGAGTAAGAAGCCAAAGTGGTCTTTTTCTTCAAAAAGCAAATTTACAGAAACTTCCATGGAAGGTTATAAAACCTACACTGTTTGCCCGAGAGACTTTTCTAATCACTTTTGTAAATATGGGAGCCAGACTGGGTAAATACATATCCAGGATAGGCTAAATATTGAGGTATTTTAGAGGAATATTTATTGAGTTAAATATATTTATGTATACACATACATATTGGTACCTGAAGAATATATGCTTCAGTGTACTACCTCAGAGCCATAATGACTCTTAGGTGCACAAATTTGGCAGCTGGAGGAATCCAATTTAAAAATCAATATTGAGAAAATCATAACAAAACCAAATTATAAAATTACAGAGTTTCAATACATGGACAGTAATCTTTTCTCAGTTTAGTGATATAAGACCTCACAAATTTGATAGAATCTCAAAATAACATTATCGACTGTTATTCATCTGGATGATGCTTGTAGAAATAAATCAGTGTTATTTAAATGTCTTTTTCCTTTGTAACGAGCATGTTAGGTAGTCATTACCTTAAAATTCAGGGGACAGATGAACGGCTGGCAAATTTTACTTGTCGTGTACTTCCTTGGATGGTAAAGTTTAAGAAAGGAAACGACAAAAAAAATCACTCCTAAATGAAACTTTTCCACTTAAAAGAAATCCGGAGTAGCTTGAAAATATGAAATTAATTGCTGCAGATGATCTTTAAAAATCTCCATTATGGACACTGAAAGCTTACTATATGATATTATTAATCCTGTTAAATATACCCCTGTTGGTAGACAAACCTCAGGGAACATTGCAGGAAGATATTTTAATTTATGAACTGTAAAACAGAATGATTAAAGAAATAAACACTAAACAAATGTTCTGACAAATGCCATTGATAGGAAAGCTTCTAGAGGAGCACCAGAAGTCAATTTCAAATAAAGATGTAAAAAAATGATAAACATAAGACAGAAGAATAGATATTAAGCCATCACTGGTCACAGGCAAAATGCATTTAAGTTTTGAGTTTCCACACTCCCTGGTCAGAAGTCCTTTTAAATGAAGTTTTTACAAAAAAATTTTTTTTTTTTTTTACTTAAACCTAGTAAATTAGAATGCAGAGGCAATGATCCAGTTGTCACTTAAGGCAGCTGTATATACCATGAGACAAGTGGGAAAACAGGTATTGAATCTTCTTTGGTGTTTAGAAGCAGGCAACCACTGATACTCTTTAATTACAATTTGTTGTTGCTTTTATCCTAGCCATGTTTTACTTTGTGTCTAGGATCCCTGTTTCCACGGAAGCTTCCCCTTGGAGCACAGTCTGCTGACTCCACTTCTACAGAGAGAAATGCCACAACATAAATTGCGTTTTTTTCTTTTTTTCTTTTTTTTTTTTTTTAATAAATAAATAAGTTGTTGCATTTTAGTTGGGGGGTGCCACAACAGATAAAAAGTCACTGAGCAGCTGCCTGGTGGACAACCCTCAAGCTGAGCACTGATAAAATTTATCACAGAGGCGCATATAGGAATAAGCTGCCTAGCAAAGCAGCCTGTGGTAAAATGTGCAACAGCCAAATATCTGAAGGGATGCTGTAACTTGACAACAAAATGGTGGTAAAAAGAGCTAATAAGACAGGCAAGTATGGTAGGTGGACTTTTCCTGTGGGCTGTTGGGTTTATTTACTGAGCTCACCACCATTGTTTTGTCTCCAGACCTGGAGCAGGAGCAAGCTGATGTGTACTTGAATCTCTGTAAGTAGCTCGCCTTCCTGCTGTGCTTTTGGTAAACTTGCGAGCAGGAGTGGCCAGTGCAAGAGCAGGCTGGTACCAGCGGTGGAGGCAATCTGAGGCTGGACTTTCATAACTTACAGTTCATCTCCTGCTCCCTGTATTTATTTATTTATTTTTTAAATGTGATTTCTGAACTTAGCCTAAAATAAGTAGGAGACTTCTCAGACTATGCCTGCCCCCAAAGTAGTCAGAATTTCACCAAAACCCCACATCCTGTCAGGTCATCAGATGTTTCGGTGAATTCAGAAAAGCTCTAGAACAAGCAAAATGCAGTGTAGCTGATTTCATTAAGCAGAAATATCATAGAATCATAGAGTAGTTAGGGTTGGAAAGGACCTTAAGATTTCTCTTTCCATGTCCAGTTGTTCTAGCACTGCTTGCTGCTCGAGAGGGTAAGCACGACACATGGATACCTGACTCCATGTGTGTATTTTTAACTCCGTTCTCATGGGATCTGGAAGCTGTAAAAAAAATAATAAAAAAACCCCCCAACCAAATCAAAGTGAAATATCCTCTCTTTAAAGGAAAATCTGGATTAAAGAAGTCTTTGGGAACAATGGAAAGCTGGAGGGTTAAGCAATAGCATGAGACAGTTTGTGAGAGATCAGGCACGGATTAGGAATGATTGGTGAGTCACACAGATTTTGCTCATATGTATCTGACACTCCTGAAAGTCTGCTGATTCACTCTGAGAAGGACAGGTTCTCCTTTCTCTTCTGCTGACATTTACAAGCAGCACAAATGAAAATGGTGGTATTTTACACCTGTGTCACACATGTGTAAACCACTGTAGGAAGAGCACGGCAGCTGCAAATCAAGACCAGAGGGCTGAAATGAGAAGAAGCAGGAGTTTCATAAAAGAGCATAAGCTAAAGGCTATTGCCAACATGGACAAAGAAGAGACGGAGAAACACAGAGGAAAAGGTCAAAGGAAGTGAGGGAGAGAGATAGGCAAAAACTGCAACCAGGTTCACAACAAAGGACAGGACAGGAATATGTTGTTTTTTTTATTTTTTTTTAAATGAAACCATCCACAAGCAGAAAGCCAGGACCATTAACATGGAAAATGAACAAGGACATAGAAAAAGGACAAGGATATTCTCTTTTCATTCTCATTCAAGCAAAAACTAAAGCCTCTCCAACAATATTATTGCAAAGGCCACTGGGGATTTAAAAAAAACCCAAACAACAAAAACAAAAAAAAAAAAAAAACCCACCAAACATTTTAATTATACTTTTCAGGTATATTATTGCAGGGAAGTTGAATGAAGGGATTAGATAACATGATCCTTAGAGAACAAAATCACAGTGAGGACCCACTCACATTTTGCCTGCTGGGCGTGCTGCTAGAACCAAACACATTTTTAGGGTGTTTCTCCCTTTGATGCTTTTTCTAGCCAGTGTAACCTCCCCTGCAAGATAAGGGGTATTTCTTCACTATCCTCCAAGCTGCTGATGGTGAGCCAGCCTCAGTTCCAAACAATCGGGGAGGCACAATACTGAAAGTGCTGATTAACGTCGCAATTAGCAGCTGGGGAACGGCTGCTCCTGTGCCAATTCTGTGTAGCTTTCTCCACTCTTTCTCTTGCAATGTGCAAAAGGAGAGATTATTCACCAGGGTTGTGGACACATTTCTGTTCTCAAGAACACCACGATGTCATTAATCTTCTGGCAAGTCAGCAAGGGCAGGTTATGTGGATGCAAGTATTTTGCAAGGCTATAAATAAAATCTAAAGAAAGAGGCAGAATGAGAAGATGGTTTCCTGGAGTTCCCGTTGCTACAGTACAGATGATGTTAACACTGCAACAGCTTACTGGTAATAACACTTTTAAAAATCCCCTTTTTATGGTTTTTCAACATGTGTCCAAAAAAGTAGAACATAAAATGTGATCTTAGGACCATAATATAAATTTCCTAATCCTGTCTATAAAACAGGTAGTTTATAAAACCTCATGTATCTGTAATCATTGCACTGTGCTGTTCACCTGGCTGTCACTACAGGTATAAATATCTGAGAGGAAGGGAAAGAAAATGGTAGTTGGTGCAGTATAAAGTTTTGTGAGAAGGAATGTATAATAGATAGCCACATTTGTCACACAGAGCAAAGATGTAATTGACTTATGTAAGTTATCTTTACACAGAAGAAAACAGGAATGTTCTCCTTTGATGCAGATTTCTGCCTTGGAAACAATACATTGACGTCCTCACTGCCCTAAGAAACTCTAACAGAATAGCTCAAATAGAAGAGAAAATATAATTTTAAGGTCTTGTGCCCTAGGTCCCTCCAAAGGTATAAGTCAGGACTGATTTATATGAGGATACCATGTTTCCCTTCCCCAACGATGTAAAATACTTTTTCTAACAATATAAAGTTGAAATAAATGAGATTTTTTTTTTTAAAAACAAGTAGCTTTTTGGTATAAGTTAATAATTATTGCCAGCTTTGGGGAAGAAAAATGGACACTTGAAAGGTGGAAAAAGCTGTTTAAGACTTCTGCACCAATCGAAAAGTGCTGTCTGTCTGAAGTTACTCTGTGATTAGGAATGGCATTAATAATTCCAAAAAAATCAGGTGGCTGAACTGTCATGATAAGCCCCCAAACTATGTGATACCTTTTTTTAATCACATGGTTGGACCATTTATCAGAAAGATATCATCACAGCCTACACAAAGCACTGATACTGATTTTGAGAATAAAAGTGTAGCTGCTGTCTATTTCATCTGTCCCAATAAAGGGATTTTTTTTTGCTTTTACACAATCTGCTTATATTATCACTTTACTCAGACAAGGTAGAATTTTGTTCTGTGTAACGTTGAAAGGGTGCACAGGAAAGTGATTGCTGATTTTATTTCAATACTGTAGATTTGTTTTAAATTAGTTCAACCAGGGACTTTTTCCTCCCACATTTTGACAGGGTCACTTTTTCGTCCTGTCTTCAGTAGGTGGAGAAAGGAAGGTAAGAGCTTGAAACTCACAGTTACTTTTGACTGCAAGCACCAGGAAAATCTTAAAAAAAGCACCCGTAAGTGAATTGAGCTGGTGATGCAGTAAGTGGGACTCAGGAAAAGAAAAAAAAAATAAAATTTATCAACTCACAGGAGTTGTTTTTTGACTTTGCTATAGATGAATTGAACTTAAACCTTCGTTGCAGTTCCAGACTATCATGAAGTTCAATACACTTAGAATTGGGGGAATATGGATTGCAAGTGGGAAGGGATTTGCTGGAGAAAGGAAACCAGTACGTCACCTTTACTTCCCTTACCAGCTCAACTTGTAAGCTTCCTGGAGGGCGGCTTCAGCTTCAGCTTCAGGTTTGTGATTGCAAGAGGGGTCAGGGTTCAGTTTCCCATTCACAGGGTTATTGGATTTAACCCTAGAAAAGTACTTCCCAGACCATCAGGTCTAGGACCTGCTCTCCTAATTATATGTTTAGGTCATGCAGTCACTTTAGGAAACATGTAAAAATATCTGACTGGAGAGCAGTTCAGTTTGCAGACTTCTCCTGAAAGAGTTTGCAGAATCCTCTAATGGTTGGGAATAATCCTCTTGTTGCAAGCATACACTTACTCACTGCAGTTTATACGCATTTGTCCTTATGCCAGCGCTGTCCTTCACTAGCATTTGGACTTTACTGCTGTTGTATTTATAGACTGCAGTCATATCCCTCCTCAGTCCTGGTTTTCCAAATGAAAATAAGCCAGACCCTTTTCATTCCTGCTCATGAGCCAGGCTTTTGGTTTCCCTGACTGCCTTCACAAGCTGTCCCTGGTCACATGCCAGTCCTGGGGAACCTTTCACCTGGCTGGTGGTAGCTGTGCACAGTCGTCCAAATATAATCTAATGGGTGCTTTGCACAGTGAAGTGAATAACTCTGCATTTCTACAGGAATACCTCACACCATTGTTTTTTATGGCTGCAGGACTGCTAACTCATACTGAGACTGAGCACAATTAGTACACCAAAGTCTTCCTCCTGCTATATTATTTCCAGTTGATGAACTCCAGCTGATAGCAGGAATCCCTGCTATTAGACCCCAAGTTCCTGCGGTTGTACTTCCTACTATTAAATTGCATCCCATTTCTCTATCTTCACTCTGGCCATCCAGTTCTTTCTCAGCAGCAATGCATTATAAAAGTGCTGCCTTACTGCACTACTTACAGTTAAAATAGGCAGGCCTGTGGGTTTCTTTTTATTTCTCACAACATGGTACAAACTGAGACTCCTGCCCAAATCATCTGCTTATCTCATAGCTCTCTGCACTCTGGTAATATTCTGCCTCAGCCCATGATCCATAAGCAGAATACTCCCGCGAACTGTACTACATTGTTTTCCCTGAGGAAACCCTTTTCATTTGCAGATTTTGGTAGTTTGAGAACAAAAGGCATCAGAGCAAGAGAGAGAGAGGCACTAGTCAATGGACAAAAATAATTTTCAGGTGTGAAGGCATCCTGGGGATATTTTTTAAAGCCTTCGACCTTCCTACATGGATGTCAGTATCATACAATCCAGATGTTGTTGGCTTCTGTTCCACACGACCCTCGTCTGAAATGGAAGGTGTTAAATTGAAGTCAGGCTGAAAAGAGAGGTGAACAGAACTCTGGCAACTGAGAACAGCAGGATCGGCAGCAGATCCAGCAACAGCACTAAGTTCCCACTCTGACAAGGGGTCATGCTTCCTCAGTCAAAGTTAACCCCTTCTCTCCTCCCTTACAGATGTGCTGAGGGGCACATCCTAGCTCAAGCAAAGTCATAGATGTGTTGGTGTTAATACAGCTGAAGCAGCTTGTTTCAGCTCAGGACCTGAAAACCATGACAGCTGCTCCAGCTTCTTCTCCAGATCCTGGAGTTAGCTTGAAAAAAGGAGTAATGTGTGAAGGTAGACTGGGTTTTAGGGTTTTTGTCATAGCCTTAGTATGCTGGTAAGTTAAAGTCATTTGACTACCTTGAATCTGTATTTATTGCATCTTAATGTACTAGGCAGAATAATCATGAGATTAAATTTACTGCATCTATGATTTCTGCCTTGTGGATAACTATCCCAACAGCTGTTTTCCTTTTAAAACACAGATATGTGTTTTACGTCTCAATCTACTTTAGTGCTTGTTTCTTGGACCTGACTGAAACACTCCCCCGCCCCCCATTATGAATATAGATTTTTATGCATAGATTTTTTAATAGAAGTGGTTAGGGAAAGAGGAGGGCTTGAGCAAATTTTGAGACGTTATTATGAAAATCTGTGTTCTAACCTTACACAAAATGGGCCCAAATGAAACTTTGTGGAATTAGAGCTGAATTCGTTCCGAGTTCCTAGCTACGTTATTTGCACATTTGATTTCATATTTTCATGTCACTAACTCAACATTTCTAAATGTCATCCCATAGAATCCATTTGGAAAATGCCATGTGATCCTGGACAGGCATTTTGTGGCACTTAATACTATCTTATTGTGCTTGCTTCCACACTAATATTATTTGCTGTGCAGGAGCTGTGTCTTGGCTTCTGCAATAGTTTGCCATTAACAGAGTAGAGCAAGTCATAAATAACCCTCCAATATGTGCAATAATTAACTTTTAAGACTATCATTAAAACCTTTTAAAGCGGATTGATTAGGGTTCAATTTTGTGCATTGCTTTAGATTTTCATCTAAACTGAAGTATTTCTCTAGGCTATTCTGCAGCTGTTCTTGCTTCCTAGCACTGACAGTCACTCAAACCCATCTTGTGCTATTGCAACCTGCGGTTAGCCTATTAGTTGCAATCTGTGGGAGGAGAAAGAGACAAATCGTGTCACTATTTCTTATCAAGGGACCACGCAGTTGTTTGCCACTTTGACTCCCTGATGGATAGTTATCTTGAGATGTGACAGGTGTGAGACTGGAAATTTAGGAGGAAACAATGCAGGAGCCCAGTAACTTTTTGTTATTGACACTTGCTAGATAAAAACACAGGGTTAATCAATCTCTTGTGTTCTTAACTTCATATTCCTTTTGTCTTCAAGAAGCAGTTTTTCTCATCAGAGTGACATGGCAGGAAAAAGGTTCAAGTAGATAGGAGACATTTTTCCTTTACCACGAACTGGTCATACAATGTCAAATTTCATGAAAAACACATCTTTCATTCTCTTAACAATTTTTTTTAAACTCTTTGAAAGTGGGTCAGGGCCTGGGGAAAGTACATTTTAAATATCTGGAACTATCTGCAAGTAGACATCCCCTCTTTGAAAGAGAAACAGTCTTTTTCAAACTTGATCTTTATTGTCAAAGGAGTTATATCATTATGTTTCCACAAATTAACTTGCTGCAGCCTGTCTCTTACTATTTTCTTCCCAGATACGAGACAAATAAAAAACCAAATATCCTGAATGTTAAATGATCACATTTAATTAACTCTGCTCAAAATCATAGAATCATAGAATAGTTAGGGTTGGAAAGGACCTTAAGATCATCTAGTTCCAACCCCCCTGCCAGGGGCAGGGACACCTCCCACTAAACCATGCCACCCAAGGCTATGTCCAATCCAGCCTTGAACACCGCCAGCAATGGAGCATTCACAACTTCCCTGAGTAACCCATTCCAGCGCCTCATGAGCAGTTCAAGGCAATGGTGGTCCAGAAAAAATTTATGCTGATATTTTATACCAGGTTTGGCTCTTTTGTGGTCTTCAGAAAACTGAATATTAGTACAAAATTCATAGGGTCTTAAGAGATGTTAAAATTGGTGTTCAGTGTATTAGGAAGCACTGAAATAATGGCAGGAGTTCACGTATGAGCTAAAGTTCAGATTGAGTAAGGACTTATAGTAAAACTAGAACATAACGAAGCTATAAAAGATCAAAGAAACATCGATAAACATTGCAGTCCTGCTGTGCTAGCATGAAATAAGGGGCATGGGGTGCAAAGTGATCACAGTTGAAATGGCCAAAACAATAAATAAAGAAGACTTTTTTTACATTTCAGTAAAAGAGACAAAATAATATAAACAATGGAGACTTTCTTGAGGTCTACGGGAAACTTGCAGGAGCTGAAGACCAACCCTCACGACCGTAGGCTCATGTCTCATCTACAAAGAGTTGTTAATTAATCTTAGTTTTGGATGTATGAGTTTGCTCTATTTCTTTGTCCTACATTATTCTCTTCTATAGCCAAGTTTTTTAGGAAAAAGTTCCTCCAAATGGTAAAGGGAAAATTTCAAGTGAACAATGCTCTCGAGTGGTTACATGGTGAAGGACCACTTTTCTCATACTCTGCATATTATATTGACAATGTTAAAATGTTGCCGTATGTTTGGTTAGAGGATTTAATAGTGTGTTTGGTGCTACAAAACAAAACAGAAAAGAGGCAATCATTTGCTTCCGTAAGTCTGAGGGATGAGTGCCCTGCTCATAGATCATTTGAAAATCTGCAGTAGCATCCAGCAGAACCTGCACATTGTGGATGGTCCAGCAGCCATCCTGAAATATTTTTGGATGAGGTCAAGCGGCCTTTATGGTAGCCATGATACTTTCTTTACACTGATTTTCAGCTCCTCTTGCACTGCGACACAACAGGTTGGTGAGTTGGTATAAAGGCAGGTTTGTCCCCTGATTCATGTTTTCAAGGTCTAACTTGAAGAAATGGACTTTGGACATGTTTCCTTCCTGCCTGCTCATTCCTCTTCATAAATGTTCATCTGTTTGTTCTTCTACACAGCCATGTTGTGCAGGGCAGAGTTAAGATGCACAGTGTATCAACTTCTGTCTGACAGACATTCACACAAGCTCCTTTCATCTCCACTTTGGGAAATGTTAAGGATGGAGAGTGATGCGCCACTACGGTTCTGAAACGTCTCTATCAAGTTTCCACATTAGCCTGCTTTCACCACTTTTTTCCCCTGCCTTCTCAGTTTAAGTAGCTGCCAATGAAATCTCAGAAAGGTCTCATTAGATTTGGAGCTCCTGTCAGACAGAGCTGGAGGAAAATTTATCATGTGAGCTTCATATATGAGATTTGAGAAACTTGTTTCTGTCCATCCAAATCACATTGAGGTTCTGTGAAGTAAACAGTAATTAATCAAAGATAGTGCTGTAGGAAATAAAAAAATTCTGATACCCAAGCAGAACTAGCAACAGTTGCTGTTTAGCAATAGCAGTTGACCACACAGTTCAGCACCACACGTATAAGTGACATCTATTCCTGTGTCACTGTGGCTTTCCTGAGCAGAAAGGTACTTTGTGTGCTTCATAGCTGCCACGTGGCTGACATTGTTATTCCATAACCTTACGCCCCTGTTCTTGAGCACCATGCCTCTAAACCTTGGTTATTGCGTGCTTCCCTGCCTTTCACCCTAGCTCCCTAACAGCTGAAAGGCACAAATGCCTAGCAGCAACTGGGCTTCCTAAGCAAAAGCAATAATAAAATAAAATGCCTCTAAGATGAAAACATGCAGGTTTCTGAATGTTTGAGTGACAGTTTTTAGTCATCCACGATAGACAGAATTTCATCTTTTATAAAGAACTGCCAAAAGTCAGCTAAATAGAGGAAGGCTATCAGGAAAATATTTAAGGAGGTGCTCCCTTCAACAGAACAGGATCAGGATCTAGGTTCATGTCCAGTCTAGCTGCAGACTGTCTGTGAAATGCTGAAATGTTGCATCTCAGCTTCTCGAAGGTATCTGAGAACTGCTGAAATCCAGCTGCTTTTCAGACAGAACAGGGGAAAAAAGCTTTTCACTGAGTGTGTCATTGTTCAAAACAGAGCAAAGGACTGCATTAAAGAAATTACGAGACTGCAGTGTACCTATTAATCATTGAATCTGAAATAATTCCAACTAATACCCAGCAACTACTCTGGGCTGTCTCTCTGCCATATATTCACAACCTGTGACACACAAATGAAAGCCTGTGGACCCCAGCATTAAATGCAGCTTTCTTGTGCAAGGAGAATTAAATACCTAAATATTATTAAAGACCTAACTTTGCTAACCTACTTTTAAAATGGGGATTATTTTATAGCATTTCTGCTGGTTACTATAATATAAACTTCTAGAAAAAAAGAAACCTTTGATATCGCGCTGTGTTCAGTGCACATTATGGTGAGTCTTGATTTTGACTGAGGCTTGATGGTTACTGTAATACAAACAAATAATAATAGCTTAAGGGTATCAAACAGAGAAGGAGGACAGAACGCTTTTTCTGCTCACAAAAAGATAAGGTCAATTGATCTAGATTTCAGAAAGCAGTAGAAAAGAAGACAAGTGTCACACATTATTGTTAAAAGGTAGATATCTGTTAGCTTTTGATTTATTTGTAATACTATTTAGCACACTGTTAAGTACAAAAAGAGCCAGAAGAACATAATATAGCAATGTAGTTGCTAATATTCTTTAGAAAGAGCTGTTAAGGAACAAAAAGAAAAGGCATGAGATGATTTTATCTAATAGAATTCTTTTCTAAGTCTCAAGCAATGCTCTATCTAATGCAATGCTTTTCTCCCTTGTTAATCAGAACAGCGTTCAGATGAAATCAAATCATTTGCAGATGAATTGTTAATGTCATGCATGCTCTTCTAACAGCATGTCTTTCTGGCCTGTTGAAATACTTACATCATATGGAGAGACCTGAAAAGTTTGAACATTTTGGTTCACTGCCAAGAAAAACTATTTATCAATGGCACACACTGTGCTGATAAATACCACAAGAACAGATTTTTAACTAAGAACGAACATTAGGACAAGACCCTTTCCCTTCCTCTAGTACATTAAGACAGACTGGGATGCTGTGCTCTCTTCTCCAGAAGAAGCAGACTCAAATCTATCATCATAGTTACTAATGCATCTCTGTTAAGCACAATACCAGTGTATTTATAAGATTCGAAGTCATTAATTTCACAAGCCTCCTGAGAAGCAGTGCTGTGCTGTTCTCACATCTTACGGGTGGAGTGCTGAGGTGCAGGAAGTTTATGTAGGTACTGTGCAGGAGGCTGTAGATGCACTTGCATGCCTGAAAGGGCAGGAGTCAAATGAATGGCTATGCTTTGTCATAGCCTTTCTACATAAAATGTAGTCTCATGTATTTAACAAAAAGTATTAGTTTTGCAGCAGGACAGCTGCTCACTCTTCACCAACCCTTAACTGTCTTGGCACATTTGCAGTAGTCATCTGTTCCTCAAAGTAATTTCTGGAGTAAATACTTGCTCATCAAATTAGGCTTGAGTTTCAAGAATGATCTTTTCCTCCATTGCTCCTGCAGGGAATAGTGTGTCATGAAAAAAGGCTTTGTTCCTTTTGGCAGTCAAGCTAACTCCATCAAAGGAACTCAGGGAGAGGGAGCTCAAAGCTGTCATTAGAATTTCAGGCAGATCTTGCTTGGACTGTAGAGGGTTGCTATCATTACACGTTTTTACGCTCCAAAGGTCAGCCAGATCAAAAGCTCTGCTCAGCATCCAATTAATATATTGTTTAATATCAGGGAAATTAGGGGAAAAAAGAAAAAAGAAATACAATTAAAATTTCAATAAAAAAAAAGAAAGTGACTGCAGTATAGCCTGCAACTGCCACCCAGGAGGGCTGGGATAATTTGCTATGATAGGATTAATTTACAGTTCTCTTGCTTTTGGTGGGTTTAAGTCTTCAACTTTAATATTTCTTGTGCATTATCTGCATTTGCATTTATCATTGGCTTGTACAATGGAATTTTCACAGGACTTGACATTTTGAAGCCCTAACTTAGGGTTTGGTCTAACTGCCTTTGAAGTCAACAAGAAGATTGCCACTAAGTTCAATGAGAAGTTGGATCAGGCTCTTTAATCACTATGGACTCATTATAATCTCACAGCTGGTAACAACCATTTAGAAGAGTAGTATAAAAACTGCGATATTGGCAGGATGAGTTCAGTGCAAAGCAGAATCCCTTCACATTTAACATAATTTTAACAATTTAAACAGATTCGAGAATTAGCTGCTGTCTTTGCACACCAATATCTGACAACTCTTTCCGAAATTTACTGAAAAGGAAAGAGGCTCTGTATTTGCACTAGGAGCTGCCTGAACCTTTAATATGTTTTTGTTTCTTTAACTCAAAATCAAAGCAAGAGTGAAATTTTCCTCCATCTCTGTACCTGTTGCCACAGAAAACAGTTTTACTGCAAAATGGTTGCTTTCCCAGTGCTTTGCTAAAATGGCTGCTGCCAGAGCTAGGTCTAGGAACATGGCAATTACAAAAGCTAACCTGTTTCCCATTACTTTTCACAGTTTGCGTACAAACAACAATGCAGTGTTCTTGCTCTGTGAATGCTTAGATTGTTGTGATGAAGAAACCAAGGACAGATCCTTCCAAAGTGAATCTAGGCTTTGCAACAGTTTTGCAAGAGAGACTGTCTGAGTCACAGTATGATTATAAACTAGAAAGTAAATGTTTCTGCTTGGATTGAGGAGTCCCTAGGGTTCAGGTGAAGCTGGTGTTCTGGCAGGCCTGCCAACATGGGTTTAGATTAACCTACATGGGATGTATGTAGCTCTCGTGCAATCATTTTCTGTATGTCCTTCAAGTATACTTGTGAATATCAGTGCAAAGAGGTCTTAAAGCTGAACAAGGAGAAAAGTTTAAGGTAGAAGAACATGAACTCAGAGGAGTCTAGGTGACTCACAGACTGCAAGTTTACCCACTGAATTTGCACGCAATGAAATGACAAATGCCTGAAACCATGTTAGATTTTGTGTGTGTTGTTTGAGATTTGCTCTTTCAAAGTGTGCTCTAAAATCCTTACAAAGCCCCAAACTGCTTTCAAAACTGTTGTTTCTTCATAATGTGTGAGATTCAGACCAGAGGCATGTGAAACTACTTTGAATACTGGTGTGGTTACTTTTCATGTGTGAGGAAAAAGATTGCAATTTTCCTTTCGCAAAATGTGCCCAGAAGTGTGTGTTAGACAGTGGGTACCAAAAGAAGACCTAAAGAGAAGGTAGCAGGTGCTGTAATGACAAAACACTTTGTCTTGCATTATTGTCTGCCTATTCTGCTTCTAATGAGGTCTTCAAACGTTGTTGGTATCAGAGCTGCAAGAAAAATTTCGAAGGATGGTTTTCACTCATTTTTGGAGCTTCTTCATAGAACATTCAGGGCACAATCCAAAATAAACATGTTGTTCCCTTTATTGTAAAGATCCTTACCCTACTATTTTTTTTCCTTTTTTCTTATTTTTATCCTTTTTCTGCTGTCCCGTACACCAAATTATCTCCCATGCCAATGATAAGTAATGCTGGCCTGAGATAGATCTTTCTTTCTTATACTGGCTTCTCTACAGGGCTGAAATATATAACCTTCAGAACCCATACATACTCACATAAAAGTCCACATAGAGACAGAATAATCCTTCATATCATGCTACAGTAATAATCTAGCTTAATGCAATCTTGAAGGGTAGGCTAAGCCAGTGAACCATTTCTTCTTTACTGATGTGGTTTATGTGAGGCTCAGACCCCCAGGAGAGAATGATTTCCTTGTAATGTAGCAGTCCATCCATTACTTTGTATATTGAACCAATCAATTGACTTGTTTATGACATGCGTAATGTTTGGGGAATCTGAAGTTCTGATTCACTTCAAGTCCTTTTAATTACAGTATATTCATTGAAAACAGGTGCTTTCAATATTCAACCTGTTTTATAAGCTATGCAAATATTTTATTTGGGGTATTTTTCTGGTTCTCATGGCCAAAACATGCTAGTCCATTTTTCAGAAGACTGTTTTATCTCATTGAAACCAAGGGAAATTATTCTTCCCCAAAGTTACTTTTTCTTTTGCAGACTGTACTTTGTACTTTGCCTTAAGTTTCATGATATATCTTCTTGAATTTTCTCCACTAAAGAAACAAGGGTATGATATCAGTCTGATGATTAAAAATATTTTTTGTCCTTTGACTAAATGAAGGAGTGAAGTCGTTTGGCAGTATTTTGAAATGAAGATAGTTTTTTGTCATTGTACGCCTAGGTTAGACTTGGAAAAGCTAGAAATCCTGGCATAAAGCTTTCCTACTTGTGCACTACAGGAGGAATGGCTTTAACCTGACAGAGGGGAGACTGAGATGAGATCTTAAGAAGAAGCTCTTCCCTGTGAGGGTGGAGAGGTCCTCACACAGTTTGCCCAGAGAAGCTGCGGCTGCCCCATCCTTGACAGAGTTTAAGGCCAGGTTGGACAGGGCTTGGAGCAACCTGGTCTAGTGGAAGGTGTCCCTGGCTGTGGCAGGGGGTTGGAACTGGATGAGCGTTAATGTTTCTTCCTGCCCAAACCATTTCATGATTCTATGTTTTTATGATTTTGAAGTGAACCCAGTGCGATTTGCAGAGAGATGCCAGCTTAAGGAAACCAGCTAAAGAAACAATGCTGAATTACAAACATGGGTACACCTCTATATTTCTGAATTTTGAACATGAATATTCTTTTCTCTATTACATTCCCATAGATAAACTCTAAAAGTTAGACCAAGCATAATGATAATAATTCCAGAGTAACAGCAATTGGCAAGAAAGGGTCACTCAGAGGCTGGTAGAGGTAAGGGTATTTCTATCCATTAACCCCCAGAAGAAATCCACTCCCAGCCCACAGAAACCACTCAGACCCATGGATGTTAGAGAGAGCAAGTCTTATTAATACACCCAGTCCCCACCGCTTCAGTCTCAGGTACGCTTGCCATTGCCCCTACCTACTTCTTAATGTTTCAGAGTGGATGCATGTTTTCTACCAAAACAGAAAACAAACCTAAAAAAATCCCCTTCAAAAAGAGTGCTGAATGCAGTAATAATGTAACAGGAAAAAAGAAAGAATGATCATTAAAATTTTCCATTTACAGAAACAGCAGGGTGAAAATACTCTTAAAGTTTTTAAAATGAACATCCTGAAAAACTCAGAGCCCTTTTGTTGGAGCGATGTTTTCCTGAGCCTTGGTTATGTCTCCCTAGGCCTAAGCACAACCAAGATCATGAACAATACCTTGAATACAGGCCCTCAGCAGACCATGGTAGCCCTTGCCTTCTTATTCACCCATATCATCCCCTTCCATTGCTTTTCCTCCAGTCTCCCACAGTCATGCAACAGGTCTCTCAACACATATTTTTTCCATTTCTTGGTTTGCAAGGTAACTGTGCTCTATTCCCTACCCCACATCCTATCACCTAGTTATCTTTCTTACCTTGTAGATGTGTGTGTCCCTGAGGATCTGCATGGCTATCATGCTGTGTGCTGGACCTGCACAGGGCTGCAGTGGACCCTTTTGAAGGTGTCGGCTGCAGGGGGGAATTGTGTTAAACTTCACTGTCTTGCTGTGATCAACAGAGAAGTCAATCACAGAGATCTTTGTGCTTCCTTCTTCCCTAAATAATTTACCCCCAAAGCCACAGTTAATTTTTTTTCCAGTCCATGAACACTTCTGAATATACTAGTGATGGGTTTTGCAGCACTGAATGTTATTCCTCTTTCCACAAAGACGTCTTACTGGGTTGAACACAGAGAATTACTTTTTCTTTAGTACTTCACATTTAGCCAAAATTAGACTTCTTTTTCTGATTAAAAATGTATTGGGAAAATGATATTGAATTTGGTGTTTTCCCCATCACCTGATCTTTTAAATGTCACTGATTCCAGCATTTTACTTTCTTGGTGAATAGAACACAAGCATGCATGTAAAAATACATACATAGGCACAAATTGGTGTTTGCAAGTTGTACCTCCTTTTCCTGGATTGTCTAATTCTTCCAGTTGAGGCATTAGCACTTAGGTATGTGCAGAAATGCTTTCTTGAATCAGAGCTTGAGTGTTTAACAACGTGAAATAAAATGGATGGACATTTTAATGTTTCCTCTTGTATGTGAAATACTCTTTCATCTCTATATATTAGGAACATATTTCTGGGATCGTTCTGAAATAATGCTCTCTTGTTTAAGCTGAAAGCAGAAACACACATCTTGAATCACCCAGTGTGCTTTTCATTTCGAGATGGAGACGCGCACACTGACTATGCTTTTGAAGCGGTTTTGTATGGTTGTGGATGCTTGATATGCATGGTTGCACCCCCGGCTCAGCATGCACACAGTCAGCAGCAAGGACACATTTCAGAAGATCAGGAGTGAGTTTTTGATCCTGAGTACCTTAATTTCTGCTTACTAGAGAAGAATGTTGATTCCCAGAAGAAGCTCCAAAGATGGTTGTTGAGCTCAGATTTGTCTGACTGATGATTTTAGTTCTCCTTCTTCATAACTCTACCGGAACAATATCATCCACTGTTGCTGGAAAGTTGCCAGTAGCGTTTTTTAAAGTTTGTTTTTGTGATTTGGCTAAATTTCTGGGGGAAAAAAAAAAAAAGAGAAAAGGAAGGAGGGAGGGGAACCTGCTAAGTCATTGCTCAGCGCTCCATGAGTCTACAACAAAACCGTGTGTAATAAAAATAGATTGCACCCGTTCCTACTGTTAAATACCATGAAGGAAACAAGAGCATTTACAGCATGTTGAAAGGAAAATGTGTTCTCCCACCCATAATAAAATGCGTGAGTTCAGGGTCACTTCCTAATAGGTGTTATTTCCTCTATTTTAATAAAGGTATTTTAACACCTGTATTCCATGCCAGACAGTATTGTCATTTTTTCCACTGACTGGCTTAACCAAATGTTGGAGGGAGAGGGGGGCAGGCATGAGCACTCTTCAAACATCGCTGCTTCACGCCAAACACAACTAACGTGCAGAATGAGGAAGCCAGAGAAAGCAGCAACTGCCCCTAATTACAGCCAGACGACTTCCAGGCCAGTGAGGAATGGGGAGGCTTTCAGGATGGAAAAAGGTCAGGAAGCCCATCTAGGTCAGCCAGTCTATCTTGTGGCTTTGAATTGGCACTTGTACTACCCTCACCCGCCCCCACAGCCTCACACACAGACTATTTTTGTTCTCCAAATAGTTGCCCAATGTGTGCTGAAAACTATTTATACTCATTGGGACCGCCTCTGTCCTTAGTGCTTTTCTCCATGCAGAGTGGTGACCTCTGCTATGTTAAAGACCAAACCTCCTGTGGATGGGGGGCTTGGTGATTCCTACAGAAGTCAACAAGAGGCTTTGGAAAAATAAAAAGAAGCTCTTATAGCAGGAGACTTTTATATTTCTGAGGATCAACCTTTGTTTGCTGGAGTAGTTTCTTCATAAAATATCATTGCACACTCTGTTCACCTGATGAGGAGCATAGTTGACACAAAGCAGAGATACTACACTTCTGCCACCCAGTTTCTTGGGCAGATCTCACAAGCTGAAGAGTCCTGGGTTGTGTGCGAATGATTTCCTTAACGCCAGCCTGTACTGATTTTCTTAATGCCAACCTGTGCTGATTTCTTCACTGAATCTTGAATCCAGCTTGGGCTGGAAACATGAAGCCAACCAAATGGAAGCAAGAATTTCCTACGGATTTGTCAAAAGACAGCTAGCAGAGGTGTGGGTCACATGAAGCAGAGCACAGGTTCGCTTGAATAGTTTCTAAAGCCTTAGTGATTCATAGAATCATAGAATAGTTAGGGTTGGAAAGAACCTTAAGATCATCTAGTTCCAAGCCCCCTGCCAGGGGCAGGGACACCTCCCACTAAACCATGCCACCCAAGGCTATGTCCAATCCAGCCTTGAACACTGCCAGCAATGGAGCACTCACAACTTCCCTGGGCAACACATTCCAGTGCCTCACCACCCTTACACTAAAGAATTTCTTCCTCAAATCCAATCTAAACTTTGGCTGTTTAGGTTTGAACCCATTACCCCTTGTCCTATCACTACAGACCCTAACAAAGAGTCCCTCCCCAGCATCCCTATAATATATAGCATCCCTATATGTTCAGATACTAGAAGGCTGCTATGAGGTCTCCACGCAGTCTTCTCTTCTCCAGGCTGAACAGCCCCAACTTTCTCAGCCTATCTTCATACGGGAGGTGCTCCAGTCCCATGATCATCCTCGTGGCCCTCCTCTGGACTTGTTCCAACAGTTCCATGTCCTTTTTATGTTGAGGACACCAGAACTGCACACAATACTCCAAGTGAGGTCTCACAACAGCAGAGTAGAGGGGCAGGATCACCTCCCTCGACCTGCTGGTCACACTCCTTTTGATGCAGTCCAGGATATGGTTGGCTTTCTGGACAGCAAACGCACACTGAAGCCAGCTCATGTTCATTTTCTCATTGACCAACATCCCCAAGTCCTTCTCTGCAGAACTGCCCTGAATCTCTTCTCTGCCCAACCTGTAGCTGTGCCTGGGATTGCTCTGACCCAGGTGTAGAACCTTGTACTTGGTATGGTTAAACTTCATCAGGTTGGCATCAGCCCACCTCTCAAGCATGTCAGGGTCCCTCTGGATGGCATCACTTCCCTCCAGGGTATCAACCAAACCACACAGCTTGGTGTCATCACCAAACTTGCTGAGGGCACACTCAGTCACACTGTCCATGCCACCGACAAAGATGTTGAACAAGACCGGTCCCAACACCGATCCCTGAGGGACACCACTCGTTACTGGTCTCCAGCTGGACATTGAGCCATTGACAACAACTCCTTGCGTGCGGCCATGCAGCCAGTTCTTTATCCACCGAGTGGTCCACCTATCAAATTGATGTCTCTCCAACTTAGAGACAAGGATGTCATGTGGGACAGTGTTGAACGCTTTGCATAAGTCCAGGTAGATATCAATTGCTCTACCCCCTTCCATCAGTTCCGTAGCTCCATCATAGAAGGCCACCAGAATGGTCAGGCAGGATTTCCCCTTGCTGAAGCCATGCTGGCTGTCACCAGCCACCTTGTTGTTTTTCATGTGCCTCAGCATGCCTTCCAGGAGACTCTGCTCCAAGATTTTGCCAGGCACAGAGGTGAGACTGACTGGTCTGTAGTTCCCCAGGTCATCCATTTTCCCCTTCTTGAAAATGGGGGTTATATTTCCCTTTTTCCAGTCATCGGGAGCTTCACCTGACTGCCATGATTTTTCAAATATGATGGACAGTGGCTTAGCAACTTCATTTGCCAGCTCTTTCAGAACCCGCGGATGGATTTCATCCGGTCCCATGGACTTGTGCACATTCAGGTTCTTAGCATGGTCTTGAGACAAATCCTCTCCTATAGTGGGCCTGAGGTCTTCATTCTCACAGTTCCTGTGTCTGCCTTCCAAGACTTGAGTGGTGCGATCAGAGCATTTGCTGGTGAAGATTGAGGCAAAGAAGTCATTGAGAACCTCAGACTTCTCCAAATCCAGGGTAGCCAGTTCTCCTGATTCATGCAGCTTCACTCTTTGTTGCTCAAACAGAAGATGAAACTATGTATGTTTCCTGTGATTTGAGGTTTGGCAGCAAATGCATTACGAAGGATGATGAATGCATGTAGTTTTTATATATATATCTATGCATTTTCTTGGTCATTTGGGAGGTCACTTTGCTCAGGCGAATTACAAATCCTCTGGAAGAAAAGAATTAAGAATACATGCAAGCTCTGTCAGATACTTTAGTAGAGTGCACTACAAATGTCCCTTTTTTTTTTTTAATTTCTGTGTTTGTCCAGAATGCTAAACTCCACTATGTCAGTGTTACTGAAGGCCAGAAGATCAAACAAAAATCATCTATGATGCTGCAAAGGCATAAGAAATTGCCTTCTGACCTTTGCAATAGGCCACACTGCACAGACAAATTTGCTAAACTTACTTAAGCACTGCACTCTAGTATTCTTCTGTGCAGATGTAATTCACATTTCACATGAGCTTTTGATCTGCATGACCATAGGTTAGAGGACATAGGCTGAAAAGTGCCATCAGTGCACTCATGGTTTATTAGTCATGTGTGACTGGGGTTGTTACAGGAATTGCTGGAGGGAACTCCACAGCCTTCATCCTGCCAAAAGACAGACCAGTTAACCATAATGGTTCATCCTGGTTTTAGAATATATTAATCAATGTCCTCACAGTGCTTAAGCAGTAAGGATAACAGCCAATCTGCGGAAGGCTAACATTACATTCACAGCAGCACCAGAACTTGTTTTACCACAAAACAGTACACAAATCAAGTATATATATAAAATTAAATAAATACATAAGATTCGGGGGGAGAGGGAAGCTAAAGGCTTGTGGTGAGCTTGATACTAGCACTTCTCTATCCCTTTATAAAAAGGTCTGGAAGGATGGCAAAAATATTTTAAGCATCAAAGGGACTGATGAATAGGGATGCCACGATATTCACTTAGAGACAGTATTGTCAGGAGTTGTTTTCTGAGCTATAATACTAAAGATAGATAGTAGGAACCAGCACAGAAAAGAACACTGTAAAAATGCAAATCTGCTAAATGTTGAATCTATTAATCCTTAGCACACTTTCTTCTGAATCATACTTACTCAGATGTACAGGCAACAAAAACTATTTATAATATTTGCATAATTTCGAACACCCAGTTCATAAATTATTTATTGGTTGTGGTCAAATGAATGTTAGCACTTTCGTAATTGTCTTTTGTGTGAAAGGTTGCACAGTTTATGAAGACATTTCAATGGCAACTGGAGATCTGTGAGTTCCTTTAATATTATAGAGAAGAAATTGCAGATAATTGTAGAGTTGCTATACGTTTGCTCTTTAAAAGTGGCAAAGCAAAAAGGATTACATTTAATTTGAATTTATTTCTAAAGAATACTTACTTTCATGTAGAGTCCTAGTAACTTACAGGAGGCCTCTGTGCTGGGCATTCAGCAATAATCAAAAAAGGAAGAATAAGCATGCAAGAGTAATTTTTTTAACATTACAGACCTGCTGGAAGTTTTTCAGTGGAAAGAGGCCATATGTTTGTCATGTTCTGCAATATTATAAATTATCTAAGCTGAATTCTAAATAAGTGAAACATTTTCTACAGGAATACTATGAGTGCATGGTCTTTTAGCATCTTCAAGAATAACAGGGTCCCTTTGCCTTGCAGGGTGGATAGAATTGGCATAAGAGGAAGAAAGGAGAAGCACATCCAGCAGTCAGAGTGTGTTTAAACAGAGAAACAGGTAATGAGCATCGAGCAGTGGTATGGAGCTGGTGAGTGCCTCCAAAGCTGTTATTGGCGTCTACTGTCTCACAGATGTATATGGATTAGTCACACTTTCCTGCTAGTGCTAATTGTTACTTTAGGTGAAATTTCATATACTAGACCAGGTGACACTTCTAAACACTTATTTCTAACTATGAATGCATAATAAAGGTATATATTTTAGAGAATTCGTTTCTTGTTTTCCTTCAAATGAATGCTGGGACTTTGATTTAATCTAATGTACCAAATGTTGAAATCTTTGTTGTATACCTTAATCTCCCTTTTATTCTGAAAGAGGAAAGAAAAAAACCCAAAACCTTAAATTTGCAAGCAACATAGAATTAAAGTGATTAATTTAATACTCTAAAGAATAGCAATAATACTAAGAAAGACTATTTTTATTATATAATGTGAGAAGACCTCATGTCATGTAAAGAAATTGCAACTGAGGAGATAGAAACAAGGCTTACTTTCACAGTACAGTAAATAGAAGTATAAAGCAAAAATCGTGGAACCAGAGTATGGTTTGGTTTGGAAGGAACATTAAAGCTCCACCTGAACCCCCTGCAATGGTCAGGGACACCTTCCACTAGACTAGGCTGCTCTAAGCCACATCCAAACTGGCCTTGAACGCTGGATGGGGCAGCCACAGCTTCTCTGGGCAACATGTGCCAGAGCCTCACCACCCTCACAAGGAACAACTTCCTCCTAAGTTCTCACCTCAATCCACCCTCTTTCCACTGAAAGCCATTCCCCCTTGTTTTATGCCTACTTGCATACTTTATGCCTACTTTGCCCTTGTCAAATATTTCTCCCCATAAAATCACCCTACATGGCTAATAAACAGGTAACAGTAAATTCCAGGTATGACACCTTCATTAAAAACAGAGCTCAAATCCTCCATAGCCCATCACACCGCTGCAAGATAAAGAGGAAGGACAAAACCTGACAGCAGCTTGGGGAGACTCCCAGCCTGGAATTCAGCCCAACTCCAGTTTTGGCTAGTTCACAGAAGTTATTCAGAATAAGACTGTAGTTCTGCTGTCTTTTGGAGTAATATATCCAGATGCCAGTGAGCTTTCAGAGAAAATAGCCTGGGAGCCAATATGCAAATATAAAATACAAACTAGAACAGAAATCTGAATTAGGTATATGAATTCCTGTATGTAGACACGGAATATGCTTTTCCACTTCAGTTTTTATGAAGAATTTCCTAACTACATCAGATTTGTAGAGCTGACTCATAATATCATGCACTGTGGCAAGTTAGGCATAGTTAACTCATGCAATAAGAGCACTCACTTACTGCCAACATGTAATATGTTGAGTTTAGAGACAAATTCTGCTTGTAGTTGGATGGTATAATTTTTAAAAAACTTTATTTAACAAGATGATATAAAGTTATTGGTTAAAATACTTGGTTTCTTTGAAAAAGTTCAAAATCCATGTCTAATTTCTTGGAAAAATTCAAAATACTTTGAAAATACATTTTGTATCAGAATACACATGCCATGTGTCCTTTTAAATGCAGCAGACTTTATGTTCTTTTATATGTAATAGACTTTATGTACTTTACACCAAATAGTACAATTAATTTGGACATATTTGGTGGGAAGTAAGTTTTTGTATGTAGGGGAATTGATTAAGTAATGCAGTGAATGTGGCAGGGAGTCCTTTGTAGATGAATTAGGAAGGTTGCCTCTACTTTCCTGCAGGAGAAAGCAAAGTTGTTTAATATTTTATGAGTGTGAGTGGTTTAAACAGTTTGGAATAGTAAAGCCACTCATCAGAGGCTGTGTGAACATTGTGGTGCATCACAGCAATGGATTTGCTGTCAAAAGGGAATTGAATACAAGTTTTTCTTTTGTACCACTTGCTCTTAAAAGGGTAGTGACTCATGCAACTGACTAAACCAGATTTGTAAATCTTCATGGATGAGGAGATTGTGGAACATTTATTTCCAGTCTTAACATCAGTATATGCTTCTCTCATATTTGGGAAGACTTGTTAACTAGAAGATCCTAAAAGATTTAGAAAAGGGCTTTGTCTTCTCTTTTCCCCAGCTGAAAATGCCAGGGATGGAGTTAATAGAAGACAAAAGTTTTCCATTCCCAAAAGCCTCCCTCTAAATGGAAATTCACTGGCCTCTCAGAGAAAGGCATCTTGGTGAGCACTTGGAGAGAGCAGCTGGAAAAGTATTATGCTATCAGCTGTATTTTGCTTAAGATTTCATTTTCGCTAGTGATTGAAGGTGGTGTTCTGATTAATGGAGCTAAATAAAATGAATCACCTAGGCCCAAGAAATAGAAAATAATATCCTATGGAAACAAAAGATTGCATTATTCAAAATTTCCTTTTATTAGGTCATTTTGCTCAATGGGTGGAAATAAAACTGCCTAATACGGAGAAACAATTGGAGATACTAAGTACAATAGAGTGAGGAGGGGAGTCGGATATGGAGAAGCCAAGGAAGCAAATGCTGCAGTCCTAAATAGCCACTGAATACTTTGTTCTTTGGATTGTTTGCAAAAACAATCAGAATGACCATCTGCATATTTCCACATTTTAATTCATTTAAAGCCACTAGAGTTTGAAAAATTAAAACAGAAAAATTATTATTTTAGTATTTTCCAGTCTTTTATTATTTGTTTGAGGAAAGCGGTGACCTGTAATTTAGAATGGAATAAAAGATTCCTAAGAATGAGCAAAATTTTAACAGGGAAAAAAAGCCCTCTGCCCATAAGTACTTTCTAAATGTTTTTCGTGTTTGTCCAAATATCTTGGAATGAAACCTAGAAATGTTGCTCAGCTTCATTCTCCATTGCCGTGCAAATGCTACCACCCTTTTTTACTTGGCATTTTCCCAACAAAAGACACATACTCCTCTGAACACATTTGACTGAAAATGAAGAAGAAGCTGTAGTTCAAAGCTGATTACATCTCGCTAGATCTTTTTTCTCAGTCATTCATTTCTGCTCACACATGCTACTGCTTAGCAGTCTGCACTGTTCTCGGCCCTCACCAGAACCATCCTCATCTCTTCCTGCTGTTAGCTCACACCATAAAAATACACACAAGCAGAAAACAGCAGTTAACAACTTTAAGCTTTCTTTTTACTGCACAAATCAATCAATAATGGCTGGCATGACTGGCAGCATAAAGTATGCTTTTCAGTCCAGGCTTTGAAATGAAAACTATTTTCTTCAGAAACTTCCTGCTTTAGTGGAGTAGATTACAGGGGCCAAACAGATTAAAGACTGCAAAAGCCTAGTTCAGACGCAATGTAAGACAACGTATCATGCTTCCTCCATGCTGGTCCATATTGGTTTAGGTGGTTGATCTGGCAGTCAGAAATACTGTAGCCCTGGAGAAAAAACATGTGTTTGTGGGTGACTGCATTTTTCTGATGTGCTTTGAAAGATGTATTGACTTATGTTTCCAGCAGACCGCACCATCTTCTGAGTCTTGAAGAACACGATAACCTTCATGTCATTCAGTGACTACCCACATCACAGTCTTTATGCGGGGGAATTATCTTTGGTAGGTAATCCCTCCAGTTCTCATCAACAGTTTGAAGTTAAGACATCAGTTGCACTCAATAGCTACTTACAACAGGGTGTACAATATAGGCACACATGAACATGTGCATATAATTCACCCGTGTGCATTTTTTGTATGAACCTTTTGTATGTGCACGTTTTGTGTGTGCTTTCGGCTTGCTTTGATACATCTGACTGCTGGTGACTGAGATGGCACCATACTTCTCACATCAGGTTAATCACTTGATTTGTATATGTGAATATTTCTGAGCTATCCTTTTCCTCTGTAATTAATTAAGTTGCAGCCTCTAAATTACCGTAGAGCAGATCTCCAAAACCTACAGTAAGACTGCTTGCTGTACTGTCATGGCAAGTTAAATAAGAGAGGAGAGAGACGAATTTGAGTAAAGGTGCACTCACCTGCATATCAGATCAATTGCAGGAAAATTGTTTTCATTTTAACAATGAAATTTTTTCCAGAAATCTCCATTTTATTCTAATTCCTTAAGTCCACTGAGATACTGCTTTAATTGTTCTGCCTTTGGCCATTACTGATCCATTAAACATGTCTAACTGGTTTTAAAGATGATGTAAGATTGTGGCTTCTTAAGAAGGATTATGCTACAATCTCATCCAAAAGTCACTAAAGCTGAAGAGAAGACTCCCATTACCTTCAGTGGAGGCTGAATGGGATACTTAGCAGGAAATAAGAGCTTGTCATGGGTTCAGCAGCAGCAGTCATTTTTTCTGCTGCTGCTGAACCCATGACAGAGCTGCATTGGGAAGCCTAGGTGTGATCCTCACGCTTGTGCTGTGGTTTCTAGCCTCTAGCTAAGCAATCAGAGTACAGATTGTGAGATCCCTGTCAGATCAGGAAACTCTTTGCAGTAGCCAGGACTTAACCTTCACCTTCTGCTTTGGTAGAAAAAGATGCATTTCAGGCTCCTTTGTGCTAACTGAGGGCAAGTGTGAGCAGCAGAACAGGCTTGCAGGGAATTAATGCCTTGCAACCAACTCCCTTTCAACATTCCTGCTCATGTGAGACCTTTGCCACATTCTTCACTGCACCTGTTTTATAAGGACTTGTGCTTTTAAAGCAAAATATTTTGAGACAACAGTTTCATGCACTGAACAGCAATTCACCTGTTGGCCATGCACATTTGTTCTTGGTGGACCAGACCTGTCTTCCCATCATAACTTGTTATATCACCCCTTCTGTGTATATCAAACTGAAAATAATGGGGTGTAAAATACTGATGATCCAGTAGCCTCAGAAGAGGCTTAAGTGTTAAGCAGCTGATTTTCTTAGACAATACAAGATAAGCGTTTTTTCATATTTTCTCACTTTAATTTGGACTTTGACTTTGAATGCAGCTTTCCTGTTCTCCTGGCTTCTTTGCTGATACATGTGTTACTCTGTTTAATTGTTACAAGAGAATATAAATTTTTTTTTATGAGCTAACTCTAATTTTTGTATGGGTTACATTTTTTGCTCAGTTTTGGATTCCCATTAATAGCTTTTACATGTGGTCTGGCAAAAACATACTGAGAGTGCTGAGCATCCAAGATCCCATTATATTAAATGTATAAATATAACTCTTACTAATTTAGATGATTCTTTTTTTTTTTTTTTTTTTTTTTATCCATCCTAAAGTAGTTGGACTCCCGGCTTGCTCTGTGCCAGGTAAGAACTGCATTTTTTGTTCTAGAGAAATAAGAAGAGGGAGAAAAGTGTAAGCAGTGAATGCAGAGAAATTAACCTGTTTCTGTTTGTGGATATGTGCAGCTGAAGTTTTTAACTGAACGGACCACTGAAGAGAAAAAGTTGAAAAACTGCCTTTATTGAAGCTGAATAGCTTAATCTTCAAAAGCTAATGTCCAGATGGGACCCAGTATAATTTATAGCACTGCTATGTTACTGTGTGGATGGAGGTAGTGAGCAAGTATTTGGGTATCTGCTTAGGATCCTGCTGTTCACTTCTCCATCAGCATCTACCCAGCTTCAACCTCAGTGCTTCTCTGACTGGAGGTGCTCTGATGCCCTCTGGCATTGGGAGGGATGAAAGAAGAAAGAATACTACCACAGATCATGCCGACATCCCCAAGCTTGCCTGCTTGAGTTAACAGCAGTGTAGTCATGGAAACATGGGTCTCTTTTTAAATTTGCCATCTGAGGATTTACCCAGCATCTCAGACAAGCTTTGAAGCTGATCTTCTTGTTGCCACCCAGCTCATCATGGTCATTGCCTGAAAAGCTACCTGTGAGGCAGTTGGACATATCTACACAACCTGCTGGTGTGGCTGGGAGTGCGTAGATACTCCACTCCTTAGAACACAGAAACAGAGGAGGCAGGATGAGATCCTGAGTGAAGCACACATATGTATTTTGTTACTTGTTTTATCTTATGAGAATTATAAATATAGAATCCATTTCATACTGCACAGAAATCTTTTCAATGACAAGTTGAAAGTACAGTGTTAACATAGCCCACTATCCATGCTTTCCCTATAAACAGTTGGAGCTGATAGTTGGAAAATGCTGGGATTCATATTCCTCATCAAAGAAAGCAGAGCCTTGTGAGTGCTGAAAACATAACCTGGGTCTCTGGTCTGCACACTGTCAACTCCTACTCAAGCAAGAAGTTCCCAGGCCCTATCAGTGTAAGGAAGAAGACTTTTCTGTATCAGGAAGACCCCAAACCATGATAGCAAATGGCATTCCTTTGTTATGCTGGCTGCTCTCCATCTCATCTGTGTGAGACTTGAAGTCCCTCTTGAAGTGACAGCCCTCGGAACAGGCTGGGATGCTAGATCATCACTTAAACAATGATAATCTCAGACCCTGCTGTAACTAGTTTGGAAAGCTATTTTATTAGACTGAATTGCATTGCCATATAACCTAGGGACACCTGGAGTTTCAGGCCATGTTCTGGTTTCAGGACACTTCCAACAGTGAAGCAATTCCTCCATTCTTTTTTCACAGATTCCATGGTGGCAATTCCTGTGAGAACAGAAACAAGAAATTTCTTGGCACTAAAAATCCTGCAGCATGGAAGTAAAAATCCTACTGCCAGAGGTTTACCTTACTGTAAATAGCTGACAAATAAGCCTAAAATATAGAGGTGTTTCAATTAATTAATTGGGATTTATGCATGAATTACTGGATAAAGTTCTGTCAGGTGTGTTAAAGTCAAACCAAGATAATCATAATAGTGCATTCCTGGCTTTAAAATTATAGACCTCAAAGATATCCATGGGTCAGAATCAGGCAGATAAGCAAGTATAAATTAAAGTATAAGTACCTGTCTGTTATTGTTCAATTTGAGGCTGTGTTTCTTTATGGGGTTATAAGTCTTCAGACCCATTCTTCCTCACCCTGTAGCTACAGATGAAGACCATCTCGAGACAGAAGGTCAAGAAAGGGAATCAGCATTGAACTGAATGATGTTTTTACATCTCCTGTAAAATGCATGCAGTTAGAATAACACTGTGGAAAATATCTTGGTTCTGTTTTAGTATGTTTTACTAAGTCCCAAAAATGTTCAGACGACATATTTTAGACTTCACAGCTCTGAAACTGATGTGCTGCTTCTGAACTATAGCTAAAAGATCTGCAGTCTAGCAGTTATGTCCATAATGCCCAATAGCTTTTTTATAAGCACAGAATTCGGTCTCATTTCTTGTGCACTTTTATATTCAGAGTGGACTGAGCATTGTTTCTAGGAGTTATGAGAAAAAAATGGACTTATGGAAAGTATAACACTCATCAATGTGCATTAGGCTTTCATTAAATTGCATCATGGGTACATCTTTCTCCTACAACTGATTTGATCCTCCAGTCCCTACCTATGGAAGCTACAGGGAAGTCAAAGCTACAGTTTTCATCACTATCATCTTCTATGAAACTGCTTTTTGCTCCTAACAAACAGTCTCATGCCACCCTGCAATGCTGGGAGCATTACCTCCTGAAGTGACATACCATCCATGAAAAATCCCCACAACAAAGAACTGTGTGGAGTAACTGATAAGGAGGTGTCAACAGAAAAAATTGGTTTCAAGGGCTTGGATTTGGTGTTCAGCTTTGGTCTCATCTCTAGTCAGAAGCAAATAATTCAACATCAGAAAGGCCTGCAGACTCTGAAAATATTTTGGAATATAATACCTTGCTTAATGATTTCACGAGAAATTTTCTGAGGATTTTTTTTTTTTGTTGTAGTGCATTACTACAAGTAGTAGTAGCAGCTTTAATAGTAGTATAATATATTATGTTTTGCATTGAAAATTCTAAAATCATTCTTAGACACCAACCAAGCAGATTGCAACCAAACAATATGAACAGCTACAGGTCTCAAAGTTCACTTCTCTGTCTTCTGTGTGCCAGGTAATGTGAATTATGTATTCAGAGGGCTGAATTCACAATGGCGTGTATTCTTAAAAGACATGAATCTGACTAAAACATTTGACGGTCACAGCTAACTAGTGCACTAGAGGAATAAAGAAGTTAAATGTATTTTCATTATTGTATTTCACCTCATAGCCAGTTCGGGAGAAGGTGAGAATGGCATGAAGTGAGAAGCTGTGCAAAGGTTCTTATGATACTTTTATCTGTAATTACCTCGAAATATAAAGATCGAGCCAAGGAACATATTATTTAAACCCAGTGATGGCTTCTTTTACTGAAGCAAAAAATAATGTATTACCTTCCCAGATGTGTTGGAATGTCATTTTGTGCATCGGCAGCAGAAAAAAAGGAGGAACAGCCAAACAGAAGGAAAAATAGAAGTCCTAGAATAAGAATAAATATCAGAAAAAAATTCTGGAAACTCAATAAATTTGGACTAGCTTGAGGGCTTCTCTGACTCATGCTGCTTGGTTTAGTCCCTCCGAACTGAGATGCCGAAACACAGTGCCACTTTCTTTCCATCCCCACCCATCCTGACCAAGCCTGTGGTGAATGGGAGCCACAGTCTGCATTGCTGCTCTCTCTGCAGGCCCCAAATTGTCGTTTCTTCAATCCCAGATTTCTCATGGTGATTTCTCATGGTAGCAAAATGGGTATAACGGATTGACACCCTCATTTTTTGCTCTCCTAGGTCTATTAACTGTGATAAACAGCAGGGAGATTTCCAAAATTAAGCACTCTTTAGTAAGTAGAATATTAAACAATTCTAATCATACTCTTTTTATGCGATTATTTTCTCTAATTCCTTTTCTTTTTTTTTTTTTTTTTCCCCTAAGACTACTAATTTTCAGATTTAAAATTATTCTGGACAAGATCCAAATTATTTAAGAGTATTTGCTACAGCATACATGTTGCATTTTTTTTTCCTAAAAGCCACAGTTGATGTTGTTTTCATGTATTTTTTTTTTTAATTTTACCTTTCAAATGTCCTGAATCTTTTGGCTACATTTTAGTGCTGGCTAGTGGTAGCGCAATGACTGACTCAAACAGCTTCAGATCAACACAAATGTACTGGCTTAAGATGACCTTCGACAAACTCAATGGCTTTTGCTTCTACTTCTGTTCTAGAAAAAAATGTAAGCTGAAAAATAAGTCCTCAGTTATTCCTTGAGTCCTTCACTGAGGATAACAAAAGCAACCCTAACGCTAGCATTATGAAGCAATATATTGTTTTAAAGAAATACCCACCCTGTGAAATAAAAATACATTCTCTTTTCTTTTTTAATTTATTTACTTTTTTTTATAAATGACATATATCTTGTTCTGATGGGCTGTTGCAGAATTCCTTTATATACCAGTGCTGCTTGGGGTGTAGAGGCAGATTTTTGAGACACCAGAAATATTTCAATTAACTCCTCAGTCAGTATTTAGCATCTGACATAGGAAGTCCGCTAAGTTTCCGTAACTGCTAAACCAACCAACCAACCAACCAACCAGCCAACCAACCAACGCGTAAGCACATAAACAACAAATCTTAACACCAGATGTCAGGACAGAAAATGCCTATTTCCCTTTTCAGTGATTAACACTTGCTGAGTAAGAGGCTTCATTTCTTCTTTCTGTCTGCACAGTGTTGGAGTACACTAACACTGTCTCTTTTCTGCTTTTATCAGTAAGAATTGTGATAATTCCACAAGAATTTCCATTTCTACATTGTATTCAGAGTGTCCAGTAACCATCAAAGTTTCATGTGTAAACTTTGGGTTTATTAAAGAATTCATAATACAAGAAGTATCTCACAAACACCAACTCTCTGTCTGTTACTGGTTTAATACTATGTCCTTCACTAATTATCTCTTTAATGTGACAAATGAATGGCAAATGCTTCTTTATGCATATTCAGAGCTCCTTGAATTATATTGGTTAGTTGTAATTAGTAGATAAGTATTATGGCATGGTCTGGCTAAAGAAACTTGCTATTAAGCATTTTTACAAACACCTTTGGTACTCAGATTCAATGTTCGCATTCACTTTCCTTTATCTACCTTTTTCTGGAGTAAGTTTGATTGTCATACAGCATACTTTCGAAGGAGGAAAGACACATGTTAGAAGGACATTTGCTGTCGTTCACTTTTGCTTATGTACATGCAAAGCACACTTTTGGGCAAGCTTATCCAAAGCCCATCAAAATAATTAGAATTGACCTAGTTAACTGCATATTCAGTGTTCAGAACACCATTCCTCCATGCTAGCTGTAAAAGCAAGATCCAGTCATACTCATTTGGGTAAATTTTTCAATATCATTTCTACCACATCGATGGCAAGCTTATTTAGGCTCTGTTTAGATAGTGACGGTAAAGTTGCACTGCAGGATGGATATTATATTTTAGCTGGGGGTAACATGATGATTCCATCCCAATCTTGTAAGAGCATGCACAGCTGTTTGTTTTATTAGTGTAATTTATGATTAATTCTTAAGCATTCAAGTTGCCTATTGCACAGATAACAATAATGTTTATCAAAGTCTCCTTCATCGCTTTCCAGCTGAATTAAAATTCTTATTTTAAAATTTTATGCTACTTGATCCATAGTAACTGATTTAAAATGAGGTTTCTATTAGAGAAAAATTTAAACATGATGTTTAGTTTAATGTAAAGTTAAATTATGCTTTTACTGCATTACTATATATGGAAAAAGCATACATTACATCTGGCTGTAACAGCTTCTGCCAGTTATATTTTTCTTTACATTTCCTGTCAGTACTGTGTCTAATGTAAGTATGAAATAGATAGATATGCAGAAGGGTGGATAGATAGTCTGGGGACATTTGGTGAACGATATTTGGGCTCTAGCTGTTTGGAGGAAAAGCACATTTCTGCAAATTTAAAATTTGTATTCCCTTCATGTAGCAAGGACTACAGACTTCAGTAGGTTTTTTTAGGGAGAGGGTGCTTTGAATATTTTTATGCAATATAAACAAGAAGACTTTCTGTACAATGCAACAGATGCAGAAAGGGCAAAAGACTATGAATTATCAATCTGCTAGAGAACAGAAACAGAATTTAAAAAAAGAAAAAAGAGGAATTTTGCAGGACGTAGAAGATTCATTAGGAATTTCACGAACTGCTCAGAGATTTAGACAAGAAGGTGCTGCAGAGGTGTGGTGGACTGGGATTAGGGTAGGCTGAGGTTACTCTTGACCATGATAAATAGTTACTAAAATGAAAAAGATTTTGTGTTTTTTATTCTGGTTCAGACAGTCCTATAAAAATGCAGTGTGTGAAACCAAAATACTGATAGAGAGGCATTTTCCATGGAAATTATTTACATTTTTGATGCAAAAAGTGTCATATTTCAAAATCAAAAATCCTTTTAGGAACAATTGTTAAGTGACCCCATTTTCAGTTTCTCTCTTTTTTTCTTTTTCTTATTTTGTTTTTTTTAAGTCTGGATTTTATTTTTAAATCATGTCATGGACTTGTCTTTGCTAAGACTTAAAGGTGTATCCCAATTCCCCAAAGTAAAATGTTGATTAAATCTTCCTGGTGATTAGCAGCTTTGCTGTCCCCCATCATCTGTGCTGTAAATTCAGTAAGCCTTTGGGATAGGAAATAATAGGCTTTCTTTGGCACCCCCTGCAAAACAGGACAAAAAGGCAATTAAACCCCTAGTTCCAGATTTTACTTAGGCTACTAGATCAAATCTGAACTTCTTAGCAGGTGATAAAAAGAATTAGTTTTTCTCGGGTACCCAGGCAAAGAGCTGAAAGGACCCTAATAATAGATATTTTGTTACAAAATTCTTACTTGTCATTTGACCACAAAGCAACATGACATACAATGAAAAACACAGTACAGCTAATAAAATGCATAAAGAAAAAAGCATAAATTCTACAGTACCCTACATTAGGTATTTAGCAAAATACAGAAATTTGTTGGGGAGGAGAAGGTGCTTATTTTTGTTGCAGTTGTTGAAGTAGAAGGCTAGATTAGAACAGTTTGCTTTTAATGGACAAAAACAAGGCTTTTCCTTTAAAAGGCCAGTGAACTCAGCAAGCGCAGTGAGCTCAGCAAGCTCAGTGAGCTCAGTGTGTCCTTTGGAAAGCAGAGGAGAAAGTCTTGTTGTAGCTGTTTAAACTCAAGGGTCAGATGACTGATGGAGTGCATTGTCTGGAGACTTTCACAGTTCAGGTTTATGCTATCAAACCCTTTAATTACACCAATATACAGCTGATAAGAGGCCCTGATGGCCCTTTCATATCTGTATGGTAACTAGGATGTACACCATATATGGGTGTAAGATTGATACCTATACTGCTTCACTCTGATAACTTGACTCCCTGTCAAATGATGCATTGCAGAAGCTTCTTCCAGCTTCTCATCTTTTCCTTCAGTGTTTCACACTACTAAGAAAAGTTACAGATATTTAGGAGTGTCTATAAGCATGAAAGTATAACAATGATATGCAGGTAATTAAGGGAAAAATGTGGATTACTGAAACATGCTTTTCAGGAACATATTAACCCTTAATCCTTTGTCAGCATACCTCCAGATTGTCTAGTCTTTTGTTTCACTTTTCCTAATTAGTTAAAAAGTAGAGTACAGAAAGTAACATTTCTAAGAATTTTAGCAGAAGCCAGTTGCGACTGCAATACTCTACCATTAGCTGTACCATTTACATTGGTCATGCAATTCCTTAGTGCAGGAGACTGGATCTGTATACGTGTTTTTTGTCTGTTATCTTGTTTTTGTTCCAGAGAAACTTGCAGAAGCAGATTCAATATGTTATTGGAATACGTTTTCCTACCTTTTGAAATTGTGCCTTTCACTGGAGCAGGGAATTTCACTCACAGATGGGAAGAGTTGCATGCTGTGAAAAATGGAGATGCCTCTGGATACCAGAGATGCCACTTGTAGATATGTGTTTGGTTTGAATGTTTTTGGAAGAGAAGAAAATAAATTACATGGAAAATACTTGTGACACTTCCTATTGCTCCTCACTTTAAAAAAAACCCAACCAAACAGTGAGAAAATGGGATGTCCTGCACCTTCAGTCTTCAGTCAGCACATTCAGCTTGTGGCTTTAACAGGTCTGCTCTTGTTAATTAAATGAGTAATACTAATGTCCTCAAAGTCCTTAAAGTGTGCTGAAGTGCTCTTCTGCTTGGGGTCTTATAGCAGTGTAAAAGCGGACCTGTACACTGAGTTATTGCCATTGTGCAAATACAATTCAGAGGAAATGTGCCTGTAAAGATAAGCGAAATGGAAGATCTCAACCCCTGCTGAATGCTAGTAAGGCTTCTTGCTGGCTGGGGAAGTAGCATGCAAGGCTGCTGGCATGCATATGTAAAGTGAATTATTATTGTATTAAAAACTACTTTCCCCTAAACATTTGTTTCTCATCTGGCATCAAATAGAGTTTAATTGCAAGTTGTTTTGTGTCATTTTCAAAAAGATGCACAGGAGGTTCCTAAACTTTCCATGTATACACATCTCATTATATCTCAGTAGGGTTCGTGTTTGTACCACCTGCTCACAACTGGGAGCACTTCCCTTAATGTCTCTGTAACAAATTTTAGCACTGGGCTCCTTTTGACAATGCAGTTGTAATCTTCATTACATGGTTATGTAAGGCACTTCCAGGAGGTTATGTTAAGAGGAGGAATATGTGAATTTCAATATTTTCTTTGTTTCACAAAAATACAGCCCAACAATTTTGCTATTTTTATCTATTTTTATCTAATGAGCTAAAGAGGTGAAGTTATCAGGTTCAAATCTGAATTACAGTTGGTTACCAGCTGTTTACAAAACTGAATCAGCAGAAGCATAAAAAACAGACTACATATATGGATAAAATATCATCTTTCAAGGGCCAGCTGCATCTTTCATGAATATTTTCTAGTTGCTAATATGAGGGGGGTATCGACTTTGCATTTTTAGGACAGTTTTGGAGACTATGCATGTTAATAATTCCAGGATTTATATCTGCTTAGTCCATTTACAGTGTATTGCCAGGATTACTTGTTTGCCTGTAGGCCAGAAGAGTGAGTTAAATCCCACATCAGGATCTGGGCTCCGGTCCAACGATAATATTGCAGTGTAACACTAGGAGAGCTGTATTGTTAGAAGAACTGTGCCATTAGAAGGGCTGTGCCTTGGCTAAGGTGTTGCACGATATTATCTCCTGCTTGGCTGTGATGGCCAACAAAACGGCAGTTAAGGACTTCCAAGCCCTTTGCAGGAGGACAGTGAGAAGAGTTTCTGGATCTGTGGACACTCAACAGCATCAGGTTAATGGAACCTCCTTGCAAAATTAGTTCAGTTTCATGCCCACTGAACACAGAAGCTGTCTGGTGGAAAACTACAGCATCATAGTTCAACCAAACCCTGTATTATAATGCTCATGCATGTGTTGATGGTGACATGACATTTCTCTGTCTTCCAGTTTATTACCATAGGGAACCTGCCTGTGGATGTTTCCTTCCTTTTTTCTTCCTAAAGCAAGAGGTGTAACAGCAGCAGAGAGTGGCGAGCACTGAATCCAGATCAGTTTCTGGATGTGTCTGTCTATCAAGCTCTGCCTACTCTCCAACCTAGTTCCAGCACATCACCAGCTAAAAGATATTTATCTTTCCAGAGCATGGTCTGAGCAGCTCCTGGCCTGTTTGCTTTTTTTTTTTTTTCCCCACCCCAGCTAGCGCATCCAGGACATATCTGTGCTTTTCCATTACAGCATGTAGCACTACTGCTACTGCTCTGGCAGCAGTAGAGATCTGGACTTCGATGAACATATTCATGTGCAGTTATTCTTTTGACAGGGTGCCCAAATTTTCATGAGGAAGACAAACCACAGCAGATATTTATATCTCAGATATTTATATCTGGGACAAAGGCTCTTCTCCAGCCCAGAGGCTTTCTCCTTGCCAAAATCCAAACGCTTGTTTCCAAAAGAGGTGTTAAAACTTCTCAAGTTTCCCAGGAAAGCTCCAAGTATCTTTCATAATGGGAAGCATTAAACAACCGAAGTACAGGAACAGGGTCTGGGTGCCCCAATAACAAGCCCATTAGTCACACCAGCTTGTCCCAGAAAGAGCACTCCTCAGTCACCAAACAAAACTTCCTAGGGAAGGTCTTGAAAATTCCTGTGAAAGGCAAATGCATTATCGATATTCATGCAGCTTGGAGAAAGCAAAACAAAAATATAGAGTAACACTAAATTTTGGTTATTTTGCATGTGATTAAATTCTTTGAGTTGTTTTGTTGATGTCTCAATGTTTTTTGAAAAGAATCATGTTGTGGATGCCCCATCCCTGGTCATAATCAAGGCCAGGCTGGACAGAGCCTTGGAGCAGCCTGGTCTAACGGGAGGTGACCCTGCCTGTGGCAGGGAGTTGGAACTGGATGATCCTTAAGGTCCCTTCAAACTCAAACCGGTCTGTGATTTTATGATGGCTTCATCCTAGAGCAGCTACCTTGCAGACCACTCCTGTGGCTGTTGTGGTCCACTAGGATTGTCGTGGCAGCCATGGAGCTGCTTGCATTGGATGAGGAATATTTGTGCAGTTTTGCTGAAGGTTTTGGCACTTTATAGCAACTCCAAATGACACCTTCCAAACTTACAGCTTTCTCATAGCTTTCTCTACACAGCCATCAGCGGCTTCATGAGATGATTTACAAACCTGTGCTCCTTCCAGAAAGCACCACAAAATCTTCTCTGACAAGGTCTTGTGCTGATTTAGGCTTTTCTTCTTGCTGGGTGACCCTATCTTTAGCATAAAAATGTGTAGTCCCACGAAGAGAAAAAGTACTGGATCATCACCATTAGAGAAAAAAAAAAAATGAAATGTAATTGACAGGGTTCCCTAAAATTAGTTTATTCTTCTCTGTGTCATGTTATCAATCCTCCTTATCACTGTCACCAGAGTTATCAGCATGGCACATGCATTGGGTTTTTTCTCTCCCTCCACTTGATATCAGAGGTGTTACCTATCACCCTTCCTTAAGCGAGGAGTAAGTGGCTGCTGCTCCATGACTAGCTGGCAGGGATCAGAAGAGAAATGTAGTAGTCCTCCAGGCAGAAACTATTCAGGTCATCCCACCTCAGAGGTGATGTTTGAATTAAAGTTCTATGTTCACTGTCATGTGTAAAAAATTCTTGGTGACATAAGAGAAACATATTGTTAATTAATTGCAGTCTGAAACCCATGTCAATCAAATGCATTTGCGGCTAGTAGTCTTCGTGCTAATCACTTTCTCAAGCAACACCCTGGTCCATCTGAATTATGTCTAAATTAATCTAAGCAAATCTGTACATCTCCTTGTTTTAACCTAAAGCAGTAGTAATAGCCTGTGTTCACCCATACACAGACAAACTCTCTTAGTCAACTAAAGGATAATTTGAGACTTTTCACTACGTACAAGTTTTTAGCTTTGAAAAGTGTTAATAACTTCTCTGCTGATTCTTTTTTATTTGATGTATATTTGTGCATATATGGAAAATAAAAAATACAAAATTAATGTTAACACATGTGATCCTTATAGTACCCCACATCTGAAAATGCAGGAAGTTTTTAAAATTACAAACAAAAAGCTTACGTAAGTGGTTACAGAAATGGGTACCCAAAACCTTTCAGAATAATGAGATTTATTGTTCTGTGAGCTCTGATATATTTCAACATAGAAATTCTGGATTTCCAAATTTCATCTTCTGGCTATTAATGATTCACTCACTGCTAAATATATGGGCCAGAAATGAACTGTGAATGAGCCACTGGCCAAAGTGTAATTTTTAGTCTTTATTAATGCCAAAAAACCTGTTGGGGTTTCAGGTGTTAGCCTTGAAATAATTAAATATAATTATTATAAGGGCACCAACTTGACGATATGCTGAGAAACATGTATAAGTAAGTTACCTGGACATCAGTCCTAATATTAATTAAATTAATGTAGTGCTTCACTGAAGTAGAGCTGCAAATTTTTCTGTATAGATGAAATATATCCCACTATGCTTTCTTTTAAGCCCTCCCTTTCATTGAAAGTGTCTTGTATATAATAGATGCCTACAGAAGGACTGAAAAGTGACCACTGCATCTATGAAAAGTAAAATTATGTAGATTAGGTCTCTTTTAAAATAATAAATGCAGGCAAAGAGAATACAGAATTTTGTGTAGGGATTTCTTTAGCTTTTCAGTTATTACTATGGATCAAGAAAAGTCAAACTGGGATGCTCTCTTTCTCACGGTCTAGATGGGTTTGTGGGTTTACAAATTGGTCTCTGAAGACAACAGGCTCAGCATTCATCTGAAGTTAAATATTCTTCACTTGAGGATCTAGTTTATCCAAACTAGAAAAACAAATTGTATTTGACTTCAAGACCAATATGGCAGAAATCCCAGAGCTCTCCACCCATATGGTAGGAACATATGTGTTCACTCCAGCTACACTCCCTTATTCTGACTCTACTCGGAAACAACTCAGTTTTCCCCGTTTGCTCTCTCCAGGACTGAGCCAAAGCCTATTAAAGTCTTTAGAAATGTTTTTACTGATTTCAACAAGCTCTGGATGGTGCCTTCCAGCTTCCAGTTGTTTCTGTCATCATTGCTATAATGACCAGCAGCAGCTTGACTTTCTTCCCATTGACATCTTCAGGAGATGGCTATTCCAGCTTGTCCAGACCCCAAACAGATTTCTAGAGCACTTTGCAACTTACAGACCTTCCTGCTCATGATGTCAAATACTGGCAGTGGGCTCATTTGTTTCAAAATCTGCATGTAATTTTGGCTTAGCTGCTTTCCTGTATGCATCAAGCAATGCAAATAGGGGAAGTCTCCCCACTGGTAAAGATGAATGACATTTTGGCTGGGATGGCAGTGGCTGTGTACTGTAACACAGCACATTGTGCAGCAGTGGTCCCCTAATCCCTGACTCCTTCCATGCAGCAGGACAGGTCTGGTACTGCAAAGTAATAAGTCGCTCACTCAAATTTGCTAATAGTGAGTGAAGATGACTAAAATAAAGGTTTTGTACATCATGCAGGGGAATGTTTCTGCAGCTAGAGGAGGACTGTTAAAAAATACCCACTTCTAGTCCTACAAACCTGTTACGAGGACAGCATCAAGAGCTTCTGTGAGACCTCAGTAACCTTGCTGGGCTTTACAGGATTATGCTTTGCTTGGCAAGTAGTCTTCCTTCACCTACACAGAGAAGAAGATTTTGTCCTAGATGTCTACATGCCTACATGTCTAGACTCTGGAGCTGTATGGCAATACGCTCTGACAAATTAGTAGGTGGAACATTTCAGTAAGCAATGTACTAAAAGTTAAGGGACCCTCTTTGTTTGGACAGGTTATCTCAGTGAGTATTCCTCCGCAGCCGTTTCCAATGATGTAGCACTTAATCCTAATACAAAAACAAAACAAGAACTTTCATCCTTCTCCATAAATGTCTTTCTGGTTCTCCAAAATAGCTGTGAGTTTTGCAAAAGCAGTTACTTCCCTTCCTGGCACAAAATATCCGAACTGGACAGTTTATCTCTGCAGAGACCTCACTAGCAGGAACCTGAATGACAGCTACATTGCAAGTCATGGTTAGTAATGTTAAGCTCATGAGTCAGCTCACAAAACCGCATTACAACCAGAGGAAATTTCCCTATAACATTCACAGCAATGCTGTGAGAGCCGTTTCTGTTTCCAGAGGAGAAAGGACAGAATCTGCAAATGCAATTAAAAATATTTTTTTTCCATGCTGTGTATTTCAAAGATTTGGTACCTGGGCTTTGGATTTCTCTCCCTTTTTTTTTTTTTTTTTTTTTTTTTTTAGATCAAAAGCATAATATTTCAATAACTCATATTTGGAATCATTCCTGGGTTTTCAAAGCAAATTATTAAAATTGAGCATATGGAGGTCTTAAAGTAGAACCTTATGGGGGGGGAAACAGTTGATCAAGACTATTTTGTAACATTTTAAACTAAAGTAAAATGCTGCAGAATCAGGGTGAAATAAGATTCTGTGGAGACCAAAGAGAACATCTTTTCCATCTTCCATTTTCAAGTTTATTTTACAAAGTAAGCTGAAGATTACATTGGATCTAAATTCTCCCACCTTCAAACAATCATTTTCATGCCATTTGCAACTTTTTAGGTTTTATTACATTGCCTTAGTATATGGAAGATTTAGCTATTTTTTTACGATATTCAGAGAAGCCTACAATGATAGTGGTACACGTAAATTATTTTTATACCTTTTACCTTCCCATAAGACTGAGGGTATGTTGTTGAACATTAATAGCCAAACAACTGTCTGTGTGGACCTTATCTCAGCTCATAAGCCACAGCTATTAATTTTAAGTGCTGTGACCTTGGACCACTATAAAGGATTATGTGCAAGGTATCAGGTCCAGTTCATCAAGCTATTTAGGCATGCTCAGGTCCCAGTGTGCTCTGAAGATAACTGTATTATAAACGCTTCCTTTAAGCATATGTTCTTAGATTTTTTTCTTGCAAGCTGTGAACATGCACTGATCAAATGTTGTGTGATAGTATCAATATTGCTAAGCACAGGCAAAAAAACAATAGCCTCCAAGGTCTGCATAAACACTCTTCTGTCCCCCAAGAACAGTTTTCATTCAGTCTGAGTCTTCCATGTAAATGTTGATTTCCTTCATTGCAGGTTTGTCTATTGCCAAGTCAGCAATTTCAGATCCACCACCATGTACTCAGTATAGCTGGTTCTACCTGGACTTTATTAGGATCACATACGATTTACTGAACATGAATGGGATTTTCAACGAATAAAACTTCTGAGGAAAAAGAAAAAAAAAAAAAGGCTATGTATATTGGCAGTAGGTTTACAAACTTTGGTCTTTAAAGTCCTATTTCTTACCTACACATAGATTCTTAGATAATACAACATGTATCCCACTTAAATCCTTTGAGCTAACACCCACTCTACTGGTGATCCTGATATATGATGGAAAACTTTAGCTGCACTGCTGTTAGTAGCCTAATGTGGAAAAATGTTCCTACAAGAGACACAAACACCACGGGCTACAGTGTAAGATGCTTATAATACATCTGACTGCTTCAGCTTCATTGGATCTAGAGAAGCTTGGACCAACAAAAACGCTAGATGATGTCTCAAAAATCCCTCAATATTCTGTTACAGGGAAGAGTCCTGAATTCTTTGTCTACCCTAATTTCCATTTGACGTCCATCTCCATTTAGAGAGCATGAGGAGAAGTCTAACATGTGCTTTAAATGATCATTTATGTTATTTTCTTGGTGACGATTGTAACGTGTGTTCTAGTCATCCATTTCCCTTCTCTTTAACAAAAAGGCTCTTACAAAGGCAAAAAAAAGTAATTGGCAGATCAGTATGTCAGTATTTCATTATTCACCTATGCTCATTTATGTAACTGAGTGAAATCTTTGCAGCATTTTCAAGGGTTCAGTTGTCAGTTACACAACTGTCAGTATGTAAGCCTTGGTTAAATTTATGTTATGAATTTGTAATCCTGTGAATAATCAGATGTGCACATACATTTGTGTTGTAGGACATAAATGCAATTCCCTCCTCTACCCAACAGCTCTTTGTGACATCTTTCCAATTTTAATTGATATCACAGCAATCAAAGAAAGACCACAGTGAATCAGCAGTGTTGACAATGTGCCAGGGTGTTTAGAAAATAGGCATAGCTAGGGAAGAAGAACATGTCAAAATACATTTTGAACATATTGGAATATGTTATGAAATAAAATGTGTTTACCTTTTTGAATGACGGTGTTGGGTAGTGCTGGCGATGCTGAGGAGGAGGAGGGGGCGGGTGATGGAGCCCTAGAACTGGACCACGTTCCTGTTTTGTTATGCAAGGTACAAATACGCAGAGGAGAAATATGACACTATATGACAAATCACTTCTCTAATTCATTGGACTTGTCAAACAAATTAACTTCAGTAAATCCACTCTGGTGGTAGCTGTGGTGGGAACGTTAGTATGATCAAAATGCTGGTGGCTGCTTAAGTTTTACCATCACATAGTTTAACCAGGCTTAGACAAGTTTAGACATCAGAGTGCTAAAAATACAGGAAGAAAGTAACATCTGCTGTAAAGCAAAACATGTGATGATGCTACCACCGGTAGCAATGAACTAAGACATTTGGCATCACAAGATAAAAGGCATCCGAGGTCCACATCTAAACAGCTGAATACAGAAGTGAAGGAAGCTCTTCCCTCACTCCCCCCCCCCCCCCCCAGAAAAAAGAAAAAAAAAAGAGAAGTGTCACAGAAACTGATGAAAGGAATGTTATCCTGAAACACTTCCCAAAAGAAATGCAGTTATGACATTGTTTCACCACCTGTAAATTGTCTTTAAAAGAACCCGAACCACCACAGCAATTAAGAATGTTGCTTGATTTTAGGGATTCTCCTTCGACATGAACTTCTTGTCCTATTTTCTATCAATCTACATCAAGGCTTTATATTTACCACCAGAGATAAAACAAAGGAGAAAGTTCGTAAAGCTCTTGTGTTTCAAGCTCTCCTTAAATAATCAAAAATGTCAGCCATTTTATAGCCCACATAGTCTTTTCCTACATTGAGTAAGCATTAAAAATGTCTTCTATACTTTCTTGTATTTTCTGCAATTTTTGTACCTCTTTCTTATGCACTCAGTGACATAATCTGTCTAGACTGAGTCTGATTTAACCTTTTAATAAACTTTTGTCTTGTTATTGTCCCATCTCCCTAATTCATTGTCTGTCATATTCTGTAATCTGATCCCTGAATTGGAGACATGAGCACATTGGAATACATGCACTGTCTAACCGATTGAAAATAGATATGCTAAATAAAACCCATTATTTCTGTAAATAGTGATACATGCTATTACTTCTGTCTCTTTGTCACAGCTATGTTACAGCCATTGTAAATTTTTTTCCTTGCTGTTCTATTTATACATCTAATGAAAATTATTATTGTCTTAAAAAATTTTGATGTTTACATCATCTTCAGGTATTTTTCACGTGATTTTTCTCCTGCGTCTTGATCAGTAGTATCCTGATAGGGCATTGCAATGTTTGGCAAGACATGCAGATTGTTCATAGCTGTATGCCCATTTCTGCATGTCAAAAAAATACCAAGCTGCTTGGCGAGACAGGCAGCATCTGCTGAAGGGAGGACAAGGTCTGGAGCAGCAAGGGCCACGTGGAGGGCAGGCTGTTGCATTGCTGGCTGAGCTGTGCTGCCACACTCATTTGGGTCTGGCTCAGACACTTGCTTCTCACTTTCACGTGAGTTAAAATAGTTGCTTGTCTGCATTATGAATGCTTCTAAGCACAAGAGTGGTATATAAGCTTTGCCAGTAATGCTTAATACTAATTTGCACCACACCCCTATGACCCCAAAAGTCATACTTGGATGCAACCAGCTTCTTTGATCCCAGCTGGGAACACAGAAGGTGAATTTCACTCTTACAGTATCAGACATAACGTATACCAACTGTTGTTTTCCTAGGAATAAAAATTGAGAGTGCACCTTCCCACAGACTTAAATACAAATCTCTTTGTGAACAATGAAAGAAAAAAAATACTGCTTTGCTCTGAGAAACAGATTAAGTCAGGGATGAAAAGGTGGATCCAAGGAAGGCAATGGAGAGAGAGAAGAATGAGCCCATTTTCAGCTTTGGATTAAGTTGCTGGGGAAATTGGGGTACCATAAAATTTGCTACTATCCTTGTGAAAATCCTGACTTTCCCATTGTTTTCAGTGAATATAAATTTGGGCACAACAACTGAAATGTGAGACTAAGCAGGGCAGTGGGGGCAATTATCAGTACTGGTCTCCACAGCAAACCTCCTCTGCCGCTGACAAACCACTCAGGGCGCTTAAATACTGGAGTACAAATAACCAAAATAAGTAATGATATAATTATTTTAGACAAATTAAAAATGTTGCTTTCCCCCTTAGAGCAGCCTGAAAACAGGGAGATTCATTGGTTAAATTTTAATGGAACAATCAAAGAGCAGTTAATTCCCCAGCATGGGGTACTCTCGGTGGGCAATTATAGGGTTAGGAATGCTCCATCTCTGCGTTGACCTGATTGGTGTAAAGTCCCTCGATGGTTCTCAGTGTTTGTTAAATTGGCGATAGTCTGTACTTGGATGTACCCTATTAGCCAAAAATAATAGACAGTTTGGTTGCCAGTTTTAATGTTCATATGTTGCAATCAGCAGGGTTTTTTTTTTCTTTTTATATCAGTGTTTTGGAGGTTAATCTCTGTTATCATCGTTTTAAACTTACTCTTATTCTTATCAGTTATATTTAGTGGCAGATTGCAAGCTTTCCTTATTATCTTGTTAAATCAGTAGGTGAAAGCCTTTCAAGGCATTTCTTTTTAAACATCTTTTATTAATGCTAATATGCCAGATGGGACAAATTAAAATGGTTCTGTTCTTCATGCTGCCGCTACCCACAATTTTACCACATCATTTGCTAGTTAAGGAAGCATATGAAAACGATAGGTACAGAACTCCTGTAATAAAAGTTCAGAAAATGATAGTATAGGCTCTCTGAAAAAATGTTTTTCCAGTTACAGTCATACATAAAAAAGATGTCATTGCTGTGCATGCAGCAGCTTTGATTTTATCATGACTGAGAAGTTCAAGACTTTTTGATCACAACAGTGTGGCAATATACCTTTCTATACGTGTGATCGCATTGCAGTCAACAGAAAACTTCAGTACCCTTATCATCACAATAACATCCATTACTGGTGCTATTCCTCTGGTGACCTCTGCGAGCTCTGTGGTTCCCACAGACCACACTGAAAATGAACCTGCCCATGGTCTCCTAAGCTGGCTTCCTAAGAAGGACAAAAGTAAACATGCTTTTGGAAACTAACAGTGTACGACTGAATGTTGCTCACAGGGCAGCCTTGTCTAATTTTGTTGATTGTTAAGGCACTTTGTGGTGTGTCTTTTTAGCATACAGTCTCCCCAGAGATAATATTAGTACCTTTTGTAACAGCAATAGTGATAGACTGTAGATGCCCCATACCTGGAAGTGTTTAAGGCCAGGTTGGATGGGGCTTGGTGCAACCTGGTCTAGTGGAAGGTTTTCCTGCCCATGGCAGAGGTTGGAATCTAATGAGCTCTAAGGTCCCTTCCAACCCAAACCAATCTGTGACTGTATGATTCTGTGATTGCACCTGGATGTAGCCATATCTGTCTGATACAATTATTTGGGTATTCTCTGTCAATAGTAAATTCAGGATATTTCCTGTACTTGATCAAATTTTCCTTAGACAGAAACTGATAAGTTGAGGAGACAACAATTTAAGCGAATGTATGCAAAGACTGTAGAGAAAAGAGCTCTTTCTATGAAGGAAGTGTGGATAATGTCTAGGGATTAGCACATCATCTAATTTTACCATAAATCTACTTCTAATACTAAAAACAATGCAGTTTCTTTATCTCCCAGTACCAGCTAGAAGGATTTTAGTTTTCTATTACATTTTCTATTTCCATTGCTACTTCAGGTTGCATACTGAATCTGATGTGCATGAAAATCACTTAGCATGAATATAATAGAAAATTAAAGTAGTGCTGAATTATACTTAGCTCCTAGAATTCAAGTAGGCAATGTTAGGATTTGCTTATTTAAAACATATCTGCATATTATAAATTGCTGTATACAATTCGTATTTTTATAACAGAACATAGTGTTGTTTAACTTATGTTCTGGTAATTTCAGGGCTGTTTTTCCCTGTAGTCTTCTTTGTGAGCAACAGTAGGAGAAAATAAAAGCTGCTATACTTGATATTACTGGAGATAAACAGTATATATATAAATGCACATATATGTATATGCATGGGTGCACATATAACTATATATATTGTATCTAGCTATGTGCACCATCTTCCTTTTGGATGGTGCAGATTGTGACTAAACATAGGGTGCAAATCAAGGTTGAAGGAAGCCACAAATATAATGGGATGAGTGGGGTTTTAAATAAGGGAGATGGAGATTGTGCAAGATTCTGTGCAGCCTCCATGTTTGCCACATGCTTCAGGACTGTAGATGGAAGCATGGACATGGGACAAGAAAAGCAAAAGATCCAGACCTGGAAATGCCTCCCATACTTTCTAAAATGCCAGTGACCACAGCACATCATGGCCTTCTCTGTCCTGCATGATGGAAGAAGAAGAACTACCTAGGAAACATTTATTTATACGGCTTATCTCAGTGAATTTTTCAGAGCAGACTCTGTATCACTAATGAATAAGAGCACAGAATAACGGAATTGCTCTGTATGAAATAAAAAATTGTTTCTTCAGTGTTTTCCAATAATTTTCTTCACAATATTTCATTGGATATTCAGAAAAAGCTTTCTTTCTTCATTTCTTTCTACTGTTTTCTTTCCATATTTATTTGTTTCCATAAGAAAGAGGAAGAGAACTAGCAAAGTATCCAAAAATTATTTTTTTTGGTAGTGGTGTGATCTGCACAAGTTCAGAAATGTTAACAATTATGTGGGAATTCCTGTCAAACTCCACCAGTTCTGATTCATCCAAAAACATTTATCTGACAAAATGGAATTTCTAGAACTTGTGAAATTTGCTTGCTGGAACCAGGTGAACAGTTTTAGATTTAAGACTAGCTTATGCTCTGCTGCAAAATTCTATGGAAAAGTTGCCATAAAGCTCAAAAAATAAGATAAAATGTATAACTTTTGTTAGGCTGCTGATTTTATGTTTGCATTAACAGGTAATATATGGCTATGAATAATTTAACTTACCTGTTTCATCATTAGACACCCAAAAAAGATATTGAAAGATGAGCTGTCAAATTTGTTTCTACCTGTTATATTATCCAGATTATATGTAAAATATTAAAATCTTTCAGATGGAGTATAGACTACTTCAAGTATCAAAGTATTTGTATATTAAATAGGCACAACACCTGGCACTGCAAATAGACTTGTCTGTACAGAGATTTCAGCTAGAAAGGACCATCATGACCATCTACTCTGCTTTGAGGTGACGGAGTCTCACCACAGAATACATTCCCAAAGCACACAAAAGACACACTGAATATCTTTCAAAATATATCAGTTTTGAAGCAGAAGCATCACAAGACAGTAAATGCTTCATTTGTTGTACTTAGGATTAGATAAGTGGGAAAAAAATGCATCTTCTACCCCGAACAGCTTTTAACGACAGAGGTCTTGTTTTGTCTTTGGTAGGCTGAAAGACCCCACTTGACATTTTGTTTTTCATGGACTTTGCTCCTTAACCTCCTGTTTGTTAAGCCGGGTAGACTGAGCTCCACCAGCCTTTCACTGCAAGTCAGGTTTACGTATGTTCATTTCTAAATGATGGTGGTGCAGAAATGAATGTTTCTTCTAGGAATCCTCCCACTGAGGCAGACACATCTCAAAATTCAGTGCTGTAGCGGCTTGACTGCTATGACAGTACAGATGACTTAGCTTGTTGCTGGCTGAGAAGATCTATCTTAATTAAGATAAAAATAGTAAATTGCCTAAATATTGAGCACATGTAGAAGAATATATAAGTCAATGACTAATACGTGCTTCTGAAAGCCTGGATAAATGTTTAAAATGTTTCTTCAATTAAAGTCAGCACAAAGTCTTGAACCTATAAATAACATGATTAGGATGGGCCTTTGTTTTCTTTTCCTATTTTTTCTTTTCCTCTCTTTTCCTCTTTCTTATTTTTTTTTCCCCTCCAGTGGTTGATCTGTTTTATTTGGCATGTTTTCTGGCAAATACAATTACCTGATGCCCAGCACTAGTCATGAGAGAAGTTGAGTGTTTGGGAGGGCTGCATAGGGTTGACTTAGTGGAGATATCTTGGCTCTGCAAACGCCTGGGGAGGTAGACCATCTCTAGGAAGTGTCACTCCCATAAGTTTATATAGGAGATATGTACTACTACAGGCCATAACATGAGGAAGTCTTTTATCCTCTGGCTTTAACAGCCTTGGCCAGGGCCTCCTCCTCCATTCAGACCATCCCAGACCTTATGCTTCACCATATTAAATGCAGAGAAGTTTTCAATTGATGCATGACGTAGCTGAACACAAACCCTTACAGGCTTCTTAGTGTTTTGGTAATATGAGTGATAATAAAACAGGAAATCAGTGGGAGGAGTAAGAATAGCTAGTGCCTTAACCAGCAAGAGAAATTAGGAAGGCTATAAGCAGGTGGATGGAGTGGAAAGAGGAATTATACTTAAAGACGTTTACCCTCTCTCATAATTTTCACATGTCCACTAAAAATGTATCAGACAAATTGCTTCTAAATGTACTTGGAAGTGTGTGTGAGGAAAACAGGCTTGCACTTTTATGTAGCATATCGCTTCCAAGCTTGTGAAACTGTTAGTTTCACAGCATGGCAGAGTTGTTTCCCCAACGTATAAATCCCACAGATGTATTTATGAGGTGTCCGTAGTTTACACCTAGGAGGTGAATGGAATCCCACCTAATTTTTTGCACAGGAGCTCACTGAAAATGTAAGGGGATCAGAATAGTTTCCCCTCTTCTGCTTTGAAGGCATCCAAGGAAAACAGAGGCATTGCCCTTAATGTTTGTGATGACACAGTCGTTCTGCAAACAACATGCTGTCTAAAGCTCTGTGCATTTTTTTCCAGTTTCGGTTCACACAATCATGAGTTTCATTTTGAGTTTCATATGAACTAAGAAACTCAAAGCAAAACTCAGCTGGAACACTCTTTTCTTGGTTTATGGTGGAAGGTATGCAAAAACAGAGGCAGACATCATTTCCATGCAAAGATAACTTGTTCCAGGTTTGAAATAAATTTACCTTAGATCGAAACTTAGCACTCAGGTTCAATACAGCTTTTCAGTGAATCTAATTTGATTTTCCTAATTATTTTTATGCTGAGGGCATTCAGTTGATGACCTGGTAGCATCCATACTATTCTATGATTCTATGATTCTATGATATGAGGCTAAAATCCACTTGCACAGCTCTGCAATGCTTCTCTAAAATGGCTGCTTAACAAAATGATAGATATGTGAGAGTATTTTCTTGTACATGGAGAAAAAACTACATCTCCTTTAAATGTATTGGCTCTAACTTGTTTTGGTCACTTTGAGGAACTTGGATTATTCCTTTGTTCTGACCTCTGCTCCACAACGTACTTAACCTCCATATGCAGAAAACCAAGAAGGAACACAAAATTACATCAGCTCGTGTGAAAAAAGGATTTTTAAGCTGCGACTGTGATATGAATCACTGTTGCGTTGCCCATATTCACAGCATTCTACACAGCAAAAATGGAACAAAAGTTTTCTCTGCTACTGCTACCTTGATAAATCTGAAAAACTGCCTTATTGTTTTATTGCTTATAGCAATATAAGAATAGAAGAGAAAGGAATTATATTAGGTGGACAGAATATATACCTTAAACACCAGTGTACTCTTATTTTCACTGCTACTAACACTAATTAAGAGACTGCTAGCATTTGTATATTGAAACTTCATTTAAAGAAGCATATGATGCAACATTCAAACTTCGCTCTTCACTGCAACTGGCATTCAAAGCCACAGTTAGGAAGCAATTATCTTCAAAACTTTTCTTGAGCAATATTTTCCCTTTACCACTACATTATAGATATTGTAAAGCTGTTTAATATATAGAATTATCACTGTGGATTCTGATGTAAATCTCTGTGCTCTCAGTGGAATTACTCTTAATTTTTCACTGAAGCGAAATTCAGCAAGAATCAAAATCCAGGCCATTATGTGTGCATAAGAGCCAAACCAAGATGTTAAACAGCGAATAAAACCAACATACAGCATAGCTTTAATTATGGTGTAAAGACAGGAAAAAGCCTTAAACCCAGAGACTGAAGTATTTATGGCTTCATGGTTGCCATCACTTTTTCTAACTCTTCTTATTTCTCCAATCAATTAGATTCTAATATACAAAAAACTTTAAGGAGCACTTTTCATACCTCAAGCTTGTTTTTAAGAGGAAAATAAGTAAAAATTAAAGAATAACCAGTGTTAAAAAGACAGATTCCTTTACAGTGTTCTTGTGACAAGATTAAAATTGATGTATTTCTATGCATTTTTCTGTTTCAATTAACATTTCCTTTCTTTCCTAAATGATGTTGGCAACCCTGAAGTATCTAAGGAGTATTGGGCACAGATGAAAACCCATGGAGCAACGCTGGATTTCCAGAAGAAAGGGAATTTCATCAGGGCCAGGGGAAAAATCACATACTAAAGACCCATCTTACGGAACTTTGGTCCTGACATTACAAAACCAAAACAAAGAAATATATATGTAAACAAAAAATACTGAGTCATAATAAACCTACAAAGAAAGCTTGAAGCTCTGGCAAAGGCTTGGAGGCAGTGGGAATAGTGTATTGATCACCTGGCAGAAAGTGCACCCTCCTAGCATGATTTTGCCAACAATTGGAGCAGATTGGCAGAGCAAACCATGAACAATCAGACAGATCCTTTGGGTACGCAAACACGTGTATTAGAATGACAGGCTCCAACAAACCTTAAATAATCAATACCCATTAATTGTTAATCATCTCATCCTGCTGATATAGTAAAAGAGATATATCAAGAAACAGCCTTCCACACACGTTCATTAGGAATTCAAAGATTTAGTAGCTGGTGGTGATGTTAGGATAATTAGCAGCAAAAAAATGGAAGAAATGTAGGTTGCTATAGCAACGCATTCATCATGATCTACCGCATAAACACCCAGATTAATTTACAAGATGCCAGGTAGATATCTGCTTGGCTGACTAGGGTATACACAGACACCACCTTATTTGCTTTTATTAAGGCTTAATCATCAGCATTAGAGGTTTCAAAGTACGTGTGCTATCACTGTCAATCACAGAAGAGCTAGATGCTTTTAGGGGCAAATCTACCATCACAGGCTGTTTGGTCCTCTATCTGCTCTGCATGGAGAAGGGAGGAAGAATAATCTTCCTCCAGAGACACTCTGAAGCCACTGTTATGGTCCTCAAGCTGTGGTTGCACCTATGGTCCATCCATGTGATATAGGTCAAATTTTGTAAAATGCCAAGCCCAGTCCCATGGATCTTAATAATATTTTCCCTGGCAAGCTGCTGGGAAAATAGCCCTTACTATGAAGAAGCCTTTGGTGGTGCTCAGTGGCACACAATGAACAAGGGAGGACCCCTGGCTTGGTACATGAGTGAGATACACTGCACAATCCAAGAGTCCATAAGGGCACTGCCTCATTGACAAGGTACTCTGCCCTTGGCAAAACAGTAAAATAGACCTCTGCAGCACCAGAGCTGGTGGAACAAATAGCTAATATCGTGCCATGATGAGGTGTGCAACAAATCCAGTGGAAAAGAGAAGGGAGGAGAGTCAGTACACACTGGATAACCAAAGCAGAGCTATTCCTCCAAAGAAGAGTTAAATGAAGGTAAAGTTTATAGACATACTGTGAATAACACAGACAAAAATGAATGGCTAGGGTCTCTGTGTCAATTCTTCTGCTGGTGAGGCCAACCCTCATGTCCCAACCTCTTGTTACCACTTGGCACAAAAGACCTTCTGTTTCCCTGCTGCATTTCCAACATTATTCTATCCTTTTCTCCAAGAAAATAAGTGTATGATGGAGAAAATATTCTGGACAGTGGCAAATGTGCATAAGGAGCACCACCAGAGGTACCAAGATTATTAGGAGGAAGCTGGCAAGGCCCAAGAGCTAAATTAGGATTAAAGGTAGAATCTCAGCAAAGTAGTGTGTGAAATTCCCCAGAACTGGCCTTTGCTGACAAACTGTGCCTGTGATAAGGATGTTAGATTATGCTCATCCCTTGTTTCATGCTGTTTTTTCCCTGGCTTGATGTGCTATTACTTGCATGTTACATCCACCACCATGCCTCCCTAACAAGAATGTGTGTTTTTGCTGTCGGTCCTGGCCACCGTCCCACGCTGACCCCTGCCACATCTGTTCTTGCAGGTGCGTGGAGAGCTGTATTGAGGAACTGGTTCAGCTGCATGACAGCATGGCTGAAGAGAGCCCTGTGGCAACAGGGTAGTGGTGGTTGGGGAGCACACATGGAGCCTTGAAGGCTGCATGACCTGATCTGGGTTAACTGGCATTACTAAAAGATGTTTCACTAGGAACTGCAGGAGATGGAGGTAAAGCTCTCCTTTTCCACCCCATAGTCCTCACTCCTACCTGCCCAGGCACAGGACATATGTCCAGTCCTTCCTTTGAGGGTGTATTTTCTGATACACTTCCCAAAATCCTCAAGTTTAAGTCCATTGAGGGCATCAGAGAATAGTTTCAGCCAGCCAGGAAAGATATGAAACAAAATGAGCAAGGATACCCACTAGGAAAACGAGGAACAAAATTAGGAGGTAGTAGAGTATTAAGTTGGTAAATATTATTTAATTGCTAAAAGAATTGAAAAAAATTGAGAACTTCCACTTCTGAGTAATTTCTGCGTTACATTTCTGTGTTAGGGATCAGCTCACTGACCCCAAAGCTGGTGACACCAACATGGCAATTTGACCATATTGAAAGGAAGAAAATGTTTGCCTTTTACTTCAATAGCCACATAATTTAAAGAGAAAAGGCATGAATGGGTGAGCAAAAAACCTGAAAAAACAACCACACAAAAACAGAGGACTTGATCCACTATGAGCATCTTTCCTTGCTGGGAACCATCATTGTGATGTAGGTGCTCCAAGCAGCATATGGCATATCGCCACCTGAGTTACTAAAAAAATGCCATATTTCTACAAGATTCCTTTGTAGAAGTATGCAAACATCTCTGTCTTTTCAGCATAAGCAGCTAGCTGTATTATGCAGGCCACAGTTTGATTTAATTCTCCATCTATTGCATAGTGTCTACCGGGTCCTTTTTTTATGACTACTCTGAATTAAATAAACCAAGGCTCAACACATATCTTAAAACTGCTATAGTTTATTTATAACGAGAAAGGCCATCAGACTTTCCACATGAATTTAAAAAATTCATCAGGGAGTCAAAGACTTTAATTTCTTTCCATTCATGCAATTTTGGTTTTGGCTTAACACTTAACACAATATTCAGTTCAAAAGAACATCCTTTGCATTTAAAGTAAACAATGGTTGTCATACAAAGACTTTTAATTTCTCTTTTCCTGCTCTTTGCCATTTTATTTCCTTATTCCAAAGCTCTGCTCAAACATTATGCCCACGCCATGCCAGAACCTGTTTTTTTGATTCATCTTTTTTCCAAAGCAACCAGCTCAAGTCATTCCATTTCAACTCTTTGCCTCTAAAGTTACCCAAACATTTTACTATTTTAAATTGAGTTTTAATTAGACTAAAAGAGATGGTAATTAGGAGAAAAAAAAATTAAAAGCTGTTGTGTTCTAGTTTGGAAAATGAAAATAAAATGGACGCAGCTCATAGAAAATCATCTTCTCAAGCCCTGGTTCTAATCTGAGTTGGGTTCATAATACAAAAGTGAGTTTGATATTTTCTGTACAATTAATAGTGCAGCTTAGCCCACAAGATACCATTCCGCTCCGCAATTAGGAAACATTTTACTTAGCTCTCATTTAGCATTTCATAAACATTGGGCCAATTTATCTTTGAGGTAACTTTATTGAAGCTAATGAATAAAGCCAAAAATCTAATTAACTATAAAACTTTGGCAAGTATGCAAGTATTTGGCAAGAAAATATATATTCATCAAACAGTGCTGTGCATATGATGAATTACAGAATTATGTGATAAACTGCCTTTATTATGCCAATAAAACTTTTAGAAATAACTTTTGTCTAAAACAAATTGAAGTTCTGGAAGATAGATGACACGGCTGCCTGGTAAAAAGGTATTTCTGACATCTGGTCAAACGGACCTGCCTTATTATGGGTTTGACATCTGAATGAACGTAGCAATTGCGAAGTCCTCCAGTAGAATATTTCTGTCCTATGAGAGCAATTTAGCTGCAATTACATAACCAGTTTGAATCCAACCCTTATAAAAATCAGTAAAAGGATTTATGATTTCTCTCCTCATGGTAGAGATGATTATGAACAGAACAGGCCTTTATCATGACAATTTTCAAGAATACTACTGCACATAATTGAAGACTGGGTAATAAAATATCTGTATGTACTTATTGATTGAAATTACGTAACTTACAAATAAATCCTATAATGTTTGGCTAGACAATGTTATATGTCTCAATGCTGAAATACTGCATATCCTATAAGAAAGTTCTCTCTTTAACATGTTTTCCACTATCCTTCAAGGCCAACATCCTGAAGCAGACTTAACACAGGCAGATCAAAGAAAGCTGCTTCTGCCCTATGAGACTATGCCTGGGAAGCTACCTATTGAGCTGTGGGGAAGGCCTTGTGAAGCTCCTAATCCCCCAGGACTATCGAAAACAGAGAAGCTGTGGGCAAAGATATTTGCCTTTCCTGAAATCTGACCTGCAAAGCAGCTGACTTAAAAACCCTAAATGCAGTGGTGAATACAGTAATAGAAACTTCTTCATATTTGTAAGCACTAATAAATCTTCTGCATCCAGACAGACTACAAAAACTGTGGCTACTATTTTTAAAGGACTAGTGAAAAGAAAACATATATATTAAAAAGTATTAGAAGAGGTTTTCCTTCTTTAAATATTTGACATAAATATTTGACAATATTTATTTCATTCTCATGCTTTTAAATAGAGTACATTAATGTTCTTTTGGTAAGTATGTAGGGACAAACTAATATTTTATTACCTCATCTTAATTTTACATAATAATTTGGGATTTATTGTGGACTACATTTATGTATTTTAAAATGTTGTTTCTGTGCACAAATATTATTGCGTACTGCTGACAGGACTGACTCACATGTTGATGAGATAGTGGACATCACAGTATCACTGAATGGTTTGGGTTGGAAGGGACCTTGAAGCTTTTTCAGTTCCAACCCCCGCCACGGGCAGGGACACCTTCCACTAGACCAGGTTGCTCCAAGCCCTGTCCAACCTGGCCTTGAGCGCTGCCAGGGATGGGGCAGCCACAGCTTCTCTGGGCAACCTGTGCCAGGACCTCACCACCCTCACAGGGAAGAACTTCTGCCTAAGATCTCATTTCAATGTCCCCTCTATCAGGTTAAATTCATTCCCCTTGTCTTATCACCACTTTCTCTTATGAAAAGTCTCTCTCCAGCTTCCCTGTAGGCCCCATCCAAATTCTCAAACTAAGTTAGGCCCCAAAAGGTTTTTCCTTTGGCTCCTCATATATACTGATGAAAACCGTCCTGTACAACAGGCAAATATTGTATTTCCAGCCACCGCAAAGAAATATTTGAGTGTATAGAAAAGCTCCATGCCTAATAAATATATGAGATTTGCACCTATTCTGCCATACATTAACAAGACATTTCAAGGGACTACTATTGCCAAACACCTGATGTTATTTCCCGTTATTTTTTGTACAACTCATAGCTGAGAATTGAGTGAAAATGTCTGTCTGTTTTGGCCCTTAGAGTCCTCATGTTTGTAGAGAGGACCCTAAACAGTGAAGTGTGTTTTGTGTACCTTTGTTATGGATGCTCTTCTGTCCCCCATTAGCCTATGATGCTGCTGCAAAGCAGAGACGCAAGGATTGTCTGTAGCTAGCTAGAGACAACAGTAGCAGGCTAGTGTCTCTCTAGAGAGCTGTATATGTCCTCAGCTTTTAGGATGGGACATCAGTTTTAAAGATTCTGCTTTAGTTTGAAGCCTATTTCATGTAAAATGGGGTTAGAGGGGCTCAGTAGGTGCAAGGCAGTTATGGTATGAGATGATCTCATTATACCAAACTCACTAAGATGCAATGCCTTTATCATCCCCTGTGAGTGATGTAGCTCGTTTGTAGCTCTGTAAACTCTCAAAAAAGCCTTAGATTAGAGAATAAGTTACTGCGGTATCACTTTGGTGCTGCTTTTGTCTCCCCAGACATCACCTGCCATAAAAGAGGGTTTTTTTTTCTTTTGTTTCCTATGATGATATTGGTTTAAACTTGCTATATATTTTTTCTTGTGCAATTCAAATTCCAACTTAGCATAATAGTTAATAGCAACATTTTTACAATAGTAACATTCTTTGCATATAGATTCTAATATCGAGTGCCTGTAGCTAAAAGGTATATATAGGTAAGTAAAATGGTGGTAATTTAAACTGTCAGACAGGAAACTGTATTTGAGATTCAGAAGATAAGGGTTTTGCTTTTTCTGCATGTGAGACAGTCCCATTCTAGAGGCAGTAAGAAATGAAACACAATAATAGAATTGTGCTGTGACTATGGTGTCTTTTAGATAATGTTGCATGAGAATAACTGATTCTGACTTGAGCACCCCAAACTATGTTGATGATGTATGGAAAAACAAAACAAATAAGAACAAAACTCCAAAACCCCTAACAGAGATTAAAAAAAATTCTTTAGAACCGGAGAATCTCAGACTGATTTGGGCTGGGAGGGATATTAAAGCTCACCCAATTCCATCCCCTGTCATGTGTAGGGACACCTTCCACTAGACCAGATTATTCCAAGCCCTGTCTAACCTGGCCTTGACCACTGCAAAGGATGGGGCAGCCACAGCTTATCTTGCAGCCTGTGCCATGGCCTCACCACCCTCACAAGGAAGAACTTCTGCCTAAGAGCTCATCTCAATCTCCCCTCTGTCAACTAAATCTACCCTCTTTCAGAATACATAGCCTAGATCCTATAGATCCTAACATATAGGTCCTAACTGCAAGTCTGCTGAATGGGTATGCACCCATGTTTTGGTACTTCCTTACACAGGTAAGAATAATTTGCTGACTTGAGTTTTTCCCTCAAGAAACTCAAGGCTCTTGTCACTTGTGTTGAACTGTGGCTGCGCTATGGGTTTCAGGTAAGGTGCTCTACCTCATGTTGTTGCTAAAGGACACAGTAGGAGCTAGTCTGCAACTAGCAAGATGCAATTTGCATGGAAGGTGCCATTTGGGACTGATAGGAAGAGAATTACAGCAGTCCACAAGCTACATGTCATCCTGAGATAAATCAGGTTTCTCAGTGGAGCTTTGGGCAGCAGATTCAGGATTCACTCTCTTCTCACCTCATTTTGCCAATTCATTTTTTTGCACTTGGGAGCATCCCCTGTAGCTAAGCTTGCTTTGTTATGCAAGTTGAACAAGTATACACCTTACCCTTAAATATCAACACTGTTTAAATTCCATTTAAATAATACTTTTTTGTACAGCAAGTGATTAAAGCCTCGTTCTGATCTCTTTGTTCTTTCCTTTAAATGCTAACTATTAAGGTGCTTATGTAAAAAGAGAATTTCTGACTCAGCCATACCTCATCTTTTTCTTCTTGACTGAGTCTTCTTCATTCCGTGTTTACAATCTTTGAAATTTTAGCTAATGGCATACAGTAACTAAAGACTGTGCCTCATGGAGTAATTTGAAAACTATTAACAGAGGAGAAAAATATCATGTTATCTAGGACAGATAATGTGCATTTCATCCACATGTAAAGAACATAGCAAGCTGCAGAGCTGTGCAAATAAATAAATGATAATAATAAGACTGATAATATTAATAATGAGATAAAAATTTAAGCAAAGATATTTATGTTTTTAATTGAGAGACAAAGAAAGAGACATTTTTCCACAGTTTGCAGTTGTGGTATTTCAGACACACAGTCCCTCTTTTCAACAATCCTGTGCTGTGACAGTCATGATTCTGTAGCCTTCTTTTCAATAGGTGACTCACTGAGTTACATTTTCTTAATGAAAGACAAACACAAATGTTCTAAGTCTGGGAGTATCTTTTCAAAACGGGACATGAGAAGCATACACAACTCTTGTTCACAAACAGGAATTTATACAGTACCACCCATGTATCACTTTGAAGAGAAACTAACTTCTTAAGCCTTAAGTACCTTATTTTGCCTTCTTTATTTTCTTTGACATTTTCCTGTTTACTTTAAAGTTAATGTATGGAAAATGAAAGAGCACAAAGGTTTCCTCATGTGTAAGATTCATCTGTACCAGATCAGCTATAATTGAGCATTCAAGTCCCACACTGCTTTTGTAATATGTATCTGATGAATCCACATGAAAGCTTCGTAGGCAAACTCACTCAGAAAGGCACTGGAGAATTTAACAAATTCATTCATCCATACCATCATCAGGTATCACAATGCCGCAAGCTAAGCCAGACTACTGAGTAATGTGAACTTTGGCATAGAAGCAGACAAAATACCCTGTATTCTCTTAGCTGCAACCTCAAAGCTGTTTGGGTACGGGAAAATTTGTATTTGGCTGTGAGGATGACAACCTCTATTTGTTTAGCTTGCATTCTGTTACTTGTAATAATATTAACTTTTAGATCCTATCTTTGTCACAGCAAGTATCTGCACAAGAAGTAAAACATTCACCTGCACAATGATATTTTTCTAAATTTTACCTTTCTGGTATGGACTGTAAATTAAACTGAATGTTAACCCTCCTGCCTCTTGAACTTGTTTTTTGTAGCTGGCCTTTGTGCTCCTTGCACAAAATTCTGTACAGTCAAATCTCAAACATCAAGCCTTTAAAAACACACACAGGCAGCACTGTAAAAAAACACTATATATTTGGAGGTAGCCAGCAGTATATGTAATGCCATGTGTGATCTGTTATAGCCAATGGGCTATAATAAAACCTATTCCTTCTCTCAAAATTGTCACTGTCAGCTAAACTGAAAATGAAATTAATCCAACTGCCTTGAGGAGTTGTAGTCTGTGCCTGACTACATGAAAATAATAGCTCGTCCACTGTCTGCTAAGAACTACCCATAGGCAGCTAGAGTCTTGTCAAGAACCAGACAGGGTCCCACTCACTGTGATTGTTGGGAAATGGGTGATGTAAAAATGTGCTTGCATCTTGTTTTAGCATATCCAGTGTCAGATTCCTATATTTTCCTGTAGAGACACTGTAAACAGTATTAGAGAGATACACCAGAGCTCTTAATCCAGCATTTTCCATGGCTAGTAAATGCATAATAACTAGATAAATAAATAAATGAAACCTTGACTACTCAACCAAGCCAAAAAAGTCAGCAGTAATGAAAAGAAGTCATTAGAGAACCAAAGGCTTGCTGAAATTTTTATCTGAGTTTTGCAGGGCTCTTTCCTCTAACGTCTGTAACAAGCAAGAATAAAGGGCATTTACACCAGGCTGTGAAATAAAATTTTTATTAATGTACTATACAATGGTGTCATATTGGACAAATCAACAATAAAGTATATGTCTTATACCTTTGACAAATTAAAAATATTATTTATATTATTATATATTGTTTCAAAAAAGTAGATAAGTACCATATCAATAAATTAAAAAAAAAAAAAAAGTGAGAAATCAAAGGGGGGGGGGAGGGTTCAGAAAGGAAGTTATATATGCCTGTAAAAGCAGACTGAACAGAATAACTGAAAGCAGTGTTGATGTGCACAAAAGAATCTTTTCTTAACAGGACACAGTGTAAAGCTCAGTGAGTCAGAAACTTTGTCATGGGATTTAGGTTTTGCATATATATCATTATTTTGTATGTAAAACAGTCTTGTAAAACACCATAAAATACCCACAGTTTCACCTTACAAGTAACATGCTTATTCAAATTTTGAATTATTGAACTGGCCATATTTTAGCACGTTAAATCTCACTCAGTGTCACTATACCAAGTAGCGACAGAAGGTGCAAAGCCAAATGGTTTTGCTCTGTTGTACTTTTTCCAGGCTGGACATGTTTTTGTATTACGCAATTGCTTAACATTCAGCTCTAACCCTTTGGTAGCCTTTGAAAGAATTTACAGATTAAAAATATGAAGACTGAACTGCTCATAATTTTTTTTTTTTTTTTTGAAGAACACTAGAAATATATTTCCAGCATAAAATAAAATCCTGGCCTGCTCTCAGTGTAAGCTTCAGTCTTACACAAATCAGGGGGCTTATTAGCTGAGATGGAAAGTATCTGGTAATTGCTTCATTTTCCATCTGATATTGTCACCCTCATTCACTGCACACTGTAAAAATGTGAACTGCCTTAAGGAGTACAGCTTAAGAAAAGGAAATAGCCAAACTTTGCCTCCTCCACAATTTCCATTAATTTCAGTAAAATTCCTTAAGAATATTTCTGAGGACATAATCAGCCTATGTGGAATCTACACACTGGATGAAATCGAAGTATTTATGGAAAAAAAAATCAAACCAAAACACTGTGGCAGAATTTTCCAACCTTTTCTTTTCACCCAAATAACAATGCTTAGAAAAAAAATGAAATGGAGTAGGGATGAAAATTGGAGAAATTAGATTTTTTAAGTGATGTTTTAGTGTTAGCTCTCAAAGGTCCCACAATGGCCGCAGTTAGCAGCAAAATGGAGCATAAGGGGGGCAGAGATAAACTTTATCAGAAACACATTTTGAGGGGAATAGAAATCAAGGAAATAAGGGTTCTGGTAATGCTGGCTGATGGGATGCACAAAATTTCATCAGCTCAGACATGATTACAAGACTGTACCTCAATCAGAAAATGATGGATGTAGAAACAGGAGGTTGCTAGAAAAAGAGATTCTGGATAGTTTTTTGGTCGTGCGTGTGCTGCTAGAAATTCTCAGCATTTATTTAGGAAACTGGTAGGACTGCTATGAGGAACTAGAGAGAATTTCTTATATGGGAAAAAGCCAGGAAGGAGAATTTAACCTTTCCAGAAAATTAGAGATGGAATGCAAAAGCAATCGCAGATGAACGCTGGTCCATGACAGGGATCTATGCAGGACTATACAAATAAAAGTGCAATGAAAAGAAGGCAAATTGTCTGCTTGAACATGGATTTTAGATACTAACATACTGACTGCCATGGTAACAGTTTAAAGAGTTAACATAATCACTGGATCAACAATCACAATGTTAAATGAACACAGAATCACAGAATCATAGAATAGTTAGGGTTGGAAAGGACCTTAAGATCATCTAGTTCCAACCGTCCTGCCACGGGCAGGGACACCTCCCACTAAACTATGTCACCCAAGGCTCTGTCCAGCCTGGCCTTGAACACCGACAGTGACGGATCATTCACAACTTCCCTGGGCAACCCATTCCAGTGCCTCACCACCCCAACAGTAAAGAACTTCTTCCTTATATCCAATCTAAACTTCCCCTGTTAAAGTTTTAACGCGTTGCCCCTTGTCCTCTCACTACAGTCCCTAACGAAGAGCCTCTCGCCAGCATCCCTATAGGCCCCATTCAGATACTGGAAGGCTGCTATGAGGTCTCCAGCAAGCCTTCTCTTCTCCAGGCTGAACAGCCCCAACTTTCTCAGCCTATGGGAGCTATATGGGGAACCTATATGGGAGGTGCTCCAGTCCTCTGATCATCCTTGTGGCCCTCCTCTGGACTTGTTCCAACAGTTCCATATCCTTTTTATGTTGAGGACACCAGAACTGTACACAATACTCCAAGTGAGGTCTCACAAGAGCAGAGTAGAGGGGCAGGATCACCTCCTTCCACCTGCTCGTCACTCTCCTTTTGATGCAGCCCAGGAAACGGTTGGCTTTCTGGACTGCAAGTGAACACTGAAGCCAGCTCGTGTTCATTTTTTCATTGATCAACACCCCTCAGTCCTTCTCCACAGGGCTGCCCTGAATCTCTTTTCTGCCCAATCTGTAGCTGTGCCTGGGACTGCCTCGACCCAGGTGTCGGACCTTGTGCTTGTCATGGTTAAACTTCGTAAGGTTGGCATCAGCAAACGGTTTCATTAATGAGCCTATGCATCAGTTGCAGGTCCAGTTAATATTTGTTCAATGAATAGTTGATTTTTAGGAAATGCTCAGGTGCTTTCCTAAAAGCATGTAGATATAAGAATGATCTAAACCCTGGCAGACAGGGAGAAGGAAAAAGCAGATGTGCTTGGCGCTGGTACAGTGTTTTGGTAACAGACATGCAAGCTATTCTATTTAAGGGAATCAGATAAATAACACTGAATCCCTTCTCCCCTTTTTCCTTATAAATCATCTGGTTTCCCTTTTAAAGTTAATTATGCTTGTTAATTACTTCTGAATCCATAGATTGTGTCAAACTCATTGAACTTATTATGTTTTAATTTGCTCATGAGTGTACGGCTGTTCAGGACTACAGTGGCAGGAGCAGCCCCCTTGCTCCTTAGGAAGCTCCTCTTGGCTGGTTTCCAGCCTTGTGGTTGACAGGATAGGGAGGGGGAAGCTAGAAACCTTCTTTCTCTTTGCAAATCTCACCTAAATTTGCCCACAGCTGTAGACCCTGGGCTTCATGGGTGTACAGAGACTCCTGAGATGCTCCTGAAGCAAGGGCTGCTCCCAGCTGGTGCAGTTCAATCCACTTTCCTTAGCACCTCCCCACCATGTGTTCTTTAGGCTCCAAAAGCGAACTGGGTAAGAAAACAAGCCAGGATCTGTCATCATATTTGTAAGCAGGAGATATGCCACTTTGGATAAGCAACACTACAACTGACCTGTTTATAGCCAGTTTGCCTCCTTAGATAAGTCAGATGCTCATATGGATGATGTAGGAAGCCCATGAAGCAGGCTGGCTGGACGAAAACCCACTGCTCAGAAATGGCATGCAGATAAGCATGGCCGCCCTTGAGCTAAATACAGAAGGGACAAACTCTGTCTCTTTGACTCCCTGTCGTAACAGATTAGAAGCACAGAGCCTGCAACATTCGCTTTCACTCTCTTCACCAAGGGCCCAGTTCTGCCAGCCTGGCTCATGTTCCATTGCACCTTACTCCAGAAGCAGGGACTGCTGTGTAGAAACAGCACAGCAGCTGCAAACTGGTTATGCAGAAAAGTAAGGAGAGAAATATATGCTTTGTACAAATCACTGGGCACAAAAATGGGGCTTTTAAAAGTGGACAGGAGGCTTACAGCGCTCTCAGAGTGAGCCGAGGGGCCCTTCATTTGCCAAAAGCATCTGAATTTTCTTTTACGGCCTGATTCTTTATACTTGGTACTCTAAGTCATGTCTTTCTGTGACTTTCACTCAAAACCTACCAAATTTCACTAAAAGGGACAATTAATTTCTTTTTTTTTTTTTTTTTTTTTTTTTACACTGAACATTGTTGAGGTGAGTAGCTCGAGAGAGGATGCCTGCAGCGCCTGATCGGGTGGAGGCACGGCGTCCAGGAGCTTCCACTCGGAGTAGCAACAGGCACCGAGGGAGGCTCAAGTCCTCGACAAGGCTTGACCAGGAGCCGGCCGCTCAGCGGACCCGAGCAGCTGACTCAGAGGGGGCGGCGCCAGGAGGAGCGGCACCAGCCCTGAGTGGGTAAAAACCGGCACAGGGAGCGCGGCGAGCAGGGCGGGTTTGAGGCAGTTCGCGCGGGCAGGCGAGCGGGTGCCGTATAACCAGGCTCCGGTCTGGGAGCTCTGCTCTGACTGCCCCGGCAGTGGCCAGTGCAGGCACCCAGACAGAGCTGATGAGAGGGGAGGCGGCAGTGCAGAGCTCAGGGTGTAGAGAGCGCCTGCACTGCTCTTCTGTGAGGACGGTGCGCAACGGGCAGGGCTGCACTCTGTGCTCCCTGGTGGAGGTCCTCCTGCAGCAGGGGCTGGGCGGCGGGACGCTGTTACTAGGCTGAAAGGTGTCAGGGAAGCTGAGGGGAAACAGCACTGCTTGCTCCAGGCCCAGACTGTGCAGGGGCCTCAAGCGTCCACTGTTGCTCCTGGAGGGAAGAAGGAGGCTGCTAACCCAGGAAGCTGGGAAACAGTAACAGAAAAAAACAACAAAAAAAGGAGGAAGAGGACAATTAAAAGCAAGGGGCTTCCTCCTAAATCTGTTGTTCCCACCCACAACCGCTTTGCTGTCCTGCAGGGGGCTGATGAGAAACCACACTCCCACCAGGAACAGCAGGCTGATGCACTGGTCAAGATCACTACTGGTGCTGCCAGGAAAAAGCAGGGGGTCATAGTAGTAGAGGACTCTACTCTGAAAGGAACAGAGGCACCCATCTGTCAGCCTGACCCAGTCTCAAGGGAGGTGTGTTGCCTACCAGGGGCTTGGATCAGGGATGTTGAAGCTCCCTGGTCTAGTAAGTCCCTCTGACTGTTACCCACTTCTTGTGGTCTGTGTGGGTGCCAGTGACATAGACAGCGGTAGCCTGGAGAACATAAAGAAGGACTACAGAGCACAGGGAGAGGTGGTTAGGAGCTCTGGAGCTCAGATGGCTTTTTCATCAATCTTCCAGGTCAAAGGGGAGGACCCTGAAGTGGGCAGGTGGATTTGGCAGGTTAATAAATGGTGAGAACAGTGGTGCCATAGTCAGGGGTTTGGTTATTTAGGACATGGGACTCAATTTGGGAGGCCAGGTCTACTGGGGGCTGGTGGAGCTGGTCTGACAAAGAAAGGGAAGAGTGGGTTTGGTAGGAGGCTTGCCAGACTGGTCAAGGATGTTTTAAACTAGATGTGTTGGGGGAGGGGGGCATCATTCCATCCCAACACACCCAATCACTGGCCAGTACCTATAGTAAACATTCAGAGCAATGTAGAGATATTCCAGCTGCTCCAGCAAATGAGCTGGCTTCAACTGGAGCTCAGCTCAGATGCCTCTGTACAAACTCTCATAGCATGGGGAACAAACAAGAGGAATTAGAGCTGTGTGCATGTCTAAGGCGGGTATGATATCATAGGCATCACAGAAACATGATGGGATGGATCCTCTGACTGGTGTGTTGGAATGGAAGGTTACAGGCTCTTTAGAAAAGGCAGGCCCGGTAGGCGGGGAGGGGGAGTTGCTGTTTATGTTAGGGATAGGCTGGAGAGTGTGGAACTGTGCCTGGGGACAGGTGAGCAGTTGACAGAGAGTTTGTGGGACAGGGTTAAAGGGAGAACAGCAATGGGAGACATTATTGTGGGGATCTGTTACAGACCGCCTGATCAAGAGGACTCAGGATGAAGCGCTCTATAGACAGATAGGAACAGCCTCACGCTCGCAGGCCCTTGTCCTCATGGGGGACTTCAACCACCCTGATATCTGTTGGAGGGACTGTACAGCCCAGCAAAAGCAATCCAGCAAGTTCTTTGATTGTGTGGAAGACAACTTCCTTCTGCAAGTAATAGAGGAGCCAACAAGGAGAGGTGCCATGCTTGACCGTGTGCTCACCAACAGGGAAGGGCTGGTTGGAAATGTGACGTTCCAGGGCACCCTTGGTTGCAGCGATCATGAGATGGTTGAATTCGAGATCCTCAGGACAGTGAGAAGTGCATGCAGCAAGCTCACTGCCCTGGACTTCAAGAGAGCAGACTTTGGCCTCTTCAGGAACCTGCTTAGTAAGGTTCCATGGGATATAACCCTAGAGGGCAGGGGGGCCCAAGACTGTTGGTTGACATTCAAGGATCACCTGCTACAAGATCAGGAGTGGTGCATCGCAACTAGAAAGAAGTGCTGCAGGAGGGCCAGGAGACCTCCTTGGATGGATAAGGAGCTGCTGAGGAAAATTCAAAGGAAAAAAGAGGCTTATAAAGTGTGGAAGCAAGGACAGGAGGCCTGGGAAGAATACAGGGATGTTGTCCAGGAAGCAAGGGACCAGGTTAGGAAAGCTAAGGCCCACTTAGAATTAAACTTGGCTAGGGATGTTAAGAATAACAGGAAAGTTTTCTATATGTGCATTGCAAATAAAAGACAGGCTAGGGACAACGTGGGCCCCCTCCAGAAGCTATCGGGAGAACTGGCTACCCTGGATTTGGAGAAAGCTGAGGTTCTTAATGGCTTCTTTGCCTCACTCTTCACTGGCAAATGCTCTGACGACACCACTCAAATCTTGGAAGGCAGATGCAGGGACAGTGAGAATGAAGACCCTAGGCCCACTGTAGGAGAGGATCTGGTTCAAGACCATCTTAGGAACCTGAACGTGCACAAGTCCATGGGACCGGATGAAATCCATCCGTGGGTTCTGAAGGAGCTGGCAAATGAAGTTGCTAAAGCCACTGTCCATCATATTTGAGAAATCATGGCAGTCAGGTGAAGCTCTCAATGACCGGAAAAAGGGAAATATAGCCCCCATTTTCAAGAAGGGGAAAATGGATGACCTGGGGAATTATAGACAAGTCAGGCTCACCTCTGTGCCTGGCAAAATCTTGGAGCAGAGTCTCCTGGAAGGCATGCTGAGGCACATGAAAAACAACAAGGTGGTTGGTGACAGCCAGCATGGCTTCAGCAAGGGGAAATCCTGCCTGACCAATTTAGTGGCCTTCTATGATGGAGCTACGGAACTGATGGAAGGGGGTAGAGCAATTGATGTCATCTGCCTGGACTTATGCAAAGCGTTCAACACTGTCCCACATGACATCCTTGTCTCTAAGTCGGAGAGACATCAATTTGATAGGTGGAGTACTCGGTGGATAAAGAACTGGCTGGATGGCCGCATGCAAAGATCTGTTCTCAATGGCTCAATGTCCAGCTGGAGACCAGTAACGAGTGGTGTCCCTCAGGGATCGGTGTTGGGACCGGTCTTGTTCAACATCTTTGTCGGTGACATGGACAGTGTGACTGAGTGTGCCCTCAGCAAGTTTGGTGATGACACCAAGCTGTGTGGTTCGGTTGATACCCTGGAGGGAAGTGATGCCATGCAGAGGGACCTTGACATGCTTGAGAGGTGGGCTGATGCCAACCTGATGAAGTTTAACCATGCCAAGTGCAAGGTCCTACATCTGGGTTGGGGCAATCCCAGGCACAGCTACAGGTTGGGCAGAGAAGAGATTCAGAGCAGCTCTGCGGAGAAGGACTGGGGGGTGTTGATCAATGAAAAAATGAACACGAGCTGGCTTCAGTGTCGCTTGCAGTCCAGAAAGCCAACCGTATCCTGGGCTACATCAAAAGGAGCGTGACCCGCAGGTTGAGGGAGGTGATCCTGCCCCTCTACTCTGCTCTTGTGAGACCTCACTTGGAGTACGGTGTGCAGTTCTGGTGTCCTCAGCATAAAAAGGACATGGAACTGTTGGAACAAGTCCAGAGGAGGGCCGCGAGGATGATGAGGGGACTGGAGCACCTCCTGTATGAAGGTAGGCTGAGAAAGTTGGGGCTGTTCAGCGTGGAGAAGAGAAGGCTTGCTGGAGACCTCATAGCAGCCTTCCAGTATCTGAAGGGGCCTATAGGGATGCTGGTGAGGGACTCTTCATTAGGGACTGTAGTGATAGGACAAGGGGTGATGGGTTCAAACTTAAACAGGGCAAGTTTAGATTGGATTTGAGGAAGAAATTCTTTACTGTGAGGCTGATGAGGCACTGGCATGGGTTGCCCAGGGAAGTTGTGAATGATCCATCGCTGGCGGTGTTCAAGGCCAGGTTGGACAGGGCCTTGGGTGGCATGTTTTAGTGTGAGGTGTCCCTGCCCCTGGCAGGGGGTTTGGAACTAGATGACCTTAAGGTCCTTTGCAACCCTAACTATTCTATGATGCTATGATTTATGCTCTGTTTATTTTTTCTTTACCAAATATTATCAAGCTAAAAAAAACCCAAACAATCCCAAACTTACCGTAATAGATTCAGGCTGAGGATACTGCATAGCACAGATCTGGAAACCTGGGGCTCAAAAGAAACAGTATTGAGCCTGTTGGTAAGCCAAAAAGCAAACCTGAGTCTTTGGGCCACCTGAGCGCACGTGAGGAAGAGAAGGATGGCTGTGCTCCGGTATAGCAGGCACACTTCCCTTCAGCTTGCCCAGATCTGGGGAGGATGTTGGTGAGTGAAGGGTTGACTTTGCTTTCCTGCATGACCATGCCATCTCTTCACGGGCATGATACTTGGGGTAAGGTAGTGAATAGCACTGGAAATGACTTCTTCCCCAGTCTTGAATGTCTCACAGGACCAGTCAGATTTTTTCTAGCTGAAAGAGGATTTGTTTGGTGGAGTAGAAAAGAAACCTGACTTTACATTTTTTTCTTCTTTCTGCCTGGTGGCTCTCTGACAGATTGTGACTGTGCTTTGCCTAGTGCTATGTTGACGACATCCTAAGCCACTAAGCCCTTACACTTATTTCCCATCAGGCGCATGAATTTTTTAAAGAGCTGATGTAAAGCATATCAGTAAGTATGTAGGGAAACAGGATAATTTTTTCACTTGAGATAAAGACCTGAACTTAAAAATCATGCAAGTATCTAACTCACATTTTATTTTAATGGGATTTAGAGTAACAGTGGAGTTAGACTCCTAAATATCTGGCGCTGGGACTAAGCAACTTCAAAGATACTCACCAGGATAACATAGCAGGAAAATCAAGCAAAGCCTTTGTAAAAATTGCTAGCCTTTAAAGGAAGAATGAGGAATAATAATGATTCTGTAATCATCATACAGCCAGGTTTAAATGAGTGGAATGAAATCTGAAAGGGTTTCAAGAAAAGAGAAATGCAAGGGCAGAAGGACAAAGTGGATAGAAAAGATGGCTTGTCTTCTCCCACCATCCAGTATATAGATCCATGGCATCAAATCCTTGAAGAAGGAAAAAAAAATCAAAGCATTTCGAAATTGAGAGATTGGTTTGGTAGTAATTCTGCCATCCTCAGAAAGGACACACTTTCCCCTGTAAGTACGTTCCTTAAGAAGGCTTGCTAATGAGTGCAGATACTATTTTTCAGAAGAGGAACAGGATCTGAATTGCTTGTTAGAGACAGAAGAGTTGCCGTATTGATCCTGCTCCCACTAAAGCCAGTAAGAGTTTTGCCATTGATTTCAGTGGGAGCAAGGTCTTCAAGTGCAGCAAGAGGAGTCCCTTGGAAACAGAAAAGAAAGGCACAAAAGTTTTTGAGTGCCAAGGCCAAATATTAAGCTGGAAGGTCTTTCTAGCCAAGGGCTCTAAGAGTTTTTATTTTACAACACTTTTGAACTGCAGGCAGCAGTTCTGGTCAGCTGGGGCCAAGAAGCTCACAGTCCTTGGGTTCATTCAGATTTAGCCCCAAGGCAGGTCTTTCTTGCTTGAGACTCCTCAGTTGTAGAAATTCGTCCCAGAGGAAATCCAGTGGAATGTCTCAGCAACTGCCATTGGTGCTTGCTCATTTATTTCAGCTGCCCTATTTTTTTTACTTTTTTTTACAACTTGCTATTAAATCTTCTGCCTAGTCCATTTTTCTTACAGCTTGGTGGTAAGGCAATCTGGGTAGCAGCTACTTATTTTGCCCTGTTTTCACTACGGTTTTTTTAGCTTTTTTTGTTGATTAGGCTGAGGGAGGCTTATTCTGTACTTCTGGTTCAACTAGATAAAGATATGCTGCATTAAATGTCTTATGATAGTTTCAATGCATGCATATATTCTTAATGTCTATAGGATAGATTAGCAAAAGGTAAATTAAGGGGTGATGTAAACATTTACATAAATTCAGTTTCATCTTTCAAGTCCAAACTTTTTTTTGACTTCTTTTTTTTTTTTTTCATTTCTGTGTTCACTCTTGCTTTTTTTTCTGTCTCAGGACTTCAAATCGTCATCATAATAATATGACAGAGAATGGTCTCAAAATATTAATAATATTGCAAAAACGTTATTCACATGAAAATTTTCAGCCTGTGTTTGGGAAAGGAACTAACTGAGATTGCTCAAGGAAGTTGCTGCTCTTTTTGATTTGAATAGCATATGTGAATAGGGTTTATATTCCACAATCAGTCCAGAACTGAAAGATGACACATTTAAGTCAAACAAAATACATGCATTTCGCTCTCATACCCTTCTTTATTTCATGTTGATTCATTAACAAACTGAAAATTTACAGGGAGACTCATTCACCATGCTGATGTTTTACAGTGCAATACTTTTACTGCTACCTGTTTACCTTTTGTAGTATAAACCAGCAGCCATGTCATAGTGTCATGGCAGAAGTTTTTACAGCTAAGCTTGACTGTCACCGTGCCAGTACCCCCACAACATATCTTTTTTATGAATTGAACTGGTATGATATTGTGTATTCACTTGTTTTAAGCAGGAAGCTAATTTGAAAACTAATTTCTGTTTTTAAGAAGGTACATTATGTACAGGTCAACAAAAAAGCTGCTGTCAAACTTTGTGAAAGGCTAATTCTTTGTCAGTTAGGCTCCATTCATCCTAAGAATAGAACACTAATCATTTCTGCCTGCAGAGACACTTGAGGATTTGGTTCTTAATGAAAATGAATTTAAAAAAATCTGAGTATCTTACATTTTCTTGTATTGAGTTCACTCAAAGCTGGTTTTCTATGTTTAAATTTTGGCTTGGCTTTCAACAAAGCAAAACAAAGTAAAAAAAAAAATTATTATTTAAGCCATAATAAAAATTATAAAAGTGATATCAAATAGCATAATGTTAAAATTGCGATAAAATATTTGCAAGTCTGATATAATGCACATGAAACTATTCTGAAAGTTACAAAGATGAGGTTTGACAATCAGGCCCAGTTTCACCCAGTTATCCTCCTTATTTGTCAGTTTCTGATCTGCAGCCCTGCATTATTTCTGATCGTGTCCATCTACAGCATAAAAGGGAAAGCTGAAAGAGTCAGGAACTTCTCTTAAGAGTAGCCAAGTTAAGTGCTCTCATCATGATGACTGATAACAAAAGCACTTCTTCAGGAGTTGTTAGCATCCTGCTTAGAGGAGGCTTTGTCTTTCAATGACTGGCCACTCATCCTAAAAGGACAAAAAAAATGAAGGACACAAAGATTATTCAAACCATCAAAATAATAGTTGATGGAAGGCTTAAAATTGCTTAATATTGAGTCCCTTTGAGTTCCTAAATATTTTTTTCTCTTTGTGGAAATGATCACACCAAGAGAAGAAAGAAAATTTCTTTCTTCTTTTGAGGCATTAGTGAAGACTCCCAGCACATCAAACCAGGAAAGTTCTTTCCTCTTCCCCAGCACTCAGTATCCTTTGCCATGAATGAGTATGAAATGTAACCCAGATTCTTGAGGCAGGGCAGTTCCAGGTCTTGTGTGAAAGTGGCCTTCGTGACCTGGAATTAGTGTCTCACTCTTCTTCTGAATTTGGACTTGAACGGAAATTTTTTACAGTGAGGATGGTAAAATACTATAGCACAGGTTGCTCAGAGAGATGGTAAATGCCCCATCCCCAATGATATTCAAGGCCAGGCTGGATGTGGTTCTGGGCAATCTGATCTAGATGAAGATGTCCCTGCACATTGTAGGGGGTTGGACTAGATGACCTTTGAAGGTCCCTTCCAAAACGAACTATTCTGTGATTCTATGGCTTGTGTGGTCCAAGCTGTTTGATCCCTCTCTGCCTCACTTCACCCATTGAGAAACACAGAGAATACGCCTTCCTTTCTTCTCCCTGACCCACTGTCATTTGTCATAAGACCCTTTTAGGAACAAGGGCTAAGTCCTCCATTTGCCTACCACAAAAGGGTCCAGGTTTCAAACCTATTATCCCACTATTGATGGCATTCATTTCAGGGCAGATTTTATTTATTTTTGCATAATTTCACTATTTTTTGCATAAATACTGCTATTTATGTATAATAATACTAAGGCTGACTTTTCAGGATCTAGTTTGCTAATCATCTTCTGTTCTCCTAATCTAAAGTTTAGGGAAAACAGAGCACATAATACCTTTGTGTCTTAGCTTACAAATGAGCCAATCCAACCTTTTGAAATAATGATAAGTATTGCTAATAAGCCTGAACGTATAAAATGCTTCCCTATTGAGACACGGTGGGTTGCTGTACAATGAAAACATTATACAAAAAAGCCAACAAAAAGTTTTTAATAGAAGCCACCAGCTTAAAACAAACAAAAAAAACCCAAAATCCATATGTCAGCCACATTTAAGTCCTAAACCCATTAAAGAGATAAAAATATAGAAGCTGGGAGTTGAGGACTGAATCTAAGTGTCTCTGAAGTAACTGGAAATACTTTCACAGAGCTAAACAGTGGCTAGTACCTGCCTGGGTGATGACTCTTTCCCTGCTGTGGAAAGATCCTATCAGGTGTATCACATTCAACTCTCAGTAGTTCTTGGGGCTAAGAAGACTGCTGAGCAGTTATAGGTTCTCCATAGCCACTGATGCAAGGCTTTGAGCATCCCCACAGGGCACAAAAATCTTCAGTTTTCCAGACTTTTGATGAGTGAGCTGTCTCCTCTGCGAAATTAGGCTGGGATCATAATGAGAAGGAACTTTACTAGATGTTAGTCATGAGACATCTGTGCAGCCAAAGAATATGATGAGGGAGCAGTGAGACAACTCAATTCTTTCTGCCTAAAGCTGGGCAAAGCAAAATGAGGAATAAATGCAGTAGAGAGCAAAAGAGAAGTAAAGACAAACATAGATGTTGAGGGTAAAAGTTTGTCCTATGGTTTAGCATCCTCAGTTTGAAGGACTTGACACGGTTACTGCACTGCCCCTCACAGCTGCTGTCACCAGCCTAAAGGACAAAACATGCCCTTTACATGGCTGGTTTCAGTACTCCTTTTTTTAACCAAGAGCCACAAGCTAAAATTGCTGAACCATGGCTTATGCTGCAGAGGAGAAAACCTGTGTGTGTGAGGAAAACAGCCTAAGATTTACACAAAGCTCCCAAAGTTGTGATGTTATTGGGCACAGAAATTCCAGTGATGGGGTAGGATGCAAAGAGAAGCCATTCTTAAAATTATACACAGTGAGGAGGTATGGCTTGAAAGTGATTAGCTGATAAAGGATTAGTCACAACCATTATAAGGAGGTTTAGTAATTCATGGTGGAGTTTAAATGTAATATTTGTGTAAAGGATGGCACTGGAACAGTAGCATGATTAAGTTTCTTGATACGCTTCAAAAGCTTTCTGATGGGTTCAGTTGTTTCTGCTACATCCATAAGTCTTTGGAAAGCTCCCAAAAACAGGGATGACTTCTTAGTCTGAAGTTTACCTTTCTGCTAAATGTTCACCTCATAAATATGGTACATTAGCAAACAGAACTGCCTTTCAGGATGTCTGGATGACTAAATATGATTGGGTTATTTTTTTTTACTGATCAATCACAAAAGCAGAAAGGTGTGATATCAGCTGTTGATTTAAGTATCTTCTTCCTCCTCTCAGTTTTTCCTCAAAAAGTTTTCTAAGAGCCAGCAGAAATGGTACAGAATGGCCTAGGGGTGGTTGTAGACACCTTTGGTGAGCAGCATCCTAAGCTGATTGGAAAGAGTATACCTTACACAGCCCTGTGCTCCTAGGAAAGCTATTAAGAGCCATTTCCAGGACACAACATCCTGCAAACCTGAACATACACATATACAACACATGGAGATGAGCAAATGTGGTAACTGGCCTGGTTTTTGTGCATTTCTTACCCAATATTCTGTAAGCAACAAATTAATTCATAGTCTGCTGAACAGAATAGCATTCAAAACCACAAATAGACGACATCTAACCCTCTCATTAACATACAGCAGATCTTGTTGGAGGGGGTTGTTGTTTGTTATTGTTTTTCTTTAAGTGGAGGCTGAAGCCATTTGCAGTTGAGGTTGTAAAAATAAGTAGTTACCAGGAAAAAAATGGGGGGAATCTTACAAGCCTTAAAATCCAAGGTTCTAATTAAAGTGCACCTAAAATAATCATCAGAGAAGATTTGGATGGTGTTATTTCCTACACCTTTTTGTTAAAACTAGATAAAAGTAAAACAGCATATACTCTAAGTTAATTTGGGATGCTGGGATGGTAAGGAGCTGTAATAAGATATAAGGGAGATTGCATTATTAGTTCTGCTTGGTTTTGAAATATTAAGCAAAAGGTGTCATTTAGAGGGCAGGTACTATGAGGTAAGTGCAGCTTTTTGTCCAAAAAGCACCAATGCAATTTTTTAGCATTAGTGTCACCTTTCAGCACCTGTGCTTAGGAACAGCTAATCCAGTTCTGCAAGGTGTGGAGCCTTTCTGCATGCCTTGGTTTTCTCCCAGTGTCCCTACAGTTTCTCCTGCGCCAAATCAAGTTAACGCTGTGCACAATGCTACCTTAGGAGTCCATGTTTGGACAGCTTCCCTTTCTAGCCAGGGAATGGAGGTGGTGGCAGACAAACCAGGATGAAGAGGAGGCAAGGAAGGCTGTTTTCAAGATCCTGCTGCAGAATCTGGTGCTGCCTTCTGGCCAGTTCCCCCGTGGCTTGGGGAGGGGTCTTTTTGTTCATCCTCCTATGTCAAGGGAGAAGGCAGAGTATCTCCCTTGGAAATCTGCCTTTTTTCTTTTTCTGATGTTCCTAGTTAGGGACCTATACAAGCCCTTGGGTGCCTCATTCTGCATTTGACAGCAAGAACACATATTTCTAAATTTAAGGCAAATTGTTTACTAAGAGAAAGAGGTCAAAGCTGTTATTACAGTAAGGCCTTTCCCCAGAGAAGCAGCTGATCGAAAACAGTAGGCTGAGAAATGATGGGTTCATTGGGTTTCTAGTTTTGCTTTCCCTGCTCATTCACTCAGACTATTCAGCTACTTAATTTTTTCTCTTTGTTTTTTTTTTTTTTTCATTCCCATTTTTATCCTACAGATTTATCTCATGTTTCCCTATTGCAAAAAGTAAAAAAGGATAAAATGTTTTCTCAGACTGAGTATGGGATGAAACAGTGATGAGCTAAGTTTTAATTCTGAAAAAAAAAAAAAAAAATAAATAAAGAGAAAATGATTTAGGGAAAAAACTGAAACCAGTAAAGCATGTCCTGAGCTGACTGAGTTTTTGGGAAACAAAAGAAGAAAAATGCCAGAATTTCTAGTGCTTTAGAGAGGAGCTTGAGTGGCTGCGCAACAGATTTTCTTCTGAGGCTGGAATTACACTTGACAGGAGAAGCGGTGAGATATTGAAAAGCCTGACCCAAAATGAAGAGGTAAAGCTTGAGGTAGGTGAGAGGAAGAAGATCTAAGGACAGGCTTTATTTATTTGTGCTTTGAAACAGTCTTAAATCAGCTGTTCTCTCACTTTATTTTATTTCAGTGATTATTTTACAGCTTCCTAAAACCTCAGAGTCTGGTTGTTTTTAAGGAGCAATGCTAAGAGAGGGACTGTGGCTTAAGGCGAGCAGGAAAAAACAGCAGCAGGTGTCATGTTGCTAGTTTTTCTTTTTCTCAGGAAAGGTTGGGCTGTATGGTCTCAGCTTCTGTTTCAAACCTGACAGAAGGAAGCAAAAAGATTTTTTTTATCTTGTTAAAATGCAGCCAGCCAATGATTTCCCTTTCCAAAATATTACTAGATATTATTACCGAATGTTCAGACTTTACATTCCTGACAAACAGGAAATATATGCTGCAATAATAGGATGTCAATCAGAAAGATAACACCAATTTTGTGGTTTCTAAATCATCCCCACCACCTGCTGAGCCTTTGATCATCCCAAACAATTAATCTGGGAGATACATGATTAAGAAATAAATATTTCCCAGTGAACTTGGGAGCTACAGTTCATATTAGCGAGCTCTGATCTTGCTTTCAGTGATCACAAATCAACTGTACACAGGGAGGAATAAAAGAAAGGTGCATATAGAGTCTGCTGATCAACAGAGATATGTCAGTAACTGTGCATTAAAATATATCACCGCATTTTAACTAACACAGTGGGTCTATAGTCTTTAGATAAACTTTTTTTTTCAGAGACTAGTAGTAGAATGGTATTTTTTAACTGTATTAATTAAAGTACATTTCTGCTGTGTGGAACATTTAGGAAATGTTAACTTTAAAATTTTGAATAGAAATGAAAATCCGGAGTTTGGCATTCCCATAAAAAAAGGAAATCATGACTATTCTGTCAGAAAACTGAAAATATAACTTCAACATGGTCCAAACTCCTTGTTGTCACCTACACATCTTTGTAAAGGTACTTTATGCAACATGAAGTTCAAATTTCTTTCTATCTAGTCAGACTGAATTCATGCCTGTGTCCTCTGAGGACCCTTCCCCTCAGGGGAAGAAGCGTAGTTTTACCCACGATTAAGAAACAAAAGGGAAAGAAAAGAAATAAATCCCACACCCAAAAAGACATAAACACCCAAATCTCTGTGTTTACATTAAAGGTCTTGGCCCTTGCATTCTGTGGGGTTTGAATGATTCCTGGGGCAGAGAAGTGGCAAGGTCTCCTGTGGAAGTCAGGGGGGAAACAAGCAATGTAGGGAGGAATGGAGGCACCACTTGCTTGCTAAAGCCCATCCAGACCTCTGGAGTTTGAATGAGTAGAGACTTACAGTCCTTTAGAAAGGTCTCTGTTATCTTCTTTTTTGATCTGATTGGAAGTACTGTGAGCAAAGAGCATACTAAGCTGTCTTGAATGCCTTAAACTGCATCAGCCCAGGCTGCAAGGACACAGAGGTGAAGCACACCAGGAAAGGAAGTTTGGGACAGTTCTTATTTTACAGGTCTTCATCTTCAAGCATCAGCTTTCAGAACATCCCACCACAAAATATAACTTCATGTTGTAGCAACTAGTGCCCTGGGGGCCACAGTCTTATTGTTCAAATCAGTTAAGCAGGATATACCTTCTGAAGTGTACTCAAGGATCTGAAAACTCCCTACCTTTGAGTAACATTTTAGCAGGAATCCTGTATCAATGCTAAAGTCAGTCCTTAAGCCTAATGCTGAAAGCTAATGAAGAGTCTTTTAGCTTTTATTGAAATGAGTGTGTCCTTCAATGGTCAGCAGCTTGCAGAATTGGGTTCTGGAAAGGAAGGAAGGTATAGCTCACTGGATGCTGTTTCTGCAATGCCAGATCACAAGAAATATTTCATACAGGCTCTTTACAATTCATACTTAATCATAATAGCATCTTTTTTCCTGGTTTTTATACTGTGCTGGTCCAGTCCGCTTGTTAAAATATATGTAAGATTTACGGAGAATCTGAAGTTAGTGTTATGAGGCCATTTACAACACGTTAGAAGACAGAAGAGTGTGGCTGCAAACATGCAGTATTTTGCAAGCTGCTCCTTCAGTACCTACTCACAAATCAATGTGATCATGCAGCTGGAAATACATGAAAGCAAATCTGCATTTCAGATTCAAAGCCCTAAGCAGGGTCACTCAACAAGTCACTGAAGGCTTTGAGCTCATTTTGAGCCAAATCCCAAGAAGCAACATGATTTCCAGTTCTTTCCCATGCGCTGTATGCTTTGTCCTTCCTCACTTTTCTGGATACTAAAAGTGCATTAAACTCAGAGAAAAGTTAGTTAACATTTTTGTCTAACAAAATAAGAGGAAATATTTTCCTGCCTTTTACTAATACTGATGATATTTTTTCCTGCATCTTTCAAAGAACATTAAAACAATGCATGCCCAGGTTCCTAAATACAGTTCCAAGTGTCAGGGTTTCAAAGCACAAAATTATTCTTTCCTCTGTACCTGCAATCTTCTAAGGTCTCATTGATTTTGGAAATTATTTTTTTTTTTTTTTGCCTCTTTTTTTTTTTTTGACTATGATGTTCATTTTACTTTCACTATCAAAAGAAAAATTTTCTCTCATGTCTAAACATCCACATGTAAGCTTTTCTGCTTGCTGCTTGCATAGATATTTAATTTAGTGAAAGTGCTACACATATTTAGGAGATCAAAATTGGTTGTCACATAAGTTTCAGAAAACTGCTGAGAGGCTCAAGTATTCTCTTAGTAGAGCCTGTTGTCAGGAAAGGTACAGATTCCTGTGCATAATGCAAAGGTCTTGGTACATAAAATTTACTACTATACATCTAATGCTGCGATATGCTTTCATCAAGGCTTAAACATACTGACTTTCTGTTAAGAGGCTTTTAACATAAATTACAAGTGATTAGTGAAATACATGGCAAATAAACTATTGCCGAAAATGTAGAGGTGGCTTTTAAATTTTTTTTTTTCTTTGATGCAAACTTTAGCTAGACATTTCCAACCACCACTTGTTTTTCTGTGCTTTTATTTGATAACTAGGACCCAGTAGAGCAGCATATGGACACGCAGGAACTGAAATAGTTTGTCTTCATTATCTGGTAGACCTGCACAAGCCTGGAGTCCTCAAGAAAAACCACAAGACTGTACAAACTGGCAACGGTGGGTTTGTCTGTTCTCTATTGATTCTATTTCTGGAAAAAAACCATGAACCAATGTGTGAGTCATGTGACTACTGAACTGAGCAAGCACCCACCAGCAGATAAAGCTGCTCTGAGACCTTTTGTAGCCTGGTTTTGGTTATACCTCAAAATGTTTTTCTGTTTCTTTCTTAACCATTTGCTTTAATCTTTTTGCTTTGAGGTTAGAAGGTGGAAAACAACCAAATGAGGTTCCTAAAAAAGGTTTTAGAATAAGTAAATATTTATAAAACTGCTAACAAAATTTATCATTCTGTAATTTTATTTAAATCTATGTATGAATTTAATCTGTTGTGTCTGGATGGTACAGAGCATTCACATTTCTCTTTAAGCGAAGCTGTGTTGAACGAGTAGCAAAGGAGAGTGCTTTACCGTTCCAGACACACTGACAAAGGGCAGAATTATGAGGTTAATTTTCAAAGGACTGTTGATTCATTTTAAGTTAATTTCTGCACAAATTATTCCACTTATTGGTTTTGAATGTCACAATGCTGCACTCCAATTTGGAAATGTTTGTTAGCAAGTAATTATTTGCACTAAAATATGAAATTCTGTTCACATCATGTACTCTGCTACTAAATCACAGTAGATCCAGAATACCAATTTTCAGTTCAACAAAGTTATTCCAATAAACAGGAATCAAAGATTACTGCCGACAAGAATTGCATAACAATAGATCTCTTAATCCAATATATCCAGCTTCGGTTGAAGGCTTTTATGTGTGTGCCACAACTCCCTGCCTGCATATTCAGAAGTCTTTCTCAAATCCACCACCTTCTACCTTCTGCCCTCATTATTCTTAGTTCAGCCCTGTTATCCTCGTGAAACCTCCTGTTTGCATTCATAAAATAGGCACCTCAGTCTTCAGAACTCCATCCATTCTTTTCTTCTTATTCCTTCCTTTCCTATATCTTTAACCTGCATTATACTTTTTCCAGTGAAAATGCTTTTGCTCTCATCTTTTTCAAGAGCTTTAGACACTAATTCCATGCTTAATATCGAAAGGGGTATTTCCTTTCATCCAATTGTGTCAGGGGCACAAATATTTAAATAAATAAGAATGTTAATTTTCAACTCAACTTCCTTCCAGAATTCCTACAAACTCTAACATTTATCCTCCAAAAGAGCTCTCATGAAGGTTTCTGAGAACCCTACCAGGTTAAGCTCTGCTCTCCTTCAAACCACCAGCAGCTTTTTACATCTATTGGTCTCTTTCAGGTTTCATGACTGCTTCTTCTCACTCGATCAAAATCACTTTTGGTAGATCTTTTTCTCCATCTTGTTACTCTCAGTATTACCTTTGTGCCAGTGCTCCCCTTCTTCTGCAATACGGGCTATCACTGGAATCTTTGGTGTGAGAGGAAATCAGCTCCACCATCTCCACTGAATTCTCCTAATAAGCTTTATTCTTCCTTTCCATTTAAATCATGTACAAGCAAACTGTTGTATATTCCAGTGTTGTCTTCAGAGGAATTATTAATTAGCTTTGAAAAATGCATCAACTGCTGTGACAGTCCAGATCAACAAGCATAAAATTATTACTTTTGCAACACTGCCAGTGGAAGTGATTGATACTAAAGTGTGCTTTTAGGGCATCTGTAGAAGGTAAAATTAACAGATATAATATATCCTTGATTTCTAGTAGATTCTTTCACACAGGTTTTAGTCTTTATGATGATTCCTCAAAATCCTGTGTCTTATTCCTGTAGTTCTGCTCTGAGGGTGTTTCAGGACTCTGGACAAAGGTCAAAATCCACTCATACACAGGAGATAGGAAGGAGAAAAAATGATATAGAAAGACAAAGGCTGTACTGCAAATTTACATGCACTTCAAACACCCCTGATTCTCTGCTACTCAGTTAAAAGAAAAAATATTTTTACCTCTAAAACGTCTCTCTCACATGTACTGTCCTTAAGGCTGTCACTCAGCAGAAGGAAACACATATGTCTCAAGAATACTTTTGTGCTTTTCACAATTTTATCAAGGGAAAATATGTTGCACGTTCTCCTGACTTTCCCAGATTTTTAAATGAAATTTATTCTAGTTTCTTACAAACTTTCAAAGCTCCCTGTTTTTCCAGCTACAATATAATCACTTTCTTAAATGAAGGGACAAGGGGGGAAAAAGCAGCAGCTATGGTTGATTGATAGAATAACAGAATTATAGATGGATGGAAGAAAAGTGTGACTTGTCAGGGTATATATCGGTGTGTGTTTCTGTACTCTAGAAATGTATAAAGATAGTAAAGCCACCTACAATTCCACTGCTTTGCAATTTCTTTGGCAATAGCAAAGGGAGTAGAGCACTTCTGCTCATGTAAATAAATTCCTAGGTGCTTCTAGCAATCTAATCATGTCTATTATCACAGAAGTTAGAGCAAGTTAAAAATCAAATAGAAAAGCTGACAACCTCTATTCTGTTACCCAGATCATCTCCAAAGCAGTTACTCTTACAGAAATACACTTTATTCCACAAAACTAAGTTTGCACATGCAAATATACAGTTGAACATTTAATTGCTACAGAACCCATATAGGGTTTCTCAGAAGTTACATTGCTCAGTTAATGTCTCAGCACGCCCCAAGCATTTTCCTAACACCAGTCCTGCTAATTGCTGGTTTTGTTTCTGAGTACTCCTTCTGGGTGTAAAGTGATTATAAGGGAAAATATAAACTAAATAAAAGGTTCTTTCTATTCATGAGTGTTGCTGTGTTTCCCAGTGTTTCTCTAACTCTCATTAACATCACAGTTGGTACTGGGCAGTCATGGATTTAAAGTTTATCACAAACTTTTTTTTCTAAGTATTTTGCTAAGCCTTGGAGAAGCTAAGAAGAGCTAAAGAGAGAAACAGCCGTAGCCTGTTCAGCAGCTGAACAGTACAGGCTAAGGTAGTACAGTGGAAATAAATGCTGAAACTGCAAAACAGTAAAATGCTTTTGGTATTGGGGTACACTGAAAGTGTTAACACTGATAAGACAAAGAATGTGGGAAGAGCTGGGTCTCAGTCAAGGCAGGCGTGTGCTCTCTGGAAAGAAGAAAATCAAGATACTGCTTCCACAAAGGAGGGTGCCAAGAGGTCTCTTCCTTCCTTTACTGCAGAAAACTAGATAATTTTGATTACCATTAAACTTGTCAGGAAATGAGTTGGAGGATGTTTGCTGGTCTTTCCCCTTTTTCCATAATAAGAGTCATTGTGGAGTAAGACCAACCTCTTTTCTTTACAGGGTTACAGTGTCTAGAACGCAAATCCAGCTCATAACTTCAGAATATTTTAAATGAGTTTCTAAACATGAAAGGATCTTGTGAAAATGAAATTAAAAATAAAGAAGGTAAACAGCTGTAGATCTTGAAGATGGACAGAATTAAGAACAAGATTTATTTCTATGACTAAGCTGTAAACAACCTCAGGATGAAGAGTGTTTTAAAAAACTAGCATGAACTATCTGAAATCAAGCCTACCTTGCAAAAGGCATTTTATACTTAAAGTGTACTTCATAATTCATTTACCGTGAAAATGCTGAGTTCAGTTAAGCCAGTGGTGATTTAGTTTTTGTCTTGAATAGAAGGAGCCAGTCCAGTTCTGCAAAGAGGCATCAATTAATAGGCTTGTGTAACTGCCAGAACAATGCATGTAAAAAGCATGCACTTGTGTGTATGAAGTGTGGCTGAATTTCAAATTTCTATACATGGGGATTATGCAGAAAGATTTCAGTGCATTTGTAAATTGATTAGACAGTACTTGGCTGCATGTTTTAGATCTTGGTATTCAGTTAGGAAGTTTTGCTAGTCAGGGAAGCACCACATCACCTATTTGTGCTAGCCAAGGAGCTGATCCAAGTGCTTTCCTTGTAGAGTGGTTACGTCTGTCACGTAAATCAGAGAAAGAACGCAGCATCCCAGCATGGTGCATTGGGCAATCATTGTTTAGCCTATAATCATATTTTGGAATGAAGAAGAAAGCATAAAACAATATAGAGATGGGAGCAGTTTTCAATCTGCTCTAGAAAAAAAGCAGGGGATCTGGAGCCCGCTTTGGCTCCTGTGCTACAGCAGAGCTATGTAGCAAGCCTCAGGCTTTTCTCTTGCTTCAGCTATCTGGCTGATGTGATTTGTAAACTTAGGCATGATCAGTAGGATGATGACTGCCTGAGTCTTATTTTAGATGGACAGTTTTCATGTTCAGCATGTTTTTAAATGAAAACAATTTTTAATCAGCCCTTTAAAAATAGCACTGCAGCGTATTGGCATCTGTCGTGTATTATAACAGTATATTTGTCAAGCATGAAAAATAACAAATGCTTTCAAGTATGTGACTGTCCACAGGCGATTGCGAAGAAACCTAGAGCTTCGTAACTGGGTATAAGAGAGTTTGGTAGCAGGTGTAGTGGCGTTAAATCATTTGCACCAGGTCAATACCCTGCCAAACCACTGCAAGGAGGAAGGAAGTGGGTTATTTCAGTGCATCATGGGAGAGTTTGAACTGAATTGACACCTTGAATTGCTTCACTGTAGTATCTGAGCATCTGGAGTAACCTGGTACTGAACTTGGGGCTCTGGCCGCTACTCTGTGAAGTGTTAAAAAATCTTAGATCATTTTAATAACGGTATCTAAGAACCTGATCACCATAATGCTCCATCAAAGTGGTTGGATTATCTCAGCACAGTATCAAAGAGTTTATCAAAAGCTTGGGCTCAAAAACACCAGCAGTGACAGCAGCTGCTGTGTTTTAAACAAATTCTGACTACAAGTTCATTTCCAGCTTTCTTTTCCCTCAATATTTGTAAGAATTTTGTTACAATATACAAAAAATAAATAAATAAATCCATAGTGAGGCGAGTATGGCAGCAATACAACGCTCTAGCAGTCACAGGAGTTAAGCAAAATGCTTTTCAGATGTGACACATTTCAGAAAGTATAAAGTGAGGGATAAGAAACAGAAAGACTATGTGATCCGCTTTTTATTCTCCTTCCTTCCCCCACCTCCACCTCTCTGCCTTTCTATTGCCAGCCTTTTATGCCTATGAAGTAACAAGAACAGGGGAGTGAAAGAGAAATATTTATGTCATAGATGCAATACTTGGAGGAATGCAGGGCCTAATAAAAGCACGGGGTTTTTTTTTGTGTGTGAGCTTGTAAAAGGTGAGAAATAACGAGGGCAGTAGCACAACAGCAGCAGTCTGGGGTTAGCAAAGCCCAGACACGAGGATATTCAACCAGCAGAGAGGGAAAACAACAGCTGGCATAAGCCATCATCATATGTCTTGATCTTCGTCTGGGACAGGTGGTGGAAGCAACTCCACACCCTTCTCTCTGTATGATGCTTTGGAGCCGGACACTAAAGTATCTGGGCTTGGAATGCTGTTTTAATAAGCAGTTTCTTAGATCTTTCTGTTTTATTTTTGGAAGTGCACAATTCCCACACTGCCGGAGCCTCTCTGGCTTGCAGCGAGATGATAAGATGTTAGGGAAGGGAGGCACTCCACCTCTGGTGGGAGGGTGCCTCCCAGCAGCTGGCTTAGAGCATCGTGGATGTCTTTATGCAGCCTGCTTACTCTATCAACCTCAGAGGAGAGCAAGGACTGCAGCTGGTGCCGGAGGGAAGGGAGCTCAGGGTTGTGCTGGGAGACAAATGTGGTCTGGGTGGATGGGGCGGGTGGGAGCCTTAGGATTCTTCCTCAGGACAGCTTTATTTATGTCTGTCACCATCCAGCCTTCCTGTGGGCTGCACTGACACCCACCTCCCCCAGTCAGCAAGCAGTGCATACACATCTGTACATGTCATATAAGAAGTCACCAGCCTCGCCTAACGAGTCCCCTGAGGCACACATCCAGCCTCTGCTACTGAGCACTGCATGCCTGGACTTTTGCCTTTCCTCTCTGCTGCCTTACAGTTTTGAAGCTGGAGCTCCCGCACTGGGCAAGAGCACCAGGGGTGAGGTGGGAAACACACACTTGTATTTGCAAGAACCCAGCCCTGAACCCCTCTATAAAGACGTGTCAAATGGGTGGTGATTCATTCTCCCAGTGAGTTAGGATCAACTGATCTCCAAAGGTCACAAAGAGACAGACTGTCCTAGACACACTGCACACAAGCACTGGCTTGTGCAGGCATGCATGATATCACTTAACAGGAATCACTATGCTTTACAAATGAGGAACAACAGATTTTGGAAACTATTATTGTGGCTATTGGGCAATGTAGTCTAGCCCATGGCTCAAAAGTTGACACTTACTGATTATAATAAGGTTGTGCAACCCACCAAGACAAGAAGAAAAAAACCCACTGCAGACCCGTGTGTGGTGGCGCTTCACATGTGAGCAGCAAATGGCAGCCAGGTGCACAGAGGACTTTTGGACTCTACGTCAGCAGAGAGCATTTTTCATCCCAGTGCAAAGAAAAACACAAGGGTAAAAATCCTGGCTGTGCTGCAGCAAATAGACATTTTAAAGCTGATGACAGTGGGACTGTGTTGTGCTCACCAATTGTTTAATAAAAGTCAAAGAAACAGGATATGAGTGCAGAGAATGTTACAGTTGGAGGGGGCAGAAAGCCAGACTGCTTCCCCTGCTTGGCTTTGGTAGATTTGTCTTCCCTGGTTTTGACAGAGAAAGAAGCATAATAATGTGAGAAGAATAACATGTTCAAACCCATAAAGTTTAATTCGTAGGTTTAAAAGCCATGTTTTGGATGAAAGCCTCAGCTGCTTTAACACAGACCTAGTAAATGGAAATTTGTTCTTGCTCCCAATGGCTCCAACCAAATATAATTCCTATTAAAACGTATGTGTCTGCTTATGATCGTGCTAAAGCATTTAATTTTTTTAAGATGAAAATCCAGTGCTTGAAACAAACTGTGCTAATGTATGTCTAAATATTAAGAGATACATAGATGGATAGATTATATAGAAAAATCTGTTTAGACAGACACAGTAAATCTTTCAGAGATGTCAAGAGCTCATTACTGGATTTCCATTTTCAGAGATGAAGGAAGAGAGGCACAACACACACAATTAAGATGAACAGCAAACTCACAAACAAGAGTTTAGGTATGCTAGATGACAGTGCCTAGATCACTTGCCAGACCACATAAGCTGTTAGCAGGAATCACCACTATCTATTTTCACTTATTGCTGTAATGATGGATTACGAATCATTATACTTTATTTTGTAGAAAAAATAATAGAATTGCCACATAGAAATAAGGTTCTGGCATCAGAAACAAAGTGTCTATTCATAGTTTATGAGATCCAGATCGAAAAAGTCTGTCAGTTTTGGTACTTCTGAAATGACCTTCTCCGTGCCTCACAGCAAAGGTATCTGTGCAGCTGAGACCATGAAGGTAAATGCAATTACCCTTTGTCAGCAAAAATACTAGACACAGATTCTTTGAAGACAACTTGTTAGCGAAATTGCTTATAGAGAACATCTCATTTTGTGCTTGCTTGAGATAGCTGGACATGACCCAGCTCCTTCTGTAGATGTAGAGCTGGGTTCACGCTGTGCTTTGCTGGAGGTGGTTGATCACAGTGATGACTAAACTTGCACACTAAATCTGGATCCTGCATGGAATAGCTTGTGACTCTTTCTATAGTCATGCAGGTAGACATACCAACTATCTGATCATGTGCAGGTCAGGAAGTGGTTTTTTTTTCCTGAGATTTCCAAATGGTGTTCAGTATTCAACTGCATATGGAAGGTATGAATCTTCAAATATCAAAAACAAAACTCAAGACGATGTCAAAGCCATACACTGTTTATATAAAATCAAACATTATTCACTTTCTGGTATACTTATTAATCCTAGTTCTACACATTTAAATACGTGCGGAGGGAAAAAATGTAGTATCAAACAGCAAATACTCTGGAGAAAGTGTGTAAAATCCTATAAGCATACTAAATGTTCGAAGTAAAAAGTGCAAGTTATGCATTTCTCTCCACTTGTGACCTGTCACAAAGAAAGTGGGGAAGGTGACTATCTGCTATCTCTTCTTCCACCCTTTGTGAAGACCCCAGCCATCCTCTGTCTGCACCCCCACTGAAAACACAAACTCTTCTGCTCTGAGTGTCTGTTCCTTGCAGCAAACAAAATATTTAATAAGGAGTAAGCCAAGACCCTCAAACTAATTGTACTTGAATCTAAACCTCAGGATGCACAACGTTAATTCATGGTTACTTCCACTAACCATTTTCCAATCCCACAACACTGTTCCAGTAGCCAAGACTAACTTCACTCCATTGGTAATGCCCACTGGAGGCATCTGCAGAGATCAATTTCTCAAGACAGCTGGAGCTAACTGAAGATAGAGTGCCTGTTTCAAAGTGTTTCTGATTGTGGACAGAAATGATAGGTTTGGGTGGTGGTTAGCAGCAATAGGAATGAGGGCTGTGATGAGGTGATTTTAGTCACAGTCAAGGGCATGGTTTACATTGTATAAGAGGCTTTCTTTAAGTACATTCAGATGGATTTCAGATGATGTAGTACAAGAGTTGTGAGGCAAAAGTTCTCAGTGGATAGGGTCTTGTGCTATTCAGCCTTCTGGAAGACACAGAAAAAAGAAGGAGACAGACCCACTTATTGTTCTGCTGTTGTTTCAGCTTTAGCAGTCTTAAGAAACTTGGAGAGGGGCTTTGGACAGGGCCTGTAAGAACAGGAGAAGGTGCAATGGCTTTAACCTGACAGAGGGGAAATTGGGATAAGATCTTAGACAGAAGTTCTTCCCTGTGAGGGTGGTGAGGCCCTGGCATAGGCTGCACAGAGAAGCTGTGACTGCCCCATCCATGGCAGTGTTCAAGGCCAGGTTGGATGGGGCTTGCAGCAGCCTGGTCTAGTGGAGGGTGTCCCTGCCCATGGCAGAGGATTGGAACTGGCTGAGCTTTAAGATCTCTTCCAACTCAAACCAGTCTGACATTCCATTTGTCTTACTCTGTGTTGAATTCTGTTTTCCTTTACATTGGGAAAATCTGAAGTGACTCCATCAAAGCAAAATAAATCACAACCATATGAAATAGAGGTGACTTTAGAAACAGGAAACAAGAAAAGAAACAGTAGTTCTTGAAATAAAAGCAACAAGGTAGCAATCCATGCTCCCAGCCACTTCACAAGGAACTAAACCAAGTATTTCACATGCTTTGCCCAAGAGAAGTGTTAAAATAGTTTTCAGAGAAAGATTCTTAAAATCCTTTGAAAGTTCTTTCGAAGCCAAAGCTTCTAAAACTTCTCTCTCCGCCTCCCCAAAGGCTTTTCGATGAATACTGCTGTCACAATGGAGTGTTGCTTTTCCTCCTATTGCAGCAGCAAATCTGGGATTATTACCTTATCAAGAGCTTACTGAGCTAACTACAAGATGACTAGATTGAATTGTAGGTCTTTGACTTGCTATTTGTTCTGCATTAACTTTAGGAAAACCTTTACCATCCAAATTAAGAGGCAAATGCTCTCACACCAAATCATTCCTTCTTTAAGAAGCTTACAAATATCACAGGTACATATTATCAGATGAGCTGTTAAAGAAGTATTACTTGACTTACTTGTGAGTGGTATCCTTGCTTACCATTTAGGAACCAAGCTACTGGAAGGTCTTAGAGGCAGAAATTTAAAGAGGAAATGTGAAACCAAGAAAAAGATGGGACAAATAGCAGGTAAAAAACCAAATGTCACCCAGATGACTGTGTTGCTTAAAATGAGATAACCTTTTACGTTTCATGCTTCCTTTCAATTTATATTTTGCACCAAGGACTTAGACTAAATACATTACTTAGCCACTAATATAAAGAAAGCAAATGAACCCTTATCGTGTTCTTTCATTACTGAATAACAGCAATGTTCATGAGAGAGCATCGAGGAGAATCCACAGCACTATGTGTACTATTCCCAACATGGAATAGAAGGTTTATCTGCTACTTTTTGGTGCTGCACAAAGAAATTCAACCCATACTGTGCATTCAGGCTTTTCCCCAAACAAAGAAAAGCACTAGATTGCTTAAATAATTGGAAGTATCATTTGCTGAAGAAAATAAAGCAAGAAAATTAAGGATAGTAGCCACATTTAATTGTCTCCTACTGTTTTTAATAGAATGCTAACAGGTAAATGACCTTTAAAAAAGGGGGAATTAAGTGCAACACTTCCATAATTTAAAAAAGAAAAGGAGTTTAAAAAGAAAAGGAAGCTGTTTTTCAAGACTATAAAAAATATATAGCCATCATACAGCAGTGGAAGATCTTTAGATATAAGATGGAAGGGGAGACAGTATTAGGAAACAATAATATTGTGATTAATAAAACAGTAGCTCGGAAAATTAATTTTCTTCCCCTCCCACTCTCCACATTGAGTTTACAGCCTGTGCCATTTTGCACACATTTGCTTTCTTCCTAATGCAGTTGTTACCTGAATCACTTTTGAAATAAGATGATGAAAGACTGAGAAAACTTAGGAGACTCAAATATATCACATCTAGTCTTTTAAATATTAATTAAATATTGTTTGTATTTTTCTAAATACTAAGTTAATAACTAATATTTTAAACAATCTATAGATCTTTCTATGCTGTTGTTTATTTAAGAATTAAAGTTAGGCTACACTTGGAATACTAATTAATATTTATAATGTTCCTTCTTTTTGACTATGAACTGATATACTAATGCATAAATAATATTTTTAATATTTTTTTTCCTTTATGTCTTTCTAGAATAGCTCACAGTGCCCCACAGGTTGGCCTTTCTACAACTTGATCAACCCTGCTCAAAGGAGACAAAGCTCAGTGAATAAACAAAAAGGAAGAATTGTTCCTTATACACTCAGTTACCTTGGTAAAGTGATGGAAAAGTAAACAAAAAAATTGGTACAGAATGAGAATAGTCATACTTTGAACTTAATTTATACAAATCTGAATGAGCTTTCCCAAAATGAAGCACACTGTAGAAAACTTATTCTTAGCAATCCAATATTCAAATTGTTGCGATATTATAATTTTATATAATCTACTCACTCCATATTCTTGCATATAGTTTAGCCACATTCATACAACACCTGCAATTTTGCTGATTCTTTGCATACCTATATGCACTAAAGTCCTTGAACTTAAATTAATGAAAGAGGTGGAGCAAATATGACTTTGGCATCTTCAGGAACCTGCTTAGTAAGGTTCCATGGGATATAGTCCTAGAGGGCAGGGGGCCCAAAGACTGCAGGTTCTTATTCAGGGATCACCTGTTACAAGCTCGGGAGTGTTGCATCCCAACTAGAAGGAAGTGCAGCAGGAGGGCCAGGAGACTTCCTTGGATGGGTAAGGAGCTGCTGAGGAAACTTGGCTTCATTAAGTGGAAATCCTGCCTGACCAATTTGGTAGCCTTCTATGATGGGGTCACAGAACTGATGGACAGGGATAGAGCAGTTGACGTCATCTGCCTCTATACAAACACCTGTAGTATGGGGAACAAACAAGAGGAAATAGAGATGTGCGCCCGTCTACGGGGGTGTGATATAATAGGCATCCCAGAAACGTGCTGGGATGGATCATTTGACGGGAGTGTTGGAATGGAAGGTTACAGGCTCTTTAGAAAAGACAGGCCTGGCAGGCGGGGAGGGGGAGTTGCTATTTATGTTAGGGGTAGGCTGGAGTGTATGGAACTCTGGGGACAGGTGAGCAGTCAACTGAGAGTTTGTGGGTCAGGGTCAGAGGGAGAACACCAATGGGAGACATTATTGCGGGGATGTGTTATAGATCGCCTGATCAAGAGGACTCGGTGGATAAAGCGCTGTATAGACAGATAGGAACAGCCTCATGCTTGCAGGCCCTTGTCCTCATGGGGGACTTCAACCACCCTGATATCTGTTGGAGGGATGGTACGGCCCAGCAAAAGCAATCCAGGAAGTTCCTCGATTGTGTGGAAGACAGCTTCCTTCTGCAAGTAATAGAGGAGCCAACAAGGAGAGGTGCCATGCTTGACCGTGTGCTCACCAACAGGGAAGGGCTGGTTGGAAATGTGACGTTCCAGGGCACCCTTGGTTGCAGTGATCATAAGATGGTCGAATTCGAGATCCTCAGGACAGTGAGAAGAGAGTGCAGCAAGCTCACTGCCCTGGACTTCAAGAGAGCAGACTTTGGCCTCTTCAGGAACCTGCTCAGTAAGATTGCCTGGGATATAGCCCTAGAGGGCAGGGAGGCCCAAGACTTTTGGTTGACATTCAAGGATCACCTGCTACAAGATCAGGAGTGTTGCGTCCCAACTAGAAAGAAGTGCTGCAGGAGGGCCAGAAGACCTCCTTGGATGGATAAGGAGCTGCTGAGGAAAATTCAAAGGAAAAAAGAGGCTTATAAAAGGTGGAAGCAAGGACAGGCAGCCTGGGAAGAATACAGGGATGTTGTCCAGGAAGCAAGGGACCAGGTTAGGAAAGCTAAGGCCCACTTAGAATTCAACTTGGCTAGGGATGCTAAAGATAACTTGAAGGGATTCTATAGGTACGTAGCGAATAAAAGACAGATTAGGGACAACAAGGGTCCCCTCCGGAACTTGGGCCCCTTCTCCAGAAGCTATTGGGAGAACTGGCTACCCTGGATTTGGAGAAGGCTGAGGTTCTTAGTGACTCCTTTGCCTCTGTCTTCACTGACAAATGCTCTGACAACACCACTCAAATCTTGGAAGGCAAACGCAGGGACAGTGAGAATGAAGACCCTAGGCCCACTGTAGGAGAGGATCTGGTTCAAGACCATCTTAGGAACCTGAACGTGCACAAGTCCATGGGACCGGATGAAATCCATCCGTGGGTTCTGAAGGAGCTGGCAAATGAAGTTGCTAAAGCCACTGTCCATCATATTTGAGAAATCATGGCAGTCAGGTGAAGCTCTCAATGACCGGAAAAAGGGAAATATAGCCCCCATTTTCAAGAAGGGGAAAATGGATGACCTGGGGAATTATAGACCAGTCAGGCTCACCTCTGTGCCTGGCAAAATCTTGGAGCAGAGTCTCCTGGAAGGCATGCTGAGGCACATGAAAAACAACAAGGTGGTTGGTGACAGCCAGCATGGCTTCAGCAAGGGGAAATCCTGCCTGACCAATTTAGTGGCCTTCTATGATGGAGCTATGGAACTGATGGAAGGGGGTAGAGCAATTGATGTCATCTGCCTGGACTTATGCAAAGCATTCGACACTGTCCCACATGACATCCTTGTCTCTAAGTTGGAGAGACATCAATTTGATAGGTGGAGTACTCGGTGGATAAAGAACTGGCTGGATGGCCGCATGCAAAGATCTGTGGCCAGTGGCTCAATGTCCAGCTGGAGACCAGTAATGAGTGGTGTCCCTCAGGGATCGGTGTTGGGACCGGTCTTGTTCAACATCTTTGTCGGTGGCATGGACAGTGTGACTGAGTGTGCCCTCAGCAAGTTTGGTGATGACACCAAGCTGTGTGGTTTGGTTGATACCCTGGAGGGAAGTGATGCCATGCAGAGGGACCTTGACATGCTTGAGAGGTGCGCTGATGCCAACCTGATGAAGTTTAACCATGCCAAGTGCAAGGTCCTACACCTGGATCGGGGCAATCCTACAGGTTGGGCAGAGAAGAGATTCAGAGCAGTTCTGCACAGAAGGACTGGGGGGTGTTGGTCAGTGAGAAACTTAACATGAGCCGGCTTCAGTGTGTGCTCGCAGCCTAGAAAGCCAACCATATCCTGGGCTGCATCAAAAGGAGCGTGACCAGCAGGTGGAAGGAGATGATCCTGCCCCTCTACTCTGCTCTTGCGAGACCTCACTTGGAGTATGGTGTACAGTTCTGGTGTCCTCAACATAAAAAGGACATGGAACTGTTGAAGCAAATCCAGAGGAGGGCCACAAGGATGATCAGGGGACTGGAGCACCTCCCATATAGGTTCCCCATATAGCTCCTATAGGCTGAGAAAGCTGGGGCTGCTCAGCCTGGAGAAGAGAAGGCTGCGTGGAGACCTCATAGCAGCATTCCAGTATCTGAAGGAGGCCTATAAGGATGCTGGGGAGGGACTCTTCATTAGGGACTGTAGTGAGAGGACGAGGGGTAACGGATTCAAACTTTAACAGGGGAAGTTTAGATTGGATATAAGGAAGAAGTTCTTTACTGTTGGGGTGGTGAGGCACTGGAATGGGTTGCCCAGGGAAGCTCTGAATGCTCCATCACTGTCGGTGTTCAAGGCCAGGCTGGACAGAGCCTTGGGTGATGTAGTTTAGTGTGAGGTGTCCCTGCCCCTGGCAGGGGGATTGGAACTCGATGATCTTAAGGTCCTTTCCAACCCTAACTATTCTATGGTTCTATGATTCTATATAAGTTTTAAATAATTTATCACAAATGTCAGACCTCTTCCAATGATGCTACTTCTGGTTGTTTCCTACAGCTAGATAAGGAACAGCTTTTGGATATACTCCTGTAGAGCTCTGCTGTAGCGGCATGCATGCAGGTGAAGCTGAGCCAGATGGGGCTTGATCAAGACTTTTTTGAAACCTCAGGTACTGCAGCCACAACAAAATGAGTTTTGGCTTAATACATGGTGATTATTAACCCACAAAAACCGATGATAGGCTGAAAGCCACATCATCACCGCTTATTGGGCAGATGTGGGATAGGAAACCAAACACTCATTGGTAAAGTCCTTTAAATAATCCCAAACCAGGGCAAGACTGGCATGTGCTCTGGGACAGAAACCCCAGCCGCTGTGCTGGATAATCCTGCCTCTTTTTGTTTCTCCATGGCCCACTGAGTCACCATTCAATGGCCAGTGGAACAGCTCCAGCCCAGCATGATGAACACATTGTTCTCCACTTCTGCAAATTGCCTATAATATGACAGTTTACCCCTCATGAGAGGTATGGGTTGGAAACCTTGGAGGCTGAGAAATTAATTGATTCCGAGTCTCCCATATGTTGAGTGACGGCTCTAATCACTGAGCTATTGTGTAATGGAGAGCCTTGCATCTCCTGTTCAATTTGTATTTCTCAAGCAATTAGTAAATCACTCTTCTGTTGTGGTTTTTGCTTGTTTTCTTTGTTGTGGGTTTTTTTGTTGTTTGGTTTTTTGTTTTTTTTTTTAAAGAAAAAGTGCCATTATATCCCTTTAGGAAAAGTTTTTGGACTACAATAGGGGGAAAATATAAGTGGTAATTCTGATAGAAGCTCCTTAATCCCAGGATTGAGCCACTTTGAGAATGCCCCTCTGCCCTTCCCTTTTTCTCTATGCTTAAAGATCCCCTCTCCCATTTTCAATCTTTCTGCCTGATGTACTGAATAAGGAGCTATGGATTTACTCAGAGTGAAGAATTCTGCTACAGGCACTTAAAAATTGGGTTTACCAAAGTGCTGTTTTTTTCCTTTGTCGGGTAGAGGTCAGCCAGCTGCTTTTGATGGTGGCTTTGATCCTCTGGCAGCACCGGAGGGGGAAAGTAGCCTGTATGTTCATAGTGAACACAACTGGGTTTACAGCAAACAACTACACCATGCAAACTTTGCAGAAAACCTGGGAATGGGTGTTTCACATATGGATCTGAATAACTGTGCTGCTTTAGCTGCAGGTGACAGATTCCTGCTTGCTGTAGCTGGGGACATGCCAGCTATTCACATGCGGATGGGAATGCTGTGAACTGCGAGGGTCCAAGTCTGTTCACTTGCCAATGGATTTTGGGGTGTTTGGAGAGACGCCACTTTACTGTGTGAGTGCTAAGACACCCAAGGGAAAGTCTGTATGCTGTGTCTGCACTATGGCAAATAAGAAGCTTTTTCTGCAAGAGGATGTGTGGGAGTTCTAAAATGCAGATGTTTGGGTATCACACCAAAAATTTAAATTCTTATATGTATATCTGTATATATATGTATACATATGTGTGTGTGTGTGTGTATGTATATCTATATATCAGCCACCAACAAAACAGGAAACTAATCCCCCTGGCAATCCTGATTTTGTTTATATGATATTTCTAATATTTGAAATATGATTTAAGGCGTTTTCTGTCTCGGTATCCACCAGGATTAAGGGCTTGTTTTACTACAGGCTTCATGATATTCTGTCTGAAAACTACTGGCATCTACTTGTTTTGCTTTCAGACAAGTAAACTCCCAAGTTAAAGACCAAGCCACATGTTCTGAAAAACACCAAAGGAACCCTTCAGCCAGTTTCTGTCTATTTTCTTTTGACATTGATAGTTGAGCTGACAGTGTCTGAAAAACTCTGAACTATGCGACATGGGTAAATTCAAGCAGTTATACTTGTCTAGAGTGATTATAATACAGAGCTAAATAAATATTGTATTTTCTTATTATTTTTATTGGTTTTAATTGCTATTCATTTCACTGGAAAACACAGAAGTATTTTCTAATTATATTTTTTATTGTGATTCCCAAACTAAGATTTTATTCGTCAGGTTATATCCTTGAGAAAGTTTTTATGTCTGAGCTAGAACTGAATTGCATTTATAATGAAAGTAACAGCACACTTGAACCAAAAAAGTGCAAACTCTCTTCCTGAACATGTAGTATTGCATGTATATAGCAGGTTTCCAAATGAAGCATCCAAGGCACTCAGAAACTGAGAAAGAACCATCAGACACTAAGCCTTGAGTCTGTTTTTCTGTCTAAATCCACTCTTTATGAAAATCATGTTTTAAGCACCTAAATTATCTGAGCTCTCACTTGTTTTTCTTAGAATATTTGTTGCAGAGGGACTTAATGATTTACATAGTGCTTTTAATCCTAATGTCTTTGAGACAGCAGTCTTAGTCTTCCATGTAGTGGCCAACATTCCTCTCTCCCACAGGGACCACAAGTATTTCAAGATACTCAATTTAGAAAATCTCGAGTAAACCGGGAGGGAACTTTGAGGCCAGCCCATATTTCCTATACTGGAAACTAGTAGACCTGAATTCTATTCCCAAGCTCTCTACCAATTTGCTGAGCTGCTTGGGCAAATTATTAACTATCTATTTGCTTATGCTTACATGGGTGTGGATTTTTTTCAGTGTTAATCCAGATAATATAAATTTTATGTTGTAATGAGTCCTAAAAATAGGATTATTTTTTACTTGACCTTCCATGTGATGGTTTAATACAAATAATAACTATTAGTAATGATTAATTAGGCTTTTGAATAGAAGTATATTTGTTATAAATTTGCAAACTGGAATGGTCAGATTTTCCCATCTGTCCTGGTTTAAGCTGTAAATCACGCAGCCCTCTCACTCACTCCCCCCTCTTTCTTCAACCCCACTCCAAGGGGGGGGTGGGGGGAATGGGGAGAAGAATCGAAAGAATGTAACTCCCACTGGTTGAGATAAGAACAGTCCAGTAACTAAAGTATAACAGAAGACCACTACTGCTACCACCAATAATAATAATGACAAGGCAAATACAAGGAAAGAATACAATCGCTCACCATCTATACCCAGCCTGACCAAGCAGTGAATGCACCCTCACCACTCCGGTTCTCTGCCCTCCGTTTTTACATCCTGGGCATGACGTGCTGTGGCATGGAATACCTCTTTGGTCAGTTTGGGTCAATTCTCCTGTTTCTGCTTCCTCCTGGCTTCCCCTCCTCCCTGGCAGAGCATGAGACTCAGAAGTCCTTGGTCAGACCAAAACATTCTAAGCCGTAACTATAAACATCAGTGTTATCAGTGTTGTTCCCAGGCTGAAAGTCGAAAACACAGCATTGCACCAGCTACTAAGAAGGAGAAAAATGACCGCTGCTGCTGAACCCATGACACCATCCCTACATATTTCTGAAAAGAAGATGACAGTTTTTTACAGTCTCAACAGTATTCTTTGTGAAAAGATCTATGTCCATGTTTGAAAATCTGGTTTTGAGTACTCTTCTCAGCTTCTTAAATATGTGATAAATTTATATGCAGTGTTGTTTTGTGCATCATAAGATCTTGGTCAGGAAATCTGAATATGAGGTGCATCTCTGAAGATTTGTGAGAACTGCGAGTAGCAGTTACGTACAATATTTTGGTTTTCTGCAGGTCTCTACAAATAAAGTTTTAGTCAAGGAAGAAAGGTAAAAATCATAAGACTACTACTCTTCTAAGAATTCCTGCATTTTTGTGTCTTATCCAAAAGACAGATGCACAACAAAGCATTATAAGGAGTGAATACAAAAGTTTCAGAATTCTTTCAGAATTAATTTATCCCAATGTGAAATATGATTTATGAATGGGGTAATATTTCTTGCATTAGTAACAGGGGTTAAAATGCCTGAAGCAGGACTAATTCAAAGGATAATTTATGATATCCTAACACAAACCAGAATGAAGCCCCTCATGAAAAAATGTGGAAAGTATGAGGTATAGAAGCAGTATAAAACATGTTACGAACTTCACAAACATAAAAGGACTTTTTGCAAGAAAACACTGTTGTCATCTCAACCAGATAAACTAAAAGTATATACAGAGTTTTTTTCTGGATAAATTTCTTTCACTCCTGATACTGTTTCTTTACAACCTAGGAAGTGTGAACATGGCAACTGCGGATAAACATCTTGGTACACCAGACACTTTAATAAGAAAAAGTTTGCTGGCATGTTGAAATCAGTAATCCTAGCCTTGATTATATCGAAATATGCACAACAGAGAACAAAAAGTGGTACCTGAGGTATTTTGGTGTTGAGATCATTGATTTTACGGTTCTTCCTATAGATCAGTCTTTAACATGGAGGCATGAACACACCATGTTTTCCCTCTGGTGGTTTGAAAGTTTTATTCTTCTCTAAGCTAAATGCTGAGAAGAAAAAGTATAAAAAAGGGAAGAAAAAAGAAAAAGGGAATTTGAGAGCTACCGTTATAAAACTCTCACATTACACACAGTAATTGCATGTTGTGATATGTTTTCATGCTGATTGTGATGATACTGGGTAAAGAAACTCAATCTCAAAGTTTTCTCAAAAGTTTTCTCAAGTTGCAGCCAGAACCAGCTATTGGATGATAAATATATATTGCAGTTGACTTAGGCTGTCAAAGACAGATTTAAAAGATGACAAATACAATATTTAACTTATTTCCCTGTCTGTGCAGCTGACATAGTTCTTCCATGAAGTACATGGACTACAAGCTCAAGCATTGAGTGCACTCTGTACCCTCTCATGATAGAGTTCTGCTACCCTCCTTTTTAAAAATACCACAGGGAGATGGAGCAAAGAAAATTTCCTTCCTTCTCATCCTTTTGTCCTGTTGAGGAAATAATTTTCCTTGCCTCAATGATATAGTATAGATTTCATTACACGTTAAAATATGAATTCAATGCAAACTTTAAACAATCCCTTTACAGTTACAAAGCTCAGCTGTTAACAACAGGCATGGGAAGCTAAGGTCTCAGCACCTTTCTGCATTGTCCTTTACATGAGACAAACCGTAAAATGATATGATCCAATAATAAACGAAGAACTGATCCCAGAAGCCAGAGTGCAGACATGGCTTTCCGTTCTGTAATGTGTGCATGAAAAAAGAATATGGTTAAAAACCTTGGCAGCAGTGAGTTACCGGAATAGTTGATGCTTCCAGGAATGAAAGCATTCCTAATAAATCTGTGGACATCGCATTTACCACAACAGCAGCAGATTTTCTTACATTCATGTTACAGACTGCCAGAAGATGCTTTTTATCTAACTTCCATAAACCGCACTGTTGGAACAGGACCTCTAAACAGCAAGAGATCACTCTGAAGCATCACCTTGGAAAGGCTGCTGAAGGAATTTTTGTGTGTTTAGGGGATACTGGGCTTCCACTTACCAAATGTAATTGTGTTAAAGAATTCAAGGAGAGGAAAAAGTACAGTCTCTAATGACATGGCCTTGCGCTTGCTACTTTCCAAAGATTACAGTACCTGCAGAGAATCCTGATTTCCTCCTAGCTCTGCTTTGTTTTCCTGACTGTAGTAAAAACATAAAATCCAAATGGGAGAGGTTTTTTTTTTTTTTTTTTTGTTTGTTTTTTTTTTTTTTTCCCCACTGCTCATTTGCCAGTTGTTTTAATCTTGTGGATTAACGCTAAATCTAGCATGCAAAAGTATCTTTCCACAGGATGTAATCTGCTTAAAGACTGGATGGTTTTGGCTTATGGCAAGGGTTGAAAAGATAGTGCAGCCTTCCTCAAACTCGCACATCTGGCTTGTCCTCATGGAAAAAAAATAAACAAGAAGAAAGAAAATCCCAGAAGACTAGCTGCCTTATTTTGTTACTAAATATTGCAAACTTAGAAGCCACCTCACTTTAGGACTTTACAAATATGCAAGACTGCCTTCGAGAGCTACACATGTGAGCCATTTATGCCAAGAATCAAAACACAAGTTTCACAATAACTACTTAAAATGCCACCTCTTTCTATAAATCATGGCTATATCCTGGTTATGGACAGTAACGGATAAATGTTTGTGATGCAGGTATATTCAACTGAATTTGGAGACAAACCAAGTGATCATCTGACTCCATGTTTCTGGAAAAGATATGCCATCACCTGTGATATAAGAATATCCAGTGTTATTGAAAGCCTTCACTGAAGCACTAGTAGCTTATTTAGTGGAGTTTCAGTTCAGGCTCTGGATACGTTTACCTTCTTCCTTCATTTCATGCAGAGAGGCAAACACATGGAGCAGCTTGTCCATGCAAACAGTAAATAGTGGTGGAAACACCAGTTCCGGCAGCTAGGGCAGATCCATCAGAGCTGTCACCAGGCCCCCTCTCCACCTCTTGTGTGCTGAGTGACACAACGGTGCCAGGATAGAGCTGCAGTCAGGCGTCTGGCCCCAAACAGCAACTCTGAGCACGTCCTCCTTTCTATAACCAAATTATACAACGGTGATGAATAAACATTTATCACCACGCTGCTCCAGTGGTGCCACTGAGTCAGCCTGGGACCACAAACAGTACAGCCCTGTTTTAATGGCCATCACCAGACATAAAATTTGTGCTCCTCTGGCTGTCTGTGGTTGCTGCTCTAGCTGCTGAATAAACGGCTCTATCTTCAAAAGATCTGGTTGACCTGCTGATTTGAAACTGCTTCCCAGCAGCAGTTAACAGTGGACCCCCAGCTGAGATCAAAGATGGCCTTGTTTGCATGCAAAAGAGGCCTTTTGAGGAGGCAGAAGCAGTATCATCTCTGCTGGTGGAGTGCAGCCTGAAAGCATCCAGATTGCCCATCTCTGGTGGCAAATAATTAGGGACTGATCCAGTACCCTGCAAGATCCTGGCCGGGGGGCAGCTGCAGAAAGTGCTGCCCTCACCCCTTGGTATTGCCTGCAATCTCTTTTTAGGAAGAGACAGAACTCACCCGTCTTTCAGTCGTATTCATTTACTGTGCTCTCTTCAACAGAGCTATTTGATGACCTCATTTTGTTTTGTTTTCCATGAATGCCACAGATGCCAGGTCTTCTCCATCATCTCACTAACCACCCTATCTTCTGTAGATCCCAAACCCTCTTTGAACTTGGCTCTTGGGAAAGGTGTAGACTGCGGTCTTGGGAAAACTGCAGAAGTAAACCCAGAGCTTCAGTGCCATGGATGTGGTTAAACTAAGTGCTTCTTACGAATTTTTTTCATTTTAACACACATGCATTTTTCCCTCGCACAGCCTGCATTAATACAACTCTAATCATTGAATCATAGAATAGTTGGGGTTGGAAAGGACCTTAAGATCATCTAGTTCCAACACCCTGCCATGGGCAGGGACACCTCCTACTAAAACATGCCACCCAAGGCTCTGTCCCACCCAGCCTTGAACACCGCTAGTGATGGAGCATTCACAGCTTCCCTGGGCAACACATTCCAGTGCCTCACCAGCCTCACAGTAAAGAATTTCTTCCTCATATCCAATCTAAACTTCCCCTGTTTAAGTCTGAACCCATTATCCCTTGTCTTATCACTACAGTCCCTAATGAAGAGTCCCTCACCAGCATCTCTATAGGCCCCATTCAGATACTGGAAGGATGCTATGAGGTCTCCATGCAGTCTTCTCTTCTCCACGCTGAACAGCCCCAACTTTCTCAGCCTATCTTCATAAGGGAGGTGCTCCAGTCACCTGATCATCCTCGTGGCTCTCCTCTGGACTTGTTCCAACAGTTCCATGTCCTTTTTGTGCTGAGGACACCAGAACTGCACACAATTCTCATCAAGTGAGGCCTCACAAGAGCAGAGTAGAGGGGCAGGATCACCTCCCTCGACCTGCTGGTCACACTCCTTTTGATGCAGCCCAGGATACGGTTGGCTTTCTGGGCTGCAAACGCACACTGCCGGCTCATATTCATTTTTTCATTGAGCAGCACCCCCAAGTCCTTCTCTGCAGAACTGCCCTGAATCTCTTCTCTGCCTAACCTGTAACTGCCTGTGATTGCTCTGACCCAGGTGTAGGACCTTGCACTTGTCATGGTTAAACTTCATCAGGTTGGCATCAGCCCACCTCACAAGCGTGTCAAAGTCCATCTGGGTGGTTGGGTTAATTCAGATTTTTATTTATCTGGACATGTTTCTGTGATGCACAGGAGGAACAGGAATTAAATATCTTGGATTTGTTGAACATTTGTTGAAATTTTGCACTTTTAAGAACCAGCTGGCAAACATTGAAAAAGACCTCAAAATAGTAGGAAATGTAAAAGAAGTATGGCCCTTGACCTAGGCAAAAGTAACCTGTAGAAACAAAGAAACAAACAAACAAAGAACAAAACACTGGTCTGCCTCTGCTTTGGTCAGAGATTACAGGCAACCAGGAGGATGTCTGGGATGTGAACACAAGTTTTCCATTTGGCTAAAAATATACAGTGCAAAACAATGTGTTTTTTTGCACTTGTGTGTGTGTGTGTGTGTGAGTGTGTGTGTGTGTGTGTATATACAGGAAAATCTTTTATATTTTGTGATAATTACCTCTGCCCACTTTATGGCATCCTTGGATACTGGAATGAATTAATAAAGGAAACATTTAAAATTATGTAGATTTTAATCTCAGTGTTTGCCATGACTGACTTTGGGACAGTTACCTCAGTAAACCTCATGTCTGAATATCTGGTGAAAACAACCTCTGAAGAAATTATAAGGCTATAAGCCTACCTCCAGATTGAGGCTGTCAAACATAAATAAACATCAATGCATACAATATGCCCACTACCCACTTCTAAGGTTGCCACCAAACCACTGGCCTGATTTACTTTCAAGTGTTGTGTTTATTTTTATTTCATGGTCTTTTTATTTATGGAATGCTATAAATATATTTGTTTAGACATTAATTAAAAAAATACTCAATGAATGACTTTTTTTGAAATTTCTGAATTATTTCATGAATCTATAGAAATAGAGGTACAGAAGCCCTAAAATGAACCATGAATGAAACTATTCTCTTATGAATATTCATGCAGGTCAGGAGGCCACTAATGGTCTTCTGTGATTACCTCTTCTGATTGTGGGAAATGTTGGACTAATGCCAGCAGAATAATTCGAAAAAAGAGACACTGACATTTCTTCTAAGACCTAGAGGCACATGAACTACACCTTGCAGAATGTATGGCGGTTTCTTTATGAGACTGAGGGAGTTCCTCTATTAAAGTAAAGAGTACAGATTCTGGAAATACAGATAAAGTGGCTTTGAAAATTTATTCTCATCATCTTTCTGTAGCCCTCCTTTCTAAGCACTGGAAAGTTTTTTTGGTAGTACTTTTTTCTGGAGCCCAAACCTCCCTGGAACATGGATAAATTTTTCACAAGTAGAACAACCTTCAGTGAAGTGTACTGGAGAGAAGAAAATGATCTACCTATATAGGGTGGAAATGCAAGCAGATAGAAATATAACATGCATGTTGAAAATTGAGAGAAACTAAGATGACTATGCTACTCAGTTTCTTTTCCAGATAAGAGATTGCCTGGTTCTCATATAGTAAAGATGTCCACAGGCTGAGTTTTTAATTAATATGCATCTAGACCATAAGGACCATATGTGTGGCTCACAACCTGATTGGCTTTTACTTGCATCTTTTGGTACCCTGGTTACAAAAGTGCTTGGTGCATATCTCAAGAGCTACCACATTTGCCTGCTTTCTGTTCCTGAGGTATGTCACCTTTAGCAACAAAGACCTTAAAATGCAAAAAAATATTTAATAACACTAACTGAAAAACATAACATGACCCAGCACAATGAATTGGTGTTTCGCCATTGAGAGTAGGAAAGAAAAGAAAATACATATAAGAACATAATTGTGGGTCAAGTAGTAAAACAAAAGCTTCTCAGAATAGGTGCTCATAGTGAAACATATTAGGCAATTTATAATGGAAAGTATTAGTCAACCTTTATCATATGAGCCACTGCTAGTTCCTCTTAGAATAAGAGCTTAATCTATCATACTTACTCTCTTCACTTAGGAAGGCTTCAGCTGGCAATGTGCCCTGAAACTCAGGTCACTTGAGCTCTGTTGGACCAACAAAGGAATTAATTCCACAGCTGAGGACACTCCACTGAAAGCGCTTTCTCTGCTTCCCTCAGACAGCTCGCTACACTTTCCTTACTTATTTGCTTACTACAGTTGGATGGGATCAGTGGAAAGTTGAAAAGGGATGTCTTTTTAGAAGGGCAGCCAAAATCTTCACTCATCTAATGGATAGACAACTGAGGTCCCTCTCTCTGAGGAAATTTTGCTGGCAGTTTTGCAGTTTCTCTATCAGTCTCATTTTTATAAAATCCAACCATTTTGGTGCTGTATTTTCACTGTTGGTAAGGCAGGCACTGGTTAGTGTTCATCTCACTCCACAGAAACAAATAAACAAACAAGCTACAGTGAATGTTGCATTTCTGCTTGACATTATTCTTTCAGGAAACTGAGGCCCTGAAGCAACAAGGTGAAGAGCACATTAGAGAATTTTCCTTGGTGAGTGTTCACAGAGCAAGCAGAAGCTGGCAACAACCAGAGATACTGGGAAGTCAGCACGATTCTGAGCTCATGTTTGTACAGCTTAAGACCATTTTGAGCTTTGGCAGCTAAAATTCATCTTGTCTAGTGTGTAGTTAGTTTCAACAGCATTTTTAGACGTTTATTTGTATTTTCTCTACAATCTCATAATGCACTGACAGTCCAGGTGCCTAAATACTGTAAAACTTGGGCAGTACTTTAAGAGGACTCCAGTAGTCTGATGGACAATGAAGCTGATCACTGTAGAGCCATTTTCTCTAATCTACCATCTCAGATGAATGGAATTACTTAATGAAACTTCTTCAGTTTAACTTTTCTGTGGGACAAAGTCTGTGGGAGGGACACACAACCTGTTGAATGTAAGGTAAAATCTTACTGCTTCGGTGCAGTGGAGAAATCACAGGGGAGTCTGAGAAGCTGTGTTTAGGTGTTACTTCTACAGGTCACCTTCTTATGATGATATTATGAGATGGTTCAACTTCTTACAATTATTTTCTCCTCATCTTTATTTTTCATAATAAATATATGTTTTGATGATCATAGAATCATAGAATCATAGAATAGTTAGGGTTGGAAAGGACCTTAAGATCATCTAGTTCCAACCCCCCTGCCAGGGGCAGGGACAGCTTTTGTTAAACTACTGAGACTATGACAATATGTGAAGAGATAGAAGCCCAAAAACGATATTCCCAAGGCTCAGACTTATGTAATAGGAATGAGATGGATTTTACTTATTTATTTATTTATTTATTTACTTAATAATAATGCATCAATTTGGAAATGTTATGGATGGATGCTGCAAGGTCTTGTGTGTTTAGCTTATTGGAGCTGTTTGCATTAGAGTATTAATAATGGGTAAATGTTTGTAGAATTCTGTTCTAAGTTTGAAACAATATAGCACAAACAAGCCAAGTATAACTAAACAGATAGGCAATGGGTCATTTTTCCCCAGTTGCAGTGTGTTTGCTGGTGAAAAATCAACAGTATCAAAAACCTTAGCTATCTGAGGCCCAATGTGATGACTGAGTATTGGGATCCTCCACTCTATACATACTTTACCACAGTAGCTAAACATTCCCCGCTGTTCAATATATTTTTTTTCATGGTTGGTGAGGAATGGAGGAATTATAGTTTTATAGATGGCAGTTTCTACAGACGAGCCCTCAATATAGCCTTCTAGCTATAGAATAGATTAAGTAAAATAGTCTATTCCAATGCTACCTATATTTGGAGGCATCTAAACATTTTAAGTGGTTTAGCTTTCTTTGTGGTGCACTCTTTAGTTGTCAGTAGGAACTGGCCTCAGGAAAAGCTGAATTTATGAGTTTCAGCTGTTTGTTCCTAGTACTCAAATAAGTATTTTCCTGTGGAGAGCTTTCATAATGAAGCACTGACCCACCAACATTGCAGTCTGTCATTTATAATAACATCATCTCCAATGTGCAATAAGCTGTAGATCAAATATTTTGTGTGACAAATTCAATCATAGTCAGACTGTAACCAAACATCGTAGATAGAATGCAGAAGTTTATTCAAGTAACTGGAAGCAAGAATGCCCCTTGCCAAGACAGTTTCATTCATCCGTCTAAACAATCTGAATCATTTCATCATGACAAACAATCCCAAGTTGCTTTTATCTGCATACTTAAAGTCTAGTTAGACTTGTTAACTTGTGGATATCTGTCAGCATATACTGCACAACTGCAGTCTCAAACATTATAAAGTATGATGATGATGATGTTTTCTACTGAAAAAAAAATCAAATCTCAGGTTTTGCTTGAGCTACCATGTTTTTCTGTGAATAATAATGACAATTACAAGAAAGCCATAATAAATGCAATGGTCGTGCTAATTTTGTCAACTGCTGTAGATAATTAAATAATGCTACCTCTGTCTTCACACATGCTAATAAGTGCAAATATTTCTTTAATGTTCTTCTGGGAAATACTACAAATACTGAGGACATGTGAACTTGAACATGCTACTGTCACAGTAGTATGTAGAGGCCACCTGGTGCTAGGCAGACCTGCCTTGAAATCTGTGTTTCCAATTGGCAAAAAAAGTTGTTTCTTTTTGAAATATCACACTAAAACAACTTTTATTAATTTGAGCAATGAAACAATGTGACTGAAATAAAATAGCTTCCCAGACACTGCAGCTGCTCAATAAAATTTGTTGTTCTTATCTTTTTCATTTGTGCTAAAAGTGGATACCCACCACACAGGATCTGGGGTTACAAGTCAGACTGACAAGAGAACCAGGGACAAGCTGGTGAACAAATGCTTTTTTAGGTTCCCTGTTGGGACTTTCTGAGAGCACTGAACTCTCAGTTTAGGAAAACCCCTCCAAATATACCTCAGGAGTGAGCACCTGTAGGGCTGGTGATGGAGTAATTTTCCAGCTATACAAGCAACAGTTTAATGAAAATGCTACATGGGTCAAATTAAAATTTCTTTTAATATTTTTAATCATGTAGTATGGTTTTTATGAACTAGCTATCAGAAAACTGTTAACCCTGTTAATCCTGCTTTGTAAATTGAGGCTACATGAGGACTTCCCAAAATCAAAAAGAATATATGATTTAAGACCAAGAATAGCATGATGGTTCTGTTTCGATCATCCTGAAATGCAGGATCTCCTCTTTGTTCTACAACTTTAGGCATTCAAAGACAGACAAAAGGCTGGGCTGAAGGTGACTACCCACAGCTTCATACAGTTGTTGTGTCAGACAATTTCAATATGCCTAAAAGCAGGCATTGCCAGTTGTGTTCTCTTCTTCAGGTAACCTTAGAGATTCACCTCTTCTATGGTAAAAATTATGGGTACTCAGAATTCTTTTATTTTCTTTTTCATATAGCTATAAGATCCACCAACAAAATTCCAGATTTTGTTCATTTCTGAAGAGTTTTCACCTGCATCTGATACTGGCCACAAATGCAATCAACTAAGCAGTAGCTGCCTTACTACTATTTTTAACCTGATTTTGCCTATTAAAAGTTCTGACAAAGGAAAAAAGCAGAAAACCAAACAAATAAAACACCCAAACAAATCCTGACAATGTTTAAAGATTACTTTCTTTGAAATTTTGTTCCAAATGAAGAAAAATTACATTCTGATATACTCAAGCACTCAGGACACTGACAGCATAAAAAAAACCCAAAAAAAACCAAACAAAAAGAAAACCAAATAACAAAGCCAAAAAACCCAACAAAAAGGGTCCAATGCTGTAAGAGTAGGGCAAACAAAAATAACAAGGTGTTAAATATATGTGGTCAGAACTACTGAAATTTGTCAAGGGTAAGCTGCACTGGTCAACATTGTTCTTCTCATGGCTGCCAACAGCAGGGAGAAATTGCCTATCCAGTGTTGAGCAAACTCACTCACTTTACTGTTCTCTCTTAGATTGTGCTACACGAGGACAGATGCAATTGTTTTTTTCAAAGCTCAGAAGTTAGGGTCGCCTCTTGGTTCCTCAAAAATCCATTTGTGAAGCGGAGCAATGGCACAACTACACTGAACATTTTATTTATAGCATGCAAATACGGCATTTCAGGTGCTTTCAAAGTGTATGCTATGCTTTCTTCTGGCCAAGTTCCCTCACTCAATTGCTGAGCATGATAAACTGCTTTATAAAAAAAGATCTTCAGTTAAATAACAGAGTGAGATGAAGCTTATGAAAGCATTTGGAGGAGGATTAGAATGACATGAAAAAATTCGAGGCAGATAAGTTCTGACATTTTCTAGCCAGCGCTTGTTGTGTAATGAAGCACTCTTGGAACTGAGACAACTCAATAAGCATTTCTAATCAATAAATAAAATAAATACAGGGATTACAAATATATATTGGAGCAGTGCGTTTCCTGCTAAATCCTTCATACCTTTGACATTATATCTTCATTTCAAGTGTAACTCAAGTGTATTTAAAGCAATGAGCAGGATGAAAACTTTTTATAGCTGCACATTGTGCAGTGTGTCAGAAACAATGCTTCACAACATTCTTCTAAATTTGCTTCTCTTTTTCTGAAATTCATTATGTCCTATACTCTGCATATTCTTTATACATATGGGCAAGAGTGTTAAACTGCTTTCTCCTGTAGTATTCTGCCAGATACCACAGAGAAGCTCAAATTCAATGACATTTAAGGAAGAAGTCCATACTGGCCAAAAGTCCGCCAAAAGTCCATCAAAAGTCCATCACAACTCTTAAAAGTATGAAGACTGCTCAAGCATTGTAGCTGTGGTGACTATGAGATCTTCACTGCCTGAACACACACTCCCAGGAGGCTCTGTTAAAAATACCTCCTGAACCTGAACTGCATGATGGAAGTGGATTTTTCAAGGAGCTATGATAGAAGGGAGAAACTTTTTGAAAGAGAATCTCAGTTTGAAAGAGAAACTATACAACACCTTAAGTTAGTTTGTACATCAAGAGAAAATTTTAAAAAAGCCAATGATCATAACAGAAGGAATATGACTCCAAGACAGCAAAGCAAATGGTAAAACAGAAGGATTGCCCTATGATTAATCTCTGTCACAGAACAGATAATTACACTGAAATGCCACAGCTAAGACCAGAGCAAAGGTGGAGTTAAGAAACCAAAGACTGCTGTTTTATCCCTGCATTGGATGTTTTCAGCCTACTGAAAATGCCTGTCACCACTGAGCAAGGTCCCAGAAAACACACCCAGTTTTAGACAGTCATTTCCTCATATAAAATGATTTTCTGGTTTCATTAGTCAAGAAAGATTAAAATGCTTCCCCTTTTTTCTCTCTATTCAATGAATATTCATTGTGGGAAATTATTTATTTAGAAATTTATTCAGAAATCACAGACGTAATGGCCTATCTCCTTTAAGGTTGCTCTAATGAACCTAGACAAGATTCTTTGGAAATCACCATAGGCCAGCTGCAAACCGGTAAGTTCATGTAAGATCAAGGGCTGTGAGCAGCCAGTAGAAGTATCTTATGGTCCCCACCTATTGCAGTAGTGGCCTTTGTAATACCATGCAGAATGGCTTAAAAGAATGTAACAAAAATGTAGGAGTAAAAAACTGCAGCATTTTTAAGCACATGCATGTTAAATGGTTGTGTTACACCCATAGGAATGGGTTGAAGGTAACTCAAGAACCTGCCTTCTATCACTTCCTAACTCTGACTCTTTGGCCTTTATGCACAGCTCCACAGACATTTTAATGCTGTGCTTATGCGTTACACAAACATAAGCGTGTAGAAGTCCACTCGCTGAGGAGATGTGCAGTAACACAATGACTTTTGTGGTCCACATAGGCATGGACAGACAACTGCCATGAGAAAATAAGTGATGTTTCTAGTTTGATGCTAGACTGTGGGCTCCTCAGTCAACTCAGACGTGATGCACAGTGAATAGGTGACCAAGTTCGTGCACCTGCTGAGCCACCTCACACTGAATAATGTAATTGCCTGAGAAATGTTTTGGAAATGTTTAGTGTGTTTAAATAATGTTTCTGGGAGCATATTTCCTAACCTCTCTCCGTTAAATTAATGCACTTTCCTAAAAGTACAGCTTTATAGGCCTGAAGTTCAAACAAGGAAGAGTATGAGTAATAAATGTCAAAACCATCTACAAATGACCTAAGTCAGCCTTTCTTTACAAATAACGGTGCTACTTCAAGTTCCTCTGCTTCCTAGCAAGCTTCAGGAAGAGACAGCTAAACACATACTCTCTTCAAGAGCACATTATGGATATGGCAGCTTTCCACAGGGTTTGCCTGCACACAAGCTGCATGGTAACATACTTGTATATTCTCATAAATCTCTTCATTACCAGTGACCACTCTCCACACTACAAGAAATAGCTGTATTCTATGTTTTAAGTACTCTCAGACCTAAAGTGACGTGGTTTAAAGTTATACATTCGTTATTTAATGACATTAAAAGGCCATCTTAAACCTAGTCAGCTTTACAGAAGCATATCAATTACCACTGCTTACTACAATTTGCAGTAATTACAGTTCCTTTACTGAGAATGTTCTTAATTGTGACCGAAAGAACTGAAAGAACAATCCAACAAAAAGCACAGTTTCTGCAATTGTTCTTGTTAAACCAGAGGGAAGACGCTGGTGGGGAGGAAATTAGTTTAGATAACTTATCCTGGAGCATTTTCAAAACAGCTGGCATAAGGGAGCCCTTGTGTTCTGTCTTCTTGGTATAAATCAGGAGCACCTTGCCCCTACAAATAGAGTAGCACTGGTATAAAACCAATATATATGAGAATAAAAGTAAGATTCATTGCTTTTTAAATGAGGAGACCATTAATCAGCTTTGCTGCATGACGTGTTGTCCAGCTTGGCAGTAAATGGGACTATCCCCAGCACCATTCAGAGCAAGGTTGGTCACAGGTTTGCAGAGACTTTTTTCTGTAAAGTAATCCTCTGTGGCCAAATTCAATGGAAGACTTCAGTACTCAGGTAGAACTGCAGTTTTGGAAATAGAATCATAGAATAGTTTGGGTTGGAAGGAAGCTTCAAAAGGTCATCTAGTTCCAAACCACTGCAGTGAGCAGGAAGTCTGCAGGAAATCCTCTATCAATGCCAAATTTCACCCATCTGAAGCCCATGCTGGGTGACTGCTGGGGAATATGCAGGCTGGAAATGAATGCTGCTTCCCTTTTGGTGAAACTTACAGGAAGAACCCCAGGCATCTGTCCAGTATAGGACAGAAAATGAATTTTTTGAGCTTAATTTAAAAAGATGGAGGTGCAGGTTTTAAAGAAATGCCTTTGAGCATTTAGATTAGTGGAGGGGTTGACAGCAGTGGGACCTTGGGCAGATGGAGACTGCAAGAAAAAATCCAAAAGGAAGAGCACAAGCAAAAAGGTGCATCAAATTGGTGCCTTATATGAACTGAGTGGACACCATGTACTGGAAGTCACCCTTTACCAGTAAAGATATTCCCTGCTACACCTTACAGCTGGAAAAGACGTGTACCCCATCCCATCACTTAGACAAGGCAGGACAGCCAGCCTCCTCTAAACTTTTATCCCACCTTCCCCTCTTTCAGATACTTAAAGGGCTTTATTACATGCTGTACAATACCAGTACAATATACTTTTCCAAGACATCAAAGATTCCTGTGGGAATTTTAGAAACAATTTGCTGCTGATCATGTTACTCCACGCAGAAAAAGATGATTAAACCTGATATGACACTAACAGTGGAAAGAAGGTTTCTAATCCAGCTGTGAAATAACCATGTGACAGCACAAGAACACCTTATCCATTGGATAAATGTTCAGGTCTCTGCCAGAAGTGATGCTGGAGCACAGAAACACAAATGCAGGAGATACTGGCCTTGTTACTTTAAATTCTTTTCTCCCTACCTTTTGAATAGCTTCTATGCAATTTTCTGCAATCCTAAAAGGAAAAACTAAGGCTGAGGTGAAAAAAAAAAAAAAAAAAAAAATCTTGGTATTGTTGCGTAGGTGGTTTTGATAAGAGTTGGCAGCAATTTAAAACAAGATGCATCTTCCAGAAGAAAAGACAATTTTACTCAGGGAAAATACATGTGATACATGAATAAGACCTTTGACTAGTAACGGGCAAATCTACTGAAACATGTAAATGCTTATTACATGCATTTTCAGACCTTTGGAGATCTCACTCAATTTCCCTCCTCCTTCTCAGAGGCAGTAAGGGGATTTTCAGGTGGAATTTCTTTTTTGCTGCTGTTCTTACACCCATAGCATCCCTGATTACAGATGATTATTTATGCCAGAGTGCATAGAACATTCAAAAGGCTGTTGAGATGATTCAGGAGGCACAAAAGATATATACCCATACCCAGACCCTTATATATGCCATAGTCGTATATACAAAATGGATATGGAATGTTTCTGTATTTCTCCCCGGCCTCCTGCTATGAGGGTTTCTGAAACGTGGACCAAGCTCTTTCTGCTACATTAAAAAGAAAAAAAAAAAAAAAAGTATTTGGAAGTATTTCTGTCTTAAAAAAACATTTTGTCAGGGACCCACTGGATTCTTAGACAAAAGAGTTCATTCTCGTGAATTCGACAGCTTTCAGGCAGTTCATCTTATTTCCACAGATGCATCGTCCTTCATTGATATAATTTAAAAATTATTTGAAGGCACCCATTACGTTGCTTCAGACTATATGCAGATAAGAAGCAAAGGATCAGTCTGTCTCCAGTGCAGGTGGCGTCGATCCTGTTCTTCAGCAGCAGAGGCGACCTTGTTTTGCCGGCAGCCCAAGGCTGCGTGAGCCCAAAGCTAAGCAGCAACTGTGTAGCTGCAGTAGCACAGTGCCGAAGCTGCGCAAACACATCCTGCCCTCTCAGCAAGGCTTATTAGCCTGGGCTGCCTGCCTGCGAACTGCAGCTACACAGCTCCTGGTTTGAGGCCAGTTTGCATCTGGCTGGCTTGGAGCACAGGAAGAGTCAAAGTGAGTCTGCTTACAAAATATCTCGTATTTTCTGTCTGTCAATTCAACAGGGGCACAGCTAAGTGTAATGGTAGAAGAGCTGACTCTGTGGACATGGAAAGAAAAGAATACAAGGAAATATGCAAGTTATCCTGGAGAAAGTTGTCTTTCAGTGGATGCTGCAAACTTGCTTAACCCTTCCATTACCTGATTGCTGCACTACACCCCCCCTTTTCCTTCTTCCATATCTGGGAGTATACGTTATACTCATATAGCACTCCCACTAAATGCCAAGTTGCTGCAAGTCGAACAGCTCTGGCACTTACACCCACATACACCTGCTTCCTGACCGACAGATACATGATGTGTAACTTACACCATTGCTAACTCATGATGGAATTCAGCAGTATTTTCTAGTTATTTATTAGTTTTTAAAGTATTCTAGGGTCAATAGAAATACACGTGCTTTCCCCCTCTGGTCTCACTCTGTTTAAGCCCCCTTCGCTGTCTGTGGGAGACAAAAGGGCTGGATTTGCAGAATCTCGCAGGGGTGACAAGGCAGACGCTACTGCTGTGGTTTAATGATGGGAGATGTAGCATTTGTAGTTCAATACATACACATGAGACTGGAAAGCAACACTGGTGTTTCCATACACCTCTTTAAAAATGGGGAACTAGACCGGCCAATTGTCATGGGTTCATGGTTCTTTCACCGATGTTTATAATTACAGCTTAGGATGTTTGGTTTGCCTAAGGACTTTCTGAGTCTCATGCTCTGCCAGGGAGGAGGGGAACCCGAGAGGAAGCAGAGACAGGACACCTGACCCAAACTGACCAAAGAGGTATTCCATACCACAGTACGTCATACCCAGGATGAAAAAACTGGGGGCAGGAACCCGGAAGAGCTCAGTTCACGGCTCTGTCGTCGGGTGGTGAGCAATTGCATCCTCTTCCCTTGTATTTCTCTGGTCATTATTATTATTGGCAGTAGCAGCAGTGGTTTGTGTTACACCTTAGTTACTGGACTGTTCGTATCTCAACCAGTGGGAGTCACATTCTTTCAATTCTTCTCCCCATTCCCCCCCCCCCCCCCTTGTGGGTGGGAATAAAGAGGGGGGAGTGAGTGAGCAAACTGCGTGATTTATGGCTTAAACCACAACACCGATTCAAGATATATCCAAAAAAAAGTTGACAGGGTTAAAATGGGTTATTGTAACAATATAGAAGAATGAGTGTGAAGAAATGCAGCTTAAAGAACATCTCCTGGGTTTGACCTGAAGCAGAGCACAGCATGGGACAAGCCTGGAAAAAAACCTAGAATTTGATGTGAAAAGATGGGAAAAGTAGAATCTTACAATGTCAAATCCAAGAGCTTGTTTTTTGTCATGTATATATAGCAAAAAAAATTTTTGTTTTGTTTCTCTGCGTATTATCTTGCTTACAATTTTCCATTCATATGAGCATAATGTTTCTGGAACAGATCAGTGCATCAGATCTATTTAAAATAATTTTCCAATTAAACTATCCTAGAGAAGGAAGTTATGACTATATGTAAAGAAAAGGATTTGATATTCATCAGTGCATAAAATATAGCAGCTTCTGAAATATATTTTAAACTCAATTGATAAACTTCACATTTCAGCCTTTATTGAACAACCATGAAAATGGATATTTATCTTTAATTTTAGGGTTTCTGCATAATTAAAAGTAAATTCTCTGTATATGCATGTGCTATTACACAAATATACATTTACCTGTGAGTACACCTGCCTAGAGCAGGTCATCACAGATTGTATGCAGGCTTTTACTGTTTCACCAGTTTTGTTTCTGAGAGGCATTTAATTGTCTCTTACACTTACTCTGAATGTGGAAGAGTTATCGTGGTCATCAATGTGACTGCGATTCACCTTTTTTTTTTTTTTTTTTTTTTTTTCAGTGAGAGACAGAAATGCTGCCTCAGAACAAATAAATCCTGACAAACAGAAAGGTCAAATCCCTAGGCGTCCCTCAGCCAGCCCCAGATCATTGAGAGGAAATACAAGATGCTCTTCACTCCCTTCACAAATCTGGTTACAGCCAAGGGAGAGAGACTGGCCTCTGAGGCAGAGAAACCTCAGGATTTCTCTGGTTTGTAGTAGCTGAGTGAACACTTAAATGACGCTCTTTGCTTGAATAGTATGAATATGCGATATTTCAGACATAGCTTCTTTCTTTAATATATGTTTATTACAGCTCATTCTTGGTGCACTAGAGTAGGAGGGATAGATCTGCCTCTATCAGCTTAATGTCTTAATGGTTTTTCCACTGGTTGCAGTTACCCACAAGCTGATCATACCTACTTCTGGTCTCTTCTTTGCTTTGTGTAAACATCAAAATTGTGTCTTTAACCTTGATGTTAACTAAACATATACACGAAAGCTGACTTCAGCCCAGAAAATCTCTCCAGGTTTCCCTCTACAGTTCTTATCTGGGCCATTGAGCACTCAGTGCAATCACAATCCTCCCTGGGGGGACACCTTCCTTCTGTCCTTCTGTTCACTTCCTGGAAAGAAATATGGGGCTCCTCAAAACTAAAATTGTCCTTTGTAAGTATCCTTTGAGAATACTGATGCCAATCAGGCAAATACAAGGGGCATCTTGAACAGCTATGCTGGCTAAGACTTTCAGAAAACCAGTATTGAAACTGGGAAGCTATTTTATTCTATTTAATGCAAGGATCTTTCAAGAAAATAGTGATTCAGCTCCTTAGCCTTTGAAAAGAGAATACTGGCAGACTAAAATTAAACACAAAAATAAATACACAGATTGGGTAGGAAAAAAAAGATTTTTATAAACTCTAAGAAAATAATAATATGGTTCATAAAAAAAAATATGTAAGGCCATAGTGACTGTTTGCATAAGCCCACGTGATGAATAATGTCTGGTTGTACTACAGTTGCACGCTATGATCTTACTATATCTTGCATTGAGTTGACTAAAAAAATGTATGAATATATTGGTATGGCCCTGAACTAGGAAAACACATCTTAAGTTTTGTTGCATATAAGCGATATGTGAATGTAGTAGCCTGGCTCTTGGCCCATGTTAAGCCTGAGCAGATCTGACTGGGTCTCATGTGCATCTGCCTGGAGTGCACAGTGCAAAATTAAACCATTCCCTGTTCAGCAGCGTTTCTCAGCACACACAGACAACCCTCAAACATCATAATTTCTTTTTTGCTGGAAAGACCTGTCACTGAAGATGAGCTTTTGAAGTGAAGTTCAAATTCCTTGTTCTTCTTGCACCTGGGCAATAAGGGAGTTGAAGATGATGGTAAAAAAAACCCCAATAGCGGTGGAATCAATTTACAGACCTATGACTGTTATGAAATACGCTTATGACCAGGTATTTATGTTGGGATTAGAATCATAGAATAACAGAATCATAGAATTTCTTGGGTTGGAAAGGACCCTCAAAGATCATCTAGTCCAACCCCTTCTGGCAATGAGCAGGGACATATTCAATCAGATCAGGTTGCTCAGAATCACATCCAGTCTGGCCTTGAATGTCTCCAGGCATGGCGCATCCACTGCTTCTCTGGACAACCTGTGCCAGTGTTCTACCACCCTCATTGTGAAGAATTTCTTCAACTGCATTGAAACTCTCATTGCCCAGGATGTAGGATGATGGCAACAGCCAACAGGCTGCAGAAACCCTACTACATGAAGCAGACATGGGATCTATTGGTAGTGTATGTTTAGAGGTTGTTAATAAATTATAAAAGACAAATGTTTTAAAGAAATTACACGTTACCTCTCCTGCTGCTGGTTTTTCTGTTACAATTTCAGTTGGGTTCAGTTCAATTATACTTGGCATGACAAACTTTCCAAGTGTTTTTAGTGTGTAAAAACACATGGACCCTTTGGATATCTTTCAGGAAGAGGTTTCCACTGAGGACAGAACTATGCTATTTTTTTGGAGTTTGGCTCCTAAAGAACATTAATATTGCCTTACTCCAGGTCAAATATGTTCGCCGTTGCTTCCATACTGGTAAAAACTTAGCCCTGATATTCCACATTAACCTTTTTCTATCCTACAACTTGATCCACTGTAATACAAGTCCTATCCTATTGCTAAAAAGGAGAAATAGGCAGAATCTTTTTAAATTTTTGGCTATTCCTGTTGTTTCTGGCTTAAGCTCTGCTGTCTGTCAGAGATCACACAACCTAATTGGCAGCACCAGTGTGCCAGGCATGTTTACCAGAGGAGAAATACACAAAACTTACTATTCTCACAATGTTAATGGTCTTTTTTCCATATTTTTTAAACTGTTTTTTTTTTTTTTTTTTTTTTTGACCAACATTGTCTTATTGCCATATGCTCTGATATCTCTGTTTGAGGAAAGGCTATTTTATTCTGTACTGTTGTTTAAATACTCAGAAATATCTGTTTTACAGTTAGGTATAGTGTGTCTGTACTCAGTTACTCCAATATGATGATTTTCAGTAGGCCTCTGACTGTCAGAAGAGCAGAGACAAAAAGCTTATTTGACAAAGCGTTTCTTAATCCATGTCGCTTTCCATCTGCAAGTAGATGAAACATAGCCCTGCTGCGGTGGACTGGAGTTACAGGGGCCACAGCAGGGGTAAGGGAGAGAAGGTTTCCCTGCAACAGGAAGAAATGTCTCATAATTACAAACCTGCCTTTGGTCTCAGATGCTGACAGAGTTAATACCACACTGCAGTGAAGTGAGAAGAAACAGCAGCTAAGACACACACTTAAGAAATACATGGGGGGTAGAAAAGAAAAAGAAAGGGAAAAGAAAGATTTTTAAGATGGCATCAAAATAAATTGTATTATTACATCTATGCAAATATCTGTAGACAATTCTGTGTTAGGATGCGACACACCATATTGTCGTGCAAATTTGGGATTCTTCATCCATGGATTATTTTGGGGCAACAAGAGGACAATGATTAAGAATCATTCAGTAAAAACTGAGACTTGCATTTATCCTGCAGAATAGGAAGATGTTTGTCCTGCAGAATAGGAAGAAAACAGTAATATTCTCTAAACTAATACACAGTGTAAAATCAGAGCAGATCAGACCATCTAGAATTTAAGTCACAATGAAATAATTATATCATCCTTTTGCTCAAACAGCCAACCTAGACAGAAGAAGTTGATTAGACTGCTCTCTAGTCAGACAATGAATCAGTGGCACAGCAGGAATGTAGCTCTGTTGTCTTGCGATCCATGTATATTCCTTGGTAATTGGATCAAACACAAGGAAAAACATCCAGAAAATGAAACAGAAGTAAAATTAGCCTTTTAATTTTGTTGTTAGCCTTAGCATTTTAATTCTTCCCTACTCATGCTCTCTGAGGATCTCTGCTTTGCTCAGAGCATACCAGTCAAATGCATCTTTAGGCAAAACAAAACGAGAACAATCTTATAAATCTTTTAAGCCAGCCAAAACAAGGAGTGAACAACAGAAAGCATTCCAGGGTCCATTTGTACTAGAGTTTTCTTATTTCACATCTGGGACCATGCTTAGCCCAGGCATCTTTGCAACAGTTCTAGTTCCCTTTCTCTGCACCTCAAAAATGTCGCAAGGGCTCCTCTCTCCCCAACATGTTCTTGCTGTGCATGGACATCTCTGTGAGCTTACAGAAAGGAAATTCATCTGAATTAAAAAGTATACAATAGAGATCCTCTTTAGTGTGCTTTTCCTAGTTTTGGTTTTGTTTTTTATTTTAAGAAGAAAAAGGTATTGCCAGCACAAGCATTTCCCTCACTCACACAGCTGCCACACAACCTGGCAGTCCTCTCATTCTCATCTTTCATATTAAGATTATTTTGAATCTGAAACGATGGAAAAGCACCTTTACGGTAGAGTTTTGACACTCCATGAAATTGAACCCCGGCAGCAGGTCATTCATTCACTATGTAAAACCAGCCTTTATAGGGTGTGCTGCCAAATCCTCTGCTTTTAAACGACCTTACAGATCTCTAGTCCTTAACCAGCTCTGGAGGGGCTATCCAAATCCATGACATTCTAAAGAAAAAATGACTTTTTGAAAAGCAGTGTCTTCCCTCCCCTCTCCCTTCCTTCTGCAGCCCTTTCCAGCTGTATAGGAAAAATGTTTTCCTTTTAGAAACAGAGAAGAAACTGCGGAAAAAAAACCATATTTTTTTTACCACTCTCTGTCTAGACACAGACCCAATTGAAGATAATAGATAATCATTTAGAAGTTGACATAGACTTAGCAATTTGGTAGCCTGAGAAGCATGTGTATTTGCACTGTCACTTAGGACAAGCCTTGTACATTTTGCTGACTGCAACAGCCAATTCTTTGTTTAAGGATGATAAAGCACGGGCTCAATCCATACATGAACAAGTACAGTGCCTTAAAAGCAGAATGAAAGTAGTCGATCCCCATTCAGTAGGCACTTCACAAATGACACACTGTCCAGCTCTAGGAAAGGCAGTTTGATGACCTACCCCTTGACCTGATTTAGTGAATCTGAAAAGACAAAAAAAGAAAAAGGAGTGGGCTGTTATTACAGCACCTCACAAGGCCAAGGACCAGATCCACAAAGAGTTAGGTAGCATAGCACTGAGTTCTGTAGCATGTTCCCACATGGGTCTAGCCACCTCGTAGAATTTGCAATATCCAAATTAAAAGCCTAGGATATAAAATCAGACTTTTTTTTTTTTTTTCCTCATAAGAGCAGCAAAAGCAGAAGGTCATACTGCCTTTGTTGGCCAGTTGACTCAGGATGTGGAAAACCTCATTTCAGTTTCCTGCACTGTCTAAACCACATCTTCTCTTCCACCCCCAGAAAACCCACCCTCATCAACAACATGGGTTTTTAACCACTGGGAAACAGGCTAAGAAGTTAGGGGAACCATCTCCTCTGACTGTGCATAGTGTGGAATTCAGACTAGAAGATGAAATTTGAGAATAAGTAAATATGAGGCTTGTTTGGGTAGAGAAATGGGGAAAAAATGAGCAATGATGTCCTTGCCTCTTTTATCCCTTCTACATCTGCAGATAGGCAGGGAAGTAGAGCTCACTTGCTCTGATGGGATTTTATTGACAAAAAAACACAGGTGTGCAAAGACTTTAGATATCTGTAGAGTCAAACACTGCTAAGTAGGAGTTCTGAGGATTTAAAATGTAGATAGAAATTGGAAAAGTGACCACTGCATCCAGCTCTGGGACAACAACACAAGAGGAACGTGGAGCTGTTGGAGTGAGTCCAGAGGAGGCCACGGAGATGCTGCGAAGGCTGGAGCAGCTCTGCTCTGAAGACAGGCTGAGAGAGATGGGCATGCTCAGCCTGGGGAAGAGAAGGCTCCTTAAGGGGAGACCTTAGAGCAGCTGCCAGTGCCTGAAGGGGCTACAAGAAATCTGGAGAGTGGCTTTGGACAAGGGCCTGTAGGGACAGGACAAGGGGGAATAGCTTTAACCTTACAGAGGGGAGATTGAGATGAGATCTGAGGCAGAAGTTCTTCCTTGTGAGGGTGGTGAGGCCCTGGCACAGGTTGCCCAGAGAAGCTGTGGCTGCCTATCCCTGGCAGTGTTCAAGGCCAGGCTGGACAGGGCTTGGAGCAACCTGGTCTAGTGGAAGGTGTCCCTGCCCATGGCAGGGGAGTTGGAACTGGATGAGCTTTAAGGTCCCTTCCAATCCAAACCATTCCATCATTCTATGATGAAATTGTTTATATTCAGACATTTTGTTCCCTTCACACATATTTCTTCATAAACTGAGAAGCCAAGTAAAAGGGGAAAGATTCTAGCATGGGAGTCCCAGACATTGTGGCAGGTTTTTATCTCATTTGGCTCCTGAAGAGAACAGTGAACAAAACTTTTTTGCAATAGATTCAATAGATACACCCGTCTTTCTCCTAACTTCTGATTCTGACTTTCTTCAAGTGGTATGGTGGGGAGAAGGGGATTTTTTTAGGAAGCAACCACCAGCAGGGCAGCTCTGGGAAGGACCATTATTGCTTCTTTGTGTCCCAGAATCTGTGAGGCAGAAGAAGTGGAGCTGTCTCCACAAACATTAGCTAACCACAACTGTTTTTTTCTCAGTGTAATTAGGTATATTGATCTGCTTTTCAAGATAATTATAGAGCTAGTAAACATGGTAGCCGAGTGTAAAACAAAAGACTTGCTATTACAGAAGTTTCCTTCTAATTACATTTCTATGACTAAGGTATCTGTCTCATTTTACATCTTTTATGTTTCTTCCTTCATCTTCTTTCATCCGCCATTTTCTGCTACTCTTCCATCTGTCCAAGACAGTCAAGTGCTCTTTAGCTCTCTCTTTGTGGAAAAGTCTTGATTAAGAGGTGGGCCTCACAATAAACTTTAGAGATGATTAGGTTCAGTCTTATCATGATTGCTTAATTAAGGCTTTCGAATTTTTACTGTTAGATCCAGACAACCATTTCTGAAAATGATTTTCTGACTTAATGGATGCTGAGCAGATGTCATCAGAAAACAGTAAGGTTTATTTCCTGGGCTGTTCACTGAAGGTCACTTTCATCTTGCCTCATTTGCGCTCTAACTAATACCTTTATTTTCAGAATAGTTTGGGATAGAAGTGACCTCTGGAGATGTTCTACTCCAATCCCCCATGCCCAAGACTTTGTCCAGATGGCTTTTGAATATGCTCAAGGATTGAGACTCCACAGCCTCTCTGGGCAGCTTCTGACAATGTTTGACAACATTCGCAGTATTTTTTTTTTTACAATGAAATAGAATTTCTTGTATTTTTATTTGTGACCATTACCTCTTACCCTGTTACTGCTTATCACTAAGAGTCTGCCTTATCTTCTTTATACCTTTATCAGGTATTTAAATACACTAACAAGATCTCCATCACCCTTCTCTTCTCCATGCTGAACAGTCCCAGTTCTCTCAGCCCCTCCTTGCATGTCAGATGCTCCATCCAGCCTTTTAATTATCTTTGTGGCCCTATACTGGACTCTGTTCAAGAAGACCATGTTTTTCTTGTAGTGGGGAGCCCAGAACTGGACACAGCATTCCAGATCTCTCTCACAAGTTCTCAGTAAATAGAAAAGGTCACTTCCCTTGACCGGCTTTAAATACTCTGCCTAATGTACCCCAGGAGGCTGTTGGCCTTCTCTGCTGCAAAGGCACGTTGTGGGCTCATGATCAGCTTGATGTCCCTTAGGATGCCCAAGGCTTTTCTGCAGGGCTACTTTCCAGCCAATTAGCACCCAGTATACATGGAGCTGTTTCTTCCCAGATGGAGGACTTTGAATTTCCTTTTGTTGAACTACCTGAGATCCCTCAACCAATCCAGGTCCCTCTGAATGACAACACATCCAATGAATGCCAACCACTCTTCCCAGTATTGTACAGGCTTCTAACTTGCTGAAGATGCACCCTGTCCCATCAGTGAAGATGTTACGGTGCAAAAGTCCTGGACCCAGCGTCAACATCTGGGGCACATCACTGACAGCTGTTCTTCCACAGGACTTTGTGCTTTGAGCCCATTTGTTTAGTCAGTTAGAACTGTTATGTAGTCAGTTCCCAGTCCACTTATTTAATTTGTATTTCATTAGTTCTTCAATGAAGATGTTGCAGAAGACAGTGTCAAAATCCTTACTGAAGTTCAACAACATTCTCTGCTCTCACCACATTCTCCAAGCCAGTCATCCTGCTGTAGAAAACTGTCAGATTGGTATTCACATGCCTGAATGTGACTTACTAGCCTCTTCAGCTGAAAAAAGCAAAGTTCTCCCTGTGTTCAAGAAACAAGGGAAGATCCAAGAAGTCAGAAAATGACTACTTCTAGAAGCAGACTGTTTGACGGGAATAAGACAGTTGGACTAGAGTGAGTGAAGGCTAAGGCAGAGCCACAGCATCTTCACATCATGGTGGGAGGTTCAGGAGCACATTAACAGAGCCGCTCACACTGAGAGGCTAACAGCTCAGGAATGACAGTATGTCTTTATTCACGTCCACAAAGCAGTTACCATCCATTAGCAAAAGTCACAGATAAACTATGTCTAAAACAATCCAGAACTCTGACTTCAGGCAGGGACTTTTGGGATTGGAATGCTGTGGACCCAGTGGTTGGATGCAGTGCCAGAATGTCAATGTCATTGCAATAATCAGCAGCATTTCAATGATCAATGGCATTTCATCAGTGAGCTTTGAATTGCAAGTTTCTTATTTGAAAGTGATGATGGGTAGTGGAAGTCTTAGATTGTCTTTAGCAAAAGGATGAAAGACGTGGCATTTTAGATCTGCCTAATCAACTCCAGAGCCCCTTTAGCTTAACTAATCTGTGTTACTGTTTAGGCCAAGATCAGCAAGTTCAGTCTGCTGAGCAGTTGTTTTGTATTTTTTTCCTGTTACTAGCAAAATAAAAGTATAACTCAGTGTTAGAAGCGCTGAATAAAATCTGGAGAAGATAGCTGATTAGAAAGTTTACATTTTAAAATTATTTTGAATCCTGATTTTGCATAATCTGTGGCAGTTGTCCGACTTCGTTTTAGCACAGCATACTTCTGAGAGTTACTTGCTGTTCTTGAGATTCAGAGCAGCTTTGTGGCCAAAGACGCTCTAGTCTTCTTTAAATGTATTCTGTAAGATGCTAATGAGATGAGGTTGTCTTTTGTGTTGATGAGATAATGCCGGCACACAGAACTAAGTGCAAAGGAGAAAAGATTACTGGGAATTGACGTTGTTTACTTTACATGAATAAAAAAAGATGTGTTTAACAGTTTTATTTTAGATCAGGGTACTGATCCTTCCAAAATGTTGATGTCAAATAAAGAGGTTGGATCTATTCCCCTATTACATTTTGTTGACTAGAACAAGAGTTTTCATAGTTTGCTATAATCAAATGTTTTTCAAAACTGAAAATACAAGATTTTGCCTTAAAATCAGGCTGCAAATCAGTCATGTCCTATCTCTGGCAATGGCTGAAGGAAAGAAAAGCCTTGCACAATTCACCAACCTAAACCTCTACAGTTTAGAGGAGATCAGGAGTGGAAATTCTACTGCTCTTTTTTAACCATTTCTTTACACCTTGGAGATAGAGGTTTCCTACAAGTGATCAATAGCTCTCTATTGATCAGGGCCACCCAGTATTGTTTTCACTCTGGCCTTTAGTGCGCTGTTTACCTGGTGATAGTGAATTTTACAGGCTGAAGCAGTTGTGTACTGTGAAATACTGAGTATACAATTGCTGTGAAGCTAACCACCAGCTTAGTCTGGTGGAGCACTTCTATAATGCCTTTAAAAACTTAAGCCTTGCCTTCATTGCCTCTAAGTAAAACCTTGATAAAAGCAGGGGAGTTTATATTTTTCACATAGCGTGCTGTAGCCTACATTGCAATCCTAATCTGACAAAAAAGAATGGATAAGCAAAATCAAACAAATAGTGTTAAATGGTGCCAAACTGGATCTAATCAGGATTTTAATTGAGGTGAGTAAGTTAAAGAGGGAAGCGCCTGTTTTCTCAGGTCTGGTGAAGGGAGCTTGAGCAATGGGGCTGCAATGCTCCTAACACCTGCACTGAGGCGCTTCCTTTCTGCAGAGACAGTATGCTGTTTACTTGCAGTGGAAAATAACAAACTTTCTTCGGCATTTTCACAGATGATTAATCACTGTTGTTAGCAGGGGCACCCCCGGCTGTATTTCCTATTGTTTTCCTTTCCTTAATTGTTTACTAGAAGCAGAAATCTCCAATATCAATGTGAAATTAGCAAGTTTGGGCTTTTGCAGATTCTTGGTACCAACTGTTGGCTTTGTATTAAATAAAAGTATGTTTTAAAAGTAGATTGAAATAAGGGTTGTGCTAACACCATCTTGCTTCCTATTCATGTAGAGACAAAAGAGAATGGTTGCTTTAGTAAGTCTTTTTCCGTTTTTGCACAATGTTCATTCATTCAATGCTCCACCAGATGTGCTATGTTTCATTTCCAACCAGGTTCCCATCTGCCCAGAAGGCTGGAGTTTGAAGGATCTCATTACTGTGTGGATGGACTACTTCTTATTCTGCCCATTTTGAGTAAAAGGTAGGAAAGGGTGAAATTGGGAAAAAAAAAGTGGAAATAAAAAAAACCCCAACAAACTGAAACCAATCTCTTTTAAACATTTAAAAAGTGAATGTAGAGGATTGTGAGCAATATTATAGGGAGACCTCAAACAATATATGAAATTAGGTGTTTGGTCTGAATTCAATGAAAGATAATGAAGGGTTTTGATATGATAATCCCACTTAAATTATTATAAAGTGGGGGGTGTATGTATGTGTGAGCTGTGAGGGGAGGAGGGGTGCTACAATAAGCTAGCCAGCCAGTTCTGCTCTCAGTAAAGTGTCAGATCGGCTGTTTTGCTAAAGATAAATTTTTCATGTTCCAAATATTCTGAGAGAAAATAAACTATCCTAATAGCAAGATGCGTAGTGATTTGCACATTATCCAAGCCATTGAGTTATTCCTGACTGTCCCTATTCTAGTTCTTGATTTGCAGGCCAGCTACGCTCTGCAGCTGGAGCAAATTATATCAACAGAAGTGCTGATGTGACCACAAGTTGACAAAAGGACATGATTTCTAGTAGCAGAAAAGCAACTAGATTTTATGAAATTGTATCTAATAATGTTGTTTAACTCATGGATCTTGCATCTGACGTCTACTTTTTATCCAGTCCTTTCAGCAGCCCTTTGTTAGCAGTCACTCAGAAGAGGAAATAAAATGTAGCCATTGAAATAAAAATTGCTCTACGCTTTTTAATAGCTCAGCTGCAAGCTCTATTGTTTTATTTAATGGATTGTATAACTGAAGTCTTTCCTCATGACTATACTCATTTGGCTTCCTAGTTTCCAAACTAAACTACAGTATCTTGGGGTTCCAAAGTAAAGGATTGAGAGGAAGAGAGATGAAAGGATAAAAGGGTCTTTATATGTGCAGAGCGCAAACTGCTGGAAGTAATGTGGATCAGGAGTCAGAACAGTAAGCAAGAATCAAGAATTTCTGCACTGTGTTGCCATTTCTGATATTGGCTTGCTCTGTGCCCTTAGTTATGAAGCTCAGCTGCTCCAGGTCTCAATTTACCAGTCTGCAAATGGGTGTAAGAATATCTACCCAATCCAAAAACATGAAGTTTGTGTGTATTTGCACTTCAGGAGCCTTGTGTAAAGTTGAGTTACAGACAAGTGAAGTATTGTTACATTAACTTTCCACATCACATAGGAAAAGTTCTCTCATCACCCCGTGTTTGTCCAACTAAGCCAACAGCATCACGCAGTTAAAGATACAGATTGCAATAGTAAAGTAATGGGTAGCGAAAGCATCCTATTACTGTCCTCTAGCCACTTCTCCATAGGTGCAGGAGACCTAAACTGCTCTTACAGGTCTCTCACTGCCCTGTTTTGTAACGTTTCCTACACCAGTTTTATTCTTATGACTGCTTCCTGGGGAATGTCATTCCCAGTTTGTACAAAGGCCAGCACCACGAGTCTCAGTGCCAAGTGAGGCAGCAATCTGATAGCAATATCAAGAATAACATCATAACAGGGGTAAATGTGATGAAAAAAAGCTTATTTTCTGTGACTGCATTGGCAGTAAACTCAGTCTAAAAATTTGGGGAGTTCTTGAAAGCCGAAAGGTTTCCACAGCACTGCTGGAAAAAAGTGAAATCCCCATGTTACTGTTAAAATATACAATCCATCTTGACAGAGAACTGAGAATGGCAAACATTCAACCAAGAATTGTAAAGTTGTTTTCAGCCAAATAACCCAAAGCAGCTTACAAGTTAATTGACAGGTAATATGAACTTACAGTGCTGATGAAATAATAAAACCAGAGAGAATCAATTATCACTTCCAATATCTTCTGAACTGCCTTCAAATATCTCAAATTCGAAAGAATCTGGGGTTATCTCTGTGGCCTTTTAAGACTGTTTTTCAGAGTGGGTCTTGTGTATGCTCTTTAAAGAATTTTAGGAAAGCTTTCTTTCTGCCATTGTCCCAGATGTACTTGTGCCTTGTAGGCATGTTCAGTGAAATGGAAAAAAAGGTCTTATTAAATCATCAAGTGCTAAGAAGGCTTTCAGCTATGGAAGATACGCAATGTACATTGCAGTTGGAACAAATCATACAGTACAACCTGTTAAGGATATAATTGAGATACATGTAATCATTAACCTTGGAACAGACTGGGAATCAGTTAATGAATCAAATCAATACCCTCTCCACTGATCCATAATAATTTGAAAGAAATGAAAAATTTAACAGTTGCTGTATGTGAGGTTATCATGGACTGCAATTAGCTAGCCTCCGGGAGATTATGTTACCTAGTTACCAGAGGGTAAGTGTAATTTCCGTAGATCTTTTGGAAAGATTGTTATGATGACAGGTGCCAGACAATAAAATGGGTCAGAAAGAGATTTTAGGAGCTAGCTGTAGCTAGGTCAGCCTTCTGTCCTTCCAAGCAGTACATCCTTCTTATATTTTGCTCTCTCGGTTAGTGCTGTGGCCTGATGAAGACATTTCAATAGACTGTCAGCTGAGTGTATCTCTTGACAAAAACTAGTGAAATGTTATCTTTGCTTTATGTGCTGCTACCTCTCTGGACCTTACTGTTTTGTGCTTCCTCCAAGGCATAAAGGAAGGATATGCTATATGCTTAAAGCTGTACAATTTCCACAAAGAAAATTAAGCTTTTAAATTTCTGGGTATGTGGAAAGATAAACTGGTCAAAGGAATAAATACAAATGAGAAAAAAGATTCAAAAATACATGTGGAATATACGTGCCTAGATGGCAAATGTTAATGAACCTATTTTATAGCACTAAATAGGGTAGAGGAAGGAAAAAAACTGTTGTTTGCCTCCACAGCATGTACTCAGTGATACCCGTGCACAGTAGGATAGTTAGTTAGCTACTACATGCAAAGCAGAAAGCAGATGGTATGGCTGATATAGATCACAGGAACGTGAGTATCTGTAAGTGTGCATGTCTTTGTATGTTCGTGTGTAAATCAGCAAGGAGTTTGACATTGACATACTCCATCAAGTCTAGTTTATAAGGAACAAGTAGTGCAACATTCTGTGCATCTGGCAACATAACTAGCTCTGTCAATCTGTGGATACTGCTGACATTGTACTATTAGCGTCACTTCCATCTGTTTTGTTTATATAGGGCTTGATTTACTTTCACCATGTGAATCAGTAGTGGGTAGAAATGTCCAAAAGTCTCTGGTTCCAATTAAAACTGCAGTGTATCGTGTTGCACAATATTATCAGAAAGGGGAGCATTGCAATCTGCAAGGATTGTTACCTGTTTCTTCAATAGGAAATATCAGTGTACATTATAGAAATGCAGAAGCTTGTAAGTAGATCATAAAAGACTATTTCACTTAGGCAAATTCAGTCCATGTTCATTTTCCTATCTTCAGGGATAAGAAAATTATGTTTGAAACAGGAGGCTGCTCTGATACTTCATAGTCAGGTTGGTTCACCCTGTGTTGAATGCTTTTTCCTCCTTCACCTCCTTTGTGCTACTTTCTTTAAATTAAATCACTGTAATGTTCTCTCTGCTGGATATTGCTGTCCAGAACCATGGTTGGAAAATCCGTATCTCCTTTTCTTTGTCTCCCCTGTTACTCTAAGTGCAAACAGATAATGGAGTGTTCCAGTTAGACACAACTTCTAATCTACAGTAGGAGTTCACTGCACCCACCACTGACTGTAACTGCTTCTAAGGAAAATCAAATGTACTGTTTAGCAGTATAAATGGGGATAGAAAATCAAAATGTGTTATACAACTGAAATCATAAGGCGGATTAGATGAACATATTATATTAATCAAACCAGCATTTGAGCTGGTTAGATAATCTTCACTATGATTCATAGGAACTTTTCTGTCTAGGCATAGCGAGGTCTACGCTTTAAAATCTCATCTAAAGATACAACCACAGTCCTATTTAGGAGAACTAGTCAATTACTTGGAGGACAGGCAGAGAGACATCTGTTGAACAAAACCATGATTTCTGTGGTACCCTTGATTAAACAGCATACTCATGAATCCCATCTTCAGAATTATGCAATGTACCCTATTAGAACTTCAGCCATGTAACAAGGTGGGCTTGCTTGAAATCCTGTAATAAGGTTTGCTCCTGATGTTGACAAGATGGATTTGAATGTAGCTGTTATGAAACCTCGAGTTTCCCAGCAGTATTTGGTACAATCATGGAATCATAGAGTCATAGAATAGTTAGGGTTGGAAAGGACCTTAAGATCATCTAGTTCCAACACCCCTGCCGTGGGCAGGGACACCTCCCACTAAACCATGACACCCAAGGCTCTGTCCAATCCAGCCTTGACCCACCAGCGATGGAACATTCACAACTTCCCTGGGAACACATTCCAGTGCCTCACCAGCCTCACAGTAAAGAATTTCTTCCTCGTATCCAATCTAAACTTCCCCTGTTTAAGTCTGAACCCGTCATCCCTTGTCCTACCACCACAGTCCCTAATGAAGAGTCCCTCCTCAGCATCCCTATAGGCCCCCTTCAGATATTGGAAGGCTGCTATGAGGTCTCCATGCAGCCTTCTCTTCTCCAGGCTGAACAGCCCAAACTTTCTCAGCCTACCTTCATACAGGAGGTACTCGAGTCACCTGATCATCCTCGTGGCCCTCCTTTGGACTTGTTCCAACAGTTCCATGTCCTTTTTATGTTGAGGACCCCAGAATTGCACACAATACTCCAAGCGAGGTCTCACAAGAGCACAGTAGAGGGGCAGGATCACCTCTTTCGACCTGCTGGTCACGCTCCTTTTGATGCAGCCCTGGATAGAGTTGGCTTTCTGGGCTGTGAGCACACACTGCCGGCTCATGTTCATTTTTTCATTGACCAGCACCCCCAAGTCCTTCTCTGCAGGATTGCTCTGAATCTCTTCTCTGCCCAATCTGTGGTTGTGCCTGGGATTGCCCCAACCCAGATGTAGGACTTTGCACTTGTCATGGTTAAACTTCATCAAGTTGGCATCAGCCCACCTCTCAAGCATGTCAAAGTCCCTCTGGATGGCATCACTTCCCTCCAGGGTATCAACCGAACGACACAGCTTGGTGTCGTCACCAAACTTGCTGAGGGCACACTCAATCCCACTGTCCATGTCACCGACGAAGATGTTGAACAAGACCGGTCCCAGCACCGATCCCTGAGGGACACCACTCGTTACTGGTCTCCAGCTGGACATTGAGCCATTGACAACAACTCCTTGCGTGCGGCCATCCAGCCAGTTCTTTATCCACCGAGTGGTCCACCTATCAAATTGATGTCTCTCCAACTTAGAGACAAGGATGTCATGTGAGGCAGTGTCAATGCAATCACTAGCCTTTGCTCTTGTGGGGTCTTCAGTTCACCAGATTTCTGCTCAAAATACAATATAGAAGAGAGGAAACAGTCTTGGAGGTTCCTGGTATGTGTGGAAGAATACTTCCGCAGTTGGTGAGGGAGCTTACTAGGGAAGACGCATGCTGGACATACTGTTTGTGAACAGAGACGTACTTGTGGGAGATGTGATGTATGGAGAGCATCTTGGGCATAGCAATCATAAAATGATAGAGTTTTTGAAAAAACTGAGTCCTAATGGATTAGATGGGTGTTATTTGCTGGTTAAAAAATGGATGGCCAGAGCTGTGGAGAGTGTAGTTCAATCCAGTTGGCAGCCAGTCACAAGTGGTGTTCCCAACACTCAGTATCAGGGCCAGTTCTCTTTAATACCTCTGTCAATGATTTAGGCAAAGGTGTTAAAGGAACCCTCAGTAAATTTGCAGATCACACCAAGTTGGGTGGGAGTGCTGGTGTGCTAGAGGGCAGGAAAGCTGCACAGAGGGATCTGGACAGTCTGGATCGTTGGGCTGTGGCCAGTGGGAAGAGGTTCAACAAAGCAAAGTGCTGGGTCCTGCACTTGGGCCACACCAGCCCCCTGCAAAGTTCCGGGATTGGGGAATAGTGATTGGAAAGCTTCTCATTGTAAAAGACCTAGGAATGCTGATTGACAGAGCTGAACATGAGCAGCTTCTGCCCAGGCAGCCAAGAAAGCTAGCAGCATCCTGGCCCTGTATCAGCACCAGTGTGGCAGCAGGACCAGGGCAATGATAGTCCCCATGTACTGTGCACTGGTGAGGCTACACCTTGAATCCTGTGTTCAGTTATGGGCTCCTCACTACAAGAGAGACATCAAGGTGCTGGAGCGGGTCCAGAGAAGGGCAGCAAGCTGGTGAAGGTCCTGGAGCACAAGTGTGATAGGGAATGGCTGAGGGACCTGAGGGTTTTAGTTTGGAGAAAAGAAGGCTCAGGGGGGACCTTATCACTCTTTACAATTACCTGAAAAGAGGATGGAGCCAGGAGGTGGCTGTTATCTGCTCCCAAGGAACAAGTGATAGGACAAGACGAATTGGCCTCAAGTGCACCAGGGGAGGTTTAGACTGGATATTAGGAACAATGTCGTCACAGAAAGGCTTGTGAAGCATTTGAACAGGCTGCTGAAGGAAGTGGTGAAATCACTATCCCTGGAGGTATTTAAAAGATGCGTAGATGTGGCACTTAGGGACATGAGTTACTGGTGGACTTGGCATTGCAAACTTGAGTTAACAGTTGGACTTGACGACCTTAAAGGTCTTTTCCAACCTAAGCAACATTTTGATTCTATGATTCTGTGGCAGCAGGTTGTGATTTGGTAACAGGTCCCTAAATGCAGACCTGATTTTCTGCAGCTCCCAGGTTTAGTAAATGTCAGTTATTTGCTCAGACTTATTCTGCAATGCAGAATAGGGAACAGGTAAAGATAATTTAAAGAAGCTAGAGTACCATCTATTCTGGCAAAATAGAAATTAGTGTCTTGAGTCCTGTTTGCCTGATCCCTGAGGTTACCCAGAGAAACCAGAGGTTTTCAAGCCATGGCAATAAAGCTTTTTTGTTTACTGATTTTGTGCACTTAACAGAATAACCTTCTGTCAGAATAACCTGATGTCCTTTCTCCTGCAGGCAAACCATGATGTCATCCAGACCAGCTAGTCAGCTAAGTGAGCCCAGGACATACCTTTAGCCTGATAGTCAATACTGAAGAAATGCTCTGCTGTCATAGTTCAACCAACCAATCTGTAGGCAAAGACCATGGCCTTCCCTCTTTGCCCTTAGAGGATGGAAATGACCTTTTTTCTATTAAAGGAAGTTTCTAAATCTTCAAACTTCAAACACAGCTTTCCCCAAAGAATAACATCATATATGTTGCTAAGAATTCAGAATGAGTTATGATTCTCAGTCTCGTGGCTAAAAATGACACTATGAAAATTATCAAAATGGAAAAAGAAGAAAAACTCACCCTAAAACAAAGGTACTCAATAACTCTGCTGAAGTAATGTTCCAAACACCAGGAGGTGTTCAGTCTGAGGTCTTTCAAGACTATGACCTATTTGAGATTTGGTACTCAAGTGCAGACTATTGACCCAAACTGGAAATTACATGTTAAGTGCAGGAAGCCTGCATAGCATACATTTAGATGCCTAAACAAGATTCAAATTATTCAAAGTATTTAATTTTCTTATTCTTATGTTTGAAGGCACCCAGAGCTCCTAATGTTTCAATTTCAGGTAATGAAATGCGGTGTGACAAGACTGGGACAACATTTCCTTCTGACTGTCAGGTATCACACCAGGCAGGATCCTGATTTCCTTGTGTTTCTTCACTTAGTCATTATGTCACTTCAGCTATTTACAGAAATTGTTCAGCAGAAAAGACAGCCACTGCTCTGACTGTCATGGCATAACACAGTTAGTGTATGTTCTCTCCATCACTCCACCATCAGTTTTAACGGTGTAGAGAGAGAAAGCAGGTTCTCCATGGTCTTGTCTTCATAGGCTTGCCACTGATACCTAATAGCCTGGAGGTAAAACTTCCTTTTCACTATTTGAAAATGAATCTTGCACCTTTTTTCAAAAGCCATCAAGGAGATGGAGCATGAAAAAGGGAAAAATATGAAGGAAATACAACTTGCAGGGGCCCCTCTCTATTGGCATCAATCCCTTCCCTTTTCAGAGGTAAAACACATAGCTGCACAAAGCCTAATGCAGCATTCAGGAACCTTATCTGCACATGTACCTGCACAAGGTAGCATTTTGTAAGTATCTCTTTATGTACCTTTTACACATCTCATATATTGCTTTAGGTTTTGAGAAAGTGGGTAGTTGGTTGCATTTGTTTCTGCCATTTCCAACATGATACCTCAAGAGAGTATTTAACAAATGGTTTTCCACATAAATGAAAAGAAAAAAGTTCAAACACCTATGGAACTCTTAGATACTGCACATAGGTAACTCCAGACATCCTCCTTGTAGTCAGATGCAATCTTTGCAGTAAAACAATAGGCATGTAAGCAGGCAGAAGGATGTATAGTTTAAGGCAGTCACCCTGGGATGAAGTCTGTGGTTTGGGACTTTGTCCCTGGGCCTTCTGTTTGCTGTTTTTCTGTGTATGGAAATGCACAGCAACTCTCATGCACTACTTTGCATTGGCAGCTATGGAAGAACTCTGAAAACATAGTCAGTAGTGACCTGTTGAGGCAAGTAATACTCCTTAATTGCCACCAGGGAATGGAGGATTATGCCATCTCTGACCTACGGCTGAAGCTGTGAACTTGGGGTTGATGACCTGACATCAAGAGGTCTGATTGCTGGGTTTTAGGCTGATTGTGAGTGAGACAACTACACCATCCTTATCCTATTTCCCAACTATATGCTATGTAAAGTATATTGAAATAGGACTTTCTTCAAGCATACTTAGTTTTCAAGACAGGTTTCGTATATGGCTGTTATGTCAGCCCAGGTCCTAGACTTCTTTGGGCAGGAGCTGACAGTAATGGAGAAAAAGTAAAATATTGCTTCTGGGGCTTTTTTTGGTCCACTTGCTGAATAACTAGCAGTTTTTATGGTCCCTGGAAATGGAGCACATCTGTTATTTTGCTGTGGGTTTTTTTGCGTGGTGTTTCATTGAGTTGTTAAGACAGGAATCCAACTTATCTGAGCCACAAACAAACTGGCTCCTCAACCAGAATCTTTGTATGGGGCATATTATGTGAGTCCTTTATCTTTTGGATGCAGTATCATCACCACTTCAGAGCTGTTTGTTTTGTTTTTTTTTTTTCTAGAGGGGACAGCAGATGATTCAGTAAAACTCCACAAGAATAAGATTTCATTAAACTTAATAAGACATATAGAGGATTATAACTTCCTTGAAAAGCAGATTGTAGCTTAACTGAGGCACCCAGGACTGCAGGCTGTTAGAGTTTATGAAAACATCAATAAATTTTGCCTTGCGATTCCACACATTTCATATTTAAAAAGGAAAAATTAATACTCAGCCTACATTTTTAAGTAGTAAATGATTAGTAAAATTGTTTGAGGCCCATAGGTAAAAGGTAATATAGAAACCCAGTGAAGTATTTTTATTGTATCATTATTGGTTTCTTGTGTATTATAGCCAAAATAAGCACTCACAATCTGAAGCTAACACAGAGTTATTATTTTTCATAATTTAATAATGATGAGGCAGAGCATATGGCCAAAAAAGGCAAGGAAAACAGTTTTTGCTAAAACATAGCTCTGTAAATGCACAATATTGAGTTTGTTGTAAAAAGAGATGTGTGTCTTTGCGGTTTCTAAAGCACAAACTCCAGGATTGTATTTATTCATCTGTTATTTACTCCTACTACAAACCACAGCATATCATTAACCTACCTCCAGTCCTGAATAAGGGTATGCCATTGTTGTGGTCTCTCCTCCACAGATGGTTAGTGCAGAGATGAAACATTCAGCTAGTGTTTCCGCTTTCTTCCGAAAATGAGGAAAAAAGAAGGCAGATACCTCCTGCAACAGTTATGGCAGCAAAGTGTGCAACTCAGGACTTAGATCTCCAATATGAACACCCTAATTAGTAGACTAAAAGCTACAGCAGGCCACTGTGGCTCCATGGCACACCGTCGTATCATGAGGTACAATGTACCTTTCTAAAAAGTGCAAAACTCAGTGTGAATATTATGTGCCATGATGATCAAGGATCTCCTTCAGAAGACAGCAGATGAGTTTCTTCATGAGCTGACTCCGGTCTCCCAGGTTCCTGCTGAACTTTCTCATCTGACCACTTTTTGAAAGCAAGTGGAAGTACCCCTACTTTTTCTGTGGTTTCTTGCTGAGTTAAGAAAGCCATAGTATGTTTTAGTCCTAAAAAAGAGACATTTTGTTTTTATTACAGTCTTGATATGGGTAGTCAGCTATTTATACCTGAAAGATGGGAGGTATTGCACCTACTCAGAAGGTCTTAATTATGTGGATGGAGATATAAAAGGTAGCTGCATGAACTTTATATTTTGATATTTTCAGAGATGACAATGGCAGCTCCATGCAGGTTTTTATTAGGTACTGTGCTCTTGCTGAAGCCTCTAGAAAAGACTTTGACACTGGGAGAGTTACAGTGAAATTTTCATATGTATAATGGTACATTTGATATTGGCCCATGTGTGTATATTTCCATTGAAGGAGAAAGACGTGCTAGTTACCTGTAACTGGAACTGACTCTATCAAAGCTTTTAAAGATCCCAAAAGACCACACATAGATAAATATGGCAAATAAAAATGTTAGAAATAAATTAATCCCTTTCAAAGCATGAGCAGTTTGCAGGGGTCCCATTGATGGAGAAAACAGTTACAGCCAACATACAGGAATGTCTGGCTACCACACCTGAGTAGTTTGAGCCTCAGATGTGGTGGCATTTTGATCTCTCAGTGAGCCCCTTAGTCCTGTAGACAAGTAGGTTGGAAACTTATTCATCTGTCACTGAATGCTTCAGACATTTAAGCTGTTCATGTTTAAGCACACAAAAGTGAGGTTGGGAGTCTTAAAATTGAAACAAATAAATACTTGAAAGACTGACCCAAGGTGTATCTGGAGACTACTGATGCTATCTTGATGTATAACATGGGTGCCTACTGCCACGGCCCCAAGAGCATTCTGCTTCCATCTAAAACACATATATATGTTTGAGGAATGAGTAGTAAGATCTAGATACATAGGACTGTACTGTAATTATACCTTTTTTTTTTCTGTTTTTGTGGCAGGCTCGTCAGCAATATGAATTGTCTGTGCAGAGATTGCACTTTTTACTTCATCGCAGCTGCCATAAATACACCACCTCGGATCACCACTCACATCATAATTCTTTGAAACAACAAAGCTGCCTGAAGCAAAGCAATTAGAGACTCTGGAAGATAGCTCTCAGGTAGCACGTGCACTATTTAAAAGTCACTCTGGGCTTTACTTAATATGCTACAGTTACTTTGATTTTTCCTGTAGATTATATCACAAGCTCCATATTGAGAAAAGTTTGAACTCCAGGACAAAATGGCCAGAGGGTGATAAACAACAGATTTTACCTTGAGTTTCCACCACTTCAACAATTGAGTTGAAAGGATATAAAGAAGCCTGTGAGCTCAGACACAATGGAAGTACGTAAGCAATAAGTGCTTCCTATGGTCTAAAAAGGACAAAAAAAAAAAAAAAAAAAAAGCACATTTTTAGTGGTTTTAGTCACCTTAAGTGATTAAGAAGAGAGGATAAAAAAAAAAGAGGAGGAGTAAGATTTCCTTCTGCAGGCTGTTCTTTTTATCCTTTCAGGTTTTCTTAAAATCTAGATTAATTTAAATGTAAGGATACTCTACCTTTCCCTGTAGGTATAGTTCATTAGTTCACACAGTATCTATTTTTCAACAGCAGTTTAAAAGCCTCTCTGTGAGCAGTAATGGACAGACTTCACTGATCACTTTCTACATTTAAAAGTTTAATTTGTGCCATCTCTGAAACATTAAATACATAATTTCCAAATATGTTAAAATTTCTTCCCTTGTGAAAAACAAATAGATATTTCTGATTTTTTCCAACTTTTTTTTTTTTAATATATATATAAAACCCATTTTATCAAATATCTGTAAAAGTTTTAAACTTCACAATGCACTTATAAGTTTCGGACTGTCTTGTTCATGGATGTCTGCAGAATTTAATTCTAGGGACCCTCAACTTGAAAATTCCCCTGAGAGAAAATTTGTGGGTATGTGTAAAGTAAAGAAAAGAGGAGTTCTGTTTAATTGTGTAAATGTACTGGCTGATTAAAGCCAAGAGGGTGCTTTGGTAATTCTAAAAACCACTAAAAACAAACAAGCAAACAGACAAACAAAAATGTTGGATAACTCAAATTTTAACTGTTGAATGTGAAATTGAATCTATGTTATCTATAACTGACTTTCTTAGGCTTCTCGTTCCCCACTGTGTGAGAAAGAATATGGTAACCCAACTGTATTCAAGCAAAGCAATTACCATCCTGGCTACTTCTAATGTACCTATTTTGACGAGTACACCAGTTGTTTCTTGTTCTGTTAATTCATTTAATTAAAGTACATCTTAATTTGGAACTTATACTCACTGCTCTGTTCAATTGTTTAATCATGTGAATTGCCACATCCATAGATCTCATTCACTGACATAGCAACCAAGAGAGTCTTTTATTCTTAATAACTACAATTTAAAACATTATTTCCCCTTTTGATCATGTCTCTGGATTTTTACTGAGGTTTAGATTTTGAAAAAACAGTCTAGAGATTCTCCTACAAATATACTAAGATACCTTGAAATTCTCATTTTGAATTAAAATGTCTTGACTTTGAAGTTCGGTTAAAACATGAACATTAAATGTCTATGTATTAAGCCTAGATACCATCTAATTTCCATCTGAGCTCCTAAGTTGCTTGACAGTTTCTTGATCTACCATTAGGGATCTAACGTGTGATCGACGACGAGAACTGGCTGGATTATCCTGACAGCCCTTTCAGTCAAAAACTCCCATTTCTGAGAGCATCTGTGATGTTCTTAATTTTCTTTATAAAATTGACAAAAATTCAGAGAGAGGATCATGGCTCATCAGAAGAATAATGACTCTCAAAAGAAATACTGGTTGTTTAACAAATCCATGGTTCTCCAGTGGGACCATGCTCTGTCAGCCCAGCTGGCCTGAAAATTTTCTACTATAGGTGAGACAAACAGCTTCCTCTGTTCTATATCACTCAATTGACAGTCCCACCCTTTGTTTTAGACCAAGACTTTAACATGCTCGCAACGTGTGTGTCATATGAGTGTGAGTTACTTCTCATCTACACCCACTCATACTTCCTTCCTAATAGCAAGTTGTTCCAAAATATCTCATCAGCAGTCCTTTCCTCCTGCTTCAAGAAAAAAAAAAAAGGCAAAGAAAAAAAAACTGAATCCATGGTCCATTGGTTCATTTTACCCAGTGAACTAAACTTGTTTGTTTTGCCCTTACAAGGCTAGATCTCCTTCCTGTTTGTGAATGAAACACTCATCAGCTCAATATAATGTGACTTCATTCAGTAGCAGCAGCTGCAGAATCAACCAAGAAGGGAGTTTTGGACATTCAGGGGAGGACTGTACAAATATTTGGCTTTTGAGGTTTAGGAAAAGGAAAAGACAAATCTTTTTTTTCCTCCTGGGAATGCTTTGGGTTTTAGCATGGTTTCTTTCTTCTTTTTTTTTTTTTTTTTTTTTTTTTAAACTTCAGTTTTCTGCATCAAATTAAAAAAAAAAATTAAAAAAAATTGCTGGGATTGAACAAAACACACAATTTGAGCAACAGAAGTTGTCATCTGTTTTAAAATTTAAATTCACTTAAAATGCAACTTAGATGCTTTTATCTAAGTTCAAAGCAAAACCCCAATATATTTCATTTTGAAAAAATGCAGGTATTTCCAAATTCTGTTCTTTCTGTTTTTCATTCTTTAAATTAAAAAGCCAATTACATCTGCTGCAATACCACTTCAGTACTTGCTGGTATGATTGCATGGTGCTACATGGTATTACATAGAGTCAACTTGGAAGCAAAACAGTTTTACACATATTTAACTTAGATAATTGTTGGACTAGATGACCTTAGAAGGTCCCTTCCAACCCAACCTATCCTATGATAATTATCTAATTAAAAGAAGGCACTGGAAAATATCTTTCATTATACCATATTTTTATCCCAAGGTTTCTTCAGTTCAAATTCATCCTATGAGTACGTTCTTATTTTCTGCCTCTGCTTGCTTTGCTCTTTTAGCATTTTTATTGCTAATTTCTACTCTTATTTCTAACTTGAATAAACTTACTATTCCTGCATCAAATGACATATTCTGCTATAACACTGTTTATATGGTTTGCACTATGCCAATGTATCTGCCTTGTCTGACGAGACTATACAGTTCCACCAGTGAAGCACACACAGGTGTCTAACCCTTTGGTTAATCCTAGGAATTCAGTGTAACTCAAATGTCAAAATTCATGAGGTTTTGTGTTTAAGGCCTTTGGATAGGAGCAACCTGAACTGCTTTGTTCGTACAACAGTCTCAGCTGGTTTATTGATGTGAGCATAGAAACTGTGAATGATAATTGTCATTGTTGTTAACATCATCATTTAGTACAAGACTAATGTTAAGACAATGTTTTTGCATTTCATGAGTCAGGTCTTTATGTATAGACATGGCTGGGGGCAGGAGTTTCCTTCCAGATGTTTCCCACATGGTCAGTTCTACAAAATTACCATTCTCACATGGTCAGTTCTATAAAATGACCATGCTGTACTGTAGCTTGTGATGTGAAGTCATGCCATGACAGCCATACCCTGAATCACTATAATGGGCTCTCTTTTTACAGGGTTTCAGATGGGGCTTCCACAGCTCTTTCACTGCTGAGTCATGTGGACATATTCTCCACGAGTTCTGTTTTCCAAACTAGCAACAGCTCTCTGAATTTGGTGGTGAGAGCTGGGGTCACCATTTTACTGTCTGATTTGTTAGTTTGGTCCTTTAAAAGAGAATTGCTTTCAGTGGGCAAAAATAGAAAGCATATTCTGAAATCTCATTTTGGGAAAAGTCAGCTAATTTAGCCTGTCTTATAAACATACCAGTCACACTGCAGACCTCAGGCCCATTCCTGTCATCCTTATCCAGAGAACCTTTCCTCATGTTGATTTTACCTGAATAAAATAGCTTTAATATTGTCCAAATAATACAATGAAACTAACGTGCCAGGGGAAAAAGAATTGCCCTATTTACACCATTTTCACACTCTTACAGATTTTGCATATTTTTGCTTTTCTGCATTTTTGTGACAATTCCCATTAATGATTTTGAAATTACTATATTCATTGGGCAAGCAATAGCTCAATAAATCCTTAAAAAAGGAACTGACTTTCAGGATTAAACTATCATCAAGATTCTGTATTCTGAGTATTTCTTCAGATCATGTTACAACCAGTACAGTGAAGTATACCTAAAGCATTCAAGACCATTTTCTTCAATTTATGCTTAAAACAATGTAAAAAAATATAGAATCATAGAATAGGTAGGGTTGGAAAGGACCTTAATATTGTCAAGTTCCAGCCTCCCTGCCATGGGCAAGGACACCTCCCACTAAACCAAGCCACCCAAGGCTCTGTCCAACCCGGCCTTGAACACTGCCAGGGATGGAGCATTCACAACTTCCCTGGGCAACCCATTCCAGTGCCTCACCAACCTCACAGTAAAGAACTTCTTCCTTATATCCAGTCTAAACTTCCCCTGTTTAAGTTTGAACCTGTTACCCCTTGTCCTATCACTACAGTCCTTAACAAAGAGTTCCTCTCCAGCATTCTTATCTATAAATCTATATATCTATAGATTATAAATATGCATCTATAAGTCCACATTGAATGTAAGACCTCAGCACAGATTCAGATGCTCAGCACTCTCACAACCAGTGCAGTATAACATCAGAGCTTCTGAGACGCAGGCACTCAATTTCAGTTCACTACAGTTTCTCTCCCAGCAAAACTTTTTTTTCAGCAGGCTGAAAAGCATCTTCTGCTTTGATTGACTTTTTCCTCAGATGTATTCATCGCATAATTGTAATCAGGAGGAGCCATTGTCTGTTGTTCTACTGAAGTAGAACATTTATAGCACTGCAATTAAGAAGGCTTCATTGCTAATACACTGGGCATTTGTCTTTTCTGCAGATTTAACGGTAATTTGCTGTGTAATTGAGTTCAAGAAGGATGTAGACCACCTCTCCAAAAAAGTTATTGCTTTTCTTTAAGCACTTTGAATATCTGCCAGCTTTGATGCAAGAGGACAGACACCTACATTCTTATGATGAAATTTCATGTCAACTTCCTAATACAACCATTCCCTTAAACTGCACTGTATTTCAGTAGACTTTTGCAGTCATCTTGGCAAAAGCAAATTATCTCATTTCCCCATGCCACCTACTTTCAAAGCACAAACATGGCGTCTTTTTCAGCTGAATGTTAAAGTTTTCCAGTTTTACAAGAATCGCTGATATTTGGAAAACTCTTTGAATCTCAAATAGTATTAAAGAGCAGAAAACTGGCAAATAGAGAAACAGCGGAAGGAGGGGAAAAGTGGATTGCTCACAATGAAGTAGCTCATCTGAGATTTTTTTGTACCTTGTAATTCTGTAATTCTCATTTCTAAAAAGGTTGCTCTAATCTCTAAGAAAGTAACACTTATTTAAAATATGTTTAAAATTAATCTCTGAATGACATTTGTGACATTCTTAATGGTTTCCCCATAGCATTTTAAACAGGAAATGTGTTGCTTGCCTAGAAAACAGATTTATTTCAACAAATTACCAGTTTCCTTCCTCCCTGAAATGTTTAATTGAATGATGTTACAAATACTTCTAGTTGTGCAATGTCATTACATACGCAGGGAGCCACTTCAGGTTTCCTTACATTGAAAAAGAGTCTTGAGGTAGCTGGATGCCTAACTCTTGGTTGCACTGAACAATACTGCCAGTGGATTCGGTCCCCTGGCAGAACCCACAGTGTGGCAAAAGTGGCAATTGGATAAGCTAGCCCCTTAGCTTATTACTCTGTATTTCCTGCGCAGCCATATATGCAATGCAAGTCTGTGTAATAGCTGCATAAATCTCCTGATGCATGCTTTCCTTCAACGTATGAGTGCCCCCAGAGAAGAAGACCCATCTGAGCCTAGGCTATTCAGGCATATTGACTGCTTGATATTTGTCACTCCTACACAGCTGCATCACTTCTGGTGCTAAACTAATTTGTGAAGATAGAGGTATGGTGGGAAAAGACACCCACTGGTAGCAGCAAGTGGTAAAATTTGAGAGAGCTCTCGTTTACTCACTTTACAGTGTGATGTATTTGGGTTATGTTAAGTTATTGATATATTTTATTTGTCTCTTTTATTTTTAGAGGTTAGTTTCTTTCCTCTGCTGCCATGTAACTCCTTAGCCCCCTCCAGATGATCTTTGTTTCTGTGATAAGCAAGTCAGGGTAAAAAAAAGGCAGCTGGCATGAGTGCTGGTTGCCTCCCACCTCCCTCAACCTGAAGTCAAGTTCATTCTAGGTCACCAAGGGAGTTGCAAAGAAATGTTTGTGAGCAAAGATCAGTAGGGCTTTTGTGGCATTGCCTCATATTGTTACCTTTTCCTCCTGAGTTGTAAGTGGCCTTGAGTTTACCAAGAAAAATGATCTGGCCTGCCTTTTCAAAAATGAGACTCAGAATTTATTGCAGTTGTTGCTTGATTCCAGCTTTCAATGTGGTATCCAAAGAAAATAAACAAGAAGGAAAAATATGTAAGCAATCTGTTATTTTGTACTATATATTATTATTATTATTTTAATTATGTGGCTGTTACTTTAGTGACACATCGTTGTCTGGGGTATTCTGGGTATTTACTACTGGCAGGCAACTTGTTGAGTTTATCAACACTGTGCACAGGGACTGAAAAAATTAGGAATATGCATAGAGAGGGCTAGACTTGACTTAGGAAGAAATTTCTGGGAAGATACTGAGCAGCTTACAGGGACATAGGGAGAAAAAGTAGAAGAAAGGCTGGTTGTACCACAAAGTAAACTACAGTTTTAGGGATGTGATTGTGTGACAGCAGTGGTGGTGAATCCACTGCAGTTCCTAACCGTACAATCATCTGGTGTTATATACCTCTGCATTCTGTTTCCAAAGCTCCTAGTTATAGGACCTTCTGAAGCTGCAGTAACCTCATGACTGAGTGTGGATAATCCTGATGTGGTTTTAAAACAGCACTCACAAAAGATCAAATTCAAACCTTGAATCACTTGAGTTGCTGATTCTATGATTCACGTTTTTACACAATGACTTGTTTCTTGAGCAAGTACAGTAGTTCCATTAGTTTAATAGCATTCTGACTCGTTTAAGAGCTTATAAGCTTTATTATCTGTTTGCTTTCTTCTTCCCCTCAGTTAAAAACTGTCAAAGAGCATGTAAAAAATTCTAGTCAGCTGTTAAACTTAAATGGCTAGCCTTAGAACCTTTCTCATCAATGCTAGAAATTCGGTTTAGGACAGTGACACTGACAAGTGACTCTCAGTGCGGACAGATGAAGACTTTGAAAACAAGAACAGGAGCCATTTACCAAACTTCTTTTTCTTTTTTGATTTTTTGATGTAAACAAGAGAGGTCATGTCTTTCTAGCCAATATAGGCATTCATTCCAGTTATGATCTCAACTGTGAAAAGGTTATGGGGGAATACGTATGGGCAAGAATACTCTGTGGCAGGGGAATGGGAATACTTGAGCTTATATTTGGTCTTCTGCTGCCCATCGTACTTCATACTCTTTGTCTGTGTCATTCCACGTTACACCAACATGACAGAGTAAGCTGCCTGAGCACCTTGACCCAGTTGTTGCTGTCCTGTTTTGCTCCCCTACGCATTCACGAGCAGAGAGTTCCCAGAGGAGCCATAAGCAGGAATCTTTTCAGACAGTTCTTCTTGAGGATATTTATAGAACAAATTGTTATAAAAATAGCTCTGGAGCTGACACATATTTTTCTTCTCTAGGGTAGGAGAAGACCTATTCCTCCCTGCAGTATTCTCTGTGGACTGATGCTTCCTGAACTGCTTCCGTATAGTGCAATTCCTGGACTTTAATCCAAGTTTTCCTGTAATGAACACAAAAATTCATATTTTATCCTCAACAAGCATCTCTGGGGCTGTTCCAGCAACTGGTCACTGCACCTGATGGAGGCATGACAGGCATGTGCTGCTATCTGACTGAAACAGTCAATAGCTATTCTCTCTCTTAGAAAGACAACTAGAAGGACAACACGCTATAAGGATGTTTGTAACATTAGCCTGTAACTTTTCTATTTACTTCTATAGCAAATCTATATATTTAAAGATTTACCAACCCCTCCTTGCATTCAAAGTTTGCTTATGGAGTCCACTTCTGAATGGGCACTAAGTGGCTATAAGAAAAGGTCTTCAGTGTGAAAAAAAGTTACTTCAGGAAATAGACCAAGATAATTTTCTTGTTCAGGGAAGACATGCATTCAGGAGAGTGCAAGTGCTACCTTATATTTTGCTGACTGTACTTGCATGGTCCTTACTGAGTGGTACTATCTGAAACAAATATGGCATATTATGCTGTCTTCCATGTGTTAAATCTCATGGAAGCAACCCCTTCTTTGCAATGTTTTTACCAGGCATCTGAAAAACAGTGAAACAGAACATCTGTAGCAGAACATTTCCAGTGGAAAGCATACTAAGACCAGAACTTCCTTTCTTTTGACAAATGGGGACGCACATACCACAGCTTCAGATCATACTGATTTGCTCAGATCTTACTTAGCTGTTATGAACAAGTCAAAGGGGACCTTCAGTGGTCTGAGAAAGTAAATTAAATTAATCTGAGATATGACACGATTTTTCTTTTTTTTTTTTTTTTTTTTTACTATCTTAGACACAGAGCATCATAGAAGCGTTGCCACAAGGGACTTCTGAAGGTCATCCGGCCTCCCACTTGAGTGGGACTCTTGCCAACAGTAGATCAGGTCAGCAATAGATTTGTTTAGCTGAGTCTTGAAAATCTCCAAGGACAAAGATTTCTCAGCCTCTTTTATTAACTTCTGCTAACCTGAGATTGCCTCCTGGTGAAGAATTTTTCCTGATGTTTAAAATTGAGCCTCTAACCCACAATATGTGGTCATTGACCTCTCTTAGATTTCCTAGAAGAGTTTGGCTCTGCTGCCCTTCTAATGGCTCTTCCCATAGTCATTGACTGTTATCATACCATCCCTTTGCCTCCTCTTCCTCAGACCAATCAGGCTCAGATGCCTCATCTCGCTTTGAGTGACTTCCTTCAGGCCTCTGATTTGTTTGTGCCCCTCTCCTGGAGCTCTACAGCTTCTCCACAGTCCTCTTGAACTTGAGACACACGAAGCCAGACACAGTATTCTGCAACTGCAGTCTCTCTGATGTAACTCAGTATGAAATTAGACCAGGTTGCTCCAAACCTTGTCCAGCCTGGCCTTGAACACTGCCAGGGGTGGGGCAGCCACAGCTTCTCTGGGCAACCTGTGCCAGGCCTTCAGCACCCTCACGGGGAAGAACTTCTGCCTAAGATCTCATCTTAATCTCCCATCTGTCAGGTTAAAACCATTCCCCCTTTTCCTCTCCCTAAATGCAGCTTCTTATCTTTCATAGTGTTAACATTTAGTTCACTCTTACTCTTCCTCCCTTTGTATTGTGGACAAGAGCACATTTTTCTGTGTTTTTTTTATACAGCAGAACTAGCTTTGCTGAACATGGTCTACATTTACTTCTGCAGTACTATGGCAGCACCTAAGGCTGCTCTGGTTCCAGAACAGGGAGGGACCATGCGTCAGTTGAAGGTGCCAGCAGTACAGCTACACTCTGCGCAACAGCAGCCAAGTCCACAGACTCCTGAAGAGCTAGGGCAGATCCATTCATGGCACCAGCTCCCAGAGGCCTCTTTTCCCAGTATCAGCATAGGAAGTAGTCAGAAGAAGGTCCTACACATCCTGTGTAATAGCATCAGGTGTCTGCACCTATCCCAGTGCTCCTCTGATTTTTCATGGTCTTTTGCCTTGTAGCGTAGTCAGTTTGGTTGTTTGGGGGACTTTTAGCTCTGCATACCTGACTACTTATTCTGTAGGAATGGATCTGCTTGCCGACAGGTCTGATTATGTACCTGTATGAAGGCTGTTATCACCAGGGTGTCCAGACAGATAGAGGGCTATATTCAGGTCTAGGAGAACTCTACTTATGTCAGTGAAATTCCAGTAAGGATCAGCCTGGCATTTGTGACCACAGGAAGCAAATTTCAGACTTCAAGGTACATTAATGTTTTCTAATGCAGATTAAAGGGAGGACTAACTAAATCAAGAATTTTTTCAGAATTTATTATTCATCAAAATGCCATGTTCTCTTCAAGCCTCAAATAAATCTTACATGCAGACTATACCTGTTCTTGGTATTTTTTCATTCCTCTCTTTCTGTTCCTTTTCACAACAGTAAACTTTAGTAACCAGAAAATGGGGTTCATTATAACGTGCAATACTTTTAAAAGAATTCTGACAGAAAGGCTTTCTATATTTACAGTTCCATTAAAAAATGTGGCTAAAACTAGAAGTGGTTTCCCCTCATAAAGGAGTGAATCTGTCAAGTGCTATTGCTATAGGAAATAGAAGTCACGTTGGATTATCACCTGGCACTGTCAAAGCTAAACTACCTATACATTTAAAGAAAAAAAAAAAAAAAGATTAAATCATCACATTTATGAAATATGTTTAGAATCATAGAATCACAGAATCATAGAATAGTTAGGGTTGGAAAGGACCTTAAGATCATCTAGTTCCAACCCCCCTGCCAGGGGCAGGGACACCTCCCACTAAACCATGTCACCCAAGGCTATGTCCAATCCAGCCTTGAACACCGCCAGAGATGGAGCATTCACAACTTTCCAGGGTAACACATTCCATTGCCTCACCACCCCAACAGTAAAGAATTTCTTCCTCATATCCAGTCTAAACTTCCCCTGTTTAAGTTCAAACCCGTTACCCCTTGTCCTGTCACTACAGTTCCTCATGAAGAGTCCCTCCTCAGCATACCTATAGGCCCCCTTCAGATATTGGAAGGCTGCTATGAGGTCTCCACGCAGCCTTCTCTTCTCCAGGCTGAACAGCCCCAACTTTCTCAGCCTATCTTCATATGGGAGGTGTTCCAGACTCCTGATCATCCTCGTGGCCATCCTTTGGACTTGTTCCAACAGTTCCATGTCCTTTTTATGTTGAGGACACCAGAACTGCACATAATTCTCACCAAGTGAGGTCTCACAAGAGCAGAGTAGAGGGGCAGGATCACCTCCCTCAACCTGCTGGTCACGCTCCTTTTGATGCAGCCCAGGATACGGTTGGCTTTCTGGGCTGTGAGCGCACACTGCTAGCTCATGTTCATTTTCTCATCAACCAAAACCCCCAAGTCCATCTCGTCAGGACAGCTCTGTATCTCTTCTCTGCCCAACCTGTAGCTGTGCCTGGGATTGCCCCAACCCAGATGTAGGACCTTGCACTTGGCATGGTTAAACTCCATCAAGTTGGCATCAGCCCACCTCTCAAGCATGTCAAGGTCCATCTGGATGGCATCACTTCCCTCCAACGTATCAACCGAACCACACAGCTTGGTGTCATCACCAAACTTGCTGAGGGCACACTCAATCCCACTGTCCATGTCACTGACAAAGATGTTGAACAAGACCGGTCCCAACACCAATCCCTGAGGGACACCACTCATTACTGGTCTCCAGCTGGACATTGAGCCACTGACCACAGATCTTTGCATGTGGCCATCCAGCCAGTTCTTTATCCACCGAGTACTCCACCTATCAAATTGATGTCTCTCCAACTTAGAGACAAGGATGTCATGTGGGACAGTGTCAAACGCTTTGCACAAGTCCAGGTAGATGACATCAATTGCTCTACCCCCTTCCATCAGTTCCGTAGCTCCATCATAGAAGGCCACCAGAATGGTCAGGCAGGATTTCCCCTTGCTGAAGCCATGCTGGCTGTCACCAGCCACCTTGTTGTTTTTCATGTGCCTCAGCATGCCTTCCCAGAGAATCCGCTCCAAGATTTTGCTAGGCACAGAGGTGAGACTGACTGCTCTGTAGCTCCCCGGCTCATCCATTTCCCCCTTCTTGAAAATGGGGGTTATATTTCCCTTTTTCCAGTCATTGGGAACTTCACCTGACTGCCATGATTTTTCAAATATGATGGACAGTGGCTTAGCAATTTCATTTGCCAGTTCCTTCAGAATCACATTACATCTGTTCAAACCTTTCATAACAGATTGAAAAGGAAAAAGGTACTACTCAGTGGAGGAGCTTATTGTAGCTCAAAAGGAGCTAAAACTGAAGAAAATGAGAAAAGTTCATGTTCACAACTGAAAGACCAAAGAAGGAAGATTGCAGTGAGAAGAGAGTGGGGTTAGCATTTCAGTACAACTAATTTTGCAAAACATAAATGTAATTTTGGGGTATGCTTGGGATCATGTTTCTAAATTTATAGCCAATTTCACCATCAGATGAAGTTTTGCAAGATGATAGCCAATTTGGAAAAGTCTTAGATTCACTATACATAAAAGATCAATTCTGCCCTTTTAAAAGGCCTCTCTGTTAATCAAAAATAATTTGTTTATATTTGATCCTTATTTTATATGTAATTTTAGACATAATTTTATACAAATAAATTTATACATAATTTACGTAAATATTGTTCAACCAATATACATATTCAACCTGCTGGGAGATCTTAATGAACCAGAAATTATGTATAAAATAGAAATAACATCTCATATACATTTTTATATGTATTTATATGTGTGTGCATATATATATACATGCACAGAATTTTATTTAATATATAAATTAAGCCATCAGTTTTGAAAGCAATTCCTCTGAAACAGTCATAAGTTTTTAAGCACCCACCAAGCCATAAACGTGTGGTCTTCAACTCATTCCTCTGGTTTTGTCAGGATGTCTGCATTTGGCTAAAGCTGAGGAGCAGTGTCTGCATTTTCTAAGTGCTTGACATGCCCTTTGTTTATTTGGACCCCGTCTTCTTGGCAGATGGAGAGGCTGCCTCAACTATTTGGAGAATTTCAATCAAGGAAGTGCGTGTCTCCATGAGCTCTGGGAGCTAATGCAGCTTGATAGGGTGGCCCAACATTCTTTAGCATTTGTACGTCTCAAGTTAACGCCATCTTACAGACTACATCTACAGCTGAAATTTACAGGGCTCCTTCAGTGAGAAACACAAGCAATCATGCTGCATCCTGGTCAGGTCACCATGGCTACTGACTTGACTTCTATGACTGCAGCTTGTACTGATGTGCCTAGTAATGGATCAATGAGGAAGAAGACACTTTTTTTTTCATTCTAGTCTAAATCTGTACATGAAGAGGCACGGTGAGAGCCAATAGCTTTTCTGCAGGAAGAACATGTTTCATAGAACAACCGTGTTAAATATAAAGTGTTCTGTCCATTGGGCACTTTTGCCATCCCATCTAGACCAACATAAAGGTGAAGCAACCTCTGATGGCTGTTGCAACACATGGAGCTGATCCATGCAGTGCTAAGACAAGAGAAAACAATATTGCAAAGCACATGTTGGGTATTATAGTGCTGTGGTTCAAATTCAAAATTCATTTGTGTAATTTTGCACCATATACCTGTTTCAAATCAGTTAACATGTATTGCATGCTGTCCCCTAACTCGGAAAACATAAGTAGGCTAGAAGAAAAGGATGCCTGGAAAGTATTAATGCATTCAAGCTAGTTTCCCACACAGCAAGAAGTACATTCTCTCACTGATGATGGTAAGGTTATGTTTTTCTCTGCTCACCCACTTTTTCCAGAAGACTCCAATTATAAGTAAGAATACATTGGTATAATGTCAAGTAAAGATAACAATATTTACCAACATTTTTATTTCCTTTTTTTAGGTCAGTAAGAACAATATGATGGTGTCGGCTTTGTTCACAAAAGAATCAACAATAGGACTTATGTTTTTAAGGCACAGCAGCATGTTAATAATCTTTTATTTTTAATAATTATCTTATTTGCTGTAATCTTAGTAGCTTTGATGCATGTTAGTTTCATTGCTGACAACATCAGTGGAACCAAAATATTTGCTGTATGTGGGTTCTGTTTAGTTAAAGTGCAATGTATGGAGTCACAGTATATTTATTTCTAGTTTTAATATTGCAGTTTCAGGGCTAGCGCTGTGTATAAGCCTAATTTGCTACATGTTTATAGTATTCTTGTGGCAAAATATACACTCACAGAAAAATTATGATCTTTAACTGAATCCATGACTCATGCAGTATTCTCTTCCACCTGTCATTCTCCTCTTGCTGATGGAGTGCTCCTCCTATGAACGACAAAACTCCTGTTGATGATGCTGAGAACAAGAGAGAAGCTGCTTGGCTACATGGCAAACTTGGAGATAAGTGACTGATTTTTAGGGGCCTGACAAGAGAATTAACAAAGAAGAAAGTGAGCAGGCTTACACTGGCCTGCTCTGTAGATGCTTTACACATTGGTGATAAATGGGCGGGGGGATGCTGTGCAGGTAATAGTTTTACTCCTTTACAGATTGGTACTGCTATTCTCAGTGGACTACCTTAAAATAAAAGTGTGATGTACTGGGGACAAATAATGGTGCTGGTGAGCATGAAAATTACCTTATTGGTTCATAAAGTCATGAAGAGGGGAAATCCCACCTTAGTGAGAGAAAGAAGTTATTCCTTTGGAAATAGGTAAATCTGACCTGCTGTTTTCGGCGAGGTACGTGTTGCTGAATAGTTTCAGAGATTCCAGCCCAATGCCTTGGTTTTTAAGCACTGACTTTTTTTGCCTTTGCATAGTTATTCTGATGAAATTCTGTGACTAGTTTTCCATGAACTTTCAAATAATGAAGCATAACACTTTAGGTTTCCTTAAACACTATCATCCCAGCAGTCTTTGCCAGAAATCATGTAATTCTCAAAGGCTCACTCATCCCAAAGATGCTCAAGACCTTCCCAGGTCATGCTAAGCCAAATAGTGCACCACATTTACTAACCAACCAATCAGAGTTTTCTTTAGATAATTAGTTATTCACTATAGGCATATATGAGCAACACTTCCTTTGAAAATGGAACAGATTATAAAGTTAAGAGGTAGCTAAGGATTTTAGATCCCTTCTTCACTTCTGTTGTTGGTCTAATGCTGTATGGATTTACTCAGGCCACTTGAATGCATTTTAAAAGCTTCAATGTAATTTGTTTGACAGAAACAACGTCTGTTATTGTCGAAATTTGCTGAGATGCTAACCTCCTACATCTCTTCCTCACTTTTCCTCTAAAATCCAAATTGTTTATTTCAGTGCCTATGTAACAACATATTTTAATGACTGGTTTCAGATTTGCCACACTGAAAATATTGCCTTGCAGCTGGAGATGTTTTTCTACATTACATACTGATAAGGCAGCAGCAGGCCCAGGAAAATAATACTGAAGGAAATTTTTTTGATTTATCATATGAAGTTGAGAACTTCTTGCCTTGCTGTGGCAAAATCAGATTATCATTGCAGCTGTCCTTCCTGCTTATAGCTTCAAACTTTTCCCCTCTCAGACTGGACAGTAATTGCAACCTTCTCACTGAGACACTGCCAAGGAAAATCTTTCTAAATATTAAAACATAAAAGGGGTAGGATTGGAAAATTTCCTTTCAAGCACAAAACCAGACAGCTGTCTTTCAAGCCCATTTTACCTCTACAGTATGAGTTAAAAATAATTTTTCACATTTTACATGACTCAAAGCATGTCTGGAAAGAGTAAAAGGTGGCATTTCGGATTTCTGCCTGCACTCATTTACATAGTGGGAAAGAGCATCTTCAAAGCAAGCTCATGGTACTTTGGGGATCCAATCTTGTATAGGTTTTACTGCCTAGAAAGTAGACGAGAAGTCCTCAGGCTGCAGAAGAGCTAGCATGGGACTGTGAATTAAAGAATGTCCTTACAATGCTATTGCCAGTGTAATTTTAAGTTACATCACTTGAGCCCTGTTTACATGCTCGTGCTTTACCCAACGAACCTCTGCGAATCATAAGCAGCCTGTCTTCCACTGCTTAGCTTACCCCACCAGAGTGCAACTCACCAATTTTAGCAATGTATTTTTTTAATTTCGTTTTTAGCATCAGACTGAATGTGATCAAATCCCCTCCAGTTCCCAAATGCTCCTCTCACTGTTCGCTGTGTTTTCCTGCCAGAGACACAGCCCTGATGCACATTCTCAGGCTTGCTGATGAATCACCCGACACAGGAGGACGTGGGGACGGAGCCTGCCCTCTGGCCTGGGCCACTGAAAACCAATACTGGTTGCTATTTAGATAGGCAGCATAAATGCCAGTGTATTTGCAGCATTTTTAAGGATAGTTCAGGAATCTAGAAGTTGAAAAAAATATTTTCCTTCTCTGGGCTGATGCTGGATTTTCAGTGTTTACAAACAGCTGTTGCAACAGCCCCAAGCTCCAAAGAAATATGTGACACATCTGAGAATCTGACAGTCAAACCCAACATTTGTTCCAGTGCATCCCTTCTAAGGCTTGGCGTAACAGGAGATGTGGTCCTCCTGTTATTTGTCACCGTGGCAGCTGTGTGCATGGCAGTGGCAATAGCTATGCGGTTATTTGCCCTGCTAACTTACTGCAGCAAGTAGAAAGTGAGCCCACAGACATGGGAATTCAGACAGCCTTTGCCAAGAGCATGTAGAGAAGCCCACTGCAAAAATAATTATACAAGTAAAGGAATAAGTAAAAGGATTCAGGAGGGGTCCACATCGCAACTTGGGTATTAAAGGCAATAACACAGGGCTTGAAAACAAGGGCTTCAGCAGCCCTGTTTCTTGTTTTGAGGAAAACAGCAGCCCCACATTGCCTTGTAACCGACACCTCCACTTCATCATGGCTGTTCCTCCACCCACTTTCCTGCTCACTCTGAGATCCTGCAAAGAGAACAGGCATTTTGCAATCCCTGCTCGGGCTGAGGGCAAGTGCAAAGACCTCAGATCTCTTCCCCAGAGAAGTACAGCATGGTGTTAGGAGCAGAAGCAGCCACAGGAGCAGTACTATTTCTCTTCAAAATACTACACAAATGGTACAAAGTGCACGCAAAATAACATGGCCGCTGTGTCATTATGGTAAATCTTCAAAAAAACTGAGCTGTGTTCACTTGAGAGACAATTTTCAGCTCACAGAACATGTTAGGAGGGGAAGTGGCTGTACACAAAAAATACCAGCTTTCTCAGCTTCTTCCAGCAGCAGCTACTGGGGCAAACCTTGATGCTCTTGTACCATAAACCATTGTTCTTAAAGCATTCCACATTAATCAATAGTAATGTCCCCTGCAGGTAGTTTGATTTTTTTATTCTATTTTATATTTTGAACAGGGCTTTTACTATATGATCTTAAGGTTACATTCTTAATATAACATCAATGGTTTATGTTTGTCCTACCAATGAAACCCTATAGCATTTAAAACATGTGGAAAAAAAGATGCCTGAGATTTTTTACATAAGGAAGGTTTAGAGCAAATAGATGTCAGGACTTAGGGATATTTTCACTTTTATCCTGTTAAACTTTACAAGTTTTAGCTGTGCTTCTGAATTCTTCAGAGAAGATTTGAAATTCACAAGTTCATACAATTCACAGAGCATCTGTTGTGAAAAATAAAGAGATTGTAGCTTCCAATTTAAATAACTAAGATTTCCATTATTAAAAATAAAATCCTTGTTATTTAAAATAAAGCCCAGAATAGTCAGCATGAAAGCAGCATAGAACAATCTAACTTAGGAATTTCAGAATAAGCAGAGAATTGGTATGAATTGAAGGACTCTATGTAGTACACCAGAATTATCTCTGTGTATGTGTGCAACATGAAATTAGAAATTAAGCATCTATCTTCCATTGAAGCCTGCAGGAGTTGAGTTACATACCAAAGCCTGGATCCCTAAGGTATCCAAACACCTGTTAAAGTACCCTTTAAAGTTGTTAAATATCGATGCAAGCAAAACAACTAAATCCTTTTCCAGAGCTGTGCCTCAAAAACCTTTAGGGATTCTGAAACTCTTCCAATTGTAATATGTTTCAGAGGGTATCAGGAGAAACTCTTTAATAGACAGAGAGCACCAGGGGAGAAGAGGACAAAATGAGGGAGGTTGCAGGGGGGACGAAGCAGAGGTCCTGCTTTTGGCAAAGGAAACTTCTGAAGAGGAGACTAAGAAGCCTTAAGATGTGGGTGACAGTTGGTGACATGCGGATGTTTCAATTACATTTGAGGTTTGTTCAACCCTTTGTGCACTGAAAATGAAGAACAAATTTGCATGTATCAAATTCAGTGTGAATTTTGCACAGCCCTGTTCAATAATCTAAGTTTCCCAAAGCTTGCTTTTGTTAACAGCGTCTTGTTGAGCATCTTTCACAGAAAGATCTCAAAGCTTTATAAATGATGCTCTGTAAGGCTGGCTTCTCTTGACAGACTGCAAACAGGGACATAAAGTGGTGTATTTTTGATCTTGGCTTCTCCTAGATCACCCAGAGGGAAATGGTACAGTTGGAAGACAGCCCTTCCAGTGCCTCACAGCTACAAAATAACATACAAACACGGGCATCCTCTCAACAACCTATATTAGGTAGTGTATTCTCATTTACATATGCAGAAATAAGCCCGAAATAAACCCAAAATAAGATAACGGTCTTAGTAGAGGTCACACATCCTGTGGTGAATTCGTAAGCAGGAGGTGCCTGTTATTGCACGGTTCTTTGCCAGCCCGGCTATTCTGCCAGATTTCTTACAGGTATGGAGAATTAGGGTTTTATAAAGGCTTCATCCAGGGTATTTTTATTATTTCTTAAATACTCCTGTACACCAGCTTCAGTAGCCTTGTTAAGGAAGCTCATCGAGTCAAAATGAGGTGATGGTATGCTCAGGTCTGTCTCCTTAGCAAGGCAGGGACCACTGGTTTAACAGCACACAAGAAGTTTTAAGAGAGGTGTTTTAAAAGGACTGAAGAATGCACCGGTCTAAAAGGATGGGGGATGAGGAACTTGTGGTCGGCTCTAACTAAATGTGGCTCTAACTGCAGTCTGCCTTTTTTTAACAGAACCTTTTAAATCATGCAGGGGAAAAACAAAAAAAACAAAACAAAACAAACTAACCAACCAACCAAACAAACAAAAAAACCCCAAACCAAACAATCTCAAATTTTCTTATCATTTGAAGAAACAATACCTAAATAAAAGTGCCAGACTATATTTCTGGGTTTTGCACTTCTGCACTGTGTATAAAATGTTCTCTTTGGTGACCATGTAAGCTGCAAATGAGGTGAAGATTTTTGACCAGGATTTCAGAGATGTCTCTGTATCTCTTCCATACCTCTACCACAGCTTCCTATAGCCAACCTATAGGACTTTGGCTATTGGAAAACTTTGCCATAAACACAGGCCCCCGTGTCTCCATAATGTCTCACTAAGGCCAGGTGCACACAGCAGAGTCCATTTCAGTTCCTGGGTTGCTTTTTGGGCTTGAGAAGTATACATTAGATTCTCAGGGTATGGGCTTCTTTTCTTCATTATTGCTTCCTAAGTTGTCATGTTTATCATTTGACATCTTCTCCAAATTCTTTTTCTATCTAACAACTCTTCTACTCTCTCTTTTTTTTTTTTTTTACCCTGAATAAACAGGATGCTTGAAAGTGGAAAGGGGAGGTTAAGGGGGATGCAAACATTTGTGTGAAGAGAAAAACTTTCACAAAGGACTGAAAGACACTTTTGACCCACAAAAAACCCCTCACAGACTAATAGACTGCATGCCATGATCAAAATGTCACTATTTTTGAGGTGTCTGACTTATACCTGCCTTGCATAATGGCCACTCTGAAAAGGATTTTGGCAGTTAGTTGACCACTAAGTATGAAGCTGATTTTTTGTGTTGTTTTTATTTGGTTTAGATTGTGGTCAGGCTTTCAAACTTTTTCTTAAATTTTTTTGAAGGAGGGAGAAGGTGAAATAAGGGGGAAAACAGAGAGCGGGAGAGAAAAAAAATAACCTAAAGAGATGTGGGGAGATAGAAAGTTAGGACACTTCACACACAGACACCCCACAGAAGCTCACCAGAGAATTCAAAAATAGGATAGCAGAGAGGATTCATAAACAGCCCCTTGAAAATGTGTGCTCCCTTTTTCCTTAGGAAAACACGCCATCTCTCTGAGGAGCATCCCGAGCACAGAGAGCTGCAGATTTGTCATTACAAGGTGTGCTGGTGCGGTGGCTGTCTGCACGCTTGGCTCAGGCTCCGCTCAGCCCGGCTCCTCTCCCTGTTAGCTCAGCAATTTCCCCGTGGTCAGCCCGTCTTGCCATAATCACACACTGGCGCCACAAGTGCATTTCTTAACTGTATATTGTACCCTGTAATGAATGCATACGAAAATACACCAAACCACTCCAATTCTGGAGCAGCCATGACCTCAGGTTTGACAGCTCAACACCGTAATTGCTTTATATAGCCTACCTGATAAAAAGGATGCCAGCTGCAATGAATGGGGCATTTTCTCCCTATCTCCGTTAATTCTGTGGTACATGGAGTATGAACTATTTCTCTCCCATTCTGCTCTTTCCATGGCTTTAAGCTGGGAGGTTCTCTGGGTTAGCAGTTGTTACAGATGGTATATGTGAAACGCAGCTGGCCAGAGAAGACAAAAGTGCACAGAGGACAGACATTTCGAAAAGCACTTCTCTTAGGCAGAGAAGAGTTTCTATTTCTTCCGCAGTTACACACTTGTCCTTCCAGCCCATGGCATATCATGCATCCAACGAAGAGTGAGTTACATTAAATTATGTGAGGACTTAATCTCTGTCTTTGCTGTAACCTGGAAATAAAGGTACCCTGAGCTTTATTCACCCCCCATAAAAGCAAATTAAGGATGATTTTCCATTTCCTAAAGGCACAGATTTCACAAACTTCATGCAAACTCAGCAGGATTCTCCCCCTTTTTTTTTCACTTCTTTTGTGTTATTAAGTGTAACAAGCCACAACATTAGGGCCTGTATCGTATGTAGCAATTAAAAAAAACAACACAAAAGAAACACACAAAACACACCAAATCCAAGCAATAATGAATAGGAAGACTAAGATTAAATTCAGGCAGTTTTCTGCAGCTCTTTTGTCATGTTTTGCATGCAATATTCAGCATGAGGAAAATTTGTACCCAGTTTTCATAGTATGTATCTTTTTTCTTTCTTTTTTTCTTTCCCACAGTACGTGGTGGCAAAAGAGCCGTAATTCACAAGAGAAGCTTCCTAAAAGCACCTTAAATTTTGGTAATATTAGCAAAAGCAGCTGTTATTATAATCCTACACCAGCAGTAGTGATTTGTCATCATTAAAAAAAAAAAGAAGTTAGAGGGTCTCTACAAACCTGCATTTACGGTATATCTTGCATGATAATTTTATCTAGCTTTGATGGAATACTTACGATGCATTAATTCTTTTGCCTTTTCTCTGTTTTGAAGAACAAATTCATTTTCCAAGCTATTTGAGGGGCGTTGGAAGGGGCAATGAGAAGCATCGTTTCCCATCAGGTGGAGTACAGATTGCCTCTTTGGTTGACAATTGTGCAACCTTCGGTGAACTTTCTCCACTACAAAACGCACAGCTAATTTTTCTGTCACTTTTCTTTGGTGAGACCTGTGGGTTTGCTGTCAGCCTTTTACAGTTTAGGTGCATCACATGCAGTATTCTCTTCGTGTAAAATCTGTGCCATATACCTGAACTACATTAAGATTAGCAGGCAGGGGGGACCTGGCTCTTGCAATTTTTTAAGAAAGGTTCCTAGCGTAGGAATTCCTCTTGGTTTACAGTTGTATAAAGAAGACTGAGTTCAGGCAGGGGACCTTGGTTGCCTTAGCGTGACTCTGAAAGATAAAGAAATGTCTTCTGCTGGGGTGGCCCTGCCTTCGGTCTTACTGCAGCCTGTGAAGGATGTGCTTTCCAGGCACAACTCAGACAGTTGCCAGTCTTTCTGTAAGGGGTTTTGGGTGTCTGTGGCCATGGGGGACAGCTGAAGTTGTCCTGGGAGCAGCCTGGGTGGAGCAGGAGCAGGTGGTCCTTCTTTTTCATTTTAGCAGTGCAAAGGTGCAGCAGCTCAACTGAACTGGCTTTAGATCTTTGTACGTGGAGGCAGACAGTGGTAAAGAATCATTCTGGTCGCTTTGTTCATGCATTCAACCTGCTTAGGTCAGCAGAAGGGCTCTTTTGGTGAACATAACTTTAGGGCAGCCTCATGATGGAGGCAGTAACTCTGACACTTACCTTCTCTGACCAGCTCCTTTGTGCAAGATAAGTCATTCACAAATGGTTGGAGCACCTTTTCTTCCTTTCTGTCTTTCACTCTCTCTTTCACTCTCTCTTTCTTTTCTTTTTCTTTCTTTCTTTCCCTTCCTTCCTTCCTTCGTTCCTTCCTTTCCTTCTTCCATCCTTCCTTCCTTCCTTCCTTCCTTCCTTCCTTCCTTCCTTCCTTCCTTCCTTCCTTCCTTCCTTCCTTCCTTCCTTCCTTCCTTCCTTCCTTCCTTCCCTCCTTCCTTCCTTCCTTCCTTCCTTCCTTCCTTCCTTCCTTCCTTCCTTCCTTCCTTCCTTCCTTCCTTCCTTTCTTTCTTTCTTTCTTTCTTTCTTTCTTTCTTTCTTTCTTTCTTTCTTTCTTTTTTTCTTTCTTCTCTCTTTCTCTCTTCCTCTCTTTCTTTCTTTTCTTTTTCAGATCCTGAATTTAGGCAGCACAGCAGAGTGAATGTCATATCTGTGAAGTGATATTATTTCTCATATTTTCCCTAAACTTGAAAATTCTGGCATTGATTCCTTGCTCACTTCCCACTGTACTAAACTGGTACTTCTCAGATACTGACAGCCATGCACATAAGGTGAATGAAAATTGAGACAATTGTCAATCTATCCTGTAAAAGTGCTGGTGCTTCAAAGCTTTTTAGTTCAGACTCTATTCTGGTGCTGGTTAGAATTATTATTACACTCAATTAAATATTTTCCTGACTGGCTGCTTTCTCTTTGATTGCTTTCTATTTTTGAGGGGGGAAATAAAGTAAAAATAATTATAAAGTATATTTTAAAATGAACACAAGCAGCTTTATTTGCATGTGAAAAATTGTATACTCAGGGGAGAAATAGGCTGAGGTTTGCATTGACAATCTATTTTGGCACACACCATGCAAAATCACATGGAAGAAGTTTGTATCTGTAAAGAAAAATTTTATAGACATACCAAACTCAAGAAATTGAGTTAACTACCCACAGGAGAGATGCAGAACAAACTCAGTGAACACAGAGGTTAACAAGTGCTTTTGCAGGACACTGTGACTCCACAGCTGGAGGAACAAGAGAGACATGAGGATGCTGTTGAGGACAGCTTTTGAAATTCTGACTTTGGTCAACATTTCTAAAGTCGTGGGGTCTCATTCAGCAATCTGGAACAGCTACAGCACCTCTAAAAAGCCTGCAACATGCTATGCAGATGGATCTGCATGAAGTTAATGCTGAATTGAATTAATTTGCATAGCATTAGTTCTCACAGACTAGTAAGTGTTTTTCCATTCCTTTGTACATTGTAATTTCAGCCAGACACTTTTTTTTTTTTTTTTTTTTGCTTTTTAGTTGGAACTTTTCTATAACACAGCCGTGGCTCCATGTCTGACCATTGCTCTCTAATGAACATCGGTTTTCATCATTTCTATTGAGTCAGCACTCAGGATCAGAGTCCATGACAAAATCTGGACTTTTCTGTGCTCTTTCTACTTCCTTCATCACATATGATACACTGTGATTGCTTTACCCTTAATAGATGTTGCCCGCACCTTCAAGCTGATGTTCTTTTAGCAAGATACAGCTAGAGAGCTGTATGGATCTGCTCCAGTGGAGACAGAGGGAAGGGGAAGAAATGAGAAAAGAACAAGTGAAACTTTCAGAACAGCCAAGCAGTGAGTTACTTCCCCTCGTGCAAAACACAGGAAAAAGCCCATAGCTGGCAATGCTAACCCACCAAAAATTTAAAGTGGAAGAGTTTAAAGAGAGACCCAAGTCTCTGGACAGAACTGTCAGGGCGCTCCTCACATAAAGGATGGACATGGGATGGACAGCTAGGGCAAACAGATCTCACAAAAAGAAGCAGCCAGTGCTGAACGGAAACGTCAGGTGGACAGGGCTTGAGAACAGAGCTGCAGAGATGCATTGAGGAGACAAAGGTGTCAGAATTACAGAGAGAAAGACACCTCCTCAGTAGCACAGGCAGAGGGAGAAAGCTGCTCTAAAGTAGTGGGAAATATTTGAAAAACAATTTGCAAAGGAGCAGATGCTATTTTTCTAAAACAATGTCTTTAATATTTTCAGCAATCCTTCTGAAAGTCTCTGACTTTGCTGATATACAAGAAATAGTTGTTTTTATTGTGTGCAGCCATCATGTTTGTTAGTAGGAGTAAGAAGCACTGAGTAAATACACTGAGGTGTGCTACTAGCTGTGAGATAAAGATGACTTAACTGACCAGAAGGACCTTGACAGGACACCAAAAACCTGATATTCATTGGCAAAGCTAGACCAACGTGTACAGGATCATCCGGGTGAGTGAGGATGAGCATTTGAGGAGAAAGCCACGCTCCTTCCTCTCTTTCTGAGGAGCTGCCATAGCTACAGTCAAGGCTGTGCCATTTTATGTGTAGTTGCAAGACAGGTCAGTGAGAAAGCCTGGTCTGTCACCAGAGCTGCAGAGAACATCTGACATGTGTGGTGATGTAGGAGATGGTGATCCATCTTTTCAAGAAAGGCAGTCATTTGAACCTCATGCAAACCCCTCAACAAAGACCTGAATTAGAAGATGTGGGAAATAGGGGAGATAAAGTCATACAAGAAAAAGAAAGAAAGAAAGAGGTTATGTCTAGTACCAAAGGGAAGAAAAAGACTAAACCTTAAACTAAGAAGGGGGAAAAGGCCAGATCTACATTCACAAGGAAGAAAAAGAAGAAGGTTTGAGCACAAAATCAAAAAGAAGGAGAAGGACAAGCTGAAAGCCAAAGGGGGAGAGAGCAAAAATAAAGCCAGAGAGAAAAAAGAAGTGCAGTGTGTTAACAGACAGCCTGCTGAATAGGAGGCAGGATAATTCTCTCAAAAGTTAAAAATTTTATCTCCTCGTGTTTTCAACATACCCAAGCATTTCTGTAGTTAAAAATGGGAACTGGGCTAGAACACACAGAGCATGTTATAATCTGCTTATCTCAGTACACTTGAAAGCAAAGCAGCCGCTTGTATCACTTCCATGACATTACTAATACTGTATCTTCTGTGTCTACAAGCAAATCTTGGCATGGGCTGGGTCTGGCTTGCAGCACGGACACAAGAGGAGGAAAACCTATGAGGGCTGCAGACACTCTAAAGTGTGATAAGTTATGTTTCTAGAAACCTGGATTTTGTTGGACCAGTGGCAATGTGTTTAGGGTAAACCAATAATTTGTCATAGTGGGAAAAATAAAATATTATACAAGACAATGACCACTCAAATATTTACTAGTGAAACAAGTAACAAAGGTGGAGATGTAGATAGATCTAAAGATAAAAAGAGAACTGACAATTTTAATTGACTAACATAAAATTAAATAAGTAAACATTCTATCGAAGAAGTCTAAATTCATCTGTTACAAAACCAGGAATATGTGAGTACTGCACACACCACTTATGAGGAGTCTATTTATACCTAAGAAGAGAATACAATAAAGTTCCTAGATGCATACTTTATCCTGGCAGAAAATAGAAGGACACATAACTTCTCTGGATGTGTCCTTAGAAGATGATTTTGGAAAAGGTTTGGTGAAGGTACGTTAAATATCATTTGTTGTTTTATTTGCTGCTCTGCCACTGAGCACAGTGGACAGACTGCAGCATTAGAGAGCAGCGTACAGTAGGCTTCACAAGAAATGTGCCTTTATCTTGAAAGTAGCAGATTTATTGATTTTAATAAGTAGAAAATATCTACCCGGACATTAGAAAAACACAGACTCAACACAGACTGAGAAAAAGCTGATAATTTTATTAAACTGACTGAGTTTTGTTACATTTGTTTGGGAAATTTCCAATAACACAGAGTGCCAAAAAGCCTGCTTGTGAGTCGACAAAAATCTTGCAGAACTAAACAAGATAAATATTATCCAATTTTTCTCAGACTCAAATTGTAGTGCCTTGCATACGAGAAAGGACAGATTTCTGCAATCTTGCCTGGGCAATGTAACACTGACCTTTGTAGCCAGCTCTGCTATTACTGACTGAGGTCAGTACAAGAGACATTCTGCCTGAATGCCTGCAGAACACAGCCCATCTATTGAGACAGGAAAAATGCCGTAAGGTTGTCCCCCAGGAGCAACGGCCAGGGCTGCAATGTCTTGTTTCCTTCAGGGTTCTAGGTCTGTGCCTAAAAGCAGCTTTAATGGGATTATCACTTTATAAAGCACTGCAGGGATGGATAATGAGTATTTCTGCTCACATTTCCAGTAAGTAATAAGAGTCTAACAAGGTTTATGGAGCTAGTGCAAGTGGAATTTTAGAAGCTTTTGCTTTAGTGCATGACCAGATGGTGGTGAGAAGAAGAGTGGTCGGGCTTCCGTGGTGGAATTTGTGACTGACTGGGTGATGAAATAAAAGCATTTGGGAAAGAAGAGTGGGAAGGCACTGGACTGCAATAGCTCAAAACCGGAGGAGTAAGTTTGGGGTAGAGGCAGAAAAGTCTGCACTACTACTGCAAACTTCAGGAAACTGCTACATGTAGGAGCTCTGTTTCACTGGTGGCAGAACTAGAAAGTATTTACTGCAGAAGGCACAGCTCTGAATTGTGGGAAGTGAGAGAGGCATAAGGACAAATGGAGAAAAAGAGAAAAACAAAGCATCAAGAGGCTCATCATTAAATAAGCATCCTTCCTCCAACCTACTGAGGTGAAATTCATATGAATAAAAAAAATGATCATGCCATTAAGTCAGTACCACGTCTACATATATCCAAAGGGATTGAGCGCAGTGTGTATAAAGTGCCTAAACTCTTCCAGTGCCTTATTGATGATCATTTAATATTTTGATTATCATGCTTTTTATGGAGCTTACATGAATTCACATGTATGCATGTTTGATTAAGTGTAAAGTAAGATCCCCCAGAGATACAGAGAAATCTCTGAGAACTGACCCAATGGCTCACTAGGTCTATTTCAAACCCCAAGGCTGATACTGTGGCCACAGAAATAAGAGAAAGTGCACACACATAAGGGTACACTTGCACGTTCCATTGCACTGGGACATTTAGGTCAGCATGAGTGAGGTCTTCACACCGAGGACACTTAACTTCTGAATATTTGCTCCAGGACTTTTCAGAGATGTGAAAGCATAGTGCAAATGGAAGGAGGTTTAAATCCAAGACTTTCAAAGTAAAGGGTGACTCTAATCTTAACTCCTGGCTTTGGTAGAGGGAGGAGGCCAGATGGTGTGATTAAAGGGCCCCTAGCATCAAGGTCAACCATAATTGCCATCATTTTACATTTCTTGAGCTATTTCAGTTTGTGTCATAATGTTAACGTTATTTAAAGTACACTCGTTCATTTGCTTGTTTGTTTTAGAAAAGAGATGATATTGCAAATTTAAGACATATATCCAAATACCTTCAGTATTTAAAGGACTCCAGACCTGCAGCTCTGAGCCAGCCACTGAAGAGGCAGGGACAGCAAGGAAGGCAAACTTTGAACCAAGTCTTTGCTCTGGCTTTATACCTCCTCTTTTCCTGTTTCTCTCACAGGAGTGTGAGGAGTATATAAGGTTTCTCTTTATTTCTTTTTGAATCAGCTGAGTGAAACAACACAAACACTTAAATGACAACTAGTTGTTTTGCAGGGCTTGCTCTTTCTTGCTTTTGTATTTTAATGCATGTTAAAATGTAGAGCAATTACTGTAAGCCTTGACATAAGCAATAGGCACGTGCACCTCAATTTGAATATCTCACTGCACTTGTTATGGAAAAGAGGTTTAACATCTTTTATTTACAGGTACTGATAGCTTTTTTTTTCATGGTGTTGAGATCACTGAGCAATGCTCAGCATCCTTTGTAGAAGTGATCACACCTGTGACTGCGGTCCTGCTTTTAGCTGATGGAGGGGAGTGGGACAAGTTGTTGCTGGCTGCAATCTGCTAGTCCTACTCAGGCCAGGAAGCAGGCAGAAAGTGGAAATGGTGGTCTTCTCAGCAGAGAAAGGGAAGTCTCACCGGAAGACAATAACAGAAAGGAAGTGCGTATGGAAACATCCCATCACCCACATTGAACTGCAGCAAAATCTCATGCAGCTGAAGGAGGTTTATGGGATCTTCGAAGCATAGCCACCCACAACTGTCATCAGACCAATCTGTGGTGTAGTTTTAATAGCACTTTGGGGGTTTTCCCCCCCTTGTTGATTGGCAGGCATAAGCTCTAACATTCAGGTACGTGTATGTGTGTATATATATGAACATAAAGATGGGGAAAGGACATGCACATTTTTATTCTTTTATCCTATTCATTTTGTAAAATAAGATGAGCAATATGAATTTTATTCACTTGAAAACTTAATGAAAGAGCATCCCAAAGATATCCCACAAGTGAGATTTCAAACATGGTCAAACATTTAAGAGCAATTGAGTCACAGTCAGGGTTTGGCTGGTACAGAAGTTGTGGTCTTGCTCTCTTGAGCCTGATTGCCTAACTTAAGCTGGCATCAGCAGAAATACAGGGAAGTTCAGGGGAGGTTTCACTTTTACAGTGCAGAGTTAAATCCTCATTTGTTCTTGTTTCTTTCTGCAGTTTTTATTTGAAAGCTGATCCCTAGATGGGTGGGTATAGGGCTCACAAGTTGGACTTCTATAGCTGGATGAAATGTTTTCAGCTAAATTTATAGCTTCCCTGCTTTAAGTTTCATCTAAAGAATACTACTCAGATGCTTTTTTCAGATAACCACCTTTGATAAATCTGAGTGTTTCTAACACAAAGCATGAGCTGTTGGCATTCCTTTGAAAAATTTGCATTTTATTTAATATGTTTTGCCCCCTTCCTGTATGATTTTCTGGTCTATTTGCATTCAGTGCAACTTTATTTACATAAGATCCAGCTAAAAATGGCTTTTTAAGTCATTCTACTGTTCCTGTTCAGTGGAATGAGCATGTAAGTGAACAACTGAAGTGCTTAAATCCAACAGGTATGCACCTTAAGTGGCTTGTTAAAAGAGACGTGGCCTCAAAAGCACAGTCGTAAAGAAGAAACACAGCATGTTTCCATCCATCCAGAGACCAGGAAAGCTGCCATCCAACAGGGATGCCTAACATATGACAGCAACAGCTAACACTAACACAAGCCACCCTCTTCTCTCCATCCTTTCCAAGTCCCTCTGTCTGCCACTGCACATGCCCAGACGCAACCCAGGTCCTCCATACAGGGCATGTTGGATCCAAAATCTTGATCTGTTCAATGTGGCATACTGTGCTACACAGTTTAGTCAAGAAGGGGAGGCCATTGCAGCCATCTATTAGGAGGGGGAAATGCATAATGTGGGAGAGGATAGCAATGGGGCCAGGATCATGCATTAGAGATGCACGTAGAAATATGCAGTTCCTTTGGATTTCACAAATTATATCTGAAGTCCTTCTGGTATGATGCAGTCCAATCTACTCACTGGACTGCAAGGGCTGAAAGACACCAGCAAAAAGGGCTTTTTTTCATTTATTTAGGGTCATGTCAGTAACAGACCAAAAGCATCCAAAACTCCCAACAAGCCAGGTCACTCTAATTATCTTCAGACAGAATACGAGTAAACCAAAGGGGATGCAGCATTCAAGCTGAGCCTCCATTCTCTAACGTGGCCATATCCTCTCACCCCACAACCAGACCTCATTCACAGCTATGCATGTGCTCCTGTCCCTCTCCCCTGATACGGGCTTTTTTCTCCTCCTTTAGCCCACACATGCCTGTGCCAGGCTATCCACCATCAGTGGATCTGATGTTGCGAGCAGAAGGTTGATAATTTGAAGTGGAGGGGTGAAGGGAAAAAAATCTGAAAAACCCCTAACCCCCTCCCCCCTAAAAAAAAAAAAAAAAAAAAAAAAAGAGAGAGAGAGAAAAAAAAGGTCTCCCAATTGCTTACAATTTTCAGTTTGCCAGGCAATAAACAGAACCTCAGAGCTGCCAGCTCCTTCAGAATTACCATTTTTATCCGCGCTGCTCCACCAAGCAGCTCGGAGTGGTACCCGCAGTACCCTGACACAAAACCACAGGAGGGTGTGGTTCCTGCTTCTGCTGGGTGCAGAACAGGGAAGCTATTTATTTCGGGTGCATCTCTGTTCAGTGAGTCATGTTTCGACTGGAAAATTGGCCACAGCTTTCTTGCAGATCTTTGTTGCCAGCAAAGCTGGCATGTTACCCAGTTCCTCCCAGCTCCTTTTTCTCCCCCCACAGCCCCCTTCCCCAGCTTGGGCTGCCTTTACATTGTTAAAGCCCTTGTTTAATAATAGTCATTGTTCCATGTTAACCTTGAGAGTCAGGGAGAAAAGGACAGTGAAGGGCGTAGCTGTGTGCTATAATGAGCATTTGGTGCTATAGCAGGTGGGAAAGGCTTTGGGGATCTGGGCAGATTAGAAAGAGAGGGGGCTCTAGCAGATGTTGAAGCAGGATGATGTATTGCTGTTCACTCTGGGATTCAGACAATACCAGCACAAAAGTAGAACAGGGAAACGGGGAAAAAAATTGATCCCTTCTGATACAAACTGGGCTAGAAACCAGACATGCTTGAAAGTGAGCATTTAAAAATGACAAATATGATTCTAGACCCAGCACCTTCTCCTCTCTGTGACTGCCAGATTTTGCTTTTAAAACACCACCCGAGGTCTGATTTATTTTACATTAACTTAAGCCTTGAAGCGTTGCATACAACTTCTCTTTCCTTTCCCTACTCCCAGGCAGAAACTGGGAAAGAATGCACCCAAACTTCGTCCTCTGCAGCACACACCTCAGAGTCAGCCTAAGCAGGACACATAGAGCAGCTGTAAATAAGGTCTCATCTACACACCAAAGGTCAATGGCACTTAGGAATACAAATTGGTTTCTTCAGCTTTTATTGCAACACTTTCAAAATCTTTTAATGGTGCAATTCTAGTCTTGCTATCCTATATAGCATAACCAACCTCAAAAGTAAATAGTAGATAGTAACAGCCTATTAGCTAAATATCTATTAAAAAAAAAAAAAAAAAAAAAAGTATGCTAAGAGGACTAAAAAAACAGGTCTTAAATAACGAAACTTTGTCCTATGGAGGACTAACACCTCAAGAGGCAGTAGTTCATCTGCTGTAATAAATAATCTACAGAAGATGAAAGGAAGTCAGGCTTGGCTTTGACCTTGATATTCTGGAATAGAAATCAAAATGAGATACTGGATGCATAACACATTGAAAAGTGAAGATTTTTAAGGCAGGTACCTAAATATGGATATAGAACCTTAGTTTTGGAGTCCCACTAGAGTTAAAAATCTAGGCCTAATTTCTGTTTCTATTTGCAAAAATGTTAAGAAACTCACATCTTTCTGAAGTTTATTAGATAATTAAAATTGTTCTCTGTGAAATAATTTCTGATCAGCAGATCATCCACTTTTGCATTCTTTACATGTGGTTAATATACAAAATGTGGGTTACCCAGTCTTGAGTGGCAAGGCTCTGTGCACTGACGAATGAATGCATCTGAAGTTGTTGCTGTAAAGGAGTTTACCTTCAGACTGTCCCACAGACAGGACAATGATTGCTGAGAAACAACTCAGTCCAATGCTTTCCAACATCCTGGAAAATCCTTCATCACTTCCTTTTTTCTGACTCTAGAAGATTGTCAAAACTCCAGCAATAACCTTCTCCATCAGAAGAAACACAGTAAAAGTCCCATAGGATGTTATTATATCTGTTATCCTTAACGAGTTCATCTATCAAGGGAGGGGGAAATATTCTGATTCTTACAGGCATCAGCTTTAACATTTAGATGGCCAAAACCTGGCACATAACAGTGCTACATGGAAAAGAAAGGGAAGTGGAACCAGTTGGTAATAGTTTGTAGCAATCTCAGTCATCTGTAAATCTAACTTTGAGCTTGAGTTAGCAAGGGCTTTTCTGATAACCACCAGCCAAAGCCTTCCTCCTCCAGCAGAAGCTGTCTGCTATCTTCTTCAGTAGTGGCTGGCCAGCAGATGTGCTTCTTGCTCCTGCCCCTGAGCGTCAGCAGGTGATGGCAGGGAATGCCTTGTGTTCCTGTATTCCTCTCACCTGGGGACAAAGGGATGTGCTGTCTCTCTCCAGTGGGAGCAGGGGATGAAGATGCAAATGAAGCTTTCTCCCTCATTACATATCTACACTTAACCAAATTATCTTTTGTGAATTTACCTGGAAACAGCAATCTCTTGCCTCAATTAGTGGATTCCAATTGAAGTGACAAACCCCCCGAACAGTTCAGAGAAGCTCATCTCTTCATCACATTTACATTGAGTGCCCTGTATACCTCCCCACAACAGTAAGTGCCAGTGCAGGAAAACATCAGCTCTCTTCCAGCCATTCCTCCGCTTTATGGCGCAGATACCACATATATCCACCTGTGTTCTCACATTTTATATGAGTAGTTTTTTGCTTATGGCTGGATAAAATTACTTAGAATAAGTTAAATTAATAATGTTTAACAATGCTTTACATGTCAGTCACTCTTTTTATGAGCAATTGCATTACATGATGAGTAACACCAAAAGGCACAGTCTCCAGAAGATTCTGGCTGTATTTTTGCCCATTGTCTAAACAGACAAGCTCCAAAATGACAAATAGGATACATACTTGACACTGAGAAATAGCCAAGCACTCATTGCAACTGTTAATTTGTGTCTTCTTCCAGTACCTAGAGGCCTCAGCTTTGGACTGCAAGTTTTGCTAGTACATAGCATTGCATCAAAATGAGAAAGATCAGGTGCAAATGATCACCTCATCTTGTTCTAGCCAATGGCAATTATGTGACTCCAAGAATTTCAGTGCATTTTGGTTTAGGTGCTAAACCAGAAATCTATCATCTTTTGTTATCCTACATCTACTGACTATCAGCTCCAACAGAGGTGGCTGAGGTCAAGTGCCTCCTTCATTCCAGACCAGATCACCCTCATTACTGGGCTCTAGCAGATAGGAAGGAACACACAGAGATAATGAAATGGGGTGAAATGGGTGAGGAAATAAAACTGGGAAATTTGAAACAAAATGGCAAGAAGAGAATTATGGACTCCATTGCCACATCAACTGCATGTTGCATGCACATCTCTTTCTGGAGTCAGTAGTCCTTGAGCATCTGAAGAAGTCACCGTTTAAGAAAATGAAAGGAAAAAGGGAAGAGGTGACTAATGATTATTGCAAATTGAATCTATGGGCACAACTGAAATTAAAATAATGCTTGAAATATGGTTTGATTTATATTAGGCAGGATAAGCTTTGAGCAAAGTAAAGAAAAGTATCTCTGAAATGAAAGGGAAATCTGTTTTACAGAGAAAAAAAAAAAAAAGAAAGAAAAAAAAAAACCAACCCAACCAACACACAAAACAATCTAGAAGTGCTGACTGGGAATAACAACAAAAGCCAGATGGCATAAAATGGCATCTTTAGGGATTATGTGGCATAAGGAGCTGTGCACAAAAGCATGCTCTGAGTCCTTAAAAATCTATCACCACTTACTGGGCATGCTCAGTGTCCTTAGATAGCCACATTAACTTACTTAATGTGCTCTGTCCTTAAAAGCTGGACAATCATCTCTGTCATTTAAGCTCTCTGCCCTTAGTTATCCTCAGCAGTTCATCAAGCTTCCTCTGCTGTACTGTTACTGTTATATATTCTCAGCAATCCAGTTATTCCGCATTATCAGAAACTTAAAAGAGGATCCTTTATCATAGTTAACAACACAAATCACCTGTCTATAGGCATAAGACCCCTACTGCTATCTTGTCCGTTTATTGGGAATGATAATGAAACTTTAAGGAGCTCCCTTAAATTTCTTCTAAACAGATCTCAACATCACTGAAATGTTTTCTCATCATATGAATATAAAGGGGCAGGAAACTTATTTTCATCTGTACACCCAAAATTATGCTCTACTGGATGTGAGTGAGAGATTAAGTCATCAGTGAAATATCCATTTAAACAACCCATTAGCTTAATACCATAACCAGTATTGAACTTCACATTTGTCAGGACTGAAGTTCTCCATGCATTTAATTCCAAGAAGACCCAGCCTACTTCTTTTCATCTTTCCACCAACAAGGAACTACTTTAACTGCTATCAAAAACAAGCCCAGTATCATTTGCATAACAACTGTAAAAAGTTCCATCAGTAGTTCAGACATCTAGACACCATATTCCATTTGCTTATGGAGATTTACAAAAATCTTCTTAATAGCAAAGAAGATTTCTCTCCTCAGGACATCAGCTTCTAAACTCAGCCTTTTCTCCTTTCTTCAGTGGAGGATTTATGCATATAAAAAGAAATAAATGAATCAGCTTTTTCTAGTTACGCAAGAACCCAATGCTTATTTGGATCAAATCTGTAATAGAAGTGTTGTCCTGTAGCAAACTTCTGCAACAAGTGTTGCATTTGCAGACCTTTTCTTTAAACATAAACAATATCTTACCATAATAATATGTTCTATAATACTTTTTTCAGGGTTCAGCCTTTTATTTCTCACTTAGGAACACAAGATAGGAAAATATAATGATCTGGTTCAATATGCAACATTCTTCCATCCGATTTTGTATCTAAGTGGACTCCAAATCACAACATTCAGGAATGGAGCAAAGGTTCCCAAATCACTGGAACTCTAGACATATTGATGAATCGACCTTTAATTAAAAGTTAAACTGTGTTGGTTTTAGTTTGAAAAGCTTGCATCGCTGTGAAACCTTACATTACATTTTTTTTCCTTAAATAGTGTGTGAATTTGTTACTCATGAAATGTGCCAGATTGACAGTCCTCAACCCTCCTGTATCCACAGAGTGAGTGGAACAGTAGCATAATCTCCTGAATGTTTTCTGGCATTGACGGGAATAATTTCATTTGGCTTCTCATTTCAATAGAAATAGAGTCAGTCTTCAGAGCAGGAAATGAACTTTCACAAGATAAATTCTCCCAAAATATTGCTGAAAGATATTGTTATAGTGACTGTGAGACAGGTACTAAAAGTATCTGGGTGAGAAGGAAGGGAAAAATACGCACACAAATTCTCTGTATATATCTGAAAGGTGTAAAATCACTACATATCTGTTTGAAATTTCCAGTGTGACTTTTATCCCAGTGAGAGAATGCCTGACTGGTGTAGAAATGATATATCCCATTTCTACTCCCCTCCCATGGATCTTGGCATGCAGGGTGCATAATGAATAACAAAAACCATAGCTATTCTCCACTGTCATCTGTAAGCGGAAGATGACCCTGTAAAGCAATGTTTTGTTCCACTTGCAAACAGCCCAGAACTCCTCTGTATCGCCTTAGAGTGCCAAACAATTGACCTGGAAACCACCTCTGCTGGAAAATTAGCTGTGATTAGGTCCCTTGTACCTCCTTCTTGAGAATCAGGAGCAACTGAAACATGAAAAATATTTATATGGGGATTTATGAAATCAGAGCTGTCCTGATTAAGTTAAACTGTAAGGGACTAGGGAAATAGCAAGTCAGTTAAGAGAAACGAAGCTGAACATAGGCAAAATGTAGTGCTGAGTATTGCCTTTGTATCAGAGACCATGCCTGACACTGCAGATTTAGCAACAGCCACACTACGCCACTATACTAGGAGTCCTTGACCACAAGGCTGCCCATTGTACCATTTTGTGGGCAAAATGTTCAAGTGAATATCCATGAGAACCCCATTACCAGGGAGAAATGATTTTAGTGCAAGCTAACGAAAACCACATTACAGGAGCAAATTATTTTACTGCAAGCCTATGAAAACCCCATTAGAATGGTCAATCTCATTTCAAGTCCATAGAGACCACGTTAATAAAGCCATTATCAAAGTAAAACAATTTCAAATGAACTCTATGGGGATTCAGTTTTAAGTGGCCACAAGATTTCTATGCATGTTGGAAAGGGACCCCTGAATGCTATTACAGTGTACCATCAAATATATGATCAAAGTTATGGGGGGCTAGTTGCATGATTACAAAAAAATGGGTACAGTCTTTTCAAAAATCTACTACTTTGACTAGTAATTTGCTATTCATTACTATTCCTGTTCTATTTATTGCTTCCTTTCCAATGTGTGGCATGTGTTCATTAGAAAGCAATACATGCAAAATGAATCCTAAAACATTTCAAGAAATCATTATGACAACCCAGAAGGCAGTAACTTCATTCAGCCACTTGTAGCAAGCACATGTAAAATATTTTGGGAAGGAAAAAGCTCCAATAAGTCCTCCTCACTTTGCCTCTCCTCATGGACCACATGCTGAGAAGAGCACAGGACTTGTGTCTGAATTAATCTGCAAAGTAGACTACGCATAGAAGGAGGAAAATGGAGAGCCTGCATGTCACTTCTTGAAATTGGGAAGACTGTACTCATAGCAAACAAGCTGTTGTGATATTCATCAGTTATACATGCACATGTGTGCCCACACTTACACACATGTATAAGAAGTGACCTTAAGTGATGCTTTCAGCTTTCTCCTTTTATTTTTTACCCCAACATCCTTTGTTGGGGAAAAACTCTGCTGCAGAAAAATAATCTTTTGCCATCAAAAGCTTAAGAAGAAAACATTTCTTTTTTTAAATATGGTCCCAGGCACTCATCTTTGACGGATCTGTCCAGATGTTAGCAGGTCCTTTTCACTTTGTAGGGTGACCAGACCTGAAGCTTAGGATGCAACATGCTCATTCTCTTTCAGCTTCAGTGAATCTCTAATGCTCATCTGCAAAGGAAAGGATCTTTGGCAGAGTAGACTCGAGTCTGCTTTCACCAGAATAAGCTATATTTTGTTGGTTAAGAATGTCCCTAGAAATGTGAATTTGAATTTACTCTAGTGGAAATTATTGTTAAATGTGTCTCCCTAGAAGTAAGGCAAATATGTGACTCTGCGGATGCCAGTCCGGTGCCTGTATTCTGAGTGTGTTCTGACATAAGAGGTTGTGCCAGAAGAAACAGAACAAATGCCTTGCTTACCCTGAGTCATATATCCTAGGCTACCTCTTGAGATGCCTTCTAACCTTACATTTCCATGAGTCTACTATCAGGCTTAGTAGGTATCAGCTTAGCACCTCAGCTCTACCTACTGAAGTTGAACCTTTTGCGTGCAAAATACAAGAACAAAAATTAGCCTTGAGAATAATTATGGCTTAAAGTGTAGACACCTTTACCTATAGATGCATTTAAAGCATTTATAGATTTTGCTAGTAGGGTGAAAGATTTTGCTTTGTAACTTTAGAAACTAATTCCAAGCTGACTTCAGTTGCCAAAATCCTTTTGTAGATCTAGCTGTAGGTCTCTGCACCTGCTATGCAGAGAAATACTTTAAAATCAGTGACTAATTTCAATGTGCATCTTTAAATATCCTGTTAGAGAATGACAACTTTATAAGATGGCAATAACAGTAAAAGTAGTAGCATCTCCTCTGACACAGAAAACAGAATGTTCAGGTACTTGTTGAGCTTTGAGACCATCATGAACTAGTAAAGTGCTAACCATTGAAATGCTTTTTTTTCTATTCAGATGAGAAAACAAATCATGACCCCAAATGCCTCTTCAGTCGTCAAGATCTTTAAAAAGTTGCAATATGAAATATTTTAATAATATTATCAGTTCCAAAATATTGCATTCTTAAGTTGTAGCTGTGGGTCTTTCAGCAGTTCATTAAGTTTGATTAGGAAGTGAAAAAAAAAAAAAAGAACAAAAGGATACCTTGATATTTCTGAGTGTCATATATTGATAACCACCACAAGAAAAAAAATAGGACTGGGTAGAGTATAACATAAAAATAATCCATGTTTCCAATCCCACTTCAAAGTTCCACAGAACACCAAAACTGCCAGATTTGGTGAAACTCATTAAACTGTGCTTGTTCTTAGAAATATATAAATCTTTAAATTAGTTCTAAACTTCACCTATTCTACATTATGACTTGTGGATATTAGGAAAGGGATATGCAGTGAAAATTTTAGAAATATTTCATGTTACTGTGAGCCAAGTCTGTGGACTAAATATATTTTTCTCAGCTACATGTACTGCAATGATTGGAGTGCTCCATAGTAATTCAAATGAATGCATCACATGGTGGTTGCAAAGACTCACAAGGGTGCTGTCTTCCAGTAGTGGACAACATGTGACTCATTAGAACAAAGTACACTTCTGGCTGTGGCCAGATTTAAGTCACAACTGTTGATTTGTCCACCCTCAGTGATATTTTAGTGCAGTTTTTATCTTCATCTCTAACAGTGCTGCTAAATAGGTCTGATTCTCTGAAAAAAAAAAAAAAAGTATTTTTTAAATCAGCATTTTCCTGCTGATTTTGCCAGCTGTTTCAATAATCCCCTCAAACTTACTAACTGGTGGGTCTCAATGTCATCCACTGCAGAGATGTTCTGAGTTTAAATTCTGCTGATTTCAAATACAAAAAATTTTTTAATATATACATAATTTTCTATCAAGCATAGGGTAGTTTTAGTGGCTTTGTTTAATATTTCCCAAGAAATCTCAAATCAAGTACACACTGCACACATACTTAGGCAAATTCAAATAGCTCTGCCAGAGAAGGAGTACCTCTGCTTGCATTTCTTCTTTTTCTGTTACTGTGTTTACTACTAATCAACTAAAACAATAATTTTGACATTATTTCATTTAAAAGTAACATTAGGGTCTTGAGTTTAAACATGTATTTTTAATAGCTTCTTTACTGCACTACATCAAGGAGAAGTGAGGATTTCAGATGCACGCATAAAACCGTAATCCCAGCAAAACTGAAACTGCTAAAAGACAAGTTGATTTCTCAAAATTCATTTTTAATAGACGAAAAAAGAAATTAGCACAACCCGCAGCCTTATTCAGACTCCAGGTTTATCACAGGACTGAGTTTTCATCCTTTTGTCATCTTCATGAAAGTCTTAACCTTAATTGAGCATGCACATTTTCATTACTTCTAATTGCCGAAAGAAATGAGAAATCAAGGCTGGTAGCAGTAAGAACACAGCTATAATAAGTGCAGTAAGACAAGAATACTTGTGGGTTTATATTTAGAACCAGTTACTTCTACCCACAGAAAATTTACAACTGTTGATTTGTTGCAGAAATAAATTCCTTCAAACCAAAGTTGACTCACTATGTGTTTCTACAAATTTTATTTATTTTTTAAAGAAAAGGTTTTTGCTAATACAATGAAAAACCATGGATTTGCTTTTCAGAACCTTTCTCTTATAATCTTGAGTGCACATATTTCATTGTACTAAAAGAAAGCAGCCATGCTGATGGGTGTCAGTGCTGAAAATTTCTGTAATGGATTTTGTCTTTTATTGTTTGTCATTGATATGCTAAGATGACTCAACAGCTTCATGGTAGTAAACAAAAGTTACAGTAGCTACTGCAACTTAAAAAATATCAAAATGCTAGAACTTCACTCTGAAAACACTTCTGGCTGAAAAAGAGAGATCCTTGATCTAAAGCATCAAGCTGTTGCATTCTCAAGATCATTAGTAGAAGAAACAGGCACACTAACCCAGAAGTGCAGAATTAGTCTTGAAACAGTAGTCCCTGGAGAACATTTCACTGAAATACTGAGAGGATCCTGAAGCACTGCTTCAGGAAGTGAAGACAAATAAAGAGCTGGTCTGTAACTTGATGTTTTCAAGCTGGAGATGCACTGAGGTGACACACAGATTAATCTGGGCTAAAAGCAGTCCTTAGGACACTTTGAAGACAGGAGTCAGCCTTGCAGATTGCAAGACTGTAAAGATTGCCTTAAGCTTGGCTGGAGAAGCCTCTAGAAGGCTTAGGATGCTGCACACCTGAACTTACCTGCTGGGTTGATACAATGGGTTAATAGACTCAATAGACTGTGCGATAGACAGAAAATAGGTGGAAGTGAAGCAAACTACATTTATGTCAGTCTTGAGGCTGTTTCTGGGAGTGGCACTGATATATTCAAAAAAGGAGAAAAGAAAAAGAAAGGAGACAACTTGGTAATATTGATAAGATAGAGGAAATATTTGGGACCCAGTACACACTTAGACCTAAAGCTTGATCTGAACCTCACCAAACCCTGTTTATTATCATCTTTACAATTAGGAATCATAGAATCATCGAATAGTTAGGGTTGGAAAGGACCTTAAGATCACCTAGTTCCAATACCCCTGCGATGGGCAGGGAAGCCTCACACTAAACCATGCCACACAAGGCTCTGTCCAACCCGGCCTTGAACACTGCCAGGGATGGAGCATTCACAACTTCCCTGGGCAACCCATTCCAGTGCCTTACAACCCTTACAGTGAAGAATTTCTTCCTCATATCCAGTCTAAACTTTCTCTGTTTAAATTTGAACCCGTTACCCCTTTGTGGAATAATTAGGAAATGTGGGATAATTGGGAATTAAATTTATATTCAAAATGCAGCATTGTCCACACATAAGAGAGAAACGGACTTTCAGGGCCTCTCGGGGTGAAATGCAGCGTTACCTGGTATGTCAGGAATATGCACAGATGGAGGGTGGAGCGACGTGGAGATCTCACGGTTACGCTTTATCCTAACTTCAGCAAAAGACGGGGACTAGATGGTGCAACAAACTGATAAGCTGCATACTTGCTACCCAGAGCCATCAGCCTGTCATCTTTTGACAAAATACCGTCCTCAGTGTGAACTTTGTTTCTTTATAATGTCATTATAATGCATTTACATGCTAAAATACACTACCATCTCCAATGCGACCCCCCCCCCCCCCCCAAAATAAGACCACTCCTCTCTGAGCATGCGCTCTGGATTTTTGGTCTCATATACCTTTAAATCGAGGAGAGATAAATTTGCACCAATGGTAATAAAGGTATGTATGACTAGAGTCACTCAAGCTCCACCTTGAAGGTAAAAATAATATAAAATGACCCAAGAGAAAGGGGGATATTGGGGAAGATACCATCATGGACGAGCCAAGAAAGATAACACCAATGGACTCCCGGGACCGGTCGACAGGCTGGACCTCTCTTCCCCCCCCATAGGGACGCCTGTGGGTAAGACTTGCACTGTATCCAGCGCTTTCCCCGGGAAAACTTAGAATCTCTATAGAGTTACTCTTATGGTCACCTGTATATTCTAGATCTATGCTGTGTTAACTTTATCAAGTGCTTGTATTCATGTAACTATTATTTGCATGTGTTTTGCAGACAGTATTTATCACCGGCAATCCATAAGAACCTATACCTGTTGCATTAATAAATTCAGTGTAACTGTGAGAGTTTGTGAGCACAGTGTGGTGCATTATCAGTGAATCTGACATCAGATGCACTCGGACTGATAGTTGTAACTGTTTGCATACTATCAGTGAATCCGATATCAGACACACTCGGACTGATAGTTGCATATAGGAGCTGTCCCTGTGGTGAATTATCAGTGAATCCAATACCAGACGCACTCGAACTGACAGTTATTGTCAGTGAATCCGATACCAGACGCGCTCGGACTGATAGTTGTGTATTAGGGCTGTTTCTGACTCCCTTTTATAAAGTAAGGGGTTTATCTTCCCCACCCTTTAACGCAACACCCCTTGTTTTATCACTACAGTCCCTAATGAAGAATCCCTCCCCAGCATCCCTATAGGCCCCCTTCAGATACTGGAAAGCTGCTATGAGGTCTCCATGCAGCCTTCTCTTCCCCAGGCTGAACAGCCCCAACTTTCTCAGCCTATCTTCATAAGGGAGGTGAATCAGGATATATTTAATTGTATCATATAGTTAATTGTATTTTCTATTTAATTAAATATTAAATTATGTGTTTCAAAATGATATCCCACTCTACAACTGACTCTTTGAAAGTCAGCAAATCTCTACTCAAGGGAACAAGATATCTTTAGTGGCTTTAATATATCCACACATTTGCAGATGTTGTGGTCACCATGTGTGCCTCATACTGATCTGAGTCACGGGTTGTAGTAGACATCATGAGCTAAACAAACATAAATCAAAGCATGGTGATATCATAGGTGAGTGGAGACTGAGTAGGTGTAGGAACTACACATGAAATACCGTACTACCAAATAACCAAATCAGCCAATTACTTGGGCCTCACTTGTAAGTGGTAGATTAAAAGAAGAGGACTAGTGAGGTGGAAAGTAAGTGAGTTTGAGAAAACATGGTCACAGATTTCAGCATTTCATGGCAGCCTAGATCAATACTGGAGTCATTGCATAGTGTGTTTGCTAAAGGAGTGCAAGCAGAGAATCCAAACCAGGCTACTCTTGCACGAAAAGTTCAGATATCAAATCCCGTAGGCCAGTGTACCCGATTGGACATTCACCTTAGTATAAAGGAGTGTTAAACTGTCTATAAAAAGAGTTGAGAGGAGTTGAGAAGATATATTTATTCTCAATGATAAGCGAAATTCAGCGTTGATGATCTTGTCAGGCTCTTCCCTGCTGACGCACAAACACCTTTCCTGTTAGTGACGCAGGTAGATGTCAGCATGGTTTAGGCACTACAGGCTGATTACTTAAATGTTCTGAGGAAAGATGAATGGAAGTTTAAAGGAAAAATATGTTCACTAGCTTCTCACTTCTGGGCATGTGGATCAAATGCATAAAATGAGTTTGGCAATATCAAGCAAATTTGCAGTCCACCACAGCTGAATTGATTTGCTCACAAAAAAAAAAAAAAAAAAAAAAAAAAAAAGAAAAACCAGGCAAAAGCATATCAGCAGAAATGGTGCCTACCTTGTTCTGTTTGTGGATTCACACCCATTCTTCATTTTTTTTGTTGCTCTGTAAGCATCACATTTCATATAATACTCTACAGTTCATGTTCTCCAAATAAGATTAACACAGTGTGCTCTGATTTCCAATGAAAGATGCAAAGATTCCATTGCTCACTTAACAAGATCTGGTCTTACCTTTTTTTCATCTAATGTTTCCTTTTCTTTTATTTTCTGGTGAGTTGCATATGCATAAGAGCTTCAGAATCTGACATATTTGGTAAGGCTGTACAAAACTACAGTTTGAACAGTATCACTTCCCACAAATAGTTGTCTGAACCTTTGTTTTCACTGATACTTCTTTGAATATAATTTTTCTCCCCCTGGATTAAAATGAGCTGAAAGAGAGTGCGTCCTTGGAAAATTTCCCTGTCTCCCTCAGGGAGAATGAGGTGTTTTCTTCTGGTTGCCTGTTTTTCTGCCCCAACCAGTCTTTCCTTGGACTGATATTTGGAGTTAAAACCCTATCTTCTCCCACCCATCATATGTCTGACACATAGAATGTGAGAGACTTCGAACTTCGAAAGTTTGCCCAAGCAAAGTGGAGAAGTCCAACTAATGAAAAAGAAAGGGGACGCAAGAGAAGATACTTGTTTTTAAAAGCAAGGACTACCTGAAGTACATAAAAATCAGGTATTCTGGTTCACCACAACACCTACACTGTTTGCGATATTCCCATTGCAAAACACATCTTGGAATATCTCTGAATTAAAAGTTGAATTTTGCTGGGTGAGCTCCAGAAGTTTCCAGCCGCCCTGATTGGCTGCTGTAATTGGAGTTTTAAAAATGACACAACAGATCAGTTAGAAGAACATGTATAAAGGTAATTTAAGATTTTAAATTGAGTGCATTGCTGAGACAATATTTGAAGATAGTGAGCAAAATTAGCATCAAGTACATTAACTAACTTCAAATATTCTGTGAATTAAGCATTTTAATGCTCTGCAATATTGAGGATAATAATGGTAAATTTAGTTTCCTTTGTAAAGAAGCAGGAAGAATATAGCTTTTTGGGAAACAGTAGTTATTCAAAAATAAACCAAAACAATCTTTTTTTCTGTTGATGGCAGGTACCAAATAACTTTGAGGTATGTAGGCACACAAGTAAGGTGCAGCACTCTTTGTCCAAGTGAGGACCACTTCAAGCAAAGTTGCGGTGCAACATAAAAATATTTTGGAAACCACTGCAGCAACATTTGAGCCTGGCACGCAATTCCTTCCCCAATTTCTACCCTCACTGTAGGGGCAGGGATTTACTGCAATTCATTAGGCACCATAAAGATATGAAAAGTCAGTGTCCAGGCCTGCAAATAGTAAATATGCCTGTTTTCTGATTTGCAGAACAGTACATAGAACATTTCTACTAAAGCTTTCTTTTAACCTAAAATGCATCTCATGTAGCTACAGAATACCCTTGTCCTTCTGCCCTGGGATACAGCAAGCAAAACAAACACATGGCATTTCCCCAGTTGTGGTTAATCTTTATTCCATGGAATTGACAGAAAATACAATCAAAGATGGATCCTTTAGCAGACATATTTTAGACATCAGCTTTAATTTAAAATAACTGAAACTGTAGAATGTATATAAACCAAGAAAATTTTGCCTATTCAATCACACAAAAGAAAAAATGAAACTGAAAAATGCACTGTATAGTATGGATTTAGAAAATTATACCATATTTACAAATTTTTTCCAAGGTCAAATTTAACTGAGCGCAAAATCTGACCTGCCTTTGGCTTCTTTGTACAAGGACTGTGTACTAACGTGTTCAGGTTATTTCAACTGCTTGCTTAATATGACTTTTATTAAGCAAGTCATGCCACCATGAAGCTTCTAAAGTAAATATAGCATTAAAAAAAAAAAAAGGATAAAACACCTGCATATAGTTGCCTACCTGGATAAAATGTTTTAAGTCTGTTTCCTTTACAAAAAGGGGTGGAAATTTTTGCAATGCAAAACACTCAGTGTCAATATTCTAATATTTAAATATTAACTATATAATTGTCGTGGTTTAAGCCCAGCCTGTCACTCAGAAACCACGCAGCAATTCACTCACTCCTCCTCCTTTCCTCCCCCCACTCCCGAAGGGATGAGGACAATCGAAAGAATGTAGCTCCCATGGGCTGAGATAAGAACAGTCCAGTAAATAAGGTGTAGCACAAACCACAGCTGCTACCACCACTAATAATAATGATAAGGGAAATAACAAGTGAAGAGAATACATCTGCTCACCACACACCGACAGATACCTAGCCCGACTGAGCAGTGATCTAACCCTATAGTGGGCATGATGTGCTGTGGTGTGGAATACCTCTTTGGTTAGTTTGGATCAGGTGTCCTGTCTCTGCTTCCTCCTGGCTTCCCCTCCTCCGTGGCAGAGCATGAGACTCAGAAAGTCCGTGGTCAGAGTAAACATTACTGAGCAGCAACTAAAAACATCGGTGTTATCAGCGCTGTTCCCAGACTGAAAGTCAAAAACCACATCGCTGCACCAGCTACTAAGAAGGAGAAAAACGACTGCTACTGCTGAACCCAAGACGGCATCCACCCCTTATTCCATACTATTTGCGTCATGCTCAGATCCCACATTTCCAATATACCATCACTCTTATCTTGGAACTAGATGATCTTAAGGTCCTTTCCAACCCTAACTATTCATGATTCTATGATTCTATATACATACATATATATACATCTACAGAGAGAGAGAGAGAGAGAGAGATCATTCCTTAGTGCATGGACAAATCCCTAAAAAGCTGCAGTCCATCCGGTCCATGATGTCAGGCTCCATCTCTTGTAACAGTCTTTCAGAGCTGGAGAGGCTGTGTGCAGTGTTAGATCGTTGCCTGCTGATGCTGATCATTCTTTTACTGCAGAACTCATCTGATTTCATCGAAGTTCATTCTTTGTTGGGATGATGATCAGAGGGAAGTCAGGGCCAGCTGCTGGTGACCTGAAGACATCTAGTTGGTGGGCTATAAAAGTGCTACATAACAGGCAACAGCATTCAATTGAGTTCATTGGCTCTTTTCCCCTAAAATCAAATTGCCTTGAGGTACACATCAGACTTCCCCATCTTCCCACATTACCCACCAAGTACATCTGGGTCCTTGAACGAAAGCAATCCCACAAGTGGGTTTGCCTTTACCTGAAGTAGGAATAACCAAGACTGTCTTCCCCAGCAAATTCTTTCTGTGCACCACAGGAACTTTGTCCCCTTCTGAAGTATGTAAAAGTTCTGACCGGGCTGAGCCAGCCCTGTTGGCAGATCCCCTTGTGTTGATCAACCAGGTGGCTTTTAGTAAATGTGTATCCCAATGTTTGAAAGTCCCACCACCCACTGCTCTCAGTGTAGTTTTTAACAGCCCATTGTACTGTTTGATTTTCCCAGAGGCTGGTGCATGGTAGGGGATGTGATATACCCACTCAGTGCCATGCTCTTTGGCCCAAGTGTCTATCAGACTGTTCTGGAAATGAGTCCCACTGACTGACTCAATTCTCTCTGGGGTGCCGTGTCACTACAAAATCTGTTTCTCAAGGCCCAGGATAGTGCTCCAGGCAGTGGCATGGGGCACAGCGTATGTTTCCAGCCATCTGGTGTTTGCATCCACCATGGTAAGCACATGGTGCTTGCCTTGGTGGGTTGGTTGGAGTGTGATATAATCAATCTGCCAGGCCTCCCCATATTTGTAATTGAGCCATCGTCCTCCATACCAAGGAGGCTTTAACCGTTTAGCTTGCTTAATTGCAGCACATGTTTCACAGCCATGAATAACCTGGGCAATAGTGCCCATTGTTAAATCCACTGCTCGATCAGGAGCCCATCTGTATGTTGCATCTCTGCCCTGACGGCCTGAAGTGTCATGGGCCCACAGGGCCAAAAATAATTCACCCTTATGTTGCCAATCTAAGTCCATCTGAGCCACTTCAATCTTAGCAGCTTTATTTAGTTGTTAATTGTTCTGGTGTTCCTCAGTGGCCCAACTCTTGGGTACATGATCATCTACATGGCTTACCTTCACCGTCAGGTTCTGCAGCCGGGCAGCAATATCTTGCTACAGTGCAGCAGCCCAGATGGGTTTACCTCTGCGTTGCCAGTTGCTCTGCTTCCATTGCTGCAACCACCCCCACAGGGCGTTTGCCACCATCCATGAGTCAGTACAGAGATAAAGTACTGACCACTTTTCTTGTTCAGCAATGTCCAAGGCCAGCTGGATGGCTTTCACCTAGGCAATCTGACTCGATTCACCCTCTCCTTCAGCAGTTTCTGCAACTTGTTGCTGAGGAGTCCACACAGCTGCCTTCCAGCTCCGATGCTTTCCCACAATATGGCAGTACCCATGAGTAAATAAGGCATGCTGTTTTTCACTTTCTGACAGTTTATTAAGTGGTGCGGCCTCTTCAGCATGCATCACCTCCTCCTCTGGTGACATTCCAAAATCATTGCCCTCTGGCCAGTCCATGATGACTTCTAGAATTCCTGGATGACTGGGATTTCCTATTTGAGATCATTGTGTTATTAGTGCAGCCCACTTACTCCATGTAACATCAGCTGCATGATGTGCAGAGGAGACTATGCCTTTGAACATTCAGCCCAGCATGGGCAACCGGGGTGCCAGGAGGAGCTGTGCTTCAGTGCAAATCACTTCTGAAGCAGCTCAAACACCTTCATAGGCTGCCAGTATCTCTTTTTCAGTTGGGGCATAGCTGGCCTCAGATCCTCTGTATCCCCGACTTCAAAACCCGAGGGGTCGACCTCAAGTCTCTCCTGGAGCTTTCTGCCAGAGGCTCCAGGTAGGACCATTCTCCCTGGCTGCAGTGTAGAGTACATTTTTTACAGCTGGCCCTATCTGGACTGGTCCAAGGGCTACTGCATGAACTATCTTTCATTTAATTTGCTCAAAGGCTTGTTGTTGCTCAGGGCCCCATTTAAAATAATTTTTCTTCTGGGTCACATGATAGAGAGGGCTTACAATCAAATTGTAATTCAGGATGTGCATTCTCCGGTGCCCCACAGCACCCAAGAAAGCTTGTGTTTCTTTCTTATTAGTTGGTGGAGACATTGCTGTTATCTTGTTGATCACATCTGTGGGGATCTGGCTATGTCCATCTTGCCAGTTTATTCCCAAAAATGAATCTCCTGTGCAGATCCCTTGACCTTACTCTGTTTTATGGCAAAACCGGCTTTCAGCAGGATTTGAATTATTTTCCTGCCTTTCTCAAAAACTTCTTCCGCTGTATCGCCCCACAAGATAATGTTATCAATGCATTGTGGGTGTTCTGGAGCTTACTTCTGTTCCAGTGCAGTCTGGATCAGTCCATGGCAGATGGTAGGGCTGTGTTTCCACCCCTGGGGCAGTTGGTTCCAAGTGTACTGGACGCCCCTCCAAGTCAAAGCGACCTGTGGCCTGCACTCTGCTGCCACAGGAATTGAGAAAAAATGCATTGGCAATATCAGTTGTGGCATACCACTTGGCTGCCTTTGACTCCAGTTCATACTGAAGTTCTAGCATATCTGGTATGGCAGCACTCAAGGGTGTTGTGACTTTATTCAGGCCGCGATAGTCTACCGTTAGTCTCCACTCTCCGTTAGACTTTTGCACTGGCCATATGGGGCTATTAAAGAGTGAGTGGGTCCTACTGATCACTCCTTGGCTCTCCAGTCTACGCATCAGCTTATGGATGGGAAACAGGGAGTCTTGGTTGGCGTGATATTGCCGAAAGTGCACTGTTGTTGTCACAATTGGCACTTGCTGTTCTTCGACCTTCAGCAACCCCACCACAGAAGGATCCTCTGAGAGACCAGGCAAGGTGGACAGCTGCTCAATTTCCTCTGTCTCTGAAACAGCAATACCAAAAGCCCATCGGTACCCTTTTGGGTCTTTGACGTACCCTCTCCTGAGGTAATCTAAGCCAAGGATGCATTGAGCCTCTGGACCAGTCACAATGGGATGCTTTTGCCATTTCCTCCCAGTCAGGTTGATTTCAGCCTCCAGTACAGTCAACTCTTGGGATCCCCCTGTCACTCCAGAAATATAAATGGGTTCCACCCCTTGACAGCTTGATGGCATCAGGGTACACTGTACACTGGTATCTGCTAGAGTCTTATACTTCTGTGGGACTGATGTGCCAGGCCATCTGATGCACCTGAGGATGGGAAAAAGATGTGCAATTACTAAGCACTTCTATTATATACCTCCCAAAGTATAGAGGTGATGACCACACTGAAAACACAAGCCAGATCAGTTTCATGATGGATGATTCTATTGTATTCCAAGTCATTGCCATAAAGTACAATGAGACAAGAACCTTAGCCCAAGGCCTCCAGCCGATAAACACTAACACAGCAAAAACTGGCTGTAAGTAAGGTACAACATGCTGAAACTTCTAGATCAAGAGCAACAACTTTGAGAGCCAATAAATCAGCACTGGGACGAATGACTCTTAATCTGAAACAATGAATGCTTATCACAAATACAATTAGACACACTCTGGTCAGATCTGTCGTTATCTCAACCCTTCGTGCCCCACGTTGGGCGTCAAAAAAAACTGTTGTGGTTTAAGCCCAGCCTGTCACTCAGAAACCACACAGCAGTTCGTTTACTCCCCCCACTTCCCACTTGTGGTGCGATGGGGAGGAGAATCGAAGGAATGCAACTCCCATGGGCTGAGATAAGAACAGTCAAGTAAATAAGGTATAACACAAACCACTGCTGCTACCACCAATAATAATAATGATAAGGAAAATAACAAGGGAAGAGAATACAACCGCTCACCACCTACCGACTGATGCGCAGCCCAACTGAGCAGTGATCTAACCCTTGCGGATAATTGCCCCCAGTTTGTATAGTGGGCATGACGTGCTGTAGTATAGAATACCTCTTTGGTTAGTTTGGGTCAGGTGTCCTGTCTCTGCTTCCTCCTGACTTCCCCTCCTCCCTGGCAGAGCATGAGACTCAGAAAGTCCTTGGTCAGAGTAAACATTACTGAGCAGAAGCTAAAAACACTGGTGTTATCAGTGCTGTTCCCAGGCTGAAAGTCAAAAACGCATCACTGCACCAGCTACTAAGAAGGAGAAAAACGACTGCTACTGCTGAACCCAGGACAATAATGCACATGTTATATGCTTCATAAATATTATTTACATATTAAAAATTTAAGTTTTTAGATGTCTAGCCTAGTGACATTTATTTAGATAGCTTTTTAATAATCTGACCCACAGATGCTGGTTAAGTACAACAGGTCAGAGATGGCATCAAAGCCCACAGAAATCAATGCTGGATTCCCAGCGCTCATGTTTGAACTTGTCAATAATTCACAGTTTTCATTTTTTTCAGAAACTCTTTCTTATCTGTTCATCTTAAAAAAAAACTTTTTTTTAATGAAAAATAAAAAAAAGGCAAGAAAAAAACCCTTGTCTTCCTCTTCTTTGCTCCAACATACATGCTTCTTGGACACATAACCCTTGTTTTCTTTGTTTCCATTCTTTTGCAAACGACAATCCATTTAAAGCTGTAATGCTTTCAGGTTTTACCAAGACTTTTTTTCTACATGATGTTTTTCTTGCCTAATTGTACATACATTGCTAATGCTCCTTATTGTAGACTGTGACTTTAAACTTTTCCCTCTATCTCCCAGAACAAAGACTCAGTTTTTGGCTGGATGCTCAGGGAGGTAGAGCCCTTTCCATGGAATCATCCCACTCTGATATCCTGATTCTCCCTATCACTGCATGCAGGTGGTATGAGGGATGACTCGGTTGCTGCAATTTCTCCTTCACTAGTTATTTATAAACCTCTTATGCTCTCACTGAACCTGTTCTTTTTGTTCCTTGGTCAGGCCTGTGCCTATGAAATACAACCTGTCTTTAAAAAAGCAGCTACAGTAATTCTTTTGCAGACAAACAATTTGTTCTCTGGATAATTTTCTTCAAGTGTGTTTGTATCTGTACCTGGAAAGGATGACCTCTTCTTAAATAATAGCAATGAATCATACATATGTAGAGGTTAATTATCTGTTCACAGAACTCCTTCTTAGTGAAAATACATATACTCTGACCCAAATGTACAAGAGAAATGAATGTTCTTTTATTCATGTTAAAATGTGGCCTGAGTAGAAATTCCAGTAAAGGACTTCACCATTGAGACATATGACAAAGCATATGTACTTTTTGTTGAACCTTTGGGTTTTTTTTTGTATAGTTGTACATGTATTAGGTAACAGATCTGTAACTGTTAGAAACAAGATATTTATGATTAACGTGACTACATATGATGTGAGTGTTAAAGATGACCTGGAGTTTTGGCAGGATTTTTCTTTTTTTCTCGACAACCAAGTGCCATTCACAATATGCAAAAAAATAGGAGAAAAAAAGTGAATAAAAATGTAAATACATATAAGCACATCTATTCCATACTTTGTAATCATGTTTAAGCACATATTGAGAGAAACAGTCTTAAACTGCTTGTAGATAAGTACAATAAAATGAACTTTTACTCATATTTAACCTTAGAAGGAAGGATTGGTGCCATTTTCTTTAGTTTTCACGATGAGCTGCAGGGTCAAAAGCAATGTTTGCAGCTACAGGATCTGTCATAGTGGAGCTCAGTATGAGCTTTTACCTACAGATAGAATACAGAAGTTTGCTGGATCAGACAAAAAAAGAAAGGACAAAATAAAATAAATAAACCTATATTTTTCAAATAATTCATAGTCTCCAAAAATCTTTTTTCCAGAAGTACAGGACAAGATTACACCCCAATAAAACCCCTAGAAAAGGTGAATTTATTGGCACAGTCATAGCTTATTGACACCCCTTCACTGCTATGTGATTATGGAGACTTGATCCCTCTGAAAATGTTTCCTACCTTGCTGGCTCCACCGGGGATAAACAGCTTATTAAGGGACTGAGGCTCCTTCATACAAGCCAATATTTTCAGAACTGGGACTCGTACACAGACAGCTTGACAAGCATTGGAAGTTGTTTCTTCTTTCGATTGAGTGCATTTTCTTCATTATAAGAGGAAGGAATTTGTTCTCAGCATTTTGATATGATGCAGACATTGAGGTACTCTGCCACAGATTTCAGGGTTTGGACAGAATAAAACCTTGTTCAAATTGCCTGGTAGATAAAGGCAGTAGGAACCAGATACTGAAATATAAAACCCTTCTGAAAAGCAGGGGTTAAACCTCTAATTACCTTTACAAAACTGTGCTGGTGTGTGTCTGCTCATGACAGCTCTACAGGAAACACCTTGGGATCAGATCAGGACTCTAGTTTCCACATCAGCAAGAAGCTTTTTTGTTGAAGGTGTTGCTCAGGGCAGGTACTGGACAAGTGCAAACACATCTACTGCGATGGATGACTGTAACCACGTGGAGTTGAAGATGAACAAGGAAATACTTTCAATTTAGACTTTGTTGACTTCAGAAAGAATGTGTTTTGTTAAAGATGATGCACAGAAAGACCCAATTCTTCAGTGAGGAAACTGGCATTCTGCTCCATCCCTTAGCAACTTTGGTGTGGTATTGACATGAGGACCTGTAATTACTATATTCTCGTTTTTTTAAGTCTGTCTATCACCAACAGGCTATCAAAATCTATTCCCCAGACCTGTTACAGTTTTTGTCTGATCTCTGATACCTTGGGGTTAAGTGCACACATTTTTGGCCTGCGTAATCTTAAATTTCGTCAGATCTACTTCTGTGTTAAAACCATTAATGCAGGGGATGTATTGAGTTAAATTGGTACCACAAGAAGTGTGAATTTTATGATGTATTTTAAACTCCATATTCGTGAATTGTTTTCTTCTGAGTGGGTGAATAATGCTAAAAAAAGATGCATTATGTTTCAAGGTCTGTCTCAGCTTGAAAAAATATATATTTATTTACAGTATATAAACATTTAAAAAAGTCTTGAAGAGATGAAATAGGGATAATAGGATAATATTACAGCAAAAGATATTTCTCTAGAGGACAATGTTGAACATTATTGAAATGAGTTGTTCATGGGCAACAAAACCAGTGAAGCTTTGTTTCGCATAAACTTATTCTCTCTGTCACCACATGTTAATATCAGTTCTACAGTTTTCTTTATGATATCTGTGCTGGGCAAGAGATAGCCAGCATGGAGTGAAGTGGTTGCTGACCAGGCAGTTAGCAAATGTAGCTGGACTGAAGAGACAACTGATGTTTGTAGGATGAACTTTATCACAGTGCAAAGGTGTCTGTGTTTTAACTTCAGCATTCTGTTTGCTGTTTCTTACAATCTCAGACTGGTTTGGGTTGGAAGGGACCTTATGGCTCATCCAGTTCCAAGCACCTGTCACAAGCAAGGACACCTTCCACTAGACCAGGTTGCTTCAAGCCCCATCCAACCTGGCCTTGACCACTGCCAGGAATGAGGCAGCCACAACTTCTCTGGGCAACCTATGCTAGGGTCTCATCACTCTCACAGGAAAGAACTTCTGCCTAAGATCTCATCTCAACCTCCCTTCTGTCAGGTTAAAGCCTTTCCCCTCATTCTGTCCACACAGGCCCTTGTCCAAAGCTGCTCTCCAGCTTTCTTGTAGCCCTTTTAGGCACTGGCAGCTGCTCTAAAGTCTGCCTGGAATCTTCTCTTCTCCAGGCTGAACAAGCCCAGCTCTCTCAGCCTGTCTGCACAGCAGAGCTGCTCCAGCCCTCACAGCATCTCCATGGCCTCCTTTGGACTCACTCCAATAGGTCCATGTCCCTCTTGTGCTGGGGATCCCCAAACACAGGATTGCAGGGATGGGCTCTCACCAAAGTGGAGTATAGCGACATTTCAGTAGTCATTTAGCCCTTTCTTCCTTAATCTCACTGGAGTGGGGATGTGGCTTCAGGTCTTTTGATTACATTGATCCAATGTGAATATATAATACTGGCAATAAACCAAATTTAATCCCATTTAGACAGCAGGTGTTTTGTGGAAGTAAGTCATCAGGTACTGTTTAGTCTAAATGAAACAACATCTGGGCCCGTGCAGATGGGGTCTGTGCTAAGGAGAATCAGCTGTTTTATGGATGTGGTATCCAATCAGGGTTCAAGTTTCCTGCTTGAGGACACTATGCATATGGCGGCACCACAGACTGCAAACATGCGTAAGTGGAGCATCGTTACTCATCTCCAGTAACCACACAGTAATCATACATCCACCAGTGACTGGCAAATGGAAGTAATTTAATTAGGCATTAAGGATTAATTTTCTAGTTTTTCCATGTTATTACTTTTTTTTTGTTGGAGAAGAATTGCTGTTTTTAGAGTGACTGCATCTTGCCCACACAGCTGATAGACATTTCTGAATCCCTTAAGTCTTCCTTTTGTACTGATAAGAACAGCTTTCTACACCCAGTTGAGGCCAGGTCAAAACAACCTGTGTTCTGAGGATGTTAAGTACATAATTGGACTTATTTTTCCCTGGCTTGTGTATGTAAAACAATTTAATGCTTAAGTGGAAAGAGCTATAATAAAATACAGAAAAGCACAGGTGCCTGTGAACTTACAAGCACTTGGCCAGAATGAGATGTTACACAGAATAGAAATCTAGGGGTAGATATTTGTGTTTCCAACAGAGAGGTGATGGAACAAAAGTTCTTTCAAAAATATTATTTTGATTGTGTTTCCTGTCCTAGCTGCATGTGGTGAGTTCAGATTCACAAACAAAGTTGTGTAAGAATATCTCTTAGTTTTGTGGAGTTGCAGAACATTTTGTGTTCTGAGCTACAGGTTAAACAAAAGTTGGTGTTTCAGACCAGCAGAAGAAGCCCGGATGTCTTTAACCACTAGAGGATATCAGCTGTTGTATTTTCCATAGAGTAGTTTTATCTTTGTGGGAGTCATCCTGACTTGATCTTGTGTTTAGAGCAGTTTTGAAGATATGTTGGCCATATGTTTTCACCCAGCTTACATGAATGTTATCGTGAAAGTATACACAGTGGGACATAAATCCTATTCTGTTACATGATAGAACTGTTTCCTTTTTTTTTTTCTCTCCAACATCTAAACAATTCTCTCACTTTTCAAAGGTAAAAATCTCAAAATTAAAAAAGAAAAACAGAGCACAACATGCATTACTCAAAAAATATCCTACATTTTAAAATAGTAAATGTTGTTAAGGCAACATTTGATTTTGTAATCATAGTTCATAAAAAGGTTTTCATTGCATTTTTCATGGGCAGGCTTGAAATATTGCCTTCACTAGGAAGACAGAGAGCAAATTACAGTCACCTTATCCTTCACAGCAAGCACCTTCCTAGCTTCTACTGCTGCTGCAAGATTTAGCCTCTACTCACTGATCTTGCAGAACATCCTAATCTCTGTAAACCAGACTGCATCAGGAAATGCTCCTGGGGACTGAATCTCAGGCATCTACACTGCAAAAGCATCTACAGTGCAAAACCTTTGCTCTCCTGAGCAATAACTAGGTACAGTTGTAGAGTTAGCATGATAAGGAAAAATTCGAGGAGGCAATTTTTACACAGTCTAACTGTTTTGGAGGCTTGGAGAGTTTAATGGTAAGGGTATGGATTTTTCATTGCATATTGGCTTTAGTGCTAAAGACTGGTCCCAGTTGTTTTTAACCTGCAAGTGTAAATAAATCTACAATATTCACCTGGCAACACAAAATGGCCCTTCTGTAACATGGTAATTTAAGAGAGTACCTTACAAAGACTTGCCTGGCTCCTGCTGGTGTCACAAAAGTTTTATATGGAAGTCAATTCAGTTTATTCTGCTTCCAATCTTATTTCCAGTCTGGTGCTTTTCACCTGCTCAAAAATCAACCTCACTTAAAATACCTAAATATCTGAAAATAATACTTCAGTAAGATGTTGTGCCATTGATAAAATTGCAGTCTCTGAAGCATAAATAGCATAGGTTCTGACAGCAGAAATGGAAATTTCCCCACCACTGGTTTCATTTAGAGTGCAATATTTTGCACAATTCTAATGAAAAGGGTGAGTTTCCACTGTACAGATGATATTGTGGTACTTAAAAAATATGTCTTCTAAATTTTTCTTGACATCCATACATATTTCAAATGCTGTCCAAAGGGACTGCGTAATACACAAATTGCTGAGATTGTAACAAACAACATGGTAAACTGAATGAGAGATAAAAGCAATCTGTGGAATGGCGTTACTGGACCTTCAGGATGTCAAAAATGGCTGTTTCATACAACCACCCCTTGGCAAACTACTTATGACTATCTGCTCCATGAGATATGTGCCAGGGCAAGACAAATTGCTAAGAATCTTCCCTGTTCCGGATGTCTGCAGGATTTACCCTCTGGTGTATAGCTGCAGGGACTTGATTTAAGCACCCTTGTGTCATCCTTCCAGGGGCAGTGACCAGGCTATGTGAGGACCGCTTCTGCAGTTAAGCCCTGTTCATTCAGCTACAACATTTTTCAAATAAAGAGCATGCACACAGGGATTGCTTGTAATGATCAGGCATTACACAATACATATGTCCTCCTCCAGATGAGCTCTCTTTAGATAGACAGGGCTGCCACAATACATAGTTTCTGCCAAAATCCAGGTCAAGGCACTCTGTATGCATCTCCCTCAAGAGAAAGTCAGTGGCATTTAAGCCAGATGATTTCTGTATTTATTTTAATAACATCAAAGATTTTTATTAATTCCTTTTCTCTTTTTTCTCTTCTTTCAGTTTGTGTTGGAATCACACTTCAAAGTAAACATTTAGGAATGTAACTGGTAACTAGACCACAAGCACAAAATATATAAAATCAGTGTGATAAGCTTTGAATATTTTATTGTAAAATAACCACAGGTTCTCTGGGGCAGAAAACAGTGATTCAGGACACAAACCAAACAGTACTATAGTCACAATTGCTCACTTAAGTGAGATAAAAAGAATCAAGAGGAAATGAGCCTAGTGGCAAATATTTTAGTCCTGTAAAAATTGCCATAAGCTGCTACATAGTCTATGGAGCTGATGAAAGATTCAAAGAGCAGGTACATTAGCATTTATGGCAAAAAACTACTAATGTAAGAAAAAAAGGAGAGAAATAAGAAATATATGGGCAGTTATGGAAAAAGATAGTTTCTACATATTAGTGAATTTGAATTAAATGAATCTCAGAAGGCCAAGGGAATTAGATATTAGTCATCTGAACTCTGACAGTTGGTTTTGAGAAGTCACACAGAAAAGGAAAATGACAGAAAAGTGGAAAAAATTATCATTTCATCTATTTTTAAAGATAAAACTTTAAAAGTAGCTGAATAATATTAAAAAAAGAAAAACTTTTTATAAACTACCTGATGAAAAAAACAAGAAAACAAACACATATATAAAAACACTGATGAGGTGTGCTCTGAAAATATTGCATATTTTGAATGTCATGGTTCAATTCTGGCACATTATTCACCATCTTTTCATTTATTAATAACAAAGTAAGAAGAAAACACACCAGAAAGCTACAGCGAGGAGTCAGGGTTTTTTGATTGCATCCCAAGCTACTGGATATGGTCTACAGGTCAAATATATTCTTGGATCCTTCCTTGAAGTTCAGCTTTTGGATTCTCGTACCTATGAATTTAATTGTCTACCGTGCTGTTTTCTTGTTAACAGTTATGCCACCATTTCAGGGAAGATGGCCAGATGTGGGGTCTTTCATCATCATTCATATGGATTATACCAGATAATGCTCAGTCTTTTCTCATTAAAATGGCTTCATGTACTTTATCAAGTAATTTTCAAGCTGAGATTCCTTCTGGGCAATACATTCAATAACTTGGGACCCTATCTCTTGTGGTGGAACATCTCAGACAAAGGATGAAATTGACAACTGTATTTCAAAAATTAATGATTCTGCTATAGTTGAGTTTTGTAAATAATAGAAACTAGAAAAAATTGTAAACAGTGAAGTGAGAATTCTGTCATGACCACAAAAATGGTCTTTGAGACTCGTTTTCTTCACTTTATACACAAAGCAATTAAAGGGTACTAGTTACAGAAGAAAATGGGAAGAATGACAACAAAGCTCTACCAAAACAAAGTATTCCACTACAGAATACTTCTTCCAGTAGATCTGAATGGAGATTTTAAATGTGTACTTCACAAAATATGAAAGTAAGAAAATAAAAATCAACAAGCAGAAAACCAAGAAACCAAGAAATTCATGTTGAGGTCTGACATTTAGATTAGATTATGAAGTTTATATAACAAAGCACTAGCAACCTCTATAAACTATTTTAATAAAGTTCTGACAGAAAGTTTAGAGTATGAATATCAAGTAAATATTCCTGAATTCCATGTTGTCTGTTGACCTTTAATTAAAAAGAAATACTAAATTGTGCAGAGATTACTTAGGGATCCTGGCAATGCAATGATAGAACATTTACGAGTTTTATGCAGGAGTTATGGGGTGGCAATCATTTTCTATTAAAAAAAACAGTCACTTTATTAGGTCTTTCTGGTGTGAAAACAGAATCTGCAAATCTGTATGCAACTTTACTAGTATCACTGTAACTATAGGGTGAAATAATTCATTCTGTTTCATAAATGAGAATGCAGGTTATACAGAATTTTTGTATCTTCTAAATATAATCACCAAGTACTGTGCAGCTGACACAGAGCTGCATATGAAACAGTGTTAGGGAGAAATAACCACGATATTTTCATCATGCAATATTAAGTACTAGTGCTTAGTATTTTGCGTGTATATTTTGATGCACAGAATAAAAGCCACAACGTGTTTTTTATATTTATAAAAATCAGTTATCTCATGTACAAATGAGAATCTGCCAGCTGCAAAGATGCCGAGACTGATTGTTAGAAATACACTGGGTTTAGCCTGAGTGTGGAACAGGTTTGACAGAATAGCTCCTAGTCTTTTTTATGCAGGCTACTTGTTATAACTACTTGTACTTGTACTTGTACAAGTACTTGTTGGTCTTGTTAATAGCTATGGACAACATTAGGAAAATAACAGTTTAATGTCAGGAATACACTAACAATATCTCTTCTGTCTCATCCTGAAAAGTATGGAAGCTCAGGCTGTGCTGTTCCCTGTGTAGTTTTATTATTGCAGATAACTTTTGCAGCCGGTGGTAATAATTATGGCAGCATGAGATGGTAATAATCTACATTTGGCCTTTCAAGTGGGAACATTTCACTGTATTTCTATTCATTCTCAAAATTATAAGCTTTTGGTTATTGACAGACTTTACAGGAATAGCATTTCATTGTTATTCTAACTACAGTTCTGAGAAGACTATAGCATAAGGCAGATGAGATCTAACTTATGCCTATTTTTCTGCACCATTTTATACGTAAATAAAGATAGCAGTTGTGAAAAGTGTTAGATATAGAGTCCCAAACAGCAAGATTGTTTAATCAGGGAGCAGATAGGAAGGAAAATTGAAGTAAATTAACTTCTTATCAAAATGTGTTAATCAGTAAGGACTGTCTCAACAGACAAGAAAACTTCAGTACACGGGGTCATGTGATTCATGGCATTATTACACTAAAATTGTTACTAACACTCTTTGTGGCTATAAAGTAAGAAAACAAACAGCTTCTGTGTACTAAAAGTCTGGTCTTCAGTTTCCTTCCCTCTTGGTTGCAGGACTCTTAATTGCTTGATAAATATCTGAGTTCTCTCAATATTTCTCCCTGTCTAGTGCCTAGAATTTCGTTGCTTTCACTGTCAAAGAAGTGATTATCTCCCAATGCAGTAGACATGAGATGTGATAGCCACAAATTTTTCACATCTTCTCTCTGTTTAGCTCCCTAAGTTCAAACTTTTTTCATTGTCAAATTATTGATATTCAGGTAGATAATAACATTGTCTCTGGAGCTGTTTCTGCAGAATGTTTTACTGATATGACATTAACTCTGCTCAACTTCTTTTTTCCTTCAGAAGGACCTTCTAAATCAGAAACTAAAAACAAACAGCTTTGCCTTAACCTTTCCTTTACTTCCTTTTTACAGGCTAATTCCTTCCTTCAGCTGTGTAGCCTGCAATTGTAAGGGATCTTGATTTCTGTTCTTGTCAAATCTCTGGTTTTCAGTGCAACCCCCTAGCATAAATTAAACTGCTCCTAGCTTTTATCTATCATTTTAAGATGCTTATGCACTTTTCAAGGCAGAAATGTAGTCCTGTGTGTTCAGCTTGACATAGATTTTAGTTATCTAGTCCACCTTCTAGAAGAATATTTTAAAGACACTTTGTCTAAGTTTATGGGTGATGACAATTTGCCATAGACTTTTATAGATATTTGCATATTGTAACACAACTTTAATTGTTAACTATCTTGCTTTATTTTCCCAATTTTTCCATCTTTTTTTTGTTTGTTTGTTTGTTGTCAATCGTGTTTCTCGGCACTTGCCTTATCAATGCAAAGAAGATTCTAAACCACAGCATTCTTGCAATTTACACCATATTCAAAGTATTATTCACAGTACTAAGTAGCTATTAGCTAACTATTTTTTGTTTCTCTAAAGTATGGTAGACAGAAAGAAGTGAGCTGGTCATGACTAAGCAGAAACTCAGTGGCAAAAAAGGGCTGGAAAAAGAGGATTGTGATTCACAGCTCTCCACTTTCTACACCACATTCAGGTCTCTTACAAAGAACAAAAGAGAAAGTGGAAGACATTACTCAACTAACAAATGTCAAGCTTATATCTCTTAGTTTAGACAAGGCTTCTAGGAAATGATTTTAACACAACCCAGTGAGACTCTTTACTTTTATGATATTATATTGATACCAAGAGACTATAATACTCAAAATTCTTCATTTTCACGTAGGCATCTGCTGAAACAAACTCTACAGACTGACTTTAGAAAGCTTTTGCTTTCACTTGATAGGAGAATTTAGGACAAAACCAAAAGTATTCTGTTGTCCTAGCCTAAGTATTTTTGTGAAGCACCAGTGCTTTCCAGAAGGGCTGCATTTGGAAGAGCTCATGAATACCCTCATGGATGAAACAGCTTCTGCTAAGTCCTGCTTTGCTGTATATGACCTCTCATTGTGCTCTTTAGCGGCAGGAAAAAGCAGAGAGACCAGGAGGTAGTTTTGCTTCAGACAGAGGGAACACCGCGAATACCCTGAAACATCTTATTTCCCTGAGGAAAAACTCCTTAATGTAGCATAAAAGCACATTCTCTCCTGCCATGCTGTCTGGCTGTAATCCCTCTGATAATATCTACTATTTAATGAAACTCTTTGTTCTCAAAGCAATCTCTGCAAAGGCAGGGACATCTACTTCAGAATTGCAGCTCTGATCTTTGTACAGATACTGTGTAATTTTTACAGTTTTCTCACACCTTTCATTGCCTCGGGAGTGTGGATAGCACATCTCCTGTCAACAGTTGCCAGAATCAAACCAGTTTTCTTCTGCCTGGAGTGGCTGGGTTATTCTTTAAATGAAAATGTATTCTGGGGACCATAAAAACTACACACACACCCCCCAAAAGAAAAAGGAACATTTTGTTTCTCTTTCTCCTAAATTTGTAATCTGTCCTCCAAGTGGAGTCACTACTACCACACACCTCCTTCTCCCTCTCTGAGCAGTTTTCTGAACCTCCCACTTCAGAAGGAAAACTAGCTTTTTTTTTGCAGTCTTGGGATTTGGAAATTTAGATAAGCTTCCAAGTTAATTTCCAAATTTTCAGAGGTTTGCTAATCACCAGTATTATTAAAACAGGTTTCATATTTAACAGTGTCAGCTAATGTAATGTAATCCAGTTAATGTAAGAAATGTTCCATTAATCCTACCTCAGTGCGGAGTGGGGGCGCAATTAAGTGAGAAGAGGGGAAGTTGGCTTTCTGAGATGTAGAAGCAAAAACTGCCAGGTAAGATGAAGGAAAAAATGAAGAAAAATCATAAGATGAAGGACACACACAGAGCACATTTTTAAAAATAACTATATATTTTCCTTTCTTTTTCTTAACGTCTACCTCATAAAAATAATATTTGTTAACAACAAAAGAGGTTGTTCTTTCTTCGTAGGTGTGCAGTTCATGGCTAGGCTCACATTGATGTTTAGGTGGTGTGTTTCCAACTTTCCAGCCTAGCCCAGTTCCCTGAAGCAAGAAGAAAAAAAGCACACTTAAAATTTACGTACTGTGCTTATGAATTAAGGTAGTTGTCTTAGAAAAGCTCAAGGGAGCTGGAAGTCATGAACACACTTATACATATATAATGCAGTGAGAATTTTAAGCTGATATATCTGTTCTCCACTTTTATAGAGATATATTCTGCTTTCAGTTAAGACCTCTTATTAAACAATATTCAAATATGTGAAAGCGAAGATAAAGTCTGACAGACCTTCAACAGGTTATGGTGCATTCATACAGTACTGTCTATATCACTTTTTAATTAGCAGTCCAAATGCGGTGAACAGATTGTACAGTGTACTGCATCAGCCTGGCCCCTACATTTTCTATTGATTCATATTCATGTTTAAAGGGCCCTTTTCCAAGCAGGATTTTTCTTTTCCCCCTATCCTCCCCGAAACCCAGGGCCATCAAATAAATACTGTTTCACTCACCAGCAGCAGCTGATTTTACCAGGTAGCTGAAAGGACATTTTAATCTACTGTTTAATGCATTTTTCTCTACCTGGGATAAGAAGCCAAATTACTGTTAGCAAAAATGCCTTAGTCATTAACTGAAAGTAAGTTTTAAAAGCATTCCATTACTCCCCCAGTGGGAAATTTCTGACTTTATTAGCATCTATTGAATCTGTATTAGAAGTACCAAAGTGCTAAAATCCTTGCTCACAAAGGGCTTGCTTTATTACATGAATTTAACATGCCTATTCTACCTTGTGTTGGAGTGAACAAAAGAGGGAAAAGAATTCAATTTATAGACAATATAAACCTTACTTAGTTATTAATTCAGCATTAAAATGAAGAAAAAATGTTTATGCTGTTGCACTTTTCTGATATGCTCAAAAAAAAAATATAACCGATGTGCTTATTTTCTGCGTAAAACTGAAGAAAGGTAAACATTCCTCAAAAGTAGGTAACAAACCATTTTTTTTTGGTTAGAAGAGGAGGGAGAATCATGCAGTCTTTTTCTCTTATACAGAGAAAATTTGTGTTGCTGTCAACAGTCAATTTTTACATAACAATTTTGCAGTTTGATTTATGGAATATTACAGCATTTGTAGCTGAGAAGTTCAGAATACATATTCTAGCTAAAATCTTTTCAGAAGGCCATTTTTATTATGGTTATGCTTTTTAACGTAATTTTTTAGGTGCTGAAACTTTGTAAGAATTTTAAAACAAAAATCAAATTAGATATGTTTAGGGTTAGAACAGTCAGATTGAGTAATTCCATCTCACTCCCTAATCCTCAACAGATTTTCAGATTTTCAACATCTCATTAGGTCTGGAAATTGGACTGACTGGAATTTGAAAATTAGATTATGACTTTAAGATATATCCCTTCATTACCTGCTATGGAACCACATTCCCCAGGAGGAGCTCATGAAGGATTTATGAATTATAGGAGTCATGGTCCCTCTGTATTTCTGATGTAAGGAAAAGCATTTGGGCAGCTCACTCTTCTTCAGGGTCCATCGGTTTCAGTGGGAATGGCCTGCTCATAAATGGATAAAATGTCACCCATTTTTAAGGCCAAATTTCATCCTCATTTAAAATAACATCCCTGGAGATTTCCGGTAACTGCATCAGTAAAGTGAATCCACTTATCCCAAACTAATTAAGTGTTAAATAGCTCTTTCTCAGTGTGATGCAACTTTGCAAACTGAATTCCATGAGAATCTTTGCTAATAATTTTTCATGTATCCTGTATTCCTTTGCCCATTTTGAGGCAAAAAAAAATAACCCTCGGACTCCTTTTATCTGCTGTGAAGATTGTAAATACATCAAAACTCTTATAAGACAGCAATATCTCAATCTTAAATCACTAATTCAGAGAAATGTAAGGCAAAGTTTGTATCAGATGCCTAGGAACAAAGTTGTTATCTGATGCTTAGGAACAAAGATTTTTCAAAACTGTATTAATTAAAGAATTTTGATAAAAGCTGGATAAATCAATTTCTCAGAACTTTAAATTTAGATGAGATCTTGGGAAGAAGTTTTTACCTCTGGGGGTGGTGAGTCCCTGGCATAGGCTGCCCAGAGAAGCTGTGACTGTCACATCCCTGGCAGTGCTCAAAACCAGGTAGGATGGGGATTGGAGCATCCTGGTCTAGTAGAAGGGGTCCCTGCCTGTGGCAGGGGACTGGAACTGTATGAGCCTTAAGGTCCTTTCCAACCCAAACCAGTCTGAGATTGTATGAAACAGCAAGCAGAATGTTGAAATTAAAATACAGTCACCTTTGCAACCAAACCTAACCATTCTGTGATTCTATGAGCTTCATACATTACCTATCAATTCACATATTTCCATGCCTTCCATCTAATTCACTGTACTTCTTCCATTCTGAAGGATGTGAGAATCATTACAGGTTTCCAGGAAGGACTGAATTATGTGCTAGAAGGCTGACAATAAAGTATACAAATTAAAAAGAATGACAAAGATATCATTCAAAAGTCAAGTACTAATTGGCTCTGTAATGACTGACTTTGTGCAATCTGTCCATTCATTCATTTTGTGGCCACATTTGATCTTTCCAGCAGCAATTTGGGAAGAATGGAAAGGCTTATGTCATATTGCATTCACTGCCAGTTGACCAGCACATTTCTGGTGGTTAGTATAGTCTGAGAGATGGAAATGAGAAAAGATAGCTTAGTTTTGGGGAGGGATGGGACTCAAAGTAGCCCCATAAAAGTTCTCTTTGACTCGCCAGAAATGGTGTGAGCCCAAGTAAAGCATTTTCATGAAAAACACACAAACTCTGAAACTCATCCCCAGAACCTGCTGATGCTGTAAAAATGAGAAGTTGATTACAATGATGCTTGCAGAAAGCACTTCAGTCCTGGATCAGAGAAAGCTGGGGGCAACTGTCCTAGCTGCTCAGCAGCTACTCAAGCTAGCTATTTGAAAAGCCAACTGCAAACTGCATAAATCATAAATACTGCACTCTTCCCCTGATAGGAAAAAAAAAAAAGAATCCCAAAGAACTCAAACATTGGTGACAGGCAATAACATATTTGGAGGTAGCAGCACTCCACAATTCTTAATTACTGTGCTGGCTGCTTAGAGACCATAGAGACAAATTTATGAACCTCTACCACATGGGTTAGGATGTTACACAACTGAGTCTAAAGAGGGATTTTCTAAAAGAACTCCAGAGAGATTCCAAAACCAAGATCTTTTTGCTAAACATCTTTAGAAGCCTATTTACATGCTTGTGCCCAGGTGGGAGGAATCTTTGTCATCAGTTGTAACCAGCGAACTGTAGTCACACTGCGCTGTATACACACCAGTGAAGTCCAGGGAAATTATTTTTGAATAGAGAGAAGGTATTAAGTCTATACACAGAGAAAGGATTTGAAATTGCTCAATCTTCTTATGTGATAATATATCTCATCAATAATTTCTGAGTTCTGATAAAAACATTTAGAACTATGCATATTAGACAGCGAAGAAATGTAATAGAATTTAGTGAACTTTTACAAATCAGATGAAACTGAGTACTGCCTCTCTGAGGCAGGTAAGCCTAAAATCAGAGTGCAGCTTTTTCAATATGTTGAACTAGCAAATTAAAGTTTCAGGGTGAAAAGAAATCACAAATTAATCTGGTGGTTCCAGCAATAGACTCCGGTTATCGCATAAGCCCTCCGAGCAATAAAACAATTTTTGAAAATATTGTTTAAGCTGAATGTTTTCCACAGCTTATTTCAGACATTATACGATCTTCCTGCATGCTGTAGATACATTAAAAAGCAGGAATCAATTGCATTGCACAGATTGTAGTCAGGTTCTTTGGAGATCACACCTTTTCATTGATCATTTGGCATACTAGTATAAAGTCAGATGTAAACAGAAGTTGAAAAGCTGGTATTCTTCTTTATAATTTGACTCCTTGCTTTTAGCAAGTGCAGATGATGAAAAGGACCAGGGAAGTAACCTTGCTAAAGCAGGGTTCCAAGCTGTATAACAAAGACTGATCTTCCAGAAGCTATTACGCTTCCTGAGGTGACAGAGTATTCTTGAAGGGACTGTGGGGAAGGACATGTCCTGCCTGTCCTGCCTCTTGACAGAGGAAATAAATCACCCTGCACACTTGAGGATACCTTTCCAGGCTGCATGCTGGGAACTTCATTACACAAGCTGTGCCACATATTACTATGCATATTGCCACTGATTGGACACAGCCTCAAATCTGTAGTCTATTTCTGTCACAGTCTTAGGGGGAAGGAATCTGTTTTCTGCTTAAACAGATACTGACTTGGAAAGGAAAGGGGAAGGAAAAGACACTGAGCAGGCAAGAGTTCTCAGTGGAAAAAGATACCCTTGACTAATGATATGTCTAATCTACACTAACCCTGCCTCACGGTGCATGAAAAACAGTCATATTGTCATGGTTTTCATATCCCCTTTGATCTTAATGCAATAGTTGTCAAAATGAACATCTACTTGCAGGAATCCCAGCTTCATTAGGAAGATAGAAAGTCTTTCTTCCGAGAGAGCTTTCTAATATGTCTTTGTTTTGGTGTTACAAGTTTATAGAGCTGCTGCATGCTTGTCAATAACTATGGTAAAATATTAAAGTAAATTTGCAAGTGAAGAGTTCATTAACGTTATGTGTGTTTCTAACACATAATCCTAATGCTAATTGATCTTGGAGGTGTTAGGTTAAATTTAAAGGTGATGTACGTCGGTGGATACATGGCTGTGTTGAGGAGAGAAAAAGGCTGCCAACAAAATAAACAGCACAAGAAGATAAAGAGGGGCTTCCTTATGACACCCACTTTTTAGGGCATTGATTCACGTGTTCAACAGACTAAACTGAAAAAGATGAGGTAGCTCTTAATTTCAGCTGTCTTTTTAACCTTTCTTCTGGAGGTTAGCACACCCTCACCAGAACCAGAGTGCCACATGAAAGGCAGTGTGGACAGGTTGGTATACCTCTCTTTCTGATGCCTCTCTTCAATTAGATACCAACACATCTACTTGTCCCTTTGGCCACCATGCCACCCTTCTGCTTTCCAGCTCAAGCTAGAGATGATTTCACTAATGGGCAGTTTGTTAAACTTATGAAGTGTCCATTGATTTTGGTCCACAGTGTTAATGAAAAGAACTGTAAATGACTGTCTGGTATCAACTGTCTGGAAGCACAGTGGTTGCTATAGTGTCATCTTTGTAGACTCAACGTAAAATTAATGAACCAAAGGAAACAAAATTAATGAAGAGAGTCATTAGTGGGCATCCTGTAGGCTGAACACACAAATATATTAGAAGTGAGATTTCGCTAATTCAGCATATATTGGGAAGGGAATGGGATGAAAGATAAATGGTAGCTAAACCATTATTTTTTTACATTATAAAAATGTTTCTACTGAAAAAGCTCCTATTATCTAATAGATGTTGTGCAAGTGTAACAAGTGCTAAATATGTATGTATGTATGTTAGTGTGTATAGTATATGTACACATATTTTTAAAGATTTTTTTTGCTCTCAAAACTCATTTTCACAAAAAAAAGTCCCTTTCCACAGCAAATGGATAAATAAGATTCTAAAATAATATTTACCATATCTTGCAGCAAAATAAGTATTTTTAAAAAATGCTGTGAATGTTTTCAATTAAAAATGCAGCAAAATATTCTTAAGCTCTTTTTAGTTCCATGTGGGACTCCTGCAAATAATGAAAATGACACAGGAATGGCAAATGCAGCATGACTGATTCTTCTTCCAAAGAAAGCTATAGCAATTGTCTCCAAAATTTTTCAATGTTTCGTTAATATCAAAAAAATCTTCACTGTAATGGGAGCTTTTGAGAATATTAATACGATATCCTAGCTTAGGTTAGGGAGTACTTTGCATTAAAATAATGCAAGTCTGTCAATAAGAAAGACAAAAAATTACATCTGAAAAAATTGGTCGCAGCATTAAGACAAGGTTGGTTTATAAATCATGTTGTTTGCAAGGGGAGTGCTACAATATAGCTTATTAGAGAAAGGGTGGAGCTGTAAGAGTCATTAACTATATTATGAAAACCTTCGTCTTTACTAAACCATCACAGACTATTAGTAGCTAAAAAAACATGAATTGATTCACATCCTCTATTTGAGAGGAAGGGTTAATTAGGCTAGGCCTATTGCAGTTTGCTAAACAGACTGTTTTGTAGGCAGAAATGTTACATTTCTTCTTGTTTCCTTGAATAGAGATATCCATCCTAAGATAATTCTCTATTTTGAATGTGTGGCATATTTAGAGCAACTGAGAATCCCAGGTGCTATTACAAAGTTCCACCCAGACAAAGTGTGCATCATTTCACTGAAGTCTGTGGATGCATTTCTTATGTTATTTACTAGACTAAACAAGACCTAAATTCTGCTGTATGCTTTCCTTATTAGCATCAAAATATAGATGTTACAACAAGCCTCTTGTGTGTTGCACATATCCCACTCATTGATGTCTGCCTCTCAAGAAGATAGACAGCCATCCTCTTTTGATATGTGCTAAGTAAGGAAAGCGTCTGAGCATAGACGGCACCACCAGCCTAAAAAGGAATGGTAAAAGAGAAAAGGTGATTACTTCTAACTTTCTTTGAATGCCATAAAGTAGGAAATCTTTAGATTAAAAAAAGCGACATTTGTTTCACTGGTGTGGTCATAATTCCTAGCCACATGTACATCCGTAGAACAGAGATGCACACTCATCTTTTTTAGCCAAACAAAACTAATTTTTGAGTGAACATTTACTGATGCTAATTGCTTTACTACACATCTATTCAAAGTGTGGTTACTTGATCCAAGTTTGCAAGTAGCCACTAGCTCAAACAGGAACAGTTTTCTTCATGTGCAAACTCCTTAAAGTATGACCTTTGTTCAAGTATATGAGCTCCACGTATCTATCTGTTCTACCTTTGCATGTTCAATAAAAGAGAACTGAAGTAAAACCAAAATGAACATTAAAAATAATATATGCTGTGCAAGAGAATGATAAAGAGCAGGGTAAAAACTGCAGGGATGCTGTAAACACAATACAAACTCATAAAGGCAAACTTCCTTCTCTTAAGTTGTCTAACAGAAATGATTCATGATGTTATCACAAAAAGATGACTCAGTGTGGTTTGGAGTGACGATCTGTCATGACTCAGCCATGAAATTATGATGCTAACAGAGTTGATCATGAGCCCTGAATCACACAAAAACACATAATGATGCAAACTTTGTGCAAGACTCCAACTAAATGTGAATTTAGAAACAATGTATTTTATCCTTGATAATCAGTTCCACGTGTAGTTGTAAACAGTATTCTGTCAGTAATTAATTTAAAACTAATCTTAAACTCATTAATCTGAATTTTCTAAGAATATTTTTCTTCCTGAAACTTTTGCAGAAGTGACATGACTCTTATTAGCGGCACTTACTATTATATACTTAAGTCTATTATGTTCCCTTTATTTGTCAAAGAAGAAAATATTCACCAAGCTGTTTTGAATTTCAAAGTGATTCTTGCACAAAGTTATTGTAACCATAACGTTAATAAATACTCTAATCTTAGCAGATTTGTTGTGTCACCACTTTATTCTCTCTGTGCCTTGCAAAAAACCTTCAAAGCATTTCTTTCCTTAAGGAATGTATCATTGCTATCACACTTTGTAATAGCAATTATCTGCTCCAGTCCCCTGCTTACCTTAATTAATATCTAATTCACTAAAGAAAGAAATGCCTTCAGCTTTACTCTGAGGTAACAATAAAGGCAAAACAACCATGAAGAGCTCTGTAACAATATGCTAGAGGGAGGAGGACAATACACTACAAATGTCATTACAGATAACATTTTGCACATGATAAACAAGCTTTTGTGTGTTTACTTTACTGAAAAAAAACCCAATGCTTATATGTACCAGGAGCTAGATATACATGATTCACCTAGAATAAGCATAGATTTAGAACTGTCCTTTCAGAACTATAGCCTGCATGTGATGCGGTTTCAATTGGAAGATAGCTTTGGAGGTCTGTACTCCAATCTCCTACTCAAAGTGCTGCTATTATAAACAGTAGACCAGGTCTGCTGTGGTTTTCTCAAGCTGAGTCTTGAAAATCCCCAAGGATGAAGACTGCTCAATCTCTCTGGGTCACCCTTGCTACCCTGCCCTGCCTCCTGGTGATCTCTCAGCATCTCAAGACAAAATTTAGGTCCTTTCCACAAGATCGTCTTGCTCTACCTAGTTAAGTTTGGCCCTTCTGTCTTTGGTATAGTACTTCACGTGGATATTTTTCTGCTGCTATTAGACCATCATTTTGTCTCCTCTTTCTCAGACTAACCAAGCCCAGCTCAGAATCCAACCTAGCCATCCTCCTAGGAACTGAGGATAAGGGCTCTGCTTTTGGGTCTAATACACTAATTCTGTATGGTCTGCAAACCTGCTAAGGGTGCACTCTTCCATCCATCCTCTCAATTACAATTATTCACTCTTGACTTGGGTGCCCCCTTTGTCACTGGCTACCAGCTGGGCATCAGCCCATCTCTTGCTACACTTCATGGCTGACAGTCTAGAAAAAAATTTAACCCACCTAAGTCTTCCCATCCATTCTTTTTACAAATGAATGCTATGGGAGGTGATGTCAAGGCAGAGAACCTCCAGCACTCTCCCCTTAGGTCATATCTTAATTGCAGAAGACAATCATATTGAATTAGCAAAATTTACACTTGGTAATTGCATACTGACTCTCTCGACTATTTTCTTGTATATTTCATTTTTGGAAATTGATTTTACAAAGACATGCTTCCTTTCTTAAGGCTGAGCTGAGGTCATTTTCAGCTTCTCTCTTTTTAAAGGCAGAAGTAACATTTGAATCAGAATCACAGAATCATCTAGGTTGGAAAAGACCTTTAAGTTCATGAAGTCCAACCATTACCCCAGCACTGCCAAGTCCACCACCAAACCATGTAAAGGCCTTATCTACATGGTTTGTGAACAGTTCCAGGGACAGTGTTTCCACCACTGCCCTGGGCAGCCTGTTCCAATGCCTGACCACAGCTTTGGTCTTTGTTTCCAGTTATTGAGGACCTCTTCAATCACCATGGTGAAGCCCAGCTGGCCCTACGGATTTGAATGTGTGCAAATCTTTTTTGCCGTATTGCTGCTTGCACCTTGCCTTCTCAAACTGTGCTGGTATGTGCAGAGCTCGGGGAGCCAGTGCTGTCTCCAAAGACCATGGCAAATAGGGCACTGAGTACACTGCAGCAAAAGTGGGAAACCACTGCAGGGCTGGCAAAATAACACAAAGTAGAGAGGAAGAACACGGTTTTGTAGGTTTTAAAAGCTTACAGCCCATTTCTCCTTTTTATAACTTTGGGTCTGATTTTGCATTTGTACAGATCAACAGCAAATTTATAAATATTACATTGGAAAAATTTGGCCTGGTTTATTTCACAAATACATTCACAGTGAAGATGTACCATTCTATACACTGCCAATATGTTTCCAATTGAATTATTCACTTATAGAATAACAGCTCAGGAAAGGCTAATGAGTTTTCCTTGAAGGCTGCTCAGAGAGCTCTTGCTTTTTCCAGTGCTCTTAGACACATTCGCTCCCTTCTGGTTTTTGCTCTAAGGACCTCTTGTTATTTCAAAAGGACTGAGCACTTGATATTAGCAAAAAAGCGGGGAAGATAATTAAATTAATGGGGTATTCTATGACTGTTTTTCTGAGAAAAACAGACTCAGGTTAATTTTCTCTAAATGACACAAGTATATTGTCAAAGCCCAAGACTCAGTTTTCACAATTTTGACTCATAAAGCCAGCAAAATTTTCTGGTGACATTTTTGTCTATAACTAAATGCTGATGTGACAAAGAAACCCAAAACACTGCAATATACTGACATTTTCCAAATCCTCTGACAAAAATTACTCAAGTACACCACCAAGATAAAATACCTCATTACAGCATTATGAAAATATTTCTTTAAAATGTGTATGATTTAACAAAAATCATTCTACTTGCACAGCTTGAGTGTTGAACTACATGAAAGAGAGGTGCTAAACATTACTTTGATTGCATTGAAAATCTATTCCACCACCTCAATGTGGACATGTTGAGATTGAAGGACAAAAGCTTTAGTTCACTAGAAAGAGAGATCTCTGGCACAACCAACACCCAAATCCTAAACAACTAAATCTAACCAAGAACACAAGACTGTAGATGAATCAGTCATTAAGATAAATTAGGCTCCAGTGCTGGAGCACATACTGGATCAGACTCTTCCTTGTCAACTGCAAAGAAAAAAAAATGCTGAGATATAAACTTCATACATTCACTTCTGATCTACCCATTAACAGTGCCACACCTCTACTTTAGTGGTGCAGGCTGATGTCTCCTTAGGTAAGACCACTCTTGCAACAGGTTTTTATTAGAAAGTGAAGGCTGGAATTTCTCCATGGGTAAACTGTCAAAGATAGAGAAATTGAGCCACTTCAACACAGCTGATAATTTGATTTCCCATTGATGGCACTCTATATAGACATTCTTTCTTCTAACAGAAGTCCAATTATCTCAATATTTGTCAGTGTGGGACTCTTGCATAGTCTTCTCTGATGCCCAAACTGGGATACAAAACTGGAGTTGACTCATTTAGGGAAATTTCCATCTAATTTACTCCTCTCTCTCCCTTTTAATTTACTTGAAAACAAAATAAAGAACTTTGAAGACTTTGGGAAAGTTGTTTTACCTTCCTCCCTAAGTTTGACAAATATTATATGAACCGAGGGAAATCAGGCTTTTCTTCTAACTGCAAGAATTATATATTCCTGCCCCTTTGAGGTAGGAAGTAAACTGAATGTTTTTAAAGAACTAAGGATGATTCATTTAATGCACATGCTGCAATGACATGATGTGTTGTAGGAAAGATATACCACCTCTCAGGACATCAGTGCACCAGGGCATTAAACACAATGGTACTAGACAAAATCATGGCTATAATTCTAAGATGATCTGTTTGTGTTCAGTTCCTGTGTTCTTCCTAGAATTATTCATGAGGGAAAAAGGAAGGATTGCATCAACTGAATGTTTTTCCTACTGTGTGCAGACTGCTTGGAGATGCGAACAAGCATCCATACCAGCAAATCACAAACTTGGTATTGACTTGAAAAGTATTAGTTACAACAGCCACCCTGGTTGTATTACCAACACACCATGACCTGTTTTACAGTTGAATTGTTCTAGCTCTGGCATCCCCACCCCTTCAAAAAAAAAAAAAAAAAGCCTGTTAAAACAATACTGACAATAAATACATGCCTGCTAACAGCATTTGGCTTTCCTGAGTTTAATGAATAGTAATAATTAATAATAAATAAATGTTAATTATTCAAAGCCTTGTGATAATATTTCTGCACATGATGGCAGGCCCTGTTAGTAAATATATTTATTTCATCTTTCACTCCAGCAATTAATACTGCTCCAGTTCTTTTCCAAGTAGAGTAATTGCTTATGCAGATTTAATCACTTTCAGTTGCTGTGACTGATCCCATAATTTAACAGGAGGTGACCAAATCTTAAATGTGAGTTAATCATTAAATGCTACTTCACAAAAAATGACTGCATGATCACATATGTACACACAACTTTGAATTTTGTAAAATTAAGAGTACCTTCTGGATCTGACTTGCAATAATTTTGATGTAGACAAAGTGACTGTTAAGGTGGCAAGAAATACCCCACCATTTTGCTGCATTTCAGGTAGCCGGCTGTAAAAGTTTTAGAAAAATAGGAAGAGTTTAAAGCTACCATGTCAACTAAGATACATTTCTTTCTTAAGATGCTTGGGTAGGATGAAAAGCTTAAAGACAGCCTACAGTACTTGCGGAGTGTTTTGTATTCCTGTTCTTTGTTTCTAATAGCATTATGCTTGATTAAAACAGCAAGAGAGGACCAAAAGGCAGCTCTTTCGTAGAAACCTTGATGAAATATGCAGCCCCAAATCTATTTTTCTCTACAGAAGGACAGAGAGCTTTAGTGATTTCAGCTGCAATGAGGCAGCCACTTTGTTTCACTGTAAATCAACCTTGCAGTACAGAATATCACACTTCAAAGTTGCACAATGATTGCTACTTCCAGCTAAAACAGATACATAAACATTCAGAGAGAGTTACTTGAACAAAAGTGATAAGTATGACTGCAGGAAAACCAATATGCGTCAGCAAGTGATGAGCTAGTCTGCTAGTTCTTATATTGCTGCAGGGATCCACTAAACTGTTACTGAAAAAAAGTGATGCAAGAGGTGGATAAATCAGCCAGTACTCAGTACTGTTTTCGTGCCTTAACACATCTTTGGATATTGGATAAATGGATTTTTTTTTTAAATAACATTAAGTTGTTCCTTATGTCAGTTCTCGTCATGGATGACATGAGCCAGCAGTGTGCGCTTGCAGCCCAGAAAGCCAGCTGTATCCTGGCCTGCATCAAAAGGAGCGTGACCAGCAGGTAGAAGGAGGTCATCCTGCCCCTATACTCTGCTCTCGTGAGACCTCACTTGGAGTATTGTGTGCAGTTCTGGGGTCCTCAACATAAAAAGGACATGGAACTGTTGAAACAAGTCTAGAGGAGGGCCACGAGGATGATCATGGGACTGGAGCACCTCCCGTATGAAGATAGGCTGAGAAAGTTGTGTCTGTTCAGCCTGGAGAAGAGAAGGCTGCGTGGAGACCTCATAGCAGCCTTCCAGTATCTGAAGGGGGCCTATAGGGATGCTGGTGAGGGACTCTTCATTAGGGACTGTGGTGGTAGGACAAGGGGTAACAGATTCAAACTTAAACGGGGGAAGTTTAGAATGGATGTATGGAAGAAATTCTTTACCTTGAGGGTGGTGAGGCACTGGATTGGGTTGCCCAGGAGGCTGTGAATGCTCCATCACTGATGGTGTTCAAGGCTAGGTTGGACAGAGCCTTGGGTGGTATGATTTAGTGGGAGGTGTCCCTACCCATGGCAGGGGGGTTGGAACTAGATGATCTTAAGGTCCTTTCCAACCCTAACTATTCTATGATTCTACGATTCTGTGTTATCCAAATTTGTTCTGGATAAACATTGGCACTAGGGTTAAACCACTCTGGTGGCTTAGAGTAACGTATGGAAATAAATGCATTTTACTGCAAATGAGCACACCATTTAATTCAGCTTTGTTTTTCTGGAAAACTTATCAATGATTAAACTTTTTTTTTTTTTAGAAAATCTATCAATATTACCTCAGCTGACATTGTTTTGGCCATTGGGCTGAGTCTGCCTTCAGAACCAAAGTTAAGAATCTCATTTCCTTGATGGTCCACTCAGGAATAATGGTCATAGTTTACTCTCTAATCAAATTACCAGCAATAATTCATTACATATTACCTCAAAGCCTGCCAGGCAAAACAAAAATAGAAGAGGACCTTTGGTGGTCACTAAAATACCCATGTGAATGTAGGAAGACTAGTTACCAGATCAGCCTTTAACCAACAAGATTCATAACAGAACCGGTATTGTATTATTAAAACATATTTTTGGAGATGGCAGTTCCCCTACAAAAGTAGCTTTGTTTGCAGTTTGTGATCCTCTTTCATCAGAGCCGAGCACACTTTCATCTTTCAAACAGTTCTTACGATCAGAGAACAGGACCAAAGTACTTTGGCAACAGTAAAACAAAACCTCCAAGTGCTGCTCCCATATTCCTGAATGATACTCTTTAGGGTCTCCTTTTACAGCTGAAAGTCTGTCCAAAATCTTACAACTAATGAGTTGTCAATTCTAGCTTGGATGTAGCTCCAGAATTTGTGGATTGTCATGCTGAGCTCCAGAGCAGAGCTTTGGAGACTTGCAATTTTTAGTGAAAAAGCTTTTGCAATCCTTCGACCTTAACATGGAATGGAAATTGGACATCCACCAGGTTACATTCCCACAGTCTACTGCTGAACTCTCAGTCCATGATGTGCAGAGAAGGCTTTTTGAGGATCACTCAACATATTCAAGCCAGCACCATGCTGAAGAGCTTTATACCTGCTAGAATAAAAAGTACTTCCAGATTTCATTTTAGAGGAGCAAAAATCCAATTTGGGATTTTTTCCTAAGGAAAATAAGTGTTACATTACATGAACTCTTCTAAGTACAGCAGAAGGTTGAAGAGACTGATCTTATTTCCATGTTCTTATTTCCATCTCTGAAATGGCTTGTAGTTTTTCCTCCTAATGTATAGAAAACTGACAAAGATGTACCGTACTGTATGAAAAGCAACTGCTTTGTTTTGGAGCATGCTGGAATCTCTTATTCTAGAAACAGTTCTTTCTTCCATACTACTGTGTAAAAGCACTAAATTGACCATCTAATGAAACTAAGTGGATATATTATTTATTTTAAACAGGTAAGAAATACTCAAAATGAGGATCAGATATTTATTTACTCTTATACTTAAAATGATCAGTAACTTGTCAGAATTACTCGTGAACCTTGAAAACGGGACCATTAGTCTTTAAAATATTTGAGGATTTTATAGAAAAGATTTAATACTACAAAGTGCTCTAATTAGAAATTTTGCTTGCGCCCATGCATGTGCAGAGAATGATCCTGATGCAAAGTTGTGCATGAATCACTAATGTAAAATAAATAATTTTTGAACCAATGTCATTAAATAACATCACTATTCATCTCTTTGATATTATGGAAATTGATTTATGGAGAACTGAATTTCAGATTGACTGAGTAATAACATGATGATATGGACCCATTGATAATGTCATATAATATTCCTGCTATTGCATGCAGGCATAATATATCATGTCAGTGAGTGGCATGAATTCACTTCACCACATGATTCATTGACAGCAAAGTACGATGCTATTTCAGTACAGCATCTATCCTTCAGTATTACCTGTTTGAAAGAAAAGAGGCCACATGTTAATTTCTTTCTTGACTTTAAGCTGCCACTAGTATCATACAGTCACAGCAATGACAGCACACTCCAAAAGTGTACTTTCTGCTTTGTGAGTACATTTTTTAGGGTTTCAAGGTAATTTGTAATTGCAATAATATAGGGTTTCTTTGAAAATTATGTGTTCAAAGCTCCTTTCCTGATTCTTTTGCAGGAAAAGAAGGAAGAATATCAGGCTTCTTTCTGCAAAGCACAGAAAAAATGTGTGCGATGAAACTTCCTTCTACTGATCTCACACAAAACCATGCAGCAAAATGGATAGACGTGGATTTTACAAATCAAGGCATGGGCTTACAGTTTTCCAAAAGACCATACCACGCTACCACCATGACATCTCCATTCAAAATTTGTTGTTATCCATTCCAGCTCTGGAAGTGTTGCTAGAACAGTAGGTATGGGCATGGCCTAATTGTCTCAAACCCCCTCTTTTTTCATACATTTGACATGTATCTGAATTTATCTGGATTTATAATCTCACAGTTCACTGTTCCTGGCTGTGTCACCCAGTTTTCCTCCCTCGTGCACATATGTAAAGGCAAGCCTACAAAGACAGATAAATCATTCTAAAACCTAAAACCAGTTAAAAATGCTTTGTTCTGCAAACATGATACGCAGTGTATGGAAGTATGGTAGATGCTGCAAGATATGAAACAACAGATGAAGTCTGTTTAAAGGAAACTTGGAATGTACATATAGAGGAGTGCAAGATGTGCAAACGGTTATAAATAAAAGCTTCCAAAAGAAATTTAGAAAATCTTTGCTCAATAATTAATGTGACAGGAGTCAGAAAGACCCACAAATAAATAAAAATTAATGTTAAGACTTTTGCTATTATGTTTGTATATTGTGTTTCACCCAAACATATTTTCTGGACATCAGTGATCAGGTGAACCACCAGGAATTCTCTGAAGGCATTTGGAGTCCCTATCCAGAGACGGAAACTTCACAGCCTCTTCCATCTGTTAACTAGGATTAGTTCAAGATAATCCACCTTCTGAAAGACATTCCCTGACCTTCTTGAAGAGCTACATCAAATTTTCATTAGCTTCATTAAAGTAGTAATCAATAGGTATTTTTCCTCTGGCAGAACAGTACTCTCACACACTGATGATGGCTTGGGCACTTCCAGACTAATTTAACAGGTTACTGCTTTGCAATAGTAAGAAACGAAACTGTTTTTTCCCAGCCATCACCCTCGACCCAAGCTCCTTTTCATGTGGTAAGTAAATTATATTTGAGTAGGCATAAATCACAACCCTGAAGGTTTCATATTACCAAAACATTACTAATAACTCTTACAGGTTGCATACTATGAAATAACTGTGAATTACCAAATGATGTATTTCTCAAAGTAATCTCACATATATTGCAACATGTAATAATCTCTCACAAAATTTAGTAAGAGATTACTGCAGTCATTCTCTGCCAGATTATCCTAAATGATCAAAATGATACTATTACTGTCAGCAGACTAAAAAAAAGTGCTTCCTTTAATGTTCATCCATTGTTTAATTTTTCCATCTTGCCTGTTTCTGACAGATTACCAGACCATTATTACCAAATGGACAGAGTCTATAATAATTTCTCCCAATGTCTGTGAAACTGAAGATAATGCTCATTCATAAAAGCCAAACTGTGCCTTTGAGCACAACTTTGAGCAAAGGACAAGGCACTAAATGCTCCAGCCCAAAAACAGCCATCAGAAATGCTGTGATTCATATCTCCTATTCACCGCTCCTTGCAGCTTCCCTGTTTCTCTGGGGCAGTACCTTGCTGACCTTTTGCTTCATGTAAGGGCATTATAGGATTGATTAGTCTCCTCTCCTTACACATACAGGGTGCATTGATGTCCAAACCCAAAGCACCATAGGTACACTCAGGTGATTTCTGTGAGTAGTGCTAAGAGATAAGGACTACAATAGAGGCTGAATTGGTACTTGTTTCAATTTAACTGAAACATAGGAGAGTTTTGTGATTGTTTTGGAGAAAGTGACCTTGGCAGTTAAATGCAGATTTTAAATGCTGTTTCAGTGTAGAATATCTATTATCATATAGATGTAAGGCATCTGTCCGCTGTTTGGCTATTGAGGAAATATGCTTTTGTTTGTTTCTTTCTGTATCTGTCATAGAATCCTACAACAGTTTTGATTGGAAGGGACCTCAAAGTTCACTCAGTTCCAACCCCCTGCCATAGGCAGGGACACCTTCCACTAGACCAGGTTGCTCCAAACCCTGTCCAACCCGGCCTTGAGCACTGCCAGAGATGGGGCAGCCACAACTTCTCTCGGCAAATTGTGCCAGGGCCTCACCACCCTCACAGGGAAGAACTTCTGCCTGAGAGCTCATCTCAGCCTTCCCTCTGTCAGGTTAAAGCCATTCCCCCTCGTTCTGTCCCTACAGGCCGTTGTCCAAAGCCACTTTCCAGCATTCTTCTAGCTCCTTTAAGCACTGGCAGCTGCTCTTATTTCTCCCCTTAAGGAGTCTTCTCTTCTCCAGGCTGAACAAGCCCATCTCTCTCAGCCTGTCTCCAGAGCAGAGCTGCTCCAGCCCTTGCAGCATCTCCATGGCCTCCTCTGGACTCACTCCAACAGCTCCACATCCTTATGTTGCAGCCTCAGAACTGAATTTGCTGAATTACCTATTGAATCCTTATTGAAACTCTGAACGGCACTGCATGTTGATGTTTTCAGGTATTTTCTTATCACATAATATCTCTTTACTTAGAAACAGTAGGTGAAAAAAGTCTTGGACTGCATCAGGTAGATTATTGCCAGCAGGCCGAGAGAGTCAATGCTTCCGCTCTGCTCAACACTGGTGAGGCACATCTGGGGTTCTGGGTTCAGTGCTGGGCTTGCCAGTAGGAGAGACATAGACTTACTGCCTAAAGTCCAGTGCAAGGTCACCAAAAAGATGAACAGACTTTTCTCAGTAGTGTACAGTGACAGGACACAAGAGGCAATGGTCACACACCGAAACACAAGAAATTATATTTAAGCATAAGAAATAACTCTTTTTAAGGTGAAAGTGGTGAAACAATGGCACCAGTTGAGGTTGTGAAACCTCTTCTCTTTGGAAACAATTCAGCTGGACATGATCCTGGGCAACCAGCTCTGCCTGGTCCCACTGGAACAAGGGCCTTGGACTACATGTACTTCAGAGGACCTTCCCGGTATCAACTGCCCTGTGATCCCGAGGCATCAGCAGGAGCCCAAAGCACTACCAGGCAACCTAGGCATTTGTTTCCCTCTGTCAGAAAAGAAAAACAGCACTCCTTTTGACAATCCTCTGATGAAGAAACTGCCCATATCAATCTCCTGACTCAGACCCTACTGCTAATAATTCCTGTTATTGGCCTCAGAGGGTCACTGTGTTGGCACGTACTTGTCTACCATGCCATCTTCAGCATTTCAGACTATTTCTATGGGATTAGGAGGTACTTGCTTTTCAGACAGGCCAAAGCTTTCCACACTCTCTCTTTCTGCTGTTTTGCTACTTGCTAGGAAACACAGTTGTCCAAAATCTTGTCAGAAGCAGACTCTGCTAAGCACAGACTCTAAAGTCTTGTGGCTTAATTTGCTGCAAAAATAAATATAATTGGCTGACTCTAGATCCTGCTAATGACCATCAACACCTTAACACCAACTGCTTAGACTGGAAAAAATCATGCTAAGAGCTTTTTATATTAAGTGAAAAGCACAGTGTGAATGACACAGGGGGAGAATAGTATTCATTTTATTTATTTGTACATTTTCAAGCATTGTTATTTTCTACTGTTTAGGAGTCTGATGGATATCCTTCTAAAAGGAAACTGCTTTCTAAGTACTAGTTTCATCTATTGTGCCAAAATACATTCTTTTAAATGTAAGAAAATCAGAGAGGGACTCAGCCACAAAAGCAATAACCTATAAAATTGTTCTAAAACATACCTAGATTAATGAACATTCACATATTGCAGAAGATGACCTCCTTTTTTGCTCTAAAAGCTGCCATGTTGCGGAAGCTTCATCCTCCATATTTACACAAAGTTCTCCAGTATGGGTCCCAAACTCCCAAAAAGTCCTGATTTTAACTGTACCCACACAGAAAGATGTTCAAACTCAACTTACATCAGCAGATTGCCAGACTTTGGATTCTGAGTATTCATACGTCACTCTTAGAGCAATGACTTCAACCAATAAACCAGCATTTCAGGCTGATTTTCATGGGTTACTGGAGCACATGGAAAGGTGTTTCAACACTCTCCCTCCAGGAGAGAATAATGTTTAGAACAGTCAGGACCTAAATAAAACCTCTGAAATGCTGGCTTTTCTCAGGCTGAGAAAATTCCACTGCATCTTCTATATTGTCAGATGACAATATAACCATAACAGCAAACATTTAGAGCAGTCTACATGGATAAAACCACATTTAAACCCTCTCCTATATAAGCAGGGGAACTTGTGCAACTGAGAAAGCAAGAGTGATGGTACCAGAGGAATGGGAGCAAACATAACCATGTACCTTTTCCAGTCAGAGTATTCATGCAAGAGAGAAGAGTTCATCTGTGCTTTTTTCTTATGAGGTTTTCTATTCATCGGGTAGTATTTCTTTTTCATTCATTTATCACAAGTACCCAGCTCTTCATACAAATGACAGGAAGAAACAAAACTTAAAGAAGGTGCTTTGAAAAAAAACAGCTTTCTAAACGTTACAGCCTCCAACTCAGAGCCATCCAAGTCAGACATGAAACATCATAGGGGTTTCTCCCCAGGTTTTTCTCACGGCTGTGTAAGGGGCAGACTGGCAGTACTTGTCTTCAGAGGAACACATGTACTGCTTTCTCAGGATTCCCAAGAAAACATAAGGCGTCACAGCTGGGATTCGCCTACACCTTTGCTTGGAGCTCCATGTATTCCCTAGCTCCATCACTGAGCAAGAATCAGAAAACAAGGAGGTAATTCACTGCATCCACAAAAGACAGTAACAGCACGTCTGCTAAACACTGGTGAGTTCTCAAAGAAACATTCCCTGCGTTCCTGTATAAGCGTTTTATTTTATAGTTCTTTGGCAAATGTGCGGGACAGGGCAGAGTCAAGCCTAAAATATTAAATGCCTTGTCAGTAGAAGAAATATCAATCTCTATGTACTCCCACTGAAATACTGTGTGACATTGGATAAATTATTTAATATGTCCATGCTGCAGGGTTTTTTTGTCAAATGAGGATAATACCATCAATCCAGTCATTTTAAAGTGATGTGCCAATTATAAGCACTGTATACTGACTTTCTAAACAGAAATAATACCACTATGAGTCATTGTCTTTAGTAGCCTGAGTGGAACTAAGAAATTTTACTCGTACAATTCAAAAACAAGAGGTATGATTGCGTTTTCTAATGAAGAAGGTCACTGAATCTTAGTTTCATGAAAATGCTTTTAAAGTTCGCTTAGAAGATTTCAAGGTTTGTGGGCAGAAACATGATCATCTCTCACTCATGATGTTGTTATGTGAAATTCCTTCAATGCTAAGGAATGAGCGCCTTATCTGCCCTCTTCTCAGACTTTTCAGAGGGCAGATCAGGTCAAGCTTAGAGGTAGTCTGCCTCTGGAGCTCAAATGGTGTGGAAAGTGAAACATTATTTAGAGTTACCTTCAGGCTGCTTTAATTGAAGAGGGGGATGGAAGGGGGGGGGAAGAAATTCAAATTAAGGGTAATGCAAATGTTATCAAGACTTTTTGTATCTGTCTCTGCCCCAAACACAAAAGCACAGTTCTTGACTATCAGGCTTAAACAATAAAAGAGCTTCTCTTTTTAAGGATAAAGCCTTCTCATCTGCAGCACAGACTCTACAAGACAGAGAATTGCAATAGTCTCTAAGGCAGCACATTAGGCTGTTGTCGGCTTACTTGCAATAGATTGGCACCCTAAACAAAGGTGGGTACAGGACCAATTCCAGCTGTCATTCACTTTTCTCCCACACATTCACACTGGCAAATAGTTTGTCTTTGTTCCTACTCAACTGTTTGATTTAGTTCTCTTTATTGCCCAAATGCGGGTGTCAAGAAAATATATTTCTTCCCAGTAATTTTGCTTCTTACAAAACAAGTTGGTCTTTTTTTGACCTGAATTAAAAATGCATATTTAAAGCAAAGCAGAGGGGTTTGGGATTTTTCTGGGCTTTTTGTTGTTGTTGTTTGGTTGATTTCAGGTTATTTTCATTTTCATTGTTTTTTCTTGGTTTTTTTTAGTTTTTTCTGAACAAAATATTCATATAACTTTGTGCCTAAAACAATTTCAGCAAAATGTTTGTAGCATCTCTGTTCTACCCAGGTGTCTTTCCTTCTGAGAAGAATCACCTCTGAGGTTGGTGTACTCATGAAACCCAAATGATGCATTGGCCACCACAGAGATAATCACTTTTTCTAGCAAGTCATAGCAGAGAAACCAGAAAGAAGCATAAGCTTGTTGGTAAATGACGACTGTTGGTAAATAACCACAGCCATATCCTGCTTTTCCCAGTCCCTTTCAGATTACTGTGTTCCCCTGTCTTTGACAGTATATTCAACATGAAACCTGCTTTATGAGACCTCTTAAAGTGATGACCAGGATGATGCATGAAAGTTGCCTCCTAGTAAAATTGTACCAGCCTAACTAAAAACGGATGTTTTGGTTGATAATTTGAAGACATCTGTTAAGACAGGAGCAGTGTAATAACTTACGGTGGTTACCTTAACACCTAGGAATTCACTCATGGTTCACCATCCCTGCAGTGGCTGCTGTGCCAATGCAGAACAGGAAGGGAATTGCTGCCTGTTCATAGAGATTGATGGAGAGCAAAGGGAAGGAAAGAAGGAGAGAACAGGCAGTTACATACTCATCATCATGATGGAGATTAGATCCCATGAACCACTTAATGGGTAACCTCTCTTGGAAACATACTTTTTCAATCAAAAAAAAACCAACCCCGAGTTTAGGCAATTGATATTACGGGTAACTGGAATTTGAATACATCCCTATGTTAGAGGCACTTTGAAAAGGTCCTGGAAGAAGTGATAATATTTCGGAAAAGTGGGTTCATTTATATTTGCCCTCTGCACTAGAAGGCAGTGAGTGGCTTTAAATGAGAAGTATTTTCATTTGCAGGTGAAAAATTAAAGCAGAATTTCATAATTTGAAAATTTGTAAGCAGTTCCTGTTATCAATCAATGAAAAATCTGCAAGCCTATTTTTTAAACATATTTTTGGCTCACATTTCTAAATCACATATTGTTTGTATTTACATATTTTTCTAAAGAATATTTTCTATATTCTGGAGCTTTATTTAATCATTGTCTTGTTTTTTTCCATTTGTTTCAAAGTGAGAACACACAGCAGGAGAACTATTATTTTTGTCCCTTTTAAATACTCTACATATCTTTTTTCTTTTTTTTTCTTCTCAGACTAAGGAGTTGTATGATTCAAATAAATTCAAACTTTTCAGTTTGAAATGTTCTCTGTAGGATTATGCAGTGTGTTTCTGGCTGTAGTCTTTCTTGCTAAAAGGGAACAGATAGGTGTAAATGATATTCACACCTCTTAATTAGAGTCATTATCAGTTCTCTGGGTTATCTTCCCATGTAAGACCTTGGACTTCCTAAGGAGCAACTAGAAAAGAAGCAGGAGTCCCTGCAACCTTTTGCTCATATAGGAATGTCAGAGTGTGATTTCTGTGTTTGTTGTTTTTTGTTTTTTTTTCAACATTTCTTTTCTGAGAACATCTCTACCATAGACAAAATTTTATAAGCAAGAAAGTGATTTTGTTGATACAGATGCTTCATTTGAGCTGATATAAGCAAGACCATCACTAGTGCTTTTTATCTTGTACATTCTGTATGTATTAAGCAATATTCCTGGTGTAGTGACATAAGCTCCAGGCTCATGTTTTGTGTCACTACATGCGTTTAGCTACATTTAAAAGCATTTCCTGAAACACTGATTCTCCCTGCATTACCTCAGCCTCCTTTCCCCAGGACAATTCATCTTGGCTTCACCTTTGTATCTGTTCTATGGGTTGAAGGGAAGAAGCTTCTCTGTATTTTAAATGTATATGTATTCCATGACCAAACGGTTTTTATATGAAATCCAGCTCAATAATTTAAGTGATGGATAGTGTGGTCACGAGTGGACACACTCATGTTTCTTTTTCAGTGATGAAAGTTCTCCAAAGTTTTTTGTTTGTTCCTCTTTATCATTGCACAATCATTTTTGCAAGTAAGGAGAAAAAGAATCAATTATTTACCTTGTTTTGCAGAACAGACACAAAACTGATGGAAGCACTACTCTCTCAACAGCTTGATAAAATACACTAACAATTCATGAAAAATTTAGGTATAAGCCAAATATAGTTTATTCACGAAACTGAACCAATTTACACTGCTTAACTCTAGTGAACCTCAAAATGTCCTTTCATGGCTTCTTAAAAACATATAACATTTCTGCATGCTTTTCTTGTATTTGCCTGTGCATGCGCCTGCCCAGACTTAACAGTCTGATTCTTCACCCTGCACCAACAGCAGTTTGTGTTGTGTTCACAGGTACAAATATAGCAAATGCCATACTCATTTTTTGCCTCTAAAATCCACTCTAAGCAGAAAAGGTCACTACCACAACAAAAATCATCATCACTTTTGCACTACCCAGATAAATAGGAGACTTGCTGATGAACCCGAACTGCCTTTTGCGGCATTAATTCTTACTGTTAGCTCAGTTTGAACCCCTGAAAGTACTTAACTAAGAAAAATGTCATGAAACTCTAATATTGGCAACTGAAAATCAGTAAAACAGCCAGGAAAAATCACATGCACCTGTACAGGTGACAGTACCTTTGCTATATTCCACAAACAGATCACACAAAGTCTTTAGATCTCTTTTATATCTGGATAAAACAGCAGAAGACGCTAAATAAAATGACTGGTTAAGTGTTGCTTAGACAAAATTTGTGTGTGAAAAGTGACTTATCTGCTTTCTTTAAGTTTAGCAGACTGTGGGAAAATTCAGATCTCAGAGAGGCAAGAAATGGCCAAAATAAAACCATCCTCTGTAGATACAGATTTTCTGTTGATAAAAATAATAATGGCTTCTTAAAAGTATAGAAACTGGCCATCAGAAAAACATGCAGGGCTGGGTTTGCAAATGAAGTTGACCTAAATATTGGAAACCTCAAAGTTAAAAATAAGACAAGCAGCATAACATCTTAAGCAGAAAATCATCTCAGACCATTTTAGGTAAATGCTGAGCAAGTAACAGAGTGTAACCTTTTATGCCAGAGGGTCTGAAACTCAATTCTGAGTCGCACCTTTTCTCATCATTCATGAGTACCACTGGGCTCCAACTCCAGGTTAACTCTCTCTTCCTCAGAAAAGTAGTATAAAAGGGAGTTATGGCATAGCCTACCTTCCACTCTATGAATGAAAAGAATTGTCACATAAAAATTTCCCTGTAAATATCTTGTAATAACAACTTACTAGATATTTAAAGGAAAAATTTTCTCAGACTATTTTTTATCTGTGCAATTTGATAGAAACCCTACAGCTATAAATGGGGGAAAGAATTTGAATATGAGTCTTTGACGTGAGAGCCCCATATAGACCGCTATCACCTTGAGCTTTCTATCTAGTTTAATGCACAGATAACAGCTGAGCCCCAGGTAATTCCAAGAACAGAACCCTACCCATCATCTCAGCTTTTATTGATTTTTTTTTTTATTTTCATAAACAATAATTTTCAGAGCTTTTTTATTTTTTTTTCTTTTTCTCTCTTTTTTTTTTTTTTTTTTTTTTAATTTGAGGGCGTACTGTGCTATGAGGACTCTTGGAGATGTACAAGCCAAATAAACCTTGCAATGGCATTTTATGAGTCGTTTTGCATTTGGATAACCTGACTGTAATCCTTCAGTGTCTCAGAATTCACCACACTACCAATCACTTAAATTATTGAGCTGGATTTCATGTAAAATCCATTTGGTCGTGGGATACATATATATTCAAAATATAGCGAAGATTCTTCCGCCCAACCCATAGAACAGATAGAAAAGGTGAAGCCAAGATGAATTGTCCTGGGGAAAAGAGGCTGAGGTAATGCAAGGAGAATCAGTATTTCTGGAAATATTTTTAAATATAACTAAACAACACCCCAAAAAAAGAATTTTTGATTTGTAATTTAAAGGCATATGAATCCTCATTGTAAAGCCAGTAATACATAACAATGATGATAACACATCAATTGCATTACTGATATCACAGTACTACAAGGCAACTTGAAAAAATCAACACAGAAATATAAGACAAAAAATTTAGTACTTTAAAACCATAAATGTCACATGTACTTCTCCCATTCTGTTCACAGAATCGCAGAATCATAAAATAGTTAGGGCTGGAAAGGACTTTAAGATCATCTAGTTCCAGCCCCCTGCCACGGGAAGTTCCAATTGTTTTTCCATAATACTGGACATGATTGTCTTAAATGCACAAGAAATTAACTTTTGTTATCTCAGAGCGGTTACGTAAATACTAAATTTAACTTCTTACTGTCTGTTTATTTTTGTTTTTCTATATAAATAAAAATGATGCAAAAAGTTATTTTTATACTAGATTTAAAAAGGTTCAGCAATGTTCAGCTCACAATAGTAAGCTATCTTTCTAAATGCGTGAGCAATTTTTCATATGATTTTGTTGTCTCCTATGAATTTTTAAAAAATGTAATTTATTCATGAACAGAAGTGAGTAAAATCATTGTTTTCCCAGTGGAGTCATACTGTTAACATGAACCACATCTTTCCTGACCTTGCATAGCAATTGTAGTGGCTGTGCTCCATAATTGGTTCAAATACAAATACACTTGTAAATCAGGTGGTTTTCCTGGAACTTTGGAACAACACCAGTGCGTCTGGTTTTATTCAGTCCCAAGTGTCAATTGTAACTGACCAAAATATTACATGCCAGCTAAACCTATCAGACCTTTCACGCCTGAGCTTTCCACCCCCATTCTCTTCTACATAAACTAAAATGAAGTTCTTCACTGAAGCCAAAATCTTCCAATATGCTTGTCATGAACTGCTGAATTTACTGTTCACATCTTTTTTACAATACAGATTAAGTGTGGATCCAGAGCTCTGCTTCAAAGGGGCCCTCCAACTGCCATATTTTCATCATAGCATGCATTCACGATGCAAATATAATATCCATCTGGGCCTTTTATAGGCTTAATTTATCCCTGCTTATTTATCATAATTAAGTGCACCATATGATAGGAATCCTTGTGGTATCTCTACTGATCTGGAGTAGGGAGAGATCACTAACCCTACTTATGAAATCCAGCAATTAAATTACATGATATCACTCATCATAAAAAAACAAACCCTCTGCTAATGACATAAATGTGTTGGACTAACCAGTTTTGTTCTAGCACATATGTAAAGTAAGGGGGAAAAAATGACAGAACATCAAAGATGAGAGAGCCCAGCAGAAACCCCAAGGAAAGTTCCAAAGCCACTGGATTTGAAAATATGGCGCACTATGGATTAGTTCTGCAGTGATAGAGCTGTAACAAGGGACATGAGCTGCATCAAGAACCCCATGTCTGCGAGTTTGGAGAAGCTCTTCTGAAATCAATTTGATGTGGCTCCAGTGAAGTTGCCTTAAGATATTGCAGTCTGATTTGAAGCTGACTCACCTTCTCATCCTTCTCACAAAAATAGTAAGCACAGACATACATCTACATATTTTTTAGGAAGTGTATTATTTTTCTTTTTAATGAGTATCTTCCATAACCTCCTAAAGCAATATATAATTAAAATAGGTAAGACAATTAGAAAGATATCCAACTTAAGATATTGTAGAGCCTGTGCTGAGAGTTCATAACAGGGCACAGTGCAAAACATCCTAGGCTAGGTCTAAGAGAGTTACTGCGTGACTGTAGCAAAGCAAAGTATTGTGCAGATACACTGAGTCACCTCCAAATCCAGGTATACAACTGTGCTGTCGCAACAAGATGATAGGGACTGATGTAGATCCTCAGACTTCAGCTGGTGAGCCCTATATCACCCTACCTTATAGTTATGACTTAAGATATTTAGAGCTGGGTTTATTAAAACAAGCTAGAAGTAAATGTCTGTACTAAAAGAGACATTTAACAGTGACAAGGCACCTTAATCCCTTTGAAAACAGTATGAAATCTCAGCATAATAAAGGGGCATTACAAGACCTAGCCTAAAAAATAAAAAGGCCAAGAGCATTTATATTTATGTTTGGAAGAGCCAAAAGTAGTTTGTTCTTCCAAGACACAGCAGCCAATGCATGATGCTGAGTCCTTCTCAGACCAGACTCTGGCTCTTAGAACCTTGTCCATATGTGAAGAAGTCATAGTGACACCATCCTCTTTTCTCATTTCCCTCTTTCGGTGGAGCTCAAATCCCTACTCCCTGTACCATATGTGGAAGACCTTGAAACCCTCTTGTTTGGAATTGTCTTTATAGGAGAAGACAAAAAGTAAGATGTCATTAGAAAGGACAGGTCTGTCTTCTAGTCTGTTTCCACCTCTCACATGCCCTTCACTGATTTTTATCCAGTCTCCTTGCTGCAAAATAGTCAGCATCTGCCTACACAGACTCTTCAGCCCCTCAGACATCTGGCAGGTCCCAGGTAGGTACAAAATTGAGAGATCATCCAGAATTGTGCCAACCCAGATATATTGGGGCTGAAATTTTCACTTTAAACAGGGAAATCCACAGTGACATTAAGCAGCTATAAGCCATGTGCTTTTGCTTGTTTAAATGCAGTTAGTTGTCAAGTATTTCTCTGTTTTCTATATGGGCCCGTGTGGGAGTTCCCGAAGTGCCTGAGAATTTCATATACCTAATTCCTACTGAAATTTGGACCTTAGGAGTTGCTGGATTTCAATAAGACTTTCAAAAATCTTACCATGTCTTTAACGAACTTGCAAGTTTTAATGAATAGTCATGCGATTTTGGAGTCTTCTTGTCTGGAAGCAAAGCTGGGCTGTAAATCGTTACACCATTAATAGCTGTTCTTTTGCCTTTCATTCCTAAGTATGGTAGCAATTATCTGTTTTGCAAAGCATAATAAAATATATGTCTTCATATTCAGAATATTCATGTAGCTACAATTCTAAAGTTATCATTGATGATGTATAGGCAGCCACATATCCATAGTTAACTGGATTTCTTAGCTTAATTACCAAGCCCAGGGACATAACTCAGATTTGGAATCCAGAGTGTCCTGCAAATCACCAGAAAAGAACAGGAAAGATTAATCCAGGGTTGGACAAATGCTAGATCCTTGCTGAATTGCAGATCCTTAAAACTTAACCTGATTTAAAATTCTTGACCAATGCTGCTTCTATGTGTTTGCTCAGCTCAAAAATCTTTTTTGATTTTGTACTTTATGTTTGGGAATTAATGCACTTGCAACATTTGAAGTCAAAAAGTTCTAAAAACCATTAAAATGATTTTAGATAAGCTGTAGTTAATTACTGTTGCTAATAATTTTGCCACTTTTCTTCTTGCAGCAGGAAACTGACCCTACAAAAACAGCAGCTTGGACCGGCTGCTCCCTTCCAGGCACCAGAACACTGTAAGATGCATGCATGACTCACAAGATCCTACGTTTTCCCCTGTGGGTCCTCAAGCATAAAGTAATGGTTTTATTTCATCCTGTGCCCCTGCTGTTCTATGTCACCCTAAACTTCACCTCTATCTTTACACTAGTTCAAATAGTATTATACCACATTTGAAGCATAGATTTGACATTTGGTCTTCCTAGAAATTTTTTTTAAGAGTGCAAATAGTAAAATATTTATGAAACTCTTATGGCTTGAAAACTGCATGTGGGATTAAAATAGAAGCTAATAGAGAAAAGAAAAAAATCACAACAGAGATGGTTTCCAACATTAACTGTGAATTTACTTTGGCACCAGTAACTGGTTGAGTATGGATTGTGTTCTCCACCAAAATTGCAAGGAGTGACTGTTGAACAGTGCATGAAAGGGCAGTTAAGAAAATTGCATGGGAAGCTAGAGGCACGAAAGGTACAAACAACCTTCAAGAGGCGGCACAGTCTTTTCATAAAGGTTAGATGAAATCTCTACACTTCTCTAGCACAAATGGAACATGAACATTCTAGCACACTTAAAAAAATGCAAAACCCCCACAACCCCTAAGGTCAGGGTGAAGTTTCTGTTGCTATGACTGTGCCATGATAAGCAAATTCATCATAACCATTCAGACCAAATAAAGATTATTCTCCCGTGAAGAGTTTTCCTGCCAACAGTTACAAAAGTCCTTCTCTGGCGGTGTTGCAAGCTGTCAAACAAATGCCAGCTGAGAACACAAGAGTCTGGGGAAGAGGGGAGAGGAGCATGTAAGGAGGTAGAATTTGTAGTATAGATCTGTTCTCCCGAACACTGTGTTTAGGAACAGCTTCACAGTGGTGGTATAATCCACAAAAATATCTGTGCTTTTTCATAGGTTCAAGAACCAGCCCTGAACTGTGCAACGCCTGGTTAAGATGTGTCCTGCTCTAACAGAGTGCTTGACTAATTGGACGTACTTTGCCTATATGAGGCAGGATTCAATGCGACCTGGCTTCAGATCATTTACTAGATTCATGAAGTATTAATTCAGTTTATTAGCCGGTTTCTTCTTCAGGTTGGAGTTGGTGTGAAGATAGGCAAGGGTTAGTTTTACAGCTGCTAAACCAAACTTCGGCTTTGTGAATCCTCCAGACTTTTTGTTGTCTTTTTGTTTGTTTGTTTGTTTCTTTGTTTGTTTGTTTTAAGCTGTATTTCAAAATATTTTTTAGCCATTTATAAGAGACAGCAACATCATTTTCTCACCAAACCATGGCAGTCTGTGATGGGGTACCATATGCAGTTCATATTCACTTATTTTAATGAAAATAGGCTTGTGAGAAGGCTGGATATGCTCAGGGTGGTTTCAAAAGAAAATTAAGTCATCTAAAATGTAAGTTCTCAGTCATATTGAAAGGACAAAATGGCTTCCAACAGTAAGAGTTTCAGGGCTGAAAAAGATAAACTAATGCTGCCTGGGTTCAACTTCAGCTAGTCTTGAGAACCTCTGAGCTTAAAACAGCAAATTTGCCCCCCAGTTTATTTAGAAATAAGAAAGAACACTTCATTCTTTTTTTTTACATTTAGCAAAACTTCTTTTCGATTTGCATGAAAGAAAGTCATATGAATTTTTCTTCATTCTTTAGTTTGTATCCACCAAACTTTCATTTTTCTTTTGTATTTGTTTTTTTTTTTTCCCCCCATAAAATCATAGAATAGTTAAGGTTGGAAAGGACCTTAAGATTAACTAGATCCAGCCCCCCCTGCCACAGGTTGGGACATCTCACATTAAACCATGCCACCCAAGGCTCTGTCCAACCTGGCCTTGAGCATCACCATGGATGGAACATTCACAACATCCTCAGGCAACATTCCAGTGTCTCATCACCCTTACAGTAAAGAATTTCTTCCTTATATCCAGTCTAAACCTCCCCTGTTTAAGTTTGAACCCATTACACCTTGTCCTACCATCACAGTCCCTAATGAAGAGTCCCTCACCAGCATCCTTACAGGCCCCCTTCAGATACTGGAAGGCTGCTATGAGGTCTCCACGCAGCCTTCTCTTCTCCAGGCTGAACAGACACAACTTTCTCAGCCTATCTTCATACAGGAGGTGCTCCAGTCCTCTGATCATCCTTGTGGCCCTCCTCTAGGCTTGTTCCAACAGTTCCATGTCCTTTTTATGTTGAGGACCCCAGAACTGCACACAATACTCCAAGTGAGAACTCACAAGAGCAGAGTATAGGGGCAGGATCACCTGCTTCGACCTGCTGGTCATGCTCCTTCTGATGCAGCCCAGGATATGGTTGTCTTTCTGTGCTGCGAGAGCACACAGAAGCTGGGTTATGTTCATTTTTTCATCAACCAACACCCCCAAGTCCTTCTCCGCAGGGCTGCTCTGAATCTCTTCTCTGCCCCACCTGTAACTGTGCCTGGGATTGCCCCTACCCAGGTGTAGGATCTTGCACTTGGCTTGCTTAAACTTCATAAGGTGGGCATCGGCCTACCTCACAAGTGCATCAAGGTCCCTTTGGATGATATTCCTTCTCTCCAGCGTTATCAATGAAGCCGCACAGTTTGGTGTCAGACTTGCTGAGGGCACACTCTACCCCGCTGTTCATGTCGCCGACAAAGATATTGAACAAGATCAGTCCCAACACCAACACCTCAGGGACACAAGTCATTATTGTTTTCCAACTGGTGTCTATCACATGATCTTTCTTCAGAAACCTGCTAGCAGATGGAAATTAAATAAATAGACTTTCAAACAGGTTTTTAGTTACAAAAAGGCAGTTTTTTGACACAGAAATCTAACTAGCCAGACAAAAAAACAAATTTCCTTACCTGTTGAACTGAGTGTAGAGAACAGTAACACCTTGCTGCTGATGTGTTTTCATCAGATCATTTCATGTTTGCTCTTTTCAAAGAAACCAACTGCACAAGAACAGCTACTGACCTGTGATTCAGCTTCTCTGAAAACAGCATTTAATTGGAGTCCTACTACTGCTTTGCTGCAACCAAGCATGAGGGAGAGCTTGCCCATCTTCGAAGGGTTTGGACCTCCAATGAGGAGATGGGTGAGCTCTGTTCACTTGCAGACTACAAGCAGCATGTCTTAATTATAGTGGACATGACACAGTGATGCTGAAAACTCTCTCTATAATAGACTCTAGTGCAGAAGACTTCATAAACACAGTGCTGTCATCCAGCAGACCCTGAGATGTATAGTTCAGCTGACACTGCTAAAAGAATATCAGGGAATATTTTTCCCCCATATTCAAGAACACTGTCGACCTAAGGGACATTAAAATAGTTCTTTTCAGAGTATTTCATTGTTTTCCCTTTGAAATCTAGAGTGCTTTTAGGTATCAGAGAGAAACTGCTTAAAGGTGTTTAGAGCTGAGAGGTCTCACTGCAGCTCACTTCTCTAAAGGCAATGCTGTAGACTTTCTATGTCAGAGAAAATCTCAGAAAGTCAGGGTGGCTTTAAAAGACATAAGAATAATAAATAAAATAACTTCATTATCCAGAGTACAACTCATCTGCTTTCTAAACGGCCTTTCACAGGAGTTGAAGTTCCCAAGAGAGAGGAAGAAACACAGCATTAAAAAACTGGTGGATCGGTAAGTGCCATTACATGGGACAGGCAACTGGTCTTCAGGAGTTTTGGTTAGTCAAGGAACATTACTGTAGTCTAACCATCAATTGCTGATTCTTGTGAAGAATTCTGAAGTTTATTTGCTTTCATATTTATTTTTTCCCTGCAGGCAGGATGGATAAGATAATTTTTTTTCCCTCTATATTCTTCTCCCCTGCCGTCTTTCTATGCCTGCTTTCCTTTCGCGGCAGAACCTCTCTGAAAGCAGTGTTGAGCAGCTCCTACCAGCTTGCCTGCTTCCTTTCCCACCCTGAGAAGCAAATTATGGGGCATAACAAGGGCAAAGAAAACTAGTACCCCAGGTTCACCATATAGACCACTAGGTCTGCGCAGCAGCCTTTGTTTTGAGCGTCAACAGATTTTGATTAAAGCATTAGGAATAGAAACGAAAAAGTAAATAAACAGAATGCATCCAGAAAACTAGCATTAATTAACCCCTGTTCAATCCAATAAGATTCTGAAACCTGAGTGCTTTCTACATTATTTATAATTTACTTTAAAGCTTTACAGCTGTGTAGCTATCTGAGACATTTTTCCATTACTATTAGTTAAAGGTGGAAAATCTTCCACCTAAATTCCAGTAACTGTCAGCCGAAACACTTGGATCAGAATTTTGTCTCACATAAATGGACAAAGCTCCATCATGACTTTACCTTCTTCTCTTACTTGCTAATCTTGATCTTACTTGTATTCTTAAAAAGGCACAAAAATATTTCTTTGCATAGAAGAAGGCTAAGGGATAGGAAAAATTTTATTTCAGAGCTCTAATCTCCTGGTTACACTCCTTGATGGATGTGATGAATTTGTTGACAGAAGACCCTCTATATTAAATCTCAGAACCTAATATAACTGACAAGAGCTGAGAATTTCACAAGATTTGGTTCATCTGCTTTCAAGTTGTGGCTGCGTGAGTTAAGACTTGGTTTTGGTTGTGTGCTTTTTGTCTTTCAAAGGCAAAGAAAAAAAAAAGATATCACTCTTTCCCTCCCCCATATGTGCTAAGTATTGCGATATCCAACTTCTGGCCTCAAGGAAGGATTCTTCAGTCTAAATATTATATGGTTAAGTTTTCAAGATGAATAGACAAAGAGGCTCAGGTGTCATCAAATGAGATACATCACGCACAAAGAAATGATACTGTGCAGGGACAACCTTCTGTGCAAAGCCCTCATCTTTCTGGTGTTTCAATACTTTACACCAGGATCCAGTAATGTGCACTCTAAGATGGGCATCCTGCTTGTCCTGTCACTGCTGCTGCCAGGGCAGGAAACAGTTAGAAACTGTCCTGGATAGGAAAAAGTGAAAGTGGGACACTCCCATAAGCTCCCAAACTATATATTTCGCATTTTAGTCTGTTGCAAGCACTGGGTAGAATTTCACAGGCATAATTTGACATTAGCAGAGCTACAATGATATTAAAGTGACATCTTTTTATTGAACTTGTTCTTATTCTTTTAAAGCATAAATAAAGAAAACTGAATATCCTCCTGGAGGTCATCTGTCTAGGCGTTTAAATCTGTTTAAGGACATGATTTTTACATAATTTTAATCTGCCTGTTTTATTTTTTCTCTCTTGTCTCTAGATTACCATGGTGAATTTTCTATTGTTGCAAGAGAAGTGGGTGTAAAAAAATCACAAATTGTTAGTTTTCTGTTCATTTCTGCACTGCTGAGGAAGGGTTTTTTCTATGCACAGGACAGTCTGTTTTCCAGCTTGCACAAATGTTGCCTGATGGATGGTGTGGCTGAGAAAGGAAGGCTATGATCCAAATGGGTCAAGCAAACACCTTCTGCTGACAGAATTGTAGTTAGTTAAATAGTCTATGTATGGCCTTTGGATGGGTTCATAAGCTCAGAAGTGGATATGTAAAATGAACAGTGATAAACAAGAAGCAAATATCAAGCCCAGAGCAAAAAATCAGTTCTACATATTGTTTGAAACCTCCCACAAGTGTCAATTTGTAATGAATAAAGTATTAAAAAACCTCTCAATTTCAAAATTGTTAATAATAAATTCATGCTGTCAGTAATATAAACACTTCCCACTGTGGTACCACAGCTGTTTCCCATGTTACATGCCCGACTCCTCAGATAAGAAAAATAAGTAGCAAAGAACAACTACGAATAGTAAAGTGTCTAGTTGTCCCATTCTGACTCTACTGAGTCGCACAAAAATAAGAAAAAATCATGAACTGTTCAGAATATAACATTGTAGGCATTCTTGTGACCTATAAAAGTAGTACCATTTTAGGGAAATCCTTATATTAGTATTTTATCGGTAATTCCAATGCCTCTTGCATGTACAGGTGTGTTTTGTCCCCTTGAAGTTATACAAGTGAACCCTCATAAGAGCCCCATCAAACTTCAGTGAGACTGAGGTGAAATCCAAAGGACCATACATATGAAACAGAGTAAAAGATCATAATCTATCTCATCATATGTGAATTATCTGATGTAATTATGCAGTTTCAGAGCAAAGAAAAATGTATGCCTTTATAGGTGAACAATCATATGCTAGCAGGCTCAGAAGGGCTGAAAGGCACTGATTGTTTTATGCTCTTCTAAAACAAAGCCAGTGTTCAATTACTGATATGCCAAAAAGAGGACAAACCCAAGACAATAGAAAAATCCACTCCAAATTATAACTGGAAAAAAAACAGAATAAGATGGATGGCCATTTAATCACGGCACTGATTTTCAGAAGCAGTGAGGAACAGAAGTGGCTGCCAGGTTTTCACAAACTGGCTCAGCCTTTTGGGCACACAGTGGAGGTTAATATGCTTTGAAAATCTGGCCAGCATTTTCATTATGGAAACTGCCCAGTTATAAGCACGTTTATAAATGTGGTCCTTATTTAACAAAGTTAAGATTGCTGTTGATAATCAAGCTCTATTCTGCGCTGCCAAGAACTTAAAACTCTCATTACAGTGCCTTTTTGCCATAATGGTAAATTATCAGAACAGGCCAATTTAGGGCCCACCAGCAAAACCACAGTTATTTCAGCTCATAGTTGCATTTTTTTTTCTGTGTTCCTTCTCAGGTCAGACCAAGGAACAGCTGGATCACTTTTCCCAAAGGAGTGTTCCCTTCTGCTTCTCTCTTTGGTGCTCAGAGGATCTCCCTGTCCTGTGACATGACGTGCAGGTCTTCACATCAGGTGGTTTGACAGCACTCTGCTTACTTCTTTTTGGAGTTAGCATGAGTTTTGTTTGTGCAATAACCATATGGTGTGATGGAGAGGAAATCAGACTTCAAAGACTTCCAGGAATAAAAATAAAAGCAAGAACCAAGCTTTAATGAATGCTTAAGATTTTGACGGCATTGGTTGCTGCGTCTGTTGCAATCTGATATGGTTTTGTTCTCTCTCTTCTTGTTTGTACCTGAGTATTGCATTGCCTCTGCTCAATGTGCTAACCACAGTGATAACCACATTTAAAAGGCTGCAGCCTCTTAACTTCAACAAGCCTTCACAAACAAAAAAAGACTATGAATACTTTGACAGTTCCTTCAAAGTCATTCAGTGTGGGTTCAGCCCTGAAAAATTGTGCTTTCAAGTCAAAGTCCTTTACAGTAAATGGATAGATTTCTGTTGCTTTTAAAGGACAATGACATTATTTAATTGTAATTCATTAAAATGCTGAGAAATTATTTAATGAAAACTTCAATTTATAATAATCAGCTTTTGTTCTAAAATTTATGAGAAATTCCAAACAACATGTGATCACTATAGTTTGCATTTCTGCCATTGGCTGAATATTAAAAACAGCTTATAGGGCATAAGATTCATGCATTAGCTAAAAGCATAAGAGAAGTTAGACGACAAGAATGCAGCCATGATTAGAAGAATAAAGCAAATCCCTAAAATGCTAACAGAAAAAGTGAAAAGTTGGCTTCCAGTAGAAGAACTAAGAGATTTTTATTATGTGGATTTACCACATGCATTTCCACATCTGGACTCTTAAAGGACTGTGAGTTCCCTGATCGTTATTTTAATCATTAACACATACAAGAATATTATTAAATCTGAATGTGTTAGCCCCAAAGAAAAGTGATAAGTGAAAGCTAAACTGGAAAAAAAAGGCATATATTCTCTGTCTTTGATTGGAGCTATGTTTTAAATAATGTAAGACTGAAAGTCCAGTGTCAGCAAAGGAAGAGAAATTTGCAGGCTAAACCTGCAGTGTTATTTGTTCACTATTAGGAATTCAGTGCACTGGCTTGCTGCCTGTCAGGCTTTTCTGCTTGTGGCGTAAGTGGTGTCATTTCAGCAACATAACTTCTTGAAAACAAAACAAAACCCCCAGTGTTTTCCACCAAAACTTACATTTTAACATTTTAAATATAATTGAGAACACTCTGGGGATACACTTTTATGAAGCGTGCTCTGGAATGTTTGTGCTGAGGCAGTGACAGATCTTCAACAAAGATTTTCATGACTGACACCAAAAGGTGTTTTGGAATCAGGTTTTCTCTCTTTTGCCATTTTTGCTTACCAAACCTCATGATACTAATACAGTTTCCACAGAACTTTCTTCATGTCAGGTTATGTGTGGAGGATTTTTTCTAGAAATGAAAAGCAATGTAACTTAGAATGTCAGCATATAGGGGGTGGACCCCCTTTTTCATATGAAATTCTTGTCCTTAAAACCAATTAATTTAGCAGCCATCTATTATAATTTAAAAGTAGGAAAAATCTTATCTATCTAAACTGAATTCCACTCTTGAATGTTTTTTGACATTTCAAAAAAAGAGTGTGTTTTCCAGCTAATACTAAAAACACAAAAAAGGCAAACTCAGAATACATAAACCCAATGATAATAAATCATCAAAGCCTTCCTTCCAAATAGAACAACTTAAGTAACTGATTTTCCATCAGATTTCTCATTGCTTTGTGGGTATCTTTATGGAATTCTTTGTTAATCACTTTATTTCATTATTTGCTCCACATTTATTTCGATAAAGATTTTTTAACATGATGAAAATCCTATATCTTGATCTACAATCGAATCTTACTAAGGGCAGTTTTAGGTCTTCATAACTGAAAATATTACATCTCTTTCCAAGTTGACTCTAATACAAGGAGGGTTACTAAACTAACCCAATTAAAGTGAGCAGATCTGCAAGTTGAAATGATTGTTGCTGCAGTCTGAGAGAGCTGGGATCAAAAATGATGGATTGCAGGCCACAGCACTGAAAATCTATCCAAGAGGAAGCAGGATCCCATCCTGTATTAGTTTGAATTGGCCTACCTAAAGGTTTTGTGATGCAAATTGGAGGCTCTGGGCATAGTAACATTCAGAATATATTACATTCTTCTATCTAGTAGTGACTGGAAGGCTCTCGACTGTGATGTTCCAGCCTCATTAATAAGCCCTGTGTTGTACATCTGTGTCTGATACGAAGCTGCCATGCCTTGTCACCAATTACAGGCTCTGCAAAGACCCATCTCATTATGGTACTTATATTGCTTGTTCCTGAAGGTGATACTTGGTGTGGCATGTCTTCATCTTGCCAATAGGAAAATCACCCTTGAAGTGAAGAGATGTCAGTCACGAGGCACAAAGAAGCAGCAAAAAAGATTTTATGATATGCTGCCTGGAATATTAATCATACCGCTGCAGAGAGTGCAAAACCAGGCATGTATAAAGAAACAAGGGAAGAGAGGTTTCTGAGCAACCCAACCAGACCAGTGAGCTTCTCAGCAGACACAGAGCTGGGCAAAGGTCCTTATGCTGGGGCACTAGTCAGAATAGGAATGTGGCTGTTTGGTGTGGTTGATGATTAAAGATAAAACCCCAACTGCCGTTCCTCCACAACTCTTCTGCGCTCCCCAGAGCAACAAGAAAATGCAGCCTCATTCCTGCAGATGTTACACTTGCATGTCCTCATTTGTGTCACTAATTGCAAAACCAATGTCAATCAGAAATATCCAGGGATGCATTCAAAAGGCTGCAGTGACATGTGATGATCCACAAAACATTATCTACTTTCTCTTACATTAATATCTCCTATGTACTAATTTGATCTCCCAAGTGACAAGAGTAAGCCAAAAACTTTGACATGTTCAGTGAACATACAGGTACTGAATTTGTTCTTCTATAATATAGTACAGTTTATGCTCGTTTTTTTCCATTATTATTTTTTTCTCTCAGTTTACCAACAGGTTTAATTCGATAACCCTGAGCTGTAGGTATGACTACCACTGCCTGCGTATGCTGTTTCAGGCAGTATAAAATCCATACACATGAATGGTGTTTAAAAACAGCCCAAAATTTGCAGGGTTCATTGAAAGTATTGTTGAAAACCTCCACCATTTTCTTCTTTGCATAAAACCTGATAAAAGCACAAGGATGTTTAATAAGATAGAAAGAGACATTTAAAGCACCTTTATTTTAATGTTAATATAGTAAACATTTAAACTTTTAAGAAAAGAGAAATCAGTGTTTATTTTTGGCTACAATGTGTCCTGATGGCAGTTGAGTTTAGAGCTCGAGTGAGGGGAATAATTTTTCTCTGCATGTCATTCTTCTACCACTTTCAAAGGAGGAGTATTTTCTTTTAAGCAAAGAATACTTCCTTATGCAATTTCAAATGTTATTTAAATAGTAAAAGACAAATAAAGAAGTGGTTATCACTGTCAACCTAAAAAAAAAAAAAAAAGGCAAACGTGTCCTAAAGTCCTTGATTCCTTGATTATTTCTCTTGATTTAGTACCTGTATATACATTTATGGGAAATGCAAGAGAAAACAATAAAATGCCTCCCTACAGAAAAAAATAAAAATGATACCATTAAACCACAGAAAGCTAAAGCACCTAATAACAACATATTTGTCTGTCTAGCTGGCAGTTTCCAAACCATAACATTGTGAAACAGGAAATACAAGTTCATCCTCTGGAAAAAAGCTGCCGACTGCATTATCTTAAAAATCGTTTATGAAAAGTGCCTTTCATCATGATGTCTAAGCAGTTTTGTATCTAAATGCTATTATCCCTTGAATCCAAAATTCTTTATCAAAATGTTTGCAAACAAGTCAAAATTTTACATTTAATTTACAGAGCAAGGAAAAAAATATTACTTATTAGTATAATACTGTGCAGCAATAAAGAATAAGCAATCATTATTGTCTGTATTTAACAAAGTAGAAACTGCAACACAGAAAATTTCCTGAGACTTTCCAGGTGCTTAAGTACGAGGTAGGGTATTTTTACAAATGTTACTTCAGTTCCATATTGCCAGTTGCCCTTTACAACTGTTATTCTGCAAAATAAGCCTTCACGTAACTAGCAGATCGTCTGAAAGCACACATTATACATATATTGCTGTGGCATTTTGATGCAATTCTTAAGAAATATGTCAAGACTAGTGGCTCTCTGCTTTCCCCAACCAGATGCTCCTCTGCTTCTCACATTGATAAGGAGAAAGCAGCAGGAAACTGGAGAGTAAGACTTCCGGGAGATGTGAAGCTTGGACATTGAAACACCCAGCAAAGTGCTGGGAGCACTGGTAATTGTGTACTTCACTGTAAAACATATGCCAGAGAGGTCCTGAGTGAGCTGTTTATCTCATAGCCCTATTTAATTCAGGGTACCAGAGCATCCAGAAGTCAATTTAAAATTTTCCATGCTCTAAATACATGTACATAATGTTCAGTCTTCTACAGAATGGCTTTTTGGGTTTTTTTTTTAACATATATGTAGCACAATATCTGAATGAATAAGTGGTGTTTTGCCTAATCAATTTGCCAAAGACCACAAAGAGAAATTCAGTGGCAGGGAAAATATTGAGCATCAGGAAAGTGATTAAATAAATCACTATTCAATGTATCTTTCCTATCTGCTTTCAATACAAGCAGAAAATCAACCATGGACTTATTGTCTTGAATTAGAAGTGAAAACCATCCAACAGTGAAGAGCAGTTCCTTTGGGGATATCAAACAGCCAGAGAAGAGATGACGGTGGGAGGACGTGATCTGCTCCTGGTGACACCGAAGGAAAACTGATGTCAAGACAGGGACTCCTTCTCAAGCAGTGGCAGAAAAAACAAGCTCATTTTGATGTCACCTGCAGGGCTATGGATGTTTTATGGTTACACGGAGGTTTATTGACCTTACAGCTTCATGCCTACTTACCACCAGCATTGATCAGGTCATTTGATCTGTGTTATGGATGGAAGCAAAATGCCATCTACATCATTCTGTGTGTTGTTGCTTTCAGAAACTAGCCCTTAATCACACTAGTCTAGTTGGCCACCATGATTTTTGACAGACCTTTCAAAAATACTTATCTTTAAAAAATACTTGAGGTCAATAGGGATTATCTGTCTGCTTTTTGTTTTGTTTTGTTGTTTTGGGTTTTTTTGGTGAACATTTCAACATGACTTTCATTGTTTTAGCCTATGTTAAATGTTGTATTAAAAGGAATGTTTAAAAGAATCATTTTGAAATGAAAAATCAAAATGTTCATTTGTGAGACTGCCAAACTAGAAAAATTCATTATCACAACTTTGTGTTTCAGTGTTATTTTATCCCAAATATAATTGGAATTGACACTTTTTAAAATGTTTCAACACAGTGAAAACAGCATCCCTCACTGAGAAAATACTTGAGAAAATTATTAGAAAAGATTATGGCCAGTTGTACTGTGAACCCTGAGCATCATTGGACATTGCACAGGAAGACTCAATGACCACAGATTGACAGATAGCTCTCTTAAGGTCTTCAAAGTGTAATTTAAAGACTCAAGTCTGCATTTAATTGTTCAAAAGGGTGGATTTTAAGCTGAACAAAGAACCAAAGATTTCACAAAAAAAATACTGTTATCCTTCCCTTTCATCTCCCTGCGCACTACAGCTAAGTATTTGGTCTAGATAAAATATGAACAAACATTTGTTAACATGATTAACATCAAACGAGATACAAACCCAGTTTCTTAACTCTTCCATTGTTCATTTGTTAGGCTACTGAAATGTCTGATATGTCTAATTCTTAACAAATAAGGGATAGTTTTGCCAAAAATAACACATCAATTAATTTAGGACAAAGCATAATACTTCCATGATGCCTTCAGAGACAAAAAAAAAAAAAAAAAAGTGTCATCAGATCAGATTCAGGATGTTTGGGGGTTTGGTTTTTTTTCGATCATTTATTTTCAGGTTCATTGCTTATTTCTGAACCAGAACCTTTCCCAAGAATAAAAGAGTGCATAGAAAAAGCGAAACAAAGAAGCATCCAATGCCACCTGGTGATAAATTGGCTGATTCCTACCTTGTTCATCTTGCATGGGCAGCAAATTACAAATATTTAGTGGCTCTGGTCATTGACAGTCACAGTCTTCCTCCCATTCACTGGTATCTGGGGAGACAGCTGCAGCCCACCACCTCTGTAGCACTGTCAGTACTTTGTTCTGCTTGTATGGAGCAGATGTACGGATGGACCTAAATGTTCTCATCATTGGAACATGTTGCTTTTCATCTGTTATCACAACAGGTGTTGGGATAAAGCAGCATCATAGTAGTATTTATGGTATTCTCTGCTTTTTAATGCCACTTAGACCTTTTCCGCATCAAGGAAGAGACTATTTCAGGATAGAACACTGTGAATGAAGAACCTAAAGAATTTAACACTGGGGACAAAAACTCTATGAACCAAAAAAGCATCTACCAGGCAGGTAAAAATTTTAAACAATCCCAGTACAAATCTCATGGATGTTCTTCGTCCAACAAACATTTAAGTATATATCTCACTTCATAAGATCAGTTTCACTGACTTCAATCAGAGCTGTTCCACTTCTGCGTTTTGGGCAAAGGTTTAAGGCTCAAATCAAGGCTCATGCATGTAAATTAGGTCATTGTCTAGACAACACAAGCAAATATCCCTTTATTCTAAACAATTACAGGCACTGACCACACTTATAGTTTTCTTATGCAAAATAAACTTCTCATTACTTGACAAGTAATACTCAGTATTCAGAAGTATTGTCATCATAGCTGGTTTTGTTGCAGTAGAGCCATTCCTGTAATAATGATACTGCTTATCATCACTGATTACTTGAACATATTCCCAGGAATTTGCATTAATTGCTGCATATAAGGGCATATCCATAGAACATCAGGTAGTCCTGAACGATGTTGATTGTTAAATTTGGTAATACTGTGATGAATGGAAATAGCCTATCATAAAAAACTAAACAACAGCAAGATAAATTGGGCACACTCTGGTGTGCCTTTCTATTCAAGAACAGTATTTTCAGAGCACTCCAGGGAATGATGAAGCACTGAGGACAAGGAAATTAATGATGGAAAAGTTCTTTCCACTAGTGTCTTTCATACAGGCACTAGTGCAATACCAATTCAGGTAGGTTATTGTTAAGTCTCTTCCAGCATTTCCAATATTGTTAAGTTTATAATTTCAAGTGAAACATCCCCTCAGGGCTCGACTAGAAAACGAGAGCACCTCAGCTTTGGAAGCTTTACTCCTCTGAAAGCTTCAACAGAAGAGTACACCTGCATTTAAATTATAAATAAACCCAACTTTTATTTTCAAACTACTTTACTGAAATGTTTTTTCCACAGTTGCATTAATTATTTTGTTATGTTCACAAATGGAGAGACTCTGACACTTTAAAAATTCTAAATTAATTGCACAAAACTCCAGATGACATTATGGCCAAATAAATAAGACAAGTTACACTGCTTACACTATCAAAGACAGAGAAAACTCAAAAGATTAAAGGACACATATTCTTGCCAGTAAGGAATTGCCATGAAAGATCTTATTTTGGGACAGGAATTAGAAAATCCTTCAAGGCATATCACTGATACAATTGATAATGCAATATTTTCATAGAAAGGTCCAAGGTACCACGATTATCCCTTAAACTTCCCTTGGTGAAAACAAACTTAGTGCTTCACAACTTCATAAACACTGGGGTGAAATGTCTTGCTAAAATCAAAGCAAAATTTCCCTTGCCTACGCGCAAGGTTTTGTGGAGTATCTTACAAACACTTTATGTGGGTGCCCAACCAGACTGTGCCTACAGCCAAGTTAGGATGACTTCACTCTTCCTTTCCACTTCCTACATACTTATTTCCAGTCAAAGCAAACTAAAACATGTGGGCAGAAAGGAATGACAGTGTTCTTTATTGGGTCCTTAAGACCGTATGACAGAGCACCCACAGTTTGTGCACAGAGAGGTCACATCAATGAAACTTTTGGAACAGCTAAATTTTGCCCTTTTTGAGGGAGAATTTTGACAAATCTGCCTCTTCCACCCACTTAATTGTAACGGCAATCAGACCTTAGGCCCTTCCAACATCCACCTGACTACAAAAACCTTTGTAAAAACCACTATTATAACTGAAAGGTCTCATCAAGTTGCCTAACTGCAGGGGATTTTACTCATGTGGCGAAGAAAACACTTCGTATTCAACTCCCTCCATCAACTGGTCTCAGCATCCTGTAATTTCATCCACACTGTTGGCACATAAGTAGAGCAAGAGCAACTTGGATATCTGACAACAGCATTGCAGGAAAATGCTGATTTGAAGAAACTGAAGTAGTTTTTTGAATGAAGTGTGGTAAGGTGCACTGAGTTCATTGTCATTCATTAAGTCCATCCCCATATTACAATCCCATTAAATCCTTAGAACCAGAGCTCTGTAGCTTACAAGGAATATTTTTGACCTGTCCATGTGTAATTGGAAGTCTCTGTCAGATCTTCACTGCTCTGATAGTTAGGCACCATCTGCCACTAAAATTAATTAACAATACACTTACGCCTGTTTACACATGTACCAAAATTTTCTTTTGGCTTCCATAGGTGTGCTCTGCCTCCTGACCTTACTCCACTGATATCTGTGGAGACTTATCAAGCCCTCCTCTCAAATTCCCTACCAAAGCATTGGCCTTGCTCCTTGATAAAGTGCTTGTTTGAATGATGTATTTCTAAAAGTTAATAGATTCTGGACTCCTTTCAACCCACCAAACCCTCAATATTGAAGATTGATGGCTTTTATGCTCTTCCTAACAGCCTGCCCAAAAGGAAGCTCTGAAGTTCTGGCTCCTGAATCCCGAGGACATTCACCAAGTTTCCAGTGCTTCCCAGGTTCCAGGCTCTTCAGTGCTTTGCCAGGTCAGTCTGTGGGAAGCCACAGAACCTAGTGAGCCTAAGAAACATATTTCCTTTCAAAAACACCAAAAGGTGCCTATCATTTCCTGTTTTTAAAGAGTATACTGTGGAATTTCAATTTGGGGAAAAAGAAGGTTTTACATTTGACTTTACTTCAAGTACTTCAAGGTGAAGCCTTATTAAAAAAAAAAAAAAAAAAGAATTTTTCTGACATTGCAGCACAGCATTCTTTCAAACATAAGGATGCTTACAGATCTTTAGTTTAAGCTAATGGTTTGCCAGACATAAAGACCTAAACTAAATGAGGTATTCTGACATGATTAATGGACTATATTTCCTGTATGAAAAAAAACACTAAATATGCAATTTGCACTGCAGAGAAGTAGAATTTTTCTCTCATCATGTAGACAGTCATATTTCCAATCATTTAAAATTCCTCAAAGGCTTATTCAATTCCTCTTTTTTATGTCTTGAGCAATATTATATTTCTTGTTTAGCAACTTCTAAAAATAAGGTTAGAAATCAAAGAACTCTGATATTTATTGGAAAATATGCCTATACATTAAGTTAAGGAGGTGCAAAGTTTGGAAAATCATGGATAATTTATCCCCTGTCTCATTCTGAATTAATTCTTGTTTTTCTATGATTCCCTATAAGCAATCAAAAATTAAGTTACAGTGTTTGTTTGCAATTACAGAATTAACAGTTTCAGGCTTCATGGATGCTGAATTTGAATCACTGGGAAAAGGAACCCAGAGGATGTGTCATATCTAATGTTTTGATGAGAGCACATGGGCTTCCTCCAAAGATGGAAATCTCTTGAGGACCACATCTTCAGAAGTTTGTTGATGTGAATATTTCTTAGACTGAGACAGAGCCTTGCACAGAGGAGAAGGAGGACTGGTTCTGTCCTTGCTCCTGAGGAGAAAAACCAGTGAAGAGAATAGGAAACGAATCATCAGGTTTGTCTCTTCCTGTCCCATTAGAGGAATGAAATAATTACTTTTTAATTCCATAAAGATCAGGAGTCATCTCAGAACCCCGTGATTCACCAGGTCAGGTAAATCAAGTTATACAAAAACAAGCTCCATATTGAAAAGCAAGCTATAATGTTTGATACTGAGCATGGAAACCCCATCTTGGATCACCCACATCTCCTGGAGGCATCAATACAGTACTCTTGTCCTAGACATTTCAAACTGCTCAGCCTGCAGCTACCTGGTGGGCATGCCTTTCAGTGTCTCCAAAACCAGCAAACAGCCAGCCAAGAAAAGTTACCCTGAAGGAAGCAGAAATATACTTTAAGCATTTAGACAAGTGAGCCTTTCACTAAACATCCAATTACATTGTAGGGAGGTTTGCTTACAGCTTGCACCTTCTGATCCTCCCTCAGTTCTCTTCTGGACTAATAACCTCAGCAGCATTCCCTTGCTAAGTGTTGCCTGCTTTATGCGATGCATCAACAGCAAAGACAACAAACAGCATCTACAAGTAGAAGTGGCTATAGAATTCAAGAATCATAGAATAGTTAGGGTTGGAAAGGACTTTAAGATCAGCTAGTTCCAACCCCCCTGCCAAAGGCTGGGACATCTCACATTAAACCATGCCACCCAAGGCACTTTCCAACCTGGCCTTGAGCACTGCCGAGGATGGAACATTCACAACTGCCTTGGGCAACACATTCTAGTGCCTCAACACTCTAACAGTAAAGAACTTACTCCTTATATCCAATCTAAACTTCCCCCGTTTAAGTTTGAATCCGTTACCCCTTGTCTTGCCATTAAAGTCCCTAATGAAAAGTCCTTCCCCAGCATCCTTACAGGCCCCCTTCAGATACTGGAAGGCTGCTATGAGGTCTCCATGCAGCCTTCTCTTCTCCAGGCTGAACAGACACAGCTTTCAGCCTGCCTTCATACAAGAAGTGCTCCAGCCCCCTGATAATCCTTGTGGCCCTCCTCTGGACTTGTTCCAACAGTTCCATGTCCTTTTTATGTTGAGGACCCCAGAACTGCACACAATTCTCACCAAGTGAGGTCTCACAAGAGCAGAGTATAGGGGCAGGATCACCTGCTTCGACCTGCTGGTCATGCTCCTTTTGATGCAGGCCAGGATACGGTTGGCTTTCTGGGCTGCAAACACACTGAAGCCAGGTCATGTTCATTTTCTCACAGCTCAACACCCCCAAGTCTTTCTCCGCAGGGCTGCTCTGAATCTCTTTCCTGCCCAACCTGTAGCTGTGCCTGGGATTGCTCCAACCCAGGTGTTGTTGTGCTAAGAGCTAAATGATAAATTTTTTTTGTGTGGTGAACCATCCTTTTTCATAGAATCATTGTAGAATCATGGAAGGTTTTGGGCTGAAGGGGCAGGGCCACTTTCACTAGACCAGATTGCTCCAAGCCCCATCCAACCTGGTCTTGAACACTACCAGGGATGGGGCAGCCACAACTTCAGCTTGTTTCTACCTAAGCTAGGCACAATGTCCTCCAAGCACAATTTCTCTCCAGCATCTTTCTAATAACACAAAGAGAAACAAGAGCATTACATGGTCCTTATGTGTGCTCACCTATATATATGTATGCGCACACCTACAAACACAAACCTTTTAGTCCAAAGAGATACAAAAAAGGTGCTGTAAAGACAAAAAATGGTGATTGAATGACAAACACCTGTATAAACCAGAAACAATATTTCACAAGAAAACAGTGAGGCTGATGCTGATGTCTTGACATTTGGAAAAGCTTTTCCCCCTTCCACTGTTTTAGACTACTGTTCATAGGTTCGTACTACCTGTCATTGCTTCCTGAGATTTCTCTATTGCTACGTAATTTAATTATTCCAGCTGATGTGTCGAGCAGTTAAATGTATTATTAGTTAAAAGTAGATAGCAGTTTACTTTGAAATCGAAGATTTAAGTTTAGGGTTTTTTAACTATTAAACAAGGAGAATAAAATTAAAATGGTTGTTTCATTTTAAATAGTCATATTTCCTCAGGTCTATTCAGAAAGATGTCCAAGTACCCATCAACTCATTAGTAATGCTCGCAGACATACAGCTGAAAGCTGTGAAGTGCATGCTCTTGAATAAAGGTAAATGGAAAAATATGTAACTCCACCTATCTGTTAAAGTCTTACTTGAAGCCTAGATGGTGACTTTACATACAAACGGCAGAGTGCAAACACTCACAAAAAACTTTCTAATTAACTACAGTGCGGATACCATTTTAAGAGTGTGCTAAGGCAAATATTAGTGCTATAAAGGTTTTTCAGACTTGTTTGATGATACTACTCCATGAGATTCCTTAAAAAAGTGACTCCAGGTGTTATACTTAAGAGTGGTGCTTAGTGATTTAGTGATTTATAGTAATGGGACTCGTGTGGCTAAATCACTATGCACCATTCTGAAAATGCACCCTTATGACCTTGCTTGGCTGATCTCCTCCAAGGTTGTGTCCGTGCTAATCCAGCTGTTCCAATACCATGTAGAAGATTAAAAACTATTCTAAGCTGCAATAGGACTCCTGTTGTGCTATGAAATCACATCAGCCCATGCACTGAAGCTAATATTTAATTCTTAAAAAAAACCAAAATAAATCCCTGCAGGACATGACAGAAAGAGCTACGCTTTGAGTAAGTCTATGAACTTCTTAGGCAGTAGAATTGCTCTCATCTTGTGAAAGCAGAATCCATTCCTATCAAAAGAAGAAAAGGGAAATAGGGAAAGGTTCATAGAATCATAGAGTAGTTAGGGTTGGAAAGGACCTTAACATCATCTAGTTCCAACCCCCCTGCCATGGGCAGGGACACCTCACACTAAACCATGTCACGCAAGGCTCTATCCAACCCAGCCTTGAACACCGCCAGCGATGGAACATTCACAGCTTCCCTGGGCAACCCATTCCAGTGCCTCACCATCCTCAAGGTAAAGAATTTCTTCCTCATATCCAATCTAAACTTCCCCCATTGACTTTTGAATCTGTTACCCCTTGTCCTATCACTACAGTCGCTAATGAAGAGTTCCTCCCCAGCATTCCTATAGGCCCTCTTCAGATATTGGAAGGCTGCTATGAGGTCTCCACATGGCCTTCTCTTCTCCAGGCTGAACAGACCCAATGTGTCTTGGCATACAATACACTCTCTAACAAAAAAATAACCCAGCTGCACATTGAACTTACTCTAATATGTTGTAAGCATAAGATGTTTCTCAGCAAAGGGAAGCAACCTGCTTTTCACCCATGAAACAATAAATCTCTGGTTGATCAAAAAATTAAGAATTTTGGTTGATTTATACCATTATATGGTATGTTGTTTTTTCAGGCAAATCTGAAAAAAAAGTGACATCCTCTTTTATTACTCATTTCACTAGGAAACCTGTTTATCGATACTGTTTCTGGTGCCTTCTGAAGGGAACTCCTCAACCAAAATGGAGATCTAACCTGATCTAAAAAGTTTAAAATCTAGAGGCAAGTTATATGCCTGGGCTCATTATTTTGAAAATGTAATTGGTGATTCTGCTATTAGTATTTGACAAAGACGAAAGTCAGCCCATATTTAACCAAAACATTCAAGTTCAGTGGTGTTCTAAGTCCTCATATAAACCTTATATTAACTTCAGTTTCATGCTAGTAAAAAATTAATCCAGCTCCAAATACCCTCTTAGTCCAGGTCAAGCACATCTGGCCATAGCATGCATGAGAAATTTCACCATTTTTGTTCCAAACAGTGGCCAGGTGGGAAGCAGAGACAGAAAGGACACAGTGTAATGAGTCATTTAATTCTTGTTATCTACCCATTCAGGGACTGTATCTTTGAATTAGAAATCATGAGGAAGTTGCCCTTGGTGACCTTTATGATCAGCAAGTCTGCATCAGTCTGCAAAGGATGTATACATATGTCTTTGCCTGTTGTATGCTCCCTCTGACATGATAACCCTAAAAATCCTGAAAACATTGCAGGCTGCCACAGGTTTTCCTTGTTCAAAGTTGTTGTTTTACCTCAAAGTTTTGTAAATTTGCCCTGTGGAAGACTTCTTTTTGCTATTGTCCTGCATCAGGTAATATCAGTTGAGAGGGATTCTGGCTGGCATTTCTACAGATAAACTGGATGTGCTGCCCTCGTGCAAAGTTTCCCTAGATTTTGCATAAGTTAAGAAGTAGGTATGGATAATATAGTCATTTCTTTATTTTTTTATTATTGTCCAGCTGGAGACCAGTAACAAGTTGTGTCCCTCAGGGATCGGTGTTGGGACCCGGCTCGTTCAACATCTTTGTCGGTGACATGGACAGTGGGATTGAGTGAGCCCTCAGCAAATTTGCCGATGGCACCAAGCTGTGTGGTTCAGTTGATACATTGGAGGGAAGGAATGCCTTGACACGCGTGTGAGATGGGCTGATGCCAACTTGATGAAATTTAACCATGCCAAGTGCAAGGTCCTACACCGGGGTGGGAGCAATCCCAGGCACAGCTACAGGTTGGGCAGGGAAGAGATTCAGAGCAGCCCTGCGGAGAAGGACTTGGGGGTGTTGGTCGATATAAAAATGAGCATGAGCTGGCAGTATGCTTTTGCAGCCCAGAAAGCCAAACGTATCCTGGCATGCATCAAAAGGAGCGTGACCAGCAGGTCGAGGGAGGTGATCCTGCCCCTCTACTCTGCTCTTGTGAGACCTCACTTGGTGAGAATTGTGTGTAGTTCTGGTGTCCTCAACATAAAAAGGGCATAGAACTTTTGAAGCAAGTCCAGAGGAGAGCCACGAGGATTATCAGGGGAGTGAAGCACCTCCCGTATGAAGATAGGATGAGAAAATTGGGTCTGTTCAGCCTGGAGAAGAGAAGGCTGCGTGGAGACCTCATAGCAGCCTTCCAGTATCTGAAGGGGGGCTATAGGGATGCTGGGGAGGAACTCTTCATTAGGGACTGCAGTGAGAGGACAAGGGGTAACAGATTCAAACTTAAACGGGAGAAGTTTAGATTGGATATGAGGAAGAAATTCTTTACCTTGAGGGTGGTGAGGCACTGGAATGGATTGCCCAGGGAAGTTGTGAATGTTCCATCGCTGGCGATGTTCAAGGCCAGGTTGGACAGAGCCTTGTGTGACATGGTTTAGTGTGAGGTGTCCCTGCCCATGGCAGGGGGGTTGGAACTAGATGATGCTAAGGTCCTTTCCAACCCTAACTATTTTATGATTCTATGATTCTGTGATTCTGCCAGGCAAAAACTTCTTTTTTACCAGTGAAGTTCTGCTTGTGCAGAACGAAGTAAATCCTTCATCCATTTTTTGTCATGTTGATCCATTGGAAGAGTTAATTTGATTTTACAGCATAAGATGGATACTTTTCCAGGAGCAGGCCAAGAGGAAATATTCATTCCAGCCTAAGAGGTGCTTTTACCTATAAGCACTATACAACCCTAAGTGCTACTATAATGTATGTTATGATAGTGCTGCATAGGGATGCATACAGCTTCCTGAGGAACACTCCTGCTCCTGTGCAAAGGTCCTTCCTGTTTCAGATTAGAAATTCAAGTTTAGTGGGGGCTGCAGATGGTTCCGCCACACCATCTCAAATCCACATAGCTTCACGCAAAGGTCTGCAGGTGTGAATCTCTCTCCATACCCTTTCTTCAGACTTGGGCTCCATATGCCCTGATTTATGCTGCTTTGGAAACAATTTAAGGTACACTAACAAAAGCTACTCTTGTTTCAGAAGGATAAAAGGTTTCATACAGAAGTATGTGCAGGTAAGAATATAATGTTAATTACACAGAAGTTATTTGTTATAAGAGGAAGCTGTAAGTGCATCCCATTGTTTAAACGTACCCTGCACCCAGCACTAACACCTTGACAGTTTCTCCTTCACCTTCCTTCTTACATCCTCTGTATGATTTTCTGCAGATGAAAGTAGCATGGTTTAAATTTCTATCTGACCCTTGCTTTATGTCTACAGTCTTCTTTTCACACCAAAAAGCATGGAAGTTAATGAACCTTTTTGGATCTGACAAACTGCATGAAGTATATTCATACCGGATGTTTCCCAGACCAAATCTCAAGAAACTAAGTTATTGATACCTTTCACCTGGGACACCCTTCAGTATTGAAGTAGCAGAAGTGAACCAGAGAACACTTTTCATTTCTATTTGTAATCTTCAGTATTTGGTACTAAAGTTGTCTTTGCAAGCTGTAAGCACTCCATAGGCCAGGTATATGTGAGACACTAAGAGCATATTTATGTGCACCTAAACCAGCATAACAGCTCTGTAAGAGCTTTTCATGCTTCTAGCAGAGAGGCTGCACTGCTGGAAATAACATGTCCACCTAGTCCCTGACAGCAGAATATCAGGTGCCAAAAGCAGAGAGGAGGCTGAAGAGCTGAGGAAGAAATTGCTTTGACAACAAAAACCAAAGTGGCTGTGTGATGCAGCATCCACTGAAGTTCAATAATAGCAGTATTGACAGATGTCTGATAAGGCAGAATCAATCTTCACCCTGAAAAGAAGTCATGTATCCTGATCTGCATCCAAAATATGATCTGGCTATCCAGCAGTTGTAAGGCATGATCTTTAATAACTACTGACCTCCATCACTATACCAAAATATGACTACATTCTGTGCATGCTGGAAGCAGAAATCAAACATATTCAGGTGGTGGGATGCAATTACTATGGGCTTAAATTTGCAGCCAAAGACTGTGATGCATTAAACTGGATGAAAAAATCAGCCATATCTGTTTCTTTTTTCAGTCTTAGTTGTTTGTCCTGGCTCTCAGAACACTGTGGTAAAGTATGACTTTGGTCCTTCAAATAATGATATCACTACAACAGAAAGTCTCTAAGGAAATAGAAATAGTACTGAGATCAAATCTTGTTCCTGCTGGTAGGTGTATGGCCCACCTGTAGGTGACAGCTATGCATTCACCAGTTGACCCCATGTTCTGCTTTCCATTAAAGAAAATCTTTGTTTGGATCGCTGGTAGTGTAGCAACATCTTGGATGAATGACAGGACTCAGGTTATAAAATAAATAAAAATAAAATTGAAGAGAGCAAAAGCACATAAGAGAAAGTGCTTTTGTGGGCATGGCCATGAGTCCAGGCTGGATTTTGAGAGCTTCTCAGCTTTCCAAGGACTCAGTATGTGCTGACTTCATAGGCAAGGCTGGACAGAAATTTCCCTTTCATTACCCCTCCAGAAAAGAGGATATTTTTAACCTTTAGCCATTTTAGTGATCCAGTTTACAGAGCAGAGACATAAATAGTCATATTGGCAGAGCTAAACATGTAGTCAGGGACAGACAGCAAGGGTGTTGCAGTGTCTTCTTTACTGCTGCCAACAGCATGGGTTATACCTGCCTATAGTACTTAAGCTACTCCCTTGCCATCAAATCCTCACTTGGTTACATCCTTATACTCATATATGCAATAAAGATATTCGGGTGACACCTATCAGGTTTTGTTTATGGTATATGCAAAGTAATCCAGCAAAGATAGAAGGTTATTGCATTTGGATTGCATGTAATATGAGTACATATATCAAGACCTCCTCCATCACAGTCAAGACAGAGCGGCTAGTCCACTCAAGAGCATGTCCCAGGAGCAGGAATTGAGTAAAGACTGAAAAACCAAGTCAAAACCAGTGAGAATATACAATTTCCCCATAACAATATCGATGTTGACGCTTTGACACTTTATTGGTTTGGATTGGTATTAAAATAAAAGCATTTGATTTTGATATTGAAAAAAAAAAAAAAAACAGTACCCAGACAATTCATACCACTACCACTAAAATGGGGCAAAGAATAAAACCATTGCAACTCTGGCTTTTGCATGGCTGGGACAGTGAAGCGAAGGTTAGTATCTTGGCAGTATTCTGGAGAACTGTGTGCCCTCCTGCGCATGAGCAACCTGCTATTATTCAAGAGGATGCTTATTGTCTTCTCCCAAGCACCCAGAAGTCTTCTGACTTGTTCAGGTGCTGAGCAATGGGAGCCTGTGGTGCCCATCAGGAACTAACCCCAAAGGGGACCCCACTGGCTTGGAATGTGGAGATAAATGCTGATTGAATAAGGCATGGTTCATAAGACTTTGTCTTCACTCTTCATTGTGGGATAGTTGGTTTTGTTATAAAACTAATTAGCATACATGTGGAAGTACTTTGTGGAAGCAGCTTAATCCTAAACAAATGTGAAAATAAGCCTGTATTGTTTCTAAGGACTGATTTACATTAATTATCTTCTACTTTAAAAAAGCTCATAGACTTTTATTTTTTTTAATCATTGTTTCTTTGTGGAAAGATTAAGAGTAGAACATGTCTGTAAAACACTGTACATGTGAATTTCTGGCATTTCCAGCAAGGATGTATTCTCCAAAGGCAGAAAATCTTGGTTTCAAATCAAAAATATTGCTTTCCAACTAGCTAAACTCAGGCACCTCAGTTCACATCTAGTTACTTAAATTAGTAGTTTCATTCTCAAAAAAACTATAACCTTCTGAGAACCAGACTTATTTTTAGGAACCTATATATGGGTTTAGGTACCTAAACTTAGCCACACTGTGTTAAATTTCTATTTTTATTTTTTTTTTACTTTGTTAACTATAGTGTTGCTCACTTGCCCACCACATAAAACACTTCAAGGCAGTTTGTGATCTCAAGAAAAGACTAATTCACTCAAATTTAACCAGCAACAATGCAGCCACTTGAGGCAGTGAACGTCCATAATGAAAGTTGGTGGATTTTCAGTGTGTGCGTCTGCATTATACTCCTGCTCTATACATGCCCTTTTGCTACCAAAGGACCCCAGTTAACCTGAACAGACTAAAATGCACCCTAGCTTTTCTGCAGAGTGGCTTGAGACAGTGGAGGGTATGACCTGGGTCCCAGCTTAGCAGGGGCTCAGCCACAGCACGGAGCTGGTCCTAGGTCCCACCTGAAGAGATCCATGTGTACACAATCAGGATCCACCATATCCCTCATCCTTTCATATCAATCACCCACATAAATCAGTATCATCTCACTGCAAAAAGTTCCCATGAAATGCTCATTGAGAGACCATCTGAGGTTGTCCCACTTTGTGGCATTTCCATGCCTGGCGCCGCCTATCTGCAGCAGAATACCATAAATTCATCGTCCTGCCTGATGTACTCACTTCCATTCTTGCTACAAAGAAGAGATAGGGGTGACCTACAGGGCTTCTCCTTCCTATGCCTCCTCTGGCTCTAGCCATGTGGGACAGGCAAAATTAGGGAGAGGCATCTGAGGATCTAAGTGTTACCTTCCCCTCTGTCCTGGATTCAGCAGTAGCAGTCATTTTTCTCCTTTTTCGTAGCTGGTGCTGCACTGTGTTTTTGATTTTTGGCCTGGGAACAGCACTGATAACACAGTTATAAGCTTAGTTATAAGTTGCTTAGTTATCAGTTTCAGTTATTGCTTAGAATATTTTGGTTTGAAAAAGGACTTTCTGAGCCTCATGCTCTGCCAGGGAGGAGGGGAAGCCAGGAAGAAGCAGAGACAGGATACCTGACCAAACTGACCAAAGTGGTATTCCATGCCACAGCACGTCATGCCCAGCATGTAAAAACAGAGGGCAGACAACCGGAAAGATGGGGGTTTGCTGCTGGGTCGCGCTGGGTATCGGGTGGTGAGCGATTGCATTCTTTCCTTGTATTTGCCTTGTCATTGTTATTATTGGTGGTAGCAGTAGTGATTTGTGTTATACTTTAGTTACTAAACTGTTCGTATCTCAACCTGTGGGAGTTGCATTCTTTTGATTCTCCTTCCCATCCCTCCAGGAGTGGGGGGAAGAAAGAGGGGGGAGTGAGTGAACAAAGTGCATGGCTGAGAGGCTTAAACCATGACAGCTCTTTTTGGCCCCCAACGTGGGGCTCAAAGGGTTGAGATAATGACAGGATTAATAGCCACTCATCACAATGATGATTTATTGGCTCTCAAAGTTGTTGCTCTTAATTCCCATGTTCATGTTCATGTTCATGGTTTCAGCCTGTTGTACCTTACTTACAGCTGGTATTTGTTATCTTAGCATTTTTCAGATATGGGTTTTGGGTTAAGTTTCTTGTTTCATTGTACTTTATTGGAATGTCTTGTAACACAGGCAGGCTTCAGAAGCAGGGGGGGACGAACGTGGATGTGGACTTGTACCTGGCTGCCCAGCTGCTCTTCACCGTCCTGGCCCATGTCCTCACCTACGTCTTTTTGAGGCGGTGGGGAGCCAAGGGGGGGCAGCCCTGGGAGCCACCAGTGGCCAAAACGACACGGGAGCGCTGCCCTGGGGACCAGGGGGCTGGGAGGGAGCGGCTGCTGGTGGAGGAAGTCAGGGCGGTTGAGAAGGGGAATGAGACGGTTATCTAGCAGCAGGGGAAGGCAGCGAAGAAGCTGGACCCCGAGGCGTATCCAAGCCCCGCGGCAGCCAAGAGCATCCCCCGGCAGCCGCCTGCAAAGCCCCGTGAGCCTGAGCCCCAGGAGGATGCAGGAGACCACGCAGGACTTCCCACCAAAGCAGAGGAGGAAGATCTGGACTCAGACAAAGAGCAGCTGGTGGTGAGAGAGCTGGCAAGCACAGCAGCTACACCAGCCCCAGTGACAAGTACAGCAGCCTCATTTGAGAGTTCTGAAGGGTTTGAATGGCCTTTGGGTACCCTTGAGACCTGCCTGCTGATTGTGATGGGGATCAGCATGTTGGCACACATACAGAGTGTGTTTTACCCACAACCATTTCTTCTGGTCCTGAGAGTTAAACAGAGTGTGGTGTGGGCCTTGTCTGGGGTTAGACTGCGATGTGGGATGACCAAGGGATTTTCCCCGAGGCTGGACAGCCATGAATGGCAGGGTGTGTGGGACAGTATGGGCAAGTATCTAGTCCCCTGGGCCCCTCTAGTGCTTTGGAAGTGTCAGAGATGGAATGCAGCTGTATGGAGTCCCCAAAGACAAGCTGCAGAAACTGCTGGAGAGGAGGGTGAATTCTTTTGAGCCTAGTGGGCCCATGACACCTCAGGCCATCAGGGCAGAGATGCAGCATACAGATGGACTCATGATCGAGGGTGGACTTAGCAATGGACACTATTGCCCAGGTTATTCACGAGTGTGAACTCTGCACACAGCCTCCCCTGCTCTGAAGGACGTTACAAAAGATGGAGTCCAATATCATGGACTGGATGGACGCAGCAGCTTTATAGGGATTAGTCCATGCACTAAGGGATGATCTCTCTCCCTCTGTGTGTGTGTGGCTGTATATATATACCTGTGATGGTGTATAGAAAATGTGGGATCTGAGCATGACATGAATGGTATGGAATAAGGGGTGGGTACTGCCATGGGTTCAGCAGCAGCAGTCTTTATTCTCCTTCTTAGTAGCTGGTGCAGTGCTGTGTTTTTGATTTTTGGGCTGGGAACAGCGCTGATAACACCGATGTTTTCAGTTACTGCTTAGAATATTTTGGTTTGACCAAGGACTTTCTGAGCCTCATGCTGTGCCAGGGAGGAGGGGAAGCCGGGAGGAAGCAGAAACAGGACACCTGACCCAAACTGACCAAAGAGGTTATTCCATACCACAGCACATCATGCCCAGCATGTAAAAACAGATGACAGAGACCCAGAAGGGTGGGGGCTCACAGCTAGGTCAGGTTTGGTATTGAGTGGTGAGTGACTGTGTTCTCTTTCCTTGTTATTTCCCTTATCATTATTATTACTGGTGGTAGCAGTAGTGGTTTGTGTTATACCTTGGTTTCTAGACTGTTCTTATCTCAACATGTGGGAGTTGTATTCTTTTGATTCTCCTCCCCATCCCTCCAGGAGTGGGGGAAAGAAAGAGGGGGGAGTGAGTGAGCAAGAAAACTGCTTGGCTGAGAGGCTTAAACCACTACACCCTCCTAGTAAGAGATGACAAGGAGCAAAGTCTTCTTTCCCTCAGGCAGCCCTGACCAGAGTATATATCTAGCTCCTTCGTGACAGGAAGAAAAACTTCTTTTGTTTCATGACTGCTGCCTTTCTCTTTCTGAGTTGGAGGTCATGGGTTAAGGAGGAAGGTGTATGTTGGCAGCATTTCCTTAAAGAAGTGAAAAAAGCTAAAAGTGAAGCAAAGGGTGATTCTGGCAAAGAGGATGGGCTCAGTCTCATGAATCCACAGTGGTGCAATGTGCATCCGAGTGTCTGTGCAGGCTGGGTGGAGACTGATAGATTGAGAGGAGAAAGACATGGAGAAGTTGGTCAATGAAAAGTTCCGCATAACCTGGCAGCGTGCCGCAGAGACCTTCCCTGTGTGCTGGGCTGCATCCACAAAGCATGAGCACCAGGTTGAGGGAGGGGATTCTGCCCCTGCACTATGCTCTGGGGAGACCCCCCTTGCAGTCCCAAGTCCAGCTCTGGGGCTGTGAGGGCTGGAGCAGCTCTGTTTGGAGACAGGCTGAGAGAGCTGGGCTGGGTCAGCCTGGAGAAGAGAAGGCTCCTTAAGGGGAGAAATAAGAGCAGCTGCCAGTGCCTAAAGGGGCTACAAGAAAGCTGGAGAGGGGCTTTGGACAAGGGCCTGGAGGGACAAGACAAGGGGGAATGGCTTTAACTTGTCAGAGAGGAGATTGAGATGAGCTCTTAGGCAGAAGTTCTTCCATGTGAGGGTGGTGAGGCCCTGGCACAGGTTGCCCAGAGAAGCTGTGGCTGCGCCATCCCTGGCAGTGCTCAAGGCCAGGTTGGTCGGGGCTTGGAGCAAGCTGGTCTAGTGGAAGGTGTCCCTGCTTGTGACAGGTGCTTGGAACTGGATGAGCTTTAAGGTCCCTTCCAACACAAACCACTCTGTAAGTCTGTGATTTTGCATCCAGCGACTGTCACAGCTGTGCCTCTTTGAGTCCAGGAGGGATCCCCTAACTGCCGGCTGCTCTGGGGTCTGCAGTACCTCTTTGGGGTGGAGCAGCCTGGCTTGGCCACTGCTAATGTAATAAAATAAATAGTCATGCATGTCCTTTCCAATTGCTTTTAACAAACTCCCAGACTGAGCTATGGTAACAGGTCATTATGATGTACAAACCCATCTTTCAAATCTCTAAAAACCAAACCAAGCCTAAAGCAAAAACTATTTGCCTCTCTCCAAATCCTGTAGGAAGCCTTGCCATGGCATGAAAACTGCACATTTTTGCAAGACATTATTGACAGCCTAGTGGTTTTCTCTTTGACACACTTTTTACAGAAAGACAGTGACAGGCTTTGATAAACTCAGCTGCTGCAGGTCTGTGATTTCACTGTGCTGGAGAAGATGCTTTCCTCGCAGGAATGCTGTTACCTCTGCTAGAAAAACACACGACACAGAGAATAAGAGCGAGCAAGAATTTTGTTTTGGAAAGGGAATACTTTGTAAAATCCTTTCTTCTCCTCCCCAAGGCTTCTTTTACTCAAACATGAAATCCAGTTCTTCCTTTGACTTTCTCTATTGTCTCAAATCTTGCATTTAAAATCAGAGCATAACATCTATGTTTATAGTTCTCACTAAAGAAACTTTGCATATTCTTCACTCCTGTTCTACCAGTCCTGATCAGCCAACCAGCATTCTTGCCCATTTCTAATAAAACCCCATTTGCTCATGATTTTCTTGCTCGTTTCATTTGAAGCACTACTGTGTTCAAACACATTGAACATTGAATGTAAAAACAGCTGGTCATCTCAGAAGTGAACATTTTATTTGTAATACAGGTGATTTTATCATGCACCACAACATTTTTTTTCCCTCATCACTTATTAATATTTTCTATAGCTCATCAAAAATAAAAGTTTAGTTCAATAATTGCTGACACATGAAAGAACAAGGAAAAAGGACAAGCAAGGACATTATCCAGAGGCCTGGACACTAGTAAAAATCCTCTCAGATTTCCTTTGCACACTTTGGAAAACAGTAATCACTAAAAAGGGGTCAAGGCAATGGAAAAAAAAAACAAACCCTTTTCTTTTAATAATCATTATGCATTCCAGTTTCACGTATACTCACATGTGCTCCAGAAAGCATCTGGATTTTTATTGGTATGCCTTTCCACTTACCAGTTTCAGACTGTGGCCTCTACTTTGTTTCAGTGGTGGAGAGTGCCATTCCCCCATTGGAGCAGATCAGTAAGCAGAAGAGCTATTTTCCACTTGGCTCACAGATCCACACTATGCATTATTGACATGACTGCTTTTAATAATAGTTCCTGCTGATTCTGTTGTGGAAAAACTTACTTTCATAAACTGTCTAGCATGTGGTGCCAGTGCATGTGTGTATGATTTTTTTTTTCTTTTCAAGCAACTTGGGCCCTGGTTTAGAGAAAAGAAGTGTTTGAGCATGTGCTAAAAGCTAAACACACTAGTTCCCACCTTTATTCAGCAAAGCTCTTAAGTACGTGTTGAGTCTGGCTGTCTTCAAAGGGACTCATGCACATGCTAAGTGCTTGTTGATTCAGCGCCTTACAACCAGACCCTCTGAGGAAAGAATCCCTTGTTCAGATACATTCTCAATCTTACCTGCAAATCCCACCCCAACAGCAGGATTTATGCCTTATGCTACACTAGACCTATGAATTTACAAGTTATCACATTTCTGCTGGGCAAATATAATGCATATGTCAGAAAACTGTACTAAAGATAGGATCAAAACTACGTCTCCAGAGCAGTGAGTGATCCACTTAATCTACATTGCTGTGTCACTTCATAATACAACTGAGGACAAGAAAAAAAACTATTAAATGAATCCTTAATTGCTATGCCAAGGATGCCAGTGGTAACACTGCAATTACATCACAGTTTTCCTCTAACAAACAGTGCATCCCTAAATATCAGAGGTGTTTCCACCTTCAATAAAAATAAAGGCACAAGATCCATATTTGTGTATGCTGTGGCATTTAGCACATACCTTGTGAAGAAACTGTACCATTGAAAGCAAAATACATGTACCATTGAAAGCAAAATATAATCCCCGTAACACCTTTTTCAAAGTTTTCGTCAGCTATCTATAAAAATGAATAACTATAAAACATGATGGGGCATAGGGGGAGGGGTGAGAGGTGGAAATTGGGTCAATGTGATCATGGGAATGGTTTAGGATAGTAGCCAAACTTAAACTGCAACAAATGTTTTCCATCACAGGATTCCTCTCTCTCCAGAGTAAGGAGTAATTTCAAACAAGCAACAAAAGCAGACTGCACTGCATTTCCTTAGTTTCTAAGCTCTTATTTGCAAGCTCTCTTTTGTAAGCATCATTTTATGGTGTCAGCCTATTAGAAGGGATTTTTAAAAACTGCTCTCATTAGAGCAGGAGCTGTCGAGGCATGCAGTGAAAACATGTAATTTTTTTTTTTACTCCAGGAAATATGATTCTGTAATGAGCAATAGGCTAGCAGTAGAGCAGTAAACCTAACCTAATACTTCCTTTTTTAAAAAAAGCACTGATTTATGTGTGCATACCCTACCAAATGATTTCTCTTTGATTTTTTAATCTATTTAGTCTAAGATAATTGCAAACACCAGGTACATGGCTTTATGGTTGAAATGACTGAGCAAATAACGCTGCTGCCTCAAAGCATTCCCTGAATACTACATAGGTATCAAACAGAGGTTTAAATCCACAAAAGGACACCAGGTAACTTGCAATCATGGCAGAATCTATAGCTCCATAAAGGTTTCCAGGTTCTCTATAAAACATATGAGAATAAAAGGGCACGTTGCAATTTCAATGAGGCAGTAGAAAAGGTCTTTCTCTCTCTCTCTCTCAGAAAAAAAAGAAGGCAGCTCAAATCCTGCTCCTTTTTTATGTTCTAACCCCATCTTCCTGAGCCTGCTCTTTGGTCACTCCTGTAGGATTGCTGGAAACACTGGTGTGAGACCAGGGTCCTGCTTGCTATGTGATGCACTAGCAGCTATCACATCACACATGGGCCTCACCCCTGCCCCCATCACTGGCTTCCCTCTATTTGGTGCTTTGCAAAAAATATCCAGCCCTGGAATTCGCCTGATTCAAATTTACCATCTGTGGGAGAGGTACCAGTTTTTATGTGCCCTTGGGGGCTTTGATCAACTTGGTCTTGGGTAAGGTCTCCCTGCCCATGGCAGGCGGTTGCAACTGGATGAGCTTTAAAGTCCCTTCCAACCCAAACCACTCTGATTTACTCAGGTTGTCCAACATGCACAGTATTGGATTGCCTTCTTTTAATGCACCTCAGTCTTCCTATGTAAGCTCAGAAATTCCACACTGGTTTTCAGACTTTCTTTAGGAATCAAATCAGCTACAATTTAGCCATTGGGATGTCCAGCCTTCAGGCACTTCACTGACTGGCTGATGCCAGCTCTGGGTTATCTGGGTTAACAAAACCTAGCCTACTGGCTTATTTTTACAGCTTCCTAAAAAATTCCAGCACTTGTTAGCAGGGTAGGTCGATGGGAAAAACCTCACTGCTATAGAGCCAGCAGAAGAAAAAGCAGCACAGCAGTGATTTTTCTCCATGCACATGTGTACTTATGTGCATGAAGTTAATAGCAAGATAGTCCTGCCATGAAATAGATATGTTGTGAAACATTTACCTATACCAAACTGATTAATTATCCATTTACTTTCAAACTATTTTCCTGAAAGGACTATTTACTTCCCACCCTCATTAATAGGAGTGACCTAATTGAAAGCTGAGCTTGTGTGCCCATGTTTTCTAGGTTTAGAAGCAAACCTCCCTCACCTCCCAAGCTAGATCAAACATCACAATGTCAAATGTTCTGTAAAGGTTTCCCTCGGGAATCTGAAAGGTTAATTAGTGTGAGCTTCACCATAAAGAATACAGTTGTTAAAACAGCTTTTATACACACTGGAGTAATGATAATTCTCTTACACACATGGTGATTTGTTGCTGCAATTTGCAACCATATATCTCTTAGGAGATAATTTGGATGTTGTTATTTATTGCATGTATGATTATTAATGATGTCATGGCAACTGCTGGAAATACCTTATTTCACCTCAGGAAGTCAAGTACTTTAGCTCAATATTTACAGATCTAAGGTGACATCAATTTCTGTAGAAAATCAGTTCTCCATTTGGCCTCCCCCACCTCTATAGAGTCATCTGAACCACCACCTTTTACAGATTATTTCTCATATTGTAAAAAATATAGTCATTATGAAATAAGAGGTAACTTCAGTTCTTCCTTCTTATTGAGGAGAGCTTTTTCACCAGAATAAAAATAAAAAGATGTTTTTTTAAAACCACTGAATTGGAGAATAAAAGCCATATGCCCAGTATTGACAAAGTTACTTGTGTAGAATATAGGACCAAGTTCTCATACACTCATAATTTTTTATAAGGAAAAAACAAGATGAAAGTATTGGTCTTTTCTTTTAAAGATGTTATGCTATCAAAAAAGACAGGTGAACTCTTCCTGCCTAAGTTTGATCCCATCTGAACACTGAGCTGCTAAGTGTGACTATAACACAGGCTTTATTGGTGATGTGTTCCCTTCAGAAGAGACTGTGAAAAATTTATGGACATTCAGATGACTCCTAATAAAACAAAGACCAGTGGGACAGTCTCTTTAGCACTTGCTTGAAGTCATCTTGTCTGTAGCATAGTCTGGCCCAAGGATGCGACCTGGGTGGTGGTGGGAAGTCCTCTGAAAGACAGCAAGCATGAGTCCTGAACATGGGTTTCTTATAAATTTAGAGTAAACTGGTGAAACAAGAAAAAAGGTGATAATGTTAGAATTTCTAAGGAAGAGAAAAAGCCTGTGAGCTTCATAGGATGAGAAAGTTAGGGTTCTTCATCCTGGAGAAGAGAAGACTGCGTGGAGACATCATAGCAGCCTTCCAGTATCTGAAGTGGGGCTATAGGGATGCTGGGGAGGGACTCTTCATTAGGGACTGTAGTGAGAAGATGAGGGGTAATGGGTTCAAACTTAAACAGGGGAAGTTTAGATTGGATATGAGGAAGAAATTCTTTACTGTTAGGGTTGTGAGGCACTGGAATGGTCTGCCAGGAAAGTTGTGAACGCTCCATCGTTGGCAGTGTTCAAGGCTGGGTTGGACAGAGTCTTGGGTGGGATGGTTTAGTGTGAGGTGTCCTTGCCCATGGCAGGAGGGTTAGAACTAGATGATCTTAAGGTCCTTTCCAACCCTAACTATTCTATGATTCTATGATTCATGGACTACAAAAGTTCCACCACTTCCTAAACACAGGTTAGATGTTAAAAATATTGAAATATCACATTTTGCAGTTACATATTTAATTAGAATATGCATCAAATAAAAATGCATAATAGTATTATATAATTTAAATAAAATTCTCCTGATTATTTTAGCAAGACTTTTGTTATCAATATCAAATAACAACACTAGAACAAAGCAAAAAAAAGATATATCCAGTGTTTAGAAGCACATTATAACTTGGACAGCTATGTTAATTTAATTTGTGTATTAATATAGTAATGCAAAATACAGTGATATCTAGTTAACATATTACATTATTTCCTCACAATAGATAATAGCAGCTTACTTTCTTCTTTTCTTTACAGATGAGTGCATATGAATAATTTGACCTCAGATCCCAAATGCTTTATGGCCATTTGATGTAGCAAAATAACTAAAAATGCAGTAATATTGATTGGTATTTATTTGTTTTATAAATATTGTTAGCCAACACTAACCTGAGAGATATTAGTCTAGATTGATAGTAATGTGACCAGAGACCATCTCACTGAGAATAGAATCTGGTTTTGGGTATATGATGGTATATATCTGTAATTATTTGACTTTTCTCTTTTTTTTTTAAATAAAAATTGGGAATTTGGTTGGTTATTATACTGGACTCTATACGGTTTATGTGCTTATGGGCTTTTAAGGATTTGCCTCAATTATAGAAGCTAGCTTATAAATACGTATTTGCATAAACGTGCATGAAAGCAGCACTACAGGAACTCTCATACATTTATGCTTGTATCATACATATGCTGACAAAAATTACTTTGCCGACACATCCTCCTGTTCTGCAAAACTGCACACAGGCAGGAGCAATGCCTTGTGGTCAATTATGGTGTAAGCAGTGAATGAGAAAACTGTAGGCTTTAGCAATTTTAGCAAATAGTACTTTAATGATTCATGGAGTAATGCTTTTCTTCTATAGACATCATGGCTGAAGAATTTTGAGTGACAAATGAGAAAAAAAGGGCAAAAATCTCTTATAGATATATCTCAAACAGAAAAGGCAAAAGATTTGTCAAAATATTTGTTGTGAATTGTTTATCAGAGTGTGATGCTTAATGGTTTACTTCTTCATTGTAATTTGACAATCACATAAGAAGAATTACTCAAAATCTCAAAGGCTTTTCATGTTAGTATCCTAATATTTGTGCGCATACATACTGTGCTTAAACATGCAGCTAAAGAGAGAAGTTGTGTCTTGCTGTTGTGCACAAGGTGCACAGACCCACATACCAGTAGGAAGAACAGTAAAATGCTTAAATTCAATAGGGGGAGGAAGGAGGTGAAAAAAAAATATCTGATGCATGTGATATCAGGAAAATGTGACACTTGCTGGAGTATTCCGTGGTTGTAAAGGGATGCTTTTGACAAAAAGTAGTGCCACACGACACACAAACCCACCTTGATCCAACAACTTACACTGCTAAGGAATCTTCTGCCACCCTTCCTACTTTGACGCTCTGCCATGATATTGTCAGATTAATGTAGGAAAACAGGACTTTACATTATGTGTCCTTACAGCTCCTTAGAGGATAAGGTTAATGGTTGCTGTTTTGGGGTTTTTTTGAGGAAAAATACTGTAATGTTAAAATACCAATGAAGTACATTGTTCCCAAAAGGCTCTGTAAAGATTTTGGGGTTGAGGAGCAACAAAAAGCCTTCAGGACTGAATGTCCCAATATGATTGAGCAGACAAAACATGAAGGAATGAAACAAATCTGCATTTCTAAAGACTATGAAAAAAGCATCAGATGAAACAGTGAATATCAGGACAGAAAAGGCTGCAGGAGTTCGAAAGCAGATGTCAAAAGGCATACCAGAAAATGTCAAGAGACGTATAACAAGCACTGGCTGCAGTGTGATAAATGCGTGCATGATGAGTACACCGTACTAAGTCTGTTGTCCCAGGAGCAGTTTTGCGAGCAACAATGTGGAAAAAACCTCCAAACCCTTACCACTTCCATTACCAACAAAAACAATAGCGGTGAACAATGCCTGCAGATAATCTTGGAGTTGGAATGTAAACAGGGTGTACTAGGCAAATAAAACCATGGCTGAAACATATTTCTGGCACATCTCAGTCATTACTGTTTGATCAGAGCCTGGGACAATTGTTCTGCTCTGTTAGGAAGGAGAACAAATAACAGCAATTTTCAAGAGAGTACAATGGAGAACCTGAAGAAAATAATTATGGTGAGTACTGCCTTTTCAAAATGGTTTCCTGGAAGTATGAATAAGAAAAAGTGTTTGCAAGAGCAGAGAAGTTTTAGCCATCAGGCAACAGCAAGTTGTGTGTATAGCATTTACACGGCAGCATGCCATGCTGTTTCAAAAGTGGAGTGGGCCCCAAAGGAACTGGAGATGCTAACGCTGTCCTGTCGGAGATTCCCATGTCCTGGGGCAGCACATCCAAATGAAGAGGTTATTCACCCTCTCGCTGGAGACACTGAAATGAACAGAGAGAGCAAACGGCTGAAATCCAGGAGCTCCTGAGCTGGAAACTCATCAAGATTACAGTGGTGGGGAGAAAAGGAACAAATAGACAGTGCTGTAGAAGCTGTAGTGTCTGTGGCGCTTTTAATTATAAGATACTGTGGTTAGTCATCAATATCACATTGCACACTATGTCCTTTGCTTGAAGATAAAAAATTGAACAAGGAAGGCAAGAATTATTAATCACCTTTGTGGCTTTCCTATTACAGTAAGTCCAGGGAAGGACACAGAGATGCTGCGAGAGCTGGAGCACCTCTGTTTGGAGACAGGCTGAGAGCTGGACTGGGTCAGCCTGGAGAAGAGAAGGCTCCTTAAGGGGAGAAATAAGAGCAGCTGCCAGTGCCTAAAGGGGCTACAAGAAAGCTGGAGAAGGGCTTTGGACAAGGGCCTGGAGGGACAGGATGAGGGGGAATGGCTTTAACCTGTCAGAGAGGAGATTGAGATGAGATCTTAGGCAGAAGTTCTTCCCCGTGAGGGTGGTGAGGCCCTGGCACAGGTTGCCCAGAGAAGCTGTGGCTGCGCCATCCCTGGCAGCGCTCAAGGCCAAGTTGAATGGGGCTTGGAGCAAGCTGGTCTAGTAGAAGGTGTCCCTCACAAACTGATGGGAGTGGTGCGGAATAATGTCTTGGGCAGTCTCCACCACTTGGGCTGGACTGCAAGTGTGAGAGCTCCCTGTGGGTCCATGCAAGTATGTAAATCTAGAGGAAAGAATACATCCTGCCCCTCTCAGAGGACTCTTGCTGTGGCTGTCCAGTATTTCATCCTTAGAAAATCAGCTTAATGCATAGAGCTTTCAGTTTCAGATTTTCCACTTAATTTGCAGTGATTCATCTTTGTTTGTTTATGGTCACTGATGTGCGCTTGGCTAATAGAAAACGCCTCATCTCATGAGCAGAAAGCTCATGCTTAATTTCAAATCTGCCATATAACGGTCAGTCACAGCAGGCAGTTTTTGTTTAAGTAGCGTACTTGGCACTTTGATTACCACATGGAAACATTGATTCCCAGTCATCCATGTCATATAGCACACCATTATACAGGCTAGCCATAAAATAAATACAGGCTTCCTATTCAGTGCACGTTCCTAATTAAGTATCTGATTATATATTCTACTGATTTGTAAAACAACACAAGTATAACTTGTAAATATGAATAGTCCTAGTTTTCTAGTGCATGTGACCCAGCAAGTATCTATTGTTACCAAGTAGCTCGCACTTCTATAGTTTGTGCTACTGAATTCATAGATGGCTCTAGGGAAGCTCAAAAGAATTTCAAGTGTGGCCCATTTTGGTGAGTAAGCAAAACTGATTCATTTTGAATTGTCATGGGTTACAGAACATGAATCACTGCCGCAGCTCAGCTGCTCAGTGATAAGTTGCTAAATGCCAGCTGGGTTTGTGCCTTTAAACCTAAAATGGTGGATATCAAAGAAAACGCCAGTTACATCATTTCAAACCCTGCAGTCTTTGGATGAGTTCCTAATGCTTTTTCTGGAGCTTTTATGGAAAAACTCCTTGAGTCTTAGCTAAAAATCTTAGGTTCAGGAGACACACACAGGAGGTTGGTACTGCCGCTGTTGTTGTATCCGTGAATGGAGTATATCATCCCAAAAGAGAAGGGATGGCAGAGACCCGGCTCTGCATGATGCACCAAACTTGCAAAGTAGTTAAGCAAGGAAGACGGCTACTTTTATTTTCTGCTGATATACACAAGAAGCATTTCATTCCTCCAACCACATCAGTAGTAGAAATATAAGGGGAGAAGTTTAGATGAATGACTCAGCTTAGCCACCATCTCATTTGTGTCACCCAGCTTAAGAAATGCAGTTTCCTTGCCTCTAGTTTTTTAGCAAACCTGAAGAAGTAGGTTTGAATTCACAGTCCAGAGGCCCAGCAGAAAGAAACATGATTAACACAATACAGAAACTATGCAGATAGTAACAAATAATAAGTTAAAGAAGGCTCTGCATTACATTCATAAATAACTTCTTTTGTCTTTTTGGTGTGTAAGTTGTGCAAACTTAGGCTCCCCAAGAAAGAGACATGTAACCTAAAAGAATACAACTGATGGTAAGGAAGCCTTTGTTTGATCTCCTTACACACCATTTCTGATTTGGCCTCAGTGACTTCAGTAAGACTTTAAATGAATTTATTTCACAACAGGATCTTGCCTATGGCAGGGTCTGTGTCACTCTGACCGTTTATTTTCTATGACCAGTTAATTACCCTAGTGGAAGTATTGATGAAAGCTGCCAAGCAATCATATAGTTGCAAGAGTTCATCCGTTTTTCTCCTCTGTCCATACACATTAAAAAAAAAAAATTGAGCCAAAAAAAGATACCATATTATAATTCATTAAAAAATGCAACAAAATAATTAAAATTTGGGAAAATTTTCCCTAATAAGGACAGAAAGAACAAAACCAATAAAATTGAAACTGTCTTTTCTTAAGACATGACACTATTTCTAGATGACTAGTATATGCTGGCAAAAGGAAAGACGAAGCTAGTTAATGATGCAATGCTTGGAATCAAAGAACATTAAGTCTAACACTGATTTAAACACACAAAGAATTGCTACATGAGATGAGAAGCTCTGAAACAAGTTAAAAATCTGAAACCCCATCTTTCTAGCCAGGGAATGGTTAGAGGTCTCAAAAGGTCTACAATAAATTCCAAAAGGCTATAAAAACAAGAGAATGGAAACCACATGCAACATAGTGGAGTCTCAAAGCACCAAAGAACTTCAGTCCAATATAGACAGAGTACAAGGATGTATATAGGTTGCATTCAGCTTGGACGAATTTTGAATGTTTCTATGCAATAAAGTTTTTTTGTGTGTTGGTTTGTTTGCTTATTTGCTATAAATGTTGCAGAATGAACTTATTTGTAATATCTGGTGAGCAGTCACTCTTGTTGACCAATTTGTTTGACCTTCTCACCCTCAAAACTGAAAATATTGTGGAGCAAGAGATCCTTCTTTTCTTTTTTTTTTTAATTTCTGTTTTAGGTTTTCCCTGTTTCTTCTCACTTCATATGTTAAATGCACTGCTACAGAGATGAACAGAGCTTGAGCAATCGTATGTTGGTACCTGACATGGGAAGGTATTCTGCACTTTATTATTCTGGTGGCTTAGTGAGTGTGACTAAGGATGAGGTTTGGTTCTAATTTTGTCATTTCATAACTCAAGATTAACAAAAACACTGTCAGTGCAGTAATTAAGGTGAATACCAGCAAGGTATAGCATTAAGTATCTTTTGAGTTGTAACTAGCAACACTCCTCAAGTGTTATGAAAGGTGGCAAAATTCAAGAGATGTTCAAGAGATAATGGATGAGACTCAACTCTGTCTGTTCCATTACCTAACACTTTTTTCTTTTTTCTTTTTTTTTTTTTAGTTGAAAAGCATACTCTCAATAGGCACAAAATTAACAGCACTCCAGATCAAAGTCACATGCATAATCACTCTCACAAAGAGACACCAGCAGTGCATCTTTCCTCTCCCAGTCACTCTCAGGGTGTTTCAGCACCAGTTCAGGAGAAAAACACTTAAGGACCAGGGAGTAATTCACATTTTAGCTTAGCTCTCCTGCTGGTTGCCAGCAAGGGTGCTTCATTTTAGGAAGACCACATTGAGATGCCTGTACTTGCCCACTAAGGAGTGGACTGACTCCACCAGCCCATTAAGCCACCAAATGGTAACAGATTTCACTTAGTATCAGCATGAGCTAGATCTCAAAAGAAAGACCACTTAAAACACCCAGTTCCCTGTTTCAAATTTTGCTCACCATCACTACCCTTTTCAACACTGTTGAAAGCTGAAAAGCCTCTATTTTATTACACAGGCAAGAGGTTACTTGTTTACTGCTATTGTAGCTTCCCACAAACTTGTGAAATAACTTTGTGAGAGTGCATGAGCCTTGCATTTCAGATTTCCAAAGCTTTCTCCCCATCGTGGGCATAGAGGAATGTTATTGATAGGAGGCTCTGCCTTCATGCTTTAGTCATTAGTGAAAAGGTGCCATAGATCATGTCGTGTTGTCTGTAACCTAGTTAGATTCAGACAGGAGAGAGGTTCTAAAATCATACGCTCACATTAGAAACCTTTAAAATCTCATTAGCTTCTGATAATTATCCCAATATCCAAAGCACTAAAAATCACAGAGCTCATTTCTGCCTCAGCACCGACTGTGAATAAGTTCAAAAAAAACTTTGCCTTTTCACTTCTCCGTAGCAAAAGAAATACCTGCTCTGAATGTAAACACTTGGGCCTGGTGCAGCTAAAGACGAGTTTCCTTCCTAAGCATGACAAGCAAGGTCAATTCATTCTCTAACAGAGACAGCAAAATTACAACTAAGTCTTAATTCATCGCTCTACCTTGGGACATTGTATTTTCCAGGCCACCTTGTCCTAAATGTTTGACATCTCTCTGTCAAGCTCTAAAACCATGGCTTTCCTCTAAGCTACCATTTTTCCATAAACTTCAGATGTTTTTTTGGTTTGGTTTGTTGGAGGTTTTTTTTTCAGTAATGGTAGAAAAGTTTTCTGTGAGGCCACAGATACTTATGAATAACATGTTTTTAAATGCACTTTAGTGCTGGAGTACTTCATGGTCAGAACCATCCTCTGCATCCTCAGTTGCTCTGACATGGCTTAGTCCCAGTGGTTATTTTGTTTTAAACATACAAGGATGCAGCCCACATACTTGAAGGTGGTTTGCATCACAAAGTGACCCAAAGTTACTTTGTCCAGTTAGATATTAAGCAAGGGAAAAAACTATTCTTAATTAGCTTAATTAGAAGTCACTGTGCATGAAAAGCCCTGGATGAGGTAGCCAGGGAATATTATGCTCTAAGTTGGAGCACTGTTTTATAGATCTAACTATTTACATTTAATTCCACTGTAAAGTGGCAACTGGAGCAAAGCTTCTTCAACATCATCCATTATAGATTTTATCCAGGTCTGACCAAGTACGTTTCTAGGCTTAGTTTTCATAGAGAAACCATGTAATCTCATAATAATAACTCTATAAAAAGATATCATTCCATGATTATTACCATATTATGTCCTGAAAATGGTTCTAAGTGGACAAAACCCTGCTAAAACAAGCAAAACTGCAGAATAAAACAATGTCCAACCCTTAAAAAAAGACAGACATGGATTTAAAAAGTAGGTAAAGATGATGGTGTTATCCCTAGCCTTGTTATTGTGCCCCTCTTCTCATCACACTTGATTTCCTTGGGACTGTATTTTCCACGATTTCTGGGAGGTTGTGCTTCTCTCTTTAGAAGGGCCCAGGCATCACCTGTGACTGCTGCATGGTGCTGGTGAAGGAGAATTGGAATCCAGGTTAAGGGTTTTTTTTTCTTGCTAAGATCTTTGGCATAAAAAAAAATAGCAATCATAAAATTAATTCTCGTGACACCATTTTTACACACCTTCCTAGCAGGACCTTTAGAGCTAAAAGGAAGATGAAGACCTTAGGATGCAGGGGCTGTCTCCATGGTTACAAGGGACCTGTTTACCTGGGGGTTAAGTACAGAGGCAAACACATAAAAGACATTTATTGGCAATATTTGCTGCACAGTAATGTAGGGTTTTTCCCCAAAAGAATCAATAATTGCTATACTGGCAGTGCTCTGAGTACTTTTATTACAGACTTCATTAAAATGCCGCTTACATTTAAAGAAACAATCACTAAGGGCATTAGTTTCAGCACAACAGAAATTTCTTAAACTCTGCAAACATAATAATGGTACCTGAAAAGTCAAGCTGTGTTCTTTCTGTGGCTCACATCATGATTTGTAGGATCAGAAAACAGCTGGCCTTTTTTTGATCTTTCCCTGGGAAAAGCAGGAATATTTCTATGCTCTTTAGTGATGAACTAGCTCCACCAGCACTTCTGATATCCCCATCCTGGGGAGCTACATAAATATTTCTTCCTTCATGGGTCACCTCAGTCACCTTACTGGCCAAAAGTGAAAAGAGCGGCTTCTTTTTGGAGTGATCAAGTCGGGATGTCCCTGGGAGGTATCCAGTTTTCAAAGAGGGAATAGGTAACTTTCTCTAAAGATTGAATCCCAAAATGTATTTTCTGCTGTCCACACAAAACCACCTAGACACCCTTGAAAATATTAGTTTTGTGGGGTTATAGGGGAAGAGCATTATAGAATCCTAGAATCATAGAATAGTTAAGGTTGGAAAGGACCTTAAGATCATCTAATTTCAACCCCCCTGCCATGGGCAGGGACACCTTCCACTAAACCATGCCACCCAAGGCTCTGTCCAACCTAGCCTTGAATACTGCCAGCAATGGAGCACTCACAACTTCCCTGGGCAACCCATTCCAGTGCCTCACCACCCTTACAGTAAAGAATTTCTTCCTCATATCCAATCTAAACTTCCCCCGTTTAAGTTTGTATCCATTACCCCTTGTCCTCTCACTACAGTCCCTAATGAAGAGTTCCTCCACAGCATCCCTATAGGCCCCCTTCAGATATTGGAAGGCTGCTATGAGGTCTCCACATGGCCTTCTCTTCTCCAGGCTGAACAGCCCCAACTTTCTCAGCCTGTTTTCATACGGGAGGTGCTCCAGTCCCCTGATCATCCTCGTGGCCCTCCTCTGCACTTGTTCCAGCAGTTCCATTCCCTTTTTATGTTGAGGACCCCAGAACTGCACGCAATGCTCCAAGTGATTATACTGTCTACATCAGTATAATTTAAACTGGAAACATAAGGACACTAAAGTGTGCAACTACACTGCAAAGAACAGGGATATTTTGGCCAATAAAATGCAAGAAGTGAAGGTGTCTGAAAACCTCCTTTCCTACCTGCAACAAAAGTCATTAAGGTGCCACTGTTGAGCAATGCTAACTATAGCATCACAGTTTTGAGGAGAAAAATCTGTTTCTCTACATTTGACTGCATCTGATTCATTCATTTTATCCATTAGCCCTGTGGAAGCTTCCATTTTAGAGCATTTGATGTGAGCTTTGGAAAGCAGTACAGGTGGTGCTGCCTCAGCAGGAAACCCACTATTTGCTGAGACACCGTCAATTATTTGCAGGAAAACTAAACCAGAAGAATAAATATTACATGCTGATGGATATTTGTCAGAAAAGATAGGAGTACTTTCAATGGCACTTGTCAGGCACAATACGTTCAGCACATCTACATTTTCTACGGCAAAGGGAACGGAGCTCTCCAGCTGCTCCCCCGGCAAGCCTGAAGTTTTGTCTCGTAAATTTAAATTATAGATAACATAATGGTGGAATGGAAATGGATTGCACTTATAGAGATAAATCCAGTGAAAAGCCTTACACTTTCAAGGAAAGAAAGAAAAAGTTTCTAATGTGCATAAGAGCTTCCATTTGTTGTGATATTTAGCCTCTCCAACTCAACACTTTATGAAAAAATTTATTTCTTTCTTTTTTTTTCATCTCCCTCCACCTCCATTGAAAGTGATGAACATTTTTGCAAAGCTCACGGAGAGTGCTAGGTTGCAAATATAACAAAAAGCTTGCCAATGCCTGGTAGTCCAAACTGGCAATGTTTTCTGTTGTATCAGCATTTAAGTATTGTAGAAGCGGTATCATATGATGGCGTAAAAAAATAACATGGAAGCAGTTTTGCCAAAAGTTTAATGTTTGACTGAAAGCACACAGTGACTATCCACAGGTACAGTTGGTGTTCTTTGCCAAAACATCATTTTAATATGAATCATTCAATGGATCTTCCACTCAATGATGAGAAACTCTATTTTTTAATTTAAACCAACAGGACAAAAAGCACGGGTAAGTTTCCTGCATCTGATACTGATGAAGAATAAAGAGGAAATTGTTTAATAAGCTACAGTATCTTGGGATGATTTGACAGCCCTGGGAAGGAGACAATCTCAGGTCTGAAGGCTGGAGAAGGTTCTGCTTTTTTTTTTTCCCCGCACTACACTTGTCACATTTGTAAAATGTGTGGGATTCCACAACAAATTTATCAACCTGTGTCAATGATAAAACAAAGTCTTGTAAATGGAGACAGAGGAAAGAGCAAGCTGAGAGAAGGAAAATTTTGCTCAGGAATGGGTAAAATGTTCTGTCTCCTTTTTGGACTCAAGGAAAATGATATCTGAATGATCAATACAGGAAATAAGAGAAGTGCAGTTGTGCACTGCGCCACTGAACATTAACCATTTGAAGTTATATCAAGCTTAATAAGACAGTGCAAGTACAATCTAAAGTTAAAAAAAAAAAAAGAAGAAAGAATACATGTGCGTCAGACTAAATTTAGATCCAGATGACTGTCTCAGCATACAAATATATTAGGAATTTATTTCTACAACTGTTATTAAGTAGAGCCTTGTCCTTCAGCTGTCTGCACTTTGAAAACATCAGCTCTTGGGTGAAGGTAAAAGTAACATTTGGTCATTTTTCATACCTCTTCTGAACATTCAGACCGCCCTCTGAATGTTTTTATACTGCATAGTTTGCTAACAACTGCTGCAAGGATCTTCATTGCAGCCCAGGACTGAGCAGCAGAAAGTGGGACCAAGAGTCTGGGCTCAGTGACTTACATTGCAGAAACAGCTGCTGAAAGCAAATTCATTGGAAACAGAGATGAGTGCTCAAATGAACTGATTTTGTCTTAGAGGAAAAATTCATCCAGGCCTGGTCAACAGGGGCATGCTGGAAGAGATCTCAAAAAAAAAGACTTGAATATAAGTGCTATGTGCTAATGATGCCATATGTAAAGAGTTACAGCAAATATGGCATCAGAAATTTGGCTTTTGAAAATTTATACCTGCTCCCCATTCTGTCTATCTCTCTCCAAAGTGACCATTAGTTGCTCTCTATCACTTCTGCAGCCCCACAGTAGGAACAAGAGGAACCAAAACACTTCTCAGCCTTGAGATGGAACTAAGCCAGCATAGAAAACTAATCTTAATATGATGTGGAGAAAGCAACTTTATACAGACAGTGACCCCTAAGTGTTTGATATCTATGACATTTTATAGGTTATTTGCAAATAGTTGAATCTTCAAAATCAACAAAGTTTAATTGAAGGCTACCTACTCTATTTCAGTTCCCTGAACAGACAGAATCTTTCTTACAGCAAGGTTTCTGATGAATACAAAATCTGCTTTCCACAAATATTTTTCATTCTCACTTAAAATCTTGATGTTTCTGCAAACATTTCTGCAACCAAATTTATTTCCTAGGATGTACGTGCAGAGCAGACACAAAGGGAATGCAAACAGATTAAGCGTGATTCACTTAGAAGTTAATAATAAAAAATTGTACAGTAATTTTGTGCAGTACTTGCCTGGCAATGGCTCTTAGAGCATCAGAATCAAATCCAGAAAGTTACACACAGCTGACAGCAATGTGTCTAACACCTGATTTTTCAAGATAAACACCGGAAAAAGTAAAGTGAGGACCATAAAGGACCAGATTTTAAAAGCATTATGAGACTTAATGCTACAATTAGGTGTATGGACTTAGGTTTTAAGAGGAACTTTACACATGTCTATCTGAAGGGGTTAAGATGGATCCCACCTGCTCTAGGCACAAGCCAGTTCCAGCCTGTGAAGCCATATAACTGCAACAGCACTCTGAGCAAACTAAAATATTAATTTGGCCATCCAGTTTCCAGACCTAAAATGATTTGCATACCACCACCAAACACTCCATTGCCAACAGGAAATATCCCCTCCTTAGGGCTTCAGATCCCTGCAAGCCAAATGGAAATCTGAAACTGGTCTTCTTACAGCCTAGGTAAATACTGCACACTGAGCTGCCACAACAGTGTTTTGAAAAGGCTAACTCCTGCTTGGATTTTGGAAGAAATTCACATCTAACTCCAGAGCTGTGAATCCTCAGCAGAAATAGGAGCCTCCTTCTGGCATAAGTCTTTGATCTCTCCTTTGTGTTAAACTACCGGTAAGTGTTTGACATAACAACAAAGTGTTTCACATTCTCCAAAAAAGTATGGTTAATAAATAGGCAACTCCTTTAGAAATCTTTCATCGAATATCTGCCCTTCTAATGCACTCGTGCATCATCTGGTTCAGCCTCTTGTATCTCTTTGTGGGCTTCTGAGGAGTTAAGCTGAAATATAATGGCTGGTGCTGAAGGAAGAATACCTTACCCTGCTAAACAAAGGGGTTATAGAGCTCCAAAAGCAGTTAGCAAAGCTTCCTTATAGCCTCGTTCATCTTCAGGCTTTGTCTAAGAAATTAGAAAGCTTAGAGCAGCTCCTAACATGCCACAGCAGCAGCAGTCGTAGAAACAGACGACACTCAAACAGAAAACCCCCAGAACACATCCCCAAACCAGCATGGTGCTGCCAAAAAGAAGAATAAGTCACTGGGCCCTCAAGAAGGGGAAAACACATTTCAATCCCCCTTGAAAACCACAACTCAGAACGGGAAGTGTGCTGCTGGCCTGCATGAAAAGTCATTTGCACCTGGCAGAGGAGGAAGACCTAAAGAGTCATTAAAGCCTGATGTATGGAAGCGGTTTTCGTATTGCAAATGGGAGTGAGGCTTGGAGTTTCAGGTTTCTTTGCCATAAAACAATGAATTGCAGGTTCCTAGTGTGAGCATCTGCACCAGGTCACTGCTTAGCAGCAACGTCTGCACCGGTGTTCCTCTCCTCCTGGCTAGATTACTGATGGTGATAAAATCAGTTTTCAGGCCTTTCTTCTTTTCCCCTTTTCCACCATCCTTCCACTGCTATGCCTTTGTCTCTGGTGTAAGTCAACTCCTTCGAGAGAGAAGAAATGGTAAACTGTGCACTTTGTACACTACTTTCTGACTCTAGTTTCTCCTTTGGCTGTCTTATGGTCACTGTAACTTGTACAATATTCGAATTATTATGCACATATTTAACCTAGGTAAACCTTTGTTGCTTCTGAGAATTTCTCAGTATTTTTAGTGTTGCATAAACACAGTGGCATGCAGCAAAATCCTTAACACAAGCATTATGTCTTTTGAGAGGCTATTTTACCTCTGATTCTTGTTATCTATCATAACTAATTGGTTAACTGCATTTTCAAAATAGATGAAGAATTTTAAAAGTCTCTCATGGTTTTACATCGCCTGTCTCTGATGTCCTATGACATTAAGTGAATAGTTTCTCAAAAGGAACATTTATGACCTCAGTCGGGCCATACATGTCACTTATTAAAAATAATGTCCCTAATCCATAGACAGCTTTATCTTTGAATAAGAGTAGCAGCTTGAGGGCTGCTCTTCATATAACCTAACTTCCTGCCCTAAGGTAGTTCTGCTGGCCAGATGAACTCTTAAACAGAAACACTGACTTGCACATGTTCTAGCACACCTCTTTATTATACTGTTTAAGAGATTATCAGTTAGATAAAGCAGTATGGCATTGCACTTTCAAGTACAAAAAAAAAAAAAGGAATAATTCTTGGTTGCTTTGGGGATTTTAAATGAAATTATTTTAAAACTGATAGGAGATTTAGGATGACTGATTTATTTTGCTAATAAATAGATAGCTAAAATGTGGAAAATGAGACACAGTATTGCTTCTGTTGTATAAAGCATGCCAATTTCCACTGGGAAAAACAACCTCTGCCGCTTACCGGTAGAAATACTGTTATTTCTTAAAATAGTCTCTGGTTGAGGTGTTCGTACCAACTTCTTATTGCCAGGAACAATACAAAAGCTTTGAGGATGTGAAGAGTCATATATCCACTTGAAACTACAGAGATAATCCAGATGCACATAGCAGAATTTGGAATGAATCCAGCACACAGGGGCTAACACCCCTACCCTCTGATAAAGTGCCATGGGATCTTTTCACAGGAGTAAATTGCAGATTGCAAAGCAGTTACCTTAACTAGTTCCTGATGTGCCGTATCACACCACATTCAAATCTCCATCTGTGGTGTCTGCAACTACTGTTCATAAAATGAAGGTTTCAGCACAGAAATAGAAATGATGTAGCTCTGTGATAGTGCCATAGAGTTATTTTCGTTGAGTCATAGACCCAGCCATTTAATTTGAAATGTACTTGAAGCTCGTGTAAAACCCATAAAATGCCTAATCTGGAGGTCGAGCAGAGTATACAGACATCATTTTCAATATTAGTAAGATGCATTCTAAATATATTTCTCAATGTATTGTTCTTTCCCTGTCTTGTCACACCGGGTTGTTATTCATTGTTACAGAGCATCCATGTACCACCCCAGACGTGACTGCATTTTCAAAGAATGAAATGCTTTAAATAAAGCAGTATATATAGTACAAAGGCTTGGATAACCACATGGTATGTCTATATCATACCACACAACATTACTGACCCGTGAAGCAGAGACACAAGTTTGTGCGCAAACCTTTTTCCTCAGAGTTTCTTTTTTGGTGGGTCACAGCTCACTAAGCCCTTCCCCTCATTCTTGACTGTTTAACTCAGCTGGGGAAGAGCAGAAGTAATGTTCCCATGAAGCTAGCTAGTGGTAAAATCATCATGAGCCAATCTTAACTAAGAGTAAGCCACCAGAGTCACTACAGGGGAAAAAAAATATCAAGTTGACTGGTAGCAATCACAACATAAGTAGGCTGGAGAACTGGGAAGCTTGAGAAATGCCCTCTGCCTTAGCACAGAGCAGGGAACAAATTATGGAGTAGTACGTTATAAGGTGGGAAAAAAACAGAGTCTAGGAGTGAGGAGTTCAACTAAGCAGGTAGCATCATCCTGATTGATAGGAAAAGAGTAAATTGGAGCAAAGAGACAAAAGTGTTTGACGAGAATAAATTAAAAAAAAAAACAAACAACAAACAATGAAAAATTCAAAGGAGAAAAAGAAAAAATCTGTAGGAAGATAGACAATGTGAGAATCTGCTCAAGTAGAACAATGATAAAAAATTCCTGGGTGACCCCTCTGGTGTGTCCCAGTGCTGTCTCTACAAATACATGCAGTTCATTTTGTGAACAAATTTCTCGCAACATCTTTCCATTTATTCATTTTGATCTAACGTGGTCACTCCAACAGAGCTCAGAGAAGTGACTACAGGAAAGCGAGTCTCTTGTGTACCTGCAGAAGAATCTAGAAGAAAATAATATGACTGGTCACAGTAGCTGCACTTTTTTTTTGGCCTGTTTATATTCTATTTCTTTCAAGTTTCAAATATACAAATGGTAGGCCAAGGAACAAACTAAATTTACAGTATCAATACTTTCCATCGTGACATAATATATTTCTGAAAATGTACATTTATTTGAAATATTATTTGAAAAGACTCGTGACGATACTTGGCTAAAATTATCCCTGGTATAATTCCAATGAATTAAAAGAGGTTGCAGAGGGAGGGAGTGAATTTGCCTCCTGGTGTTATTGGTAAAAAAAAAAAAAAAAAAAAGTTTTATGTCAAGATGTTTTTTATGAACTTGAATCCAGTTTCTAATCATCCAGATTGCCCTGTACAATAAACTCTTGATTATGACTGCTGGCGTTAACAGTAATAAGACAAGATGATGTGCAGCACAATTTTCTTCATTCAGCTTTTCATTCTCCTACTGCTCCTAAAAAGTCTCCATATCTTTGTTGGTTTTGTTTAAAAGTCATGTAAAATTAGATATTATCAATCAAGGCACACATTCTCAAGTGCAAAAACACTTATTTTGTTGATTGCCATGTAACTTTGTGGGACGAATCGGCACAGCTCCACTCCCTGTTCGGAAAAGTTGGCGTAGCTGTCCTTGTGCAACTTTCTGCCGAGCTAATAGCAGAAGAGAAAACATCAACTTCCCTTTGGCTTAAAGCAGAGCTGCGGAGACAGATCGAAGACACTTATCTGCATTCTTTCCACTCTGTAGCTTCAGCCATGCACATTTCTCTCCACCAACACTAATTAAACCAAGAAGGAAAAAAAATTAGATGTTTGCACTCAGACAAAATTATTTGAAGAGAGAACTGCTTGCTGCAAAGACAATCAACAAAGGGCTTTTGTTTTGAAATCACAGTTTGGCTTTCCCCTGCCTTTCTTGTTTGGGCTCCACATTCAGAAACCTTGTGGCTCTCACTCTGTGTGGTTTATCAATGTCAAGAGTTTATTGTAGGCATGAGAAATGAAACCTGGCAGTTGCTGTAGAAACCCTAGCACAAACTTCATGCCTAATGAGGTGCCCCAGTATCCTAGAATTACTGCTTCAAATAGGAAAAATATGTGGGATATCAGACTTTGGGGAGTTTTTCCTCTCTATTTCAAGTATCCCTCTAGTGTCTTTTCTCAATCAACTAAATGACATTTTTCTCTGGTTGCCTGTGATGTTCATCCAACTTTTTCATTTAGTCTTATACAGAAATCTTCCATTTCTGTAATACCAGAGACATGTATGTTGCTGATATCTAAATAGAAGTGTAGAAAACCGTCTTCTTTTCCAAATAATTCAAGCATCATAATTCTCCTCTGTAACAAAACAAGCTAAAGGCAAAGGCTGTTTACCGAGTGCAAGCTACAGGCAATATGATAATATGGAAAAAAAAACCAACCAAAAAAAAAAAAAGAGAAACAAACCAGGAATGAGAGGTGAGACCAACAGGATTTGTATTGGTCTGTGGTAGCTAAAGGGGTGCTTGCTCCACTGTCAGGTGTTGGTGAGAACACACCTCTGTCAGTGATGCAGCTGTTATGAGGGAATCTGCTTTAGGATAAATCAATTAGCTGACCAGTGCATGTGGGTCTTCCAAGCTAACTCACCTGATTTGTGAATAAAGGAAAACAAGGAGCCTTACAGAGGTTAGTCCTGCAGCACAACTGCTGGTGAATTAGACTTGGAAGGAGGTACCAACGCACCATCTAGCCCCTGTTAACTCTCCCCATGATGCAGATTTAATGGTGTCAAAAAGTGCTAAGGACAATTTAAGGGACCCTTAAACTGCCTCACATATTCTAGGAACTAAAGAGAGGTAAGACCTACCTGTCCCCTCAGCTGAGGCAGGTTTGCATCATTTTTCAGAGTCTTAGCTGGGTCCAAGCTGAGCAGCAAACAGCCATACAGGTTCCCCAGGGCCACAGGCAGCTGGAACGGAGTGAGAATGGCAGCAACCACCCCTGCATCTGTGTGACCCTAAATCAGACCAGGTCCAAAACATTTTTCAATCTAATTTTTCTACTTTGATCTTAAGAAAGGTATGGGAAGCTTACATAAGGAGATATTTTTTGTTTGTGTCTGAAAAATATGTTGATGCTACTTACAGAATAACCGATCTTCCCCTTGCCAAAAGCATGGGCTGCATAAGGAAACAGCCCAGTTTCTAGAAATTTCTATGTCAGAACAGAGCCTGGAGAGGTTTAAAGCAGTATAAATGCCTCTCTACATTTCCGGAGTTTCTGACCTTGTGTCTGGTGTTTTGCGGAGGAGGAGGAGATTTGATCCCCAGCTGCCCATGAACTGTGGGCTCCCTTCAAAAACCTGTTTCTGTAGAGGACTGCAGACAGTTATTGAAACACTCCCATTCAGTAACTGACCTCATGCACATGGTATTTTATCTTCCAAGCGAACTGCTCATGCCTGATACAAAATTCCCTGCACAAACAGTCCTCTGACAGCCCTGGGGAAGCAGAAGTAGGCACTGAAACACATGGCTGTTTTACAAGGCAGCTTCTTTGCTCCACTTACTGCCTTGCCCAAGTCTTCTTTTTTGGAGATGTAGATGCCACTCATCACTGTCTTGCCCACAGATGCTGATTGACAGTGAGGGAGACCAAGAAGGAAAACATAAGTTCCCACCAACCCAGAGCTTCAGACACAGCTTGGCTCCCAAAACCAGAGCAGGGTGCAGTGACAACCCTGCTGGGTCCAGCACCCTCCCTGCTGGAGCACCTTAGCACCATCCTCTAAGCCTGCTTTTGTCAGTGTTTTCTCTGCCCTTCTCCCTTAGTAAAAAATGGCCTTTGCTAAATCTCTTTTTACTGCCTGCCACATTTTTCATGGCAAGGTGCCACTTTCTAAAGATCTTATACAAGCCTTGCAGAATGGAACTAACTCTCACTGATTTCACACACTTTGGCACAGAAATAAATATTTTATGCATGCAGGTAGTCGGAGACTTCCAAGCTCAGTAGAAGGGATCGTCAACTGCAGTCATTACAGCACCTGAATAATAATTATTGCTCCTTATTTGGCATTGCCCCACAATGCAAAGAGACCCTGCAGTGCTTACCTGTTCTACACAAACCAACAGAAATTGTCACGAAGCGTAGCATATTCTGCCTTGTTGCTACTGAAACACTCCAGAAGTTGGGGGGCATATTTTATCCACCATAGGAATAATGGTACTGAGAATTTCTGTTTAAACAGTACTGTTGCTACACCATATCACAGTGTAGAGTTGGAACTTGCTGTGTATAACTTAGTGTGTGTGCATAACATGTTTATTTAAACAAGTATACATGCAAATAAGCACATGTACAGTCATGTGTACATACTTTTGTATGTGTCGGTTTGAGTGCCAACACATACTTGTTCAAGTGGAAATCAGTGAAGAGTCGTGTTCCTCGGGGGTTAGTATTGAGACCAGAGCTGTTTAACATCGTTATTGGTGACATGGACAGTGGGATTGAGTATGCCCTCGGAAAGTCTGGCAATGGCACCAAGGTGTGTAATGAGGTCAACACACTGGAAGGAAGGGATGTAAACCAGAGGGACCTGGACAGGCTGGAAAGCTGAGACCATGTGAACCTCATGGAGTTCAACAGGGTCAAGTACAAGGTCCTGAACACGGGTCAGGGCAATCTCAGGCAGAAATACAGGCTAAGCAGAAAACACATTGAAAACAGCCCTGAGGAGAAGGACTTGGGGGTGCTGGATGAGAAGAAACTCCCTGTAACCCAGCTTCAGTGTGTGCTTGAGCCAAGAGCCCTCCTGTGTGCTGGGCTGCATCCACAGAGCATGAGCAGCAGGTCGAGGGAGGAGATTCACTCCTTCTGCTGTGCCCTGGAGAGACCCCCCTTGCAGTTCTGCATCCAGCTCTGGGGCAACAACACAAAGAGGGACATGGAGCTGTTGGAGCGAGTCCAGAGGAGACCACGGAGATGCTGCGAGAGCTGGAGCAGCTCTGCTCTGAAGACAGGCTGAGAGAGATGGGCTTGTTCAGCCTGGAGAAGAGAGGGCTTCTTAAGGGGAGACCTTAGAGCAGCTGCCAGTGCCTGAAGGGGCTACAAGAAATCTCAAGAGTGGCTTTGGACAATGGCCTATAAGGACAGGACGAGGGGGAATGGCTTTAACCTGACAGAAGGAAGATTGAGATGAGCTGTTAGGCAGAAGTTCTTCCCTGTGAGGATGGTGAGGCCCTGGCACAGGTTGCCCAGAGCAGCTGTGGCTGCCCCATCTCTGGCAGTGTTCAAGGACAAGTTGGATGGGACTTGGAACAGCATGGTCTAGTGCAAAGTATCTCTACCCACAGCAAGGGGATGGAATTGGATAGCTTAAGGATCCCTTCCAATCCAAATCATTCTCTGATTTTATGATTATATACATATATACATTAATCATTCGTATACATATGTAATGTATACTGCATACATATACATATAAAAGTATGTACTTTATACTTACATAATGCAAGCTTATACATGTGCACTTACATATTTTTCTTTATATGTATGGCAATTTTACTGACCAGTGACAGAGAATTTGGTCAGCCTCCTTAAGGATTTTATTTGCTTAACTGAAAAGTAGGACAAAATATTTAGCAAAAATATGGCATACTTTTTAAGGTATAAGAGAAACATTGTTTTAGATACAAAAACAAAGATTTGCAGCTTGAGAAATGCAAGAAGAACTAACTTCAAAGCCAGACTAATGACATGCACAGTAAAATTTGTTACTTTCCACCCTTTCCCTGCTCCCAAAAATATAATTTATTGTCCGGGGTTCAGCAGCAGCAGTCATTTTTCTCCTTCTTAGTAGCTGATGCAGTGCTGTGTTTTTGACTTTCAGCCTGGGAACAACACTGATAACACCGATGGTTTTAGTTGCTCCTCAGTAATGTTTACTCTGACCAAGGAGACTTTCTGAGTCTCATGCTCTGCCAGGGAGCAGGGGAAGCTGGGAGGAAGCAGAGACAGGACACCTGACCCAAACTAACCAAAAGGGTATTCCATACCACAGCATGTCATGCCCAATATATAAACTGGGGGCAATTACCTGGAAGGGCTAGATCACTGCTCAGGTCTGGCTGGGTATCAGTCGGTGGGTGGTGAGTGGTTGCATTCTCTTCCCTTATTATTTCCCTTATTATTACTATTGGTGGTAGCAGTAGTGGTTTGTGTTATATCTTAGTTACTGGACTGCTCTTATCTCAGCCTGTGGGGGTTGCATTCTGTCTATTCTCCTCCCCACCCCTCCATGGGAGCAGAGAGATGAAGACGCAGGGGGGAGTGAGCGAGGACTGTGTGGTTCTGAGTTACCAGCTGGGCGTAAACCATGACATTAACACAGAGATATTTCTTCGGAACAGAAAAATAGCTATTGAGTTAATAGTGACATTTCCAGAGTGCCACCAAGAAGTGGCTGAGTAACTATTTGACCACTGAGGCAAAAGCAGAACGTGGTTGAAAGTGCCCTAAAAGGCTACTGTTATTGAGTTTCTACAGGCCGCAGAAGTAACAGCAATCATACTTGACATAGCAACCTCCAGGACAATAAGCAGTTTTCCCTGGCAAAGGCACAATGTTGTTGTTTGGAATAAGGATCAAGGAGTGATACCCATAATCTATAGAACGTAACAAAGAGTGGGCTAATAATACTGGTCTTACCGCTGAGCGGGATGGTTGTGTGAAATGTCTAAGCACCTAAATACACTTAACATTACAACCCCAGTCACACTCAAATGCAGTCCACAGGGGTGACCACTGTGTTTAGAGATGAAAATTAATGAAGATGACATAAAAGAATAGGAGTTGGATTACTGTTTTGCTAAGCTGCCTTTGTCTCCCTTCTCACCCTCCATGTGCAGGAAATAAGTCCAAAGAACACCAGTCCTTCTTTTTATCTGGTGTCAGAAGGACTGGACCCCAGGGCTGGTAAAGAACAGTAGGTGTCTCTTCAGCAACTTGGATAGTGTTTTCTTGGTCACCTGAAGCCAGGACCATATAAAGTACAAGGAGTTCACTCTTCATGAGACAGACCATGTTACTTTACAACACTACTGAGAGAACTCACTCTGCACAGGCTGCAGCACAGCATAGTGCTTTATATTTTTATCTTCTGCATAATTTCAAATGCTGGAAGTAAATATATTGAATTTCAGAATGCCCCTTAGTTAACATGGTCTTTAGCTCCTATTATCTAAACTTTCTAAGCTGCTTTGTTTGAAGGAGGACCCTGCACCTCTTCCCAGTCTCATAGTGAGCACAAGGTCCTTCTAGCATTACGAATGCAGCTTTTCCATTGAAAAGGTGAATTTGGCCCTTCTGAAAACAGTTGTACTCTCAGCCAGGTACACCAGATTTTGCAGAGGCGTGTTTCTGTGGTACCATGCATGCGGCAAAGCCATTCCCTGTGCGTCTACTACCAGCGGGGCTTTGAACAGGAGCAAAACATGGCAGCCAAAAGGGCAGCTACCTGTTGTCTGTTCTCTTTTTACCTCCCCTCACACTTCTGTGACTTTGCAGATCACAGGATCTCATTAGTATTTAAAAAGACCACCATATATTGACTGTTTTAAAGATTGGCCTGGTGAATGAAGACACATTTGAGTTTTTATTTTTGAAATACAGAGAGGAAGACTTTGGCACAGCAAAGGTTAACATGTTGTGGGGAAAGAAGCCCATTGTCAGCCTTTTTAACACTTCCAGGTGGATCGCTATTTGTCATACTGCAGAAGACACTCTTGTTTATTGACATTTACTTTTTCTTTGCAGGAACAGTCACACACTCCAGTTGTCGGTTTTCTTGTGGCTTTCATGCTGAGCCTGTAAGAACAGGATGTTCAAGAGCTGCCCCATATGGTGACATGCTGTCTATTGTTCAGATGATTGGCTTCAAGTGCTGGCTGGCTTTCACTTTCTGCTTTGAGTTGGTTATGGCTGAAACTTGCATCAATTGTTGGGATGGTGTGGAGAAACTGGGTCCCAGCAAAGGGTGAATCCGCAGAGGGCCTTCTTTTCATTACATGAATTTAACACATCTGCTGAAGTTAGTTAGATTTCTTTGTGCATTAAGGGCATTATGGTTCAGATTAGAGTGATATTTTAGGATGATAAGAATAGAATTCCCCTCTGATGCTGTGGTGTATATTTTTGGTTTCATTATAATTCTTATTTATTTTAACACATTTGTGATTTGTCCAGAGCTTAGGTTAATGTGCCTATTTATGTGTTTATTTTGGATGATTGCTATATGTAGATCTACCAATAGGCTTGATTAGGCTAGTTTTCTTGTATCCTGGACTATTAAGAGCACTGACACATACAACTGAATAGTGAGACGAAAGCGGTCCTTATTAAATGAAATAAAATGGAAAAACCTGAGATCAGCTTGACTGCATTTCCTCCTCCCAACAATTATTTCCTTTTTTCTCTTTCTGTAAGAAGTTTTCCACACTTTTTCCCTCCATTTTTCCATATACCAAGGGAGGTTGCAATGTCATAACAGGAACCCATATAGAAAAACTATATTCTGGGTAAGAGAATAAAGCAGACAGAATGCATCAAACGATATAATACTAAGCCCTGAAAGTAATGGTCATGAATTACTTTCTGACCCCAGCTGGTGACCAGTCACTGTCTTAAAGTGTAAAGATTGATGGACCCTGCAATTTTATCCTCGGCATGGTAAATCTGTTTTCCAGGACTCAGTGGATATTCACCGTCTTCTCTAGGTTGTCTGTCTCTGTAACTGGTTTTGCTTGCAGACTTTTTGGTTTGTACAGCATGAAAATAAAATTAAAAAAAAAAAACAAACAATGAAAAAAAAGCACAGCCAAGATGACAACTTTGTTGACTGGAATAAATAGGAGAGTTTTAATATATAAAATTTTTCCTTACATGCACCCTACTTGGCAGAATCTGAAGAGTATGTGCTATCTACATTAGAAGGTTCTACGTGTTTGGTACCCTCAAATTTAATACCAAATTCTTGTTACTTAAAACCCTTGCTCTTTTATAAAAAAAAAAATCATTAAAAAGCAGTTAAAAAAAACACCACCACAGCAGATACATACACTGAAATACCAGTTTGTTGCAACAAAAAAACCCAAGAAGTTCCCAAAAAGATACACACCACCTTACCACCTCAAAACAAAGGCCTAAAAACCAAGCCTCCAACAGAGCTGAAGGCAGCTTTTTCTCACCCTTTTTTGTTGCCTATTTTCACCTGCACATGACTGATCTCTGAAAACTTGTTGAATGTTTTACACAGTGAAAACACTGACGAGTGTTAGGCCGGCACATTTTTAAAGGTATGGCTTGAGTACACTTTCTACCCACATCCGATCACATGGAAATACACATGGTCTCACTTGGATCTGCTAGAACCTCCACAGCAGATGAGCGTTCGCAGAGGACAGGAATAGCATTTTGCCGCTTTCGAAGCAAGACCTCATTGTCTTCCCTAATCACGTAGTAGCTTTCTAGGCTAATTTATTCTTTTCAGGAAGGATTTTGTGGAATGTGTGGGGGTGATGGCATCCTTGCGCCACAGAGCTCTGGCATCATGCACCAGCAGAGGCCCCCGAGGCATCGCACACAGGTTTAGGGAGCCCTGTATGAACAGGACTATTAAGTACACGCTCTATTTGAGAGGGCTTGCACTCTGGATCTCTTTTCTCTCAACTCATTATTAATGGTCTGTGTGTGTTGGGATGGGGGGACTGACTGAAATTACAAAATGAGTTAATTTCCTTTTGCAACTCTACATCAGGAACTGAGAAGTTTGTAACAGTTCTTTCTTCCCAGGCAGCCTTCATACACCAAGGAACACTTTTCAGGGTTTCCCCCAGCATACACACACACATGCTCTTTTTGTTTCTCCCCTAATTCAAAATCTTAACAGCACTACTGTGGAGGGAAATACTTGCTAAAATAAAACATGGTGCCTGGAAGAGAAAAAATTACCAAATCTAATTATTAGACACTGCAAGCATTTTGAGAGTCAGAGATCCTACTGAGATGGCAGAATGCCTCATAAGTAATGCAGTAGTCAGGTTTTATTTCATTTATAGGAGACTATTCATCTGTGGATACAAAGAATCTTTGATAAGTATGCTCATGAAGAAAAACCACTATCATTTGGGTGGCGCTAACAGTTACTAGTTAGCAAGTACTGTTAATACGCCACACTGCACAGCATATAAAATGTGCCAAGCTTGTAATTGGTACAATCAGGGAGTAAATACCATGCCAGTTAATAGCTTGTCAGCATGTACATGGAAGAAGAGTACGGTTAGAAACGGTCATAACCTGAAATCATTTGCAGAGTTTTTCCCCAGTTCTTTTGGAGGAGAGGAGCAACAGGGCGCACAGCAAGCCTACAGGCAAGACACTGCTGACGCTAGTAGTTGTAGAGAAGGTCTTTCAAGAGCAACTTCTTTAATGGCGACAACCAGGCTACAACTCACACTCAGGAAAGGCCCAAAGATCTCAATAAGAATGAATTAATTTAGCATTTTAAGGCACTCCTTTTTAGCCTTTAGATAATTTTAGATTGAGACCCCCGCTGTAAATAGGAAAACAACATGTACGGGACAAGGGGTATGGGGTTCAAACTTAAACAGGGGAAGTTTAGATTGGATATGAGGAAGAAATTCTGTACTGTAAGGGTGGTGAGGCACTGGAATGGGTTACCCAGGGAAGTTGTGCATGTTCCATCGCTGGCAGTGTTCAAGGCCCGGTTGGACAGAGCCTTGGGTGGCATGGTTTAGTGTGAGCTGTCCCTGCCCATGGCAGGGGAGTTGGAACTAGGTAATCTTAAGGTCCTTTCCAACCCTAACTATTCTATGATTCTATGTCCTCATGTGTGGAAACTTGTGAAGATTTGATTGAGTGTTCTACAATTTCTTCAACTGTTTTGGAAATCTCTGGGTTTAGTGCTAACAAAAATTTATTTGTGCAACATACACTTTTTGAACTCAATCACCATAAGAAATGTGATTTCCATTTATTCTGATCCAATATTTTATCTCCTGTAATACTCCTTCATTAGAGATATGCACTATCAAAAACGGATTTGCCAGTGGTCTTGTATCTGCTCTCATTGCTGTGTTGCAGTTTAGTGATGTCTTACATCACCTGTTTTGGAGGTTTAGGGGGACAGTTGCATGGTCTGCTCCCACACCTGCTACTCCTGGAAGCCACAGCTGTAGGCTAACAAGACATATATATTCCTGGTACTGCTACAGAAAGGAAAGACCTTACTGTCTGATGTGGTCTCTGGAGGAAGCAAGGCAGACACAGACAAACTCTAGATAATATATATAGTACCATGTTAAACAAGAATCATGGGAATAGAAGCATGGGGGAGAAGACTCTCTACTCCCTCCACACTGCCCTCACTCCAGCAGGTGCAATTGGAGCTCACTTCTTCAGGGATGATGGAAGAAGCACAGTTGCCCTGAATTCTCCAGCACAGGAGAGAGCTTACAGCATGTTAGGTGCTGGGATAGGTATCTGCTGGACAAAAATCTGTAGGAAGCCAGGCCATCTTGGCACCTCCTGCTGTTTATCCATTTGCTGCTACCTGTAAATCTTTTTGGCATCAGATTCCCAAAGCACACTTTGTTGGTGAGAGCTTTTGGGTTACTGAAGGAGTTCTGAAAGGATGCTTGGATTAGTGATAGAGATGTCTAACAATTTATTTCTAGCTCACATTAATACTGCTAATTTGCAATATTCAATACAATTTCATGCTACCACTGTGAGTTAAAGTGCTCTCAATAACATAAAAATTACCAAAGTGTACCTTTGCAAAATGTACTATTCATAATTTTTCAGTCAATTAATATGGAAAATGTAAAGGAGAGCAGATTGTTTTCTATATCAACAGTTCACTGAGAAGATTGTTTTAATTACAAGGCTCTCATGTCTTTTTATATTAGGTGTCTTGTTGAGGTTGAAAAGCCATTAGTGTCTCAGTGTCTTGCAAAGCTTTCTCTGCAATTGTATAACAGCTACTTAGCAGTTATACGAAGCATACCATTTAAACAAAATTTAAGTCCACAATTACTCTGTTAATAAAATGTAAATTTAAAAATACATGCAACCATCATGAAGATGGAACATTTAATTTTCACTTAGCTTCCCACAGAATGAAGGGTTACTTTGGTAAAAGAGATAAGAAGACTGTAGTAATTGCTCTTATCTGCCGTTTCGTGGGTGAAAAATAACTTCTAAGACTTTGAATTCTGGGCCTACATCAAGTGTTCATTTTACCTAGCTAAAACTCCCTTGAAACATTAGAAGGAACAATTAGCATAGTTCTACCTATGTATCTTGAGTTATGGTTAATGCATGGGGATGGTGTGCTTAATTTTTACTGCTTTGAAAATACATCCCTGGAGAATAAAAGAAAGACTTTGGAGTTCTCAATAACAGTAAAAAGGGAAAAGCCTGATTTATTTACTTTCTCTTTTGTGATAGCATTGCTCTTTCTGGCCGTAATCCTCTGCAATGAGTATAGAAAAATGAAAAAGTGATGAAGAAGGTTTCTAAGCACTACAGGGCTCAATGGAAATACTGCTCCAGCCTGTCTCAGCTGAAAGACTGAAGTCAAAAGTAGACTAGAGTTAACAGTACAGTCACTGCAGTTTTAATCTTATGAAACTGTGGTTTGATGACTGTATTATGCAATGAGCCTTCCTGTGACCATCACTAATATGAACAGGCAAAAGAATAGGTAGTTTGGTTTGGGAGAAGCAGTAGTGCCAGCCAGCCTTTAATACAAGTTCTGATGCTGGAGCAGTCAGAGAAGTGTTTGCAAGAGGAAAAACCATCAGCAGATTTATAACAGTGGAGATAGGTGACATCAACCAGAAAATGAAGGTCCAGTTCCTCCAGAAATAGCTGTCGGGAGCCAGTGAGCAGTACAAAAAGAAAGAGATAGCCTTCACCGCACCTGAAGCCCACAATTCCTCAGTAGGGAGACCAGGACCTCATTCACAAAGTTAAATATAACAGAAAAAGGCATTGGAAAAATTAAGCCTCAGGGAACAAGATGACTCTTGTAATCCAGAATTAGAGAAGTCTAAGGGACTTTCACACCCAAAACACAACATCCAATGCCAGGGGTAGCTGGCCAAAGTCAAGAGTACAAACTCTTTTAAAGCTGCCTGAAACTCTTAGCCATACATGCCTGTTAACTCTCTCTCTAGGGGCTGCTCACAAACCAATAATTAGAGTATTTGCCCTTACCTTTAAACAGCATACATACTGGGAGGTGCTTTCTGGGACTGAACTTGCTCCCTTTATTCCTTTTCTAATACCAGTCTCTCTTGAATTAATGAAGCTCCTTTTATTACAAGGTTCAAAGTCCAGATCAAGAAAACATTTAGGAATATGTAGGCAACTAGCTTCTATCATGCACTTAAATAAGATTTAGGAACCTAAATCTTAATTGATTTGGTGCTATATGGTGTGACTGGGGAATACTGATGGTGAGTGAGATACTCACATAGCCAAGAGAGCTCCATTTTAATTCCACTTCTGCTTTTACCATTGCCTGACCTTGCCTATAAAGGTCAGGCCAGTTATCCACATCTCCTGAGCTCACACCTCAGATTTTGAAGAAGAATCCTTTTTTCCGCATTTCACTGGTTGAAATTTTACAGTGAGGGGCATCTTCCATTATCTTTCCCTGCTGTTCAATAAATTATTAAATTCTGTCTCCTAACAAACCACAGTCAGAATGTGAATTGAAGCATGATTTTTCATGGGGATAATTTCACTTGTCCACCCCGTTTTAACACTCACTATTCACTCAGAAGGAGTCTGCCTCTAAAAAAGAAAGCTGCTATGTTTCTGCAGTCCTATAATTTTACCATTAAAGGTTGCATCAAAACAATTTTGTAAAAATAATTTCATTACAAGTGCTAAACTGTATTATTTCCTGCATCTTCTGTGTTACGGAACCTCACCCACAAATAAATTAGCCATCACTATTTATTATGCACCACTATAGCCTATATCTAGATCCGGGCAAACTCAGTGGGAAGGAAAGGACTGACTGAACTGTACATGGAAAAAATAGAAACAGTGAAAACAAAAAGTTTACTGCAGTAGCTGGTCTGCAGTAACTTACAAATTACTAACAACTTATGTAAGTTTTACATGCTTATTCCATCTGCTATTCATTAAAAAAACACGTTGCCATGGTAACTGCCACATGCCATGGTATTTATGCTGCTTCTGATGTACAAAGCATAGTTTGTGTAGGAGTGTGTGTACGTATATGATGTGGCAGCTGTCGTCTCTGCCATTTTGTTGCTGATCTAGAAAAAAATAAAGCAAGTAGTGGCTATGAATACTCATTTGAGTAACGATACTCGCACCCATTTGACTAAGGGCCCACACAAAGCTCCACATGATTATCATCTGACCAACCCACACACGGGGTGTTCTCGCAAGGGGGCAGAGCTGGGTGGGCTACCTTTAAAAATAACACCGCTATCTGTCACAGAATTAACAGGCTGGGAGGCAAAAAGATACCCATATTTTTAGTGACACATAGAAAACAAAGGCTTTCAGAATGATCCTCTCCATCTTCCTTTTAAAAATATAAATGGGAAACAGCACGAACAGCTGTGCCCTTCAGAGACATGTAAATTTTCCACACAATGGAAAAGGAGGCAACTCAAACCACCTCCCAATAGTCCTCTTTCTGTTCACTATTGAAAAAAAAGTTCTTGCTGAAGATGGACAAGCTAGTAAGAATAAAATAGACAAAAAATTTGTACAGTACTCAATTCATACTGAGCATCTTTTCAGTATTAATAGTATTCTGACATTTTTCTTCTGTTTGTCATCTATTTAACTTTGAGATTTCACTAGAAAAATATTATAGAAAAGGCTATTTGCATACCATTATAATTTCTTTTAACATAAACTGGTGTTTACTACAAGCTTCCAAGAAGTGGCCTTGTGAGATGACACACTTGCTACCTGCCTGCAAAGATGCTTAGTTTCACATTTGTATTCTAGACTTTCAGATAACTATATACTTTTCAAGCTTAAGCCAACTCCCTTCATTTTTACTGAGCTTGCTTGTCATAAGCAATTAGCAAATAGATATTTCAAGGTTCATGAGCATGCCCTGACCTCAACGGTGACCTGTTCCAGTAGCAAAAAACCACCCAGAACCCCCATGAACTATTGTTGATGATGCTTTTTTGTACAGAGAAAAAGAAGAGAGAAGCTAAGGAAATTGGCTGCTGTACCTTCACCTACAATAATTTAAATAGTACAGTAGCTAAGAGGAAACTACTATTTTATGGAATATGTGCACTTGCATAAAATCAGAAAGCTATGAAACTGTCTGTTCTCAGTGCCATGGAATAATCTGTTTGCATGAAAACATACCTGCAGACAGATTAATAATATGAGATGGAAGGAAGGGGCAATACCAATGACACTGGAGATTAGAAAAGCAGCCTGGCTGTATTTATTAGCCTTCTTGCATACTTCTTGACAATGACAAATCAACAAATGATATCAGAGTCCCATATTACAGGAAATGAACTGAAGCAACCTGTGCAGAGCTGTTGCCTGCACATCTTCAGCTGACTTTCAGGTGTCCCATATTCATCCATTTCAGAAGAACTCTATAGATCAGAAATCATGATATACAGCTGTGCAAAGATTACAAGGATGCAAATAGATTATTTTCTTCAGCAGAATCTGTTTGCTCCTTACTGAAAATATCTCAAATGTGTATGCTGAGCAGAATAAAAAGCAAGAATCACTTATTCATGTGAAGGAAATATCAGGCCTCAGTCTGCATGGCTTTGCACATTATGGAATCATTTATAGCCTTAATCATAAGTGCTTATAAAATGCTCTTCCTCATCAGAATTCTCTTTTCATACTTGCATACAAGACTTCAGGCACTTGCACAGGTGTAAATGACCATACAACAGCCTGGCAGTGTGCTTTCAAAAAGAATCAAGCCCTGAAGTCTTTTTCCCTCATGTATATTCCAAAATCTATCTTTTTGTTCCCAAGCGCAGGGATTAAAAAAGCAAAACCTAGGAACTGCCAAATACCATAGGAAGAAATGAAAGAGACTATTAAAAAACCCTCTCTCTCTACACTAGTGATTCTTGGTGGGAATTACAGCAGCCTCAACTCCTTTCATTTTACCATGCCTTTGACCCCAGAATGCTGTTCTAGGAGTCAGGAAATTATCAGCAAGTCAGTGTGTCATACTCTGACCCTGAGACAACAGCCAGAGCAGGTTACCATAGGAATCATTATAACCTTAAAAGTGAGATTCTCAATTGGCTGGTTAAGCCTGCTTCGAGCTGTCAGAATGATGCAAAGCAGCATCTTTCGGTCAGAGAAACTGGCATTTTCAGGATTTAGAGTGAAAAAGTGAATAGCAACCCTGTAATAAAGAATTTTAGGATTCATCAGGCATCGACCCAGTTCTGCGTGCTTTCGGATGTTTCCTGGAGAGCTTTTAGCATTCGTAACTAAATCTATCACACAGAAAGTATCTTAAACATAATTAATTGAAAAAATCAAACAATAAACAGCCAAACAAAAAAATTGAGTCCTGGGCATTTTGCATTCCCAGTTAGAACTAACCTTGCACACAGCTATCAATCAGGCAATCTTCTCCCAGATCAGAACGCACCATATTATCCAACTCACTATGAGCTTTCCAACTCATGTCCAGTATAAGGTATTTTAGAAATTGCAAAATTAAGGAGGGGGCGAGGGGGGTTCATTCCAAACAAAATAACTATTTTATTTGTTAAACTAGATTAAACTCACAGCACTGTATGTCTATATAATATGAAAGGAGCTGATAGAAATAACTGTAATTCCAGGAGTTCAATGACGTTAATCACTGTTGTTTGGCCAAGATTGCTCCACATACTTGGATGGTTATATTTTATCTACCACTGCATTCCTTCCCTCTGCATATTCAGCTGTAATTACCCTATCTTTCAGGATGATACCTTAGGTAGTCGTGACTGTTGTGCTACAGGGAGCTAGGGAAACATCTTCAGCTTTAAAAGCTGTTACAGGTTTTGCAGGTGTGTTTGAAACTAGCAAAGCATAAATGAAGCTATCTGGTGGAAGAGTTATACAATATGGACCACATGCATGAAGGGGCAATTAGCACAAGCAGGGGAATAATCTATGATAGTGGAAAAATAAACAGAATTCTTTCACGTTGAACCTGAAATCCCAATTACATTGCAGAACACAGATGTTAGTCCCATAAAATAAACACAACTGACACCTTTGGGTTATGATTAAATCCTGCAAGCACTGAACAAAACACATACCTTTTTCTTCTATAACACATTTTCCTTTTTGCTCACAAGCAAACATGCTTTTGTACCCAATTCCCATCATAGCTATTTATATAAAGAAAATGATATTTAGTATCATTCCTTCTCTAGCTTATAACGTGCAAGAATCTTCTCTTTCCATCTCCAGAGAGGTATAGCAAAACTAAGATCAATGATTCTGACAATATAATCATCCAAGTCAGGATTTCCTAGGAGTACAATTAGTCTTCCTTATGTTATCCTCATGTATAGACCTTGCTCCTGGCTAACTCCTGACCATTTCAACAAAACACACTTCAACACAGTCCCTGGAACAAGACCAGTTCTTCAAGATTCCTCTGACAATGTCAAGTGGTACTCAAAACTCCTTCTCTGTATGCAACTCCTTGACATATTCTGCTTCCAGAAAGTGATCGTAGAAACAATAAAAGCATTTTAGATTGTCATGCATGCATTTCAGGAAGGCAGTTGTTTGGATTACAGTGGTTTAGAGGCTTACAATGGAATCACGCTATGTAAAACACTGGGTGTCTGCTGTGCATAGAAAACACAGCACAATATACCTCCTGTTGCAGAGTAATAAAGTCTAACCTTAAGGGATATTTCACATATGTATTTCTAAGAAGAAAACTGATAAAATTTCTACAAACTTCAAGTATAAAGCAAAACATTTAGCAGGCAACACTAAGAAATCTGAGATTTTTTTTTATTCCTGTCAACCACACTGCACAAAGACCAGGATAAAAAAAAGGCACAATACAGAAAATGGTTGGGCTTTTTTTTCTTTCTCTCTTTTTTTTTTTTTTTTTTTGTAATCTGATTTAATTTAATTAATATCAACCCTCTCTTCCACTTTGAGAACTGATTTTCACAGAGGGGTTCCTATTTAATCCTTATGTTCCAGTTCTTATAATAATGGTGAGCATCACATCCCTTGGATTTAGTGGGGATACCAGGATCTCTAAAATTCAGGTATGTTTAGGCATCTAGCCACCCAAAAGAACTTCAGTTCTCATTTGGAAAACAAGCTGTTTATCATTGTTAATATGAGATACATACTGAACAAGGGTGTTTGTTACAGGTGACATGGCAGGTTCCTTGTGCTTTGTGATACATTAATCTCTAACATTTGAAATCTGTCAGCCAGATCCATGAATGAACAGCATTGCCCCAATTCTGCTTGTATATCATGCAGAATTAGGAGGCTTGGACAAGAAGTCAGTACATTAACCAGTGAAGGTTCTAAACCACAGACCCCAAAAGGCCCAGAAGAAGGTGTTTCATGAGCAGTGCTGTCTGCAGGTGAAGGTTAGGTCTCATTGAACGTGCTGCTCAATGTGTGAAACTGTTCACTTAGACATCTTCCTATGGGGACAGAAGGAAAACATGCAAAAGAATGTTTTCCACCCTTTCTGCAGTAGCTCTTGTACAACCAAGAACATAATTTTTGAAGTTATCAAGGCATGAAGGAAAAGGCAACTTGGCTTCAGGCAGGCAGCAAGATTGCTCCCACGAAAAGGGAGGTGGAGAATTCAGTTCCCTATCAATAAGTACCTTAATGTAGTATGTATGAACCATTCAAACGACAGCAGCCAACTTTCAACGGGAAGGAAAAGTGAGGACTGACACACAGACTACTGGGGAAATGGTGCTCCTTCCTGGATGATAGGAGCTGCAGCCACACAACTCCCTGGGAACTTTGAGGATTTTGAGCCAGGCTTGAGCTGCAGGGATATGTTTTGCCTAGCATTTTGGATGTGTGTGCTGGATAAGGATGGACCTTACTTGCTGATCTTACTAAAGCATGGACATGACACAAGACTTTAGATGTCCAAGAGTCAGTGTTTCATGATAAAAGCAGGGGGCAAACAGCTTTCCACCACCACATGTACCAAACTGTAGTTCAATTCAACCAACCAGCTTGGTCTAGTCTCACTGTTGAGGAGAACCCTTAGCTGGGATTGGGGATCCACATTCCCTTCCTCACTCTGCCAGAATCCTGTTATAACATCTGCTTTCTGCTTGTCTTCTTGTACAGGGTTGGTGTGGCAAGGTTTTGGTAGCAGGAAGACTATAGGGATGACTTCTGTGAGAAGTTGCTAGAAGCTTCCCACATGTCCAATAGAGCCAGTGCAACTGGCTACAGGATGCGCTCACCACTGCCATGGCTGAGCCCATCAGTGACTGATAGTGCCTCTGGAACAATGTATTTAAAAGGTAGAAAACCCTGTGCAACAACTGAGAGAGAGGAGTGAGAACATGTGAGAGCTGCAGCTCTGCAGACTCCAAGGTCAGTGCAGAATGTGGGAGGAGGTGCTTCACACGCCAGAGCAGAGATTTCCCTGCAGCTTCTGGTGCAGACCATGGTTAGACAGATTGTGCCCTGCAGCCCATGGAAGTCCATGGAGAGCAGATATCCACCTGCTTCAGCCCATGGAGGATCCCATGCTGGATCAGGGGGATGCCTGAAGGAGGATGTGACCCTGTGTGAAGACCATGCTGGAGCAGGCTCCTAAGAGGACCTGTGGCCCCATGGGGAAAGGAGCTCACACTGGAGTAGGTTTGCTGCAGGACTTAGAACCCTAAGAGAGACACATGTTGGAGCAGCCTACTCCTAAAGGGCTGCACCCTCTAAGGGCCCTACGTTGGAACTGGCGGTGTTCAAGACTGGATTGGACAGAGCCTTGGGTGGCATGGTTTAGTGAGAGGTGTCCCTGCCCCTGCCAGGGGGGTTGGAAGTAGATGATCTTAAGGTCCTTTCCAACCCCAACTATTCTATGATTCTATGAACTGTTCATGAAGAACTATAGCCTAAGAGAAGAACCCACATTGGAGAGGTACATGGAGGGCTGCCTCCCATGGGAAGGACACCATGCTGGAGCAGTCCATCCCTACGAACGAAGGAGTAGCAGAGACAGTGTGTCATGAACTGACCACAACCCCTATTCCCTGTCTCCCTGTGCCATGGCGGGGAGGACAGAGAGAGTTTGGGAATGAAATTCGGCCCAGAAAGAAGAGAGGGGTGGAGGTAAAGTGTTTTGTAGTCTTATTTACTCTACTCTGATTTAATTGGTAATAAATTAAACTAATTTCCCCAAGTTAAGTCTGTCTTGCCCATGACAGTAATTACTGACTGATGTCTCCCTGTCTTTATCTTGACCTGCAAGTTCTTTGTTATATTTTCTCTCCATTGCCCAGCTGGGAACCAGTTTCAGTGGGAGCTGGTGGTCAACCCACCACATTTCCCTATGTGGCAACCAACCTGTGTTGTTTCCTTTGAAGCCACATAGAATAAGGGTGATGGTCACTGATGTCAACAGGACACAGCTTTTCTTCTTCACTTGGGCCAAATAAACTAAAGAAGATGTGGATTTTCTGTAAGCTGGTCAGAGGTAAGCACTTGAACCCTTACCTCTAAACACAGCTTAGTAGAAGATCTCAGCTGGGGGAAGACAGACATGGAGTTAAAAATATAGCCTCATGCTCTCACAGATACTTTAAACTCTCAGTATAAGACAGACCTGACCACTCCTTCCCTTACTTCTGGGAAGCTTTCTACAACCAGTGGACTGCATAAAAGGTTAGTAACATATACTAATCAGTGCAGGATAATTAGACAGCTCAGGTGAGGACTAGACAACAGAACTCATGAGAGAGCCTAGTACCTAGATGTTTGGTCTCTTGATCCTGAAACGAGGAGATAACTCTTTGCTAACTGACGAAAACACTAAGAAAGCGAAAAACCCCATGGCTGTAGGCACCCACGAAGTTTTTCCTGAAACCTATATTCCTAAGGTGTCTGAGTCTGAATTGGGTTAGACTTTGTTTTTCTGAGCTGTTGCCCTGCAATAAATGCGTATGCTGCTAAACAGCTGCTGGCTATAACATGCCACCAGGAGAGAAACTGTGACTAAGCAGTGGAAAATTAGGGCTGAAGACTAACTTTATACTTAAAATTTATAAAAGCTGCATGAGGATGCAAGGCTCTGAGTCATGAACCTGTGTCCCACAAATGGCCTCAGCCCATTGATCCAGCCTGTCCAGATGCCTCTGTGGAGCTTTCCTACCCTGGAGCAGATCACTCCCACCCAATTTGGTGTCACCTGCAAACTGACTGAGGGTGCATTCAACACCCTCATTCAGATCACTCATAAAGATATTAAAGAGAACTCGAATTATGGTCAATAAAGGGTTGAGGGGAAATTGGGAATATACTGAATTAGGTCTATCCAAATAAGAAGTATGCAGCAAATTGCATTTTTGGGATTTGACCTCTTGTTTTTTTCCATTAAATCTCATTGTCTCCAGTCTTCGCTTGTCATTGTCTAGCTGGAGTCTTTAGGCTATTCCATGCTTAACTTTAGCCTTGTGTTTCATTGAGGCTACTGAGGTTCAGGAACAAATCAACTAATTTTCAGTAAGAAAGCACAAGGTACTGCAAGCTAGCAGGTACTCGTTTCCAGAATTTAAGCTTTCATCTGAATGTCTGCCCCTTTATCAGCAACGGTGCAAATGTGCTGTGAAGTTCAGGATTCTTGCTGCTCAGAAACAAACCAAAGGGGGATACAAAATGTACATGGCCCCTGGACCGTGGAATGTGTATGACAGCAAAAAATTATGAAACACAGGTGGTTTTTTTTCAGTGTGATGCATTGCAGAAGTGTACAGTCTCAGCACTCTCAGACCTTTGCTCCCACCTGTGCAGTGGTCTGGATTTTATACACAAGGGAGGCTTGTAAACACTGTAGGAATAATGTCTTTTTTGAGACCTCCTAGAGCTTTTCCCTTACAGTGACATCCTTGCTCGCATAAGTAGCAAGAAAGGAATTGAGAAACATGATGGGAGTCTGTTTTGTTGTTAGCTCTTTCTTTGTTATACTTTTGCAAAGCATATTCAGAAGAATGACAGGAGCTTCATAATGAAAGATCATTACTATAGATATCCTCACTTATTGCAGCTTCTGGAGTAGAATCAAGTGCATTGGCAGGCTACTCTGCCTTAAAATTGTGTTATTTGACAGGTAAAGATTTTATTGAGAGAGTTTTAATTTTATTTCTGCATCCTTTACATAAAAGCAGGGGGTAGGGGGAGGAGAGAAAAAGTTGAAGTGGGGAGGTACTTATGCCCTACACAAAAAAATCACAACAGCACAGTGGCTTTGTGGGGGAATTCCACGCTCCATATACCATTCATTTGAACTGCTAGATTAATACAATGTCTGTAAAAATAGGGGTCTGTGGGAGCATACAGGAAAGGCACCAAAGATTAATAAATGTAGGCAGCCGATAAGTTGGAACGACAACAGAAACAATTCCTTCACATAAATTAAAGGAATTACAGTGGAAAATGTATAATATGAAACAGCAAGGGAGAAAGGATAATGATATATTGAAACTCCTGTGCCTCATACTCTGGAGTAACAATGTGAAATTTGGCAAAGAAGTGTATGCCCTTCTCATGAACCCTTTATCCCCCCATCCCAGAATCTGCCTTCAGTAAAACAACTTGCATTCATACATACGCAAGTAAAGGTTCGGATTTAGCTCGGCCATGACCTGACAACAAAACTAGATAGGTTTTGGAAAAAAGTGAAAGAGGTCCCATCAGAAGGACAGAGAAGTCCCTCCCCAAATCTAGGACATGATCTGTCTTGAATGCGCTTGGCTTTGTGCCCCCCATAAAACGTTTAAAGAAGTTACATCCAGCGCTGCAGGATGTTCTTGTCCATTGGGTGATGATGACCTACTACTTCTTTCTGGCATCAAACTAGTTTAAGTGACAGTAAGCATTTGTGTAACTGAAGCTTGTGCCATAATGGTAATACTCATAATGAGACCAGAAATCCACTTTTTGTCATTTTTTTTGCCTTCTATGTGCTTGACATAAAAAATTTTACGTTCTTCCAAGCACACTAAATTTCAGACATTTTCAAGTAGCATGCAGCGATTTTTTATTTTCTTTTTAAGTCCTTCCCCTGAAATATAAGCCCTGATATAAATCTAATCCTTAATTAACTACAGCTTTCCTCCCCAAGGAGGAAGTATCTGCATTCAGCAAACACTTCAGTTCTTAAGAGAAGCACAGTAATTTAAAAAGGGCAGGAGAATGGAGGTAAGGTATTGTGGGGTTACTGGAAGTGGGGCAAGAATTAATAAGAAGCTGTATATGAAGTTCAGTATGAATGATCAACAAATGCACTGCTACTTTGCCCATTTTTCTACACTTACATTTTTCTTCTCCCATTTCTCCTAAATTATGGTTATGTCAATGTCCCTGACTAGTCACTTAGAGCCACTATAAGGATCCTGCATGTGTGACTCCATGCAGACTGTCAAATAAATGATCAGTTGTGAGCTATACTAAAAGACAAAAAAAAAAAAAAAATCTGTCCCATATACTCATCTATCCCACAGGGCCTCATTGTTCAAATAATCTGTTTTTTTCACAGCTACTATGAAAAGCCAGATTCTGTGAAAAGTGAAACTGAAAATTACATGATTAGGAAAAAAATTGAAAAAGCTGCATTATGAGAATTGTCACATTTTGGACCAGGTTCAGTAAAGGGATGTTTGTTTTTTTCACTTGTTTACTTTTAAGAAATGCCATCTCTATTTGCTATGATTTGAAAGTCCATACATAAATAATTCTGGGAGCAATTACCAAATGTTTCGATTTTAGAAACATATTTTCTATGTATTTATATGCACAAGCCACTGCACAGCTTTAAATATTAAATTTCACTGGATTCTGCATCTTCCTGATTGTTACTGTGCCACAAATTCTGTGTCTGGTATCATCACTAGGACATTGATTTTAATTTTGAGAAATGTAAATGCCAGCAAATTATAAAAGATGAAATCTATCGGTATGAAATGCTTTGAGGACAGATCACCATAAGGCAAAGAGAAAAATATAGTCAAGAAATTCCCCTCTCCCTTCTTTTGTAAACAACAGCTTGATGTGTGAATGACTTGAAGGAAGAGTGCCGCTGGTATGCTGCTCCCTGCGGTTTGGTTCTGAGAGTCTCAGTTTAGGTCAAGAATTGCAGCTGCTGTTTAAGGGATTTTCCTAGATCTGGATGTATCAGGTGTTGGTTGACACTTTGAGCACTGAGACCTGTCATCACACTGACAGGGTGTGACATAAGGGGAAGTTACAAAAAGCAACAAGGCAGAAACACGAAAGAAAACTCGTGCAGAGACCAACCAACATTTCAAGCAAAAATTGTTAAGAAGGTTTAGAGCTCCCAGAATGAGAGAGAAGCTCTTTGGTCCCAAGCTTCTGATATATTACTATGCCATCTACTATGGAAAGCTCCCACGCAAAAAAAAAAAAAAAAAAAAAAAAAAGGGAAAGAAAAAAGGAAAGGAAAAGGGAGAGGGAAAGGGAAGGAGAGGGAAAGCAGAGGGAGCGGAGTGGGACAGAGCGGAGCAGAGTGGAGAGGAGAGGAGAGGGGAGGTAGAGGAGAGGGGAGGTAGAGGAGAGGGGAGGGGAGGTAAAGGAAAGGGGAGATAAAGGAAAGGGGAGGTGAGGGGAGGTGAGGGGAGGGGAAGGGGAAGGGGAAGGGAAAAAGGAAGGGGAAGGGAAAAAGGAAGGGGAAGGGAAAAAGGAAAGGAAAGTGGAAGGGAAAGGGAAAGGGAAAGGGAAAGGAAAGGGAAGGGCACCAGAAAGGGTTTTAGAAGAGCTCAGCTGTCATCCTGTGCTACACCATTAACTCAGGGGTGGTTCTGCCAAGGGGGTGCTTAGTACTGCATGAGTATTCCAGTTTGAAAAATGAGAAAATTTAATCCTTGTAGAATGCATTAATCTTCACCCCAATTCTATGTGACATAATCTGCAGTTAATTTAAAAGCAGAGCTTCACAAATGAAATATCAGTGCAGGAGAAGTTCCTCTGAAATCTTAGTTTGTGCAATGAACATCATCTAAAACCTACAGCTCAGACAGAAAGGTGTCTGCCACTAACTGCACTGGCAACTTGATCAAAAAGGTGAAATTGCAGATGTTCATGACTAAGTCCCTGATCCTTTACGGACCCCTTGTTCCCAGACACCTATAGGTTTCCACAGAGGAAAAACTGACCAAACCACTGATATTTTCTCCTTCTTGTAATGAGTGTCATGCCCCCCCACACCTTTGCACACCCAGTGATGCACTCAGCTCACTCAGAGCTGAGTTTGGAGGAGCAGTTCAAAACCAGCAATAACAAAACAACACCCAAAACTTGACATAAACCTACATAACTTTCCCAAACCTGGACTTCAAGAACTAAGAGTGGAACAATGACATCCACAAACTACTAAGGCAGGTTTTAGGGGCACAGTTCTTGTCCCTGGATGTGTCGGGCACAGCTGGTGCCCCAGACCTGAAGAAGAAAGATATCAATGGCAGGACATCTACACACATCTGTATTTTTGCCACTGGTACTGTAAAGAGGATGGCAGAAGCTCTACTGTATGAGAAAAAATTGCTGTTCTCACTCATACATTTAAAGGCATTAAACAATGAAAGAACTCTCTGATAAAAGGGTCATTTGTGTCCTAAAGGATGTTAAAAAAAAAAAGGAAACTTTTTGAATATATCATTAAATCTCTTATGTTATAAAATACAACTTAAAATAAAGTTTTGTCACCAAAATAGACTCCTGATCATATTCCAGCTGACTTCTATAAAACCAGAACATTTACTTCACCCTCTGGACTTTCCAAATCACTCAGCAGGAATTAATGTGGTGAAGCATGAGTATATTTGAAGTTCCCAGTGCCACTACACTGCTGGAAGTACACCTCAGCAGGTTCATTGTTTTTTTACTCTGGAAAAGAGAGGGTCTCATACAACATATCCTGAGGATGACAACTTGTTCCAGTCCTGGTTTACATCTCATAGATGCCATTAAGCTGTTCAGTATATGAATTCCCATATCCTATATGCTGTGCTCTACAGCCAAACACAGAACTTCAAAGGTTCATATATTCAACCAAAAAGTAATAAAGCTAAAAGTAGCTCAGGTCAGATTTAGTGAAGATTCAATTAGCAGAGGAATGGGAATGGTGGCTGGAAACATTTCTGCCCCTTCTGGCCCTGCCAAAAATGTTGTGAAGGGAATCTACACTCTGGCTTCAGCCACATGCAGTGCGGCCCTCAGCTTCCAGCACTGCTGTTGTCTCCAGTCGTTTGCACAGCCCCAGTTTTTCTGGTATAAATTTGGAAGATTCTGCATGATCACAAATACAATGAATCATGCACAGAGCAAAAAGTCCATATCCGGTGCAATTTCACCTCTTAATAGCATCAAAGCTACTGCAAAGCCAGTTTTAAGAAATGCAAAAGTAAGAGTGATGAGCATTTATATTTGTCTTTCCAGCAGCCCTTGTCTCACAATAATTAGGATGTGTTTGAGTTCTCCAATTCCTTCATTTCCTTTTCAAAAATTAATAAAAGAAAAGATTTGTCTATCTGATTAATAGTCAATGTTTTCCATGTACTCGAGCTTTCATTTTTCAAGAGCAGCAAGACATGGTTTTCAGATATTGCTGAGGGTGCAACATGTGGAATTAACTAGAATAATAATCCATGAAGAAAGAATCCATGACATTGATTGTCATGTCATTTGTATTAAGTAAGGCGGGAAGGATAGCTGTGTGGAATTAGGATGATGTTATGACTTGCTATGAGAAGACTGCACTGTGAAAGAGTTGCAGAAGAACAGGGAAGTTTATTCTTGGTTTGTTTCCACATGACCCACTCAGTGGCCAGTGACAACTATCACCTGGTAATTCTTTGCTGCCTGAAGTCAGATGTATAGACATTGTCAGCTGACTTTAAGTCAACTATTACTCATGATACAAAATCATCATGAATAGTAATAAATGATAATAAGTGCTCCTTTGCAAAGGGGTATGAAAAATATATACCAAGCTTAGACCTGCACAGAAAATTAAGAAATTCTTCTGTATTTTTTGTTATTTTTTTGACGAAGTTAATAAAAAGAACTATTTTTGCATTTTGGAGAGCTTGAAAGCAGACTGAAAATTCAGATAAAATGAAGTATATTGAATTAAAGCTGTTTTCCACCTATTTTTCCAATAACTCTGATAGTGATGACGGTGTCAACAGGGAAATTACAATTTCTCAACAAAATCAAATGTGATTACTTGAAAAAGTGTTCTTCCATATATGCTTTATACTTTTAATGAGAAAATATGGCTACTGTTTCCATAACTAGATTTGAGAGCAGATATATGGCATTAGTGAAACTATACCATGTAATTTTCCCATGGGAAAACAAAAGCAAATAAACTAAAAAAAAAAAAAAAAAAAAAAAAAAAAAAGAAAGAAAAGAGAAACTTGAAACCTGAGAATATCATTTAATAAAGTCCAGACGCGAATCATGGTGTTTAAAATCATTGGTATCCTTGATCCAAGTAAAACAGAAAGCTGAGCTAATTCAGGTGCTGTACAAATAAAAGCTTTCTAGCTGTATTTAGGACAGACTCTGAGACCAAGAAAGAAATACCAACATATACAAGCAAGATAACAATATAACACTGTTCATTTTGATAGCAGACAAAGATATACACAGTACAGCAGAAGACTGCAAAGGACATTCAACTACTCCATTTTAATCATGTATTATACATTGCCAGGAAATCACTGCATTTTTTCTTAACTGAATGACAAAAAAAGCTATCCCACACCATTCCCTGTGCTTCTTACAGAAAACTGTGTTTCAAATCTACTGAGCTGACTTAACCTCTTTTGCTACACTATCAATTTCAAATTGCAATATTTACAAAAGCAACCCATCAAAGAGATAATCCAACAAGCTGAAAAACAGAGGGGTCCCTAGGGCACATATAGAAACATCTTGTCCCCATCTGAAACGGCATGAACTGGACAAACATGTCTATCAGTGAGCAGGTGCTAGTCCTGGCGAAGTAGAGAGGAGCATTTGGAAAAGTGTCCTTTAGCCACAGCACATTGTATTTGCAAGCTCAAGCTCTGCATGTTCAGGGAAAGGAGGTAAAGATTTACAGGTAATCTTGCAGCCATCCTCAACTCAGGATTCAAAAATAGTTTTGGAGGCTTCCCATCACCCCTGTAATCTGAAAAACTGTGGTGGTAGCTACTGGTCATATCTTCCCTCTATCAACACAATGGGAAGAAGATGAGTTTAAGAACAAGCACCTCTTCATGCTCGTCCTCTTGACTTTTCTTCCATGTGTCACATGAATTCTAAAGTTTGCAGCAAGACATGAAAAAGCAGAGACATCTCAGTCTTTAAAGTTAAATCAACAGCCACGTGTTACAAAGTGTATTATGAATTATCCTGTAGCAGCTCTCCTCTGAGATGATTAGCTTCCAAAGTCCATCATCTAACTATAGGAAATCTGGTGAAAAGCAAGTCAAGATTAATCAGTCTCATTTAACAGAATTATAAATATTTCGTACAATCATATCAGAATAGCAGTTGGCCATATTGCCAAAAGAGTCTTGTAAATGGAAAAGTTATAAATAAATAGATAAACCTTTTGGGGTTTTGCTTCTTGCTTAGAAAAAGAGCATGATTTTTTCATCGGGTTAAAGAAAGCTCAGTGTTTTTAGGCTCTGAAGTGAAAGAGCAGAATGAAACTAAAAGCAGAAAAGAAAAGACTAATTACTTATTTGACCATGAGAACCAATTTAATGAACACTAGGGGTTGATTATTGTCAGTGATGATACTTTTTAGATGTTGATTGAAGGCTCCATGAGGCAAGAGAGTACAGTCATCTCCATTTCGTGATAGGGAAACTGGTACAAAACCTATCTTTAATGAGCTCTGGCTAAATCTGAACCCTGTGACCATAACAGCCCAAGCTCAAACCCTTTCCCATATCCTCCAGTTGTTCTGGAAATATGTGGACAGAGGCTGAAGAACTGCAGTGGAATGGAGTTTGGGTTGATTTTAGTAGGCTCCCTTGCATGTTGGCTGTTTCTCCACAGTAGTTATATTCTTCCCCTTGGTTTGCAGGCCCTAAATTGCTTTCCCATTTTGTTTTTGTGCTTTCACGGGCAAAATGCTTGTGTCTTCTTTTATATGAGTTTCTTTGAAAATTTATTTTTTTATGGTTTAATTAGATATTCCTCAAGAATTCTTTTCTCTGAACTTGAAAATGGAGTTTCAGGGAGTGGTTAGATCCATTCCCCTAAAAATTTCTACAGTTTACTATCAATCAAAAAAACTAAGCATTGACAATCTAAAATATGAAGAAATATGGTAACGTTAGCTGCCAGGAATTGTACCACTATGACAGCACAAAGGAGAAAAAGATTATTGCATTTTTAAGCATTCTCAGATGAAGTAGACTTATATCCTCAGAACCCTAAGTCTCCATGTATTCTCAAAAGAAAAAAAAATGAGTTCATATCTTCTCCCTGAAATTCCCATGGATGTCACAGGAGGGTGAGGCCTCATTTCATATCATTTTGTCAAGCCAAACCCAAACTGCAGATCTACCCTGATGCTGAGACAGATCACTTTCCAAAAGGGAAGATTCTGAATAGAAGTCCAAGAGATGCAGCTGTGGGAACCAGCATCAACCAGCTCCTGCGTCAGCTGAATTAAAGACACACAAGGTTTCAAAAGTCACTGAAATCTCTTCTTTCAATATGAAATCTTTTTACAATCAGAATCAATCAGTTTAGAAGTCAAGCAAAATATTCTGATTTTTATAGATAAAATTGTGGACACACAATGTTTTGGACATCTTAAATTTTCCTGCAGCAGGCTCTTATTTATTTATTGTAACCCTGTACAAAATGGAACTGTAGTAAGTACCAACATAAGTTTAAAAATTACATGTGCATTATTCCTACCCTCACAGTACTGTATCTTAATATTTTATTGCAAGAGAGTTTGTAAAGTTGTCTTTAAAGTGCCAAGCAAGCTAAAAATATATGCACACTATGAACAGGAGAAAATCTCATCTCTCTCTCTGCTTTCCCAGCTGATAGGTCTTGTCATCAGAACTACACAGTTTGATTGTGATGGATTCACACTGAAGAAAGGGACATCAGTGTCATGAAAATGAGGGCTACACAAACATATATGTTACTCAGCTTAGACATGCACTGACTGTTCAGGCCAATTATCCAAAGCATTGCACCCAGTGTTATTTTCCAGTAGCTCCCTTAAGGAAGAAAGGCTTGATGACTGCTTCAAGTATCATTTCTCTCAATGGGGTTATCTGAGAGGCCCGTGTGCACAAGGTACATTGCTGGAGAAGGAACAGAGGAGAAAGACTAGGAAGTTTAGCCCAAGGGATGAGGAAAGGTAGAACCCTTGAAATATCTTTCTTTTTGATGATGTTGTTTGGATCTCAGAGAGTCCAAACAACCACAGCTTCTGTTTAAGTTCTCAAAAATCTGCCTGGAGCATCTCAAGAAACAAAATGAAAAATGCCTTTGGTTCCATCTAGTAAACTTTTTCCAATGTAGAAGGTAACTTTCACCAATATCAGCCTTAAATGTTGAGGGTACAGAGAGAGCAGTAGAAAAGAAGCAGTTAGCAATATCACCCCACATTGGAATCACTTAAAATAAATGCCAGGAGCCTTGAAAAGGCTTTGCTGGCAGTAGAATATCTGAATATAAAACTGAAAAACCATTTTGAAAACTCAGAGACGAACTGTGGTCCAATTGGATCAATAATTTGGAGCACAGGACTCAACCATTGTGACCACACAACAGAAATAATTGCAATCATTGCTAAAAAAAGTAACATATCTCAAAACAGCTGAGATCAGGCTAATGATTCACTTTGTTTTAAATGTGAATTATTGAAAACAGGAATCAGAAAGTTCAAGGATGAAATTAGCCTCAAAACAAATTAATCTATTTTAAAAGTTTTTTTTGGGGAAAAAAAAAAAGATCCCAACTTGTACAGTACTGGAGGAAAAAAAATCTCCCAAATGCAGCTCCAAGCTTCCAAGCTCAAAGTTAATCTGATGATATATCTGAATACTGATAACCCGGGCACAGATCCATCTCCAGAGAGAGATATGCCTGCTATGATTATCTCTCTGGTAGCTGTCAAACAAAGAGATGTCATTCTGTCTACAGTTAAACAACAACAGATGGAACAGACCCTCAGCCAAGGTAAGTAGCATCACTCCAGTGCTTTCAAATGGAGCCTTACTGTGTTTTGCACCAGTTGAAGTTCTGTTCCAGATCTCTATTCCAAGGCTAGGGTTAATCGCATCTCTAATATAAGCTGAGATCATCACCAAAGAAGCTACAGAAGAAACCATGTCTTTAAGGTACAGCCTTATGTTTGTGGCATCATTATGTCATGTACCATCATCAGAGTTTCCACTTGTTTCAGAGGACGCTTTGCATGTCAAGCCTCTCAACTTCATGAATTCATGAGCTACAATATCCTGCAAAAGCATAATGTTCCTGGGTTAGAAGGTGTTCCATCTTACCTGATTTTGCATACTGGAGCTGATCAGGTGCCTGAATGGCTTTTGAAGACTTCACTGAAAGAAAGAGGAATTTTTAGACACAACTCATAACATGTAAGGGGTTGCTTAAAATTGGCAAGATGATTCAAGTTCCCAGCAAATACAATTCTCCCTCTGTTGAGTATTAAGACACCTAAACAACTTGCACTGAGGCTCATATCTGTTTTGCAGTGGCTTACATATAGGTGAGATAAGTTCTATACATTGTGCCAAAACCTTTTTCGGCTGTGACTGTGAGAATGAATGGATAGAGCAACCCAGTCACAATTTTGCTAAATCACAGTTCTCATGCTTTCTGTAATAGAATAGATAAATTAGGTATTCAAAATAATAAGAAATGTGGTTCATAAGATTCATATGGTGATTTGAGATTATTTTATCTCTAAGTCAAAATAAATGATCCACCAAGAATAGGTAAGAATTCTGCATACACGTTTTCATCTACAAAGAATCTCTTAGAAAAATAAAAGGAAATGGAAAGAATGCTCTACATTTACCAATCTTCATTCCAGAATTCCTGTAAGACTAACAATACATGATATCTTGACCCAAAAACCCAAGACCCATTTTGGCTAGAATGCAATACATAAGAAAATTATTTTCTGTTCTCTCAAGTGCTTTAATCTTGAAATCACCTTAATCCACTGATAATCATAATGCAATATATTTCAGTTTGGTCATACATTTGCCAAGTGGTTCTGAAAAAAATGGGTTTAAGATATGTGTATTAGAATTGAGTTTCATAGATACCACAAAGGGAAAATGGCTATTAGATGAGCCATTCCTGCCAGTACAATCTTGTCCCTCAAAGAACATTTCCTGCTCTTTTGTCTTGTCTAATTTCAAAGTCCATCTGGGTGTACAAGATATGCTATTATCAGCAAGTATGTTATTAAAATGTTATTAAAATATGTGATGTGTTTGGGCTGTATATTTTTTAGCCAAAGATCTCTCTGTATTACTCAGTGTGGGGGAAAAAAAAAAAGAAATTACTTCTTTTGTTTACTTTTGGCTTGAAAGGGACCACCCAAAGGCCCACTTAATAAGGAACCCACATCAGATGGAATGCAATAGTCTGAAGCAACCATAGTCGCTAAGCCTAGTGCAAAGATAGCAAAACATGCTTCATAAGATCATTATAAGTGCAGCTACAGCAAGCTGGAGTTTAAGGCCACCTGCAAACTGCAGTCAGAAAGCTTTATGGGCACCCAGATGGTGAAGCTCACCCTCTGTCCCATAATGCTGCAGACACATTAGTGTCAGTTGAACGCTAATGCAATTGTCTGTCAATAAGCTGCAATGACTCCAACATAGATGTATCTAAAGGGATACACCACACGATAGAAAAATGATATTATAAGAGAGACAAGGGCATTAAAACACATGTTGTGGCCAGAAAGAAGAGCTTTTAAAAATATGTATCCAGACCAGTTAATTTTTCTGAGATCACTTGGAAGGTTCATGTAGTAAACAGGCACTTTGCTGTACACCAGACCCTTGACTGTGACTGATATCTCTTGATCCTATATCAGAACAAGAAATGCTTTGAAGGAGAAAAAAAGGGTTTTAGTTTATAGTGTAAGCTAAATGTAACTCTCTCAACATCCCTTCCTTCTTATGTGGCCCCTCTTACTCAGATATCCAAGTGACATATAGTACTTAAAAGGTACTTTCATACCTCAAAACAGAGTCACACATTCACTGTTAGTGCAAGTTATACTATCATTATACAAGCCAAAACCTCAGAGGCAGAGGCACATTATCTCTGCACCCAGCCCCAGCGTATAGTTCCCAGAATGAGGTTCTTGATATAATGAAAAGCAGATCCAGATTTTAGAAAAAGGTTCACAGCAGTCAACACAAAACGGAAGGTTTTCTCAGATATTACTTGTTCTACCTAAAGACATCTGTGAGTTTGGCATCTGCAGGTTCAGAGCTGCAAATCTGGGACTAGAGTAAGACACCTAAAGCAAATACTCAGATACAGAAAAAGGAATTTTTATAAAGGCAGCAAAGGCGACAGCAGTATGGCAGCAGATAGCTGTTTAGAGAGCACCTGCCTGGAAAGTGGGAGGACTAGGCTTCATGTCTTCCTAAATCCACAGAATTCAAATTCATGTTGTCAGGCTTTTAAAAATTTCTCAATCACCAATCTAACAGTGAGGAAAAAGCCAAAAATGAGATACTGTAAGATGACCCACCAGAGGGAGAGAGCAGGTGAAACAATGTTTGGCTAGAACATAGCAAAAAACATCTGTGGTTCTGGGAGGGAAGATCTGAGGGCTCTGCTAATGGTAATAGAGGGCTCTGTTCTGGTTATGGGCAATAGACATAGCAATGGTCTCTTCCCAAAGTTCCCCTCAGAGGGGAGGTAGAGAAGTACATTCAGAAATAGATTGAACCTATCAAGAGTTGAGTTTAAAAAGTCCATACAAACTGCAGACCAGCAGGTTATGCCTGGCAAAAGTCTGTCATCTCTGATGCTTTCCTATCTGCTTATGACCTCAGGAAAGGATTCTAAGACCTTGCTGTCCCTAAGCTCAAACTCCACTCTCTGTTATTTTGCTGTGAGCACAAAGCATGTGAGGACCTTGATTCAAGGACAGTTTCCCCACATTGTGCAGCAGTCAGGTAAAATTGGTAAACATTTTCTGTGGAAGGAGAAAGCAGAACCAAAAGCTCTGCCTACTAACCACAAGCTTTGTTGTCATGTGTCTTGTCTTACATGTGCGATTTCTCTCCTCATGAACCTCACTTGTCCTTCCTGCAGAGGAAAACATCTTCCACAATAGAGATAGCAGTAAATCTTCTCTTATTGCAGAGTAGGACGCAGTAAGAGGTAGTAAATTTTAAATGTCACATACTGAAAAGAACCTACAGGACATTTCTTCCCTCTTCTCAGAGCATTAGATCTACTGTAAGGATGTACAAAATGTGGGCAACAGGTCTTTCTCCTTCCAAACTTGAAAAATGTATGTATCTAAGTTGCCAAAACTACTGCACTTTGGCCTGAACTCAATGCTCTTTGCACATGCCAGGCACTCAGAGGACACCTAGCACACCAGGACCTTCAGGGGTATGACTGATTTGTCATTACTAAATAGGCTTCAAATGAGGCTACTTCTATTCTCAGCCCATCTAAGTCCAGTGGTGCCTTTGAACCCATTTAAATGATCTTCATCTATTCTTTCCTAGCCAAAGCCATGGCATCCATGTCCTCTCAGGCACCTAGGCATGCTGAATTTTCATGGACACTCCCCTGAACAAAGACACCTAAATTAAGCTTGAGTTACATTTTAGGTTCCTAAGTGCTTTTTTGGATGTCAACCAGACCGAGAAACTTGCCCAAGGTCACACAGAAAGTCTATGCAGAAAAAGAAACTGATCTGGGGTCTCTGGGGTCTCTGAGGTCTAGGACTAGCACCTGCAGCACTAGAACATCTTTCCCGTTTCTGCTGTTCCTATTGAACCTAAAATGACAGAAAGGATCAGAAAAGCTAATGACAGGAACGAACATGTTGTAGAATCAATTAGTTTCATCTACAAGATGCTGAAATATGATCTATACTTACGTTTATCCATTTATTACATTCTTACCCTCTGTAGATGATTGCACAAATGCCAGATCCATCTATTTATAAAGCAGTGAAACAGTCAAGTGTTCTCTAATGTGCCACTTCCAAGTGCAAGCAGTATGTACTGACCAGCTATCATAACTATCTTGGCAATGATTCGCACACCTGTTAGGATTTCAATTTATCAAAGACAGATGTATTTATATTTCTGTCTGCAACTGCATGTGCATGAAGTAGGAAAGGATGTTAAAACAACACTACTGCTTTAAGAGCAGCCAGGAAACTCAGAGTTAAGATTTGTTGCTCTGTCCTTAGCTCACCCGTGCTCTGCACAGCTCTCATATATGCACAGAAACAGCTCACAAACATAGCTGATATGTGAAAGAAAAAGAGTCTGAGGCAAAGACTGAGAGCTAAATCCAACTGCAAAAACACCAGTTGAGTTCACAGGGCTCTGGAACGGCTGTGCTGAAATCAACCAACCTTTAGCAAATGCCAGAAAAAAGCCTGAATTGCACCTACCATTGTCTAGACGACGTGGTTTTCGGATTTGGCATGTTTGATTTTCCTGTGATTAATGAAGGAGATTATAACAGGCTTTCCCATTTGAAGACTGTTAATATTCTTCTCACATTATAATGGCCCCAAAGGATCTCGGGGAGCGTACAGGCACTCCCACTGATTCCCTGTTGTTTGCCGCAGACTCGGCACAATTTCAATAGACCCATTTCTTTCAGACCCATTACACAGATAAGTGGTGCACCCCCCATTATCAGCAGAGCATTGAAGTGCTAGATAGTAATGACTCATTTGGAGGTAGACTGTATATCAACCTGCAGCAGAGTGTGTTTTATAGACCAGGTATAAATTCCATTGGAAATGCTGACAAACCCCTGACTGAAACAGTACCTAGCACCACCACCACTCTGCAGTGATAGGAAAGGGTCAGGCACTGCCCTGCCCTCGCTTCACAGCAAGACTGAGGTTAATCAAACTACATCCTAGAAAATGTATATGAGTTTCTACCCCTACGTTTCCTAGCAGACTAACTAACTTACCATCCCATCAAAAATGTTGGTCACCCACAGGATGTTTCATTTGAGGACATTCAACCTCATTTTATCATGATAACTGAAATCACCACCTCTAAGGTTATTTCAAGATGGGAATGCTTTATTGAGGAATATGTACCCTCTATCCTGATTATCAGTTAATAATTTTCTGCATTTTCACTGCAGATACCTCACAACCCATCTATGAAGGTACAACCCCAAGGTCTAGAGGTTTGCTATAGCACAGTCAGTGTGAGCATGAGTAAGTGGAATTTGCGAAAATAACAGCACTTTGTGGATTATCAGGGACTGAGGAATGGGAAAGGATCAAAATAAATAATTAACAACAGAGACCTGCAATGGAAAAGTGGTTTAGATATGCTAGGCAATACCATAATATGTAATTATACTTTTTTATACGAGTTTAGTATTGATCATTGTGCCATCTAATAAGTTTCTGAATCATCCAGACATATTGTTCTAATATTAATTAGTTGTATTTTATAACTGAATCTGCAAGACAAAATAACATCATTTATGACAAGTAAACAGACAACACTCATTGTAATAACATCTTCACAGTTTTTAAATTAAGAATACAATTATTAGCTGACAAAACTTGAATTTTATAAACAGCACAGTAGGAACAAGTATGGCTCCCACTTTGAGAATTCTTTATTTCCGTGAAAGTTGTCTAATTGCAGTTACGTATAACTTCAAAAAATTTACTTTGCAGGATAGAGACAATCTTCTTCCTGGAAAGACTGCAAAACCTGTACAGTAATCGTTGATCAGCACAGCGAAAACTATGCTCTTGTCTTCTAATTAAGTACTTAAGTAATACTTGACCAGATGAATAACCTGAACACTTTCGTTGTTCCAGGAATGGATTCTAGGAATGGACACTGCTGTGCACAGTTTATAGAACATACTTAAGTACTTTCAATTTTCACAAACATGCCCCAATACAGATATAAAACTGAAATTAACTTGCATGTAATGACATGCAGTTAGTAAGACTAATATACTGAAAATAGATAAGCTGTTAGCATCTTCAAAATACAACTACTGCACACTGTAGGTATTGTATTTCTAAATAGGTTCTTAACAGCTACTGGTTGTAGGTCAGTCGTTTAACAGAGAGATCAGAAAAAAATAAAAGGTCAGTAATTTGTGTACGTTCTCTGAGCCATATCCTTTATACTATTGTTACAATTACATTACCTTATTCCTCTTCCAGCAATTCAATTTCTAGTGTTGTGAAGAAAAACAAGTACACACATTGCACTGAGATTTGTGAATTTCCTGGAGTTCCATGTAACTTTTGGTCTGGCACAATCTCAACTGTAAAATAAAGTTTGGCAGTCTCTGAATTTCAGAAACAGTTTAAGAAATATACACTCAAAGGAAAATTAATTTTAAGCTGCAAATATTCCTGCTATCATATAGACTTGGCTCACTTCTTGCCCCAATCCCTTTACTTTCATGATATGTCTCATCTTGGTTTAGCTCATTGCCGAAGGACAAGTTTACGGTGACTTTAAAATGGTTTATATTGGCTTGAGGGAGGGTTGCCCAGTCAAGGTTTAGTCAGAAATGATTTATGTTGACATGACTCAGGTCTAGACACTCGCCTTCATTTTCTTTCCAGTTTACCACACTTAAACTCACTGGCATGCATCCTTGCCTGAAGGCAAGGTGTTTTTTTTTCCATAGGCACTTCAAACCTTCAACCATACTTCTGTTTTTATTTTAGTTATGAACTTCAATAGCTTCCTGGGAGAAGGTGGGTGCTGATATCAAAAAATCATGTCACAGAATTATGCTAAAACCTCATGCCTTATTGTACAAGCATACAATCCAGTGCAAAGGAAGTAAAAATGCATATTTGAAGAAATAATCTTTTGTACTCATAAAGAATGTTCCAGTGAATATTTCTGAATTTAAATACAACCAATAAGCTTGAAATAACAGCTTAAATAAGGAGTTCACAGGAAAATCCTTAATCACAGTAGAAACATAGAGGCTCTTGACAGTCCATTCTGTTACCAGAAAGGTGCTACACCCTAGACTAGCCCTGCATTTTTTTGTCAGTACAAGGCAGAAGTACCCCCTGTTCCCACTACTTACGGTTGTGACTTAATGCTCTCCTTTGGAAATTGTCTAACCTTAGTAGAAAATGGAAACATACAGATTTTTGCAAAACTTATAAATAAACAATACAAGACAAACACATTTTTTTAGCATTCTTTTTTTGTCTTTTATTCCATGTATGTCTTGCTACCAGATTGTCTCTCATTACCTACAGTTTTTATTGGCACTTCCTTTAGCCTGTCTATTTTGTGCACAGGAAAAGAGAAAGTCTCGCACACATCTATGTGTTATCCCTCCAGTTCTCTGCTCTTTGCTCAATTTTCTGTAGAACACAGGTAGTTTGTCACAAAGAGTTCCACATAAATTTTTCTGAGATAATCTGGAAAGTTATTTTAGCCAATACTAAAGTCAATAAGTAACAAAAATGGTATGGAGTCACTTTTACTCACTTTCGACTTCTAAACTGCACTAAAGGGTGCTTGCGGACTTAATTTACATGGATGATCCAAAATAACTTTACAACACAGAAGTATCCGAAAACTCTGGAGAAGTTGAAGGCGGAAAAGAAGGTTTTCAAACATTAATGTTGTCCCGAAAGCATGTCTTTCATGCTTCAGGAAAAGAAAAACTTTTGATTATTTTTATTTCATATCTGGCAAATGCTCAGTTTAAGGCAGATTCAGCTGGTCAGTAATACAGTGACAGCTTTTGCTTTCATCCGGTCCCATTAATTTTGATAGCAAAGAAAAACAAGTGCATCTGCTTCTGTGGTGAGTGGCTCAGTATAACCCAAGGGTGTCTTTAAAAGGAGTATTTAGAAGTTTGTAGCCCTCCCATTAGCCCAGCCTGGGGAAAGGCACACTCTGGGCCTCAAGTCACCATGAATGCTTGAGCAGTCTTGTCATCCAGCTCTGGTGGAAGAAGTCACACTGGTATCTGTTCCTATTTGCAGAACATGAGACAACAGTAGGGAAAAGAGTCATCTGCATCTGATTTGCATCTCAAGTGGTCTAACTTAATAGCCAGCACTTCCAATTTAAATTGTAGTCACCCATTATCCAGTAATATGCAAGAAAAGAGGGGGCTCCTTGAAAGATATATGCAATCATTCATAAATAGCACCCTGAGCCCACAGCTCCAGCTCTTGCTATTTCTTGAATTTTCTGCCAGCTCAGCTAATGTCAGGGGAGCAGAGAAGGATATCCCTGAGACATATCCTCTTCTTCATGTGTCAAGTACAACACTGTCTTTCTGTCACGCTTATAAACCTATCTATCTCATAATTCAAGTACGTATATACAAATATGTAGCCTGTACCAATGTGTTTAGTCCTGGAAAATATTTTTTTTCCTCTATATTCTACTCTCAAAGGGATTCACCTCCTACTTATTCCTTATAACTCAATGAATTTAGTTTTATGTTTCTATAAAAAATAAACACTAGTTTTCTACGTGTGAAGAAGCACAATAAAATTGCTGCTTAACAACATTTGCTTAAAAAACATTTGTCATTTTCCATAAATATATAATGACCTATTCATCCCTTATTTGCAGAACTTCCTTCTTAAACGTATTTGAAGACATCTGATGTTTTCCCCAAAGTCAAAAGCACTGCCAGCTTTCACAATGCATTTACTTGATGTTTCCCACTGGCAGCTGTAGCCATAACAGAAACACTTGTCTTATTCCATGGAGCCACAGGTGAAGATGACGCATATCGATAGATATTCATGGATGATTATGCTTCGTCCAGATGGAAGAAGATTTGAGAGAATTAAATTATTTTTATTGGCCAAAATGTCTTTTGTTTCAGCCTCCATATTTCAATATTTTTCCTTTTAGTACTTCAGGAAGACGGGACACTACACGCCAAGAAAGAAGACACTATCATAATATGTAAAAATTACCTCATCACACTGCAGGTTTTGTCATGTCATCCTGCAGAAGGCTAAATAATATCTGGATTTCACAAGTTAATGTGTGCTGACAGAATACTATGGGTTGCTAAAACAATGATAACTTCACCCTCTAGATTATGGAAAAATATGAAGTAGAAAAAAAGACTACATTTCTAGTATTTTACTAACAAAAAGTTGGTCATTTTATAATCCCAAAGAGTGAAATACTATTTATAGCAACAGTGGAATCAAATAGTATGCGATCACTCTGAGGTTTGCAACATTTGACAAATTGTAATTTTGTTCTTCACAAACTCCTAAACACTTCCTGCTAAGTGACAACAAGCATCAGCAAGTTTCTACAAACCTTCTGCAGCTTCTTTATCTCACTATAAAGAACAGATGTCATTTTGGGGCTGCTGTGAGCTCTTCTGTTCTTTGTGCAATGTATATGAGTGCACATCACATGAAAATGTGATAACCAAGATCCATCTTAAATGTCCATTTTAAAATCCATGGTGCACAGGACTCAAACAGCTGGCTTCAGGCAAGAATCCTCTGTCAATCATGGCAAAAACATGAGCTAAATACAATTTCATGGCAAAAGAGACAGAATTTTCAGCATTAACAACAAAATCATTTGGGCTGTTAGAATATACGAAGATGCTCCCACAGTGTTTTCTAGCATGTTTGCAAAACTTATGGTCAATTTCTGCCCCTCAGCAGTATCAAGGGAAAGGTATCAAAACTACATAACTTGATAGCTGATGATCCCAGAAAGAAATTATTAACAGGACATCAGGGTGCTTTTCAATCTTTCAGCAAAGAGCTTCCTATTAAACAAGGAACCAAATGACCTGAAGATTTTGGGATGGCAGGAATTTCACATCATGCATTTAGAATAAATGTCACCTACATACTAGAACAGTGTTAAGTAAAACTTTGAATGCCCAAGTCTTTGCCACTATAAAGTTTTCTTCTTTTGTGTGCTCCTTTTTGATAAGGATTAAAAAAACAAACATAAGAATTTTCACTAACTACATAGAAAAATGGAGATTACTCATAAAGAGGAGGAGGGACTTAAATTTTGTAGGCAGGAATACTCCTGATGGAGAAGGAAAGCCAGAAGACATTCAAATGATGAAGGGTGTAACATCAGAGGTGATTCAGAAAGCAAAACTAAGAATAAATGGATCACTTCAAGGAAGGGGTAGAAAATTAGCAGAGATAAACAACTTAGAGCAAGTACAAAGGGACAAAGAAGTAAATTTCAACAGAAATATGTCTGGAGACAAGCAATGTCAATTCACCTTACTGTTAGTGGGTAGACATCTGCATCACTGCACAAGTGCAGAGGAGGTAGAAAATACAGACGTTAGAAGAATATGGCGTCTGCCCTGCAGTTAGCTTGTGATGCTGTTTTTCCACCCTGAGTAGTCTTCCAGTTTAATGTGTCCAAGTTTTCTGTCTATAAAATTTCATTGGAAAATGTCAAGTCATTGATGCCAAAACATGTAGGAGAGAACACATCTGTTGCAGCAAATACAGACTTTGTGTTCAGGAATTCTATACTATGCAGATCAGAAAAAACAAGTAGCACAGTGACAAGAGCATCTTCCTGGAGGCAGGAGACGCAGGTTCAGGCTCTGTCCCTCTGAAGTTAGAGCAAGGATTTCAGCTTCATCCTTTCTCCAGTAAGCCCTCAAGGCTATCCATTACTCTTGATCGAACATTTTCAATCTCAACTATTAGAGCAGCTCTATTTTGTATAAATTGCATTAAGTATTCATTGAATTTTGGGATTCAACACCAGGGGTTAGTGCCCTAATCACCTGGCTATTCTACGAAGACACAAGGCAGGGCAGAATGTGGTAGGAATCATATAATAGACAGCTTTTATAAACTTCCCCTATCAAGCTCGACACTCCATCACGGCTGACCTCACTTCTGGGAGTCCTGACACCTTTGCAAACCTCAACCCTCTTGTTAGGTTATGATTATGTCACTGGTAGAATTGATTGAGATGTCTTTAGCAGCCCCTCTGACTCTTTTTTTCCCCTGGGAGAATGCTATGGAGTTTGGATTTAGCATGGCTAGGTGTAGAACAGTCTAGGAGTAACAAAAGATTTTGGAAACAACAGATAGTTTCCTGACTAAGTCTAATCCTACAGATATATTAAAAGCAACCCATTTTTACTTTACTTAAAAATTAATTTAAAATAAACCAAAAGAAAATAACATGAAACTTGAGAAGAGCATAAAGAAATTGCTGAATACACAACTTGGTTGGGTATTTACATCTATAAGTGGTTTCTTTTTTGAAGATGAGATGTAATTCTGAAGTATCTGTAAAGGAAAGTCAATGAAAAGTAAGGAAAAGGGTCTTTGCTTTGACAAAGCATAATTTAACTGTAAAATACTAACATCTGAAGTTTAAAATTACATGTGAAAGCTTCACTTTGAAACAACATGGAAAGTCTTTTGCTGTTGTTGTAAGCTTCATCTAAAAATGCCTTTTGCTGCCACCACCATAAAGTTATAGCATTACATATGCTCATACAGTGAGATAAATAGTTCAGTTAACAAGAATGGCAATAGCAAATGAGAAATATGAGAACTCAGCACTGCAAAGCACAGCCATTCACACTTATTGACTTCCCTGGGTTTGTTCCACATTGATTGCTCGTTTTCACACAGTTTATATGAGCCAGGCTCTTGATACTTCATTAATTCATCCGCACTCCGTGTGCAGCATTCACTGCACAGACGCCAGGTCAGACTCTTAAACACAGTGCTGGACTTGATCAGATGAAAGCCGCAACAGAGTAAAGGCAGACTTCACTCTGCCCAAGGGGTTTTGCTATGCATGCCAAGCAGAGGAGAGTGAAAGGAGATTTTCCAAGTGAGTGGAGCAGGGCATTGGAAGATTAAAATAAAAGCTTGATTGTTGCTTTTTTTAATTCTTCTTCTCCCTGTCTCTATAGGATCAGTTGTGTGTAGATGCATTACATGGCTCATGACCAGGAGTTGACCATGCCACACTGTGGAGTACTAATCCACCTCGCATCTGGAAGAGAGAATGGACTTGGGATCCCACATCAAAACACAAGCTTTCAGGTATACTGTAATTCTGGGGTGACATTTTCCAGTGCTAGATCTCACCAGTGTCCTCAGACCTAACACAAGCAAAAAGACATGCTCTGTCTGTTTCAGTAGCTTTTGCTGTGAAGGCATTTGAAGACAATTCTGGTATATGCACTACACCTTTCCAACACTGTACCAAGGTTTAAAATCGATCTACCACTTTATGATTAATTTCAAGTTCATATTTTACCTTCCAATACCAGGAAGGATCTCATCATATAAAAGACAGAGAAAAACATTGGTCTTGTTCTTTAGAACATTTTGCTATCTAAATAATCTTTTTGTGCTTTTATGTTTTCAAGGAAGTAATTTCTTGTCCAACTCAATTCCAGTTTTCACATAAAGACTTAATGATAAACCAAAAATAAGCAATATATTCCAGCTTTTTAAAGTTATATAACATGGGGTATATTTTTCAAAACCCTCATCTAAGGCCTTATAGTTTATGGGATAGTGCTTGTAAGATCTCAAAATCAAACTAAAAACAAGATTTACCATAAAGACTTCTTTTTGACACAAGTAGGTCATTATTGCTAACATTTTCTGTTTATTCTTTGTTCATGAAACTAATTCTACCACAGCTGTCACATAGAAGAGTTGAAATGATAAAAAACTTTGTGCTGTTATGTTACTTATGAGCCATCTAATTTATTACACAAATAAAAAATATGCTTGTCTCTGCCTCTTTTAAACAATCCTTTGACCTATCTTGATTATCCAGGGACTTAAACAAATGAGACCAAATTTTAAAAGTAAGAAAAAAAATGGTCCCACTATTTTTCATCGAATCTCTTTTAATTTTCTGTGTTTTGAAGGCAATTGGAATATTTGACAATGAAAGCAGAGTTTCAATGGATGCAAATGAAAGATATATCTGATCTCTGACATCCATATGCCATCCTAGTAATAAATATTAAAAGAATTTGCCAATAGCTCAGAGGTTTTTGTGTTTGAGAGTTGTGTATTTGTTCCTTTTTTTTGCTTTGAATTTCAATTTTAAAGTATCTGAAAATAATCAGATTAGAAGAAGTGTCAAGAGAGAATACAACAGTCATATATCGCTGAGAATGCGTGGTACAGAGATTTCAGGTTTTAATTGCCAGCATAGCACACTAGCCAGTCTCACAATTAAGTGTATTAAAAAGGCTGTTTACATCAGGAAATGGAGCATGAAAGTCATAACCTAAAAAAAGCAGAATACATTTTTTAATATTTAGAACAGAGAGTAAATTTTGGTGTTTTAATTTTGCTTGAACAGACACATTACCAAGGACCATATGATTTGCAAATCTGGTTTAGTTAATCTGAAAAATCTCATGGATCAGGAATGTTCTTTTTCTCTCTTAATCATTTTGCTTGGTCCCTAATTTAAACGCAATTCAAACCTCTCTATCAATATGCATTCAAAATCAAAATTTCCCATTAAAGCTATTTGTAACTGAGAAACATGTGCCTGTTGACACAAGAGCAAATGACATGAATGAATGTGCAGACCTCAAGAGAAAAAGGAAAATGATGCCGTAACAGCCACCCGTCTGGTAGTGATTTAATCTTCTTTCCACCCAAATGTTTTCTTCGGCTTTCTTTTTTAGGTTTCTTCTGGCGACATATTAGAAAAAAGGTGGATACCTTGCTCTCACAGAAAGCTTTTTCTGCATTCTTGAACTCAAAGGAATACCAAGAAAAGCTTTTATGTGTGTGTGAACTCAGAATACCATATGTAAAGTACTTAAAACAACATTATATACAGGAGTACTAACACAACAGATATTACAAAGCTGAGAAATGCAAGAAAATATTGAGTTTCACAAAAAAAGAACACTGTAAACCACTAACAATCTGACAATTTCTTAGGTATTATTCAAATTCAGGGCAACATTAAGGTGACTACAATTATTACCCAGCTCCCATGCTTTCAGTCTTGGTGCCTTCGGAGAGTGAGTTAGGGTCAATCAAACTAAAAACTTCAACACCATCATAAAGTGACAATTAACATAACACTTGATTTCAAATTAAGAAAAGACTACTTTGGGCCTGAGAGGTGTCGGGTTTGTGTTTTCTGGCTCTTACTATCCTCAGATTGTTGTAGATCTTTCCTGTTTCTCCTTCTGCTCCCATTCTTCTGCTTTTCTGTTTTTCACTCACTCTTGTTTATTTTGAATCCATCACAGTCTACCCTAGTTTGCTTCCACCCACAGGTCTGACCTAATACTGTTACCCCCACACTCCTCTATGTTTTTCTGAGGAAAATGAGTCTCATCCCCAGCACAAGTCTGGGGGTCTCATCCCAGCACAAAAGAGGAAAGAAATGAATAGATATGTGTTCTCTACCATAGGAAACAGAATTGTGAAACTTTCTGATAAAAATCAGCATCTATCTCATATGTGCTGACTCCCAAATATTTGCAAATGACTCGTTTCCCAGCAACAATATATCCTGGCAAGCAGTGATGAATTCTTTTCTTTTCATGATTCAATACAAATTTTTAGTACCTCAAATGAAGTTGCCTATCCTTCATAATAACATATAGACTAAGTAGAATAAAGCAGAACAAGATTTAGAGAAGGGGGTGGGGGGCGTGTGTGTGATTTAATTTACCCTGATTACAAATAAAATATTACAGGGTTTCTAAAATTTGATGTGGATATCTTCACTCCTTAAAATTCACTACTCCACACTCCTTGTTTCTCCTAATATAATGTAGTAGAACATGACAGTAAAAGTTACTAAATTGTCTGACAAAATCCTGCCTTCAATGACCAATTTCTGGTCCATCTTGAACCTAGACCTGGGTTTAAACTGGGCATAGGCACAGCTTAAAGCTTTGCAAATGCATATTCTTAAACCTTTGCCTGTATATAAGCAAAGAGCAGTTCCTTTAGTCATTTAAAATTCCACTTCCAAACAAAGAGTTTCAACTCTCTGATTCCTAACAGGGGAAAGAAGACCCTCAAGACCACTGCTTCCCAAACCCTGTATTTTAAATACTCAGAACAGTAACCCACAGATGAGAAGCTCCCTTCCCATCATGGAAGCCTGAACAATCGGGAAGAAAAAAGTTATCGCCTGTCTCCCGCTTGAGGAAGTAGGTGAATAAGAGAGACAAAGCAACAGAGACAGAGGCAGGGAGGAATGAAGAAAATGTCTAACAGCAAGCAGAGATCCAGGCTAATAAGGATAATGGCAAAGCCACCATCTCCTTTTTCAGTGTTTTCACCCCCAGGGAGGCCAATTCTGAGAAAGTCATATTGTTCAAACAATGGATTGATCAGCATGTTCATGGGCTGTGAACAGGACAGCTTGTGGTAGAGAGGGGGGTGGTGAGGGAACAAACAAGAGATTTGGAGCAGTAGGAAACCGGGAGGGAGGCCAGCCAGGCATACTTTGCGCCATCAGCCCTGACATGTGGCCATGTCTGCTTAAAAAGTAAAAATGTGGAGGAAGAGAAGTTAAGTAAGGCCATGCCAGAAGATTTAGCTCAGCTGAGATCTGTCACAGGAAAGAAAAATGGGTTTGAGGCAGAAGACAGAGTGTCGGGATAGGAGATGTCGTTGCAGTGGAGAGGAGTCATGCTCTGAATGCAGGCTAAACAACATAGAATGACAGATAGTAAGCATCTCAGCATGGGTGACCCTAAAACCAACAAGCATCTCTGATTTTGATCTCCCTCACTTCCTTTAAAAGTTAGTCAGGATTTTTTTTTTTTTTTATAATTTCTCAGTCTTAATTGCATTCTATAACAGCCATAGTACAAACCTGAAACAAGTGAATTTAAAGCTTTACTGCTAGCTCCCTCTCATTTGAGGGAGTAATTTAAGCATCTGTGCTCTGTTGAAAAATATTATATGTTAAGAAGTACCAGGATTTATGTCAAGGTAGAAATAACTCTGCATTTGACTCCTAGACCTACATTAAGCTACAGCTTAATGGAAAGCCTACAAGGAAGAAAATCTCTTCTTACAAAAGCTTGTATCAACAGTTAGTTTTGTGGCATTTTAGAAGACAACCATAAAAAGACATTCTACTTCAGAATTTAGGTTACTGTGGATTTACCCGATGTCCTGGGCTCAGCAGTAGCAGTCTTTTTTCTCCTTCTTGGTAGCTGGCGCAGCACTGTGTTTTTGACTGTCAGCCTGGGAACAGTGCTGATAACACCACTGTTTTTAGTTGCTCCTCAGTAATGTTTAGTCTGACCAAGGACTTTCTGAGTCTCATGCTCTGCCAGGGAGGACGGGAAGGCGGGAGAAAGCAGAGACAGGACACCTGACCCAAACTGACCAAAGAGGTATTCCATACCACAGCACGTCATGCCCATTGTATAAACTGGAAGCAGTTACCAGGAAGGCTTAGATCACTGCTTGGGTCTGGCTGGGTATCAGTAGGAGGGTGGTGAGTGGTTGTATTCTCTTCCCTTGTTATTTCCCTTATCATTATTATTACTGGTGGTAGTAGTAGTGGTTTGTGTTATACCTTAGCTACTGGACTGTTCTTATCTCAACCTGTGGGAGTTGCATTCTTTCGATTCTCCTCCCCATCCCTCTGGAAGTAGGGGGGAGGAAAGGGGGGGAGTGGGATAGTGGCTGTGTGGTTCTGAGTTATGGCTGAGCTTAAACCATGACACCCAAATAAACATTTTATTGTCCTAGGCCCCATCAAGCAAATACTTCAGAGTGGTAGTAGATGTGTAGCACAATCATCAGCTTTGGGGATCTGATGCGCACACCATATGGGTTTCATGGTAGGTGCCTTGGAGCTAACTGATGTTTTTGGCCACTGCCAAATTTTCCTTTCACTTTTGGAAAGAGAAAGAAATATCACACGCCACTGTATAGCTGAAGCATAAAAGTGGTATGTGTCTAGGGCTTTTTCTTTTAAGTTACAGGACGACACACAAGACATGAGTCTTCCAGACTATAAGTTCTTATGAAAAATCACTGATAGCAACAGTGAGTTGTTTAAACATTTATTAAATCTCTTCACAACAAATAGTAACACATGAAGTGCTACCATCATTTGTTATAGCGGTCATTCTAAGAAGGAAAATACCAGGCAAAGGATTTTTAAGCTTTTAAAATATTTAGTTAATATCTAAGAAATAAATTTCTCTAGGGCTTCCCTACCAGTATCTTTACTTTGTACAAACTTCAGGATACAATATAACTGTACATGCAAATATTGAAATTTATAACTAATTAAAAGAATTACCTGATTCTGGAATGACCTGCATTTCAGAAGTGAAGTTGTCTCTAGTCTATTGGGCACTCAGGAAAAACCAGAGCACACAATGTTAGTTTATGCGTGTTAAATTAATGGAGGGTACAGATTTCATAAACTACATATTAATGTATGTCAAGTGTTTCTGTGAATTAGGAGTTGGTGCCTTCAGAATTGTTTTGCAAAAATAAAGAAAGCAAGTGAGGAAAAAAAGGCCTCAGGGCCTTTTTCTCAGTTTCATGTTCTTGCAAAAGTTAAATAACTCTCAGGTTGTTTCTACTCCATTTTCTACACTTTGCTGAAAACTTTGACAAGACAATGATTTTTTTCACTATTTAAACACTTTCATTTCTTACTCTTTCAACTCCCCACCTACCTTGAGAAAAATTTCTCTGTACACAGCAGCACAGGACATGAATAGGGAGTTATTTTCATATGTGTTTTAACTAACATACAATTTATTTTAAACAAAGCCACTTTTAAAATATTATAGTTCATTCTAATATTTGCCTTAAAAATTTATTCTGTGCAGTGATTTTTTTCATCAAGTGTTACAGCCCTTTTTTTTTTTTTTTTCTCATATGGAAATTTATAGACCTGTGTCTTCCCTTCTTTGCTGACCATTCCATTCCCTGCCCTAAGCATATGCCACTTGACCATGCCTGATTTCCCATTTCTTCTTCTCTCTCTTTGTTTTTTACTACTGGTATGAAAAGTGTGAGGCTATTTTGAGCCATTGTAGAAATGATCTGTCATAGGCCAGATGCTGGGAATACATCCCTAGATCCAGATGAAGTCAAATGTACACTACCGATGTGGCAGAAACTTACACGGAGTGCACTGTTAGCATATGCTCACTCATTGGCAGCAATAACCTGGAATGACATAGTACCATTAACAGTGGATGAAATGATTCATCAGCTCCAAGAGTTCGAAGACAATCTCACCCCTTCCATTATTTCAGCTGTGGAAAAACGGTCTCAGGAGTTCAAACAATTGAGAGACGATATATCCGATCAATCCAGCTCCTTGTGTGTAATAACCCATGTCTCAGCTATTTGCAAAAGGTGTCCTACTGCTTGAGAGAGAAGATATAGGAAGTACATGCTTTAGGCCACCCTACGGTTTTACCTGCAGGATCACGGAGAAGATATGAGAAAGTGGGATGGAAAACCTATCTCAGCTCTGGAGGAAGGGATGTATGAACTGAAGAGGAGAACAAAGGTCAAGGATGACCATCCCATGAAAGCTGTCCTTCAGTCTCTGATGAGCAGGTTCCTAGATGGAGTGGAAGAGCTGATTTTACTCCAGCTCCTGTGATAAAGATTAATCCCTTTCTACAAAACATAAGTGACCAGTGTTGTGATCACTTTTAGAGGGAGCAGACTCTCCAGGTTTCTTGTAGCCCCTTTAGGCACTGGCAGCTGCTCTAAGGCCTCCTGGAGCCTTCTCTTCCCCAGGCTGAACAAGCCCAGGTCTCTCAGCCTGTCTCCAGAGCAGAGCTACTCCAGCCCTCGCAGCATCTCTGTGGCCTCTGGACTCTCTCCAACAGCTCCACATCCCTCTTGTGTTGTTGCCTCAGAGCTAGATGCAAGACTGCAGAGGGGGCCTCCCCAGAGCACAGCAGAAGGGCAGAATACTCTTCCTCAACTTGCTGCTTATGCTGTGGGGATGCAGCCCAGAACATGGGGGGTCCTGGGCTCAAGCACACACTGAAGCCAGGTCAACTGGAGGTTTTCCTCACCCAGCACTCCCAAGTCCTTATTCTCAGGGCTTTTCTCAATTCAGTCTCCCCCAGCTGGTGTTTGTGCTGACCCATGTTCAGGGCCTTGCACTTGGCCTTGTTAAACGTGAGGTTTACATTGGTCCACCTCTCCAGTCTTTTCCATGTTCCATCATATGAACTGCTGAAGTTGGAGGAAAAGAGTTCAGAATGTAAACTGCTGTGATTTGGGGAAAAGAATGCCATTGGGTGGTGAGAAGAAGATCCTGTGAAGTGCCCGAGAAGCCAGCAACCCTGAGTTCCATTTTTCAAGTTGGAAAATACCTGTCAAATGTAACGCAAAATAACCATATTTCTTACATGCAAGCCAGATGCAAGTTTCACTCATTTATTATCTCATTAATATAAGATAGTCTAGGACTTCTACACTACTAATAATTAAGAGACTATGCCAATGAAGCCAGGAATTAGTATTATATCATTGTGGATAAATATTATGCATAACATAGGTACAAGGAATCTGAACAGAAAAAATTGGAATTTTTCCAGTGACTGAGTTTTTCATCTTGACAAGTTATTTTGATTGTATTAAGAGCTCACAGTTCGCAGTCAACCAGAAAATTGAAAAAACAAAGAAACAACTTGATCAAGTTTTCTGAAAAGACAAAGAAAAAGACAAATACATGTATAACTCTCTGCAGTAGATTTTATTTTATCATCCTTCGAGTTATTAGTTGCAACCAGTGTTAAACTGAGGACTGAATTAATCACTTTATTCCTCCTGTAGTCAGAGAGGTTCGGGAGTTCCTTTAGTTTTTTTTTTTTTTTTCTTAACTACTCCAATTTTTGGCCAGTATTCATCAGCATGATTGGATACGAAGTCATAACTGAATACTCTGAAACTGTACACTCACTATCCACAGAGAGAAGAAAGTTTCCAACCAAATTTGAATAACTGTCATGGGTTCAGCAGCAGCAGTCATTTTTTCTCCTTCTTAGTAGCTGGTGCAGCACTGTGTTTTTGATTCTGGGCCTGGGAGCAGCACTGATAACACCAGTGTTTTCAGTCACTGCTCGGTGATGTTTTGGTCTGACCAAGGACTTTCTGAGTCTCATGCTCTGCCAGAGAGGAGGGGAAGCCGGGAGGAAGCAAAGACAGGACACCTGACCCAAACTGACCAAAGAGGTTATTTCATACCACAGCACGTCATGCCCAGGATGGAAAGCAGAGAGCAGAGGTCTGGAAGGGTGGGGGTGCACTGCGTGGTCGGGCTGGGTATTGGGTGGTGAGCAGTTGTATTCTCTTTCCTTGTATTTGCCTTATCATTATTATTATTGGTGGTAGCAGTAGTGGTTTGTGTTATACTTTAGTTACTAAACTGTTCTTAACCTGTGGGAGTTGCATTCTTTTGATTCTCCTCCCCATCTACCCAGGAGCGGGGGGTAAGAAAGAGAGGGGAGTGAGTGAGAGAAAGGGCTGCGTGATTTACAGCTTAACCCACAACAATAACAAATTTGGGGAACCTGTGATCAGGTGAGAATGTGTGCATAGATAATTCAGTGTGAAATATTAATCTAGGTTTCATGGGAAAATATTTATTGGTTACTCTATCACTAACAGTCAAAAGAAATAAAATGAAGATATTACAATTCTGAGAAGTACTCAGAAAAGCCAGTGTGTTTGGGGCTACATGAACGTTTCAACACCAGTTTCTCTATTTTGTTTAGCAGAATACTGGTGCACAGATGTTAAATAGATATTCTGGTTTGGGGCTGAGAGCCCAAGACTCTTTTCTTCCAACTAATTACTTTAATTTTACAATTTGAGCACAATGCCCTCTCTTCCCTCCTCCAAACACTCCCTCTCCCCACCCGCTGTTCCCATAAGTAAGTCCTACATACTCAGCTCTATCAACCTCTTATCCTCTAATTCGCTTGCATGCTCCCTTTCCTTTTATCAGACAAATAATTTTTTTGGTCTTACAGGGGAGAAGACTGTTGAAGGAGACAATCAGCAAAATTCAGGTGACTGAATTTCAAAATTTTTTAATCAGCAAAATTCAGGTGACTGTCAACTGACCTTACAAATGTACAAGTGCACATTTCTGCATTTTTGGAGGAAAAAACACGAAGATTTTAAAGGGGGGGGGGAATAGAGGCAAAGTTAGGTTTTCTAACTGTTATGGAGCACACAACACAGCAACAAGACCAGACGTTTTGATCACCTAGCTGTACTGTATAGGAACAGACCAAAAAGTATAAAAATCTAACTCTATTCTTCTACATGTAAAAAACATTTTTTTTTTTTACAAGGAATCATCCACTCCCAAGGTGTGCCAGAAAAGTTGTTTCTCATCAGATAACAGACAAGGTGTGACACGGCCAGCATTTCAAAAGGCAATTTGCACAAAGCACAGTGGAATTTTTCTTACTAAGCAAAGAGATGCCCAGAAATCATTTAGGAACAGGCTTGCAGGCAGGATTATATATGCATCTTAAAGTTAAAAAAAATGCACATATAAAGGCTTTGCCAATGGTTCTTCTTGTGCCTGACCAGAGGTATTTTAATTATTGACATTGATGGCTCGTTTCAAAAAAAGTTCCTCTACAACTTTGACAGCTGGAGTTTCCACTCTGTTGATATGAAGCTGACTTTTTTGAAGGTAATATAAGTAGTGTGTAATACATTAAGATAGATTTGACTCTTTAATATTTATAAGATTAGCATTTATATTAGACCATAATGAGCTCCAATTAGTATCATTCCAATCTAACCTTAGGTCTCTAACCCAATTTTCTTACATTTCAGACATCATCTTCAAAAGTAAGATGGAAAAGAATTGATTGATTCATGACAAAATTTTTTAGTGTCTACTGGGAAGAAAAATTGCTTAAATGATTGATCAGCATTTTTTCATCTGTCGCTTGAGGTCTTTTGTGAAAAATACCTCATAAAGCTATGAATTCACTGATAATATCAAGTATTTAGAAATTTTCTTTTTTTTCTTTGCTTGTTCAAAATATGAACATTTCTTTTGCTTGTCAAATAAATCTTTAATTAAAATGATTTCCCTCATTGCATCCTTTTCACAGGTAGATCTTCAAATCACTTGAAAGCTGAAGGTGTTGCCAGGTTGGCATCTAAATAAATTTATCCTACATAACCCCTGCTGGTACCATGAGCTTTGCTCTAATCAGCAAGGCTGTGACTGATCAGACAGCTCTCTTTGCGAGATTCTCAGCTCACATATACAGAGACACACCATCTTTTGATTGATCTTAGTGTTTCTGTTGGGAGGTGTGAGTTGAAGGAAATAGCTCACCCAGGCTGGAAAGCAGCCGCTGGACACAGAGTTTGTGCTTTAGGGAGAAAACATGGAGAATGCTTGCTACAGACAGAAGGATGGAAGGCAACAAGAAAATATAAAAAGGATATTAAACTCAAAGAGATACCAGAAGGATGAGACTCCTCTAACTTCAGGAATCAGTAGGCAGGTGAAGATAAAGTTGTGAGGATAATTATGAGCTATGGGCTTTTTCATAAGGTAAATTTTCACAAGAGTAATTTTTGCTTTATGCATTTCAGGTTTATTATTTTTTTCTTTTAAGTGTTTCAGCAGAAGCAAGTCCTAAATCAGGTATGGCAAAGGAATTGTGATGGGAATAAAAACACCAGAGGTGCCAGAAATTGATACATTTGACCTGCTGTGATGCAGTAGGATAAGGCTGAATGAAGATAGGCTGTGAGAGGACAGTGCTTTATGTGCTAAATCCCACATCTCCATCGCCTGGCCTCTGCAGCATTTCCTTCACATTACCAAGCCCAGCAACTGATACTATTTCTGCTGAAGAATTACACAGAAACAAGTACTTCCATATCAAAAGTACATACATTGTCCTTAATGTTCATTCAACATAAATCACAAGTAATTTACCTGTTCATATCCGTAACACAGACTACTGCATATATAACCCAATTTGCACACATGTCTCCAAGCAAGGACCCCACCTCCTTTTAAGCACTCTCCTGTTACCTTGTTAGTGTGCACTACTCTGTTGTCAGTCCTACGTTTTTGTTTTGTAAATATAAACAACATTTTTCCTCCAAGTCATATTAACAGATGCTGCTCTGCCCATAGAATGCCCACAATAGATACCAATGGTCAATGAAAACAAAAAATAACATTCAAAATGTTACCCTTACTCTCAGTTACTTTAGTCTCTCATGTCTTTCCACAAGTTGGGCATATTCTCTAGGACATAACTCACAGTTATGCAACAATGGCTGTTGCACTGGGATGCATAACATGAGCACACCTCGAACCCTCCACACTGCTCTTCACAGTCTTCTTTTCTCTCTTCTGTAGCACCATCCCTCTCCTGTCCCTCAGGTGAAGTTACAAAGCTAACACCCTATCCCAAAATCTATTTTCAGGCAATAGTTCCCCTATAAATATGCTTCATTTCAATTTATTTCACAAGTTATGATTCATATTCTTGCTTTCCAGTGAAAAGAACAAAATCTGTCCCATCTGCCATGTGATCTCTATCAAATCATTACTTTTTGTAGTAACTTCTATCTTCAATTCAGTCTGTGTTATCAAATCCCCTTAAAAAAATATTCTTGTCAGCTCATAGCTAGTAGTCCATCGGTGCTGACAAAACGTTATCCACTTTGTTTCATGCTTCTGTTCTCTCAGTATCTACAGAAGACAATAAATGCAAGTATTTGGAGAACAACCATCCTTCATTCTCTTATTTCATAAAGTAATCTCAATGATCTATCTCAGTAACTCTTTTGCAGGTCTTCCCCTTTGAAGTAAAATCTAGTAACTCTCCCATTCATCTGGCAGTGTATCTTATTTGCTACTTCAATTTTATACTTCTATGTCCAGAAATTGCAAATTCAATTTAATGCAACATGCCATGCAGCAAAGGAGGTTTAAGCAGGGAAATCAGTGAAGGTCCTAAAAAAGACATGTCTTTTAAACAGGATGCTTAATTCAAGAATACTGATTCTGCAAACCTTTCCTTTTACAGCATCATGCACATGCTCACTCGTCAGAATCTTTCCTTGTATGACCCACCAGCTTTCAGAAAGTGAGCTTCCTCAGTGTACTAAATGTGTTACACATGTTCTTGCGCTCTTGTAACCAAGAATCAACACAGCAATGAGAAAAGGTGTTACCAATAAAGGGTTTAAAAAAAAAAATCCTACCAGCTAAGAAAGAAAATCTGTAAAGACTCGAAATTATATATCTGAAGCAGAAGGAATTAGATGAAGCACTTAATATCCATGGGAATTGAGATTAAACACAGTGCATGCAGCATACTTAAATTCAAGGTGACAGGGTAGTTGGATTTTTGAATTGTGTAGAAGACACTAATTTGGAGTTGCTGAAATGCTTGTGATACCAGTTGTCCCTTCAGTGACATATTTCACTCCATATCCTAAACTCACAGAAATTCCTTAAGCTGGCAGTTTTCAGCCTGACATTACAATGAGAAACTATAATAATGAAAAAGCCTAGCCTGATGACTGAATAAGACAGCATCCTGCAGAAGAGTCCTGTATCAGCACCCAATGCCACAGGTACCACTGTGGAATACATCTCAAACATATGGGATAAGGGGCTAACACTGTACTATTTAATTTATGCCTACAATCTGTGTTTTTAGAGAAGGGAAAAAGAAAAAGAAAGAAAGAAAGAAAGAAAAGGAAGGAAGGGAGGAAGGGAGGAAGGAAGGAAGGAAGGAAGGAAGGAAGGAAGGAAGGAAGGAAGGAAGGAAGGAAGGAAGGAAGGAAGGAAGGAAGGAAGGAAAGAAAGAAAGAAAGGAAAGAAAGAAAGAAAGAAAGAAAGAAAGAAAGAAAGAAAGAAAGAAAGAAAGAAAGAAAGAAAGAAAGAAAGAAAGAAAGAAAGAGAAAGAAAGAAAGAAAGAAAGAAAGAAAGAAAGAAAGAAAGAAAGAAAGAAAGAAAGAAAGAAAGAAAGAAAGAAAAAGAAAGAAAGAAAGAAAAGGAAGGAAAGGAAGGAAAGAAGGAAGGAGGAAAGGAAGGAAGGAAGGAAGGGAGGGAGGGAGGGAGGGAGGAAGGAAGGAGGGAAGGAAGGAAGGAGGGAAGGAAGGAAGGAGGGAAGGAAGGAAGGAAGAAAAAGAAGAAAGAAAGAAAGAAAGAAAGAAAGAAAGAAAGAAAGAAAGAAAGAAAGAAAGAGAAAGAAAGAGAGAAAGAAAGAAAGAAAGAAAGAAAGAAAGAAAGAAAGAAAGAAAGAAAGAAAGAGAAAGAAAGAAAGAAAGAAAGAAAGAGAAAGAAAGAAAGAAAGAAAGAAAGAAAGAAAGAAAGAAAGAAAGAAAGAAAGAAAGAAAGAAAGAAAGAAAGAAAGAAAGAAAGAAAGAAAGAAAGAAAGAAAGAGAAAGGAAGGAAGGAAGGAAGGAAAGAAAGAAAGAAAAGAAAAAAATCCATTTGGTTGCACTACCTCATCACCTATGTTAGCTACCAGTGTTGGTTTGGGACAATTAAAACACGGTAAGTTATAAATTTGAGCACCTTTTTTTTTGTATTGACTGTATAGCACTAGTGGGAGAAAACAGGTAGTTATCTAAAAACTCATTAAGTTATGCATGCAGACAGAGAAGCTGCCCTGAAAACAAACATACAAGAAAAGCATTTCTGGATCAGACCAAAGGATCATCTTGCTCAGCAGCATATTTCCAATAGTAATCGGAAACAATTGCAAAGAAAACCTGGAAATAGCAGTGCAGAGCAAAGTACTGAGGAATACATTAGACTTTCCTTAATACTTTTTTAGCCTCCAGACCTTTTCAGTTCTGGGTACTCTTGAGCAATGTGCAGCCTTTATTTAATTGGTAAGCTCCAGTGGGTTTCTACTGTCTGAATCTCTGCAGCTTTCCTTAAGGTGCTTTCACACACTGAGTTGGCAAGGACTTCCATAGCTCAGATACACATTACAAACACTGCTTTCTTCTGCTGGTTTTCAACATGACTTCTACTAGCTTCTTTATCCCCTTCAGAGCATTCGATAGAAGTTGCACAATATTAATTCCTTCCAGTATGTTTGCAATTCTTCTACCCATTCATTGCAAATATGCTTATCACCATGATGTCTAATGACTCTTACAGAGCTCCTCCTACTTTTGCAGGGATGTAACAACAGCAAAAAAAAAAAAAAAAAGCTTTAATCCATCTGCATGCAGTAATAAGTTTATGACCTCTATTCTCTAAGGCAAACCTCAAAGTTAACTATGCACTTGTGACCAGTAGATTCAACTGCAATTAAGGGCTTTGCAGGAATTGCTCTTAGAGAGCTCTGATATGATTCACTGCAGAATATATCTGGCCGTGATGTGGATCTGATACCAGTTGTCTAGAGAGACATGAAGTTTCTCTCTCTCTACAATACTAAAAGAAAAGTGACAGGATGGGACTTAATAATGGGTATTCTTTGTGTCAATGTTTAGTGAATTTTTAGCTGTTTTAGAGTTTTTGCTTTTCAAAAGCTTTTTCAGGATTTCAAGAACAGATTATTTTTTTTTTCTTAAAATGCATACGGCTGAAGTGCACGTGTGTTATTTAAGTACAACAAATGGATTTTTTTTGCTTCAGGCAAGCTCCCTTCGTCTACAAAAGAAGACTACCTTACTAAGCAAAATACTTTTTAAAAAAATAAGTCCATCTCCCGTTTGAAGGAAAATGTGTACGGCGAAGCCACTGTTTATGAGCCAACATATTTTAAAAATAAGTGCATCTAATTTAAGAAAGGTCTTTAGAATGTGCTTTGAAAATGGCTACACATTAACTTACATGACTTGTACATCTTTTGGGATCATAAACTCAACTTAAAGGTATAGAAAACCGCAGGGATTTGATAGAGGATTTTGCTTAAAAAAAAATGTTTGCTAGAGGTGTAATCACTTATTGATGTTTTAAATAAACGGTTAGTCTTTGCTACTTCCTAATGCCCTTTTGGGGTATTCTGTCTAGAGGAACATTTCCCGGAGGCTTTTGTCATGTCTAGAAAGGGAACTTATTCACAGAGCATTTTTTATGGTTTGCCTTCAAGGTATATTCTATTTTTCGGATGTCTTCTGTGAATAAACAAATAGTCCAAGACAGAAGAATTTAAACTTCAAAACTGCCTAAATTTCCCCATGCCACACAACAAATGAGTCTGCCTTATGTCTTTTGCTGTAAATATTTCAAAATATCCAGTGATAATGTGATCTATGAACAAGGTTATTAAACTCTATTAGTGACTCCAGCACTGCACATGATGCTTTTGCATCATTTTCCATAAAAAACAATGTTTCTTGCTTTCTAGCTATTGCAGGCAAGTGCCTGACATATAAAACCTAATCCTGAATAGACCTGACACAACTTCAGCAATGAAATGGAAAGTTGTTGGCCATGTTCTGCAACAAGCTCAGGATTCCTCTCCAACTACTACTGGGACACTTAGTGTAGGCCAGTACATACTCTCTTGAAAGCTGATATTTTATCTCTCAGTGCATTCTACTCTGTGTCCAAAGCCCTGAAAACCCTTATTTTATTACTTCAAAGACTAAATAATTCATTCAAAGGTAAATCACTTACTTTCTGCACCTTAAATCCCCAATCAACTTCATCAGGAGCTACTCAGTTACTCCTGAGATATTCTTCTGAGGGTTTTTTTTTTTTTCCCCTAGGACATTTAGCTAAAAGGGTATGTATCTATTGAGATGTTTCAGAATTTGAGTAATAGTTTAGGAAAAAAACATACTGCAGTAGATGGGAAGAAATGGGAGAAAATGAAGACACTGAAGAGGATCAGCTGCTTTTCTGGATTTCTTGCAGGTGTGCAATGATTACCTAGCTGGTCATTCACACCTTTGTGCTCTGAAGAGAAAAAAGGCACTCCCTGAAGCACGTACTGCAGGAGAATGTAATGTAATGTAATGTTCAATGTAATTCTAATTGCAAAAGGAGAGAAAATTTTGTCCACCATTTTAGCATATCCAGTTTTATTTCACTGAAAGAACAACTGGGAATAATATGTCCATCCAAATGGCTTGTTTGGAGCTGATGGCAATCTAATCACTGTCTTATTTAGGTTGATAGACTAAGTGGAACAACAGACAGTTTAATCAACTCTAATATTGTCCAACCCAGAAGCTGTATTTCAGCTAGTGTTGTAATTGAGGATATTTGCGTTGTGCAATGGTTGTGTTTAAAGCATTCAGTTACAAAGGTGGAAACTGCATGTAGACCTGACTAGCTACCTTCTAGTACCCAATTAAATGTAAAGTTCTGCATAATCAGATTAAAATAAATAAATAAATACATCTCTAGAGCAGGAAGATTAAAGATGTTTTCAATGTATATGTTTTCCAGAATTAAAAGATGGAATGTCTGGGTTTAGTTTTCATTACTATAAGGCTGCATCCTCAAGCTCATCAGCTCAGTTGTGGTTTGCTTCTACCTTGCATAATACTTTTGTTCTTTGATGAAAAAGCAGAGATTTCAGGAGCAAAGGTTCCTATATGATGAATTTGAAATGTGTATTTCTCTGTATAATGTTGCATGCTAGTTTAATAATCCAAACATTAGTGGTGATAGAAATAATCCAAAAGTGATGCTACTTGAAAGCTTTCCTCTTGCAACCTCATTTCATATGTTTCTATGAACCTATTTTGATTATGAATATAGCAAAAGAAGACATGGACAGGAGGATTGTTGAAATTGGAGATTAAAATATATTTCAGGATTCAGTGTTTTAGCAGATTGTCCAAGCAGGAGTATTTACTGCTGCAGCATTTAGTTCAGTTTAGTTCTTCCTTATTGTGACTTGGGACCAAGCAGGCAGATGATTTTAGGTTTGATTTTATGATTCCAATCTAACTTTCACTATGAAGCGTATAGTATAAAGATAATGAAATCAGATTGCTAAGGTAAAATTGGCATTTAAGAGGAAAGACTGTAGCATAAGAGCTGACAAAATTGCTGCAACAAATGAAGCATTTATTGTGAAGTCATGAGAGTTATTTTGCCAATTGTCAGCTGAACATCTAGTTTTTTCATGTTAGCTTGGAAATAGCAGTCTCCATTGAGAAACCCCAGCAGCTGAATTTCTGCTATTCACAAGAAAATAATAAGAAAAACAAAAACCCTTACTAGACAATATTACTTTGTATTATCTACCAAACCCTATGTATGAGCTCTTCCCTTGAATATCACCACTTTGTTTCACATTGATGTATTTAATGGCCTCATTTGTGTATTGGTTCACATTTTCATTATATTTTGCCATTTAGCATTCTCCATAATTGTGTTTCATTGAACAGATGCACTACAGTTTCTCTGCAGCAAATTCTATGATCCATCATTAGATGTCAATATGTTTTCTTGTAATGCTATTGTGAATTAAACACATTTTTAGTTACATGGACATTAATTAAAATCATATGCTGAATTGTTACATCTTTTCAAGCCAGTTGGAGAAAATATTTCTGGTTTACTTGGATACTGTAGAGCATTCTGTTTTATTTCTTTGCTGGTTACTGTACTGGAAGAATCTACCCCCATCCTACCCCAAATGACGCAACATTAACGTGTATAACAAGATCAATCCTGCCCTGTGGTTCATAGATCTAAGCAGTAAAGAATGCCTGCGGTCATATGCACCTAAATGGGAGATGAGGGCACCATCTCTCTAGTAACTGAGATCTACATTTGTTAAGAACAACACAGGGAAGGTAAGACCTAGAGCTTACCTTCATCCTAGGTAACGCTGCCTATACAGGAGCATACTGGAAAATAAATGTGTAAGAGCAGGAAAAATTGACCTTAAGTCAAGGAAGAACCTGGTCTATAGTCCCAAACTAAGTGCCTACAAAAAGTCAAAGTTTAGAAACCTGACTGCTGTTAATAGATAGGAGGAACAGAGGGAACAAGAGTAGTACCAAGATCTTGCATAATCATTGACATGTTTTATATACTAAATGATGTAATTTTTTTTTTGCCTGTAGGGGAATCAGTTTTGATGGGCAGGAGCTCAGAAATTTCTTTAAAAAAATCTATAGCAGTAAGTTTTGGAGGAGGTTTCAAGCAGGTCCCAACAGAATGAATGGCATAAGGCTGGCATAAGATGTGTGAAATAACTGTAAACAGCTAGTGGGATGTGAGCTAGTGAGGAAAAGAGCAAAGAACAGCTTAAAATAATAAGGCGAGCCAGTGAGAACCAATATTCTTCCCTATTATTGTAGGTGGCACGTCCTTCCAAAAACACCCTTTTAGTTAGTATAACATTTATTTCTACTTCCTACTCACTGAGGGCAAGTTTTGCCTCCACTTTGCAGTTGCTGAAGTTTCCAAGACATAGATGATCTGACTCAAAAGAATAAAATCAGGATGAAGAAAGGAAGTTGGTGTTTAGCCTCTCTCCTCTGGTGGAGGTTTACTCTGTGGAATATATTGCTGTAGACTGCAGTGGGGCAGAGACAAGGAGAAAAGGTACCCACTGAAAAAATAAGGCTAGATTGATCCCTTATTTAAATGCCTCATGTAAAGCAAAGTAAGGTTGAAGAATCCAAAGAGAGGGTTCTGTGCTGCCTCTATTTTATTCTGCTGCTGTGGCACATCCTCTTTTGCCCAGTCCTGCTTTCCAGAGAGTTTAGTTACAGGTGTGAGTTCACTTCAAAAAGAAACAATGACTTAGATAAGAGCTAAATTATGCTTTTCCACATAATTGTATCATGAAGCATACAAACACATACGGCAGCACCTAAGTAGCTTTAGAAGGATGGGCTAAGGATTTGGTTAGGTAGTATGGTAGAACATACAGAGGAGAAAGAAAGAGAGATTGATCCAACCCACTAAATGATCTCCTGTCATCTGTGGAAATATAAAGCTGTCCTGTAACAGTCCTGAATCACTCAAGGTGTTTTGCTGCTGCAGAAGGCCATTGCTAACTTGGGTACAAAGGCAGGTTTTCCACAGCTTTCCTCACTCATTCCTCTCCATATGCAGCTGTATAAGGAAGATTAGAACTAGAGTTTGTGGGGATGTGCCTTCAGCATTTTCTAGAGGATGGTAATTTATTAAAATTTGAATGTTTATAAGACAGGTATTTGCAAAATGAAACATTCAGAAGGAGAAATAGAAAAATTTGTCTTCATATGATTTCATTGTTCTTATCATGAAAAGTTCAAATTTTTAGATTTCAGAAGATACAGAGAGACTTATTTGAAAACACAAAACTTATAAATGATTGCCTTTTTCCAACTTTCTAGCTTGTGAAAGTTAGAAAGATTGCAACTCCTGCTCCTGACTTAGCTCTATTTTCAGTGAGAGCAAATGCGGTTCTAATGAGTGCCATTAGGTCCGTGACAAATTTTCTGAGTATCAAACCTACTTATGGTAAAACACAGACTTCACAAAATTAAAAATAGTGTATTGAGTTCTTAAGAGATTGAAAGGCAAACATTCTGATCTGTGAATAAGTCAATTTTTTTAAAACTTGCAAGAAATCTCAAGTTTAGAGAAGAGCTCAATTTGCATGCAAGCTTTACTGTAAATTTTGAACACAAATGTCATTGAAGTGTTCCCAGAATTAGGTTTTACTAACGACAAAATTCTGACTGAAGACTCTACTGTTTGCAAGAATCACATAGGCAAATAGCTAGAGCAGTTATGAGCATGAGTTTAAAGTCTATAGATCAAGGCTTGGATTCTCTGAACACATCAAAAGTCTCATAGCAGCTCCCAAGGTTCTGCTGATTAACCCAGTAGGATATTAATTAAGGAAACATCTGCCATCCATACTCAGCATTCTCTTTCACCAATTAGGAGAGATCTGGGTAATTCAGACTTCTGAAGCACAATTTTTTTTTTCTTTTCTTTTCTTTTCTTTTCTTTTCTTTTCTTTTCTTTTCTTTTCTTTTCTTTTCTTTTTTTTTCTTTTCTTTTCTTTTCTCTTTTCTTCCTTTCCTTTCCTTTCCTTTCCTTTCCTTTCCTTTCCTTTCCTTTCCTTTCCTTTCCTTTCCTTTCCTTTCCTTTTTTTTCTTTCTTTTCTTTTCCTTTTCTTTTCTTTTCTTTTCTTTTCTTTTCTTTTCTTTTCTTTTGTTTTCTTTTCTTTTCTTTTCTTTCTTTTCTTTTCTTTTCTTTTCTTTCTTTTCTTTTCTTCTTTTCTTTTCTTTTCTTTTTTCTTTCTTTTCTTTTTTTCTTTCTTTTCTTTCTTTTCTTTTCTCTTTTCTTTTCTTTTTTTCTTTTCTTTTTTCTTCTTTCTTCTCTTCTTTCTCTTTTCTTTTCTTTTTTTCTTTTCTTTTTTCTTCTTTCTTCTCTTCTTTCTCTTCTCTTCTTTTCTCTTCTCTTCTCTTCTCTTCTCTTCTCTTCTCTTCTCTTCTCTTCTCTTCTTTCTCTTCTCTTCTCTTCTCTTCTCTTCTCTTCTCTTCTCTTCTCTTCTCTTCTCTTCTCTCTCTTCTCTTCTCTTCTCTTTTTTTTTCTTTCTTTTCCTTCTTTTCCTTCTTTTCTTTTTTTTTGTTATTTTTTTTCCCTAGAGCATTAAGTCTATACAGCACTGACTGAAATATGCCAGTTTACTACTAAAACATACTTTAAAGCCTATTGGAAGTAGCAGAACTGAAGGAAAAAGAAGATTATAATTTTAAAAATAGTTCAAGCTACCTGACCCAGTTTTCTGTAGCTGCTGGATTCTCAGGCAGACACCTTGTTATGCCATGTACTGGAAGAACAAGGGGTTAGATAATCCCTTCCCAGAGAAAAAGGTCTGCAGCAAAGCAAAACAACAAAAAATTTTGGAGGTGTTCCACAAAAAAAAAAAGGTCTATTTAAGAAGGATTATTATTTTTTAAAGTTGCATACAAAAAGGTTGAAGCTAGAAATATGCTAATCATTTTCCTTGCACTGTATCTGCCTTCTCATGAACCTGTCATGCTGTATAACCCTGATGGTAGCATTTGTATGATTACAGTCAAAGGTACAATGCCGCTTCTGTGGCACCTGCTTCCCAGAGGCTTATGTATTTCTCACAGATATATACCAGAATATAACAGATTACCAGCAAGTCTTTCTTATTGCCAGTGAACAGCCTTGTCAATTTCCCCCCTTCCACCTTGGCTTCTTCAATAAAAACCAGGCAAACACTGAAACCAGTCATGTCTACTTGAAGCCAGCAGAGATCTGCCATTTTCCCAAAGTTATCCTTACTCTACCACTTTGATCACATCATCTTCCTAACAATCAGTTTTGTTTCTCCTTCTTTAACCTGCTGTGATCCTATTTTGTGCTCCCACCCTGTCCCAGTTATCTCTACTTGTAGGCTACTGGGATCTCAACAACTCCCATCAACCACTGACAGACACTTCCTCCATGCTTACAGTCTTGCTGCCGGTGAGAACATGGGACTGTCTGTAAACATAAAGAACCACTTAATTTTCCTGTTTCAAAATTAACCTTAAAAATTCTCCTCTGCCATGACGCTTTAAAAAAATTGTCCATGGTTAAGCAGCTGGTGTGCCGAGACCACTGCCTACTGTGCCAGTCAATTTCCTCTTATTTTTAACACTCCCCATGCAAGACCAGCCATCTGTTTCTTGTTTTATCCTTTGATTACAATCTTTTGGGGATGGGTTTATTTCCGTACATTTAGCACTAACCAGACTGGGGTCAATGAACTCAGGCAGCCCCATTCAGTAGTATATAAATACATAATATATCCCTTCATACTGCAGTTGCAGGATCGGTTTTATTTTCCTTTTGCAATTGGAATGGAAAGTAATCCAACATTTTTTCATTTATTTCTTTTTATTTTTTTAATTAGAATCCAATAAATGCAGAGACAAAATAATAATAATAAAAAAAATGTTGTTTTTACAGGTATGACACGCAATACTACCTACTAAGAATACAATCGATTGTTGAATAACAAATATCTGCAGTGAACCTTTCTCCCCCACATAGGAACACTGAATACCGAAACAATGTACGATGCACTGGATTTTCTTGCTTAATTCTGAGCTACCACTGACACAGAGTACAAATGGAACTCTGAATAGCTTTGCAACAAAAGAAGTGAAAGTGTAAAAGAACTGGAAGGAAATGATAGAAACTAGGAATCTTGCAAGACTTCCTTCAAGTTTTCCTAAAGTACTGTCTAAAAGGGCTTAATTTCAATAGCTGTTGTGCTGTAAGATGTTGAGTCATTGCAAGCTCTATAAACCAGAATTACAGAACTCTAGTAGACAGTGCCCTCTGGGTTGGTAGCATACAGCTCATTGCTAAATTGAAGGCTGCATCAAATAGATGCCTAGTTTTTCCAAACTTGCAGACTTCACTGCCACCAAAGATGTGACTATTTTGTCCCTGCAGGTGTCTTTTTAAGCTTGTTTTAAAGAGCTGTTGGTGGTGAGGCCCTGGCACAGATTGCCCAGAGAAGCTGTGGCTGCCCCATACTGGCAGTGTTCCAGGCCAGGTTGGGTGGGGCTTGGAGCAATCTGGTCTAGTGGAAGGTGTCCGTGCTCGTGGCAGAGGGCTGGAACTGGAGAAAGTTTGAGGTCCATTTCAACACAAACCTTTCTATGATTCTGCGAATCTATGATCCTGCTTTGCACAGTAGGGTCATGGCAGGCGGCAGATCACTCTGTAAATAGGCTTTCATAATACAGCATCCAGCTTCAAATTTCATTTTCGCCTAAGGAAGCTTGACAGCTTTTTCCATATGAGCTCCTTAAATATCCAGAAACAGGTAAGTCTATGGAGAAGTTACACCAGCTGCTTCTCCTGGAGATGTTGCACTATTTCATGCAAAACCAAATAGCTGTATCTCCCCAACTCTGCCCCTTTTTGCAGTAGACTTCAGTGTGTCATGTACCAGACCTTAAACTTTACTGCCATTTGTCCAGAGTCCAGCATATCTGCATAGATAAGAAACTGTGGGAATGCTTACTTTATAAATATTAGAGGGGCTTAAATATCTTAGCAAGTATTTCTCAGAATTGAAAAGTCTTGCTCAGTTTCGGCCATGCCCAGGAGGCGACATTTTTTATCAAACTTCCTTTCTGAAAAGGCAGACTGGAAAGAATTTGAGTTTCAGAAGTTGCATGCTGAAGAGGTGGATTTAATCATCAGAATTTTGGCCTGAGGTGAAGAATGGTAATTAATCACCTAATCACATCATTTTCTGAATCTACTTGTGCATACAGTATGCTATGCTTTCAAAAATTATACTCTAGGAAATATGGCAGTGTGATGTATCTGGCATTTAGAAGCAAAAAAAAAAAGAATTAACTCATAAAAAGAAAAAGAAGATCCAACAAGCTAATATAGAAGAAAAGAGAGATGGAAAAAAACCCTAAAACTGTAAACCAAAAATCCACCCAGAATAGTGGTTAGCTTGTCATTTTATCTTACTATCTTTCTTGATTTATGAAATCCAAGAAAAGAAGTATGAAAAGAAGAAGAAAAAGAAATCTGTCCCTTGGATATTTGCTCGTATATCAGGTCACACAGTGAAAGCTACCTTATTTTAAACATTTTCAGCTTATTCTCCCGTATCTCTATTTTGAATTTGACATCCATGAAAAGGAGAGACTAATAAAACTAAGCAGACCTGCACTTGTATAAAGTCATGTAACCTGTAACACCTTCAAACAACAAATCTCAAAACACAAGGCACAATCCTCAGGCTTTTGCTCAAAATTTCTGTAAAGACAACCCTGGAATACCAGTACACATTCTTTCAGAAACACAACATATACAATACTTCATGTCTGAAGTACTCTGGAACATAAGCTTAAATGTGCCAAGTTATGTGGTACTTGCTGCTGTAGCAAACATCTGCTAGGGATTTATAGGGGGAAACTTTGCTTTGGCAAGGGTGATAAACATGCACTAAATAATACTTCTCTATCTCAAACATTCATGTTTCTATGGGTAGATAGGGACTAAAAAACTTATCCACTGGTGATTTAAACCAAAACATGACCCAGAAGTGAAACCCCCTGCACCAATAAATGATTTTTCCTATCCTGAATCCACAGGTTGCAGAATAAAGGAATTAAAGCTATCATTCATTTTGGCTTGTTCCTAGTGTTGCTGTATGAAAGCAATGGCTGATGAGCAGCTGCATCATCCTGGTGCGACTCAACGAATTTGCCCCAGCATAAAGACAAATCACTCTAGTTATTAAGAGAAAAGATAAGCAGTCACTAGGAGAGGAGCTGATTATTCTACCATATTATATTATCCTCTCAAACGTCTTGATTTTGTTTGATTTTTCCCCATCAAGTGCCAGAAAGAGCTGGCTGTCAACAACTCACAGGTTCCTTTTACAAAGCTGTAGATTTTCCAAGATTGAGCACCAAACCAGCATTTGTGATGATTTACACCCACTCATGCTGTACATGCAGATGGAAATCTGAACAATGAAACAAAGACTGCATATATCCTTCCTTTTGTGACCTGCAGTGGAGGGCTTTATATGAAGCACCCATCAGTAGAATTTGCTTTATATGGAGAACTCTCTAAAGATTACAAAGATACTGCAGTTCACCTCCTAAAAAGAATAAATAAATTATTAATATATTTTTTAAAAAGGACATGGTTCCCAGCAGCAATAGCCACAGAAGAATTTCTCTCTGTTTTCTAAATGTGTTTCAGTGACTCTAAGTTTTATATATAAACCTTGAAATTTGTGTGAGCTTTGGGCAATAGACAGACCACACACTGTTCTTTTCTTGACTGAATTATGTGTCAGTATAGCCCTTATTACCTGTGAATGGCTTAACTCTGGCCCACAGTGAGATGAACAAGCAAAGAAGCAAGTGTATCTTTCCTTACATGCACCAGATTTGAACGCCTGGAGAAGGGAGAAGAAGAGCTGAATATTTCTCTTCAGTAAGCTCTCCGCTCTGGTTTTCATCAATTTTCAGCCAATTCATAATATATTGATACTCAGAATGATCCACTTTGTTAGGCTTTTCCTTCATGTGATGAATGAATGTTGCTAAAGAATAAAGTTAAACTGTAAGTTCACACATAAGCCTTCAAAACCGGCAATAAATCTGAGTGGACAAAAGCTTCTTAGCCAACTGAATGTAATCATTCAGCAGATAACTAGCATGAAAGACTCAGACTCACTCTAGACACTTACCTGGCGCATTTCTGGGTTTCTTGGAAAAAACTAAGAGCTTCTTGTGTTTACTCTATTTCAGCCTTCTCAGGTACCTCATACCACTCTGTCACCAGTATTTGGCAATGTCACTACTTTCTCCATTCAGAGTGGCACTTCACATCATTTCATCTCAGACAACACTTCTGTCTGTATCATTCCAACAACCAGAAGGATCTATCTCATATACACACCTTATGATACACCAAATATATGAACTGGCACTCAGCTTACTGATTTTTTTGTTTGTGGTTATAAATAATTTTCAATAGCGTTAATACACATTTTATATTACTCAGAAATAATAAAACACATAGGCATAAATACCAGATTAAATGTTTGGATCCCTGTTAATGACTTGACGCGTGCTTAAATATTCCTTTGGCTTGGAACGGTAGGAAGGGTCAAATCTTAATGCAATATCATAATGAAGTCTTATATTACCAGAATGATTATGATGAGCTGAGTAAATTCTTTTAAAGACTGTCATTACAGCTATAAGGAACAAAACATATAATTCTCACCAAAAGTGATTTGCAGCTCTGTGTGATTTGGGCTGTAAAGCACCCACTGTTAGACTTTGTGGTGTTCATCAAAAAAGGTAAAAATTTTTGCATTTCCCTTTTATCTTCAAACTGTCAAATCTTTTAAATCATAAAATGAGGAAAACCATAGTCATTAAGGCATGCATGATGTTAATCTAGTATTACATCTAGCATGTTACATTATATACATGTAGTTCACAGCCAGCATAAGGTTTGTCAGTCAGCAAAGACTGTATCAACCCATGGACCATCTTTTGGGATGACTGTCATACAATTGACAGAGCACAGGGTCAGCACTGCCTATGGTGACACAAAGAACACAAAGCTAAGTCAGAAAAAGCCCAGATCCTGAAAAGCTCAATATTCATGTGTCTGGACTCTTGACTACTATTATACTAGACAGGCTGGAGAGGAGCTGATGCTCCTTACCTGCACTGACTGGAGAGTTGAAACTTCATGTTTAGAGACAAAAGACTATGTCTAAGAACTCACAGTTTCAATATCTGAAATGTATCTCATGCTTATCTAAGCTAGACAGGTCACAATACAACATACGCTGAACTGTTTGGAAGTGCACTGACATACTTGACTGCTGCAAAATTCTCACTTTCTTCCAAAAGTGATGGCCAAACCATCCAGCCTGTACACAAGTAAAATCTCTCAGATGTTTCTTGGTAAAATTCCTCCTTCTCCTTCCCTTCACTTGCAATTCCACACACCCACATAATACTGAAGAAATTTGTCCATGCAAGGAACTGTGCCAGGAAGAATCAGTCTCTTCAGCTACTCTACAACAGCCTGCGGAGCCCCACTGCATGTCCTGTGATAGAGAGGGACAAGTGAATATTTCAGAGAAAATACCTTCCCTTTCCAAGAGACAGACTACTATTCATTGCTTTCATTAGTATTAATATTGCTGCAGCTCTTTCTCATTCTTTCCCACTGCTTTCCAGTCATCATGAACGTTGTAAAGGGATTTTAAGCCATGCTATTTCCTTTGTATATGCCCAAAGTGCTTTTGACTCTGGGTTTTTCCTATAACAATCAGGATATGGTTTGTTGGGTTTTTTTTTCCATAGCTATTTCTTTCTGTCTGACAGACTGTTGTTAATCACATGCATAACAGTATTCTGAACTATTATAACTTTATGCAGTTTGAAAAACTGTTATGTACCCCTCCCCTTGTCCTTGTGCCTGTTACCACAAGTTATTTTCACAGGTTGTTTTTTTTGGAGAATTGCTTGATGGTTGGTTTTGTTGGGTTTTTTTTTTTCATCTAAACACATCTTTACACAGCTTAGATTATAAAGCAGAAAGGTGTTCTCACCACGGTTTCATATATGTTGACACAGTGTACTTGCATTGAAAAGAACTCAAAGGACAAGAAGAAATCAGTGAAAACACGATTCAGGCAATATTTCCCTGATTCCTGGGCAGTGAGAAAATTGGTCTGGATTGTGAATGTCTGCAATGTGCCTTAAACACTTAATTTAACCAAAATTCAATAGGACTTTGATTTATACACCATGGATTTCTGAGAAATTTCAATATTCTTATATTCCTTAACTTCCGTCCAAACCAAGAAAGGTCCCAGGATTGCCATAGGCTTTCCTATGTTGAAGACATTTCTACAGATAATGAACTTAAATACATGATGAAGAAGACATGCAAAGGCTGTTCCACCTCTCCCAACCACATGTAACCAATAGGGAAAATTTTAAAGTGTCATGTTTGGAGGGAGGGTTATATGCAGGTCATATTTGATGACAAAATTAAGGAAGTGACCTAATTCCATTTCATGATATCCTTGTTTATTAAAAGACAAATTTTCCAGTAGCATCTAGACATGTAGAAGAATTAACAGTTTATTGTTAGCAGTATCAAAACATACAGAAGAAGTAGTTCCTCCACCCCTATGCTTCTTTCAAAGCAGGAGATGGGAATAAGCAGACATGAGCAGGCAGCAAGCAGACATCAACAATCTGCTCTAAAACAGGTCAGCAAGTCAGGGGGTTGATCAAAAGAACATCAGGAAAGCTACTGGAGAAATCCTTCAGCTATCCTTATCCTACCTTTCTTTGCAGTGTTGACCAGGAGCAATATGAGGTTAAAATCTGCATGACCACTTCAGAATGATTTTGCCCTTTTCATTTTCACTCAGTTACAGACCTATGTCTTGTGCAAATCTCAGTAGACATTCCTATTCAGAGTGCTCATTAAAATAAAAATTAAAAAAGGAAGATATTTGCCTCAGCTTCTTTTTTTAGCTAGCAAGGTGTAAAGGTTCTGTTGATCAAATTTACCTTTTTTTCTAAATATGTTAAGTTTCAGTTGAGGATTCTTGTGATATAAAGTTGGCAATTATTTTAATCTTGGCACAGGGACTGTGAGAATGAAGACCTCAGGCCCACTGTAGGAGAGGATCTGGTTCAAGACTATCTCTAAGAACCTGAAAGTGCACAAGTCCATGGGACCTGATGAAATCCATCCGCGGGTCCTGAAGGAGCTGACAAATGAAGTTGCTAAGCCACTGTCCATCATATTTGAAAAATCATGGCAGTCAGGTGAAGTTCCCAATGACTGGAAAAAGGGGAATATAACCCCCATTTTCAAGAAAAGGAAAATAGATGACCCAGGGAACTACAGAGCGGTCAGCCTCACCTCTGTTTCTGGCAAAACCTTGGAGTAGATTCTGCTGGAAGGCATGCTAAGGCACATGAAAAACAAGGTGCTTGGTGACAGCCAGCATGGCTTCACTAAAGGAAAATCCTGCTTGACCAGTTTGGTGGTCTTCTATGGTGGGGCTACGGAACTGATGGACAGGGGCAGAGCAATTGATGTCATCTACCTGGACTTGTGCAAAGCGTTCGACACTCTCCTGCATAACATCCTTGCCTCTAAATTGGAGAGACATCAATTTGATAAGTGGAGGACTCGGTGGCTAAAGAACTGGCTGGATGGCCGCAAGCAAAGAGTTGTGCTCAATGGCTCAATGTCCAGCTGGAGAACAGTAATGAGTGGTGCCTCTCAGGGATCGGTGTTGGGACCAGTCTTGTTCAACATCTTTGTTAGTGACATGGACAGTGGTATTAAGTGCACCCTCAGCAAGTTTGCCGATGACACAAAGCTGTGCTGTTCGCTGGAGGGAAGCAGTGGCATCCAGAGGGGCCTTGACATGCTTGCAAGGTGGGCCAACCTTACGAAGTTTAACCATGCTAAGTGCAAGGTCCTGCACCCGGGTCAGAGCAATCCCAGGCACAGCTACAGGTTGGGCAGAGAAGAGATACAAAGCAGTCCTGTGGAGAAGGACTTGGGGGTGTTGGTCAAAGAGAAGCTTAACATGAGGCGGGTTCAATATGCTGTCACAGCCCAGAAAGCCAACCGTATTGTGGGCTGCATCAAAAGGAGAGTGACCTGCAGGTCAAAGGAGGTGATCCTGCCACTATACTCTGCTCTCGTGAGACCTCACTTGGAGTATTGTGTGCCGTTCTGGTGTCCTCAACATGAATAAGACATGGAACTGTTGGAGCAAATCCAGAGGAGGGCCACGAGGATGATCAGGGGACTGGAGCATCTCCCATATGAAGATAGGCTGAGAAAGTTTGTGCTGTTCAGCCTGGAGAAGAGAAGGCTGTGTGGAGACCTCATAGCAGCCTTCCAGTATCTGAAGGGGGCCTGCAAGGATGCTGGGGAGGGACTCTTCATTAGGGACTGGAGTGATAGGACAAGATTCAAACTTAAACAGGGGAAGTTTAGATTGAGTATAAGGAGGAAGTTCTTTACTGTAAGGGTGATAACGCGCTGGAATGGGTTGCCCAGGAAAGTTGTGAATGCTCCATCCCTGGGGGTGTTCAAGGCCAGGTTGGACAGAGCCTTGGGTGACATGGTTTAATGTGAGGTGTCCCTGCCCATGGCAGGGAGGTTGGAACTAAATGATGTTAAGGTCCTTTACAACCCTAACTATTCTATGATTCTATGATCCTGAAAATGTGTAATGAAATACATTGCACAATGTGAAATGCAGCCACGCTGGAGGCAAAGCAGGGGCAGGCAACATGTTTGCTATCATATGTAAATATGCTGAATCAGACAAACATGGGATTTTCTTGAAACAGTTCATTATTTCCTTAGGTTTGTAATAATGAAAAGTTTAATCTTGTTTGAAACAAAGTGCTGAGAGGAGACAGAGAAACTCATATACTGAAGCTGGAAGTAATGAGAGATTTCTCATATAGGCTTAAAAACCTGTTCTCACAAAGCAAGTTGCCTCTTTTCAAAGTATAACTTCCAGTACAAACTGGAACCAGAGCAGCACACAGGTGAATTTAGTGGCATGAAATCACCTTTTCTTCTAGGAAAGGCCTGTTTTACTGTAATTTATGGTTTATATAACACAATCCCCAATAGTGATAGCATTATTACAGTTTGTGATGCCATTAAGCAGCAGTGTTGTCTTTCAGGTTGGAGATGCTTTCCCACGAGCCCTTGGCAGAGAGCTCCCCTTCATCAGACATCATTTCACAGAGAAGGACTGATTCCTTTAGCTTACTACCATTACACAGCCCAATGGTTATTACTTACATTTGGCTCCCAGGCCATTTAATTTCCTATAAAGAAACAAACTGGTCTAATTTTCTTCTCTTAGAGCTCTGTTATTCATCCTGGAGAAAAGAAGGCTGTGTGGAGACCTCATAGCAGCCTTCCAGTATCTGAAGGGGGCCTGCAAGGATGCTGGGGAGGGTCTCTTCATGACAGACTGTGGTGATAGGACGAGGGATAACGGGTTCAAACTTAAACAGGGGAAGTTTAGGCTGGATATGAGGAAGAAATTCTTTACTGTAAGGGTGGTGGGGCACTGGAATGGGTTGCCCAGGAAGGTCGTGAATGCTCCATTGCTGGAGGTGTTCAAGGCATGGTTGGGCAGAGCCTTGGGTGATATGGTTTAGTGGGAGGTGTCCGTGCCCATGGCAGGGGGTTTGGGACTGGATGATCTTAAGATCCTTTCCAACCCTAACTATTCTATGATTCTATGATTCTATTACTAGCAATGTCAATGTGAAATGTCCCATATTTTAACCACGAAAGCCTAAATCTAAACTTTTTAACTTTTCTTCCTTTAAAAAAAAGACTTAACAATCTGCAAAAATCCATACATCAAAGAAAATCCTGGCCATTCCCAATCGTTGAAACTACTTAAAATGACAGTAGCAAGGCTATTATCCCATGTACTGTGCCAAATGTAAGTAGCTATATTCCACCCACCTGAGCTCTTTCTTTAGTTTAATTAAATGGTTGAAGTGTTTTCATTTCCTGCACTAAAATGGTGTGCAACATCCCAGCTCAGTCTTACTCACCTTCTTTCAATCAGCAATATGTTTCCTTGGAAATGTAAACTATTCCATTATGTAAAAAAAAATCATTTGTTGTCTCACATGCTAGTAGAAACTGATAACACTCATCTTTTAGTCTTAATTTAATACAGCAGGCAGGATCATCTGCTGGGATAAATAGCTTACCAATGCTCTGAATGACTCTAGCAAATGAGCCTATTCAAGATAAGTCAAAAAGAAACCTTCAAGGTTTTTCCATCCATCACTTCACTTGTTTAACAGCCAAATGAAATAAACAGATACCAAAACTGTTGTAGAGGTTTTAGTAGAGAAGTGGGAGAGCCAGAATTGTTCTTGTCAGGTTTTGCCTACCAAAAAACATTAGGAAGCTTTCTCTATGTCTAATATTAGACAGCAAAACTGGGCCTCTAGCTACTGTCTCCAGAAATGTACTCAGCACGAATGAGTACATCTCCACATGAGATGACATGAGAATACATATGTTGTGCCAGGCTATTATTAAGCTTCAGAAGGGTTATCAGAGATGATATCAGAGGCCAAATGCTGCTGAGAGCAATGCATATTGCCCATGAAAGAAGGGATGTTGGTACAACAAGGTGTACCATACAATACTGCTGTCATTTTGAAAAGGCCTTTTCAATGTTGTGAGTGGCTTTGGGCTGGGGGGAGGTTAAGAAAATGGCTCATTAACTAATTTTCCCCAGTGTATACCAAAAAATAGTTTCTAATTGAAAATTATGCCAACTACAGAGAGAATGATCTGAAAATAACTCTCATTTCTTTTACTAACTCTATCCCTTCCCCCCCCTCCATTTCTTCAAGTTTCTTGGCTTTAAGACTTTCCACACTCCTCTCTTTGCTTCCCCCTCTCCCACCTCTCACCTCCTCCCCCTCCAATCTGGCTTCCCCGCCTCCCTTGGCAGGCTCTTTAACTTTAATTCAATAGTTAAACAGCTGAATCAAAAGTTGTATAATCCGTTTGAACCAACTTTTATTCTATATCAGAAAAAGAGCAGAGGCTAAGGACAGCCCAGCTATGATTTTTGAATCCATGGGACTGAACAGAGAGAGCTACCAATATTTTCCCCTTACTATGCATGTTTTATTTGCCTGGTGAGAAAGGGTAATTGCCCAATCAGGTGCAGCAATGGGGCACCTCAACAACAGCACGAAACAGCACAGGGCTGTTCCTTTAGCCTTTCTCATCTGATACTTTTCGTCACTGCTGTCATGTGAAACTTAGAACATAAAAGCCGCTTTATCTTCCATGGAAGGCAAATTTCAAGGCAGAATAAGGCAAGGAAAAGGAGAGAAAGAGACAGATGAAAGAATGACAAAAGTATGAAAAAGTGAAAAAGACTGCCCAGTTTTATTCTTCCAGCCTAAAACAGCTCAATTTCAGCATAAGTGAACTTAATTGCATAAATAAGTGCAGAGCATGCAGATGAACAATATACAAAGTCTACCATGTAGGGTAGACCAGAAGTTAATAAAATCATATAACCATAGAATCACAGACTGGTCTGGCTTGGAAGGGACCTTAAAGCTTGTTTAGTTCCAACCCTCTGCCAGGGGCAGGGAAGCCTTCCACTAGACCAGGTTGCTCCAAGCCCCATCCTACCTGGCCTTGGACACTGCCAGGGATGGGGCAGCCACAGCTTCTCTGGGCAACCTGTGCCAGCACCTCACCACCCTCCCAGGGAAGAACTTCTGCCTAAGAACTCATCTCAATCTCCCCTCTGTCAGGTTAAAGGCATTTCCCCTCGTTCTGTCCCTCCAGGCCCTTGTCTAAAGCCTCTCTCCAGGTTTTCATAGCCCTTTTAGGCACTGGAAGCTGCTGGAAGGTCTCCCTGAAGCCTTCTCTTCTCCAGGTTGAACAAGCCCATCTCTCTCAGCCTGTTTCCAGAGCAGAGCTGCTCCAGCCCTTGCAGCATCTCCATGGCCTCCACTGGACTCACTCCAGCCTGTGTTTATGCTTGGGATTGACCCAACCCAGGCGCAGGACCTTGCACTTGGCCTTATTGAAATTCATGAGGTTTGCACTGTCACACCTCTCCAGCCTGTCCAGGTCCCTCTGGGTGGCATTGATTAGCCTGATAAAAAGTCTGATACATAATATGACTGCTGTGTTTAATTACAAAGAATGACCACCAGTGAAGACGAAAATCTCTCAGTGCTAATAGACAGTAATATTACAAAATTAAGTCTAAGCTAATAATTGCTTTTAGGCTGCAAATAAGGAGTTATTGCATTAAAACTGATCAGAGCTGCAATAAACAAAGTGTGTTACTTTCAAGAAAAAGGTTGGTAAGAGTTAAAGGACATGTGCCTGTCTTCGCCCCTGGCGACCAATACAAATGGTTGTGCAGAACAGCATTAAAGGAAAAAAATGGGCTGCAGAGGCAGGAACCAAATGGCTCTCAGTGCTGGCAGAGTCACAAGCATCTTCAACACTGTCTTCTGTTGGCCAGCTTCAATATGCTGAAATAGTATACCACAATATGCTGAGAGCAGAAGCAGAGCTCTATAGCCCCAGTAACATCGATGCCTGAGCCAGCTGCAGCCTTGTCATGGGACGTTCACAACCTGGTCTTGATAAGGAGTTGAGTAACTGGCTATAATGACTCTCAGCCACCAGGACAATGCAAAGTGGAATCAACTGAAGGGAGAGCAATGGGTAAAACTTTGGAAATGCATAGGAGGCCACCATGGATTGGTTCAAATGATTTCCCTGCTATAAACCTGTGTTAAAAATTTTGGGTAGAAAAAGAGAGAAACAAGGTTTATTTCCTTAGAAGACTTGTGCTGGCTTTAGTAAAAAAAAAAAAAAAAAAAGAAAATTAAAAAAGGAAAAAAAAAAGTCATGCCTCCTTAAATGTCTATTAGGAGGAATAAAAACACAACACAAAGACTTTTCAGCGTGTCACAGAGAGCAGGTACATGCTGATTTTTTCAAAGACCAGCATTGCATCATTTTAGTTTGCTTTAACCCAATTAACCATGTCTGTAAAACTCTTAAATTCACTTAAATGTTTCCTCTCACAAAAAAGAGTCACCCATTATACCTGTTCAAGCCCAGGTATTGCTTGTCTTTAAACTATTTCCTAAAGGTAAATGGTAAAATTATATATCTAGATTATATGATTTTATCCTGGCTCTCCTTGGTTTTTTTTCCCAGCTATTTGAGGGTTTAAAAATAAACCAGCCATACCATGTTGCTCGAGGAAAAAAGAAAAAAAATCTCAGATCTCAGATATAACTTATAATGGGCCATTTTTTTTTTTTTAAATTAATCCTAGGATTCTAAAACCTACAAGAGCATATGGGAACTGCACACACATCTTTACATGCTCTGCAGCCTGACACATGCGCAGGGGCTGAATTTTCTCTGTGAGTGAGACCATAAGGACCTTCCACCCTTCGAGCAATGAGGCACACACCACAACAGCGGTACCATACACCTCCCACATCCTCACCACACACAGCCACATGTGCTTTGCATCCAAAATACTGGAATTACACATACTTTACAAGCCAGGCTAAAGATTTCACCAAATTGCTATCGGTGTCGTGACTACTGGATATTCACTTTTATTCTCTTTTTAGCAGGATTCTTTTACCAATCCACCCTTACTGTATGTAGTGACAAAATACAAACCAAAATCATTATTTCTTTGTGATTTAGCTTAAAAAAAAAAAAAAAACTTACAGTAGCTCAGAAAGCATCTTTAATTGTAGTAGTCACCATCACCTAAAGAGCAATGTTACCTGTTTTTCAGGCAGCTTCTTAGGACACCATTCCTGGTTTTTTCAACCACTTTTTTCTTGATATCTTCTTAAACATTCAAAAATAAAATTTTCTTTATATTTTTAATCATTAGCAGAATTAAAAAAAAAAAAGGAAGACTGACTGCATGCTGTTATTACAAGTATTTTTACTGCAAAAAAAAACAGAAATAAAGGTTGTATTCATTTGATCTCTTACAGTTCCTTCTCACAATTCGTCAGCTCCCCTCGTGCATACACGTCCACCCTACACACAGTGAGTGCATATGGGACATTGGAATATCTGTGGGATAAGTGCATTATTAGCTCAGTGTAGTAGCTTTGATATGTGATGCTCTGCAGGGCTGCCAACGGAGTGACAGTCTCCTTTCCCTAATGCAAAGACTATTCTTCATCTATTCAGTCCACTTCTAATAGTCTTCTATCATCATTAGGGGCACCAAGCAGTTTGTGCATCGTGACGGAAAGCCTTGCATTCCTAAGAATCAATTCTTGCTTTTCAGTGTCAGTTCTGAAGCATTCAAAAAATTTTATTAGGTGAAAATAAGAATCAAATGCAATCAAATGGAGGGAAGGGAAAACAGGCTATAATAAAATAAGGAGATAAGCTAGAATTCATATTTCTACTACATTGCTGCTAAAGGAAAGAACTTGATTCTTGTAGCAAGATATTTTTCAACTAAGTTAGGACTTTATCTTTGCAAGCATAAAGAATATTGCACTTTGAATTCAAATATACAGATTGCAGCAGTTAAACATTAATTGCTTTCTCCTGAAAAATTAACTGCAATGTATTGCCCAAATCTATTTCAATAGATTTGGTGCACTTAAACCTACAAACTGTGCTAAACCTGAACATCAGAAGACCACGAGAAATACCTCAGAAGAAAGAACAGCTCTGAGTGCTGATGACCCAGTTTTGGTACCCGTGCCCATGTAAATAGTAAGTAGAACTTTTCTTTGAGTGGGCCTGCAGATTTAAGGTGAGAAGGTGCCACATCATTTGTCAGACGTGTTCTTGCTGAGCTTACAGAACCGCTGAAATAGGTGTTAGAGAAAAATACCATCTGGAAGGCTTACAGCACAGAAAGACTAAATATGATGGATAAGTAACTCGCCTCTAGTGATGCAGCAATTCGGTGGTAGAGCCAAGAACAAAGGGAATGTCTCCAATCCTCGTCTAGCAGTTCCCTCCTCTCCACCCTGTCCCCTCCTGTGATATTACTGTACTTTTAAGGATTAATTTTTGAGGCTTTATTACCTGTAAGTGTGGGAACATTTTGTGTGGAGGAGTGCTGGTAAAAGGCTATTTAAAAGAACAAAAATACCATATGCTTCCTGGATTAATTTTGAAGCCTCGTTAAGGTCAACATAAAAGACTAAGATACACTTGTGATTTGGCATGTACTTTCACTTGATCAGAGAGGGATGGTATTTTTGTAAACAAAGTCGCTAATTTAACTCAGTCCGGAATAAACTTGTGTGTAAATATCCTGAGCTGTCGTGGTACTGCACTTCTGTAACAAACACCCTGAGTAGGTGCTGCCCCCTGAATTTACTAACCCTAAATACTATGGCACTTCATTTGCGAACACAACAGAGACTAAGGAACATTTGTATTATCTAGCATCATCTAAGCAGTTTTCTACAAAACTAGTAGCTCTATGAACTAGTAATTTAAAAGAACTGGTGATTTAAAACTGAGCCAGAGGCTGCGAGAAAGGGTCTGTAAGGATAATAATCCTTGTGCCTGTTAACAGAAGACTATATATTAATAAGGCTATCACACACAAATACTGTCATTTTATCCTTACTACTAGCTATGAAAAATATGAGAAGCAAAGTCTGAAGATTATCCCGTGAAATATTCCAGTGATACCAAACTTAGTCCTAGTATCCATGAGGAAAAACAAAAAAAAAAAAAAAAATGTAGTGGTATATTGGTAATATTCATGTAAAACTTAAAAGCATAATTCTATTCCAATATATGGGGGCTGAAACTAGATGATCTTAAGGTTCTTTCCAACCCTATCGATTCTATGATTCTATTGGTTCTGTAAATAGAATAGTGTTGAACTCAGTGAACATACATTAAATTGGTTTGCTCTGAAAAAAAAAAAAAAATATTTACTTCCAAATTGCCATCCAAAACCCTAACTCTCCATTCTGAAAGCTCTGACATTTGTTTTTGTGTTAACAAAATTTTTTTTATTCCAGTGACCTACCAGTGAAAAACAAAGGCAGAAAAATCAGAATGTAGATCCAGCTTTTTTGATCTAAACCAGATATTACTTTCAGTTTAGAGTGTTGAGTGACAAAAATCTTTAACTTAAAAAACCCCAGCCAGTAATGAAGGTGAAAATGTCCCAAGAAACATCAAGATTTTGAACATTGTATGTAAGATCACCACTCTTTATTTCTACAATTTTCTGTAGTTTTCACCTAATTACTTCAACTGACATTAATCTGGGATAATTCCATTTGCTGCCAGAATTTGTACCCACATGTTAAAGCTATTCTACTTTAGTCACAGCAGAATAATTTATTCCACTCTAAGATGTGAGACCTCACTTGGAGTATTGTGTGCAGTTCTGGTGTCCTCAACATAAAAATGAGATGGAACTGTTGGAACAAGTCCAAAGGAGGGACACGAGGATGATCAGGGGACTGGAGCATCTCCCATAGGAAGATAGGCTGAGAAAGTTTGGGCTGTTCAGTCTGGAGAAGAGAAGGCTGTGTGGAAATCTCATAGCAGCCTTCCAATATCTGAAGGGGGCCTATGGGGATGCTGGGGAGGGACTCTTCATGAGGAACTGTAGTGAGAGGACAAGGGGTAACAGGTTCAGACTTAAACAGGGCAAGTTTAGATTGGATATGAGGAAGAAATTCTTTACCTTGAGGGTGGTGAGGCACTGGAATGGGTTGCCCAGGGAAGTTGTGAATGCTCCATCGCTGGTGGTGTGCAAGGCAGGTAGGACAGAGCCTTGGGTGACATGGTTTAATGTGAGGTGTCCCTGCCCGTGGCAGGGAGGTTGGAACTAGATGATGTTAAGGTCCTTTACAACCCTAACTATTCTATATTTCTATGTTTAGGTTAAATTCACTGTTTAAACGAATTTCATTTATACCCAAGAAAGAGGTCTAAATATTGATAGGCCCTCAGGAGAGACCAACCGTACTGACGACACATTCTAATGTATTAGGTCCCTCTGAAGACACTCGAGGTGCAATTCAGAGCGCATTAAGACACATGCTGTGGAGACGTCTTCAGCCAGCCAGTAGGAAGAACATAGCTACATTCATATGGTACAATTTAAAACATCTGAATATAGCAGTGTCAAGTCAGTAAGTGGTAGCATGGAGTTTTGCTATTAGACATGAAACAGCAGTAGGAGCTGTGGTGGGTCAGTCCTCCCGCATCAGTACAAGACCAATTCTACCTCATCACACACACTTGTACCAGATTTGACACAAAGAAGCCTTCAGTGAAGATTTTGCTGTACCCTAGCAAGCAGTTTGAATGTTCTTTTTTTTTTACCTACTCATTGGGCATAAGGAAAACATGTCACCTTTCTTGCTGCAAAACTGCCAAAAGTCTCACCATGTTCACGATGTATATCTACAATTAATGTGTCTCTTAGTGCCTCTCCTCTAGGCAGAGAGTTGAGCACCTTAATACGGAATAGGCAAAGAGTGTGAAAAAAAAACACCCTGCTCTCAGACTATTTGTTAATTAGCACTCTGAAATTAAAAGCCTTGTCTTCTCTTGTAAAACTGGAGAGAAAAGAGTTTTAGGGGGAAAAAAAATATTTCCAATAGGCACAAACTCATTTTGTACCAAGAATGGCTAGGTTTTGATGAAACCGAAAAGTTCTGATAACACCACTGCAAGAAGACGTATGCAAAAGAAACACTGAAAATGCACATGAAACTGTACAGAACGGAGAAAAAAGAGCAGGAGAGTTTCTAATTGAGCATGTTCCAACAAATGTAGGACAAGCTCATGGTAATGGGAATTTGGCAGGAGGGAAAAGAGAGGTGAGTAAACAATTTAAATGCCATACATCAAAGAAAGACATAATACAATACCACAGCATGAGCAGGCAATGCCTCACAGGAATGCTTATTTCTCTGTGTGTTCCTAAAACAATGAGTAAATAACTGGAGAATAGAACAATAATCATTTCAACATTAAAAACAAGAAGAAAAAAGAACAAAACCACAACGCACCTTGTAACACTGACAACCTGATCAGTCAGTGTGGCAGCAAAAAAAAAAAAAAAGATTAATCAGCACAAACCTGCTAAAGTATAAACAAAGCATTTTTAAAACACAATTAACACCTATTTGGGCGTTGCTTTCAAATCTCTTTTTGATGACAGGTAAGTGAACATAACGCCAGGCCTAATTACTTTCTCTTTGTAGGCAAATCCCAAAACCATTCCCAAGTCTTGTTGGATTTAATCTGCATCAGTCTTTAAGAGAGTGGTTTAAGAGAGTGGTTTAAGAGAGTGGCTGAGAATATTGTGTGCTCCACATCCATATACCTGCCCAGCAGCATGAGAAATTGCTGGGCAGGCTTGGCCCTGAAATACACTGAAGGGTGTCCCATAAGCACACATGTGGGTGATGTTTGAGGCTCTCTGCATAAAAAGCAGGTAGAGTCTTGGCTATATCTTGACTGCAACAGCAGAGCCTCATCAGCAAACAGCAAGAGTAGCTACCACAAATCTTTTTTTCCAGAAACCCACAGTTTTCCCCTCTTTGCTCAATGTAATACCTTCTATGTTCATGCTGGTGTGGATTTTAATGCACCTTGGGCCATTGACCTGTAATTTTTGCGAGAAAGTCTAAGATTCTCTGGAGCTATATAAATAATTGACAGTAATTAATTATTATTATACCTGCCCAAAAAGTGAAGACAGTGATCTATCAGACCCACCAGAAGCGGAAAATTACTAAAGGCTATTATTTCAGCCAAGCTCTCCAAAAAGATCGGTTCTGCCTTTCTTTCAGCTGCCTTACTTTTCCTTTGTGATATATATATTAAACGATACCTTCTGCACCAAAACTTCCCCCCACTTTTTAAACAGATTTTCAGATACACAAGCAGAAACTGGGATGCCACTGTCAATATACTGTTGTCCAGGACTTCTGCTTTTAACACCAAGCACAGTCCAAAGGCTGGAATGATGTTTTTTGTTTAACTAATTGGGAACATCAAGTCTTAAGAGACCACAGCATCTCATGTTTATTCTCACAACTCCCCACTAGACATGGGCATTTCTAAACTAGAGGAAGAAAGTGCAGTCTCTTTGCAGCAAGAACTTTTTTCTATGTTTGTACAGTCTAGTGCAAGGAAATGATATCCTACAGCTGTAGCCCCAAACACCTCAGCAATATGAACAGCTGTGCTTCACCAATAGGAAACACCCTAAGGTTGCATTGTCATCTGTCATTCTCCATGCTTGATTGCCAGAGACTTTACAGTCACACAGGCAAGTGGAACTTACAGGGAAATTTCAACTGGTGCTTTGTGGTTTGTACAGTAACACAGTTCTGGAGCTTTACGTACAACTGGTTTTATCTCCCATGTTTCGTGTTTCTTACAACAGCAAGATGCAAGCCCTACTCGGTTAGAACAAGAACTGAGTTGTTGGGAAAAAACAACACTGTGTGCTGCAGAATGAAAACAGAATTCAAGTTCAATTTCAGAAGACTTTTGCTGTTCTAATCAACTGACTGTCTAGATCTTGTAAGTACAGGTGTGACTGGCATGTCTTGCAAGGTGCAACTGAAGCTTGTGGTAGACGAAATCCAAGTTTCTTTAGTAATTTAGACAAAACTGAAGTGCTTTCTCACCACTAATACAACAGATGAAAAATGCAAGCATCTCCTGGACTATTTTCCGTACATTAATTTTGTGGAGTGCTTACAATCCTTCAGCACTGAAGACTAAAAAAAGATAGATACAAAGTTATTTTAATTGCTATGAATGCAGCAAAAAGCCCTTTGATTTCTTTGAGGGTTGGGTGTTGGGATTTTTTTGTAGGTTTTTAGGGTTTGTTTTTTTTTTTGGTGGTTTTTTTGTTTTTTTTTTTTTTTTTTTTTTTGTTAAGCAAAATTTCTGCGTTGGTGTAAGGCAGATTTTCCAGGCTTCAACAAACCAGATGGCTATCCAAAAATGCGATATGAAATTTTTTATAGGAAGCTAAGAGCTGAACCCATCTAAGGGAGAGATTTTTCAGAGAATCCAAACTTTTAAAAATAAATATTACTGCAAGATCTTATGTATCTACATTTGAACTGTAACAAGTAAATAAATAGCCACAGTGATAATTACCTAAGTTCTATATTTAGAAGGAACAGAACACGTGCAATAAACAATAGCACATTGTGATATTAATGAAGCACTTGCTTCCTCTAAATGTAGAAATTCAGCAATTATCACCAGAATTGGCATGTATAAAGGTGCCGGTGACAATTTTAAAAAGGCATATTGCTTATCTGATAGACCAGAATGCATGCTTTGGACCCGATGCATTCTGTTATGAAGCATTCAGTGACAGTCCCACACTGAGCCAAGCTTATGCTCGGCACAGAGACGGCTCTGGTGGAGAGGAAGAGGTGATTGCAAGCTTTCCTTCTGCTTGCCCCAACTTTGTGTTGGCCGAAGGCCAACTCAGCCATCAGCACAAATTAGAGCTGTTATAAAGATGTTCCACTTTACACCAGCAGGTTTGGACCCCTGAAGAGCGTACCACTCAGATATCAGAGCATGTATTGAACTTCAGACCTTTCCCATCAAACCTCTGTCAGGCTCCTTCCCAGCTAAAAGATGTCTCCTTTATGATCTCAAGCATTTCACCCTGTGCATTTAAAGCCTGTCAAGAAAACTGACAGAGCTAGCAGCACCAAGTTGAGACGTCTTTGAGTTACAGGAATTACCCCCTTAAGCTTTAAGGTCACTTTTGGGAATGCTGCTCTGTGGCCAAAGATTTGGCCTGGAGACCTTGCCAAAGAAATACCTCCCAGCAGCTTGGTTTTATGCAGACCTGCATCTTTGGCCCCATGAGCACATGGAACTGAGCTGCCAACACACCACACTGTGACTCTCCAACTTGCCTTTGTGTCCTTACCTTTTTCCAGCTTTCTTTTGTGGGTCAAACATACCCCACCTCCATTTTATATTAGACTTCTCCATGCAGCGTGGTTTCTTATGACCGTGTTCTAATTCACTCACAGGGAGAAAACAAAGTTAGCAGAATGTGGGAGGGTAATAATTTACCACCTGGCTGACGTCAGGGTCTGAGTTTTAGCTTTCCACTCTGTTACATGCCAAGCAAAGATAGTAACAGGGCAGAGGATGATGCCTTCCTTAGTTCTCTGAGCAATGAAGGCTTCACACTCAACTCTCTCCTCTGCAGCATACATGCTGTGCAGAAAGCACTGCTGACCTCGTAGGGCAAATCTCCTTAAAGGGCACTAACAGGCCAAGCAATATGTGGCACAGAGGGTTACAGCTCAGCCACACCTTGAGCCAGTCAGAAAGCTCCCCTTGTGTTCAAGAACTTGGAACGCGGTGTATAAGAAAATTAATTACTGAAGGGGTATAGTAGCCGCATTTCCAAATTACACAACTCAGCTGTTTGGTTCATTCATCAGCATTCAGAATGTGTTTATTCTGCAACACAAGCATAATTGCTCACTGTGGCTCTGCTCCTGAAAATGCCTCCTGAAAGATGAACACCTGCCCCGTGCTGCTGGTAGAGATTCACACATCCCCTGCACAACCCAGCAGAGTGCAATGATTGTGTAAGGTCCTGATGGAGAGATGTCAGGAGTTGGTCATGCTCCTTCACACCCATAATGTTGACTCCATCCCTGCTCCAGGAAGCACTGCCAGAAGCTGAGTCATTGAACTGCAGGAATGTGTTCTCACACAGAGGATCCCAGTCTATGGGGATGTGTCAACCATCACACTCCGTCTGGATGGGAAGAGAAACTGCTGCAGACATTGAAGCATTATGGCACTTAGCATACACAGGATCATGGGAGAATATAACACACAATGAAGAATTCATGCACCAGTTGTGCTAAAAAAAAGAGACAAGTAAAATGACTGTAGCTCGTGCTTTCCCCCTCTGAGAGGTGACGTTGCTTGAGGAGCAACATTGAGAGTACAGAAAGTTCTCTGTAGGTACCAACAGAGGCACTACTTCTAGCTTCCTAGGAGCAATTGCACTTTTTCTATAGAAACTTTCAGAGATGATAATGCGCATGACTATATGCACACCACTGAGACTTATAGGTTTCAGTGAAAGATGAGATGTACTCAAAAGCTTGCAAGACGAGTAACCTGACTTACTCAGCAGCTGTGTTGCCTCTGATATCACTACTGTTACCATCCACCGTTCCTTTCCATAAGGAGCCAAAGAATGAGCGTGAAATAATCATGACCAGAACAGGAAGATGCCACCTCTCAGCCGCCTAACCTTTGTGTGGCTTTTTGACTTGGCAAAAGTAGTCCATGTCTGGGAGCCCTTACCACAGCAGCCAGAAAGAAACCACTCCTGTCATTCTAGGATGGGTTTCTCCATCTGTATCTAAATGAAACTTGGGGTCTTTTTTCCTACCAGTTATGAGAAACGCTAAAAAACATATACTGTGGCATCCCAGTCCAATAACCTAATGAACCCAGGAATTACTTTGTCTCAGAAAACATATACCTTCCATGTACATTCCTGTGCTGGGCTGTAATGACAGGAACATGTACCCCAACTCTCAGTGCTTTTGAAGTACACTGAATGCACGCAGGGACTGCTAAACAAGTGTTCAAACCAACCGCTTGGCTCGTCTCTTTGCAAGATACTCTTTGCTCATGCAGGCTCTTGTGTTTCCCACTCAGCAGCCTGATGACTGTCTGCAAAAACATGCAGTTATAAATGAGCACACCAACTGGTTCTCAACACAGATCCGAACAATCAGGCAGTGGAATGCACTGGGAAATTCCCCATTCTGCGCCTTTTGTTCCAAAGATGCTAATGTGTTTTCCATGAGAATTTCTTCTGCAATGGAAAAAAAGAACATCTTCCCAAATGTTAGGCAAACAATTTATTTATTATTAGAATGAAAGGCAGAAAGAGGAGCTTAGCAGAACTCTAAACAGGAATTATTATGTAGGCTAAATATTTTTAATATGTAGAAGTGTGTTTCAACAATAGTCATATTTGATAACAAGTGCCACTTCAAGGCCTTACATCAAGCTCTTCTGAACTACCATTCAGATAAACTGAGCTACAATTTGGAGCAATGCTATGTACATGCACAAAGTTGCAGAGTCAAGTCTCTCTTACTGTCTATGGGATTACAGCATTTTAGGAGCTCATTTCATGACCAGACTCACTGTCCCTATAAAGATGTAGCCATAGACCTAGATGGAGCCAAAATAAAAGGGACACCACATCACCAGGCTAGATTTAGCATGCTATTTGCCATGAACATATTGGTGCTAGCCTTCTGAGGTCATCTAGCTGATGGATGACTTCCAAAGGGGAGGTATCTAGCTATAGAGCAAAAGCCTGAAGCAGCTCTCCAAGAATTGCCTATGTTTAATTGTTTTCCAGCACCTTACTTCTGAAAATGAAACAGAAGAGGTAAACAGGAAAAAAAGAGTATTAATAAAGACAGAGAAGTAATTACTTAGGTGAAATGAAGTAAGGGGAGAGGAAATGTGAGACAATTATGAAGAAATTAGGAGAAATGCAGGCAGAAAATGATGGGTAGGTGCAAAGGAAAGGGGGGTCAAGAGAAATTACGCTCCTTAAGCCCTACTGTTCCATGTGTTTGTCAAAACAGTCCTCTCCTAAGAGATAATCCATGGCATTTGTCTCTTAATCCTCTCAGCATGCCTAAGCAGAACCACAGTCTATTGACTGAAATGCTGAAGCATTGACTGTAATTAAAATACCAACATCCTGCTACCTAAAGCAGCCATAGTCTATGTAAAATAAACCACACATATGACAACATGCACAGGAAAATTAAATTTCAAACAGCAATAGATCTATAAGCATTCTATGGATTTAAACACAGCTTTCAAACAAAAATATTTTCTGCAAGGAGTGCATAGCTGAGGGCTACACCTCTTTTAGCCTTTTTTTTTTTTTTCAATATTTCTGAAGTAGTTTTTTCCTCTGGCTATTTTCCTAAGGCACAATCTGTTTTTAGGCTATGCAAACAACAACATTTTTGCCTTTTTGTCTGGGGGAAGCAGGGCTTGTGGTGGCTGAAAAGGCAGCTGAGGTGACTGGGACAGTCTCTTCTGTGGTGGCATTGTGGTTTTGCTGCAGGGACCAGCCAAATGAAATAATTGTATGTCTTAATAAATACAGCCCTGTGCAATGCTCACTGTGAACATGTGTACTGGCTTTATAAGTGAGAATAAAAGGGGTGTACAGTGCCCATAACTGGCTTTATTATGCAGTTGTTCACACTCCCTTGTACCCCAACTACATATCCTTCTGTAGCAATCTTGTGTCATGTAACTGTAAACAGTCATGTGGATTCTGAAAACCCATACACAGATGAATTCTTGTGCAGAACTAGATTTATGGTCACTGAATTCATTTTTAATGAACCCTTTCCCAAAATATCAGCAGTATGTTTTGATTTCCAAGAGTAGTTTAACTGTAAAAAAAAAAAAAAGAAAGGAAAAAATGTCCCTTCTTGCTCCTTGACTTAGGAACACCACAAGAGCTACATTTTCCTCCTCCCAGCATCAATGTGCACTAGTATATGAGAAAGGCTATCTGTATGTTTAGTGCAAACACAGCCCCAGAAAAATCTCTTCATCTTTCCAGATGCAATGCAAGCCCAGAGGTTTTGAATTTGAAAGTGCAAGGGAGGTGCAATTAAGGAGTCAATGGCTAATATCTCAAACCGCTGCTTTGCAGGGTGAACAACCTGTCAAAGGCTGGAGAGGTTAGTTGTTCACCATACATAAGGTCACAAAAATATCGCACAACATCTTAAATTAAGAATGTAGCAAATGCTGAAGAGCAGCTCTTCTCCAGTGTGTAGCAATGCTAATGGTCATGCAGTCGCAGACAGTACCTTGAGGTCCACTCAGGATCTTGCTTGCTTGATAGTACATGAGTTTAAGAGCCTACTTTCTCCCCAGGGAGCCAAAATATAGATGAAGGCTAAAGCTCATCAGAGTTTTACCTATCAAAGCTAGCTTGTCCTTAGGAAAAAACTTTTTCTTCTGCTTATATTTCTCAGGTAAAGCATGTAGAGTATTGCTATGCTTCAGAACAAAAAAGAAAAAAACAGTTTGTGATACAAAAATGGTAATTCCACCAGTTACACTACCAGTGCATAATGGAAAATTCAGATTGGTTACACAGTCTTCCAGACAGCACAGATAAAATAACTCAGCCCATTTAACTACTCAGTCCTGTAAAGAAAAGACCTCCTCCTTCTGTCTCTGCCGTGTCCCATTAGCACTGCCCTTCCCCTCTCATGCTCACCTGACCCTTTATCTGAGCAAATTCAGCTCACTGAAGTCTGCATTTTGGCAGACTGGTGAGTCTGGCAGGTTCCTGGGATGACATGACACCAGAGAGTGTGGGAACACACAGCTCCAAGCAGGAGAGCGGGGAGCTTCTTTTAGCAGCAGTGAAGTATTCAAGCTGAGCACCTCCTACCTCAGCTGGCCATTTTCATACTTTGCTCCCCACACCCCAGGAATAGAGGTTTATTTTATTTTCAGAAGTATTTCCACTGGTAGGCAATCTCTTTAATACAAGCTCTCAACATGACTGCTGTCCTCACCCATGAAAGGGCTCCTCGCAGCAGGCAGCAGTGTTCTCTGTGGAGGTAACAAGAGAGGTAACTGAACCCATTCAAAGAATCCAGCTCCTTTCACTAAACTTTTGCTAAACCCTGGAGCATCCTGGCTGAATGCTGAGGATACAGAAGTTCAAAGGTTAGTAAAGACATCATGGTGGAGAAGGTCTAGGATCAGCAGATATTGCTGGCCCTCAAGACGTAACAGCTACGAGTGTGTCACAGCAATACACTGCAGATCAACACCATGGACTAGCAAACAAGACACCTCCATCTGTTAGGACAGACTTAAATGTCAGGCTAAGCAGCTGCACGATAAACTCAGCTCATGTGCAAAGAGAAGTCTGGATTCTCCTAAAAATTCACTGCAACCATATGCAGATTTGCCCATTGCCTTTCATTCAGCAAGGACCAAATTATCATTCCCTAATTAGACAAATAAGTAGTCACTAAATGTAGACCTTTATGCATCAGGCAAAGAAAATAAACCTGGAAGTCAGAAAAGGGCCTGGAAGAGGTCCTTGTAAGTAGTGCTACTAGAGACTTTCTGCTATCCACTGCAGAGTTATAGCTGCAATAGAGCAAAAATTCAGCAAAAGAATTGGCAATTGCTACCACATACTGGATGTGACTGTCTCATTCAGTAAAACTGTATCATCTTTGGGCTCCAAAGCACAGAAACAAGTTTGTACTGAATTAAAATTATCTCCAATATCAACAATAAAGGAGTCAAAGAAAAATCTAAACCTTCCCATTGCATTTGGACCATAAATCATTATTTCAAATATCTTTAAAAGAAGATTTAGCTTGACTCTAGAAAATCCACAGAACCTCAGAGCAGATGTTTTGTTAGTGAATCGAATGCCCAAGAATTACAGACTGTCATTGTACTAAAGGAGATTGTCAAAGGAACCATTCACAAAAAATAGATGGTTAACATGCATGGCCAAAATGACATCTTTAGGCTCCTGTCTAAGGCATGACACGTAATCATCTGCAGGTCTTTCTGCAAAGGCAAGGATCACACACATAAAGCAGAAAAGCACAGTGAAAAATGAGTCTTTTGGGATATTTTTTTCCCAAAAATCCAGTGAAGATGCCTGAAGGAAACCTGGATTAAAGACAGGAGCACTCTGCAGCTTTCTTCTCTCTCAGTCCCTGTCATTTTTTTTTACCTATTGACTTCTAATTTTTTGCCTTTTTCTTTTTTCTCTTATTTATTTGCTTGATTGTTTTGATAGCTGCCATAACAATTTGTGTGCTGAGATTATGGCATTTAAAACAGAAATTGAAGCAATTTCTTAATACCTGGGCTCTTTTCTGATGCACAGGAGGTTGTTATTTGTTTGATATGTTGGCACCTAGAATTTGTTATTAAACAAAATGCAAATTTTTAGTAAATAATACAATTTAAAATAATCTTAGCACAGAAAAATATTTGTAAATAAGTCTTAGTAACTTAGGTAGAAACAAATGCTTGAGGTTTTGGTTTTCTTCATTATGCAACAATATTGCAATTTTGCCATTGACCCCCTCTTCCCTCCTGCTGTATGAAACACAAAAGCAATATTTGTTGTATAATTCACTTAGACATGGTGATCCAGGCAAAGGCAGTGGCCTGGCAGGGACTAAAGCACTGCAACTTTTCTCTTTGAAATCCCGTAATAAATGCTTGTACCACTAGCAGGCTAGGACTGCTGTTCGTACTACTGTGGCCTGGAGCAATTACCCGGGTTTCTTGTCCCTCTAAGACTACTTCTGCCTTCAAATCCATTGGTTCAGCAAATTCTGTGAATCTCCATCAAAGCAGAGGATGCTGCTCACTCAGGATGAAGTGAAGATTCATTTTTGAGATCAGCTGGTGCTCTTTAATTCTTAGGCTAAAATTAAATTAGCTAGAAAGCATTGGGCTGATCAATAGGCTGTGAATTAAAAAAAAAAACCACAACAAAACCCACAAGCATCATTGGAGAAGTATTACAATCTGAACCAGTGAAAAGTTTCCATATTTCATCTTTTTCTCCCAGCACAAAAACAAGTGTCAAAATACAAGGGTTTCCTGGAAGGCAGATATTCTACTTTTTATCAGCACTGTGGAGGGATAAAGCAGGAAGCTTTTACTTTGTTTCCTTTTGTTTAATTCCAATAAAAATCTTTAAAAAAAAAAGAAAAGCAGTTCCAAAACCATAGACTCAATATTTTATCCATTCTATTGTCTCTGTGGGTAAGGATTAATTATAAAATTCAGATTTAGCTCCAAAGGTACCATGAAATGTGTTTTTAAGCAGAAGTCTTGATTAAAATGAGGAAGTTGCAGCAGCAATACTGCCTCTTTGGTGCTTTTGAGTCAGGTTTTTCGCCCAAGGCCCTATTCCAGTTTCATTCAGGAAAGCTAGAAAGTTACATGTGGATGAGAAGTGATTGCAATGCCCAAAAACCCACCTACTGCTTTCTTTCAAAGAGACTTTCAAGTACAAAGTGTCCAGGCTACATTTGTGAGTGGGAGCAGGTCACTCAGATCCTGACTCCCAGTTGTGTTCAAGAACATCCCTGAGTTTAAATACCTTGTCTCTCAGTACCTCTGAACCTCCGATATTATGATGCTAATCCAGCTCAAACCGCAGTAGGATTACAGGGTTGGAAAACTGATATCTGAGGACTGAGATGCTAGCCTTCTCCTATGGTTTGCCTCAGTTTTTACAGAGAAAGTCATATTACTCTAGATATGTTTTCTATATTTTTTTGTAGCACAGAAAAGAAAACCTGTTCCTCGTTAAGAGACAAATAATAAGCAAAAAACACTGACACATTTGAACTGCAGACACAGTGAGATCAGATCACCGATTCTGGTGCTACTGAGTGATGCCCAGCTTTGTTCTTTGTACAATCCTTCTCTCCTTTCTTCTTTTTTATTATAAAATAGCAATAATCGCAGTCTGTCACCTGTACTGACAAGAGCACCAAGATGGTTTACTTTTCTTCCTGCAGGAAGCTGCTTTCCCACGGGCTGCCCTTCTGCTGGGGTGACAGCAGAAATGAAGTGCCCAAAGGGTTTATCTCTCTGTCCCAGTTAGACCCACACAGCTCCCTGGGATGGCATAATTAATTCTGTCCCATTAAAACACTGCGCACTCTGCTGCAGCACCTCAACCCTGATACTTGATGGATCTGCCCTAGTTATTAGCAGTCCTACCCACTCTGTTTTGAGGTACAATTACAGTCAAGCCTGGAAAGAATATCATCAAAATCAACCTTTGCAGAAGGGTAAAGTGCATTTTTTTTTTTTTTTGGTGCTGCTTTCTAGGAAGTGTATAATCGTAATACCGATGATGCCAATTACTTATAGGTAGAAGTTATGCGAGTCAGAGATCCACATTTTGCCGCAAAGACACACCATTTTGCTACTTTCCAGCAAGATTATATTTGTGTTTCTCCAGCTTTCCCTCTGCAGTATCATCAGGAGAGAAGGGGGAGGGGAAATACGGGGGAAAGGGATTTCTCATAAAAGTGATTTCACCCAAAGCTCTGACTTTTCTTCATAAGTAATAGGAAATATTAAAAGCCTGACTGCACTACAGCATTTTCCAACTACTAGGCAATGTTATACAAAAACCCTACTTTGTACTAAATAGTGTTTAAGGTGAAATCTCCAACAACTATACAACTATCCTCCTCCCCATCCCTTATTTTTACCAATTACCTTTTAAAATTCTGCTACTTACAAAGAAAGCAGAGCAAAACTAGAAACTGGGAAATGCACTTTGTTTTGAATGCTAAATGTAACCTGTTTATTAACACAGACAATCTTTCATCTTTAGGATTTGAGATCTGCACAGATTGCAGTGTCACCTCCCGGCATTCCCCACCGCGAACCTGAAGTTCATGGGAATGACCAATACTAATGATCCCTGAACTGTTTCCCACAGCCAAACGACAGCTGTGATTCTTTAGCCCCAGCTCTCCTCCTTAGAGCTGATTCAGCATTTAATTTATGGCACTTCCTCTGAAGTGTCCCATGCTGGCTTTGGACATTTATCACCCAGCCTTAGAATCAGAAGATGCATCTTCCCCATAGCTCATAGTCAAGTGCCTACTTCACAAGACCATGGGTAGCAGGGAAAGGCAGGTCTGGGTATATTATGGAAGATGAGGAAGGCATTTATCTTACTATCATCTTTCTTCAGTGGAGGAGGAATAATGGTGGAACTGTGCAAAGAGTGGAGGAAATGTGCCTAAACCCATGGGTTTACAGAAGCATTGGGCATTTTCTGAGCAATGATACTAACAAACAAAAGAAGTGACATCTTGAACCTATTTCAGGTATGACCCTTTTACTGCCCATCATAGAACTCAAGGGAAATATTTATATCTAAGAGCGCCTGTTGGTATGGAAGTATGCTGGCATGGCATCATGCTGGCATGGCATCATGCTGGCACCAGTAAAGTGTTGTAGAAGCTAAACAGAAATTATCTGGATATCATTGCCCACATCTACTGCAGTTAATAGACAAATCTAAAAGTGAACCCATAGCAGATTAAACATTTTCTGATGTTTTTCTTATCACTGTATTTTAAAGCAAATCACATTAACAACTTCTCTATACTGGCCTTTCCACCAGTAAAATTGATCCTTAAAGACAGAATACATTTCGGAATTTACTGGTCATTTTATTAGACAGAGTGAAACTAGATCTGCACTTTACAAGCTGTAATCCCTCCAGCAAGAAGACTTCAACTCCTTGCATGTAAAATAGAGGTCCCCTGTTTTGTTTAGCCATACATGAAAGTAATATCAGTATGAAATCCTGACCAGAAAGGGTCTTCACAAAACCCTATTTTTGTCCAATTATGGATTGTTCTTGCCAGAATACATGGTGGTGGATAGTGCAGGGCTTTTAACAGGGTAGAGAGCAAAGCACTACCAGGAGAAATTGCTTTCCAGATTCAGGTATGGATTTCAAACCCCTTCTCTTTCCTCCCCAGTCTCAGCTCTTCCAGGCAGCATTTTATTTTTAAATGATGGCAAAACCCAGTGTCTTTGACTTCATGACTTCTTCAGAAACTCTAGCAGTGTGTGATAGTCTTGTTAAGAACTGTTTATCCTGCAGCCATGCCAGCAAAGCAATGCACCCTTGATCTTTCCATATGAGCTGTTACACAGAGAGCAGGTTTCACAGCAGGTTCCATGGCACAAAAGACATCACGATGCAGAAATAATGCTCCAAACAGCCAGACACATTCTCCCTTTTACAAATGTCTGAGCAAACATCCACATCTGGTATTCTGTTTAGTTGTTGTTATTGTTTTAAAGAAACTAAAATTCTGAGGATTAGCTTTTGTACTTTACCATTTAGGAGTGCCCCCAGTGGCTCAAGCAAATGGTTCTTGCTTTGAATCTGGCCGGAAATTGATCACTGGACAAGGAGCACATCTTCAGCATGTTCTGCACAGAATAGCCTTGAAATGCAAGGGCTTTTTTTTCCCCTCAAAGTAGAAATCATTAAAGATAGGCTTTCAAAACAAAACCATCAAAAAATCAGAATGTTTTTCAGAGCTCTGTGGGCTACATATTCAACACCATTTTAAATTGTACCAAGGAAAACATCTTTCATCCATTTTGCAGTATCAACAAAATCCTTATTCAAAGTGTTGCTATTACATCTGGGTATTCAAAATTAGAGAAGTAAATCCTGAGCAAACAAATCAGACTTTTGCACCTCATGCTATAAAGACAAATATTAAAATTGCAAACAGTAGATAAATAAAAACATTCTAAAATGCAAATTAATTGTTACCAGTGATATAAGGCCAAGCCAGTGAAGCACTCTCATTCAGAAGCTGTATGGAGGCCATAGATTTAATTATCGGGGGCAGTTGTACAACTCGTTCTGACCTACAAGAAGCATTTTTGGCTTGCACAGATGGGCCATAGTGCTGTTTCTTTCCTCTGTCTATCTTTTCTGCTCCCCAGAACAGGCAAATTACTGAAATCTATAAGTATTCTGCTCAGCAAATCTCTCACCCTTGCTTGTCAGTCTTGAATGCGGCATGCTTTCTGCTGGCGGTAGAGGTGGAGACAATTTTCAAGACTGTGAAAATCTTACAAGTTTCATCCCTTAATAATAATTATTCTGCAATTGGCAGAGATAAATGCAGCCTGCTCTCCCTGTTCATTTTCTGCTAACAGCAGTAAGTGTCCTATATACTTAAACCATGTATCATGGACATGCAGGGTAGAGGGCAGAGAAAAAGCTTATACAGTTGGCTTAATAAATAAGGGGCCTCAAATATTTCACTAAGTATATGTAGGGTATAGAACTCTTGTCTGCTCATTTACCATGAAATAATGAAGTTTGGGGCATGCTGAAGGACGTATATTACACTTGGCCATGTTAGTTTTACAGGAAGGCAAAGACATGAGATGCTTGGGATTTTCTTTTTTCACTGAGAGGAGAAATCAAATTGTCAACACTGTGTTGCTGAAAAGACCACAAAATAAGGCCCTGGAAAATTCTTCTACATACTTGTGCAATACCTTGATAGAAAAAACATGAATCCTGCTCATTGGAATGTGATAACTGCTGGATGGACTTCAATAACAAAGTATGTCATCTGTGCTTCCACCCAGGAGCTCCTGCCCCTATTGTTCTGGTTATTCTCTAGAGTAATCAGTTTTCTGTAACCTGCACTTTTGCTCTGTCACCAGGTAAATGCATTAAATGCTACATTGCCATTCAATCCTCATAATACTTGCCTCGCAAGTTTTGGACCACCATCAGCAAAAGTTTCTCATTTTGTTTCTGTGCAACAAAAAAAAAAAAAACAAACAACTAGCTCTTTTGCCATTTATAGGGCTTCTTGGATCAAAAATCCTGGATCACCAACCTACATCTGAAGAGTGAAAACTTCTACCTTAAGTTACTTCTCTTATTGATGATAGGCAATAAGGACAGTGGAAAGCACAGCTTTACTTTGCAGCACTATGTAACTGGATAAACTAACGTCTGGCCTGATCATTTCTCATGTATTAAAAAAAATCTCCAAATGACTGCCTGAAAATATAGTGCCAACTAATGAATACATAGGATGCTTCAGATCTTGACTTTTTTTTTAATGCTGTTTAAGATGACCTGTCTCACGTTTGTCTTGACACCTTCTTTTGGCTTGTCCAATCCATTGCTTAGCAAAGGTTAAAAGAAACAGCTTCTGCATAGGCCCACGGCTTCTGACCCATGTCACACAGCAGGTGACGGCATCCTTTAAGGTAATATTTTTCCCACAGAACCCAGTTGTGAACACTGGACTTGCTTTTACCATAGTTAACTTTTAAAAACAATTTTCTTGACATTGATATATCTATGTACTTAAGCTACAGTTAGGATCACAGTGAGAACATTTCCTAATTTCCCAGCACTAATGATCAATTTCTCTTTGAGGCATCATAACTGCATTTTACTTTCACTGATCCTTGGTGCCAGCCAGCCTTAGCTTGCCTAAGTTTCACACAGTGTGGCTGCATTCACTGTGCTAATCTTAAATTACATACATTTTTTTGTCACTCCATGTGTTTCTAAGTGGTTTCCCAAGCACCCGCAGCATTACAGCTGCTCTATTTGGCAGCTGCAAGTGCCCACAAACCCCTGTGTCTTCCTCTTCTACACTGTTTTAGGTATTCTCTTTTGGCACTAAAGTGAAAACAGTTGTAATCAGATGTAAAGTATAATAAAAAAAAAAGAAAGCATATGGAAATCTTGTGACTTTGAGGTTGCAAGAGGAGAAATGTCTCTTCTTGCATCATGCCTTCTGCCCCACCCTTGCCAGTGGAAACTGGCATGTCCCTATGTAATATGGGGCTATTATAAGAAATTACAAGCAAAATAACCACAACCAGAGGACAAATGACCAAGAGTGCACAGGCTGCAGCTGGTGGTGGACTGGCATGGCAGAAGCAAAGGCAGGGCTGACTGCAGCACCCCTGGCTGCAGGCTCTTCACACCCGCATGCTGGGCTGCCTCAGAAGGCTGAGCTGTCCCCCCGAAGCCTGCTCTACTCTGCCTTCCTGGAAAACGATATACTGGAGGTTACTACTTCATAGTGAAAAATGTAAATATTCTGTAAAACGCTCCGGTTTTTGTGCAAAAGACCAAAGAGATTACTTTTAAAGCACTATCTTTTATGGAACTAGATGACCTTAAGGTCCTTTCCAACCCTAACTATTCTATGATTCTATGACTAGCAGGGGTATAAGCACAGCAAGGAACCTCAAAGCAGCCTGCAAGCAAACATCAGTGAAATGCAGTGTGGAAACCCATTAGGGAAAGGACTATCTTTACTGCACATGCAGAGCAGATAGGTCTTTATTTTGGCATCTCTGACCCCAGCTGGAAAACATGTGCAACAAGTGAAAAGCACAGTGCTTATTTTAACTGTCATACAGGTAAAAAGAGTAGAGATAAGCCCAGTGCCACCCAAACCTGGTGTTTCAAAATCAATGCCCAAACCCTTAAGATGTCCTTCGTGCAAATGTCCTAAGGTCATGGGTGGGTTTGGCTGCGGGCATCAGTCCAGATCCAGGCTAGGAACCAAGCTACTCATCCTGTGCACAGCAGTTAAGAAACTGTGCTCTTTCTGCACATATCACCCATCTTCATTTACTGGGCTAAGTACTCTATAAGGCCTGTAGCATGAGTTCCTTCTAGCAGGCGAATGACTATTTGTGTGTAGAAAGTTATGGAGAAAAATAATGACTGACTCTCTATCCTATGTTAATTTTTCATGGAAAATCCAGGTAGAATGGACTGAAAACAAAGCAAAATTTCTGTTTACTAAGACAAGGGTGCCCAATCCTCACATGTAGTCCTTGTAATGTTTCTATTAAATTGAGCTTTATATGGGGGTAGAAAAGAACTCCTACAAAATATGCTGTTGCGTTAATTATAAGTTTTCCATTTGACAGCTTAATTAAGAAGAGTTAGTGTAGGGCTTGCAGAATTCATGATGAATCACACATATTCGCACAGACTTCATTTTCGTGTTTCAATTATACACATTCCTAACTGATGAACAGCAACATAGCATTTTCTGTTTAATAAATGTGATATCTGTTGGAATGGATAACATTAGTTCAGTAATTACTGAGCCATTATTGTCAGACATCAGGAAAAAAAAGTAGAAGGGTGCCTTCGCTATTAAAGTTTAATATCGGCACTAAAAAAAACATATGGAGGCTTTACCTACAGGAGTAATACTTAGCAGAAGCCAATGATAGAAGGTGTCTATGGATTCAATTAGGAGATGAGGGAGAGAGGAACAATAGCTTCATGACTGGAGAACCAGACTGAAAGCTAGGAGATCTGTGTTTAATTGTTGTGTCTATCACAGACTTCCTCTGTGGCTTTGGTGCAGTTATTTCATCTTTTTATGTCTCAGCTCTGTGTCTGTAATAGTGTCATGTGCAATAATACAATATCCCTTCTCCAACACTTTTGTCTATCTTTTTCAACTACAGCAGCTTTAATGTTGGGGTTGTCTCCCTCTCTGATACAATAGAGCTGTAATTTTATGACGAAGCATCACATATGCTACCATAATACAAATAATTGTAAACCTTATTGTCTTTTAACTCATGGTGGAACAAAAAAAAAAAAAAAAAGTCCCTTCTGTGTAGACACCTAGAGCAATAATCTTGGGAGAAAAAAAGGCAAATATCAACGCAAGCACCTTTTCTAAAACATGGTTTTGATACACTGTTTCGTGTCCAAACATTCCAAGGAGAATTTCCTTTTTCTTTTCCCCAAATACGGTAAGAAGGAAACAGAGGTTAAGAGCAAGGAATACCTTTCCTGGCAGAGCTGACATCAGAGAGCTATGGATGACAGCTTAACCACAAATTCAGTCCGATCCATTGATTTTGTTCCCAAAGAAAGGCTACTTTCTCAGCCACAAGAAACATGTCTCACGGCTTCTTTCCCTTTTGCAGTAACAGCAGATTGAAAGCAAGTTCAGACGTTTATTTCACTGGTGACCGACCGAAAGTCTCTTATACTACCATAAACCCAACTGCTTACACATAAAATAGGTTTTTGTTATAAATACCTTTGAATGTATTAATAATTATCTCTAACAAGATTACTGATCAAGAGCCTTGCCTGAGAGAACAGCTGCTAATGGCTCCTCATTCAACTTTCTAAGGAGTAGTGTCTGCTTTATTTTACCTCCTGTTTGTTGGAGACTGATCAGGCCCAAAGCACCTGGCTCCTGTTTACTAAAACATTGTTTAGAAATGCGTGTTATTTACTGACTTGATGAGAGGTTCTGTTTTTGTCAAGTAAAGCACAAGGACAATGAGCGTATGGAACAATTCCACGTGGGCATTTTGTACATCCCATCAAGACCAACAAAAAGTATGTGGTTTGACATTCCAGTGCACAAAGAAAAAAAAAAGGGGGGATGAAGAAGATGGCCTCTCCCTGTATCCTACAATTTCATGTCTTTTTATGGAATCTGCATAGAAAACATGGAAACTAATGCCATCCAGAAGCAAAGGAGTATTTCTTTACCACTTCATGCAAGTATCCTGGCAGAGACAACCGATCAGCATCGAAACAAGAGCTGAGTGAACTCCACCTGAAATGGTAGGTCTTGCTGCTCAGTGTAGTGCTGCAATGTAAGTCCACTGCCTTGTGATAAATCTTCAATTTGTCATCTCACATTTGATTGTTACTAGAAAATGACTACAACTGTTCCAACTGAATGTTTTTGTTTTTCCTTTTTCCCACTGGAAAATGTTGATTTGTCAAAATGTAGCTGATCCATGGGAACAGTATGATTTTAATAAAGTTCTGGTTGAAGCCAAGGAAACTGGCAGCTGTGCCAGTTTTGAAAATCTCTTGCTCAGGCAGGTTTCTAAAATTATCCTATGTGACTTGCTGCCTGTTCACCTGATACACTGCTAAAGCGACTAAGCTGCCCCAAGTCCCAGGATCTCAGCCACAGACTGGCCAGACCTGGAAACACAGATGCTCAAGGTGCCACCTCTGGAGTTTGCCAAGACTTGGGAAAGTTCAGGGAGAAATGTTTTGAAACTGTTGAACAAAACGATATTTCAATTTTTGTGAAATATAGCAGAAGACTTATTCAGAAAGACATTTTGAAAACCTGGTTTTCCCTTGAGGGGTTTTTTATATTCAAATTTTCCACTGAATGGTTGAAACCCAGCACAATATATTTATTTCTTTTGCAGTTTCCAGTGCAAAGCAATCTCTACTGATCAAAAAGAAGTACAGTAGCTCTGGTGGGTTTTGTCTGAGCCACAGTGGCTCTGTGAAAGAATTGACCTGCAGAGATGTCTTTGTCTTTTCCCAGCTGTGGAAAAACCTGCACAGTTAGCTGAGACCACACACACACACAACTTCAAGAGAGCTACAATTCAGCAATATAAATCCTATTCTTAAACATTAAAAAAGCATCTGAAATTAGAAGGGATTAGGCACACTAGTTACCATGGCTAAGTGAAATAGAGTCTATTTCACTATTTATTCATACTATCTGAAGCTATTACTCTATTTCCTTGCCTATTTAGAGATACCAAAAAGTGTCTTTCATTTGCTTTCCAAAAAAACCTAGACATAGTTTTTCCTTTAGTAAATGTCAATTTAGCATTGCTTTCTTACCTTTCTCTTGTTTTTATCATCCCATCACTGTCCTGAGGGTCTGCGACTTTTTTCCATTATTCCTATTGTAACCAGTCACCCTGCAATTTTTGTTTTTCTGTCTCCATCTGGGACAAGTGATGTAGCTACGGCAGATGCAGAGTTTATAGGTTTCTGGTTTGAGCTGTGCAGGTTTTCCTCACTCTTTCCATCCTGAAGCACATTACTACACAAACTGGCAAACTCAGCTTCTTGTGGGACCCCTCAGCTCTGCCAACATTAGATCTTCCCATTTTTGGCAGTGACAAAGCCAGCAGTCCCCCAGCACCTGCTCATTTTGGTGTTGGACAGTGTATGCCAGAGGTTTGAAATTCCTCATCATTGTCATATCCCCTTCCAATGATGTCCAGAGCACACCATCCATAGAGTGCATTGTGCTTTCTCTCCCCTTTTCCAAACAATGTGCAATAGTCTTCTGGTCAAAAAATACTGGATTTCTGGATGTCTCCTTTCATTCTGCCAGTCCTGTTTTGCAAGAAATAATTGTAGTAAGATTATTTGTTTCTAGACTTTGGTGGTCTTCAGGCCTTTAGATGTCTGAAGTGACTGAAAACTGAAGACACGTTCCGTTTTATGTAGTTCACATTCCAGCTTCCTTAACCTCACTGGGCAGACCTTTTTCATCAGCACAGAAAAGTTCTCCTCAGCTGTTCTTTAATAAGTGAGACAAAGATTAGCTATCAAGATAAAATCACTGCACTAATCAGTTTACAGAGGTGTAAATTGTTTGTCAGAACACAATGCCAGCAATGCAATTTTGTTTATCAACAATCCTAACAGCAAGGGTCCCTGGCGTGGAAATATCTAATCAAGCAATGAACTAGGGCTGAAACTTCAAGAAATCAAGGAGTCACCTTTTTCCAATGCATCTGCAGTATAATGCACCCTTGTACAAAGCAACAGGAAGGTGACCAGGTTTCTCTTTTGAATCTTGAATCTAGGTGCTTATGTGTCTAATCTTTATTCACTTGAGCAAACTTATTCTGTAACATGAGAAAGGAAGACCAGGTCTTTGTCCAAGGTTTTCAAACTTATCCAGCATTAATTCGATTGTCCTCAAATTCAGCAGTTTTATTGGTAGTCATGATGGGATTAAAAGAAAGTAATCAGAATGTCATCCAGAGGGACCTTGACATGCTTGTGAGGTGGGCTGATGCCAACCTTATGAAGTTTAACCATGACAAGTGCAAGGTCCTACACCTGGGTCAGAGCAATCCCAGGCACAGCTACAGGTTGGGCAGAGAAGTGATTCAGAGCAGCCCTGCAGAGAAGGACTTGGGGGTGTTGGTTGATGAGAAAATGAACATGAGCCGGCTTCAGTGTGCGCTGGCAGCCCAGAAAGCCAACTGTATCCTGGGCTGCATCAAAAGGAACGTGACCAGCAGGTCGAGGGAGGTGATCCTGCCCCTCTGCTCTGCTCTCGTGAGACCTCACTTGGAGTATTGTGTTCAGTTCTGGTGTCCTCAACATGAATAGGACATGGAACTGTTGGAACAAGTCCAGAGGAGGGCCACGAGGATGATGAAGGGACTGCAGCATCTCCCATATGAAGATAGGCTGAGAAAGTTGGGGCTGTTCAGCCTGGAGAAGAGAAGGCTGCATGGAGATCACATAGCAGCCTTCCAATATCTGAAGGGGGCCTATGGGGATGCTGGGGAGGGACTCTTCATGAGGAACTGTAGTGAGAGGACAAGGGGTAACGGGTTCAAACTTAAACGGGGGAAGTTTGGATTGGATATGAGGAAGAAATTCTTTACTGTAAGGGTGGTGATGCACTGGAATGGGTTTCCCAGGGAAGTTGTGAATGCTCCATCGCTGGTGGTGTTCAAGGCCAGGCTGGACAGAGCCTTGGGTGACATGGTTTAGTGTGAGGTGCCTCTGCCCATGGCAGGGGGGTTGGAACTAGATGATGTTAAGGTCCTTTCCAACCCTAACTATTCTATGATTCTATGATTAAGGCCAAACAAACCAGTTCTGGAAACTGCATCCTCAAGTCCTACAGTAGCACAGCATTTTGTCCAATAGCTCTTAATTAACCATCCCAGACTTGTTAGAGGTAGCAGAATCAGGCCATTATAGTTTTTGTGTCTTGGTAAAGAAATCAGTTCTATGCCTGTATCCATAATGGAGCTATGTCTATAAATCCAAAACATGAGGAATGTTGAGAGCATCTCGCATCCTCTCCTGGCTACTGTAGGAATAAATCAAAATTTACTGAATATAAGATGCTCTCTTTCCCTAAAGATTTTTGCCTTGCTTCTGTCCTTAGATCATCACAGGTCCCATCATAGCATTGCAATCAGTCAGCACACCAAAATTAAATGATTGAAAGGCAGCTCTCAGCAGAACTGGAAGAACCCCGTCATTTTTTTTATTTATTACTTTCATGTGTGTGAGACAGGGAGAGAGAGTGAGAGAGAGACTATTGAACTTTAAACTTCCTGATAAGCTGTATTGTGGGAAAATGCCATTTTTAGGTTTACATGAAGGAGCTACCTCTGAGAATGGCCTTTTAGCCTGTGAAAAAACTAGAAACATCCCAGGAAGTCTCCAAAACATTGTAGCACTGTGAGAATTTGTATAAAAATAAACATTAGATTATTTCAGTCCTACTCCCTTGAGAAAATGAGACCAAATTACTCAGAGCTACTAGCATAATCTTGATAGAGGAAGGGAAATCAGCAACTCATGCCACGGCTTTTGATTTTGTTTGGGGTTTTTCCCCCTTATCTTTAATGTAAAGTAATAGTTGCAAAAGGCAGCAAAATCAGGTTAAGGATGTGATTGAAAAGGCCCCAGAGCTGAGACCAAGTCCTGAAGGACAGCAAGTCAAGCCATAAGGAGCATTTTTAAAACGTGTAAACTGGAATTCATAGAAATATGAGAGCTTGGAAAGAATCCACTGACAGACAGAATCCAAAAGCAGAAAAATCCTGGTCTCTAGAGTTCAGAGGATTTTTTTAAAGCATTTGGTGGAGCATTTTTCTCAGGAGAAATTAAGACGTGAAAGGCACAGGGAGTCAAGCAGGATCCCATGTCACTGCAAAAGCTGTTTCTATGCCTGGTCAGGAAAGTCACCCTTTTCATGGAAAAAATACTCTTATTAATCTCTCTTCCCAGCAGGAAGGGCTCAGAATCCCACATGGTAATAAACATACATTTTATTCAACATTGCTCCTAGTATAAGATAGTAAGAAAGGACATGAGATGCTGTGATTTCAGTAACTGCTGTTAAGAGATTGATATAAACCAAAAGAAAGCCACACAAAACAAGGAGTAATGCAGGGTTATCTAAAGCTATGATGCTGAAAATGCACATGTAAGAAAAGAAGGCATCTTCTCCACAGGGATGTCTCCACAGCCATGAACTGCCCCACACGACTGAGCAAGGTTGAGCAGCTGTTAGATGGAGGATGCATTGTGTCCTGAGGGGGTTTGTATTCACACAAGGAGAGCACAAACTTACACTATCCCCAATTCAGAGCATTGAATAAAAGCAGAGGCCTCATTAATGGCCCAGCACATGAGATCGAGCTTCAGACTTAGGCATAATATCCCTCTCCATACCCTGCAGAGCATCAGGAATACTAGGAAAAGAGCATAATATTGTAGAGAAATAAAAGAGAGAAGGTATTCTGCCTGCTGTCTTGGCTGACTCTGGATTTAAGATGAGAAAAGAGTTAAAAAACTCCCACTATTATTTTCTTAAATCTGAGCTAGAAACTTAAGTTTTTTAGATGTATATGTAACAAACTCAGATTTCCCTGGGGTGAAACACAGATGGGAACCCCCAGGAAGTGTTGAAAAGGGATGGCAGAAGCAGCCACTGCTGCCCACATCCCCTCTGCACAAATCATTCCAGGCAATGTCTGAGTGAAAGCAGACAAGTTCTGGTCCTTTTGCTGTCAGTTGGCCAGTAAAGGAAGATGAAGGAAAGAATCTCCAATAAGAACAAAATTAAGGCAAAGACATTGTTTCAAAACAGGCAGAAAATCAATACCTTCAAAAGCAGGAAAAACATATATTACGCATTTTTAGCTTCACTGCCCAATCAAGTTAATAAAAACCTCCAAAAAAAATCAGTACAACTGTATGATATCTACAGTGAAAATTCAATATCTACCACCATTAACAACATCATTAATAACAAATGTCGGTTTAATTACTCTTGCTAAGATTAAAAAGGCCATTATTCTTGTAACTTGAGAAATTCATTAGCTGGAAAGTCTGTTTAATGCCAAACGCACCCCCTTTAAAGGCACAGGGTTTAATACTTGAAGGTATTTCCAACATTCAGACATTTGTGTTGCTTGAAGAAGCACTACCCAGCTGAGCAGAAGCTCCTGCTGTGACAATAAACAAATGCTGTTACATTTCAGAAACTCGGAGCTACAGGACATTTGGTAGCACTGTCTTTCCTCAAGAGCAGTCAGAAATGCACAAGGGCAGAGTACAGTTCTCAGAAGTACCTAAATCACTAAAAGCCCTTCTTAGAATCGTAGAATCAATTAGGCTGGAAAAGACCTTTAAGATCATCGAGTTACACTGTCCCTTCAGCACTTCCAAGGCCATCACTAAACCATGTCATAAAGAGCCCTGCCTGCATGGTTTGTGAACACATTGAGGGATGGTGACTCCATCACTGCCCTGGGCAGCCTGTTCCAATGCCTGACCACCCTTTTGGGAACAAGTTGTTTCTAATCTCCAGTCTAAATTTTCCCTGGCGCAGCTTGAGGCCATTTTCTCTTGTCTTGACACTTGCTACTTAAGAAAAGAGACCAGCCACATCCTGACTGCATATTTTTCTTTTCCATATGAAGGAAAAGAAAATACTCCTGAAAGACGGGCTTCAGTAGCTATATCCCCCAGAAAATTTTGAAAATGCTGCACCATAACGTAGTCTATACAGACCATCTTTCTCTTCATGAGCTGAAAGGGTCTTGCACCCCCACTATAAATCCTAACTCTAGATTATACATAGTGCACCTTCTGTAACCACATCCTTCTGACACTTAGCACCTTGTGTTTGTCTTGCAATTGAAGAGAAGAAAATGTAAGCAAATGCAGTAGTGCCTATTAATGCAGCAAATTGGCTGATTTTTAATTCTTTTTAACAGTACTAAACTCTTTTGTCACATATTCCATCTCCACAACTGAATGCAGTTGTACAAGCAGGTACAAACATAGCAATTACCTCTAAGATACCTCTGAAGCATGGAACACTGTACTCCTTCTTGAGTGGAGTCCACAACAGGCAGATGACCTGGTCTTAGGAATGGGCTGACATGGACATGGAAAACACATTTCCCACTGCAGAGAGCAGTAGAGGTGGAGAATCCCCTCCCTCAACCTACTCCTCAAGCTCTGAGGATGCAGCCCAGCACATGGCGGGGTTCTGGGCTCAAGCACATATTGAAGCCTTGGGTCTCATTGACCAACACCCCCAGGTCCTTCTCATGACTGCTCTCAGTCCAGTCTCCCACAGTCTGTGTTTGTGCCTGTGGTTGTCCCGACCCATATGCAGGACCTTGCATTTGACCTGGTTGAACTTCATGAAGTTTATATGGTCCCACTTCTTCAGCCTGTCCAGGTCCTTCTGGATCCCATTTCTTCCCTTCAGCATATCGCCAGCATGCTGAGGGTGCTCAATCCCACCGTCCATGTCACCAACAAAGAGATTAAACAGCACTGGTCCCAACACTGACCTCTGAGGAACACCACTCGTCACTGGTCTCCACTTGGACATCAAGCCATTGATCACAACTCTCTGAGTGCATTCATCCAGCCAATTCCTTATCCACCAAGCGGTCCATCTGCCAGATCCATGTTTGTCCAATTTAGAGACAAGAATGTTATGCAGGTCAAATGCTTTGCACAGATCCAGGTGGACAATAACAGTTGCTTTTCCCTTATCCACCAGTGCCCTAACGCTGTTGTAGAAGATCATCAAATTGGTCAGGCATGATTTGCCCTTAGTGAATCCAATCACCTGAGATCACTATGGTGATCCCAGCTCTTAGGAAGATATTAGACCCACCAGCCCCACTTCTTACATACGTTTATTCTGTGGTCTAGTGAAGACATTTCCCCAAAACAATCTAGCTTCATTTTTTTGGCACTGTTGCTGTTGCTCTGACCTTTGAACCTTTACTTCTTGTTAATATCACTCCCAATTAACATCTATTTGAAAGTGATTCCATTTTTCCTGTCATACTGCCTAGAGAACTCAACTCTAGTGGAATATAGACGGTTATCCCTAAGAATAAAAGCTAGCACTAATAATACACCCTTGATTAGCACCTACAGCTCAGGAATAGTCCTACCTTGTGACACACTGGACACTTTAGCATAGCAAATGCAGAATGACTTGAATATGTGGGAGTAAATGTTAGAGGAATTGAGCAGTAGTTCTAAAAATCTGTTTGCCTCCTAAATGTGAATCTATTTGCCTCACCCTGTTTACAGACATTCAAAAACTTTGTTTTTTACAGTCACTGTCTAGGAACATATACAAGTGTGCCCTTCATGCTGGGCACCAGGATACAAAGTCCACTGCAAAGTCGCAAACATCTGTTAAAAGAGCTTTTTATAAACAGTTCTGTCCCTCTTCTTGGTCATGCCAGAAGGAACACTAATTCAGTGACAAGAGTAGTGGTATTGTAGGCCAGTAATTATGTTAATACAGATAATAATATGCACTTGTTTTACAGAAGCTTTTTCAGAGTTAATTTTCAGTCAAGCAATTTCTTTGCTCCCTTTAACTTCACGTTTGGGTAGCAGCTGAAGTAAAACAGCAACCATAATTTTGGCCAGACAGGAGTGCTGCCTTACAGGAGTAAGGAGCTGTCTGTGAGCAGAGGGCATTAACCATTTTCATTCTGGTTCAGTTTTCTACTGCCTTGCTCCACTTTGTGAGCCTTTAACGCCTAGCTTTGAAATGGCATACCCCACTCAGTTATACCTTGTTTATGTGAGAAATGTTACATCAGAAGCAAGAATTGGGCTTGCCAACAAACAATGCAGCAACCAAAATCATTATGGATTAACTGCAGTGACTAACTAATTTCTGAACTAGGTGCGACACTCAAAACAATCCCTGAAGTACCTACCACAGACCAGAGATGCAAGGAATGCTGACATGTTGCTTAGGCCCAGATGAATGGGTAAGAGCATCAATATGGCTCAATTAATTTTAAAATGCTTATTCTTTGTGTACTGTGTGTTTTAATAAACAAGGAGCTAGATCTAGCTGTTGTCTTGAGTGACCAGCCAGTGCTTATATCCAAAATGGTAAAGTTTGGTTGACTAAGCTTCCACTTTAATTTTTAGAGCTTAAACCAGAATATGATTAGCAGACACAAAACCTATTTACATTTTTGTTAAAATCCTCAGTCAACTAACTGCTCAAAATATGTATAAGCATAATATACAGGAGATAAATCTAGAAATGAGAAATATTATATGTGTATATGATTGCCACATCCTTCTTCTCAGAAGCAGTATGATTACCATATGCATTCAGCTACCATACATTCTGTGTTAAATTAAACCATGGTACAAACACAGCTAGTTGAAAAGATATTACCCCAGGGGTCAATTTGGCCCATCACATGCTAATTGCATACTTGAAAATTAATACCTTTTTTTTTTTTTTTTTTTTTTTTTTGTAAATAGTCTTTTCTAAAATTATTTTTATGGAAAACAGGTTTTGTTTATTTTTCAAGAAAATTACATATTTGCACAGTTCCTGGACTTTTTATGCTGTTACAAGTTACATCTGGTTTCCTCCACTGGTGTTGTCTAAGCCAACATTAAAGGTAAAACTAATCCAGAGCAAACCAAGGATCTGACTAAATTCTATAAGCCAAGAAAAAGCCAAGCCACAGAGAATATTTAGGCACGATAATCCTGCCCACAGCCAAGTGCTGCAATCCTCAGGAATGCGTTGCAACTGCTCTACAACCATGAAAAGCCCAGAGACAGCTGACAGTGCCTGGCTGCAGCCTCCACTGCTGAAGCCTTTTGCTCCAGCTTGTTTTTTTCTTATCCTTGTCCTGGTCAGCCAAAAGCCACAAGCCCCAGGGTAGGATTTCGGTGACTCGCCCACTCTCCTTCACTGGTCATCACCACCCAACGGGGTTAGGCAGGAGGATGGAACAACTTCCTGAGGCTTGAGGCTCTGCAAACACTTGCTATTCCTTCTTTGCAAAAATAACTTGAGTCCACAAGCGCCTCTTCTTGCAAAGCCAAATACCTGAGCCGGCAGCATGGTTTGGGAGGTCTTTTTGGTTTTCTGTCTGCCTGCTTGGTTTGCTATTAAATGGGAGAGTGGGTTGTGTATTTCCACTTCTCATAGGCCAGGTTCCCAGAAGGGGGTCATGTAGATATGAATTGTTTAGCACCTCTGGTTCACTTCTTTATTTTATGTTTTCCTCTCCTTGTTCTTTGCTCTGTGATTTCATTGTCTCCTGTACAACTCAAGTCCTACAACTAAGTCTGAGCTTGCTAAGCAAAATTCTGGCCCCACAAATGAGTTTTGCAGCTGATTTCAGTGAGAGCAAAGAAAGAACAGATTTTTATCTCTTGCAAGAAGACATAATATTAACTATATAAATCTTAATACAACCTCTAAGTTTATTTGCAGTGATAGGGCATGAAAAACACCAGTATTGCCATAGCTGCAGGGTAGTATTCAAATGTAAATTCTTACTTTGTGATTGCTTGGGGCAATTGGATATTCAGCATGAAAAATGGTTATGCAACTGAAAGACTTCTGCTTCTGTCATTCTTGCAGCTGTAGTGTTTGAACATATAAGACTCTTATATCTTCTCTTCAAAAGGCAGACCACATGCAGCTAAAGCTGAAAGAACCAATGCAATGTTTTACTAAGAAAAAGTCCACACCAAAGTAACAACAAAAACCAGTTCAATACATAAATGGGCTGATGTCATCCACTCTAGTTACTAGTGTATGTGTGTATGTACACAGATGCTGGTATGTCTCCAGGCAGTGTGAGCATCCATGGACATGTGGTGTTGTATTCTGCCATCCCATGGAAGATTGAAGCTTCCCACCAAAATGCACTCCCATTTACTGTTTCTTCCCTGTTTTGCTCTCTAATGCTTTCCCCAGACTCCATAAAACCCAGCTTCTCTGTCTTTCCAGAGCTGTTACAAAACCAAGAGGCTCACACAACCAGCTCAGACAGACGGAGCTGGCTATGGCACATTGTTCCCACACCCATTCAGATCCCACATGCCACCTGGGAGCTTCTCCATCTCTCCTGTGTGTCTGCTCTTCACTCTTTCACTGCTCCCTTCCTCTCCCCATTGCTTTCTCAGTACTTTTGCAGATGTTTCTGGGTCCCTCCTCCAGGGTCTCCACCAAAACAGGGAGGTAGCATCTCTTTCCTCAACTGGGCTTGTCAGGACGGGGTGCTGGTTGGACCTGCAGAGGTGAGGAGAGACCTCTCTGCTCCACAAAGTCCAGGCTGCTGCATGACAAAGCTGGAGCTTGGTGGAAATGTTCCTGACAGCTCAGGGATAGGCAAAGGTCCTCAGCCTGGAAATGCAGTTGAAATTAAAAGTGGGAAAGATTCAACCCCTTGGGAAAATTGATGTATCAGAGAGCTACACCTCCCAGACCTACACCTACCAGATTTCCCTGAGGGACCCTTAAGATTGACTGGACTGTTTCCCTTCCCAGAGTATCTATGGTTCCCTTCAGGATCCACTTCAGTTTACCCGTCTCCAGGTCCTTAGGAGACTCCATTTTAAATATCCTTTCCCCATTCCTTCACTTGCACCTTCCTGACACTCCTTAACAGGGCTCGTGTGGAATAGCCTGCTTCCAAATACTGCCACAAATCACAATTATCTGTATTAACATTTTAGTGGATTTTTTGTCTCTGACATCTTCTACCTACATAAAAAGAAAATTGCCGGACTAGGACTGCTACTAATTTATCTAATTCTTTTTTTTAATAAATTGCTAACCAGGATTAGAGATCTAAAGTAACAATTGAAGGATACTCACATATGTTTTTCATCACTTTTTCACTAATTCTTCTGGTGTCTGCAGTGTTCTGCTTTGTGCTTGTAACCTTCTTGGTGACTATCAATTTTGTTTAATTTGCAAAGAAAAGCCATGTTCTTTGATTCTGCTTTCTAATTTAAACAAATTGCAAACTAGTTATTTATAAACAGGATCATCTTTCATTTGAGAAAGCAAGAGCCAAAAGATTTTGCCTTAAAGTGGCAGCTCCTTGTTTTGTTAAGACAGATGTGTCCTATTCACTAGGAAAAAACAATAGCAAATCTGAAGACCACACAGTCTAAAAATCATTTTTCATGCTATTTGGAGAAATAACTGGTGCAACAGAGATAAAGCAAAAACAACCCAAGATTTAGGTGCTTATTAGAAATATCTGTCCCTTTTTTTACCGTTAGTTTCTCCATGTTCTGAATAACTAGCTTGCATTTCAATAATCTTCTTTAGTTCTTAACCTTTTTAAAGAAAATTTAAAATAGCATCAATAATTTAAAGTTAAGCCTAAATTTATATGAAACACTTTCTGTGCCTATTGGATTCCAGTATTTTATTTTTTTTGTAATTAAGGAGATTCTAGCAGTCATTTCTACTGTTGTGGCATCTCTCTGCAAATCCTTTCTTCAGCTCTGCTACGGTGAGGTTCATTTGTGTCATTCAAATCTTTGCTCTTTTAAATATCCTCTTATAAATTTATTGGCAATACACTCATATCTTTAAGTTTAATCTGAAATTTCGATAACAAGCGGGAGATGGAATAAATGAGTAGAAAAGAGACCAGACAAAAATTAAAATAATGTTCTGTCATTGCCCGCAAAAACTAACAGGAACACTGACAGGATGGTATTTTAATTTTGTGCTCTTCTCCCTTGCTTCCTCCACCCAACTTCACTCTTCCATCTTCAGTTTGTTACCAAAGCTTCTGATTAAGCTCAGGAAGAGGGTGCCATACACAACATGCTCTTTGAAAAGCAGGAATATGAATGACACCAGGTAAGAATCAGTGTGCTGCAACCCAGCAGAAAAGATAGTTCCTTTTGCTAATTAGATATCCAAGTGATCTTTGCAGAAAAATGCTTTTATTTTCTAGATAATGATAAAAACCCCAGCACCATTTAACCCAGTCTCTCTACCTGCTCATGATTTACACTGACATTATGTGGTGAATTGCTTTGTCCACAACTCACATTATGATGCTAATGCAAAAAACTATTCACAGGCCTCTTCCCAACCCTCTCTCAGGCAAACAATTCAGAAGTGCTTTCACTGTGTAACTAAGAATATGGATGTTGTTGGATTTTTTAACATTCAGGTATGACTGTTTTCCCTTTCCTTCAGTTAAGGGAGAAGAAAACAAGTCTTTTTTCAGTTTTCTTATTTGTTGAGTATCCAGGTAACAAACTACTTAAAATCAAGCAAACAAAACTTGATAATTGGCCCCCATCCCTATCTGAGCTGCAGAAGGATGTAACCATGGCAACATGTAGTTTAGAGCAGACCATTTCGTGTACCTTTCAGGATTTAAGCTTGTGAGAATCTATCCATTCCTAAGTAGAATTATCACTCCAGGAGCAGTTTGCTCTTTATTTTAAAGGATGGTTGAAGTTGGGGCCAGAAATAGTCCTTGACAATGTGTTAGGAGGAAGTGAAGGTAATACAGATGCACACTCAAAATGGGAAACAAAACCAACATAAAAAACACCACAAAGTTCCTCTGTGCCAAGAAACAAACAGGTCTGGACACTGCAAAAGACAGTAATTAAGGATGAGTCAAGCACAGCAGGTTGTCGGAAAGCTTTCTTGCAAATGTGTTTTCTTGTGAGCTAAGAAACCTGGAACAAAGTTAGTCATATCTCAGCCCTAAGGTCCAGCTTGTCTTTTCTTGGTGTAGGTAACTCATTGTAAATGTATGTATATATTATTGAAGAAGTATGTCTAGGGAAAGAAATAAAAAAAAAACCAAACCCAAAACACGAAAGCCACACCTGGGTTTATAATATGACAAGCTTTTTTAATCATGCAGATTCAGGATCTAAGGAAGCTAAGTCAATTTAATACCTTCATGCCTTTTTTCCCTATTACATAGGGTTTTCTAGATTTCTTCTATCTATGTAATCCAACCATCCTTGTGTGTTTATAGTTAATACCTCTGTAACATTACTGTGCTCATAGAGTCGTGTATGTAATTTTGCTTTCTTCCTGCATCTCACTAATTAAATTTTATTTTTTAATGTGATTAAGAGTTGGTCTTGAAATCCATTCTGCTAATACTAGCTTTTTGTTTTCCTTTTGAAACAGAAACTACAAACACAACAGATTGTAGCTGTCTCTTTTTACATGAGACAAGTCACATTGTTTAACCAGAGCCTGATTAGGCAAATCAAGTGACATGTGAATGAGTGGTTGCACTGAAGATGTAGCATGCTGCACAAGGCAATGCTTAGAAATACCTTAACATGGAAATCTAAAGGAGAGATCTGTATTCAGATTTGAAAGAAATCAGATTTGAATTAGAATATAAATATTCTGAGTTAGAATGATATATATGCCTGTATTGCCATGTATTATCTTGTTACCATCTGCAGCACATAAGAGGGAAAACATTATATATAGGATCTTTTTCAAGAGTGAATGTTCTTTAAGTAGGCAAATTCTAGATTGTCTCCAGGGCTCTAAGGCTGGAGGCCAGTTGAGTTACGGAATGGCAAATGTGACATGGAAAAATACATTGCAGTCCATATACTACTATAAAATGTAAGGTATACACAAACACTCTAACAGTACAATAACCAGTGGTAGTGCTATTCGCTGGGAGTTCACACTAATCTCCCTAATTAGCACACTGCATGTCTCATTTCTCTTTTTTGCATTTTTTGATAACCTAGGTATCCTGTGCATCTTCACAATAAAAGAATAAATTTAGAGAAGTCCTTTACAGTACTTAGAAGTGACCTACAGTCAGGTCTGAGTTTTTCATGTATGAGATCAGGCTTTAGGCCTGCAGAACCAGGTATTCTTGATATCGTTTCTCTAACTTCAAGGTGAAACCTAACAAAGACCATCTGGTTAGATAATTATTATTATTGTGCCCCTACCAGTCCTACTGCCATTACTATTGCTGCTGTTAATACTACTTCTACTGTTACTAATACTATTTTTTTAAAAGAAAAAAGTAGGATTTTATTCATCAGCAAATAATATATTGCTTGCTGTTTAATTTTATCCTCAGAGAATTTTGCATCTTGCACACTTTGGTAGAAATATAAGCTCATTAACAGAACATTTTTTAACCAGACCATTATGACTTCATTTTGAATCAAAGCTCATTAAAACAATTATAATCAAATGTTTCATTTTCTTTTTCCCTTGTGAGGAACAGCTGAAAAGGTTATGTTTGTTTTTCTTTATCTGAATCTCTAGGGCTATATAAACAGACTACATGGACTAGTTTTTGCTCCTTTTTCTTTATGTTTAGGGGTTTGCTCAGCAGAGTATGTGTGAGTACTGTTCCTGGGGTCATCTGCAAAGAGTTGCAACCCAGACCACATGAAAATGAGTAATAGTTGCTTTTGTGCTCCAGGATGCTGCCTCACCGCTAAAGGTCCAGACAGGACCCATATCTTCATACTACATCACTCGCAACCATTTGAAAGCGTGCACATCGCGGGTGGGTTTACAAAGTGTTCCTTCCCTTGCTCTACTTGCAGGGACTAACACACAAAGGGAAGTGTAGAGTGGTGGAATGAGAAAGATGGAGAAGATCCTCACCTTGGTCTGAATTCTTCTAACCTTGTGCAGACTTATAGCTCAGGTAGCAAATGTCTTTTGGGTGCAAAACACAACAAAATTTCTTCCAGGCAAACAGAAATGGAGCTCATTGAATGGACTCTTCCAGTTTTGGGAGTCACAGGAATCACATGCAGACAATTGTATGCCACAGACACTTAGCACAAACCCAAATGAACCTTAATATTTAAAAAATTTTGTGCTTAATTCTTGGCTGCAGAAAAACATCCTTTTTTCTTTCAAGACAATCATTTACTAACATCAATGTTATTAACCCTGGAACTGTGCTTTCGATAAAGCACATCTCTGTTAAGCAAGAGATATACAATTCCAAATGAAAATCACAGAATCATAAAATCACAGAGTGGTTTGGGTTTAAAAAGACCTTAAAGCTCATCTAGTCCCAGCCACCTGCCGTGGGCAGGGACACTTTCCACTAGACCAGGTTGCTCCAAGCCCTGTCTAACCTTGTCTTAAACACTGCCAGGGATGGGGCGCAGCCACAGTTTCCCTGGGCAACCTGTGCCAGAGCCTCACCACCCTCATAGATATTGACCTAGAAATTGAGGGAATTTTGAGGGAAGAGCTAATACAATACAAAAGGCCATATTTTAAAGCAACTAATATTACTTGAAGCAAACATCTATATGAGAGATGTATTTTTGGGAGCCATATTTGCCAATATTTAGGTCAATCTTTTGGATTTATGGGTTGAAGCCCCAGTGCTTTCTGGGCTGTAAGGAGAGCATAGGACCCATGAATTCCATATGAGCACAAAACACCAGACAGAAATGGTGATAACATCAGTGTTTTTTCAGACTGATCTGTTCATACTGCTCTCCCAGACTAGTCAGGTGACTTTTTATTTCCAATTTATGGACAATTTCCATAATGGCTTACATGTTCTTCTGGCAGTAGATAGGAATGACTTTCACAGAATCTTCTAGTGACAGAATCACGTAGTTTAAGCATGGATAAGTCACAATTTCATGTTTTAACTTAACCTTGAAATGCTCTATAATCACTTTTATAGCTCAAGCAGGAAGATCACTGTCTTTGGTTTTTTACTTTCCTCTTTTTCTTTTTTCCTTTTTTTTTAATGTATTTTTCTTTCTTTTCCCCTTTTCTTTTTTCCTTTTTTTTTTTTTTGACTTCTTTTTTTTTTTTTCTTCCCTCTTTCTCTCAGTCACAAGCAAAATAAATATTTCTAGAAACATAAAACAGGAATTCACCTAAGTCTCTGCACATTAACGGAAGTAGGAGCTCTGCTCTTTCCAGGTTACAACACACCTGCCTGTTTTTCTATAGACAGCTCTTCCATTGATGACAGGTAAAAGTCAGGTAAACAAGCAATATTATCTCAAGTGACAGCACATAAGCATTAAGCAATACTGCTCTAAAGCAATAAAAGCCCAGTTAATTCTTTACAGTAAACCAGAATAGTAATAAAAACAAAGAGGTGTTAGTAGTGCTGACCCTAAAATTAATAGAGAGACTAGTTTGCTCTTATGGTTGATTTCCTCAGACTGTTTCCAAATGCGGTCCTCTAAACCAAGAGGACATTAGTTTTACTTCAGATCTAAATCAGTCTAGCTCTCAGGGTAGAGCTGTCAACTATGTTGTCAGTCATTCTTAACAGCGTGCCAGGGGTGAAAAGTAAAACAGGACAATGGGGGATGGAGAGAAGCAAAGAAAGAGATATTTTGGAGTAACAGATCTGCTGTCTACACCGATCTTTTCCTTGGTCCTTCTTAGTTAAAAAGTTGTTTCCCAGAGACAACAAGGGTATGAGATATGAAATAATTGTATTTCATCATGGAGTAAGCGCATCTTTTTTACTTCTGTTAGCTAGGAGCATCAAACATGACCCTTTTGCCAAACCTGGTTCTGCATCTGGAGCATTTGGCCATGGTCAAAGAGAAGGGCTGTTTCCCTCAGGACTGTGCTGTTCTATCCGCACTCCTTCAGCTCCTGCATGATGGCTGCAGCCTTCTGCACCCTACTCAACATCTGCATTCAAGATGCTGTTGCCTGAAGAAAGACAAGATCTTCCCCATCACAGTGAGATTTGCCTGGAGCATCTGATTTTCCTATAGAAAAGCCAAATGATTTTAAAATATTTGTTGTTGTTGTTAATTACTTGTTTTAAAACTTGAAGGCTGTGACCTACTCACGGATGTTGAGATCTGTTAGAATTGTATAGCAGAGGCCAAACTCAGACATTCCAAACTCATGAATCCAGTCCCATAAACCATGAGATAATCTTAAAATAATGAATTTAGAAAAGAAAAAATAATGAATGTTGGGTTCTCTCCACTGCCTTCTGAGTTTGTCATCTTTTAAAGTACACGTGACATCAAATTTCCAAATTTTCCTCATCAGACATGAGAAACTTAATCTCCTTTTTCGGTTGCTTTTTGTTTTGTTTTGTTTTGTTTTGTTTTGAAGGAAAGCTGAGGTTAAGAAAGTACTACATGATGCATGCAACTTCTTAAGTTTTCAAGATAAACCTCAAATATTACCACTCTTCTGATGACATCACAAAAGCTGACAACAAAGAAATAATATCTATGCATTGCAATAATCTTTTTCAGGCTCTTTAATAAGATTTACACATTTTATATTCTAGCTGTGCTTTAATTAAAACCAGTTACTTTCTTTTGTTTGAAACAGCTCAAACAATTCTGCACTTAAAAAAAGAAAGGAAAGAAAATAGAAGAAAGAAGCTATCTGTATGGGTTTCTAATAGTGAGTGTAAATCCAGTCATAATCAAGATTTATTTGTACAAATCATTTCAGTGAGAAAACAGAGCCTCCACAGTGTGCATTCAATTAAGTATCAAACCAAACCTTTGTTATCCTTGTGTTAGACCTGGCTAGTGTCTATGTACATTGTTAGTCAAACATAACAATATCACAGTCATAAATAAATCTTATTTCTCATGAAAATCTGACTCTAATCTAAACTGTTGAGGCTCTGTATTTGTATTGGTACTTGTAACTGCCTGAAAGCAAAAGCAACTTTATTATTGCAGATAAAATTGCAGTCAAATAGTAACTTATGATCTTTCTTTTAACTTCACAAGATTGCAAGGCATTTTTGCCCGTTTTCTGAAATCCTTAATAATGCATCAGAAGACCGAAATTTCAAAAGAATTTGTTTGAGATTTCTTCTTTAGCTTCAGCTACAGTTCTCAATGAGCAATGCATCATCCAAACACATTATAGAAATTAGTGTCTGCATTCCATTATGCATTCAGACATTTATAGCAGAATGATAAACCTGTCTGTACCTCAGGGAGTTGGCTTTATAAATCAAGGCTTCCTGTAAAAAGATTGCATTCCTATTTCAAATAATTTGTGTTCTATATCTTCTTTCCATATCATGTGATAACATATATCAGGAAAAGAAAGGAGAATGGAATTAAAGTGGGGGAAAATGATGTTTTATTAGAGGCAAAAATGTGTTACTATTTTATTTTTATTTTCTGAAAGAAAGCTGAAATTCTGGAGCTTTAGGATTGAGGGTTTCGCTATTCTGGAGCATATACAAAAAAAACCCATGATCTCTCAATTTATTTTTTAAATTTATCTGCTTCTGTAGTACCAGAAAACCTCAGAAGCCTTTTATGTATTTATCATCACTGTACTCTTCTGACAAAGGATAATACTGTTATCATTATTTTAAATATCAGATGTTAAAGCACAACCCTGTAGGTCTGACAGCAAGCTCAGACAGAGCCAGGGATTGAGCTAGTGTCTCCCAACCTCCAGGTCACGCAGGAGGTGGAAGAAGGTGAAGGGCAGTCACATGAACATCCCTTCTCAGGACACAAAAGGTCAGGAGATACACTCCCTGTATCCATTAGAGACAGGAAAGGACTTGGATAGGAGTTCTGTACCAAACTCTTCCTGGTGCATGGGTCCTTGAGGCACCGCAGTACGGTGCCTCTAGACACCATGCAATCTGTCACAGAACCATGGTAAAATGTTCCTGTTGAGCTCAACATTTGAGCTGTCTTAGTAAATACTAGAAATTAGCTTTTATTCCACTGCACATAGGATGTCCCTCTCAAGCCTCACCTTGACTTTCCTGAAATGTTCATCTTGCAAATTGCACACAATAGAATGGTGATGATCACTAGGTGAACTGAAGTGTAACAGCATAGTATTTTTGCCAGAACAAAAAAAAAAAAATGCTTTTCTCTATGACCTCAAGCAAGAATAACATCTTGCAAAAAAATTTGGTACTCTTTAAGTTAAAAAACAGGTAAAACCAGAATGGTTTCTTGGGCCTTTCTAGTAATGGTGTGGAATAGGAAATATTAAGAACTATAATATAATTAGTGAACACAGGAAATAGGATAGAGAATGTGAAATCATTATTTTCTCCTTGCACATATTAGTACTTGACTCTTTTGACTTATAAATCAGTAAATTTGACAACTCACTCTGCCTCTCAGCAGACCTGAATTTTCACTGAGAAACTACCACAAAATACATTGTTAATTGCATCCTGGGTATATTCAGTAACTGAATGGAAAAAGGTAGATTTCAGGATGAAGGTGCATGAAAACAATGATTTTGGAGGTAGAAGAATGTCCTAAATCACATGGCTTAGTTGTTAACACAGAAACATACATGTGAACTGGCAAACTTTCTTAGTTTTGTTATTTAAAGCATAGCATCTGAATTTCAAAGCCCAAGGAAAAGAAAAATGTCATTAAACACTCAACTGAATTGGCAAAGTCCTATTCTCCTAGGTCCAGCCGCTTAGTCCAATAAATAGCCAGAAATCATAGAAACATAGAATCATAGAATAGTTAGGGTTGGAAAGGACCTTAACATCATCTAGTCCCAACCTCCCTGCCATGGGCACGGACACCTCACACTAAACTATGTCACACAAGCTCTGTCCAACCCAGCCTTGAACACTGCCAGCAATGGAGCATTCACAACTTCCCTGGGCAACTCATTCCAGTGCATCACCACCTTTACAGTAAAGAATTTCTTCCTCATATCCAATCCAAACTTCCCCCGTTTAAGTTTGAACCCGTTACCCCTTGTCCTCTCACTACAGTCCCTCATGAAAAGTCCCTCCCCAGTATCCCTACAGGCCCCCCTCAGATATTGGAAGGCTGCTAGGAGGTCTCCACGCAGCCTTCTCTTCTCCAGGATGAACAGCCCCAACTTTCTCAGCCTATCTTCATACGGGAGATGCTGCAGTCCCTTCATCATCCTCGTGGCCCTCCTCTGGACTTGTTCCAACAGTTCCATGTCCTATTCATGTTGAGGACACCAGAACTGAACACAATACTCCAAGTGAGGTCTCACGAGAGCAGAGCAGAGGGGCAGGATCACCTCCCTCGACCTGCTGGTCACGCTCCTTTTGATGCAGCCCACAATACGGTTGGCTTTCTGGGCTGCCAGTGCACACTGAAGCCGGCTCATGTTCATTTTCTCATCAACCAACACCCCCAAGTCCTTCTCTGCAGGGCTGCTCTGAATCACTTCTCTGCCCAACCTGTAGCTGTGCCTGGGATTGCTCTGACCCAGGTGTAGGACCTTGCACTTGTCATGGTTAAACTTCATAAGGTTGGCATCAGCCCACCTCACAAGCATGTCAAGGTCCCTCTGGATGGCATTCCTTCCCTCCAACGTATCAACCGAACCGCACAGCTTGGTGTCATCAGCAAACTTGCTGAGGGCACACTCATTCCCGCTGTCCATGTCACCGACAAAGATGTTGAACAAGACCCTTCCCAACACCGATCCCTGAGGGGCACCACTCATTACTGTTCTCCAGCTGGACATTGAGCCATTGAGCACAACTCTTCATGTGCGGGCATCCAGCTAGTTCTTTAGTCACCGAGTCCTCCACCTATCCAATTGATGTCCCTCCAACTTAGAGGCAAGGATATCGTGTGGAACAGTGTCAAACGCTTTACACAAGTCCAGGAAGATGACAACAACTGCTCCACCCCTGTCCATCAGTTCTGTAGCCCCATCATAGAAGGCCACCAAATTGGTCAGGCAGGATTTCCCCTTAGTGAAGCCATGCTGGCTGTCACCAAGCACCTTGTTGTTCTTCATGTGCCTTAGCATGCCTTCCAGGAGAATCCACTCCAAGATTTTGCCAGGGCAATAGGGCTGGGTCTTCTGGATCTTTAATTTATACCACAAGTGATACCCACAATGACTTCTGCATCTACACATTAACTTCATTTAAGCCACAGTGACTTATGATCTATGTATTTGTTTTATTCACTGATTTGAACAGTGGTCTATAAGGTTAAAATGCCTCTTGAGAACTGCAGGTTCCATCCACCTTAAACTACTTGACAGGCTCCACGAAGTTGAAAACCACCAAAGGACACTGTTGTGCTCGTATGACATAAGACCCTCGACTTGAAAAATGAAAACTTTTTATGTGTGTGCAAATGCAACTGTCCTTCCTGTTTTTTATTTTTTTTTTTTCCCCTGGAAATAAAATCTGATTCTGTGGTTTTACTATGAAGGAACATTTTCCATTTATATTTTTCTACCTAGAAACAAAAGTTTCATGCAGCATCCATAATCTCCTCAAAACTTACTTAATTTTTTTGTTGTATGGCAGATGTATGTAGATATTCCATGTTAAATGTAAACTATTTGCTACTCTACCATTAAAAACTTATCTAAAAGCTAAGTCTGATAAGTTAATTTGGGCAGGGAAATTTATCCTATATTTTTCACTCAATCTGGGATTTAGAATCTGGAAGCCATGGAAGTAATGGAAGCAAAATCTGCAAGATACATTCTATTTTACAATCAATAATCCTTACTCTTTCCTAGTTAGTTACAATCAGAGATGTAACACAATATAGACAAGGACTCAGGAAGTTTAACATATATGGTATTGATTCCTTTTTGTGTTTTTTTTTTATTATTTTATTTTTACACTATAAAACACTCCCAAGAGAGGCAAGCAAAGTCTAAGGAGGCCAGACACAGATGCTGTACCAGCACTACAGAACAAAATAATTCATTCTATGCTGTCTTAAAACCATAACCATTAATCTTTTGATGCAGTGCAACTCTGAGTGTGAACTCATAAAGTGTATAATAAAACACAGATATGCCACAACAATTGAATTCAAGTCCTGCCTTTTCTCAGCCATGTGACTTACAACAGCAGAATAAGTGCAGAGGAATGAACTTGGGGAAGCAAAAAAACCAAATGATTTTATGCTTTTAGCCCTTAAATTCCTGTAGCATTTTGAATCTTGAAGGTTGGAATATAGAAGCACATATTCTATAGTGATTCCACATTTTGGTTAACCACCATTGTCCACTGTCAAACTGTCAGAAAGTTTCAATGTCTAAAAGCTTTACAAAATTTTAATTACCAGAGTTATATTCTTCCAAAACATATGCTGGAATTTGTGAATATTTCAGGACAGGATTAGTCATATCTAAGATGGGGCTAGTGAAAATATTACCTGATTTTGGTTTATTTTTCTTTAAAGAAATACCCAAATTGTTTTCTCTGAAAAGTTCAAATTAGTCAATTTCTGAGAAATGTAATTCAAGTTTGACTAAGGTTGGCATTTGAATCATGTGTGTGGCTTTGGTTGCTTCTGGGAAAGTGTACCCAAATTTAGACACAATCACAAGCCTATTCTATAGCTTACAACTGCAAAGAAATTCTATGGAAGCTTTTTGAAGTGCTGTGCAAAACTAAGGCAACTAAAGCAACAGAAAACAACCTATGTGACTGGGCACCTCTTTGCCCCACGTTTATGTGTGGGATTTTTAGTTATAGCTTCTTATCCCCTTTTTTCATGTAGCAGTGATGAGACCCGCACAAAAGAATGTTAAAAATTAAATCACACTGTTTTTACAGCAAAGATATAAACAAGAGAAACATATTGAAGAGAAAAAACAAAATAAAACAAAACAAACTACCAGATATCTCATAATTGAATCACCAACCACCCTAGTCACTAAATGGGGTAGTCGTCTTTGAAAATACTAGGATGTGATCACACAATTTTAGACTGAATAATAAAGCAAGGGCATCTTTTCTCTGCCATTTTCTTACTTTCAAGTGCCTCGCTTTGTTACCTTACTAATGTAGTCTCAGTGACAATCGTGTTGTATTCACAGCGAGCAAAGGTGATAAGAAAATCTGGATTTTAAGGAAGTTCATGCATTTCGTCAGACAAAGTTTGGGGAGGCATGCCTAAAAAGCTGTTTCTCGGATGTTCCTCAAGAGGGTATGTGTGCAATTCATGTGTGTGTGTGCCTAATATATAAATAATATAAGAAAGACACAGTTCATGTGTAAGAGAAAAATCCCATTGAACTATAACATTCCCAGATGTTATTTTTCTAGTACAGCGTATATGCAGAGAGTAGCTTCCCCTTAAATAGCTTGCAAACCTCCTAGTGTTGTTCACTGTACTCATTTCAGAGCCACCAGAAACCAGCCAGAACAGCAATATGTATATAACTAGGGCTTGCATGTTTGTATATTTTTAGTAAACACAGTTATTTGGTACCCAGCTGTGCCCCTGTGGTTTCTTCATATTGTTTTTGTTGTTTAAAGATCAAAAAGCACAGGCATATACTGTACATTGTAAAGAAAGGAAATGAGTAGGCAAAACTTAGATAATTTAAAAATCTCTCTGGCACCTCTCCAAAACATAAAATACAACTCTAGTGATATCCTTGAATATTACATTATGTACCTTGTGCAGAGCCAAGATCTCTGCACTGTTTGGTTTATGTTACTGAATCTTCCAAATAGCAAAATTTTCTTAATATTGGCTTCCACAACCTCATTATCTTTTGTACCATCAGCTACAAGGGCTTCAAAGAAGCAATTTTTAACTTTTCAAATGTGACTAATGTAACCATTTAATTCTAAAAGGCCTTTTGTTTCATGTCTGAATGTGAAGATGTTTTTCTTCTAATCTTCTTTCCTTGACAATAATGTGAACTCTTTCACAGACTGCTGAGAACTTTGTCTCAGTGAGAGGTTATTACTGATTTCTCCATTTACTCTGTGGGATCTTAAATCACATGAAAGCACCTCACAAAAGGGAAAAAAAATTACTTAAAAAAGCTGGGAGGCAATTGAGACATGTAAAAGTAATATCTCTGTGAACTTTTTTTGAGGAGAAGTGCAGGAGCAATGAATTTTCTCTAGGTACTGGCTGCCCAAAACTGTGGAGGTCCTGACCTACTTGATGTCTTAGTGGTATGGTGACCCATACAGATCCAAGAGCTCAGTGGGGACCGATAGCAAGCACAATAGACTAGAGAACAGCTGGTTGCAAAGGAAAGCAAGCCAGAGAATTGTATAAGAAATGGTTATGAGTTTGGCTTAGGAGAGAGGTCATGTTTGTATAGAGTGTCCTGGAAAGGCAAGCTCAGGGACTTATCTGTTGTTTGTTTCTACTACGTGCCAAAACAGAGAATAAGACCAAGAAAACACCTTCTTTTTCTTTCCTAATTTTTTTTTCCTTTTTTTATGGTGGAAGTAACATTTCAGGGCTTTAAATCTTAGTTATAACTTGAGCTGAAAGCATATAGTTATGGAGTTTAATATTAATTTATTAATAATTGTTATTATTATTTATTATGTTTATTATTATGCTTGATTTCTGGAATTATTGCAGGGGATGTGCATTCAAAATAAATCCATGGTACTCATATCCAGCCTTTTGTATTCTCCATATTTTAAGCAAATAGAACCAGCCCAAGCAAGTGAATCCTGATGCAGAAAAATATCCAGTTACTTCTGTGTGTGTTCCACTTGAAGAAAGGCTCCTGGATGTGGGCAATCAAAGTGCTTTTGTTATCATGTTCACCTGCTTTAGACCTGTCCTGTGTTCAGCAGTAGCAGACATTTTTCTCCTTTATTATTCATGGGTGTATGTTGCACTTCCCTAGAAAATACAAATGCCACAAGTATTATGGATTATCATACATGGGTCCTGTCAATGTGCTTGTAAATCAAGATTTTTTCCCAAATGAAACCCTGGAGAAAAAGTGTGCCCTAAAGATGCAAGTGAAGTTCCTGTTGACAACAAAGGGGCCTGAAGACACACACATCCGAAGGTAAGCCTGGACCCCAATCACGCGACAGGAGAAACTCTGACACTGAAACTGGTTTTAAGTTCATAAAAACAATGCGCAAGATATCAAAGTATAGTATCAGCATGCAGATAGAGAGGTAGATGCATGAAATAGGCTATAGAGCAAGTGTTCTGGAAGAAAGATGCAAAGCGACGTTAGAAAAGCAAATATCTGGCACACATGGAAACAAAGGTTGTCTGGATAAAGTGAAAAAACAAAAATGACTGGAGAATTATGCATAAACTGGCATCTGAAATTTAAATGAGAGGGCAGTAATTAGAATCCTATAAAGTAAAAGAAGCTTTTAAGAAGGTAAATTCTAGGTGGGTCTGAATAAGTACTGATGAGGCAGAGTTTTCTGGGTTTTAATTTGCAAATCACCTGTGTCGGAGCAATCCCAGGCACAGCTACAGGTTGAGCAGAGAAGTGATTCAGAGCAGCCCTGCAGAGAAGGACTTGGGGGTGTTGGTTGATGAGAAAATGAACATGAGCCGGCTTCAGTGTGCACTGGCAGCCCAGAAAGCCAACCGTATTGTGGGCTGCATCAAAAGGAGCGTGACCAGCAGGTCGAAGGAGGTGATCCTGCCCCTCTACTCTGCTCTTGTGAGACCTCACTTGGAGTATTGTGTTCAGTTCTGGTGTCCTCAACATGAATAGGACATGGAACTGTTGGAACAAGTCCAAAGGAGGGCCACGAGGATGATGAAGGGACTGCAGCATCTCCCGTATGAAGATAGGCTGAGAAAGTTGGGTCTGTTCAGCCTGGAGAAGAGAAGGCTGCATGGAGACCTCATAGCAGCCTTCCAATATCTGAGGGGGGCCTACGGGGATGATGGGGAGGAACTTTTCATGAGGGACTGTAGTGATAGGACAAGGGGTAACAGGTTCAATCTTAAACAGGGGAAGTTTAGATTGGATATGAGGAAGAAGTTCTTTACTGTAAGGGTGGTGAGGCACTGGAATGAGTTGCCCAGGGAAGTTGCGAATGCTCCATTGCTGGCAGTGTTTAAGGCCAGGTTGGACAGAGCCTTGGGTGGCATGGTATAGTGTGAGGTGTCCGTGCCCATGGCAGGGGGTTTGGAACTAGATGATCTTAAGGTCCTTTCCAACCCTAACTATTCTATGATTCTATAGAAAAGAAAAATGAATGGAAATCCATGTTCTTTTGAATCACAGTATTTCTAGATACCTTCATGTGCAATATAGACATGTCTCAACAGGAGCTATGTTTCTTTAGGTACCTATCACTTTCTAATATTGATATTAAACTAAAGAAAGGAAAAACACCCAAAACTTTCACATTTACATTGAATTTCATGGAATAGAAATTTTCTTACTTGAAATGTAAAAAATTATTTAGAAGATGTATGTGTGTATGTAAGTGTGTAATAAAGACAGATGGACAGATATGTAGGCATGTCAATCGATATCGGTGTTTGTATCTACAGTCGTTGTAAACCAGAATTTTAAATTCTGTCTTACAGAAGCATTTGGATAATATATGTAACAGTGCTTTGCTTTTCTGAAATTCCAATATTAAGAGTGCATTGAGTCTTTATTCTCTAGTACATTAATCCTATGTAGGACAAACGTATAATTGCTGTGAAAGTTCATGCATAAACTCATATTTTATTTTATTCACTATCCCCTTTCTAGGGAATGAGTGTCCACATTAAAATAAAGAAAGTCTTCATTGCTGCCACCTGTGGTCTGCCATGGAAGCTGCCTTCATATGCGGCCCACCCCGCAGGGCTGACCCAATGATCCCAAGCAGGATGCACCACAAAATCAGACAGCAACACCTATCTATGCTTATAAGGACAAGCAGAAGGAAGACCAAGGACTTTGGAAAGAAAGTCTCATCTTCACCCACATCCCTGTGCCTGTTCCCCTCCTCCATATCCCTGCTACAGCTCCAGACTGCCTCCAGCATCCTCCAAGCAAATGCACTGCAACTCCTGTCCAAGTATTTCCACAGCTAAGCACAGCATGGTCGGCTGTTTATTTAATGAAAGGGAAACACACTGATGCCTTCTTCCCTAGGTATTTCCTCTTCCCTGGTTCAATTCCCATTTAATTGCAGGCAGCAGGACCGGATCCAGGGTCCGTGTTTTTGCATCATATCCCATGCTGGGTCTCTGATGTGGTGGCATAGCTCCACATCATGCCCTGAAGCAGGGAAAGGACCCAGTGCTTTCACCATTGGGCACGTGTATGTGGGAGGCTGGAGTGACTGCGGTGCAAGGTTCTGCCTGATTGAGGAGCATGTGGCCCCATCCGCATGCTTCACCCCTGAATTACCTCTGACCTGAAGAAGCAACTGAGGAGAAAAAACGCTGTACTGTCAAAAGCAAAAGAAAAGCCTCAAACTAAAAGGAATTGATTTTTTTTTTTTTTTTTTTTTTTTTTTTTACTGAGACAGTTGTTTTCAGACAGAAATGCCTTTTCAGCAAAACAAGCAAAACCATAGCCTTCTTTTAAAGGAAACTTCATCTCTCAGGCAGAGCTTGAAAATAGAAAAATATTTCTACAAATATTTTCATAGAAAAAATGTCCTCACAAGTTCTACTGCTGATGGTTTCAGTGGGTTTACCCCTTAGTTCTTTTTCAGGCAATACTCTCCTTAACCTTACTCCTGAGTAAAGCTTCAGGATTTGGCCTTAAAAGCTTCATTTTGGCCCTGCCACAAGGAGTATGCAGAGATTGTTTTGCTCACACACACACATTCTTTCCACACTTCGAAAGATTAATTTTTTAAATTGCTATCTCCTCCTGCCCCAACATCTACAAGCATTTATAGCCTGAAAAATAATAGTCTGTTTTAATATAATCTCATGTATGGAAGAGAAGAAATATACTATTTCCATCTGTCAATTAAAATGTTTACTTGAAGTGAACAGTTGCCTTACAGGTAATTCTCCTTAATCTCATTTCTGAAATAAAGCCAAATATATTTGCCTCCCTATAGTAAAAAAATCCACTCTGTACAGCTACCTACATAAAATTATATGAACTGTTATTTGGTACAGAAGGTTTCATTTAACACTGCCCTTATCATATATTTGTTTTAAAGTTCCCTATGCGCTCTTTGTAAAGGTCAATTGATTTATTAAGACCTTTATCTTTTTATCAATTATTTGCTAACAGTATTTCACTTAATGTTCCACATTTTCTCAAACTGCCTAGCAAAAAAAAGTCTTCCTTTAATCATTTCAGACGATTTAGCAGGCAATCATTTATGTATGTATGTATGTATGTTAGCAATTAAGGATACTTTTAATATTAACCTAATCAAGCTCTAGTTTGTGGTTAAGTAATCATGACTTTTGCTTCAGTGAGATCCTGCCTTTTATATATTTTATTTAACATATATACATACTTACATAAAATGAAGTATAATAAAGGGCAGTATAATAATGGTTTCACTGGTTGTATTTTTTCCTTGTTTTCCTAAATGTATTTTTGAACTGTGAAGAAAGAAACAACTACACTCAGAGCTTGTCTGCACTTGAGACTACATAAGCATGTATGTTGTTTATTGTCTCAAGCCTCCTTTTCACTAACACTTGTTCCAAATGTTAAATGAAATAATGTATTTTTGGAAGCTGTGATGACTGCACATGCATTTCTGCAGAAGCAAAATTCCTTGAAATCTAGTTAGATCAACAAAATACAAACATACCACCTCCACAACAGTGAGTGCCTGAACTGGGACATCTGAAAGAGTATTGAGATTGCCTCTGTCCTGTGATGAGTCCCACAAAACATCTGCAGAACCCTTCTGGTGCATGGGCTGTTAGGGAGAGCGTGCTCCACTGACCACCAGTGGGACTGCTGCTGAGTACTGGAGGAAGCAAAACAGGAAGATCTGCAACATAAGGGATAATCTTACTGCTAGGGGGAAAATAATCTGTGAAAGTTATGGAGCTGTGGGGAGTCAAGGCCATAAAAAACATGGTTTCTGGTTTGCCTGACAGACAGGCTGTGTCACAAACATGGTTATTCAGAGTCCTAAGTGTATTTCACTTGGAAGATAAAGAGAAGATGGGTGTCCTAATGCAAAAATCCTGCAGGGGATTCTCAGTCTATTCACATTTCACTGGGCTGCCATCCTAGGATGACAGCAACCACTTTCAGTCGCTAGATTCAGGGTTCAGAATATGAACTGATGGCCTCCCCAGATAAAAAATTCAGCTGTGTGAAGAGTTGTTTATTGGCAAACACCACCACCGCAATCAAAAATATTCCTGCAGAAGGAAACAGGTCATTCCATGCAAGAAAAAAAACACTCATTTATTTCTTCCTTAAAATAATTAGAGAGCACAGCACGGATTAGAGAGACACTTTAAAAGGACAATGCTATTTCATCATATTGACAACCATCTTGTTTTAATGCAATTTAGAAACTTCTGATATTCAATAGATAAATTAGGAAGATAAATTTCTGGTGAAAAGAGACAGAATCCCAGAGAGTCTAAGGACCATGGCATGTATGTTTTATCTCCATGAACACAGATTATAATACACTGTGGTTTATTTCAGCACAAAATGAGGCTAGGTTACATTTGCCTAGTGTCATGGTTTAAGCCCAGCTCGTAACTCAGAACCATGTAGCCATTCCCTCACTGCCCCCACTTCTCCCCCCCCCACTCCCTGAAGGATGGGGAGGAGAATCAAAAGAATGCAACTCCCACAGGTTGAGATAAGAACAGTCCAGTAACTAAGGTATAACACAAACCACTACTGCTACCACCAATAACAGTAATGATAAGGGAAATAGTCAGGGAACAGGATACAACCACTCACTACCCAACGACCGATACCCAGCCTGACCCGAGCAGCGATTTAACCCTTCTGGGTAACTGCCCCCAGTTTTAACATCCTGGGCATGACGTGCTGTAGTATGGAATACCTCTTTGGTTAGTTTGGGTCAGGTGTCCTGTCTCTGCTTCCTCCCGCCTTCCCCACCACCCTGGCACAGCATGAGACTCAGAAAGTCCTTGATCAGAGTGAGCATTACTGAGCAGCAACTGAAAACATCGGCTGTTCCCAGGCTGAAAGTCAAAAACACAGCACTACACCAGCTACTAAGGAGAAAAAATGACTGCTACTGCTGAACCCAGGGCAGTATCCACCTCTTATTCCATACCATTTACATCATGCTCAGATCCCCCATTTTTTCAATATACCATCACTCATATCTCACATATATACATATGTATCTATACATCCAGACACGGAGAGAGAGAGAGAGAGAGAGAAATCATTCCTTAGTGCATGGACCAATCCCTATAAAGCTGCTGAGTCCATCCAGTCCATGATATCGGGCTCCACCTCTTGTAACAGTCTTTCAGAGCAGGAGAGGCTGTGGGCAGTGTTGAATCGTTGCCTGCTGATGCTGATCATTCCTTTAACTCAGAACTCATCTGATTTCATCAAAGTTCATTCTTTGTTGGGAGGATGGTCAGAGGGAAGTCAGGGCCAGTCGCTGGTGACCTGAAGGCATCTAGTTGGTGGGCTATAAAAGTGCTACATAGCAGGCAACAGCATACAACAGAGTTCATTGGCTGTTTTCCTCTAAAATCAAATCTTCTTGAGATATACATGTGTCCTGGGTTCAGCAGTAGCAGCCATTTTTCTCCTTCTTAGTAGCTGGTGCAGCGCTGTGTTTTTGACTTTTGGCCCGGGAATAGCGCTGATAATACAGATGTTTTTAGCTACTGCTCAAATATTTAGTCTGACCAAGGACTTTCTGAGGCTCATGCTCTTCCAGGGAGGAGGGGAAGCGGGGAGGAAGCAGAGACAGGACACCTGACCCAAACTAACCAAAGAGGTATTCCACACCACAGCATGTCATGCCCAGGATGTTAAAACTGGGGGCAGTTACCCAGAAGGGTTAAATCGCTGCTCGGGTCAGGCTGGGTATCAGTCGGTGGATGGTGAGTGGTTGTATCCTGTTCCCTGACTATTTCCCTTATCATTACTGTTATTGGTGGTAGCAGTAGTGGTTTGTGTTATACCTTAGTTACTGGACTGTTCTTATCTCAACCCATGGGAGTTATATTCTTTTGATTCTCCTCCCCGTCCTTCAGGGAGTGGAGGGGGAGGGGGGAGAAGAAGGGGGAGAGTGAGAGAGTAAGTGCATTAGTTACAGCTGGGCTTAAACCATGACACCATCAGACTTCCCCATTTTCCCGCAGTACCTACCAAGTATATCAAGGTCCCTGAGCAAAAGCAATCCCATGAGCGGGTTTGCCTTTACCTGAAGTAGGGATAACCCAGACTGTCTTCCCCAGCAAATTCTTCATGTGTACCACAGGAACTTTCAACAGTATGTAAAAGTTCTGACCGGGCTGGGCCAGCCTTGTAGGCAGATCCTGTGGTGTTGACCAACCTGGTGGTTTTTGGTAAATGTGTATCCCAATGTTTGGAAGTCTCACTACCCACTGCTCTCAGTGTAGTTTTTAACAGCCCATTGTACTGTTCGATTTTCCCAGAGGCTGGTGCATGGTAGGGGATGTGATATACCCACTCAGTGCTGTACTCATTGACCCAAGTATCTGTGTGACTGTTCTGGAAATAAGCCTCATTTTCTGACTCAATTATTTCTGGGGAGCTGTGTTGCCACAAACTTGTTTCTCAAGGCCCAGGATAGAACTCTGGGCAGTGGTGTGGGGCACAGCATATGTTTCCAGCCATCCAGTGGCTGCTTCCACCACAGTAAGCACATGGCGATTGCCTTGGTGGGTTGGTTGGAGTGTGATATAATCAATCTGCCAGGCCTCCCCATATTTGTACTTCAACCATCGTCCTCCATACCAAGAAGGTTTTAACCATTTAGCTTGCTTAATTGCAGCACATGTTTCACAGTCATGAATAACCTGGGCAATAGTGTCCATTGTTAAATCCACTGCTCGATCAGGAGCCCATCTGTATGTTGCATCTCTGCCCTAATGGCCTGAAGTGTTATGGGCCCACCGGGCCAAAAGTAATTCACCCTCATGTTGTTAATCTAAGTCCATCTGAGCCACTTCAATCTTAGCAGCTTTATTTACTTGTTGATTATTCTGGTGTTCCTCAGTGGCCTGACTCTTGGGTACATGATCATCTACATGGCTTACCTTCACCGTCAGGTTCTGCAGCCGGGCAGCGATATCTTGCTACAGTGCAGCAGCCCAGATGAGCAGTGTCCAAGGCCAGCTGGATGGCTTTCACCTAGGCAATCTGACTCGATTCACCCTCTCCTTCAGCAGTTTCTGCAACTTGTTGAGGACTCCATACGGCTGCCTTCCATCTACGATGCTTTCCCACAATACGACAGGACCCATGAGTAAACAAGGCATACTGCTTTTCACTGACAGTTTATTATGTGGTGCGGCCTCTTCAGCATGCATCACCTCCTCCTCTAGTGACATTCCAAAATCATTTCTCTCTGGCCAGTCCATGATGACTTCTAGAATTCCTGGATGACTGGGATTTCCTATTTGAGATCACTGTGTTATTAGTGCAGCCCACTTACTCCATGTAGCATTGGTTGCATGATGTGTAGAGGAGACCCTGCCTTTGAACATCCAGCCCAGCATGGGGAACCGGGGTGCTAGGAGGGGCTGTGCTTCAGTACCAAACACTTCCGAAGCAGCTCAAATGCCTTCATAGGCTGCCAGTATCTCTTTTTCAGTTGGGGTATAGCTGGCCTCAGATCCTCTGTATCCCCGACACCAAAACCAGAGGGGCTGACCTCGAGTCTCCCCTGGAGCTTTCTGCCAGAGGCTCCAGGTAGGACCATTCTCCCTGGCTGCGGTGTAGAGTACATTTTTTAAAGCTGGCCCAGTCCGGCCTGGTCCGAGGGCTACTGCATGAACTATCTTTCATTTAATTTGCTCAAAGGCTTGTTGTTGCTCAAGGCCTTATTTAAAATAATTTTTCTTCCGGGTCACATGATAGAGAGGGCTTACAAACAAACTGCAATTCGGGATGTGCATCCTCCGGAACCCCACAGCACCCAAGAAAGCTTGTGTTTCTTTCTTATTAGTTGGTGGAGACATTGCTGTTACCTTGTTGATCACATCTGTGGGGATCTGGCTATGTCCATCTTGCCAGTTTATTCCCAAAAATGAATCTCCTGTGAAGGTCCCTTGACCTCACTTCGTTTTATGGCAAAACCGGCTTTCAGTAGGATTTGGATTATTTTCCTGCCTTTCTCAAAAACTTCTTCCGCTGTATCCCCCCACACGATAATGTCATCGATGTATTGCAGGTGTTCTGGAGCTTGTCCCTGTTCCAGTGCAGTCTGGATCAGTCCATGGCAGATGGTAGGGCTGTTTCTACCCCTGGGGCAGTTGGTTCCAAGTGTACTGGATGCCCCTCCAAGTAAAAGCAACCTGTGGCCTGCACTCTGCTGCCAAAGGAATTGAGAAAATACATTGGTAATATCAGTTGTGGCATACCACTTGGCTGCTTTTGACTCCAGTTCATACTGAAGTTCTAGCATATCTGGTATGGCAGCACTCAAGGGTGTTGTGACTTTATTCAGGCCGCGATAGTCTACCGTTAGTCTCCACTCTCCATTAGACTTTCGCACTGGCCATATGGGGCTATTGAAGAGTGAGTGGGTCCTACTGATCACTCCTTGGCTCTCCAGTCTATGGATCAGCTTATGGATGGGAAACAGGGAGTCTCGGTTGGCATGATATTGCCAAAAGTGCACTGTTGTGGTCACAATTGGCACTTGTTGTTCTTCGACCTTCAGCAACCCCACAACAGAAGGATCCTCTGAGAGACCAGGCAAGGTGGACAGCTGCTCAATTTCCTCTGTCTCTGAAGCAGCAATACCAAAAGCCCATCGGTACCCTTTTGGGTCTTTGACGTACCCTCTCCTGAGGTAATCTAAGCCAAGGATGCATTGAGCCTCTGGACCAGTCACAATGGGATGCTTTTGCCATTTCCTCCCAGTCAGGCTGATTTCAGCTTCCAGTACAGTCAACTCTTGGGATCCTCCTGTCACTCCAGAAATAGAAATGGGTTCCGCCCTTTGGCAGCTTGATAGCATCAGGGTACACTGTGCACTGGTATCTACTAGAGCCTTATACATCTGTGGGACTGATGTGCCAGGCCATCTGATCCACACAGTCCAGTCAATCGGATTGTCCCCTACCTCCACCTGGCTGGAGTCAGGACCCCTCTAAAAGTCATCACAATGTTGGACACTTATATCTTGTAGGAAGGGATTACTGTTCTTTATCACAGGAGCCGGAGTAAAATTATAAAATCAGCTCTTCCACTCCATCTGGGAACCAGCTCACCAGAGACTGAAGCTGCAGCTTTCATGGGATGATCATCCTCTACCTTTGTTCTCCTCTTCAATTCATGCACTCGTTCCTCCAGAGCTGAGGTAGGTTTTCCATCCCACTTCTTCATGTTTTCTCCGTGATCCTGCAAGTAAAACCATAGGGTGGCCTGTGGCATATACCTTCTATATCTTCTCTCTCGAACATTAGGACGCCTTTTGCTAATAACTGAGATGTGTGTTGGTACACATGAGTAGCTGGATAGATCAGATTGATCGTGACTCAATTGCTTGAACTCCTGGGACAGTTTTTCCACAGCTGAAATGATGGAAAGGGTGTGATTGTCTTTGAACTCTTGGAGTTTATGAATCATTTTGTCCACTGTTAGTAGTGGTACTATGCCATTCCAGGTTACTGTTGCCAGTGAATGGGCATATGATGATGGTGCATTCCGTGCAAATTTCCACCACATGAGTCGTGTACATTCAACTTCATTTGGATCTATGGATGCATCCCCAGCATTTGGTTTGATGTGATAGATCATCTCTACAATGGCTGATTCCATCAGAGACTGGATGCCTTTCTCTAGAGTAGTCTACTTGGCCGAACTACTCATAACATCATCCCTGTATGGAAACCCTTATTTTACAGCTGCCAAGAGACACTTCCAAATGTTGAGGGACTTTTTCTCTTTTGCAATTGCTTTGTCAATTCCCCCTTCCCTAGCAAGTGATCCCAGCGGCTTGACTTCCCTACATTCTAGTTTGTGACCGTCAGCCCCATTGTCCCAGCATCGGAGTAATCAGGTGATGATGTGCTCCCCAGCTTGAAGGGTAAAATGTTTTCGCATATTCCGTAGCTTGGTTGAGGGCCAGGGTTGAGAGGGCACTTCTTCTTCCTCTTCTTCCTCTGATTCACATACTAATAACTCCTGGTCAGATGCTGTCCCAGGTGGTGAGTACATTGTTTCTTCATCTTGCTTCATCTTTCTTGCCTCTTTTTTGCTTTTCTCTTTGCGTACAGGGGCAACCAATATTGGCACGAATTGGTCCCCTGGTGTAGCTGCTGTACTTGCAGTTGGATTAGTTGCGCTGTCTGTTGTGGTCAAAGTTTGAGTAGCTACTGTACTTGTCGCTGAGACTGGTGTAGCTGCTGTGCTTGGAGCTGGAGTAGCTGTGCTGTCTGTTACTTTGCCATCAGATTCAGGGACATTTTTTTCCTTTTGAAGGTGCTGGATAGTGTTGAACAGGGCTTTGTGAGCATAGGCCAAGCCCCAGCACGTTGCCATGATTTGTCCCACTCTGATATGACCAAAATGACAACACACTTCATTTAAGTGTTTTACTAATTTTTCTGGATTTTGCATTTGCTCAGTGGTGAAGTTCCAAAGCACTGGAGAGGCCCATTGGCCCAGATACTTTCCCATATTATCCCACACATCCTGCCACTCATGACTGTCCAGCCTCGGGCAAAAACTCTTGGTCCTCCTATATCGTCGTCTAACCCCAGACAAGGTCCAAACCCGACTCCGCTTAACTCTGGAGATCAGACGAAATGGTCATGGGTAAAACACACTCTATATGTCTGCCAACATGGTGATCCCCATCGCAATCAGCAGGCAGGTCTCAAGGGTACCTGAAGGCCATTCAGAACCACCAGAACTCTCAAATGATGATGTAAACAGTCTGGTGGGGTGGGGGTGAGAACATAAGGAAATGTCTTTTTCAGAAGTTGACTATCCGAGGAGGATTAAAAAGATGTGTAATTGCTAAACACTTCTATTGTAAACCTCCTAAAGTATAGAGGTGATGACCACACTGAAACGCAAGCCGTATCAGTTTCATGATCAATGATTCTAATGTATTCCAAGTCATTACCATAAAGTACAATGAGACAAGAACCTTAGCCCAAGGCCCCCAGCCGACAAACGCTAACACAGTAAATACCGGCTGTAAGTAAGGTACAACATGCTGAAACTCTGAGATCAAGAGCAACAACTATTAGAACCAATAAATCAGCATTGCAAAGAGTGACTATTAATCCGAAACAATGAATGCTTATCACAAATATGATTAGACACACTCTGGTCAGATCTGCCGTTATCTCAACCCTTCGTGCCCCACGTTGGGCGCCAAAAAGAACTGTCATGGTTTAAGCCCAGCCATAACTCAGAACAACACAGCTGTTCCCTCACTCCTCCCACTTCCCACCCCCTCTCCCCCCCTCCCCACCCCGCTCCCAGAGGGATGGGAAGTAGAATCGAAAGAATGTAACTCCCACGGGTTGAGATAAGAACAATCTAGTAACTACGGTATAACACAAACCACTGCTGCTACCACCAAGAATAATAAAGATAAGGAAAATAACAAGGGAAGAGAATACAAGTGTTCACCATCCACCGACCGATACCCAGCCTGACCCGAGCAGTGATTTAACCCTTCTGGGTGACTGCCCCCAGTTTTAACATCCTGGGCATGACGTGCTGTAGTATGGAATACCTCTTTGGTTAGTTTGGGTCAGGTGTCCTGTCTCTGCTTCCTCCCGCCTTCCCCTCCTCCCTGGCAGAGCAAGAGACTCAGAAAGTCCTTGGTCAGACTAAACATTACTGAGCAGCAGCTAAAAACACTGGTGTTATCAGCGCTGTTCCCAGGCTGAAAGTCAAAAACACAGCACTGCATCAGCTACAAAGAAGGAGAAAAATGGCTGCTACTGCTGAACCCAGGACACCTAGTAAATGTAATTGTCTTTTGTAGAAGATAAAAATGCATAAATTCTGTGGAAAATGTAATATCTTTAGACACAGTTTTAGACCCCCCACATGGCAAGATATGGAAGCCAATAAGCTTAAGCCAAAATACATTTAAATCATAAAGCGTTTGCCTTTTTGCATGCCTTACATTGTCTAATAAAAACAACATGAACTGGTTATGAACTGTTCAGAATTTTTGACCTCACTATTTTGTCTGGTCTATGATGTAGCTATTATTTTTCCTAACATAATATCCAGTTTTGGTAAAAATGTTCAATCTAATGTATTCCAAAAACAATTTAGAAGGGAAAAGAATGTCATCTGGTTGTAGTGCTGTGTATCTTTTAGTATCTGATGTAAGGTCAAAATCTGCTGTGGTGCAAAGAGCTGATAAAAGAAAAGGATGCAAGAGTAGATATACTTTCTATCAGAACCTGTGTTTTTACTTTACCTAAAAATCAGAATTAATGTTGACCTGATCCTCACCATAGTTAACACTGATTTTAGAGAATACTGCTGCATGAGAAGTCTCACAGCACTTCACAGCGCTTAGTTTATGTTTGAGGGTTGAAAAGAGCATTAACCGTCAACTCCCATTCACAGCTGGCCCCTAGCAAGGGATCGTGTTAGTAACATGGGAGGTGAAGTCCGGACCAGTTTCCCTCAAACAAAGATCATCCTCAAATAAAACTCCCTGAAAGTGCTAGAAAATGTTACCCTGTTTTCAAATGAGCCTTTGATTGGCTTCCTGGATAGCTAGGGGAGGCCAAAACCAAAAAAACTTTACTTGGAATTCGAAGATTTTTTGCAAAATTAGACAGAAAACCCAGTTGACAAACATTTGCATTTATCCAAAAAGCTCTGAATACGACTTCCTTAATTAGAGCCAAAATCAGATGTAGTAGCTCTATCTGCAAGGAGCCCCGCTGGCTTCAGCAGAACCATTAATAGAAGAAGCAGTCAGAAGCTCCTTGCAGACACGGGTTGTGAGCCTTAGTATTTTATTTTTCTGCATTAACTGCTTTCCCTGTATTGCCTATGGAATATTTACACCTTTTCAATCAGGTAATTATTAGGGTTAAGGAAAGCAATGGTTTCCTTTTCCCCTCTTTTGTTCTTGCAATAAGTAATACCAATAGAAGCAAAAATATTTCCAAGATAAAGTTCCAGCCCTTCACCTGAGGTTATTCTGGAAAATGGTTTTGCTTGCCAGAGCTGTGGCTTTGCATATGGTAAAGGAGCCCTGTGCTCTCTGCACTTTCTCCAGTAACAGCACTTTGATTCAGCCAGCCACCAGCTTGAGTTGAAAAGAGTGATTAAGCTTGGCTCAAGTTGTGAGAATCATATCAAATCTCCTTAAATTTAGTCCAAACAGTGGAATGAAAACATATCTTTTCCTTCAATAAAAAAATTATGAGCTTTTTAAATGTAGCTTAAAACAAGTGGTCTGAATTAAGTTTTAGATGTGACCTCAGGTATTGCTCTTTCTCCTTGTAAAGCCCGGGATTTGTAAGTTATTTGGCTAAAAAATCAGTGCAAGCTTGAATAAAACAGATTCTCTAACATATTTTTGCACAACACGAAAAAAAAGAAACAATTAGTTAAGCGTGAAGCCAGGTAAAAGATGGGAGGGAAGGGAGGTATGAGGAGCAGCAGCTGACCCGAGGTTTTTTCCTTCTCTCCACATTTATTATTTTAACACAAATTAGAGAACTACTCACATATAAAGAAAAGAAATTGCTTGCTAGAGCAGCATGCCTATCTGAGATGGGTATAATTCGGGTCCCTGTGACTCTTTTAGCACTGAAAATGAACGTACAGGACAAGTCCCCAGACACTATTGGTGTGAACAGGTTTCAAATGCTTGGTCAGGGTCTGGGAGCTCCTCTCCTCTCCCTTGCTGTCAGGGAAGAGAGCAAATTGCCTCTACCCAGGTGTCCATGCCTGAAACACCAGCCAGGGAGCCCTGCACTTTCTGGGGATGACAGCTTCCTGCTGAGAATGAGCAAGGACCATGGGATTCATTTCACAGCTTCTGCAAGAGGGGAGGGAAGAGACAGGGTGGCCAAGGATGAAGGTGGTTCTGCCGTGGTCTCGATGCATTGGAGAGCCCAGACATAGGCTTTTCTAGGGCAGACCCCCTCAAGAGACAGGCTGCTTGATGTCTAGTGGAAAGAACTGTAAATGAGGCAAAATGCTTTGCTTAAGGCAGATTTTTTTAAAGCTGGTCTTCTACTCCCCTTGCTTTTGTTCCATCTGCCCCGGATAGAAGGAGGAGATTGCTTTACTTTGTTTTACCCTTTGTTTATCTGGAGAATTGATTCATGGTATTCACAGCAAAATTACTAAATTGAAGAAACATATATTTTGATGTGACAGTTCCCATTTTTTTGGTACCTATTTTCTAATATTCTTTAGTTACACAAGAATTGTTTTGACCCTAGCAGTAAAGACAGAAACACTCTCCCTGTACAGAGAAAAACTAGCTCAGCTTAGCTCACCTCTGTGTGATGGAGGGGACATCCCTTTGTAGCTTAGGAGACATACAGTGTTTGCAGAAACCCAGACAAGCCTGCAAAGCTCCTCAGCTTTAGTTCTGAACAGTTAAGCGTTTTACCAGGGCTACTTGCATTAGCCTGATAATGTGCTTAAATGTTTTGCTGGGCTGAGGCTTTTAGGTATATACGTGTGTGTTCTTCCTCTGTAGAGCAACTCCATACCACTGCTAAGGCTGGAATGTGTCCAGCTCTGGGACCCCCAACATAAGAAGGACATGGACCTGGCACAGCGAGTCCAGAGGAGGCCACAGAAAAGCTGCTGAGGGCTGGAGCACCTCTGCTCTGGTGACAGGCTGAGAGAGATGGGCTTGTTCAGCCTGCAGAAGAGAAGGCTCAGGGAGACCTTACAGCAGCTCCTAAAGGGAGTCTAAATGGGTTAGAGAGGAAGATAACCTGATCTAAGACTTTCTAAAGTGCCTGAAGAAAGTTGGTAGGGGTTTTGGACAAGGGCCTGTAGGGGCAGGACAACAGAAATGGCTTTAACATGACAGAGAGGAGATTGAGATGAGATCTTAGGAAGACATTCTTCACTGTGAGGGTGGTGAGACCCTGGTATAGGTTGCCCAGAGAAGCTGTGGCTACTCCATCCCTGGCAGTGTTCAAGGCCAGGTTGGACACGACTTGGAACAACCTGGTCTAGTGGAAGGTGTCCCTTCACATAGCAGAGGGTTGGAACTGGATGAGCTCTTCAATGTCCTTTCCAACCCAAACCATTCCAGGATTCTGTTACTTTTAAAGCACTGGCAATAGAAGAACCCAAGAAAAGACTCTTTGCTGTAGACCGCATCAATTCCATAGCCACAGAGGAGCTTCATGGCTTCATCCTTTGATGCCTTTTACACATGTGTTGCCTTTCCCCTGATATGCAGGGGTGTCAGTGTGCAAGACCCAAAAGCGGCTCTATTTTTCACATCCCTCATGTCCATTCACAGTTGCCCACGCATAAAGAGTCCAACATACCCATAAGACCCAGCAAGCCATAGGGTGAAGTGGTGACATTGGCACCATGGACCATACACTGCAGGTTTGCTGAGAAGATCAGGGGGAAAGTCTTCCCTTGTTATACCCTGCTTGAGTTTGTGCTTTCTATTGCCAAAGCACACGGCTTTGTGTCTAAAATCTGCTGCAAATCTATTGCTGATCTGTGAAAAGACTAAAGGCTGGTTCAAACTCTGATCAAGTCACAGGAAAGAGGTCTCTTTAATTTCAATCTACATGAAAATTTGCTCATAGGAGTTTTGCAAATATAGAATGAGCGTAATTCTCTCAGGTCCCAAGGAATGTACCTGTCTGCAAAGTAATATCTAATGGTAGAGCTTTTAAAGTTGAAAACATCCTACCTGATTTCAGCATTTAAGGGTCTGCATCCCAAAGGAGACAAATCCCCAGGTGCAAGAAGCTGGTCTACTGTATAAGCAGCTCCTCAAAGTTTAACAAAGAGCAATTTGCATCTTTTCAATCAAACATCCGCCCTCCCCCAGGTACATGGTGCGAGGCCACAGAGACTGTTCATAAATACAAAATCCCCTTTCCCAACTTTCATCTGCTGCTGTTTTAAACAACAAGAGTAAAAGCATTGCATTTGTGTGCATTCCCATGAGCTCACAGGGATTTAAAGCATTTCACCAGTGCACTGTAGTTTTTACCCATTACTTTACATTTTTAAAGTGGGACAAAGCAATGCTGGAAATGGTGAGGGTTTAGGGTACAGATCTGTTGAAAAAAGATTTTAATATGGTAAAATCAATCTAAAATCTGTACTAGGCAGGGAAGTGGCAGGGGATAGCATGAGCAAAGGGAATAAAAAGAGCTCTGAAAAGCACATACCAGTTGCTAATACTTAATCTCTTTAAATAATGAATTAGCTGCTCATATCTACTGTCGCTGCTAAGAGAAAGCACTTTCTTTGTGAAGTGAAGTAAAGCTTGAATACCCATGAATTATTCAATATAAAGTGTGCCAGTTAAAATGCCTTGATATTGGAAGTCAAGTGTAAGATTATCTTTTGTCTGTCAGAAAGCATCTCTCCCATGTTACTGAGACTTGAGGGGGTGGAAAAAGGGGCCAACCAGCCTTCAAACACATCAAGAAAAATAAGAGAGGTGTTGTAGTAACACACAGAACCATTTCCACATATGGGTGAGATTCAGTCATGTGCAGGAATTATTCTGTTGGGCTTTATTCTGTTTACTGTTTCTCTTCTTTGCCTTCATGAGCGCTCCATCATCTGTGACTCCAAGGGAATCACTCATGATGCAGCGATGCTGCTCCAAGTTTTCTTCCAGCAGAGATGGTATCAGCTATTGATCTGTCAGCCTTTGCTGACATAGAGAAATATGTTTCCTTACTCAGGTTTCTAACAACTTCCAGAGTTGAATAATGACCTTTCCACTGTATCAAAATGTGTAATCTAGAAGAATGCACCTTGCAGGAAAGTCTGGCACAGAAAATTACTGTTTCTCAAGAAGGTTTAGGTCATCTAGCCCTGGGGTATGACATAGGCTTTCTAAAGGGCTGGATAGTCAGCTGCTTTTTTTCATCCTGTTTATTCCTGTGTTCCCTCTTCAAATAGTCCACATTGTTGGCAGCACCTCCAGATATCTTAAACATTCATTTTATTTTATTTTATTTTATTTTCTATCTGTGTTTTGAATAGATTCTTTTTTACCTCTTTTGTTGTTTTTTTAATAATTGCATGTGAGTTCAAAATACCACAAAGCCTTGAAGCTGCAGAAAAAAGCAGGCTGCTGTTTTGGCAGAATTTTTTTTTTTTCTCAATCCTTTTTGCCCACCCTTCCTCCTCAAATTATCTCAAAACTCAGAATCTCTCCTCCTCACTAGTGCCTTCATTGTGCCTTTTGATTTTGAGGGTACATGCTTTGTGTTTGATGATTTTTCAGCAACATTAACAGCAAACCCAGAGATGTTAACAAACATACTAGCTAACAAACTGAACAATCCAAGATTACCACTTTCAAATGCCTAGTTTAAGCATCCTTACCCTTCTCTTCATCAACTACAGCCAGGATCTGGCAGCTCTGAATGGAGGTTAACCTGGATAGGTTGTCATGATACTGAACTTGGATACTATCATATATGTGAAAACCATACTAAGCATCTATCTATAAGTGGTTTGAATCCAGTGTAGCACTGAACACCAACTTAAGGTGACTTAATCATTTCTGGAATAATTTAATTACCCTTGTTGTCTATGATCCAATGTTTATTGATATTGACAGAAAAGCTTATCCAAGCTTAAGATCTCTCAGAAATCCAGCCTTGAACTTTGAGGAGAGACTAGAGAAGAAAAAAGCTGTCTCGTGTCTCTGGATCACTGATAAGACTGTGCAGGACTATGCTAGTACTGACAAAGAGGATGTCTGAGGACTATCACTTTCCCTAATCATCACCCAAAAAGAAAAAATGTGAAACAGAACGCTAAAAAGTATCCCAGATTCTAATAAATGTTATTAAAGGAACTATACATTGACTGGACTTACTGAAACTGAAGAGATAGAAGAGATAATATAGACTTTTGGGGAGCAATCTCAAACTGTTCTTTCCCTGAATTTAAATAAGATTCCTAGCACTATTGATCAGTCCATGTTTACACAAATTCCTCAATACATAGAAATGATTTACCTCGCCTTTTAATATGATAAATATTTTCTTAACAGAAACATCCATCCCAAATCTCTTCCATTTATTTTCATGTGTCTGTTGAAACCCAAGGAGCCAAATTCTATAGCCAGACTAACTCAGGCCAGACAAAAAGCTTGTGATTGCATATTTTACCTGTGCTGTCCATGTATTAACAAAAAACCCCTTATAGTTTCAAATATTTATTATTTCTATTTTCTCATCCACTGTTCCACATGTTGGGAGCTATTCAGTTTCTTTTTTTTTTTTTTTTATGAGATATTACTCAAATTGAGCAAAGGTAGATTAGTTCTCTTTTATTCAGCCTCAAATCTATCTGAGTGAAAATAAAATTTGACTCAGATTATGAGCTTAAAGGGTAAAAAAGAAATGAAAGTACATTCCAGAACTTTTTGCCTGGACAAGGACAGTTGCATAGTTACATGGTTAGAAAGTATTTTGAGCACAAATTTTTTCTCAATGCATCAATATAAAATTAATACAAAGATTCTGGCCTTAGTAAGAAGAATCGGAATTGGAAGAAATTGCACTAATTCCCTTGTTCTGAAGGGAGATAGCTGTGTGATGTCTTTTAAAATATGGCTTGCAATGTCCCCATTCAACAGATTAAGAATATACAACATGTTGCATGACAAATCAAGGCACAGTCTTTAGAGTCATTTAAGATTGATGTTTAGCAACAAATGAAAATCATTTACCATTCTCCCCAGAGAAATTTTAGAATGAAAGATTAATTATCCATATTATTGTGAAAGCTAGATCCAGAAAAACACTCTTGGTTTACATCTTTTGTTCCAGAAATTAATTTAAATGTCTTGAAAAGATTGCTTAGAATTTACATGGTGCCTTTCCTCATTAAAATCCATGGATATAAATTTCACAGTACTTAAAAGTACACAGATTTTAGCAGGGAAAAATTGGAGGTCTGTGGCCTTTTAAATGTCAGGGACTAGATTATGGTCTCAGTTGTATGTATCTAATTCTAGCTGAAATGAATAGAAGTTCCACATATACACTGTCTTCATAATCAGAACCAATTGTTTTTCTGTTTGAATGATTCGGGCTGGATGAATGGGAAGCACTAAGAAAACAAGCGTCACAAGGCAATATCTTTGGTTCTCAAAGCTTGCAACGCACCTTATCTGATTTCACTCATTTGTGGGTTTAAGAGAATTTTTACTAGATCTTCCATACTTCCACAATGAGAAAAACCTCCATCAATTCCTATAATTCACCAATCTTCAAAAACATCTTTCATTTTTCTTGCTGAAAAATGGTTTTTCCTTAGCTAACTAAAGTGAAGGTGGTTTTGTGCCGTTAAAACTAGAAAAAGAGAGGTTATGCTCGTACCAGTACATTGAGTCCATTACCAGTCTGTTTGGGACAAGGGATGGTTCATTTTGGGGGTGTGACATGTCTGAAATTTCCTCCTGTACTGTCTCCAGCCTGCAATACAGTTTTTGCTTCTAAGAAGCCCAGGATCTATTTGTGGTATGGAGTTTCTTGTTTTGGTTTTGGGTTGTTGGGCTTCTTTTTTTTATTATTATTTTGTTACAAACCAACAACTGTTCCTGACTATTTACACACTGCAATATGTACGTCTGTTAGAACAACCTACGCCTTCAAGAATAATGCCAGATGTCCTGTGCTCAAAAATACCTACACTAATGCTACAACTACCACTATCACTGTTTGTTTATGTAGTAATCAGCTGTCACACTGCTTTTTTATATCGGTGTTTATATTGTTTTGGAATGAAGTTTAGAAGACAGAGAGGAAAGCACTCAATTTAATTAGGCCTTGGCCATCTTTGTAGAAAACAGTGTTCAAAGATCTAAAGGACTTAGATCTCTGCAGTACCTCCTGAAGAGGCCAGTAACACTTTTAAGATGCTGTGGGAACACTTAAGGACCTTATTTCACAATGGAAATTTGAAACTTTTTTTTATAGGCAGGAACAAAGGTTTGATTTCTATTTTTTTCCCACTTTTTCATGGCAGAAAAAACTTAGTTAATTGCACATCTATTTATGGACATTCAGGAGTCATTCATATCCATTTATTAACCAAATTTCTCTGTTGGATGACCTGACTGACTCATCTCTATCAACTCCTTGAGCTGTAAACTAAACACTTAGAAGAAATCATTCAACAAAAAAGTTCATATTTGGGGTTGGAATGGGTCCATGAGAAGATATAATGGGTTAATAAACACTCTACTTGGAGGAATACAGTAATGGACAAAAAGGTTCTGTTGCCTCTCTCTAAAAAAAAGCACTTGGACTTCCTAAACTAGATCTTCTCCTCAAAATATCTTCTGGATGTAAAAATCTCAACAATTAGATTATAATCTTGAGAGTTTCTTGTGCTGGCATGGAAACTCATTGCATAAACTGTTGGTTAATAAAATATTCCACTAATCTTTAAAAATTATTTAGCTCTCACAGTTAAAGGGGTATCTGCCACACGTCAGTCTTAATCTGCAGTCCACGCCCAAATAAAAGACCATATCTGTAAATCTAGTTCACCTTTAGGAAAATTATTACTTTGTTAACATACCAGACATTACTGCTCTCTTTTTCATTAGTCTATGCATATGCAAAATGCTCCAGTGTAAGTCTGGTTTGTTGTGAGTACAGCAGGTTAGACATTTTACCCCATTCAGAAAAGACAGTGATATATGAAAAAAGGGGTGGAAAAGTTACTTGAATTGCGAAAACTAGCTTTAAGATCCAGACAGAGCAGAAAAATGTTGCACAAAAAGGGCTGACTCTTAATCTATACCAGAGTAACTGTGTTGCTTTCAGAGGAGCTTTATTTATTATTTTGAGGGGATCATATTATGAGCTTACTCAAACAGATGACTATTGTCCTCATTCTTCCTCCCTCACTTCCTCCTTTACTATCTTTTTTTGCATCTTTCTATCTCTACCTTCTCCCTTTCTTATATCTTTCAAAAAGCAACATATTAAACCAGTAAAGCGAGTAAGAGACAGTAAACGTGCCCATTCCATATAGTAAATAACTATTTTGACCAGCCAGCTGCTGGCAGGTGTCAAATGTGAGACAGCTGGTTAGCCAGCTCCTTGGGGCTAATTGCTCTAAATATCACTTCTTTTCTTTTTCTTCCCTTTTCTTCCCTTTTTTTTTTTTTTTTTTTTTTCTTTTCACAGCACATATCTAGATACAGAATCTCTGAGCTAATTATCAGGGCTGGTATTCTCAACTTAATCATCACTACCAATTCCCTGTAGTACAGTGGCATCTAAGAACTAACCCCTGCTATGCTGAATCACAGCCACACAGACGAAGAGCCAAAACCCACTGAGATTTTCAACAGAGGAGTTCTGTACACATATATAATATAATCCTGTGCTTTACAATTGAAGTGCAAACTAGGAGACACTAGCTGATGAAATGCAATTAAAAGTTAGAAGATGAATGTTATACATTATTAGTTTAACAAGGCTTCAGGGAAGAGATAGTCCATCTGTCTGTTTTGTCTAAAAGCAATTCTACAGTGGGCTATCTGTAAGAATTAACTCATACCATGTTCTCCATGAATGAAAAAGGTGTAAAGATAAATAATAACTTGACTGAGTAGCTGTAACTTTGCACAAAGCATTCCATTTCTGGCTAAATTAAGAGCAGAGAAAGGTAGATTTCAGAATTATTTCTCTCCATCATCCTCATTAAATTTCATTTCAACAGGGAATGGTGTCACTGCTGCCTTAGTTATCTATTATGAATTCAACCCAATATTCAGCTTGAGTACTCTCTGTGTGTTACTTGCAGGTATATGGAATGGCATGCAGTTACATGGTGCCAATAAATGACAGGCTTAATTGTTTTGTAATTATTCCATGAAATCATTTATTTTGCGTGAATAAACACAGATGCTTATATTCTCTGCTAGTCTAAATTGAAACTGTTCCACTAACACCAGTGGAGGTGTGCTAATTTGCACCAGATGGAAATTTGGCCCCATTATTTAAGGATCTGAGCTATTTGGCAAACGTTCAATAGGTACAACTGAATTGTGAAGTTTTCTCTTAGGGTGTTTCAGCAGTAAATTATACAGAAACTTCATTTATCTGGATGCAAAGTCTTCCTGGACCAACTGCAGTAAACTAGTTGGTCTGTCAGATGTATGTTATTTGCTACACCACATGCAGATATTCAGTCCTGAGATTTCTTTGATGCAACTGCCTATAACAAGGACATATTTATCACACAGCTGTCTAACCTTTAACTAACACTGCTCAGATGGATGACACTTCTTTACAAGACATCTAAACTATGTTATTATATTTTGTTATTGTTTGAGTATCACCAGCAGCTTTGGTGTCTTGCAACATTATTGTTCATAGTGCACGTTTTGGTGTGTTGTTTAAGGCTGCAGCTTCTGGAGTTATGAAAATATATCAGAATTTATGCTTAGCTTTTTTAAGCATAAATATCTTTCTGTCATGAATCAAGGAATAAAAAATCAAGAAAATATCCTGAAAGGACGTAGAAAGTTCAAGACCACTCATTTAAGAAACTTAGCCCTGGACACTTTTTACTCCATCTCACTGAAGTTGCAATAATTTCATGATTTTGGAGCACCTTACTTATTGCTTGATTTGTGACTTTGGCAGCGCAGCAGTAATACACCCTTTTTCACAAAATTACAGTGGAGGATATGAACCTTCTGACAAAGAACCATGGTGTAATTTGGAGAAATTTCAGACTTACTGGAGAAGCCTTACAGGCATTGGCAGCACCTTATATGCCTAAACAGAAGATCATGAAATAGTTGAAAGCTTAAAGTTTAAAGGGCATGAAAGAGCAAAGTAGCCCTGAATTTTATTCTCAATTCTGCCACCTTCACCTTTATTATCTTCTTGAGTTATTTTTCCTCTGAGAAAAAAAAAAAAATCAAGAATAGCAACAATTCTTCATCATGGTTGATTCGTTCAGTTTTGAAGAATCCTCCAGAACAGGGTCAGTCATCCTAAGTCTCATAATAACTGAAAGAAGCATATAATAGGTCTGTGACCTCAAAAATAACTGCTTTTCTGCATGTCTTTAGGACATAAACATCTAATTCTCATTTTTGTGTAACAAACAGATGAAACTCTATATCAAACGTACTCTAGATGAGTTCTGTAGCAGTCAGGTTAAGCTACAGGAACACTTGGTTAACTGCTTTCAAAATAAGATGTCAGGTTTATTCTATGATTTGCTAAACAGACAGAAGAAAAACTTGGATTAATTTTTCTGGTATACTTCTATATATATCAGCATGGTCCTCTGCAATATGAATTAGTTCTATTTGGCTTCATTTTATCTGCTGGAGAAACCTCTGGTCCCTACCTGAATTTGTCTTAGAAGCAACAGGGCAGGTGTCAGGGGATGTTTTCATCCCTTTTTCCTTCCTGGGTACATACAAAAAGTTTAGAGGTTCTCTTTCAAATTATCCTTGGACTAGGGAGGATCTGATTTTGCAGTTTTTTTCTGTCTCATGGTTTTGTATTATATCTGACAAGCAACAAGTAATCACTTTTAAAGGATCATCTCAGGTAGTTTATCCTGGTACAACCTCAAGCAAACTGCAGTAATGGAGCCAATTTCTTTAGCCATATAGATCATACTTTGAAATTTTTATATAAATGTATATAAAGTCAAACATCTCAAGAGGTTCTCAAGAGCTCTTTGTCAAGTGCTTCTGAAATTCTGCCTATGAAATCATTTTTACATTTACTGACTAAATAGCTTTACAAAAAATCAGTTTCCTGATCTCCACTAGCGGATAGTGCTGAAGATGGATGTTTTACTGTCTGTTTGGTTCCTCATTCTTATGTACCTGCATACAAAGTAGAACTAGAGAGGCCTACTGGTGATGCTGGTTCTGTTATCTGCAGTATTGCATGCACATATATTACAGTCTATTAGATGTCTTTACTTTCATTACTTTACCCAAACGTTATTGAATGCAGAATATAGGTTGGTCCCCTGGGGGATACACATGAACTTAGAAACAGGGTCTTCCATTGAAACACATCTTCCAACTTTATTATGATATTAAGGTTATATATTTTCATAGATTTTCTAAAGAAAATATGGTGAACACTCAGAATATTACATTAGACATCCATGATATCAAAAATCAAATTCTTCACAGCATTGATAAAGTCTATTTTAGCATATATGTTTTAGCCACCTGTTTCTAAAAGCCAATTGCAATTTGCAGTAGCCCCCCACTTGAAGAATAACCTGCTTTTTTTTCCTGCTGAAGAAAGCCAGTGGCAGCTCCAGTATCAAGTTCCAAGGATGGACAAGGATTAACATGTGCACTGCTGAGGACCAGTCCCTTTGTGGAAATCCACCTTCAGATCCTCTGCTCCAGCTTAGCGCACATGTCTCTCTTTACACTGCTCAAGTAAAGATGTCCTGGAACATTAGCCAGGAGGGAGCTATACCAAGGCCAAACAGCTGGATTTGCAGGCAACTTTTCTCCAGCCATTCCTCATGTCTGTAATGCAACCTTTTAAGCATGGACAAACTGCTGCTTTCCTTGAATTTCCACAGTGAAGTGTTAGCAGTCATCATCTTTCCTGCAAAGCCATGTCTGCTAATATTTTATATCCTTTGCGGAGATTTTGTATGAGGTTCAGCAAGGCAAAGTCCTACACTTGGGCCACAGCAACCCCATGCAATGCTACAGGCTTGGCAAAGAGTGGCTGGAAAGCTGCTCATGGAAAAGGAACAGAGGGTCCTTATTGACAAGGCTGAACATGGGCCAGATTGTGCCAGGCAACCAAGAAAGCCAACAACATTCTGGCCTGAATCAGCACTGGTGTGGCAGCAGGGCCAGGGCAGTGATCGTCCCCCTGTACTGGCCATTGGTGAGGCTACACCTCGAATCCTATGTTAAGTTCTGGGCCCTTCACTACAGGAGAGACACTGAGATGCTGGAGTGGGTTCAGAGAAAGCAACGGAGCTGGTGAAGGGAGCACGAGTGTGATGAGGAACAGCGGAGGGAACTGAAGGGCTTAGTCTGAAGAGAAGGCTCAGGGGAGTCGTATTGCTCTTTACAACTACCTGAAAGGAGGATGGAGCCAGGAGGTGGCCAGTTTCTTCTCCTAGGAACAAGTGATGGGACAAGAGGAAATGGCCTCAAGCTGCACCAGGTGAGTTTTAGACTGGATATTAGGAACAATTTTTTCCCCAAAAGGATGGTCAAGCATTGGCACAGGCTGTCCAAGGCAGTGATGAGGTCACCAACCCCTGGAGGTGTTAAAAAGACGTGTAGATGTGGCGCTGGCTGGGGAGATGGTTTACTGGTGGACTTGGCAGTGGTGGGTTAATGGTTGGACCTGATGATCTTAAAGATCTTTCCCAACCTAAGCAGTTCTATGATCCAATGGCTTTGCTCAGGAGTTTCTCACAGGCAAGCAGGTTTGTAGGCAAAATTCCACTGCAGACTGCTACTATTTCATTACTACCAGCTCTGCTCACCTTGAAAATGCATTTATGCCCAGTCTCAAAATGCATGCCTTGCTCTGATGTACTGTCTAGCTTTCCAGTTAATTTGCCTTAAGTAAGCTGGTAATAAGAATCATGTAAATCCCATAACAAACACAAGGCAACATGTTTAGGGTAGATCACTTTGATATGTGTGGTCTCTTTCAATCCATTCTAGTCCATTGTCATCTCTCAACTGTGAAGGAAAGTGTTCCAGAGGGTTTATCTGAGAAAGAAAAAGAAGCTCTGGGGCAGAATGGTAGCAAACACATCCTGGAAAGCCTTCAACTGTGCAAAAGGTGGGAAAGTTTGAAAGCAAGAAAGAGAAAATCCTTTTCTTGGAAAAAAAATAAATGTGGGACCTCATGGGACTTGGATTGGTTTAGAGCATCACTTAAACTTTTGGCTATCTGCCTGAAATTTGCTTCTGCTAATATCACTGGCACCATTTTTCCTCTGCCTTGTCTAGCTACAAAATGGCATTTTGCTCTTGTAGACATAATTATCTAATTGTTATTTGAATCCTCCTAAACCCTTTCACTGTTTGTTTAGCAAGTTACCAGAGAGGTTAATGACATCAAGAAAATTACTCTGAAAGGAGTTGCCTGTATACTGGTGTGTCATAAATATAGATGAATGCAAAGTAAGATGCTAGGCATAAAATGCAAATGAGCAGGCAATGAGATTCAGTTGTTCACCAGAGATTCAGATCTTGATGGAGCAGCCTCTGTAGGGCTACCAAGCAAAAAACAGGCTTATGTTTCAACTCCCCAGCTGCTGCTGAGTAGGGACTGCAACCTGTCATAGAGCACTAACTGAACAGAATGCTGCTGGAAGGAAATATGTGTCAGTGCCAGTCCCCCAGTGAAAAGCCATCAGGCAGATTCATGGAAGAGCAACACACAAAGAACAGCCTGGGCCAAAAATTTAGCCTTGCATGCAATAGACTCAGGAGGGTAACCAGCCAAGGGAGAGCTCTCCTGTGGCTGAGAGAAGCAAAAGAAGGTTAAAATGCCCCAAAGGTTTAAACAGCCTCTGTGAGAGATGCAGCAGAAGGACTGTTGAGGGGGATAAACAGCTACCACAGGAGGCAGTAACTCAGTACGATATAATTTTATCTCACTTCACATCCTTCATACACAACATCACCCACACCATTTTCCTGGCTTAAGCACCCCAAGACTGTCAATGGTGCAGGGTAAAGTGCCCATAGCAATAGAGGAGAAGCAGGCACTGCATCCCTGCCAGTCCACCTCCACAGTAGGCAGCAGTACATGGGCTGAGGGACACAGCACTTCTCCCAGTAGATCTGCACCTGAAACACAACTTCATTCTTTGTGATATTTTGAATTCTTGTTGTTATTTTGTTTTATTCCAGATTAAAACCACAGCTCACAGCACTGAAGTCTGCCAGTTAGCCAGCTTGAAACACCCAGAAAGATCCTGAAGTTCAAAGGATTTTCTATTTGCCTAGCAAATCTCACATGTATATCTGAAGAGATAAGCACAACAGTTCTGTGATGATAGTAGTAATATGAGGTGGTACGAGACTGCTTGCATTAACAGACCCTGCAATCTTTGATAAGCTTGAGCTAGAAATACTATTCTTCAAATAAAGATATGAAATCTTTTTCACACCTCTCCATGCCTATGTCTCTATTTGGACATACAAGACACCCAGTTGTATTAAAACCTACAGTGCATGAGCCACAGAGCTATGTGCAGAGAGAACTGCACTTTAGTAATATCTCAGAAGCTGTTATAGATAGATCAAGATACAAGCTTGCTGTTACAGGACTTCAAAGTCTCCGATTCTGCCCTTACACTGCAAAGTCTCCTTATTTGCTGAAACTATAAATATATGGATCGCACACATTTTGGATACATTGTGAATTATCAGGAGATAAGTTGATAAGCACCTAGAGCTGGGACAGAGAAAAATGTCTAGAACACCATCTATTTTTGTTGTTTTTTATCCAGTGAGTTAGGTATGTTGCTTGTGGTCAGATGCGCTCTTCAGCCATATAAAATTTACAAACTGGGGGTTTCTAGCTTTACCCCAGAATCTCCCATTATCTGCAGGGAAGATTATATTCCTGTGCACCTTTTCTCCCCTCCTTCCTTAGAATGTGACCTGTAAGACCTGGGAGACCTGCCGTAGTGTGCTGGGCTTTGCAGCGATACATCTGAAGGGGCAGACACAACCCAAATGGAAGACTGATGAAACTCTGCCCCTCAGCACAGTCCCAAATGTACACAAACTTGTGCTTGGTTTTTCCACTGGTTCCTGCCAGATTCTGGCTTGTAGCAAAGTGAAAGTAGGAGCACAGCATAAAGTAGGGAAATGTGAAGAAAGAAAAGAGGCACCCAAGATAGTAGCAGAGAAAAAAAAAAAAACAATGCAGTGAAAGCTGCAGGAAATGAAGGAGAACAGAGCATGGAAGAGATTCATGAGCGGAGCAGTAGCTAATAAAAAAAGGGAAAAGGGGGCAACACAGGAAATGTGGTGTTTTGCAATGTCTTTCAGTGTAAAACCAAGTAATTCTGAGTTTGAAGCAGTCACAATTACTGTTCAGATAAATAGTATCAGGATACCCACTAAAAGAGTTTGATATTCCTCAAACAAACTTACTGTGTAATTCAGATAGTTTACTATTACCAACCATCCCTTCATTAATAAACCTTTTCCTAGAGAGGTGCTGGGATTGGATCTGCAAACCATTTCCACAAAGGGAAAGAGATTTTGCATTTTGGATACTGCTTCCTGTTCCCTAAAGCCTCTCCTGTTAAAAGTCATATAAATTCCTGGAATTGCCTTTATTGTAAAGATGCTGGGGAGAGGTCCAGGGAAACCATTCCTCTTCCAGTAATTTGTAGAAGTATTTTCCTGCTGAATCTTTTTCCTTTTAGGGAATAGGCCTATTAACAAGCCTATCTATATCTCACGGGAGAAGAAAATCAAACACACACATAGTTGAAAGTGGACAGATACAAAGGAAAAATTTGTAAATTTGGAATATGGTGAAATATGGAAATATATTTTTTCAAAGTTGCTGCCTTTTCTGAGCTAGCAGCTATTTGAATATGACTGTTGTGGAAGAATCCACTGATGTGATTTAAAAATAAAAAGACTTTAGGAATATACCAGTGGTTTTCATTATTTCTCCACTGGGAATTTCTGGCTTCATTGGTATATTCAGACTTCTTTGTTAGCAGCCAAATGCTGAATACTAAACAAAGCATTTCCTCCTAAATTAAATTAAGCCTTTGAATTATGCAGATTTAATGCTCATTCCTCAGCAGAGGAGAAAGGGTTAATAGCATGAAATATTACCTCTCTGTGAGAGAGGAGTATTGAATTTCAGAAGGCAAGATCTTACAGCATATCCTGACTCAGACATGCTTTTACTGATTCAGCCATAGCATTCACTTGGAAAGCTTTACATCATGGCCTTGGCAGACTCCCAGGTTTTCCCAATTCAGGCTGCTATTTTTCCTTTAGCTTACCAAAAATAGCCAGGCATAGATTTAGTGTACTTTGTTTGCTGGTGTTTGCAGGCGTGTGAGTGTTGTCAAGATTGCTCTGGGCAGGCAGAGACTATAGCAGGTTGGGTTAAAATGGGGGAAATACCGATTTGCCTTGCAAGCAAGGACACCCACCCTACAGTCTGAGGCTTTGGAAACCTCCAAACAGCCGACCTGTGATTGCAATCATAGAATCATGGAATGATTTGGGTTGGAAGGGTCCTTAAAGCTCATCCAGCTACAAACCACTACCATGGGCAGGGACACCTTCCACTAGACCAGGTTGCTCCAAGCCCCACCCAACCTGGCCTTGAACGCTGCCGGGAATGGGGCAGCCACAGCTTCTCTGGACAACCTGTGCCAGGGCCTCACCACCCTCACAGGGAAGAACTTCTGCCTAAGGTCTCACCTCAACCTCCCTTCTGCCAGGTTAAGGCCATTCCCCCTTGTCCTGTCTCTACAGGCCATTGTCCAAAGCCCCTCTCTAGCTGTCTTGTTGGTCCCCTTTAGGCATTGGAAGGCTGCTGTTATAAGATCTACTTAGAGCCTTTTCCGGGCATCTTGTCTTGCTTGTTGCACTGGCCTCATCAGCTGTGTGCGTGTTCCCAGCTCAAGGCCAGCATTTCTGTCCATTCGTGGTAGTTCTGAGAGGTTAATTCCTCCCCTCCCTGTGACACTCATGGTATAATCACCATCAGGGCAAAAAAAAAATATATAGAGTCAGTGACTTTCTTCAGAGCAAGTTGTGCCCAAATCTGGCTTTAAAGTGTTGAGCAAAAAAAAAAGGTCAGTTGTTGCAGAAAAAGATGAGCATCACGACGTCTTTGTACAGATTTGCTGACCTCTTTACAGGCCTTTTTCCTGCAGCCAGGAGGACAGAGCCTTAGCTGCTATCTCAGCTGTCATGCATTACAGCTCCTGGGCGGATGGAGCTGCCTTCTGCTTCATGCACTGTGATGTGAAGTGACTGACTCACCCTGTTGCAGGGGATCCTTGACTATGTATCGCAGAAAACTGTGAGAGAAGACCAGCAAGATGCCTAAACCAAAATGCTCAGCTGCCAACCCAGGCATCCCCAGTGCGTTCCTTGACTGGGGGGCACTGTGAACACCAGCACTAGCATGATCGCCACCACAGGACTTCCTAAAGCAAGATACCCTTAAAGACAGTGTTCCTGCCAACATCCAGGCCTGCAGTTTCAGAAGGAGCACATGGTTGTTTCTTGGCTGTAGAAGGCAGTTAGCAATAGCAGTGAGCACTCAAAAGAAGTTTTCCTGAGACAGCTTACACAAAATAAATCACAGCATGAGTTACAGTAACAGGTTAGCATATATTTTTGCTCAAGCTCGCTGCCAGCCACCTTCATTAGCTTCCTAACATGACTGCAGCAGTCTGGCATGGTCTGTGTATAAGCCCAGGGCTGTTGTGGTGATCACCTCCACTAGAAAGACAAAAGAACCTGACAATCGGGTAGCTTTTGGCTCAAAAATTCATACAAGAAAATTATCTGGAAACTATCTCAAGGTCTGGAAGACCGGTGAATGGGGTAACTGGAAAATGTCACAGGGTGACACAGCTCCCTTTGCTGTGTTTCTTGTCTCATGGGCCGTAGCCACCCAACCCCTGTGGCACAAGTCCAGAGAATAAAAAAGACCGAAGCACAGTGGCCGTATGGTGTGTCACCATCATGCACATGCTCCTCGCTATTATCACCCCCAACAGGAAGCAGTGTCAAATGTTAGTCTAAAATAGGCTTCAGCTTGAATCTACTTGGACCATGAGCCCTGCTGTGATGGCATTAGTGAAAATGTCTCAGTCAGAGCTCACCTGGGGAAGGCAAAGATGCTGAGCTGATCTGGATTTGGGAAATGGTTTGGGTTTTTTTGTTGTATGAACAGTGTAGCATGGGAGTTGGGTGCTTTGTTTAGCAACAGGAGTAGTCTTTGATTTCTTGTCCCCCACAAACAATGAGGAGGAGGCTCACTGTTCAGATCACTTAATCCCAGGATTTCTCCCTAATATTCTTTCATATAAATTTACAGACCTCACTTTCCAAGTGGACAAAAACATATATATCCTTCTGTGATGCCGCTTGTCCCCATATCCTTTCAGTTGCATACTCTTCTTCTAAAAACGCACTTTCCTATTTCACCATCCAGCACCTTCATTTGTTATTTTTCTTTTTTTTTTACAAGAGTTGTTCATAAGATCTGGAAAGGACAGAATATCTGTGAAACCTGTCCAAAGACAGTTTCTTCTGACTAATGTAGTGTAGGGGGTGGAAGGCTCTATACATGCATTTGTACCTAGGTTCATGCGCATGTGTGAGTGTTTTCAGAATCTTTTTTAATGTGCCCTTAAATGCTGACAATGCAAACCCAATGGCCCCATGCAACTCTGGCAAGTTATAAAGTGTAGGTTGGGCAGCCAGCACCAACCTTAATAACCAAAAATAACTGCTTAGTTCTGAACCAAGTATTTTCTCATCAGTATGTAGCACCAGGGTGTAGGAGTAGGAAAATGAGGAGTGGGAGGATATAAAACAAACAGTAAAAACAAAAACGTCAACTGTGCTCTGGCCTTCCTTTCTGCTTCTCACAGCCCACCCCAAGCAATGCAGTTGTGGTATGTGACAGGCTGTGTATAGGGCCAGGGTAGCACGCATATAGCTGAAAGCATCTGGTGAGCAGTTGCCTGGTTTTGCACTGCGAGTCAGCCAACATCATCCACATATCTAAGCTAGTCCTCTGCCGTTGTTGCAGAGTGGTTTACGACTTAACTTTTCCTTTGTAATAGGTTCGTTCTTCCAGCCAGCAGTACTGTTGTCGCTCTTTCATCTTTGCCTCCCTGCTCACTATAGCCTTCATCCACACATCCATACATACAGTTGAACTCAGGGTGATTGCATCGGGGAGGGAGTCATTTGCATCAAAGAATTTGATATGAGTACTTTATCTAAATGCTAAATACCTTTGGCTCCTAAGGCTGTTCCCTTAAAGGCAAACCATATTTGTTTAGGTGTGTAACACCAGTTTGCAGGCCTGACTTTGGCATCAAAGTGGAAAACTGTGGCTTCAGTACTTCTAGGTACAACACAAGATCTGTGTTAATGTTACTTCTTGGGCAAGCTGTGGTTGTGCAAATGTAAGAAAATAGAAGAATTCTTTTTCTCAGATTAACCTCACTGAGGCAGGTGCAGCACATATCCTTTCCCTTTATTCTATTATTAGGTTATCAGGAAAGTGGCTAGGGAAAATTATGATATAGAACCATCAAATAGTTTTGAATAGAATGGGTCTTAAAGCTCATCCAGTTCCAGCCCCCTGCCACAGGCAGAGACACTTTCCACAAGACCAGGTTTCTCCAAGCCCCATCCAACCTGGCCTTGAACACTGCCAGGGATGAGACAGCCACAGCTTCTCTGGAAAACCTGTGCCAGGGCCTCACCATCATCATAGGGAAGAACTTCTGCCTAAGACCTCTGCCAGGTTAAAGCCATTCCCCCTTGTTCTGCCCCTACAGGCCCTTGTAAAAAGTTTTCCCTGTCTGGGCTTTTTTTGATATACTAGAAATGGGGGAAAGCCATCTCATAGACTGCTACAGGTTAGTCTTCTTGTAATTATTTCTACTTTCTGACTCTGCTAAGAAATCAAGGCTAGAAGTTGACCATAGGATGAGGAAGATTCAGACAAAAAGAAGAAAATAGCTAGATGAACATATATGTATGTGTGATCTGGTCCATGCATAGAACAGGAAGGAAGGAAGTTTGGAGAAGAAAGTCTCCCTGGGTCCTGGAGGTTACACTAGACAAAGGAAAGAGATACAGCTGTGGAAATATAGCTGTGCACATGGAAGCTGTGATAGACTGGCAAATTCAAATCGCTTCAGAAGTAAAATTAACTGTGATTAACTGATGCAAGACATCACTCAAACCAATCAAATTGTTATTTTGGGAAATCATAAATTTGTATCCAGAGTCAGTTTGTCACTCATTAAAATCTTATAAGAATGATTAGGAAATGATATTAATAAGTAAATGTTCTCCTTTTTTTCCTTTAATATCTTAAAATATAAGATGATCTCACTTTACTCTTAGATGACCTCCGACCACCTCTCAGGTCATTATTTTATTCTCATCCTTACTTTGAGGGTTAGTTCCAGTCTAATTCTTTCTAGTGCTGCCATAGCTGAAGTGTCCTTGCCACCATCCCTACCTAGATGAGGAGTATTGCCCTGGTATGGTACATCTGTAACTCGTTTATGCCAACCCATTCTTGCTTCCTAGGGCTAGTGGCAGAGCAATGCTGCAGTGACCACAAAATACATGAAGAAGATAAAAAGGAGTCCCTATGAATCCATATGCGACAAATTAAAAGGGTGTAATCCAGAGCAGCCTCATTATTCCTTCATATTACAAGGCTACTTATTTTGGTGGTTACATGTAATAAATGAAAAATGGTTACTTGGGCCACTTCCACCAGACTTTCTGGCTTACTTGAAAAGCTCTTCTTGCTAGAAAATCCTTCACAGGAGGGACTTTGCAGATCAGTTTGTTGGGTATAGTATGTGTTGGTATGTGTGGTATGTATTGGTATGTGTGCTGCGTATCTGTAGATTCAAACTGGGGATCTTACTTTTTTTTAAAGAGCTTCCTTGAAAGGCACCATTATTAAAATACACAGAAGTAAGCATAGTCATTATTAAAGTATGACTCGAAATACATTCTGAAAGGGAGGGTTAAGTGCACCATTCATTTAGACAACACCAGGGCATATTTTTCTCACAAGCCTATGTCACATTTCTGAGTAAAATATTCTTCTCTTTCTTAGAATTACCTGAAAGCTAACAGGTAAACCATATGGGACAAAGCATAAAACAAATTTCCCAGAATACAGCTTAAAAAAAAAAAAAAGAAAGCTAAACCAACAGTTTTTAAAAATGAACAATCTCAAGTGCAGGTTATCATAATATGATTGCAGCAATGAATTCACTTTACCTTTAAATTTTACATTTCCTTACATGGAGCTACTGGCAATTTAAAGCTGTTGAAATCTATACTTCTTAAGCCTGCTTTTCAATAGAATAACTACAGGAAACCCAAGGGATTCAAGTGCCCAACAGGTTAAGAGCAGTTTTATTTAATACATTGTCCTGCTTTGCTGAAAGAGAACGGTGATCTCACCATTGGCTCAAAAAAAGACCTTTTTGATTTGCTTTCAACTCATCCATACTTCACAGCGCAATTCTCTATTTCTTTCTCTCCATATCTAGAAAAAAAATAATAAATGCCAGTGTGACATATTTTCAGAAAGTGACAACATGGTTTAGAAACTGTCAGTACCTAATGAAGCATTTCAGCTCTGTTTTATAAGCTGTGATTATCATGATCATTTTACTGATACATATATGGATTTGACATCTGCAGCCCTTTAGCCTTTTAAGTAATCTGGTCAGCAAAATTGCTAGTATGTAGGTCAATTTAACCACTTCTTTCTAGGTTTTCTGGTGGCTTTTTTAGTCTTATGCACTAGGTATATTTTGCTTCTTCCGTGTAGGAAACAGAGCAGAGTAGACTTGGAAGATATCCAACAAACTAAATTATAAACTCAGGAACTTCTTATTACTTACTATATTTGCTCAAGGCAATGCATCATATAAGTTAACACTGACAGAAAGGCTCTGACCTAAGAATTGAAACACAGACCAGAACTATTCCTCCTGCTGCTCTTAGGTTATCAAAATGCTTGGTTAATTGTAACTCTTCTTATATAGATCTTGAGATGACAGGACTAATAATGTGGCTGTAGGAATGGGGAGAGGAGAAAAAGGGAATGAAAAGCCAGGGATTAGGTGCAGACTAGCATTAAGAAAGAGCCCAGCCAATATATCTGAACCCAGAACTTAATGCCTTTCTCCAGTTTTCAGACCCATTCACTTTGGTAGATAGGAAAAAACCCTGTGTCCTGTGTCTTTCTGCCTACCTATGCATGGTATCAACTGCCATATGATTAGCTTGATTTCAGTGGCAGAAATTTAGGGATCCTGGCAACACGGAGCGCAACCAAGCTGCTGCTGACAGAACATGGGGATGGTGCAGAAGCTACATGTGCAAACCCAGGTCAGCACAACCCTGTACATGAAAATGCAAAACAGTGGATACAATGTACATCGCAGAATAATTTGGATTGAAAGAGGTCCCAGGCTCATAACTGTCTGATTGCATAGGGATTTGTCCTCCGAGAACAGACTCTCCCACTTGCAATGTTCACTGTGTTGGCTTGTTTTTGCTTTGCTTAGAAGACAGCTGATTTGAGTCCAGGTGTCACCTTATGCAAGTAATCATGGTGCTGAGTGGAGTGTTTGAACGTGTAATTCCCTTTAAGCATGCAGGGGGTCCTCGTGAAGCTCAGGTGCCTTCAAAGCATCCCCACAGAGATTTGGACTGAACTGACTGCACACGACGACTGTGCAGTCTGACACACAGCATGAGTGGACCTCATCAGCAGTTTGTTATCTTATTCACAACAGAGATCCTCAAAACACTGATTGGGCAGTGTCCCCACCCCTTGATTACCACCAAACCTTTGATGTTAGTCTCAAAGATAAGAAAGCAAGTTATGCGTGATTTGCCTAATGAGTTTATTTTCCTTTGAACACTAGAGGTTTCACATTGAAAAGGTACTACTGTACCATTGTTTCAGGCTGGAGATCTGTAACTAAACTTACTTTTCAAGCAATTTTGAAAAATGTTTTTTCCAACTAAGGTTAAAAGTTCTTTTTTTGGTCTTTGTGGCATGGTTGGTTGGTTTTCAGCTTGGCTCTGCAACATGTCAGGTACAATCTTTTCCTGGAAATAGGTTCTTTTTCACTTTGAAATCGAGGTGGTTGCTCAAGCAGCCAGGCACAAGGAGTGGAGATGATGTTACACAACTGCAAACCCACATACAGCACCATCACAAGTGCTGCAAATGATGATCACTAGGCAAGTGCCACCATTTGCACACTTGTGCTAGTTACTATTCATGCTGTGCATGAAATGTTTTTCTAAGCCTACACTTGCTGATGGTAGGACTGGCATCACAAGACACCAAATTCACAAAAAAGTTAGTGATTCACGTGTATGTGTGTTTGTGCCTGGGTGTGTGTGCACAGAGATAATCACACACATAAAAACTAAATGCCAGCTATATTTTAACATCAATTTATAGGTAACTTGTCTTTCTGCAAATGCTGATTTGTGCCTCTTCCTGGAAACCACCTACAGATAGCCAAGAACTAAAGAAACCTTGAAAACTGTCATAGCAACATTTCAGATTGCAGTTGGGAAGCCTGTGCAACATTGGTGCCTTGTTTCAAAACTGACATCTAAAAATTCAAGTTTAACATCCAGCACCTGTTCGGTGTTTTTCTGAATCAGGGCCATTCACAAAGGTAGTTGCTCGCCCATGCTCTCACAGCACAACCAATTTTTAACCCATGGGATACATTCTCAATAAAAATTCACTCAACCATGTTCTCATTAAGAATTGCCTCATGATCTTTGCTGAAGTGAAATATGCTCTCTCTGTTTCACATGAAGCTATAGCATAATCTTCAGAAAGCAATACTCACAGATGGGAACTCTTTCCCCTTTTCAGTCTTCTTTGAAAACAGATTTTTCCTATGAGAAATGATGAGATGAAACTCATTCCTGGAACACTGAGTAAAACCCAGTGTCAGATCTCAAGGATCTTGATTTCATTTTCCAGTTACTGTACAATTGAAATAATCATGAGTGCCCATGCCCAGTGAAAAACTATGCTGAGTCAGAAGATCAAAATTATTAACTGTTCATTGTGTCACAAAATTTACTACCTACCCCAGTTCAAGCAGGGTTGCACAAAAAGATTATCTAACTAAGGACTAAACTCTTTTTTAGACAAGCTGGTGGTATAATTCCAAAGTTCATGAATGGGTCTGCAGTTCAGAGTACCTTTTATTTTCAAGCAGCAGAACCAATGGATGAAGTAGGTTCTGGTGCAACAGATTGGAATATTGAGCGGCTCTTAGAATATGCATTATATATGTTGTCTTCTTTGAGAGAATATCCTGGATGTCTCTTTCTCTATTTTTCATCCCAACAACAATGTGGCTCTGTTGGAGCTCTGGACAAGAGCTGTACATTCTCTGCAGCAAACACTTTTTGTAGAGAAGCCAGCCCACCGACAGATGCACACCAGTACCCTTGTGCCTGCAGCAGAAAGTTGTGCCCATAGCTTTGCTGCTCCAGAAAGGATCGCACAGCACTCCGAGCACAGCACTGCCATCTGTACCTAAAAGTGCATGTCTGAGTTCCACTTTCATTTAGTCTCAGTGCCTGGGACCTGGCATGCTGCCTTTGCCCATGACCATGCAGCTCCAATATCATAGAATCATAGAATCACAGAATGGTTTGTGTTGGAAAGGACCTTAAAGCTCATCCAGTTACAACCCCCTGTGACAGACAAGGACACCTTCCACTAGACCAGGTTGATCCAAGCCCTGTTCAACCTGGTCTTGAACACTGCCAGGGATGGGGTAGCCACAGATTCCCTGGCCAACCTGTGCCAGGGCCTCACCACCCTCACACAAAAGAACTTCTGCCTAAGAGCTCATCTCAATCTCCCCTCTGGTTAAGGGGATCTCCCCTGGTTAAGGCCATTTCCCCAAGTCATGTCCCTGCAGGTCCTTGTCCAAAGCCCGTCTCCAGCTTTATTGTCGCCCCTTTAAGAACTAGGAGCTGCTCTAAGGTCTCCCTGGAGCCTTCTCTTCTCCAGGCTGAACAAGCCCAGCTCGCTCAGCCTCGCTGTGTGTGTCTCTGTGCTGTTAGCCATGACTTGACCAGTGCACAAAGAGATCAAGGTGCTTTCTTACACTTTCCTACTGTTCTGCAAGGAGTGCATGCTGGTCTACAGTTGTGCTCACTGTAAGGCTGAATGTAAGACACAGAATGAATCAAGCAACTGTAATCGATCTCTACTTCTGATGGCAGATTTTCTGTACTCAAAATAAGCTTGAAAAATGCAGATTTTCTTCCTTTTGCAAATTTGTCTTTCTGTATTGTCCCAGTCATAGAGCCATTTCCGCACTGACTTTCTGGCTAACATTTGCAAAGAAGCTGAAAAGCCACTTGCTCATCCCTCATGGTCTGCTCTCCATGATGCTCAGCCCAAGGGAGCGCAAACACTCATGAAAAGGCTTTGGACAAGCTCAGGGGAAGCTGGCTGAAAAGGACACAGACTCTGGAAAACTCTTTTGAGTTTCTTCACCTTATAGATTCACAGGCTTCCACTTGGACCACCTTAAAATTAATGCAAACGTGTCCTCTTCTGCTGGCTGAACACTTGCAGACAGCAACCCTATGAAGCATTTGTACTCTCTTTTTCGACCTTTTTTCCCCCTCACACAAACCAAAACACAGACACACACACACGCGCGCGCACACAGAGTCACAGCTTGTCAACAGCTTTAGCGAAGTAAAATACAAATGATAATTAGAAACATGTGACCCTAGAAAAGCAGCACAGGATCTAAAAGGTCATCTTTTTTCCAAATGACCTAATTAGAAAAGCCTGGAGTGTTGGCTACAACATAATGGTTTTACACAGCTTTTTAACGTAGACTTCCTGCTTTAAAACCGCGCAATTTAGTGCTCCTGGGGAAAAAAAAAAAAAAAAAAAAAAAGAAAAGAAAAGAAAGTAATTAAAAAAAATGAATTGGCATTTAATGCAAGCAAAATTAGGCCTCACAACAACACCTGCCTTGAGCAATCTCTAGCCTGTTGGATCTACCAATGGAGTATTGCGGGTTTGCCATCCCATAATGAGTATCAAGAAGCCAGCACCAGGACATCTGCCAGCTTACAAGAGAGCCTAAAGAGGCACTCCAACATCACATGGAGCAACCAGGCATGAGGGGCTCCACACAACTCTGCCTGCAACCCCTGACTGCACCATCCGGCTGGATCATCCTCACCTTGGCTGAGTCAGAGGCAACGTGGGAAGCAGAAGGGACAATTGAGCAAGGAGGAGAGGAGGTGGAGGCAAGAAGAAGCCTCCTCACTTCTCTCTCCACATTCCTGTTTAATAATTTTCTTTGTTCTGGTGAACATACATGCCATTTATTTCTGCAAAACTATTAATCCCAACTTATTCATCATCTAGCAAAGCTATATTTAGTTTACGGCTTTTCCGCATAAATCAAACACTGCAGGCTCCTCAGTTTTGAACGGTTTAATTATGGCAGCTATTCCCAAACTGTAGGGCATGTCACCAACTCAGTGGGAGTACAGGGGGCTGCGAGATTGGCTCAGGACAGCAGCGAGGGGAGGGTACGAGCTGGCTCCCAAGGTGGAAGCAGAATAACTAGGACACTGTGGGTCTGGCCTGAGCTAATTACACAGAGGGACAGATTCCATGGTGGAAGAAAGAGCTGGAGAAAATAGCTTGGGAAGGACAGAGTTTAGGCCATGCTCTAGGTTATGAAAGGCAGCCAAAGTAGATTTTTGTGAATCTAGCTGAAGAGAAGCCCTGGCTTTCACATGGCAGACAGGTTTAAAGCTTTGCAGCCATCATAAAGGTGGGAGGGACATGAAGTTCGCACATCCATGTCCCTGGGGGCTTAGAAGTTCTCTGCTCATAGTGGTTTCATTGGCAATCAACAGCATTGCCCATTTCTCAGGCAGTTTCTGTGTCCCAGAGGATTGAGTTGGATGAAGCAGCATGGAAAAATAATATATGTAACACTGTGCATGTAATGTGCTGCTTAACCATTTTTTCCAAACTTATAAAAGCATGTGATCTTCATTGAAAACTGTGTGCATGCCAAATTTAGATCTTTAAATTCAAACTCTATTTGAGAGAGTCTGCAATGGAAAAGAAGGAAAAGAAAGAAGAGAAAGAAAAGAAAGAAAAAAAGAAAAGAAAGAAAAGAAAGAAAAAAAGAAATAAAAGAAGGAAGGAAGGGAGGAAGGAAGGAAGGAAGGGAGGAAAGAAGTCAGGAAGGAAGGGAGGAAAGATGTCAGGAAGGAAGGAAGGAAGAAAGGAAGGAAAGGAGAGAAAAGGAAAGAAAAGGAAAGAAAAGGAAAGAAAGGAAAGAAAAGGAAAGGAAAGGAAGAAAGAAATATACACTTAATTGGTAAAAGCCCCATAATATTTCCCCAGCTTCACTGTTCTGAAATGACTGCATGGATTTTATTCGGCTGTTTATTTTTTCCTCTGGTTTGAGAAGAACAAATATCAGATTTTAGCCTCAAAGGTAATTTTACTACAGAAGCCACTGAAAACAGGAGTTGAAGAATAAAAGAATTATAACAATACTAGTAATAGCACAATGATATTATGTATTAATCATGGTTTCCTCATGGTAATACTCTTAGTTAATAGTGGATATTTCAGCAATAATTAGGCAGGGGCATTCAGACATACTCAGTGCTTATAATACACAACCCAGAATGAAACAAGAGGCATTGGCAAGATGCTGCATGCTTTGTAATACAAGTCGTGTGAAGCTTAGAGAGTAGCAATTTGCATCTTCCCTATATTGTACTGAAAAAGTAGCCATTATCCTCAAGACTTTTTCTCTCCATACATGCAAGGGACAGTGAATCCCACCAAGGCAGAATCCAGTCCCTGTAAAGCATTCACACCTGCATGGGGCTGTCTGCTGATCTGGGGGAGAATCAGGTCACTAAGACGTAACTTGGTTTCAAAGACTGAAAGGTACTAATTTTATGTGCCAATAAATCCATCAGATCACAAGGAGACTGAGGAAATGCTTTTATCTTGAAAATGACAGGCATTAATAATGTTACCAGAATTTCCCTTATATATAACTTTTATAGTTTCAGGACTCTTCAGTATTTGCACAATGTGAAAGCTTCTGAAATATAAAAGAAAGTGTCCCCTTCACAGTTACTAGCATTGCCAATATGGGTGAAATATGTTCTCAGGAAAAAGAAGACGTTGGATAAAAGAGAGGAAAGCCATAACTGTTTAAGGAGAGGCATATTATATAGGCACTTGCACTGACAGCATTGTAGCTGGTTCTGTAGAGGGAAAGACCAGCTCCGGAGCAGGGTTGCTGCCACCATTTCAAGTACAGAAGTTTTGCACTAAATTTCTGTTTGCAGGTGTGCATGAGACATACTTTTCAGGAAAACCACTGCAAAGTCAGTGGGAAATTTACCACCTCATGCAAAGTGAGGTCCACAGCAAGCACTCCAGAAAGTCAGAACTCAAGCTCCAAGTAAGATCTAGATGAGCAATGTCTCGCTTCTTTGCTCAGAGCATCGTAGTCTCTGCACCTTCCTCATCCTTCTTCAGTCAAGGCCCTGGGAGGCAATGGCCATAAAAAGGCTTCTTGAAACAAAAAGTGGATGAATAAAGGACTTTATTAGGATTGCAGGTCATGTTTTAATAATATCAGTTTATTGGGATATCAGTCCTTCCTCCACCCCAGGATAAGAAATTACAAAAAGATTTTCATATTCTGTACACACCATTAGAGTTCTACATTACATACTTTTTACATACATCTGCCTGGACTGCAGTGGCAAATTCCTGACAAGAATATGGTAAACACAATCTACCCTTGCACTTACTCAAGCCTCTAATAATTTTGTAGCAGGGTGCCAACGTGTATCTCAGCTGGATGCAGCTGGAGCAAGAATGCCATGACCTAAAAGGGGACTAATCTCTCCCTGAGCAACACCCAGGGGGAATTTCGCCTGATACACCTAAGAATTAGCAGAGAGAAAGTATCTCATGGGCAGAATATAATGCAGCAATGAGTCCTGTGTGTTGAGTGGACATCCTTGCAGGTAGTACTCAACAACTGCCCCATGTACTTAGCATTCAGCAGCCTGCTTGGACCATTACTTTTTTGCTCTTTTTTCCACAAGTTAATGGAGTTCCTGGGAATGGTTCAGTAATGGAACTCTGTGGGGAGTTAGTGCACCTGCTTTTTTGTCTTCTCACCTCCCTTAATAGTCTGTCTAATATATGGCCTATATTAGCTATCTCATACCTCATATAGGAGCTGAATCTTTACCAAAATATTGCAGATCTCAGAGGGTGGGGAAGAGAGATCACAGAAACAGTGAACTACACAACTTTTTGGTTTTGCCGAGTGAATTTGTCACCCCACTCCTGCTTCTCTTTGAAAATCAATGCAAAAACATATCCCAGAGAAATGATACAGGTGGACAACCAGATTTATTTACTGAAGTTCTGTAACCAGAAATGCTTTAAGATACTTTAAGATAAATCCTTTAAGATACTTCTCATTATTATCACGTTAGCACAGCACACTGAGATTTTTACAATGGCAGCAGAGATTCATTGCCTTTGTTAAGGGTTATTTGAAAGTGTGTGCAGGGCAGATCTATAGAAAATCTACAAGATATTCCATTTGGTTCACATGATTCAAGCTTGCTGCAGACTGTACAGTCACAGCTTCTCATTTCTGCTGGAAATACTACAAGCTATTATATATTTTTTTTATTAACTAGAATGTGCAGATATGGAAACTGAAGGATACACAGCTCCTTCCACTTCTCACTTCCAGCCGCCCACTCTCTCTTTCTTCCCCTTTCACACACACGCTTCATTGATTTGAATTCTACATTTATTTTCATCAGAGAATAGACTTAGTTGATGACAGAAAGTTGCTCGTTCCAAAGTGGAAAGATTTTTGCTTTGTTTGGCAATGGGAAGCATTTTTAACAGGTTTGGGCTTTCAGAGTTCGCGTTTCATAAGCTAACTGCGTGACTCGACTGAAGCAGTATGAGCAGAAAAGGCAATACAGTATGCATAGACAGCTTTGTAAAATAAGGTCTTTCTAATACTAATGGCTTTATTACCTCAGTATTGAGCTGAGAAAGTTTCTTAATTCACAGAAGTCCTGTATACAAAATCATTTCTGGTTTTCCTCTTGGTCTAATTTATTGGGTTTTTTTACTTTTCAGTGAACACAAAACCAGACAACTGGCAGTGTCTGACACTGTTGCCTGACTATTAACACAGGCTGCACAGTCTACAGGGTCTGCACAAGGGGCTAACTTGTTTGTGCTGACCCACCAGAACCCCAAAACACTCCTTCTGCATTGACCTGAAATACTGAGTGCCAGCTGCAGCAAGTTGAATCCCAGCTCCTGGATGGACTTGTGCAAGCATTCCACTTGTGGCTGACAACGAAGGAAATGTTGCAAAGGTTATCTATGCCTCGCAGGCAACACCAGACCTAGGAACTCACATTCTTGAAGCTGTCGCTCAGGGACTCCTGAACATGTATATTATGACTGTAGGAGTAAAACTCAGAAGTGAGGCGTGCAAGAAACTGAGTTCTCACTAGAGACTGGGAGGAGAATTCAGAATAAAATCTTTCTCTTTTAATTTTATTTTTTCTTTACATAACTAATTCAGATAGCTATATTCCTTAACTGCTAGGAAATCAAACACAGAGATAATTCCCAGACTGTATAAAACTAGCACGCAGAAGGCACAGTAGGTTGGGGCGCTGGGAACAGGGGATGCCTGTTGGTGTATCCATAAGAAAATACATCTGGAAGCCACTCCAGCAGAGCCCTGTGCTGTTGCAGAAAAAGCTACTTGCAAATCTATAGCAGGTGGGGTACAGCTTTTGTCCAATGAACAAATCCTGCTCCAATAGGTTAAGTTTAAAGGCTGTGTTTTTAAGGGTTATTCCAGCTTCCCTGCACTCCATGGAAAAGGGAGGCAAAAAGCTGTATTGTTGATGAGCAGATGGCAGTGTGAATGAAATACAACCTTTTTGGGCATGCTGGGTGGTCATTAAGAAATGTTGCCTGCACTGAAGCTCCCATTCCTGAAGATTTTAGTTCAGCAACAACAAAATGTGCTCCTGAAATTGATCCCTGTAGCTATGGCCCCTCTGGTACATTGCTCCACAGCTTGAAGGAGCTGTGGCCAGAAGTGCAGAGTATGGCTCAAGGCGAGAAGGATATCATGAACTCCACAGACTTTTAGACCTGTAGAAAGACAATAAATAACTCAGTAAGCATTGCTCTGGGTAGGCAGCACTGTATTGCACAGGAGAACAGTGTGTTACAGCTTCTGGAAGTCACAGCAATTATTGAAACAAGAACTCCGTATTGTCTTAGCATCAGTGTAAGGCTAAGAGGTATCCTGGGCTGCATCAAAAGGAGCGTGACCAGCAGGACAAATGAAGTGATCCTGCCCCTCTATTCTGCTCTTGTGAGACCCTGCTTGGAGTATTGTGTGCAGTTCTGGTGTCCTCAACATAAAAAGGACATGGAACTGTTGGAAAAAGTCCAAAGGAGGGCCACGAGGGTGATGAGGGGACTGGAGCACCTCCCGTATGAAGATAGGCTGAGAAAGTTGGGGCTCTTCAGCCTGGAGAAGAGAAGGCTGCGTGGAGACCTCATAGCAGCCTTCCAGTATCTGAAGGGGGCCTATAGGGATGCTAGGGAGGGACTCTTCATGAGGAACTGTAGTGATAGGACAAGGGATAACGGGTTTAAACTTAAACAGGGGAAGTTTAGATTGGATATGAGGAAGAAATTCTTTACTGTAAGGGTGGTGAGGCACTGGAATGGGTTTCCCAGGGAAGTTGTGAATGCTCCATTGCTGGCAGTGTTTAAGGCCAGGTTGGACAGAGCCTTGGGTGGCATGGTATAGTGGGAGGTGTCCGTGCCCATGGCAGGGGGGTTGGAACTGAATGATCTTAAGGTTCTTTCCAACCCTACCTATTCTATGATTCTATGATTCTGTGTTGTCCTCCTGGTCATCTGTGAGCATCCTGATATCTGATGTGGGGTGTCTTAGGCAAAAACAGCCAAAATTTTGGGTAACAGAACTGGATAATCAGATTTTGGGGGAGCTTCCTGATGGCACAGCCATACCAAGCAGTCATTGGCATCCCAGGGATAAGCAGCCACCCTAAATACTGGCAGTTCATCACAGCAGTACTAACACCTGACAAGCGAAGGAGTCCTATGCTGCAGCAGCACAAGAATATCTTTTGTGTGTTTAAGAAGTGGTCTACAAAATATGGCTTATGAGGGCAGCGTGGGGTTGGGCAATGCACCAAAGGCTTTCCATAACCTGCTTGAGGCTGGCACAATCTTCACAGCAAAGACTGCCCTGGCCTCACAGGCTCTGTACTCACAGTGAGAAACAAACCTGTAGAAGCACGTTGCTCTCACATGAGGCACTTGGAAGCACACGACCTGAATACATGGTGTTTCCATCACGACTTCCAGTAATGCCCTTATGGCTTGTTGCTGAGGATAAGAGAGAAACTTAGGTGCTCAGAAGACTCGAGCATCTGCCAAACTAACAGCCTTCACAACCACAGGTAGGCGTTTACAATTAGCATCTCCTCCAAAATCTAGACCAGATTGCTCCAAGCCCCATCCAACCTGGCCTTGGATACTGCCAGGGATGGGGCAGCCACAGCTTCCCTGGCCAACCTGTGCCAGGGCCTCACCACCCTCACACAAAAGAACTTCTGCCTAAGAGCTCATCTCAATCTCCCCTTTGTCAGGTTAAAGCAATTCCCCCTTGTCCTGTCCCTACAAGGCCTTGTCCAAAGCTCCTCTCCAGCTTTCTTCTAGCTCTTTTAGGCCCTGGAGCTGCTCTAAGGTCTCCCCTTAAGGAGTCTTCTCTTCTCCAGGCTGAACAAGCCCATCTCTCTCAGCCTGTCTCCAGAGCAGAGCTTGTCCAGCCCTTGCTGCATCCTTGTGACCTTTCCTGGACTTGCTCCAATAGAGAAGGAGCCATGGGAAAAGGTGTGCAGATGCTGAACACACATCTCAACCATCATTTCTTTTTAACTTCTAAATTTTTACCTTATTATTTGGACCAGGCAGCATTTTGCTAAGACAAATAACAGTTTTTTTCTGAGTGAGGGTCTTGACAGGTAGACAGCTTCTTGATTGCAGTGCATCTTTGGATGACTCAGTCAGGACATCTTCTTTCAGCAGAAATTTTGGTCTATTTGTTAATAGTATCTCATATAAGAGACCTGCAAGATCATCTTCATATCTTATTGGAGGTGGTATAATTTATTAATTATCAGCAGGGGTTTCTGAAAATCGTTTTTTCTTTCCATTAGGTTTGTTTCTTACTTTCTCTCAGAGGCAGAACAGAATATTCACATGTAGTTCAAATCACCATTAATTTGTCTTGTTGCTATTTTTTTTCAGATTTATTATTGTTAACCCATCATTTTAATGGCATTGTTACAACATTTGCTATATTTTTAGAATCTTCACTGGTCTGTTTAATTGCTTGGAAGGTTGTTTTTTAGAAAGCAAAATAAAAATTTTGTTCCAAATCAAGCATACATAGATTAAGGCTGTACACACAGTCACTTGTACCTGCACCTACAATTTTGCGGTTAGAATCAGCTGAACATGATAATTTGGCATTTGGGTTTCCAAGCATTTTTTAAACTTGTCTTCGGAATTAAGCATCTCTCCAGTAGTGAGTACAACTACCTAGTTTACACAGGTAATTGTAGCATTTCCTTATGAAGATTCAGGGTCCAGTTCTGCTCTGTTCAGCATCAACATTTCAGACAAAATCCCATTGGTTTCTATGTCAGGAGCAGACTAAAAGCATGTGGCTATTCAACTCTCATAACGGGATAAGCCTTATTTTTTAAAAGGGGGGCTACAGTCATCTGATCTCACCTTACTGACATGCATGCAAATTATGAGGCTCCTTTTAGTTTTGTAAAGCTATATCATCACTGCAAACATCTTCACTGCTACCTACAAAACACTTAAGCCAGAGTCCTGTTGTGTTGGGCACAAAATGTTCAGAAGTGAGTCACAAAACCAAAAAAATATACAATTTATGTAGATTTTTATTAATCAGATTTTTCTGTTTTCCAGCCCCATCTCATCTTATTTATAGCAGAATTTAAGTCTCCATGTTCAGCCTACAGATAAATATAGCTCAATTTATTCTATCAGTTGCTTTAATTTTACAACCTTATCTAAAAAATTTCTTAGATTGACTTTACACATAAATTAGACAGGTATGTAAAACTGAGATTGAGGCTTTATTTGCTTCTTTCTTTTAAAAGAGCAACAGACTTCACTTAGAAAGAAGACATCTGAGTTAAATTCTGAACTTTGTCAGAAATTCCTTGTGTGCTCTTGGAAATTAATTTCATTTCTCACCGACCCTGCTTCCCACCTTTGAAAGTGGCATAAAAATCTTTTCTTCTTTCTCTCCCATCTATTTAGATCCTCAACGTTTCCTTGGCCTCTTGTTTCTAACGGTCTTAATGCTTCCCAATGCCAACGTGTTACGATAACCATAGGTTTCATATGATTCTTGCTGGGTTAATGTGAGACGGACTCAGTGCCCCTGTATGAGACAGGGTTTGTCCCAGGGTCACATAGGGCTCTTTGGGAATGAGGCACTTCAAGATAAAAAAGAAAAAGGGGCATTGTTTTGGGAGCATTTGTCAAGTTTTCAGCCAAAACCCATAAACTCTTATACCTGAGTTTCTGTGTCTATACAGAAAAAATAAAAGGGAAAGAAAAAAATTTTTACTTTATGAAAAGACTATCATCCTAGCATGCTCATGAAGCTCTCTGTAAATAGGAATGATCTTCATATGATCTTCATAGAGAAAGCCTATCAAGAATAGAGTTTAATTGTTTTATCACATGAATTTCTGACTTCAGTTGTAAGATCACTGTCCCTTCTTCTGTGATACTGAAATCTGGTGTTAGTTGCAGCAAGGCTGCTCAAAGCCTTTTTATGACTGGAAAATAAAAACCAGAAAAATTTCAATGGGAAAACAAGGAAATAATAGTCTTAGGGTATCAGGAAGCACTAAAGGAAAAGAAATAGGAGACAGATTAATGTTAATATGTGTGAGTTCATAAAGAGGTTTTCTTTTAAAATTATACTCCAAAATGCTAGTCTATATAATGAATTGGACTAGCAGGTATGTTATAAATGTAGCACCTACTGTAAAATGCCATAAAAATGATGGGTTAACAATCTAGATGAAAAAATAGTAACAAGTCAAAATAACAGTGATTTGATCTTTCATGTGAATATTCAGTTCCGTCTGTGATGAGAAGTAACATTAATGATGAGAGGATATAACTGTCAAAAAATCCTGGGAAATAAACTTAATGGAAAGGAAAATATTATTCAGACCCCAGTGCTGGTAATAAGTAAATTATTACCAACTTTGATAAAATTGGACAATTAATACGTAGAAGTGCCATAAAAGCGTGTAGAGTCTCTAGCATGCAATATGAGCTGTTGCTTAATAATAGAGGACCTGTTTTAGTCTAAAACTTTCATAAAAAACATCATTTTGTATTGTCCTTTACATTTGGAAAATTATCCCATTTTTCTTGAGATCTTTTCTTAGGGTGTTAATAACAGAGTAGAGAGTTTTTTGAAAAGGCTTTTCAGAGATAATCTTCTCAATTTTAAAGGAATGACTGCACTTCTCATTTGATAGCAGCAATTTTACTTAGAACTGCATATAAGTTGCCCTTGACTATAATGAGGTACATTAGGGATGTAAATATTACACAGGCACATATCTATAAGTGAGTCTATGGAGCACATGGAGGGTATGTACAGGTTATTCACAGTTATTTAAGACTGCTTCTGCCATTGTGCAGATATATATTGAATTGGTAGCTGAGACACTGTCAGATGTCTTTGGATATGTACATAAGTGGTAATATACAGGCAACGCATCACGTAGCAAAGCTGGTACAGACAGCTTTTAAGGTATCTTGCTGCAGATCCAGAAACACTAATTCAAGCCATGCCTCAGACTCACTCTGAAGCCAGCCCTGACATCTTATCAATCCAACTACAAAGAATTAGGGGTCATTTTAGATAGAAAACAAAGAGCACACAGTTGTGAGCCTTTGTGTGTCCCTTCTTTATGCATTCTACTTAAGGAGACTTCAGAAACTGTGCTGTGACACTAGCTTCAGGTGCGATTTTGTTTTAATAGGATAACAATGAACATGTTCTAACATGTTACAGGAGGCAGTATTTACAACATGAGAACAACTCGTGGGAAAATCTATTCCAGAATAGGTGTGTGCCAGAGGGAACGTTTTCCTACCTGCAAAAGTCATAGTTTGCTTTCATAGCAAATTCACTGTGCATATCAGGGACCACACAGAAACAGGGCTGCAGAGCAAACTCCCTCCTTTCACTTCCCTCAGAGAACAGGCCCAAGAAATAAATGATGATAGAGAGATAGATAGATAGATAGATAGATAGATAGATAGATAGATAGATAGATAGATAGATGATAGATAGATAGATAGATAGATTAGATAGATAAATAGATAAGATAGATAGATAGATAGACAGACAGATAGATGCATACATACATACATACATAATGTTTTTCTCTCATGACCTGGCAGGTAGATGGAGTTTATAGGATCAGCCGTAAAAACAGTATGGCGAATTCGGGCAACATCTGATATACGGAGCTACCTAAACAGTCTCAAGCATGTTGAACTGGAATGAGATCTGATATTAACCAGTTATTAAGGAAGATATTCTCCATCTAGGAAATGCTGCCAGGATTGCACTCAGTAGAAACCAAATGGTAAATGAGAAGAAACAAGCCCAGAAGCGATGTCTTTCTGCTCCTAAAGGCTGCAGTTTGGGTGCGTTCAACGTGTCTTTCCTCCTCAAACAAGACCCAGCCAATAAATCACTACATAATGTATTCAGATTCCTGTGGTAACAGTGGATCTTTCTTTTTTGAATGACATTTTTTCAAAGTCAGCTTTATGTGTATGATTCCCGCCTGCCAAATATCTGCCCCATTTGAAATCTATATCTAGCCTGAAACATTGTGTTTTGCCCTCTGGTTGACCGTCTGCGCCAGTGAAAGACATCCTTGTGAAGAAGTGCCCCTTTGCTCCTGTGGTTACCAGTACTGTTCCACACAGTTTCCAAGGGTGATGCTATTATATTGCTCCAGCCGCTGTATGCAACCTATTGAGTAATTTATTGGGCAAGATCCTAACAGAGGAAAGGCCTGTCTAGAATCCTACTGAATTTTAAAAGGTAGGAATATTGCACTTCATAACAAGCAGCCATTAATGATAACCAACAATATAATTCTTAGGGAATTATGCCTTGCATCTGCATGAAATTCCCAAGCATAATAAAAAGTGAATCAAAGAAGTTAACCTCTAGTGTGCCACGCTTCCTGGAGTATAATTACGGAATAGTGGAAAGAGCATGACCCCGTAGCTCTCCAACATTATAATTAGCATTCTCCATACTGAAGCTTATTGTCTGGAGGACAGTTTTGTATCTCCTCTGTTCTGACTTGTGCAAAATTATACCCCTAAATGTGAGTTCATGGCCCTTTCTCAAAGCCAGTCTTTTGTTTTCTGTACAGTCCCAAAATTAATGGACTGGCAGGATGTGCAGCATACACCCACAGGGTCAGTTTGATGCTCATTCACTAGATACATATGGTGCATTGTAAGGATCTATATGAGATAACAGTGATTTTCCACTTTTCAAATGTAGCCACATGAGATTAGGGTATTCGGCAGAAAAAAATGCTGCCAACTCTTTATGTCATCCTACTAATGGTGAGTAGCAGAGTCTGTAGGTTTTGCTTGGATTACAGAGCAAAAACCTGTTCAAAAATCTTCCTGTTTCTCTTCTCATGTATAAATGAAGCTGTGCATTGTTCCTCATTAAAACAAACTAAGGTACCTCATTAACACCTGCCAAGAAGTAGTTTGAATGTCAGAATTGGAAGTCTGCATAATTCTGACATGAAAAGTTTTACTGAAGAAAAGCTCTTTTTAATTACGGAGATACTGACAGGTTTTAGCAAAAGATTAACAATCAGAAGTTCATAATTTTGCCTAGTCTGCGGTCTGGTGAAATATCATGATCCTTACCCCAACCTGTTTTTTTCTTGAAAATTTCTGGCTGTGTTAATGAAGGCAGTCGAATTTTATTATTTATTTTTCTTTTTACCCCTATGTGTTTCTTCTTTCCAAGGGGAATGAATAGACCTGCACAGGTACAAATGTGACCGCTAGAGCATGCGTCCCAAATTTTGGCACCAAAATAAGTAGTCTGATTTTCAAAAGCAAAGCTCATGTCAAGCTCCAGCTGAGCTCAAGCACAGGAAGCCAGTTAGAAAAAAGTAGATTCACTGTTTACAAAGCTGTTTTCTCATGGGACCCTGATTGGTGTGCTGGGTGATCAGTGCTGTTAGAAATCAGTCATTTACTTAGAATCTAACGAGGATTTAGGAACAAAAAATTAAGGCTCCTGCTGTTGAAAAAATCTTGCATTAGATACTGCTTATAAAAATGTGGGGTTTTTTTAATTATTTTTATATTTCCTGAAATATTGCCTTAAGAAAATATAAAGTAAATAGTGTTCTCTGATATCTGTCACTCCATTTCATTTCCTACTGTAGTCCAGACAAGAGTAACTCTCCTAAACTGATGCACAACTGCTACTGACTGCCCAGAAATGCTGGTGATATGTGTGGTACTATACAACTCTATACTCAGTTTGCCTTGGCTTTGTAGAATAGATAAAACTCAAGCCTAATCCAGTTTGAGTACGGCGAGTACCCATCAGTTCAATTTATCTTGAATGAACTTTCTGTCCTTAGGAAGATTAAAAAGCTGGCAGCCTTAGAAAGAGAAATCTATCTATTGTAGCAAGGAGTCAATGACAATTACAAGATCATGCTCCAAAGGATGCTGAGTGTTCACACACTTGTGTTAACGTGATCCCAAGCCAGGGCTTTGGAACCTGCCAAAACTATGTAACGTGTCATTGGGCTGAAATCAGCCTCATTTTTACCTGGGACTTCCAAGTAGATGTAGGCAGTGTGTTGAAGGCAGAAATCCAGCATTTAACTTCTGAAGCTTTTCCCTTACATGGTGCCTTTTGACTTATTTTGCCCATCCTACTCATAGCAAGAGCTGAGTGAAAATTTTGCAATAAATAACACAAAAAATTATCATTTTACCCAGTTCTGAAAGCAAATAGTAATTTTTCAAGTGAAATTCTATTTGAGTTTATCAAATGCATGTTGCGCAGTTGTTTGGTTACTTCATGGCTGAACACAAATAGCTCTACAGTCATATTAGATGATTAACTCTTAAAAGGCGGACCAGTGCTGTTTAACTCTATCCAATTAACTAGCAGTTTTAGCCTTATTTTTGTGTGAAAGATCAGGAACAACTTCTGTAACTTTCCACCATTTCCTCCTTTTTTTCTGAGAGTGGTACATTTTTGTTAAAGCCGCGCTAGTTTTTCTAAATCCATGAAGAACAGTGAAATTAATTGTCCTAGGTTCCATTTTAGTTTTTAAACTGAAGAATGAATGACTCAATGTGCTCTAAAATTGTTCTTATTCAAATAAGTGGTTTATTTTAAACATTCTTATACAGTTAAAATATTTTTTGTTTGCTTTCTGTAGGGATGAAGGAATGCATTGAGCCCATCATGCTGGGATACTGCCTTTATGGCTGGCACTAGACAAGAACTGTCATTATAAATTTATGTTAAAAATTACCTGATTGGGTAATTGTAGCAAGGATTTCCAATAAATTGACCTCCATAAAATTATTTCAATGTCCTCATGATTTGGAATACAGATATTTCTGAATGTTTTGCTTATTTTCTGTCAGTTGTACTTTTGTATAGCCAGGCAAGTTAGATTCCTGCCTTAATGACAAGAAAGATGTTTTTGTGTGTTTTTCATGATTTTACAATAAATACATATATAGTCTGAGTTCGTGAGAATTTTTAGCTGTTGTATGCAGGGGCTTTTGAGTTATATAGCTAACCCCTCCCAGATTTTCTCCTTTTATACAGATGTATTCAGAGAAAAGTGCTGATATTAAGTTTGTTTCCATTATTCTGTGCCAACAGAAAAAAAAAAAGACCTAAAAAAAAAAAAAAAGACCTGTTTTTTAACATCTGAAGTTCCCAGTCCAGTGCAGAAGTTAAATGTCTTTGCTTTTCCACTGTGTAACGCAGAGAATGTTGTGGGAACAGAATAGCAAGGGAACTCAGCTGGAAAATATCTCAGATAGATGAAATATTTGTCAAGCAGTTTTCTCATGTGAATATGCCTCTAGTTGGTATATGCCAGTCACTAGAGCATGGCATTTATTTTATCTTCTGTCCCAAGGATTTATTTTAAAGGGAAAACTGTTGTGTAAGGCATTAGAACTGTGGAGACAACAAAGCAATGCAAGTTTAACAAGAGTTCAATCTTTCAAGAGAGTAACGGAAAAAAAGTCAAGTTTTAATATTCTCAGAGGTCCTTTTCTCAGATAAGAATTTTATAACAAAGGAACCTTAAGGTAGATTGTCTTTCTTCTTCTCTGTTAGGTTTGTATTCAATATTGCCAACAAGGCATCATTTTGCGTTTTTTTAAAGTTGCAGACATCAAATGTGATAGCGTTGAATTTAAAATTAATAACAACAACTATGATATTAAAAAACATGTTTTCCCCAGATGTGCTGATGTCTCAATAGAATCTTTATGCAGAAAAGGAAACAAGGCACATATAAGTGTTTATCAGCTTTGCAGCTTACAAAACCAATGTCCTGAACAAAGACAGCAACATATCCAGTGGGTGTTATCTGATCAAAAACATTCCACATGTACAAATCAAAGCTAAGGGAAAAAGAGCCATATAAAGACAAGGTAGCTGAGAAAGCAGCCACATTAGGAAAGGGTCTCCTATTTAAACAGTTATGCTTTAAAAAAGGCAAAATGAGAGCTAAGCGAATCTCCCCTCAGGGTTCATGTTCTCACAACTGGGAGTCTGAATTAGATAAAGATACATAATGATTCTGTTTTCCAGCACAATGTAGACACTAGCTTCTCTGCAGGGCATATCTGAAGGTGTGTGTGGACAAAAAAGAGAGAGTTAAGCCAAAAAGGCATGCAGGCAGCAATTAGATTCAATTAATATTACAATTAATGTTATAAAATGAAATAATATTAACATTATGAAAGGAAAGAGCCCTGTGGTGCATTAATGCATAATACCTGCAGCATCTTAATTTTCTGCTGACCCACATGGAGTAAAACCAGTGTCTGTCTATTATTCATTTCCTGGATGAGGCAGTAAAGCAGCGCAAGAAGGAGGGGGTCTTTGCTCCATACTGTGATAAAATTCACATGGAAAAATTGCCCAGTTACAGGCACTTTGCTCTCCAAGACAACCATCCTGGAGATTGTTTCAGCTGTTCTTTGTAAGTTATTTGTGTCTCTGACCATAAGGGTTCAATAAATAGCTGAAACTGAAAAAGATGGCTCATTTGCTTATCTTCTTTGACTTACCTTCATACCTAATGTGTGAACTCCTCATTAAGATTTTCCTGGGGTACACACACATCTATGAGCTCTCTCCCACCTATATTCTTGGAGGGGTAGGATTTTAGATCATGCTAATGCCCCACCACCACCCAACATCTAAATATGGCAGCATATACAGATGGTTTTTTATCTATTTCAACAAAATATGCAGGTATTTGGCAGCCTTTTTGTTGCATATTGATTTTTTAGCTTTACACATTTCAGGGTTTATATCCAAACATTCAGTCCTGAAAAATCTGCAAAAAAATAAAAATTGCTATTAAGTTATAATAAAAGGAAAGATTGCTATAATCACATGACTTCTGAGTTCAGGATTCTTAAGAAGAAATAAGATTTGTAAGTTTTTATTTAAAATAAAAACCATCATTAGTGCTGGTAAAACCAAGATAGTTCCCACTTGCCAAAGGAACCTTCCAGAAGCTGTTTCTAAGCAAAAAAAAAATCCCCATCTGGGAGGCTGAAAAATAAGAATAAATGTGGTAGCTGGAATTAGCCCTTAGTAATTCTTATTTAATCCTACCTCTTTCATTTGTACAGTTTATTTCTCCTTTACTCTTTGAAAGAGTAATAACTAGCAAACTCTTGACGCTCTTAAGCAGCAGGGCAGTGATGCTGTGGATACAACTGAATTGAATATTCTGGGAAAACCAACAGGATTGGATCATCCACCACGCTGAACTTGTCCATGGTCTTAACCATGACAGAAATTACCTATTAACATGGAAAAATACGGATCATAGAATCAAAGAATCATTAAGACTGGAAAAGTCCTTTAAGATTATCACATCCGACTGTTAACCAAGCACTGCAAAGTCTACCACTAAAACATATCCCCAAGGGCAACATCTAAAGATCTTTTATATATCTTCAGGAACAGTGACTCCACCACTGCCTTGGCAGCCTCTGCCAATGCCTCAACACCCTTTTGGAGGAAATTGTTCCTAATATCCAGCCTAAAATTCCCCCGGTGCAGCTTGAGACCATTTCTTCTTGTCCTTTCCCTTGCTGCTTGGGAGAAGAGACCAGCCACCTCCTGGCTACACCATCCTTTCAGGGAGTTCCTGAGCCTTCTTTTCTCCAGACTAAGCCCCCAGTTCCCTCGGCCGTTCCTCATCACACTTGTGCTCCCTTCACCAGCTCCGTTGCCCTTCTCTGGACCCGCTCCAGAACCTCAATATCTCTCTTGTAGTGAGAGGCCCAGAACTTAACACATGATTCGAGGTGTGGCCTCACCAGTGCCCAGTACAAGCGGATAATCACTGCCCTGGGCCTGCTGCCACACTGGTGCTGATACAGGCCAGAATGTTGTTGGCCTTCCTGGCTGCCTGGCACAAGCTGGCTCATGTTCAGCTCTGTCAGTCAGGACCCCCAGGTCCTTTTCCATGAGCAGCTTTCCAGCCACTCTTTGCCAAGCCCTGTGTGGAGCACTGTGTGGGGTTGTTATGGCTGAGGCACGTGACCCAGCACTTTGCTTTGTTGAACCTCATCCCATTGGCCACAGCCCACCGATCCAGCCTGTCCAGACCCCTCTGCAGAGCCTTCCTGCCCTCCATCACATCAACACTCCCAGCCAACTTTGTGTCATCTGCAGACTTACTGAGGGTTCACTTGATCCACTTGTCTACATTATTGATAAAGGTATTAAAGAGAACTGGCCCCGATATTCAGCCCTGGGAGCACCACCTGTGACCAGCTACCAGCCAATGGATTTAATTCCATTTGCCATCAGTCTTCATGCTCAGCCACCCAGCCAGTTTTTTACATAGCAAAGGGTATGCTCCTCCAAGCCTCGAGTAGCCATTTTCTATGGAGAACACTGTGGGAAACAATATCAAGCCATTGCTAAAGTATTTCTATTTATTGGTATATGATTTGGAGGTGCAGTATCCCAATTATCTTCAGAACATAAATTGTCCTTCCACAAATGGTACAGGAAAACCAAGGCAATGGACAACATCTTGCGCTGAAAACTGTAGTGAACAGGATGGTTTGAATGCATACTGTGCAAGCCAACATGTGCCTGAAAAACCTCTCAATTTGTAGCCTTCTCTTGAGAATCTGTCTTTTGCATCTGTCTCAGTAGATAGGCATGAGATGATTGCAGACTCAACCAAAATCACAATTAGCAATTACATATCCTAAAACTCATATATGTTTCCTAATATGAACTTCATGCTACGTCTCTTCCAGCTTCTGTGTTCAGGACCTCTAGCTCTGAAGTCAGAAGATGAGTGTGGAATTACTCTGAGGTTTCCTGTGCCAGATGGTGATGACACAGACTACCTATAGCTCTCACATAACTGTTTTGAGGGTTTTGTTTTTAAGAAAAAATAACTTTGAAGTGCTTATTCAGCTCAGAACGTATTTGCTTTGTGGTTGGCCTTGGTGACCTTAAAAGTCTTTTTCAACCTAAACAATTCTATGATTTTATAATTCTGTGGTGACAGGTAACAGAGCAGTATAACTTCAGCCTACCACACCTGATGGAAAACACCTACTGTCCTGATGGCAAACAGGGAAGGGAAAAGCACCAGAAGAGTAAATAAGAGGAAAATGGAATGCATTTTACTGGGGTGAACATTCAGTCTGTGACAAGGGAAGAGAAGGAGTCATCAGTTCTGGACTTATATACTTCGTCTGCTCTGCTCTCAGCCCATGATGCTGCAAGTCACTAACCTGTGATCTTTTACTATAGACCCCAAGGAGCTGAGTGGGATCTTTTTCCAAAGTTCAGCTCATGACAGTTCTTCCTTCAGCTTGCTCTAATTTTAAATTTGGCAGGAGTTTTATTTTACAATGACATTTGAAATATTATGTTTTCTAACATCACCTCTTGCTTGCCTTTGTTCTCTAATGCATATAAAGCATGGTTATCTTGGCATGTTAAAACATAATTTGCAGAGGTCCCTATTGTCTGATGCTACCTTCCTGTAACAGGCAGCATCTGCTGCTTGTGTCAATGCTTCATTTGCTGTAGGTAGTGTGGGCAGCACAGCCTACAGCTACAGTTCCCTCAGCCTCTGCAGTGTAAGACCTTGTTTTCAACTGTTTATAACTCTGCCAAAGACATTTGTATTAATCTTTCACTATGAAATAGGTTCTGTTTCATTTTCCTTGCCAGTGATGTCAGATGATTTCTCTGTTTGCATCTGGAAATCTTAATCAGTCCAGTCACCTTTCATAAAAGAACAAAGAAAACGGAGATTTAGCAAATGAGAAAGATGAAGGAAGCATTATAACAGGCATCTCTTGGCTTCCAGAGGCAGCTATTGCCTCCTCCTGCAGGTCCTCCCACAGCTGTAACCCCAGCCAACTCTTGTCAAACTTAGCTTTGTAGTCAGTGCTGTGATACTCAATAGCTTTGAATCAGTGCTGATGGCTGAGATAAGGCAAACTACATGAAACAAAGGGAATTAAAGACAGAACTTCTTCAGCTATGAACACGCCAAATATTGCTGATGCACCTGTTTTATGTTCGGAGTGGGAAGATGGTCAAAAAGGAAGTGGCTAGCTTTAAAAGAGAAGCAGCACTTTCAGTTTCTGAAAATAGCCCAGGTAGAGAACTGGGTAATAAGAATACGTTACTGAGCAAATGCATGTTTGAAACGTGCTTGGGCATTTTTCCACTGTCACACACAAATAGTATACGCAATGCTTTCAATGTACAGATTTATTTTCATTGGTCTGGAGCCCTTCTTATCTCCATCTACCACTGGCAAGGTTAAGGTGCTGCTCATCGACAGTGGGCTAATGTTTTTGGGAAAGGCTGAAGTAAAATCTCTTACATGAGCTGATTTGACCCTTTTCATTAATTTCCATTTTAGTTCTCACACAGATACGATGGAGAGCACTTGAAATGTTAGTGTAGATAAGTTAACATTCTCTGGCATACAGATTTTCTAAACTTGAAGGTGATTCTTCTAGGCAGTACATTAATTTCCTCAGTACTCAACAGGAACGCTGGCTGAAACTGCACTGCAGGTAGGGAAAGTATAACAGGTCAGAAACTTGTAGGAGCATTAGAAAGCCGAGGAAAATGTTGGTCATTGGTAAAAGAAACCTCCATCAGAACATGAAAGTGAGCAATAGCCTAGGATGTTAGGGACGAGGAAGAAAGCATTCAGCATATGACATATCTGGTCTCCTTTGCTGGCTGAATCCAGTTAGATGGTACACAAAAGTGTCTTATAATGAAGTGAACAAAGATTTTCCACACCTACCATGGTGGTAACCCTGGAGGTATGAAAGGAGAAAAAAAAATACATCTCTTAGAAATCGCTGAACACTTGTTAGTACTTTAAAAGACTGTACAGGCCTGGAGAAAAGGTTTTTATGCTGACTAGTTGAAAGAGACAAGAGAACTTACTAAGAAGTATGGTGTGATTTTTTTTAATATTTTTTTTTTCCCTTTGCAGTTTAACCACAAGTCCCTCTGAGCAAAGCAGAATTTTTGCAACCTGGGAGCTTGGTTATGGGGGTAAAAAAGAGCATGAAATGAGTGGCACTCAGACTTGAAAAGAAATCTTGATTCACTTCCACACACATATAAAAGGCTTGTTCTACACAGTAGTGCATAATGGCGTCATGGAGTTTTATCTGCAGGTAAACACAGACCTATAAGATGTGGGATTCCTCTGCCTTATAAAGGAAAACAGCCGTAGAGACTTGATTACCATGGTGGGTGGTCTACTTTGTGCTGAGATTTCAAGCCTGCTAAGCAGGCAGGTTTCTGAGCCTCCACAGAGCACGTGGGAACCATGCAAGTGAGTGGCTGTGGAGGGGGAAAGGACAAAACTCCCAGGGATAGCCCTTGAGTCATTAGAGCTGTTGATCCAGTATACCATTCATACCATAATGTCAGCACTGTGGGATCCAGAGAAGGAAGCGGCTGCTGGTGGTGCCACTTTTCAGCTATTAAGCTTTGCCGAGGAGTGAGTCCTGAGAAGATTAACACAACAAAAAAGTGTGCATCAAACAATTGCCTCTTGGAAACCTTATTTTTCCCTCAGAGTTAGGGTTCTATCCAATTTGATATGTTAATAAACACTCATTCCACATATGGAATTTAAAAGCAAGAATCTGCTTTCAAAAATGCACACGGCATCTGGGCATGACACATATAGAAACTCAAATAAATAGCTTTGGATAAAATGTTTCATTTTGAGCAGAGATATGTCTAGTGTTTACAGCACCAGGTTTCATTCAGGACTGCCTTGAGTCCAAAATTTGCCATCTGAGCATACCTACAGTGTTCAGGACTAAGGGCCAAATTTGGGATCAATTCCCTTTGAGGGTATGGATATTTAAATGCTATTCCCTGTCCTTATATTTGTTTTCCTACCAGTACAAAAATGCATTGTGACACCAGGAAGGCCAGCAGGCGTTCATCACCCCTTCTCTAGGAGGTGATAGAGAAGGTACAACACATACACGCCTCAACTACTCCAAACTGCCATCTCACAGCATGCATTTTTTTACTGTAATGACAAATTTACACTTCCAAAGATCTTCTGTGTCCTTGACCTAGCTCCTTGGTTCGTTCTTCAGTGGATGGCATCTTAAAAAAAGCTGTGAGCAGCTGCCACAGGTGCAGCAAGGGCTGCAGTGAAATTCTCTCACCTGAGTCCTCCAGCCCCTATCTTCTATCACTGGTGCTCACTGGTGTTCACAGCTTGGCCCTCCACATGCTATGTTAGCCAGATAGCAGGTATTTCTTGTGTCCAGACAGCTGAAAACAACCAAAATCTCTTAACTGTGCCCTTAAATATGGATTTGAACGTGTCTTTTTTGCTAACACAGGCAAGAAGAAATATAATTAATACATTCAGATTCTTTGATTTTGGGATACTTTTGAGCCTTTTATAGTACATGCTGAGGTGGAGACCAAATGCAAGCTGGGCATTCAGAGATGGTAATCACCTGCAGGCAGCATCTCTGTCTGGATCCACAAGGAAATCGTACAAAGAGACAGATCACCTGTCTCTATAAAACAGCCCCTTGATAGCAGCAGGGTAGGCTGACCCACATTATCTAGGAATCTTATTCCAAATTCTCTGGATGTCCAATGACACTGAGAACCTGAGACCTTTGACACTCAGGTTTTGACTCAAATTAACCTTTCCCTGTAGATTTTTAACTTGATGAAGCTCATCTGCACTACTATCACCATCCCCCACACTTCTAAGACAATCATTCGGAAAAGAGCAAGCTATCTTTATAGAAATCTGAAATGTTAGAAAAATGTTCAGAGAACTCGTAGTTGAAAAAGAACCAAAGTAAAACCAAATATTTTCTCACTTCAATAAACCAGCACCAAGCACACTGGTATAAAATCACTGCAAGTGTTTTTAAGGCAAAAGGCTATAGGAGCATAACAAAGTTTTTATCACTTTCGAGAAGCACAGCCTCCTCTGAGTCTTGAGAGACTACTGAGCGCTGTATAATTTACCAACAGCCATGGCTAGCACAGCATATTATCCAGATTAGCTGCCTTTTCTTTGTAAGCACATTGTAGCCTGTGCGGATCACACCAGCAACTTGCTCTGCCATGGCTTCGCATGCCAGTGTGCTGAATTATTCACTGTCTGCTATCTGAGTGGCAGAGTTTGCACAAGTCCTTCTGAAGGAATAAGAAAGGGGAGCTCGTAAGTCTGTCACAGGGGGAATGAGGGGCAAGAATTGGTCCACAAAACATGCCAGGAGGCACTTTGCAGATTCTTGTGTATTGACGCGGTAAACAATCCCAGCTATTACACAGAAGAATAATCTTTAATAAAGATGATAGCTCGTTAATAGCTAAACTGATCTCAGTGAAAGGAAAAAGCTGTCTGTCTCAGATTATTTATTTCTAGAAGCCAAATTATTTTTTATTACATCTTAAGTATAAAATTCTTCACATGGAGCAGCTTTAATCCTCCCCAGATCTGTGAACAGTGGTTAGCATCAAGATATTACTCAAAAAAAAACCTCCCAGGACACCCTGCTTGTTATTCCAACTGGGAAGATTTCTTTTACAATTACACCACAATGATGGAATTAGTGGGGTCATAGGAGGTAGCATGAGAGATGAGAAACAAGCATATGTGACAACCTCCAGGAGACGATTTATATGTGCGAAGCAAAATGCTCCCAAAACTAAGAGCCACGAGAGCTTGACAAGCAAGTATGCAAGTGCAGTCACTTTGAGAGTTCGGTTGTTTCAAACAGACAGGCAGTCACCAGACCAGAATAGAGGTTGATTTGCCATTAAAGGTCAGGAGTGAGGTTCCTGTGGGCACCGGCAGAGGAGAAAACCTAAGATCGTATCTTTAAGGGTGGGGACACCCCCTAATCCCAGATTTTGGTCAGTGTCTATGAAAAGAGGAGTTAATAGGTGTAGATGGCACTGGCTTTAAATGATATTGGTGCACGTGTCTGCCTCCGACCTTGGCACCCCCACAGCCTCGGGCACAGCCTGCAATGCCATGGCCAGTTTTCCCCTGCAGAAGTCAGTGAGTGGTTGTGTTCCTTTGAAGGAGAAAAAGGAAGGGTTGAAGGTTTGGACTGAAAAAAACCCAGCTTTCAGGCAGTCTAATCTCATAAAATATTACAATGTACAAGGGCAGAGAGAGTAGGTGCTCACCTGTCAGTCTGCTGCAACGAAGACAAGAGCCGATCTCCACTCTCCCATGCACTGACTTTAACAAAAATGTACATATCTATCACAAGGGGGAAAAAGAACCACAACAAAAAACACAACATCTTTGCTACAGAGACATTTTTAACAAGTATTCCAGAAAGAACACCAGCTATCAAAAAGGCTGCCAGGACCAGAAGGAGCCATCAATCGAGCAAGTTTACATTTCAAAGTTTTTTGAGAACAGTGAAAATGTCTTTACCTCTTTGATGGGAAAACTGCAGTGCTACAAGAAAGTAGCTATTTGCTGCTTCTTACTGAAACGTATTTCTCTGAAGTGGTCCTTTAACCCTCGGAAGGGTGCTGGCATGTATAGACATATATATGTATATATTAAGCAGCTCTCCTGAGAGTTCTGCTTGGAGCTGCTTTAAGACTGTGGAGAGAGTCTGCTCTCTTTTCCCTTTGTATATGCCATTGTTCAGATCCAGAGCTTCCCTCTGATATTAGAGATGAACTGGTTAATTTTTTAAAAACCTTTTCTGATAGTATTTAAGAGACGGCAGAATGCATCTGTATAATTTTGACATTTATCAGATAATTCAGTCAAGTTCCCTCATGTGACACAGCTTTGTTCCCTTGAAAAGAACCTGCTGCAAACAAAAGGCCATAATATATTGTACAGCATTGCTGCTTCCAGATGTTTCAAAATTAAACTACTAAAGCCTCCCCAGCCCTATGAAAGCTAGAAGGGTACAAAAAATGGAGTGGCTCTTAGCAAGCTGCATTTTCTGTGTCTGTGCTACTTATTTCATCTCTGTGCTTGATTTTTCTGAGTCATTTGAAAGTGATTAGGCAGCTCAAATAATTGTTTCCTGGGTATATTAGCAGCACTATAATTGTCATGTTTAGAGCTAAAGTTGGTAGAGGCTGTAGTCTGCTCTGGAATATTCTAACTTCCAATATACAACAGCTCACAGCTAAACATTTTGAAACTTCTATTCCTAGTTTCCTAAGTAGTCCTTTTCTTTGTTTCTTTGACAGGACCCCAGATGGATTAGGTCTGACACAGTTCTTCATCACCCAGCGGCACTGCCTGAACTCTGTATGGAAAGGTTGTCATCTAGCCTTTGGCCAGGGTCTTGCAGTCACTACCGTACACTCGCTGTTGCACACTCTCCTATTCTGGGCAGGAAGGGTTAAATGGCAGACCTTTACTTCTTTGTACATGCAGAAAAATACAAATGCCATCAACCACGATATATAATTTATGTGAGTGCAGTCACAGCCTCAGACTGACTTATTGAAATAAGCTATACCTGGTATAATTCATCGGGAGGCGGTGGGAACGAATAAATAAAAAAAAAAAAAAAAAAAAAAAAAACCAAAAAAGTTATCAGTTACCATGCCAATGCTCTTTGTAAATACCATTGGTTCTCAATGAACTCCTTTTGACCTGCTGGTCTGAGGTTGCTGCTGTGTGATGTACATAATTCTCTCAACACTGGTCCATTACTTCTGCTGAGGGTTGTGGGTCAAGCCTGTAGTGTAAAGTCAAAGAGAATTAGCAGCCCTATCAATAACCAGCTGCAGGACTGCAGACCAAATGATAGACCAGAAAAATCCAAGGAAAGATGAATAAAAAATGGAGGAACATGCATGTATATTCTATAGTTTGAGCAGCTGCTGTGGACTATCAACATCATCAGGAGACCTCGGTTCATTAGCATAAATTCAAATGACAAATGCACACTGCTATTCAGAGACTCATTAATTTGCAATGGGTGCAGTGCTCATGACATATTAGTGAAAAATTCAAATGCCTTTGTAGCATCGTGAGTTTAGTTGCAGGACCTAAGTTGCTAAAACGAAAACGTGTGCAATTTTTTAGCAGTTTATTAAATTATGAAGTGTGATAACTATATCTGTGCATCTTTTTAAGCAGATGAGGTCCAGTGTGCTCCAGCACCAAATTACATGGTTTATGTCGAAATCTCCCTGTCAGACAAACCCCGAGCAGGAGCGGGAATCCAGGCTGAGTGCTCGCTGCGGGCTGAGATCTCCCCCTTCTGGGTGAACAGCATTGCCACCGAGAGAGAAGGAAAATACAGTTGTTCCATGGCTTTGCTTTGTTATGCCTGTCTTCAATGCCACTTCAGACACCAATTACATTGCACAATGTTTAGAGTAGTCTGAAATAGCAGAAATAAAACAATGTTATATGGTTATGTGCAAGCATTTTGCTTCCTCTGTCATTCCCTACACAAACCCATAGCCTACACATGTAGAATAACTTACATATAAGGTATGGAAGCCTTAATTACAAGTATCTTGCCTTAAGCAGTGGCTTTGTTTATCTGTACTAAATGGAGAGAGAAAAGCTTTACATTTTATATGAGGAGCAACCTGTCCGTAGCATTCTTTCATGACATTTAGATTTAGCCTGCAATTATAACGTACAAACGCTGAAATACACAGCAGTGGTGTTTATTCTTAGTGCCTTGACTCTGCCCTGTGTGTGCAGCTCCGACACACTGCTATATCTTTCTGACCTCAATGAACACTGCAAGTGCCACCTTATATTTCTGCTTCCTCTTGGACTTCTAACTATATCATTGCCTGGCCATGAGTTTACAAGTCTTTCTGTCCACCTGGCTGCCACATCTAGTGTGGGTTTCCTTTACCAGAAAAATATACCATCAGAAAATTGCTAGTACTTTTTTTGAGGAATAAAATCCTTAGTTTTAAATTGCAGGGGCCATAGTACTTAATCAGTAAAAAATAGCTTACTTTTTCAAAGGCACTAGATTTTAGCTGCCTCGCCTCTGAAAAATTTTGAAGAAGCCTGATTTTTAAAGACAGGGGAATCAGCTGCCAGTTGAATGTCCAAACCCATTAGCTGCTCTTGAACATTTGGGTGTCTCTGTAAAACACGATAATATTATACATATATACCAGTCATTAGGTAGCACAATAATAAAAGATTTAATAAGGTTTGCAGCATCTCCCAGCATATGTCATGCCTCAGAGTGAGAGGAAAGCCATTTCTCACTCTGGCTTCTCATCTGTGTCATGCCACCTGCCACATAGGATATGGTATGTCAATGCTCAAAAAAAAAAAAAAAAAAAACAAAAAACCAAACAAACAGAAAAAAAGAAAATAAAAGGATGGTATGTCTTTTGCATCCCTGTCAGTAGTGTCACATTCCTTTGTGCCCCACGTTTGTGGATGATCATGACACCTGCCAGGTGACCTGAGCTGCCAGTGAGTTAAGTGCATGTGGAAAGTGTTTTGCCCTCCCCATATAGGGAAGAAAAGCAATAACCAAACTAAGACTGTAAATCGCTATCAACTGACTTCAAGCTGTTGTTTCCAAATTATACAAATGTATTAGGATGCTTACCGGCCCTCAGTTTCTGCCCCCTCTAAAGTCTTTCCAGGTAGGTTTCTGGGTAAGATCATAAAAACTCTGTGTGAGCCTCCCATCAGAGTAAGTTGAAGCTTCATTACACACTAATATCATTCATATTCATTAACCTTGCCCATATCTGACATGAAACGTCACATCCCTTTGGATGTGAGTTCGTGCAGAGAGAAGGAAAGAATTTAAGGAGGAGAGGGTCAATGTAGTGTCAAGGTGCACTACAAACAGAGGGCACATCTAGGTGTGCAGATGTCAGGATCAGCTCAGGGCCATGCCATTCCTTCCTTCTAGAGGTTTTGGCTGTGGGAAACACTAAAACTCTGGAGCAATGGTCAAGACTAGACCTGAAGTTATTTTAGACACTAAAGGGCAAATGTTCAACCACAAAGACTGCTGCAGGGGATTGCAAAGAAGGAAGAGCCAAGGAGCAGAGCCATGTCTCCATGGTTCTGACTGATGGAGAAGCACAGCAACCAGCACCTGACTCTCATTTCCTCCTCACCAATATTCTCTGTTAAGCAACAGAGCAGAACCTTAATGCAGGCCTGTCAAACATTTAAACAGGAGCTGCTGGGGTAGCTGAAGGTCACTCTCCAGCAAAGAAACCCTCTGTGGTCCTCATCTGGCTCTCCAATATTTCCTTCCCTCCCTGGAAGGGAGCAGTGGAGGCTTGCCTACCCAGATTGCTGCCAGGAGGACCCTAAAGCTTACATGACAGTCATGGGATCAGAAATGCCTGAAAATGAGCAAGTTGCCCTTCTCCCACTACCCCTAACAAAAGTGCTGAGCAGGAGCTGAAGGCAGCTGAGGGTTCAGGACATTATCAGGATGTCACCCTGACTTCTGTGGAGAGGTCAAATTTCATTTCACGTGTGTCCATCCAAAGCCCGTTGAAGGAAACAGGGAACAGGTGGTTTGTTTAGGCTTTCTTTTTAAAGTAATTTTTCTCTATTTCTTATGAGGAACAACTTCCTCATAAGAGGAAGCACTGGATAACAGGGTTTGCTTTAGAATATAATCACCTAATCTCTGCAAGCAATTGCAGAGGTTGGTATTTACAAAAAATGCAGTTGCATTTTAGGCATCGATGGAGAAAGCATTTTACACCCAATCAAGAATGCATGCAAAAGAAAAGATTAATTGCAAAGTTGTTCTTTACCATTACTGCAAAAGGCAGGGGTTTGGTTTTGCTTCAGAAAAACCACAATCTATTTTTCACTTTGTTGTTTAGGTTTGGTTTTTTTCACATCATACCACTCGAGAGGCAAGCTGCTATGGACGCCTCATTTATAGAGGTGACACTTATTTCAGGAATGTGTTCCAAGAAGGGGTATCTTGTCATAGATGTTGGATGGCTGCCTGGCTAGGAACAGGGCTCTAAAGGAAAATGACCCCTCTTAAAATCCTGCAAAAAGATTATTACCTGCAGAAGAATCCCATCAAACGGAGATTGGTGAGAAAAATGGAACATTAGATTGTGTCTGCAAGCCGGCAGAACCTGTGAACTCCACCTAGAAATGTGGCCAGTGGGAAAAACTCCAATCTGAGCTACACCAGCAAAAGCCCAGTCAGTCTACTGGCAGCTCCAAAAGTGAAACTTGGTCCAAAGAAAGAGGTGACAATATTATTAAGCTTATGACACTGTTTGTGTTAACATATTTTTTTGTGCAGAACATGTTTGTATTTCAATTGGCAAAGTATTTACAATGAGACTAGATATACTCACCACCAAGGGCAATTAATTCAGGGTTATAAAGCTTGTATTTCAGAACAGGCATGAATAATTCAGTGTTAGGTTGTTTAAGTGTGTTTTGTAAAATAGAGCTGCAGCTTTTGTTTTTCTTGAAAGCTTCTAGAAAAAAATGTGATTTGGGGTTGAAATTTTTTTTCTTTTTCTCTTCACCCCGGGGGAGAGCAGTGGCCTTTTGATGTTCCACGTTGACTCGCATTCCTTGCTTGTTTCCTACTAAGCTGAAGAAAATGTGACTTAAAATGAGAGGTGTTCATGTAAGGAGTGCAGCACTAGCCCTGGGTGTCAGAGCTTATCGAACAGTCTGTGGTGCTTCAGACTGCTTTAATAGTTACTAGCCTTGCTGGGCTATGAACTTTTACAATGCTGATAAGCATAAGTGTACAGGCATACAAATACAGTACTGGCTTTTGAGTGTAAGTCTAACCTGATAAATGAATTTATGGAGCAAGGGGGAAGGTTTCTGTGCAGTGTATCTCCATCTCTTCTTCAGGCATGTCATGTTACTTCATGGGCTACATATGTAAACCAGAAAAACGATCCTAGCTAACTGTTGACTGATGGCTGAATATTGCCCCAATAGTCTTTACCACCCAAACTCAAAAGACAGTGAAAAGGGGAAATTTTTGTCCAGCCTTTGCGAACTCTAGTTCAACACACATTAAATCTCCCATAAGCCACCCATGTTAGTGGCTGGGTGGGCAGGGGGGGAGGAGCTGTGTCCTTCAATCATCAATACCAGGCTGGAAGAGACCTCAAGGATCATCTGGTCCAACCTTTCTAGACAATGCATGACCTAGACTAGATGTTCCAGCCCTCTGTCCAGCCAAATCTAAACAGTGTTCAGTGCTGGGGAGTCCACCACTTCTCTGGGGAGATGATTCCAAAAAAGGCTGTTTTTTCTCACTGTGCAAAATTTCCCTCTTGTGTCCAATAGGAATCTCCCCAGGAGTAACTTGTGTTCATCACCCCTCATCTTTTCCATGTGACTCCTTGTGAAAAAGGAGCCTCTGTCTTCTTTGTAGCTACCTTTTAAATACTGGAACATAGTGATAAGGTTTCTCCTGAGACTTTTTTTCTCAAGGCTGAACAAATCCACTTCTCCCAACATTCATTATAGTTCCTTCATGGTCTTCAGAATTTCTATATTTGAAGGCATTTGTTGAGGAGAATTTTAAATCAAGTAGCAGAAAGCAAGACACAATATGCCTGAGAGCTGTAAACTGCCTCAGTATGGTAGTAAGGCATTAGCTCGGACAATGGATGTTAATAATGTAAACCTTGCTGGACTTGGTGTCTTGGCAGAGCTTAGGTAACTTCAGGGTCCCACCAAAAATGTTCTCATATAACAGGGCAGTCATGGCCAATCACACCAGCGTTGTGAAAAACAAACCACCTCAAATGGGTAATATGGGAGACAGACTTTTTTTCACTATCTGCTTAAAATCTCTTCAAAGTGTGAGACATTATGGTACTTAGTGTGGCAGCGTATTTGAGCCTTTTCAGGACAGGCCAATGACCGCTATATAACTAGCTGGACATAACCTCAGTACGTGTCATCCACAGCAGAGACAGAATGATGCATGGTGCAGCTGAAATACTGGATTTTCACTCTTTTCTGCCCAAACTCCTTTGTGCAAGTAAGCCATGAGATTTCTGAGAAGGAAGAAGAATATGTGCACATTCCCTCTACCATCACTTAGACCATGCCATGCTCACCTACACCTTTTCCTGGGGACCTCTTCAGGAGAGATAATATTTGCTTCTGCAAGAGCACAGCCCAAAAAGTTTATAGATAAATACTGGGCCTTGTAACTCAGTGTTTTCAAGACAGTCCTTCATATTTCTATAACAAATAAGATAGCACGGCAGTAGACAGGACAAACTCCACATCAATTGGGGTTTTTTACTGCAGGAAATGAGAAAGCCAATATGGAATATTTACAGTAAGTTATGTAGCTTATACAGGCTGTCTGCAAGGTTGGTGTGATTGCAGACTGTCTGTAAGGTTAGTGTGATTGAAGATTATGATTTAAAGGGAAACAAATACGTGCCCCAAACCAACATACCTATTTAGGAAAAAGTACATCTTTTAATTGTTGCCTTTATAGTATGTGTAGCAAGGTTGATTTTCTGTTTTCCCTAGAGTGATGTAGCATATGGCGGGGTATAGTAGACTAGTTTTCCAGCTAGCATTCTGCATTTCTCTTTGTTTGTACTGCAGCACAAGAGCAGCTGAGTGAACTGTCCAGTTCCCGTGTATCTTAGAATCACTGGCTTAAGGAGCGATACACCAAATGCTGGGAGAGTGTGGGAAGGAAACAAATTGACAAACAGCCAATGGGAAACAGAGAAGAAGGCATTTTTACTGCACTATGTTTACAACTTGTACTTTCTCAGGTCCTAAAAAATCCACTGTTTGCCTACATGTCTGCAAGACATTATAGTTTGACTTGGTAGAAGAACATGCATGTCAGTGCACAGTTATTAAATTAATAGCCTCCCCAAGCTAACATGTGCTGAAATCCAGGTTTAGAGTTGCCTGTAAATTCTGGCAAAATGGAAGATTTAATGGAAGAATCTTTACACTATTAAACCTGAATTTACAACCTGACCCTTCTTACTGCTTTTATTTCTGTATGCAACAGTGTTTTACTTTCTAAAGTCACATTAGAGATCTCTGAGCTGAGAGTGGGCCTATGATAAGAGAGAGGATATATGTGTGTATGTGTTGTCCTCTGCCTGCTTCTTGAGCATGGAGAGCAGCTGATGTATGGAGCAGCCAGGAAATTGCAGTAGAGGTAGTTCAATATATTCCTGGGTACATATATTTGGGGGAAATAACATTTCAGGACTCTCTCCTTTTTTTCTCTCTCTTTTCTTACTGAGCAATGCTGCTGGCCTGAGCTGCAGACGAGGTGTAGCTGTGGAGGGGTTGTGCACCCACAGCACTCCCTGCACCCTGCTCGTTCTCTGGGGGTCACAGGCCATCTGCATCCATCACCAGGGACACATGGCAAGCTCAGACAGTGGCATGCTTTCTTTCTCACTTTTTTATTATTTTTTAAAAAATTAGAATAAGTTAATATCCATGCCTTAATGGCTACAGAATATATCCATAAAACATAATTTATACCTGACACATTTTCACCAGTACTGGTGAAAATATTGACATTTGTGATTGATTTCATTTCAAAGTTTAATAAAATAAATTTAAGGAAGCAACTGAATCTTAGTTTAATTCAATTAGTCATGGCTATTGCTTTTCAGTTAATAAATAATAATAAATTAACAGTTAAAGATACTGAGAGAGACTAAATCACTATTTTAGGCTTTCTCTAAAAAAGTATTTTGGGCTTGCTCTAGACTTATAATTTTTGTAGAGTCACAAAAGTGTAAGCACACAAATAGCTATCCAGACAGTGACTTTGAGTTTGAACTGTAAACACATCAGCTGCCTCACAGATGCTGCCCATGTCCATAGTCTTACCCTCCACATCCCTGTGCATGAAGAAAGGTTTAATGCTTTTATGGAAGGCTCTTTCACCAGAAATAATCTTTGCTTTTGGATCCAAAGGAAGAGGCTCACACTGGTGTCACCAGGCTTTTGGTGGCAAATTTCTCTCAGTAGATTTTCTTTTCAGAACTGCATTTGTTTGCTCTATCCTTGTCGTGTCCAGACTTTCTGACCAAACAGATAATGCACCTTCTTCCACTAGGAGAAGGATGATGAATGCTGCGCTTGCTCATCCAGTGTGAAGAACAGTTAGTCCAAATAGCTAGGTCTTCTTGCCAGGTGTTTCCATGGCCTCAGAAGGTAGCCAGGGTGGAGATGACCTGGAGACATTGCTCGAGCTCCAAATTGGTGAATCTCCTCTCTTTCCAATACCATTATATGTGAGCTTATGGACACCTGAGAACAGAAGTGGCCAGGTTTCACCTTCAGTCATAGGTGAAAGAGACAACCTGGTCAGACCCAAAGACTGAGTGAGGTCGGAGGGACAACTTTTTTTCTTTAAAAAGAATTCCAGTGCCTTGGGTATTTTTTTACCTGCCTTCTCATCCAATTCATTGTGTTTGTCATCTCCAAGACAAACAAGAAGGCTGTGTTAAGTGCTCTAACACCAGTTAGCCGCTTAAGACAGTCCTTGATAAACAAATGCAGGAGGTGATAAAGATAAAGGTTATACAAAGTTTATCTTTCAACTTCACATGGAGGCATTGACTAAAATGGTCACGTTTTCTCAGAAAGATCTCTACTCAGTAATTCACCAGGCCCAATGGTGGTATGTAAAATTGTGTGCAATCTATTAGTCTTTTCTTACCCCCTTCTTTTTTTCTTTTTATGCATTGTAAGTGTGGTGCATTGTTTCAGGGAGACAAACAGACAGCAGAGAAATACGGAGCCTCCTGAGCCTATTCTCCTTTGTATTGTCGAATGGATAACTGTTCAGAGCTGCAGAATAATCTAAAGCAACCTGATTATGTAAATGCACCAAGCGTCTCTTAAAATTTTTTGAAATTTTGCCGTATTAGCCATACAATTACATGAAAAAAAAAAACCAGACCATCTTGTCTGAGTGTGTGTGGACTTTCCTATTTGCAGAAAACACGTTTCTCAAGAGGACATAATGAAAAAGGTTCAAGCCATAAACCTAAATTCAAGTTACAAATCTGGACTGCTGGTTGTCTCCAGAGATATAACCCAGTGACAATTGACATTTTGTCCTCTAACCTTACCTCAGCCTTCACACAGTTGTCTGTTCCCCTTGAGCCAGGCAGATCTAACCTGTCAATTAATACATAATGTAAGTTTACTTAGATGTCATGTAATGCTGTTATCCATGTGGAAATACATCAAATGTCCTAGTTTGCTCTAAAGGCTATGGTGCTTAGTAAAAATACTCTCCCATGGGAAGCCTGTGCTTGACAAATGCCTGAGGATTAGTCATAGTCAGCCATCTCTTTGTGATGCAAAATGGCATAATCATTGACTTTTTCAAATAGTATTACACTTCTACTTTTTCCAAATAAAGAACCCAATTCCAATTTGACTTTTTCAAATACTATTACACTTCTACTTTTTCCAAATAAAGAACCCAATTCCAGGTTTGCAAACAGTTTAGATGGTATAAATTTGTTATTGAATGAAGATGTCCTGCTAAATCTCAAGAACAGAAGAAACACAATAGCTCGAAGACTTGCTCCAATTTTCAATAAATTCAAGAATGTCTAAAAACAGATATTTTCTTTCAATATTTGCCTCAGGTTTATATCATATTAATGCAAGACTAGATAGTAAATAATTTAGACCATTCTCTCCAAACTCATTCTGATTTTGCACTGAAATCACCAAAAAGTTTGCACAATACAGGTTGATATTCCATTGTAATAACTGCAAACTTCATTTATATTATCTATCTTAAAGTAGGACATCTTTAAATTAGAAGATTTTTTGGTTTTTTTATTGTTTTTTTTTTAACAGGACCAAAATCCATTAGAATGCTTATTTTTCCTAAACCTCAACATCCAAACCATACGGAAAAAATTGCCTCTAGGTATTGGAAGTTGTTGCCTTTATCACGCTGTGCATCTAAATTCCCAAGGATGATTGATTTAACAAGGTTTGCACATTAAAAATCTTTTTCTCTGTTACAATAGAGGAAATCACAAGAAAGATTAATGCCCTCTGCATGGTGCCACCGAATTAAAATATCTTTCAAATGTCTTCACTCCAGGAACACTTTACTATCCAGGCCTGTACTTAGAAAAGCTTTTCTCAGTGTAAAGAATGTATTAGTCATGGGTGATGATGCTGGTGTGCCTATAACCTAAATACCTGGACTACGCATATATTAGGACAAACTGGGCACTTTAAAAATCTTCAAAGAAGAGTTCACTTTTCAAGTTGGTATAATGAATTTCATGTCAGAAACGCATGATGCAACCCAAAAGCAAGGCCTTGACATATTTTCCCATTGTAGTGGTGTTATCTGACATGAAACAGAGTAATTCTCCCTTCCATTGCTTCAAAACTTTCTTATGCATAAACCCTCAGCAGTATTTCCTTTGCCTAATATATCAGGACAATAATATATATAAAAAATACATAAAGCATTGCTCTAGCATCTACTGTCTTAATGTTGCACAAAACCATTTTTTGTTTTCAGTTTCATCTTCTCCTACAGTCATGAGAAGTATGTTGCTGATCCAAATATTTTCCCCACATTCGTATGCAGATTCAGGCTAGACTGTCTTAAAGAGCACCTCAAAGGTGAAGGGACACAGACCAGCTTGATCACATGCTTCTTTCCACAGAGAAAAGAACTTGCAGCCAAGTGGAAAGAGCTTGTACCTATACTGCATATTGACATATCATGGACCAAGAGCTTTTCTTTCGTACCCCGCTTTGTAACACATATACTACTTAAGTGGAGGAATGGGGAGAAAGAGTGGAGAAAGAAAGAAGGCTACCAAGGTGGTTTTGGAATGTTGAGCCATGTCTGCTGCAGATGATATCCATGTTGGATATAGCAAGTGCCATTCCGTGTGTCCCACCAGACCACTTAATTCACCCCCAGGCAGAGACTGGAACACAGATTACATAGATGAAACATGGATGACTGGAGAGTACACCTTTTTGCAAAGCAGGGAGATAACCAACTTGGTAATACAAAAAAGCCAGCACAGCATATTGGTTCAGCGTTCCATCTTCCTCAAGAAATTTAGAGGTGCTATCACATTAATTCCTTCTGAAAAAAAAGGATTAATTAAATTGTTCCTTCAAGGAAAGTGCATTATATAGAAATGTGCCTGTACTGCTAGTATATTGAAAAAATCATAGCCCTATTTAAGCATGAAGTCAGGGCATGGATGAATTTTATAGTGGGGAAAATAAAAGAAATATAGAATCACAGAACCACAGAAAACTCCAGGTTGAAAAAATTCTCTGTAATTCATAGATCAAATCTTTCACTGAAAGCAGGGCCTTGGATTAGCTTATCCAGGGCCACAAGAAGTCATGTCTTCAATATATCTATCCACTGGGATCCCAGTACTTTGCTGGGTAAAATAGCCAATGTTTGAGTATTCTCACTGCGAAGAGCATTTTTAATATCCAGGCAAAATTTTATCTCAAGCAACTTATGCCTTTTGCCTCATGTTGCCTCATGGCGCAAGGATGCACCATGCACCCTTGTGAAATAAGGCTAACTTATTCTCCATTACCACCTTTAAGGAAGTGGAAGACTGATTAGAAACTCCTAAACTGCCATCTCTCCAGGCTGAGAAAACTCAATCTGTGTCCATACATCGAGCTCTCCAACATATTCATCATCCTGGTGGTCTTCTTCTGGGTCTGGTGGCCTTAATCCTTCTTTTGATGGGACCAAAGGGACCAAGATAGTTTTCCATGGTATGACCTGAGAAGTGCCAAGTGGAGTGGAATAATCACATCCTTAGTCTGCTGGTTGTACTTCTGCTGATGGAACCCTTCACTGCTGTAAAGGTGAACTTTCCCTAGGACTTTATGCATGATTACAGTGAGAATGCAAGACAGAGAGAATAAATACAGTCTTGATGCAGAGAATAAATACAGTCTTGATGTAGAGAATAAAGAGTGAAAATATGCACTCAAGATCAATAAATGGGCAAAAGTAAATCCTAAAAGAAGATTCCAACCTGAATATTGTTGGAAAGTGAAATATCAGAAAAGCAGCTTAGAAATTGATGTATGCTTTCAACAACAAATATAGATCTTCAGACAATACATGAAAATTGGGTGCGCTCTGCCATCTACTATAATTACTAAAACTCATTCGTTATTTCTAGTTTAGCAATATGTCATGAGTTCCACCCAGGCAATTTCCCATTATCCTTCATATTCTACAAACATATAGTAAGAGACAGCACCTGTCATGACAAGCCTTAAATGTACAAGGTAAAAGATAGGAGAAAACATGGAAATGAATCACAGAGAGAGACAAGTGATTAAGTTTTTTTAAATAATTGAAGTGATTTTCAATCCTTTTACATTCAATAACAATACCCTTAGTGACTGGCCTAAAGACAAACGGGGAGTCTGTTGCAGAGACAGGTATTTAGTAAATACGTTCTGAGTCAGTCCAGAGCCTTCAACAAGGCCTGTCTCCCATGAAGGACATTGACCACAGGGTAGGATGCAGCATTACAATCACATCCCTGATACCTTTATTTAATATTGTACAGTTCAATTTCAGGCAGGCTTTTTGAACACAAAAGACATGAAAATAGTACAGCTGGTCTCAGAGGGGTGGGATGGACAGACACCTGCCATCATGTCAATTTCACTATTTCTCAGTAGAAAAAAAAGAAAAAAAACTTCTGAATAATGGTTTCTGTGTCTAGGTTCTCCATTAAAAGAGATAAAAAATTACATTCTTGTAATTAAGAATGTTTTAAGGAATGAAATGAAATCAAGAGATAAATCTGTAATGTAGCACATTCAATTACATTTAGCTGGTAGATGTCAATTATAAAAATCTAAAGAAAGGTAAAACCAGAGAAAACTGTCAATGTCAGGAAATAACCCACTATGTAGCCACAAATGGGGAGAATTCAGTGTTTTCTGACCAGCAGAGCAAAAATACTTGAAGGGCTAAAACTAGCAACTGTTGGGTTTGTCCCTTACATGTACAGGAATGACCATACTCATGGCTTTTCTATCTCTTCCCTGACAAGCCATATGCAATATAGAATACACCAGGTCATTTGCCTTGCTTACTTGGGACCACAAAAAGAGAAGAAAAAGGGGAGCAAGAACAACTTGTCTTTCCTTCCCCCTTTGTGCGAGAGAAATATATGCGGTTGTTCAAGAAGGAAAGTGAAAAGTTAGCAGAGAGCAGAGAACATGGAGGTAGAGAATGGTAACCCAGTGGGGCAGAGGAGTGTGGAGGAGGGAGGGAGGACACATAGCTGGGAGAGGAGTGGACACAAGATGGGGAGGAGATGGGGTGTTGGTGATGACAAACGTGGTGAAGCATGATTTAGGGCTCAGGTGCAAAAGGTGTTAGAGTTGGTCTCTGCTACAGGGGAGTGACAGAGGTGGAGAATGTCATTCATGAATTCTGGAAATGTGGTAAACCAGTGGATTATCCTGATGATGGATTGATTCCACAGAAGGTTCTCTAATCCAGGGTCAACACACTCGTGCAGGCACTTTTGGGCACCACCAAATTAGACGCACCCTGAGCCACCCACAGAAACCATCTACAAAAGCCTGTGTAATTCCTGACCACTCTGTGTCATGCTCCCCCACATCAAGACCCTTCCCATAACCATGTTTGTGTTACCCACCTTTCCCAGCCTTGCAGAAGGGGACGATGGAAATAATTCAAATAAATCAGCCTGGCAGCTAAGTGCATGAACTGGATGGGCATGAGGCAGCAAATAGCCATTAAGCAGCCCAAAGCTCCACATCTCTACTTTCTAACCACATAAATGGGGTTGGGTTTCTTGGGACGCACTTCAGCAGCAAGATGTTTGACACAGCCCCTTCTACAAAACCAATTTAAGGCATCTGAGCTCTTTTTTTTTTTCCCCCAAAGATATAAGCAGTAATTCTGCTGATATTGTCCATCACTGGAGAATATTTGGTGTCCATTTCTTCGAAAATGTTCATCAGTCGGTAATGGGAAGTCCTCTCTTTTCAATCATAACATAGGTGGAAGGAAATTGTGGTCATGAGTCAGCAGATGATGAAATATCCTCTGTTCCCCTGGACATTTTTAACCTCTCCTTCAACTGGATGTACTCCTACCCTTCAACGGATGTACAAGCATGAAGCCATCTCATTTACACCTCATTCTTTACAAATAATGCCTACATTCTAATATTCCATTTTTCAGAAAAATCCCCCAAAACTTCCACAGTATGTTTTCAACGATACATTTATACACATATATACAATTGAACTTAGTAAAAGTTCCTAAGCTGGTAGAGCCCATTCAATCAGGCTGCAATTCCTCAGTACCTATTAGCTCTTCTCTTTCTCCTTCTGCTTCGAACACTTGGAAAGTGATGACATGCATTGAATTTCCTGATTTATTTTTTTTTAAGATGTGAAGCACGTCTTTTGCTTTTTCCCACCTAAAATGTTCTAATTTTTATGAAATCAGATTTTTCGTAACCTCTTGTACATCCATCATTCCTTCAATATCGGAGCTCTTGTGCATCTCGTGGTCTGACAAATTCTATTTTTTTTCTTTTTCTGTCTGCCTGTCTCACTCACTCTCTTTTTCCTCCAGTGTTATGTCCTAATCAGTAGATAGCAGTGAGCTCTCTAAAAATGGGAAATTGGCTCATCAACACTAGAGTATCTACAAATTCCTCTGTGTTTTTACCTTCTCCCTGCCTTATCTGTATAAGGCTGTGTCACAGGCACACTTTGTGCTCGTGGGGTAGGTTCTGAAGCTTTGTGACAGCTCTGCTGTTAGTAACTGCTATCTCACTTTATGAAACATTTTTACCTGATGAAGTACTTCCAAATCAAGTTGTGTCAGAACAATGCAATTCTTTTTTATTGCACTCCATTCTGGTGGCATCCATAGAGAAGAACCATTACTGCTTTCCCCATATATCCTCAACAAGTCCTGCAGGTTTTGGCACTAGCAGAGCTGTATTTTTTAACATCTTTCAAACAAGGAAGGAGTAACTTTGCTTTTTTCTACTCCTGGTCCTGTGTATGATTCTAAAGTCACTCAAACAGAGGTCACATGAATGCATGCAGTATCTGATAAGGAACGTGGAACCCATGTCTGCTTGTTTGTACCTTTTCCAGTTAGGAAAGTGCCCCCCATCCTCTAATATCTAGACTAGGAGTCAAGGAGCTGGCTAGTATTTCATCAGCTGATGCAATATTTAGTCCAGACCTGAACTGCACCTGCCTGAGCTGGCATCAATCTGGATACATGATGCAATGAGGGCAATCCTGTGAGGGGCACACTACAAGCACCGTGCCATCAAGGAAGGCAAGTCCCAGGTTTCTTAATACTGGGACTGTTTGGAGAAAGGGAAACACTTCGCCTCTGCTGCACTCTGGGGAGATGCCTCCTGCAGTCCTGCATCCAGCTCTGGGGCAACAACACAAGAGGGACATGGAGCTGTTGGAGCGAGTCCAGAGGAGGCCACGGAGATGCTGTGAGGGTTGGAGCAGCTCTGCTCTGGAAACAGGCTGAGAGAGCTGGGCTTGCTCAGTCTGGAGAAGGGAAAGCTCCTTAAGGGGAGACCTTAGAGCAGCTTCCAGTGCCTAAAGGGGCTACAAGAAAGCTGGAGAGGGGCTTTGGACAACGGCCCATACAGACAGGACAAGGGGAATGGCTTTAACCTGACAGAAGGGAGATTGAGATGAGCTGTTAGGCAGTTCTTCCCTGCGAGAGTGCTGAGGCCCTGGCATAGGTTACCCAGAGAAGCTGTGGCTGCCCTATCCCTGGCAGTGTTCAAGGCCAGGCTGAACAGGGCTTGGAGCAACTTCGTCTAGTGCAAGATGTCCCTGCCTGTGTCAGGGGCTTGGAACTGAAAGAGCTTTAAGGTCCCTTCCAACCCAAACCATTCTATGGTCTATGTTTCCCCCACTTACTTGCTAAATCTAATTGTCTGCCTCAAGTTCTACAGCCATGAGATCAGCACGCCAGTGATGCAGAGCACAGGGGTGCCAGCATAGCAGCAGGTCAGCCCCATCAGAGGATGAAGCAGAGTGGCTGTGCCAGCTGCAAATGCTGCCCAGAGATGGACCTGAGCTCCTGTCACCAGCTGCAGAGCATCCTGTGCCCCAGAGATCTCTCCCTATGGCAGCACGAGCTCAGGCAGCACGGCGGGCATGGGCACAGCAGCCACGGCTGCCCCTTAACCACATCACACCTGGAGCCCTGTGGTCAGCAGTAACACTGTTGGAGGTGGAACCATGCCATCCAGCTGGTCACCACGCTGGGACACAGCTCCTCACCCCGAGGTCTCTGTTGATATTGCTGCTGCTCAAAAACTCAAGTTTCAGAAAGAATTTGAACGCTGTGTTTACTTGCTGACAAATAAAACTATTGCATGACACAGATATGCTGTTTTAATTAAGCTGCTGGTCTTTATACCTTAAAGACAAAAATAACAACCAAGGGGGAATAGGTGCTGCTTTCTCAACATTTCAATACATTTGAGATCATCGTAGTATTTTAATTCAACATAGCTAATATGTCATATGGAGTATACATTGTCTTTGTCTCCAAGAAAGCACTGACCAGACAGCTTTACCTGTTCTTTCCCAGCACAAAATGTTGTCACAACTGAACTAATTCCTTTATGACAGGGATCATATCTAGTGTCCTGATAAGTGAATATTTGTGAAACTAGCTCTCAGATAGATCCTCATGGAGATAACAAATGCTATTTATCTTTTTCAGCACTGTTGTATACTACTTGTTATTTTATCTGTGCTGTATCAAACTAGAGATCAAGGAATCCAACTATGACACTAAACAGCTAAATAAAACGTCATATTCGGTGCCTGACAAATCTCCTTCTATCTCCTGTTTGCTCCAAGTCACAAATCTGCCTTTGTGTTAAACTTTTTATGTCTGAAAATGCTTCTCCTGAAGATGGATTTTAATGCCTACCAAAGTCTGTACATTTCTATGAACTGCTGTATGACATAGAGGTAGAAAGAGGATAACGCTTCAGTACGGCTGGAAAACACAGAAGAGAGCACAAACACATAACCATAATAGCAACAAAACAACTTTCTAAGTAGACTAGATCATCTTCTAAACCACAAATTTTCATTTGAGTTCACCGTTCAGATTTCCACTAATAGAAAATAACTTAATCAAATCACTCAGAAAGGAACAAACCCTCTAAGTTCCTGCATGTCTATTTTTATTTTCATTTTCTCCTTTAAAGACACTTGTTCTTACCCTGAAGCAAGGCTGGCTATGTTGATAGAGACACTTTCCTGCACCTAAGAAGTACACGTTCTCTCACATCTCCTGACACTCAGTTAAATCCTAAGAAATTGCACAATAGAAAAAGAGGAGGGTGTGGTCCAAGTTTCTCAGCTAATGCGCTCATACGGAGCCCCAGATTTCTGCTGTAAAATGAACAGCTGGTACTACAACTAGAAATGCTGATTGTTTAGGGGCAGCAGAAATATCAAGAAGCGGCAATAGATTTTCTGAGGAAGCAACTCGAAATGTATCGAACTGATTTGGAGACAGTTTTCCCTATTATTGTTACCGGTATGATATTCTGTAAAAGGTAGATAACTATAAAAAACTCCAAATGTAGATTAAAAAAAAACGTATTTCAAAGTGTCCTATGGTAAAGGGAAGGTTGTAGGACAGATGCATGCAACTTTGCTCCATCTACAACCTGCCAACAACCTGTGCTAATGCTCTCTTCCCAGCAGCTGCACATACCTTGTCTACTTAAATTCTGTCGGCCACACTCCCTACTTTTCATTATGTCTTCACACTGGACCATCCTCAAGGAGTGTGAAGACAAAATACAAGAACTCAAGTTATTCAAGAACCATGATCGTGCATGTTTTACTGTCCCAGAAACCAGGCCAATATCTTGCTGGGGTAACATAGACTCAAGCAAGTACTTATGCAAAATACTGGGCTTTATGCAGTCTTTATTCAGTGCCCAGCACTTTTCTTTGGTTGCATGAGCTTCTTCTCTGCTGGTTGGGACAATGTTGGTGTGTATTTCTGTCATGTCTGCTGCACATCACCAGCTGAAATAGCATGCCACATGGGGTAACAGTAAGCAGGAATCTCCAGTATTTGCTCTGTGTTTTTATTCACTTGCTGTTGATCCTTTAGCAATTCCTTCTAGGCCACTGCCAAACAAAGTACACAGTAATGCGGCTATACATTAAAATTGCGAGCAGTGAGCTTCAGAGTTTAACATGTTGTCAGTTTCATTTGAAAATGAGTCATGTGAATTTCTTATTATTAAATAAAAATGAAAAATAACAAAATCAAAGCCTTTGGCTTCTGTTTGCCGTAATCTGCAGAGGCTGTGGAAGAATCTCATCAAATTCCACAATTTTTTTCATTGAAGAGTGGCACTGCACAGGGGTCAGTGAGAAATGTTGTGAATCATCATTATATTAATCAAAGAAAATCTCATCCTGTGATGTGTAAACAGGGGATATTAGTATTTTTACATAGAGAAGGAAGACAGTGAGAAGACCAAATGGCTTACTGTGGTTTGTATGTGGCCTCTACAGTATGATTTGGTCAGGATGACTGAGCCCTTCACTGAATTAAATATATTCTCACAACACTTTGCTCAGATCAGTTTTGGACTCAGGTTTTATGAAGCTTAATCCCCTAGTAGTCTAGATGTCCTAGTAGTCTAATTCCTAGTAGTAGCCTAATTCCTAGTAGTCTAGAAGTCACTGTAGGTTCATCCCACAAGATGGGACTGTGCTGAGATTGCTTGGCAGCAGCACAAGAGCCTAACAAAACTTTACAGGCTAGACCTAATTGCTTATATCTCAGACATTGTCTTAACAGTGGAAACACAACCTTCAGGATAAGGAAGCCACTTTATAGTAGGTATTTTCAGCTTCTTCAGTGGTCATCAGAAGGGATGGGTCAGTTGCACTGGTTAGAAGAATAACTATCTGGAAACTCAGTGAGGTTTGACAGAGTAACTACCTTTTTAAGAGCGCTTTTTTTTTTTTTTTCTCTAAACATCTGAAATGTTATGGCTCATTTTGAAAGTAGAAATTTTAAAAGTATCTAAGAATAGTTGTTTCCAACCAGAAGCAGTCGCTACTAGACATCTCCTGAGGTCTGGGTGGAAAATTTTCAGCCAAGAGACGTTCTTTCTTATCAGAGCTTCATTGTCTGAATGGTGACTGCAAAGTGCATATCTGCCCAGAGTTTGCATAAGTAGGTTGAAAAGGAGATTGTCTCTGCAATCTGTCTCAGGCACCTGTACACTCAGACACTAAATTTACAAGAACAGGTGTATATCTGGGGTATGGTTCATGTAGGTGGAAATAATCCCTTTTGTCACCAGTGAGCCTTCCCACTGCACCTCCCTTCTCTGAAGGACTGCTGAACCTCAGGAAGCCAAGAGATCATATAATCACAGAATCACAGAGTGGTTTGGGTTGGAAGGGACCTTAAAGTTCATTCAACACCCTGCGATGGGCAGGGACAGACTGCCAGCATCACACCTTCTTCCTAAGATCTCATCTCAATCTGCCCTCTGTCAGTTTAAAGACATTCCCCCTTGTCAGCTACATGTCCTTGTCAAATTCCCTCTGCTTATGGGATTCTTCTGGGCAGATAACCAGGTCCTTCTGGTAAAAGTCACACAAAAAGGTGATGAGCAAAGACGGTCTCCTCACTGCTTCCTAATGTACAGCCTTTCCAGGCTCACAGCACTTCATATTTATTTAAAAGGAAAAAACCAGTTTGGCATTTCTTTCAGACTGGTTTCAAAATCAAGTCATGGTTACACTTTCAAAATGATTTGGGGCTGCTGAAAAGCAATATGTCTAATTTACGTCTATGTAAGAAACTTCAGAGATACAGAACTCTCTGTAAGGTCCATACATCAGCTTCTGTTGCTCATCAGGTACCTGAATTTAATCCTGAAGACCATCGAATCTGTTTGGACTGAGCCTGCAGGAAAGATCATAGAGGAAACTATGGGTATTATACAAACTACAGTATATACCCTCCGGGATATTTTGTTGGGGCTCATCTGTGCTGCCCGTATTGGCAACTCCAGCAATACATATACTATAATATGGGTATAATATGGTACAATATGTGGAAGTTTTTTATGTCCTCAGCTATTCTTAGGGAGGAAGGAGGGCATTTAAATTTTTTCATAACTCTTCCAGTAAAAAGCTATAGTTTCACCCATGCAACCCACAGTCACTAGTCACCAATAAAAGCAGAAGGAAAGGTGTTAATCCCCTCCTGCCAACGTATTCACTGCAAAGACATTTAGGAAAATATTAGAGCCTGTGTGTAATCCCTCTGTTATTCAAATTAAGAAACACATAGTAATTATTTCTTTTTTAATCAAAATCAATCATAAAACCTCATAATAACAAAATATTATACCTTTTTCTGTAATTATTAAGAAAAAAAAAAAAGAGATAAAAGCAGGGTCCTTCTCCTACCTCCTCTTTCCCCCCAAGCCAAGAGACAGGGCAAGCCAAGGAAACTGGAAGATGTCTGAAAGGTATTTTAAGGCTAAAGGAACAGTCAGCTAGTAATGCAACTCACATTAGCATAGCTAAGGATGCAACAATAATTTATAGAGAAATAACAGGTTGTATAATACTCCAAAAGCTTCCTTTGAATGGAAAGCAAAGACTCCTCAGTGAAAACTTCCACTCCTTTCAGTGGTGGATACCTCAAAGCATGGCTCAAAGGATTTTCTTCATGGGGTTTTTTGTTGGTTTTGTGTGTGTGTGTGGTGGTGTTTTCTCAATATATAATTTTATAAAGACGTAACTTGCATCTCTGTAAATTATATTCCATGTGTCAGAATCAAATGCTCCTAAAATACTCTTGAAAGACACTAAATATATTTCATACACTCCTTACTAACTCTATGTTATAAAGTAATTGATACACAGCCCACAAAACAGCTAAAAATACTCTTTCAGCTTAAGAGATGCCTGCAATTTCTTCTGCTGTACATAGCTGCAGACCACAGAAACCAATCTGAAAATCCAGTTCGGGTAACATTCAGGAAGTTGCAGAGAGAAAACAACTTTTTACTACCTGAGTATTTGCTTTGCTGTATACTGAGCTGCCAGTATGTACACAGAGCACAGGGACAGAATAAATTTCCAGTATTCTTTTCCGAATTAAAAATATTTTCCACAGTTCTTGACATCATTGGTCTTTGTACAGTTAATATTGTATAAATCTAAATAAAAAAGGAGATAACAATTATGTCTAAATTGCCATTGTGTATGTTTGTTCATTTCAAGATGTGTGCAATCTATCCAACACTATTTCTAAAATGAATAGACCTCAATCATTTATTTCCTGAGTGTGCACAGGGATGGTTTGGGTTTTGTTTTTTGTTTACCTTCCTTACAATAGTACAAACTGTGGGCATGTCTATCCTAATCCCCAGATATCAAATAGAGTCCCATAGAAATGGATTCATGGAGGCTTAAAACATAACTGGATTCATTCTTTCCTGCAGTGGACTCTTTCTATGACCTTAGATTTATTTCTGTTGCAGCACTTTCATCCCTTGCATCTCTCCCCAGCAAAAAAAAAAAACAAAAAACAAAAAAAAAAAAAACAACAACAACAAAAAAAAAACCAAAACCAGAACAAAACAAAAAACCAAAAGAAAATTAAAAAGTGGGAACAGTCTGAATTTATGCCAGATGTCCAGATAATTTTAAGATGTAGGAAAGGGACGGGGGAAGAATTTCAGAGGCTCCTAGGGGACCTGATCCCATAGAGGTAATATGGAAACATATGCTGCTGATCTCTGCAGGAGCAGGAGAAGTGGAAGGAGCCAAGTGTGCCCAGTGGGGACAGCAACACACATGGGTACAACTCTTCTAGTGCCTACAATTAGTCACTCCACCACCATGCAATGGGCCAGATAGAGCACAACATGCACAGGCTCCATACTGCTTCCTCTCTGCTGCACTCTGGAAAGGTGCCTCCCTGCAGTCCTGCATCCAGCTCTGGGGCAAAAACACAAGAGGGGCATGGAGCTGTTGGAGGAAGTCCAAAGGAGGCCACGGAGATGCTGTGAGGGCTGGAGCAGCTCTGCTCTGGAGACAGGCTGAGAGAGCTGGGCTTGTTCACCCTGGGGAAGAGAAGGCTCTGGGAGAAGTTAGAGAAGCTGCCAGTGTCTAAATGGGCCACAAGAAAGCTGGACAGGGGCTTTAGACAAGGGCCTGTAGGGACAGGACAAGACGGAATAGCTTTAACCTGACAGAGGGGAGACTGAGATAAGATCTTGGGCAGAAGCTGTTCCCTGTGAGGGTGCTGGGACCCTGGCACAGGTTGCCCAGAGAAGCTGTGGCTGCCCCGTCACTGGCAGTGTTCAAGGCCGGGTTGGATGGGGCTCGGAGCAATCTAGTCCAGTGGAAGGTGTTTCTGCTTGTGGCAGAGCTTGGAACTGAAAGAGCTGTAATGGCCCTTTCAACACAAACCAGCCTGGGACTCTGTGATTCTATGATTCTGCTCAGGAGCACCATCAGATCTATCATCACATCACCATCCTCCTATAGCAGGAGGAAGGAAACAACTGCAGTTGTTGCTTCCATATCAGCATTATTGGCAGTATCAAATTGTAAAATTGGTGAAGAAACAGGATGAAATCACAGACTCTCAAAAAAAAGAGGAGAAAGTGATGTACAGACAAAAAAATAGTTGAAAAATATTAAAAGGTTTTTACCTATGCCAAGTCAAAACAGAAACCTGAAAATCATTTGCCCAAAATGCCATGGTGGGGTTGTGGTTCTGCTGCAGATGGGGATGGCCATTTATGGGGCTGGACAGCCTTGGGCCAAGCCTGTGAAGGTAATGATGAGGAAGGAGCACAGCATGCCAGAGAGGGTGGATGCCTCTCAAAGGGAACAGGGTGACATCCAATTTAATGAATGACTTGGACCTTCAATACCATCAAAAGCAATCACGGCTAGGTAGAAAATTTTGTGTCTCAGGAGGCATTTAGCCACCATTAGTGGGACTGCAGGGGCACCAGCAGAACAGTAAACGGCAGGAGAAACAGTTTGCACTTCCTTATTAATCATACCCTTATCTGGAGTGCAGGGGATTTAATTTTGAGTTTGTTTTCTCCCCAACAGGCAGCAGCTCCCCTCTGCTCACAGGGCACTCAAAACCCATTTTGCAAGCCAATGCTATGTTGCCTGCAATAGATGCTGCCCAGCCTGGCCCAGTGGGTGAAAATCACACATCCATTTAGATAGTCAGTCCTGCCAAAGGGATGGAGCTCCACCAAACCACTCACGGGGAGAGACACAGGCCAGCAAACAACACAGCCCTCTGCCTTCACCCCTCCCAAACCACCGATGAATGGGAGGAGGCTTATGGCTGCTTGGACAAGCTTTGTTCGCTGGAAAATACCTCCTTTCATCTTGAGGATAATTAAGTGGCAGAAAGACAAAAAGTCTAGACCTTTTGCTTCCAGTGATAGGTCTCTGAACCATCACAAGCAGATTGCTGAGGTTAACAGAAATACACAGCTGTTCCCTTCACAGAGGGACTTAAGGTTCCTCTGTTCCACAAAGCCGCTCCTTTATTATTGTGAGAAATGACTCATTTTGGGGTTTTGCGCCCAGAAACAATACCCACGTGAACTGGCAGGAAGCTGATGGTGTAATTTAGGAGGCCAGATATCTGCTGGCATTAGCTAGCACTTGGAGATGACTGAGAAACCTTAAATATAGGGGGGAAACACCTAGTGTTTGACATTCAAGCTTTTGTTTGCTTGAAAATAAGTTTAAAAGAATAAAAATCCAGAAACTTGCAACAGATGCAGATGCTGTGCAATACAGAGTGAAGATTAATAGAAAGAGGGTGGGAGAGAACTTTTAGTAACTGGATAGAGTCCTGTATTTCAAGGCCTGATGAAATATTTAAGGTCACATTGAATGGAAACACAAGGAACATCTCAGGACAAGCTGTTGCAAAACCATCATGTAAATGGACAGGCACAACCACTAGCCCAGTGAGAATCTGATATATACTATTTTGAGAAAACTGTTTTGCAGGGCCATTTCAGATGATGATAAACATTTTGTTTGGAAGACCAAGGTTAAGAGAAGGCTGCTACATAATTTTCTTGGAAACCAGCTACAGGGCTGGCTAGGAGGGGTACAGGTGAATTTCACCTGGAGGTACTGAATACACAGCTACTGACCACGGGAGCTTAATGAATAGGCACAAAACAACAGGGAAGAAGAAAGAATAGCAGCATGTCTGCTTGGAGACAGCCTGAGACAGCTGGCCTTATTCAGCCTGGAGAACAGAAGGCTCCAGGAGACCTTACAGCAGCTGCCAGTGCCTAAAGGGGCTATAGAAAACCTGGAGACAGGCTTTGGACAAGGGCCTGTAGGAACAGGACAAGTGGAATGGCTTTAACCTGACAGAGGGCTGACTGGGATGAGAGAGATCTTAGGCAGAAGTTCTTCCCTGTAAGGGTGGTGAGGCCCTGGCACAGGTTGCCCAGAGAAGCTGTGGCTGCCCCATCCCTGGCAGTGTTCAAGGCCAGGTTGGAGGATGCTTGGAGCAACCTGGTCTAGTGGGAGGTGTCCCTGCCTGTGTCAGGGGGTTGGAACTGAATGAGCTTAAGGTCCCTTCCAACACAAACCATTCCATGATGCTATGAATAAGCAAACTGAGTAGGACTTCCCATCACAAGACCTCTTACCTTTTCCCCTTAATGAAGTGCCCCAGGCAAGCTAGCACCCAAGGAAACATCCCTAAGCACCCAGAACAGCATATCTGAACTGTTTGAAATGAACAATATTCCTGTAACATGTATTAGTGACTCAGTGTCACTCTGACATGTCCATCAATATAAATGTAACCTGGACATCATTGCTGCTATCTCAGAGATGGGTGTTATCAGGACAGTTGCTGGAGGTATATCCCTAATGACCTGTCAGTCAAACCTGTGAAATATCAATGGAAACCCTCAAAGGCAAGAGTAAAGGAACAAAGAAAATAAACCAACCATTGAAATCTGAGAAATGTTCCAATTCTCCCCTTTTCAAAGCTTTCTAAACTTCCATTTTAATATTGGCTGCTTTTAAGCTAATAGTTACTTAAAATAACTACCTTAAGTTTCCAAAGAAGTTGTTTGGATTGGTGAACTTAGATTTTTTAATTTAAAAAAATCTCAAACTGATTCAGTCTAGTAATTTCATAACTTTCTGTCAAAGGCATTTATTAATTAAAATGTAAGTGAAAGAAACCATTTTCAGAAAATGGTTTCGGTGCAAAAACACTGATTTAAACAGCTTCTAAACTTGTCTTAAGGAAAAAAAATAAATATCATCAAATCTTCAATGAACTCTGTTTGGGATTCTGTCCACTATGGCAGGTGTGCTGTATTATACATACAATGATTCCACCTATCTGTACAGAGCTTTGTTTCACCTTGCATTTTGGATCCATGTTTGCTATTGCCCTGGACTATCCAGGACATTATGGACAGGTCAAAGGCTTCCAGTGGGCATTTTCTCTTTGGATTTACGCAGTCGTCCATAACTAAATGTAACAGACAACCCCACACATTCAGCAGTGAAAAAATCAAATGGCCTGACATGTTTTTCAGACAGATCAACACAGCAATTCCATGATTTAAAGGTTTCTAACTTCGGTGGTTAGAGACATCCAGGTGACTTCTAATCAAAGTGTTAAGAATGTTAGATAAAAAAAAATCCTCTGTCTAATACCTCCCTTTTTCCCTCTAGTTCCCCAGAGACACAAAGAGATTCTGCCACAACTTATAAACATTTAGCTGTAAAATAAGAGTAAAATATTCTTCACATTAATTTGGGAAAAACTGGAAACCTTGTATCGCCGATCAACTTCTCATTTGTTATAGTTTAGAATATTCATCTTTTTCAGTTCTTTCTCTCATGACAGTGTTTTTTACCCTTTTCCCCCATCATTTAACTTCTTTTAATCCTTCTCTGTTATATTGCACACCAGTGCCCATCTTTGTCTTCAGTATCTGTTTCCTATCAGCCTCCCTTCTTCCTTCCTGTCTTGTCCCATATTATCAAACACAGATTCAGGCTTGAGTAATCCTAGTGGATTTTTTAACTTATATGTGAATATACACATATATACATATATATGTGTATACTTTAATACACATGTGTATACATATATATGTATATTTTTATACACATAACTATGTATATGTAGACACAAATGTATGCAATCAACAAAAAAGATAAATATGTATGTGCAAGAATACATGTGTATATGTACATATAACATAATATATGATAGGTATACATAAAAATTTACAATATATTTACATATATCCCAATCAAAATGTGCAATGAATGATAAATAGACAAACAAAAGCTCCAAGATAATGGACATACATTGACATGTATCAGACAACCTAGCTGATCTCAGAACACTACGTATGATGAAATTAAAGAGGTATACGTGGTGTGATCTGAAGACTGGAAAAAGACCCATATAAACATTTTTCCATCCATATTAGGTTCTTTCCAGCTTTTCAGCAGACATTAAAGGGGGGTGGTCTAATAGTAACACAGAGCTTTAACAGCAGTCAGTTTCACAGCATGAGATGCTTTGTATGCAAAATTACAGAGTTTATAATACATTCATAGTCTGGAAATCTGATTGGCTCAGTAGACCTAAGTGCTTTATAGTAAGATTGTCTCTAAGTGTGTATGTAAATACATAGGCTAATAATGCTCCAAGTAGGCCATGACACAATAAACTCAACTACTGTGTTATGGGATAATGTGTGAAGAATTCCTGTTTTAATAACTACTTGATTACCTACTTGCTCAATCTGGTGAATATTATGTGTTTTCTGATAAGGACCTGTCATGGTTTAAGCCCATCCTATCACTCAGAAACCACGCAGCCATTCCATCACTCCCCCCACTTCCTCCCCCCTCCCCTCCAGGAGGGATGGGGAGGAGAATCAAAAGAATATAACTCCCACGGGTTGACATAAGAACAGTCCAGTAACTAAGGTATAACACAAACCATTGCTGCTACCACCAAGAACAATAATGATAAGTGAAAGAACAAGGGAAGAGAATACAACCACTCACCATCCACTGACAGATACCCAGCCCGACTGAGCAGTGATCTAACCCGTCCGGGTAAGTGCCTCCAGTTTATACAGTGGGCATGACGTGCTGTGGTATGGAATACCTCTTTGGTCAGTTTGGGTCAGGTGTCCTGTCTCTGCTTCCTCCCGGCTTCCCTTCCTCCCTGGCAGAGCATGAGGCTCAGAAAGTCCTTGGTCAGACTAAACATTACTGAGCAGCAATTAAAAATATTGGTGTCATCAGCGCTGTTCCCAGGCTGAAAGTCAAAAACACAGCACTGCACCAGCTACTAAGAAGGAGAAAAATGACTGCTACTGCTGAACCCAGGACAGGACCACGGGGTAAATACATAATTAAAGAATCCCTGAAATAGTTATTCTGGGACATTTTTTTCTTTCCCCAAAAAACACAATCATTGAACAGTTTGGGTTGGAAGGGACCTTCAGAGGTCATCTAGTCCAACCCCCAAAGAACAGAAGACTAACTTAAGTGCCAGAGATGCCACAAACTACCAAAAAAAAAACCCAGAGTGAGACTGTGAGACAAAAGCCAACAAATTTATGTTAAGGCTGAATTATCCATGCTGACAAACAAGTTGTTGTCCTTAAAAACAAAGGTAATATGAAAAATGAGAGGGAGGAACGAGCTGTTAGCAAATTAATGTTAGAAAGTCTGCCCAGATTTTACGCTGAATTCTAAATGTCCTGATTTATGCAAATTTAAATATAATGTGATCTATATTTATTAGAAGATTGATTTCTGCTTCCTACAGCAGTAGCACATAACTCTATTAATCCACATTAGACATTGAAATACCTAGTTGTGAGGTATGTTGTGATGCACATGGAATGGTGCACCACAATCTAACTTCCTACTCACTCTTCAGCAGCACCACAGTGGGACGAACACAGTCACTTTGCTTCAGCTTCACACACTGATTCTGTGATAGAATAAAGTACTTCACAGATTAGTTTAGCCTGCAGCACTTAAAGGTCAGGATTTATTGTAATGTAAATCACAAAGCAATTTTATCTTGACAGAGATTACATACTGTTACAATATTTCTCACTGAACCTAGTTTTGCATTTGGTTTTTCTTTGCAACTGCTGTGCAAAATTGGACTTTAGCCCAGAAAAGAAAAAAGGGATGGCAGCCTGTTTGGTTTTTCAGCAACAACTTAATTTCTCCTCAGATTTTTCAGCACTCAGAAATAAAAGTATGTAAAAAATAATAAAAGCATTACACAAAACCCCTTCGATTAATGCAAGCAAACTTTGCAGAATGGAAAAGCAGTTTGTGTAGGTGTTAGCAGGACATCCACCGAGCTATGCCACAGTATAACAGGTACTTAGCTCCTGCTAGCTGGAACCAAATAATCTCATTACACAATGCTAAAGCAGCATCCTGTCACGTCATTCAAAATACATTTATTAAAATAAAATAAAATAAAATAAAATAAAATAAAATAAAATAAAATAAAATAAAATAAAATAAAATAAAATAAAATAAAATAAAATAAAATTGTTGATGTTTATATTGTAGCTGCAATTGTAGCGAGCCAGTGCTGAAGCATCTGCTCCACCCACAGGACGGGAAGGCTGCACGGAACAGGATGCTGCTCCTGTTGGATGACCCCTTTAACACAGCCTAGCCTTAGGTCAGAAACAAGACAAGTTAAGCAACTCCTTCCCTTGGAAGACCTGCTCCTGTCTTTCAAAGGTTAGTAGTTTGGGGGCAAACCAGACATTTCAGTGTCAGTGAACTCCCTTTTGTGTGGAAAACAGACGGGAGGAGGACAGGAAAACACAATGCAGGGTGGAGAAACTTGGGGAAAGGCAGCAATGTTTTTATAGTCCGGTATACCGCAAGCCCGGATTGATGTGGTGAGTTGATAAGATGGTGAGTTACGCAGCCATGCCCACAGATGGACTATCACATTAATTTCGGGCCCCTGAATGCAGCTAGACTTGCTGACCTTAGACTGAGCTTGCAGTCAGGATAAACAAGTTGCTGTGCCAGTGTACAAATCAAGTCTGGAATTTGAAAAGTCATTAAGACAATAAACATGATGCTAAGTTTACAGATTCACTTTTCCTAGCAAAATCACACTTTAGGCTATATTAAGAAAGCTCTCTTTTTCAGTCAAAAATGCAGAACTGCATATAAACATACAGTTGTACAACTGCTGTGCATATTTTATATTTAGATGAAATGGCAAGTTAGTAGATCCTGATGGATTTTCTGGATTCCTTTCACTGAATTCCCACCCTTTAAGCTTTTTTTTCTTTCATAAGGTAGGTTTTTAAAATGTAAGTATATCAGAGAAGTAAAATCCATCGTATGCTCCTGGATCGAGCTCTGAGGCTGAGTAAGGATGCCAATTAGTATTCATGAAGCTTACTTCTAATGAGCAGGAAACACAGGTGTTCACGGAAAACCAGCAAATTTTAAGTAATTCTACAGTTTATTAAACTTTGTATTTATTCCAAAATGCAGTTAACATTACAGCAATTGAAATGAGGGACTCTTGAGCCATATTAATATGTGTCTCAGAATATGGAATAAGAGTAGAAAACTGTCAGGTACCAGGAACAGTTTACAAAGAAAGAAAACAGTGAGAACTTGCAATTACATTCTTGTTTGTATCAGTTGTTTGGGTTATTTTTTAGTTGAACACATCAGGCTGAGTGAACAGCGCTCTTGACCTGGCGAGTTGGAATTTAGGGTACGTTGTTTATTTGCACAGAGATTTTGTAAGCTATGAAAACAAACAAACAAACCAACAAATAAATAATGAAGTAAATCTTCCATGGAAGTTGGCGACTGCTCTTTTGGCACCGAGTCCTAGCCAAAGAGAATGCATTTTAATCAATTTCAGAGCACACAAGTTTCTTTTGGTCCCTCCAGAGCAAAGATTCCTTAGTTTATTAATTTTAGCACCATTACCCTTCCATGTAAACACTTTTTCACAAACCTGAAAAGAAAAACACCCTCAGGAGCAGCCACCAGGTTCCTGGGTTTTTTAAACCACACATTTTACAGTCTGCAATCAAAGCAGGTTAACAGCACATTTAGGTAATTTTGATATTTTACATCTGCCAATGCAAATAAATAGTAACCTTTCAATTATTGTAAATCTGGCCTAAATACCTAGCCCCTGCACATTTTTAGGTGGTCATTTAGCAATCAGGAGCAACAAGAAATGAAGTGCTACTAGCTTGTGGTGAATTAAAATAAGGCCAGTAGTATTATTGGATTATTATAGTTTGTTAATGCTTTTACATTGCTTATTCTTATTGATCACAGATCTTTACATCAGCTTAGAAACAGTTTCCACAGTCAGCAATTGCCTACTAGAGTGCATATGTTGTCCTTTTTTTTGAGAACAGACTGAATTAACACATCTCTTTGTATTTAAGCACGTGTCCTAACACAAACTAGCCTGACGTGCTCAGCGGAGTGCCATGAACTTACTGCCAGATATTGCCTGCACAAGGATACCATGGAGGGCCCCAAAAACTACTGCCATACAGAAACTGAGAGCCCCCTTTGAGTACTTCCTGGGAATGCAACAGGAGGTGCATCAGCTCCACTGGCTTCCATGGACCTTAAGAAGAAGAGAGGCTACAGGTGCCAGCTTAATCAATACAGCTGAAACTTTAATTAGCACAACACAAGGTTGCCACAAAGAGGTTTCAGGCAGGTGCAAAGATGCAGCAATTTCAGGTGTAAACATCCCTTCTGTCTCTGCAAATCCTGTGCCAAAGCCAAGTGCTACCATCACAAAAGATACAGAAGGAATGTGAGTTTGCACCTTATCTGGCTTAATCCACCTGAAAAGTTGGGGGAGTACCGAAGTACAAGACCAGTGGGAAGAAGGTGATGCAGAAGATGTTGTCCCCTCTGCTGGCATCTGCTGTGGAGCCCACAGCACCTGCTGGTACAAAACCTCACCCTCTGTGCTCCATCCTGACCTTGTGGTGCAGGTCTCTGCATAGATCCCGCACTATAGAACTACACAAAGTGTACACATTTAACTTCTACTCCATTTGAAACATACTACCAAAATGTCTTTTCTGTGTTTCTACCACCCATTGTGTTTCATCTCACTGAAGTGAGCCTTCCACCCTGTATTTGACATTATTAGGATGCACAAAGACTAGCACAGAACAGCCAACAACATATTCCTCACTGCATGGTACCTTAGTATCAATAGGGGAGAAGGGGATGTAAATTTACCCTTCAGCCTTATCACAATCTCACAAAATTTTCTGCAATTCAATTGTTGTTATCAGATCTATAAACTTGCATAAATAATAAGTACTTAAAATAAAAATACCTGGACGTCTGCCACACTTAGGACATCAAGATTCCTGCTCAGATTGAGGGCAGTAATTGCAAAAGCAACTACATGATTTAGGAAGTTAAAGACACTTACAAAGGGCGTGAGGGTGCTTATTTTCCTATGGAGCAGAGGGATTTGAAAGTCCAGTAGTTTCAAGGGCCAGGACCATGATGTCTGAGATGGCCACCTCCTGTGGTTCACTGTGGAAATCAAGCTGTAGACACATTAGCTACTCAGTTATAATCTGAATATTTCATCCCAAAGCTCTGCACAGTGGGTCAAAAAGGGCCATTGAAAGGAACCAAGTAGGCACTTTGTTGAAATTTTCTGAAATAACCTTTTTAAATGGTCACATAGCACAATTGCTAATCAGTCTTTTATGCAGAGGAAAAAATTTTACTTAAATAAACAGAAATGCAAGATAATTCTTCACTCATTTGAGTGCATTTAACTAAAAGCTGCTCTTTGTTAAAAATAAAATGTTACTGCATCGTATCCCCATCTCACCTAGGAGAAGAATTAAAAATATTAAATGTGTGAAAAAACAAGAACTAAAAAAGCTTTGCATTCTTTCTGAGAAAAAAAGCATGGTTGCTGGTACCATTAAAAACAGTATTCAGAACATAAAACCATAGAATCCCAGACTGGTTTGAGTTGGAAGGGACCTTAAAGCTCATCCAGTTCCAAACCCCTGACACAGGCAGGGACACCTTCCGCTAGACAAGGTTGTTCCAAACTCCATCCAACCTGGCCTTGAACGCTGCCAGTGATGGGGCAGCCACAGCTTCTCTGGACAACCTGTGCCAGGGTCTCACCACCCTCACAGGGAAGAACTTCTGCCTAAGGTCTCACCTCAATCTCCCCTCTGTCAGGTTAAAGCCATTCCTGTTGTCCTGTCCCTATAGGCCCTTGTTCAAAGCCCCTTTCCAGCTTTCTCGTCAGCCCCCTTTAGGTACTTTCTGCCTGGAATGAAGATGACTCTAGACAGAAAGCAATAATTTTCATTGCTTTTTATTTTGGCACACCCAAGAACTGTGCTTTCCCCAGCTTGTTAGAGCTCGGGTGCCAAATTCATCTTGATTCAAGACAACAAGACAGTCAAAAGAGCAAGAGGACCCAGACAGGGGCAAAGGAAGAGGAGCAGAAGAGATATAATGTCACAGGATGAAGGGACTACTAGTCAAAACCTGTTGAATGAAGAAATTTTCAGATCATTTTATTGCTGTTTACTTTTTTCAGTCCACTCTCTCTTACCTAAGCAGAGTGAGGGTTGTGAAGCAGCTAGTGAAATGAGGGGGGGACAATCACAGAGAAACCAATGTTTGAGGGTGCTTGCAGGAGGCAAGAGGTGGCTCGATGGAAGGGACAGGGACAGGCATGGTCACAGATCTCATTCACTGGAGCACCTTGAGGCAGGGCAGTACAGTGGGGTGAAGCAGAGCAAGCCCAGCCGGGGGGAGATGTGAGCATAAGGTGATTTTGCAAGGAGCCTTCTGAAGAGCAGGACGCGCAAAGTAGAGTGCATGCTGGAGGCAGAAATAATTCAGACGTGGGTGAGCTCTTCAGTTGTCAGGACAAAAAATTGCACAGTTCCCCCACCCAAGAATAAAAGAAAATGAAATCATAGAATCACAGACTTGTTTGGGTTGGGAAGGACCTTAAGACCATCTACTTCTAACCCCCTGCAGGGATGCTTCACACTAGACCATATCACAGAAGGTTCTGTCCAACCTGGACTTGAACACTGTCATCTTTGACTAGCACATCTTTGAAAAAGTAAATCCTCCACATCACAAGTAATTAAATCTTTTCCTTTTTTCTATCCGTTTTTATTTTGGAATACACCAATATAGACAATAAAGAAACGTGAGCTTTTTGTGCATGCAAGTTCTTGTTTCTGTTGCATAGCAGTTGCATCTGAGTTGGCAAATTGCTGTCACATGGGTGGCACAGGCCCACAGGTTTTTAAGGTGTGTGTACACACCAAGGGAGTGAGAAGATTCTGGTATAAAAATTCCACCTGACATTTGATTGTGCTGGTTTTTCCTTTTTTGTAACTTCAGATCCCACTTCTTAGTCGTAACAATGGGCCCCCCTAGTGGGTAAAAGCAAAAGTGACGATTTTTGTCCTCTCGTGCTGCGAGGTATCACATTTGAATGCCAAGTGGAGGCCGCCTGCTTGTAAAAAGGTGAACACGAATAGGCAGAGCTAACTTCTGTGAAGCATTTTTAAAACATAAAGCACATATTGATACCTATAGCATATACTGATATCGAAAGCATATTTTGATATATAGATTTCTATACTATATCTAGTTATATAGATATCTATAGTATATCTATATCTAGTATGTACACTATATATATGCTATAGTGGTACATACTCATGCTGAGACATTTCACTAATCAGTCAAATGATTTGATTGATACTCTGGTGGATCACTAACGTGGCACAGAACCTGCACCTCAGGTTGCACCTGAACTGCAGAAACTGCACCTAAACACCTAGGTTTAAATAAACAAATAAACAAAAATAATAATATAAATCGATTTTTCTGTTAAGGTTGCCCTGGCTAGGGTGTAATCAATTTGTCAGAAAGAACTCTGGGAGAAAGATAACATATATTACCTTTTATTGTTTTAAGGTTGGTTGGATTCTTTTTGCAAAAGTGAGTCACCCTAACACTTTTCCAAGTCAAGATATTCAGTATTTCACAAAGTAAAGAATTAAATGCTGTTGGCAATTCTACTATTTATATAAATGTGGCAGCCATTATAAACATGTATAATTAGTTCACTCACATAGCGCCAGATATCAGTACCTATTTTAGTAGATGAAGAAGTCTCAGGTAGGATAGTGGGAGTAAGATTTTGGTCTTTTGAAAATATCAGGGCATTATCCACCTTCCAATTGGGACTGAAGAACTGACTTGTTTAATGCATCCTTCAAACTGCAAAATCTTGAGCAGGATTATCCCTCAGAATTAAGGAACCCTGAAGAAAGGGTAAGCAAGGGGGCACGAACCATATTTAAGCCTTCAGACATTTTTGCTTTTCTTTTCCAAATGCCTTTTTAAAGTAAATCTGTAGTCTGAGCTATGTTAACTAGCAGGTTTTACTGATTTCATTTTGCTTTGCTTGTTTGCTTCTGTTTTGTTTTGCTTTAATTTTTACCTACAGCAATCACAAATACCATACAGTTATTTTACTATGTCCTTTTTTGCTTTCCTTGGTACAGCACAGTACTGCATAGTTTTGGCCTGTATTATTGTAGCTCTGCCTTTCACTAACCAAGAGAGCACTAGATGGCTGGGTGTTTTCCCCCATCAAACTGGATTAAAATAGATTTATTTATTATATGAGCTTGCACAACTCCTTTCTCAATGTGTAACTAAGACATTTTTTCCTTAAGCCACACTTCCATTTACAGCTGGGACAGACGCTGTGTTGCCACCTCTCCATCCCCAGTGGGAACACTGGGATACTTCTCTGTTCCCAGCGGGAACAAGGGGACACTTCTCTGTCCCCAGTGGGAACAAGGGGACCCTTCTCTGTCCCTCAATGAGAGCTGGCAAAGAGCTCCTTCCAGAACATGGGGAAGCCTTTCTAGCAAGAAAAGATTACAGAACTTGGTGCAAATGACTGCAAGCTTCTGCCAACACAAATTGTTCCAATCCAACTCATACCAACAAAGCAGGCTTTACTGTCAGTCAAACTTCAAGGTCACTCCCTCAAAAGAAAAAAAAATATAGACAAGAAAAAAGAAAATAGAAAAAAAGACCCTTTCAGAAGTTCATTTTATGAAATTACAATTAAAATAATGCATTTATAGTTAAGCTCTGCAATAAAATAAGTTTATTCCAACGTTTTAAAATGCATTTCTGCAAAAACATTCTAGGCAATCTTACTTATAAAGTGCTGTTTAGCTACACAGCTCTAAATGGATCTCTTCTAATCAAGTAGCCTTTCCTGTAAAGCCCATTCTTTATTCCATTAAGGGGAGTATTTTAAAGGAATTATTCCTTTAGATTTACTAATTTATTCCTTTGGAATTCCTTTAAATCCTCCTTTATAAGTGAGTAGTTTTCTAAAGAGAAGGGGCTAAAAAGTGGTACATACAACCTCCATTGGCTAAACATTCACGTGTCATTTCACAAAGACCTACATATGGAACCCATTGGCTAAACATTCATGTGTCGTTTCACAAAGACCTACATATGGAAAGTTCCTACTTATTATATATTCTCAGAGCTATCACTTCTGACTGCTGGTAATTGCCAACATGTTCCGTTTGCTTAGCAACAGTTTTACAGCAGATGAACCATTTGCGCTATTATAAACGTAAGATACTTGCAGATTCTCTATATGTTTATGATGTTTCTACCAATTTTCTCTGAATGCGTGAGACACCTTAGTGGAACTCTCTGAACAGAGTTGACTAGATTGTCCCTCAGTGTACCGTAGTGAAGGTATACTCAAAACACTGACCTTACCTCTGTGGAATCGCTTTTCTTTTGTTACTCAAGAATGAAAACATTCTCAGCATCCCTACAGACTTACTTCAGTGGCAATTATCCCTCTCCCAAGAGCACTACAGAAAATGACTTCTGCAGAAGCTTTCCTAGTACCAGCCACTATCTTCTATAAACTCTTGACCTAAAGGAAAAGTCAGAGAAGTGCAGCTCTAACTTCAGATCCAGTTCTGTATGCAGCAAGGCAAGTAGCAGTCACAGCTGTTATCTGCTCAATAGCAGTTTACTTAATAGGAACTGGCTTGACAAACGAAAGTTAGGGTAAATGATGCAAGCAGTGCATCCACCAGAGGCGAGGTGACAAAAAATTCTGATGCTGTGAGCGGTTATGAGCTACAAGCAACACATGAAGCAACTGGGTTTAGTGCAGCTGTTTTATCCTCTGTTCTTGTGTAATTTGTGATAAAAGCTCAGCTAACCAAGTTTACTATAAGGTGCAACATCCCAGAACTCCACGTATTTCTTCTCCATGTATTTGTTTCTCTGGGCAACCTGTGCCAGGGCCTCAGGACCCTCACAGGGAAGAACTTCTGCCTAACAGCTCATCTCAATCTCCCTTCTGTCAGGTTAAAGCCAGTCCCCCTAATCCTGTCCCTATGGGCCCTTGTCCAAAGCCCCTCTCCAGCTTTCTTGTAGCCCCTTTAGGCACTGGCAGCTGCTCTAAGGTCTCCCCTTAAGGAGCCTTCTCTTCCCCAGGCTGAACAAGCCCAGCTCTCTCAGCCTGTCTCCAGAGCAGAGCTGCTCCAGGATTCGCAGCATCTCCGTGGCCTCCTCTGGACTTGCTTCAACAGCTCCATGTCCCTCTTGTGTTGGGGGCCACAAAACCTGCAAATTTGCTTCGGACAAGTTTAAAAGTTGAAGGATTTCTCCACACACAGCTTCACATCATAACCACCACACATGGGGTAGTTCAACATGGACACAGATGTCCTGACCTTCAGGCTGCTTTTCTCCTTGCACAGGCACTAGTGTGGCTCAGCACAGATCCCTGGTCTGGCTCTGAGCTTAGAGTCAGCCAAGTCTCTTCCCAGACCCTCTGCTCATGTTTCCCTGCACAAACTGCCTCCATTCTATTGCCAGTCAAGTTGTCGCGGTTTTCTTTTTCCTCTTTAAAAGCTGCAAGGGAAGCAATGCATGTGGTGAAGAAAGTCATGTCACCAGAGTGCTCCGGAGGTGTTTCCAAACTCAGGCAGAGCCTCCACACGATGAGACACATGCAACATTTACACTGGCATTTTCTGACTCCTGATGACCTAGCTGTGCCACAGAAACCTTCCTGTGAACAAATACAAATCAAAAATGTCTGACGTGACAAAATTAGCATTGAAAAGACTGTTCTGAAATAAGTCAGCAGTGCAACATTTGGTATATACCGCACTCTGATGTGGTGTTCTTGTTTGGAGGGTCTCAATTCCCTCAAAGTTGCATGGGATAAATTAAGGAAGTGATAGACTAGTTGGCACAGTTAAGTGTTGTTGTTGTTAAGATCCCAGAGTCTCCAGTGGATTTCAGTGCAGCGCTTTATGACATTCCCTTTTACCATTTTTTTACTACTACCAGACATCACTGCCCTCCACAGCAGAGGCAACAGAGAAGCATTTGTCCCAGGTACTCTAGCCCAGTCCTTAAACCACCTTTGCAAGTCTGGAAATGAGGCATACGTTCACAGTGCAGCTTTTAAATGCATAATGACTGCTGAACCTTGACACTGTCCTGCCCCCGGCAAAATTTAAATGAGCCGCCAAATTACTCTCTCCCTGAAAAGAATAAAATGTCAAAAATTGGGAATCTCTATCCCATGACATGCTAAGGAAACTATCAGAAAGCACTAGGATGGGTGTGAGCCACACAAAACAGCTGAACACGTGCCAATGCTGGGACAAAACAGACAGAGCTAAAATGAGATTTGATCTTACCACACTGGGGACTTCAATCTATCACAAATGGTTACTGAATATGAAGAAAAACTAACAGAAATTGCAGTAAAGCCAGTACATAAAACAGCAAGAAGCGCACCAGTCAGCAGCACAAGACAAGCATGAGTTTAGAATACAAAAAAAATCTTCCAAACAACGAAATTGTTCTGGGTTCAGCAGTAGCAGCCATTTTTCTTCTTAGTACCTGGCGCAGTGCTGTTTTTGACTTTCAGCCTGGGAACAGCACTGATAACACCAATGGTTTTAGCTACTGCTCAGTAATGTTTAGTCTGACCAAGGACTTTCTGAGCCTCATGCTTTGCCAGGGAGGAGGAGAAGCCAGAAGGACGCAGAGACAGGACACCTGACCCAGACTAGCCAAAGGGGTATTCCATACCACAGCACGTCATGCCCACTATGTAAGCTGGAGGCAGTTGCCCGGAAGGGTTAGATTATTGCTCGGTCTGGCTGCAAATCAGTCGGTGGGTGGTGAGTGGTTGAATTCTCTTCCCTTGTTATTTCCCTTATCATCATTATTATTGGTGGTAGCAGTAGTGGTTTTGTGTTATACCTTAGTTACTGTTCATATCTCAACCCGTGGGAGTTACATTCTTTAGATCCTCCTCCCCATCCCTCCTGGAGCGGGGGGGGGAAGAAGGGAGGGAGTGAGAAAGAGACTGCGTGGTTTTCTTAGTCATGGCTGGGCTTAAACCACGACAGAAATGCAGGGAAAAAGCAAAGCCAAACATTAAAACGATATCATTAAACACTACAATGACTGTTTTTCTTCTGCACTACTCCTAGTTTGAGCGACTGTCATGGGTTCAGCAGCAGCAGTCATTTTTTCTCCTTCTTGGTAGCTGGTGTAGCACTGTGTTTTTGATTTTCAGCCTGGGAACAGCACTGATAACACCAGTGTTTTGGTTACTGCTTAGTGATGTTTTGGTCTGGCCAAGGATTTTCTGAGTTTCATGCTCTGCCAGGGAGGAGGGGGAGCCGGGAGGAGGCAGAGACAGGACACCTGACCCAAACTGACCAAGGAGGTTATTCCATACCACAGCACGTCATGCCCAAGATGGAGGACGGAGAGGAGAGACCCAGAAGGGTGGGGGGTGCACTGCGTTGTCGGGCTTGGTATTAGGTGGTGAGAAATTGTATTCTTTCCTTGTATTTGCCTTGTCATTATTATTATTGGTGGTAGCAGTAGTGATTTGTGTTATACTTTAGTTACTAAACTGTTCTTATCTCAACCTGTGGGAGTTGCATTCTTTTCGGTTCTCCTTCCCATCCCTCTGGGAGTGGGGGGCAAGATAGAGGGGGGAGTGGGTGAGCAAAACTGCGTGGCTGACTGGACTTAAACCACGACAGTTCTTTGGTTATTAATCCTGTCGTTATCTCAACCCTTAGAGCCCCACGTTGGGCGCCAAAAGAACTGTCGTGACAGACTGAACCCATGACAGCGACTTACAGGATGTCTCCAGTTCACTGGCCTCTGCTCATGAAGCTTTGCACTGTTGCTATCTAGCCCATAAAGCTCTGCCACATCTGCAAATTAAAGCAAGGCTTCTAAAGCACCCCCTCTGCAGTCCTGCATCCACCTCTGGGGCAACACAAGAGGGACATGGAGCTGTTGGAGTGAGTTCAAAAGAGGCCACAGAGATTCTGTGAGGGCTGGAGCACCTCTGCTCTGGAGACAGGCTGAGAGAGCTGGGCTTGTTCACCCTGGGGAAGAGAAGGCTCCTTAACAAGAGACCTTAGAGCAGCTTCCAGTGCCTAAAGGGGCTACAAGAAAGCTGGTGAGGGGCTTTGGACAACGGCCCATAGGGACAGGACAAGGAGGAATGGCTTTAACCTGACAGATGGGAGATTGAGATGAGCTTTTAGGCAGAAGTTCTTCCCTGTGAGGGTGCTGAGGTCCTGGCATAGGTTACCCAGAGAAGCTGTGGCTGCCCCATCCCTGGCAGTGTTCAAGGCCAGGCTGAACAGGGCTTGGAGCAACCTCGTCTAGTAGAAGATATCCCTGCCTGTGGCAGGGGTTTGGAACTGGATGAGCTTTAAAGTCCTTTCCAACTCACACGATTCTGTGATTCTATACTTCAAGTAGAGCCACTGCTAGTCATTTTGAATTGCTGCAACTTTCTGTATGATTGGTGTTGATAGCTTAATAGCGAGCTACACAGTAACGGGTTAAAACTTAAACAGGGGAAGTTTAGACTGGATATAAGGAAGAAATTCTTCACTGTAAGGGTCGTGAGGCACTGGAATGGGCTGCCAGGGAAGTTGCGAATGCTCCATCCCTGGCAGTGTTCAAGGCCAGGTTGGACAGAGCCTTGGGGGGCATAAAGTGGGAGGTGTCCCTGCCCATGGCAGGGAGGTTAGAACTAGATGATGTTAAGGTCCTTTGTAACCCTAACTATTCTATGATTCTACGATTCTATTTCATGGACAAGAATGGCACAATACCCACTCACAAATAACAGGAAAAATCTATTAACTTTGATGACCTCAACTTCTACCTTCAATAATTTCCAAGCTTCGACTGTCTGTGCAGGGCAAGCCTGTTCATAACCCCAGGATTACTGACAGTTAAAAGCAGCTGTTTTTTTGACAAAAAACACAGGATTGACAAAGATTTAAAGGTACATTTTTTTTTTTAATGTAGTAGAGAAATTTTAAAAATAAGAAACTACAACCAATATACAGAAAATCTAGAAGAGCAACGCACAATTGTTCTGGGAGACATCTGGTAAACCAGAAACACATCCAGTCTCTTCAACTACGTTGAAAGTTCATTCCTTGTGATGCTTTTCTTCTAACGCAATACCGCAGAAAGTGCACCTACTCATCATAAACAGTTGTCATTTGTCACCATAGCTATCAGACCTGGTGGCTGACATCTAAAGTCAGTTTGATGGAGTTTGTCATCATGCCTGTTGGGGGGGGGGGGGGGGGGGGGGGGGAACTAGATGATCTTAAGGTCCTTTCCAACTCGAACTATTCTATGATTCTATATTGCCTGTGCTTTGCTATCACACAGGGGTAATACAGAGTTAAAAAACTGCATCTTTGAAGATGTAAATGCTTGCTCATTTAAAGTTACTGCTCATCTAGAACAGTGGAAGTCAAGCCTGTAAGTGAAAAAATTATTTTCCCTGTAGGATTTTACATTATAGTCCAGTTCAGATAAAACTACAAAAAGCACCCACTTTCAAGCAGCAATAGTAAAAGAACATTTAATTAAAATGGAAGTCTGTGAAACCTTATGTATCAAAACTAAGGCCACGGCTAATGCTAACACAATCAACTTCAAAAGGTTCTTAAGATACAATTTAGAAATCTTATACAAAGCTGTTTTACAAATGACTAATCAAACATTCTGAAATGCAGCATTTGCTTACTTGTTCTAAAATGATGTATCAATTGTTCTAGTGATAATATTTAATGATACAAAGTACTGAACTATCAATGTGTATAACCTGTCTTTATTTTGGTCCTGTGAGGAAAGTAACTTCCTGTACCACTCCAGCTACAGAAATCAATGGAAGTAGAAAACATTGTAATGGAAGCTGCCAGTGATTCATCCCTTATGTGCTGGGTTCACTTCTTTTCTTCTTATGCTATATATCTCCAGTCATAATAGCAATGAACTCCTCTTGATTGACTGTAGAAAAGGAGAAAATTCATTAGACAAACTGCAAACATCCACAAACCATAAAATAATGCATTTTTGTACTATGCATTTTGCTTAAAAGGTATCCCAGTCAGTATTAGTTGTGTCTGATTCATTACTAGTCAGAGCTTACAGGTATGTTTTTCTTGCTTCTAGAACCACACTTTTTTTTAGCATGGAAAAGTCAGAATGCAAGCTTAAGAACTGAAGCCAGAATCTATCTCACATGTAACAAGTTATTACTTGTAATTAGGAAAGTAAAAATGTTAGAAAAGTAAAACAAGATAGAAAGAAAACCAAAACACTCATAAAAGTATGTCATAAGATGGCTTTTCAAAAACAATACTTTAATACTATTAATTTTTAGGTAGTATAAAAATTTATCTACCATTATTAAAGTTTTATTTAAAAAGTGCTTCTCAAGCAACAATACTGCAGCTCCAGTTATGACCAAATTCAGTTTTATTCTTGAAATCATGATTCATTTATGTTCAAACCACCCACCCAAACCGTGAAATTCTGTCTCAAATATGTAACACTTGCCAAACACAAAATTAATTTTAAGATAATTTACTAATGTTTCCATAAATTTGCTAGAATTAAATGGACTTTTGACAAGCTTCTCCCATCTGAACTTTCTTCATTCTTCAGTTATAATTAACAGAAATTTCACACAAATGTAGTTGAAGAAATTAAGTCACAATAATAAATTAATTAGCAGTCATTAATTATTTTGCTGCACTTATACCTAAACTATTGACCTTGATCATATGTAAAACAGAGCCACCTTAAAAGTGTTAACCAATGAATACGGTCAGTCTAACTAATTACTATAGTGAGAATGATTAGAGTTAAGTCAGTGGTACAGAAAAGACAAGACATAGAATCATAGAATCATAAAATAGCTACAGTTGGAAAGGACCTTAAGATCATCTAGTTCCAACCCCCCTGACAGGGGCAGGGACACCTCCCACTAAACCATGCCACCCAAGGCTCTGTCCAATCCAGCCTTGAATACTGCCAGCAATGGAGCATTCACAACTTCCCTGGGCAACCCATTCCAGTGCCTCACCACCTTACAGTAAAGGATTTCTTCCTTATATCCAATCTAAACTTCCCTTGTTTAAGTTTGAACCCGTTACCCCTTGTCCTCTCACTACAGTCCCTCATGAAGAGAGAAATTCTCCTTGACAATTATTTGTCCCAGCCAATGTGCCCAAACTATTCCTACATAAAACACTAGTAAGAGCTATATCTACAGCTAGAGGAAAATCAAACGTTAAAGAATAAATAAAAAATAAACCTATATCTGCCCAGTTGCAACACATCTAAAAAAATATTAAACAAGTACATTTAGTCTAGGTGAGGCCTCTAAGCTATGAAATGTAAGTCTATTATACAGCTACATCATGTTCTTCTACGCATAAGCATAATGTTGACTGCATGACTTTGAAATGAATTTCCACAGTTTTACCACAATAACAGCACAAATACAAACATCCTCCCCAAAACACTCTCTGGTTTAAAACACTGCTGTTCAAAAATGCCACAAAGTGGAAATATAGCATTATAATGACAAGCAAATTTTATAACATTCAAACCAACTGCAAAGAAAGTGTAGTTACAAATTCCAGTAACCCAGTTAATCTTGCTCAGCCTTAGGATCTGTTCACAAGTTAGGCACAATGAAATAAGAAGCAATCACCATCTTTCTTAGTGTCAGATTTTCCTCAACTCTGTGACATAAATGATCACAGCAGAACAAACTGAAGATGTTGACTTAGGCTCTGGAGAGTTAAAACAGCATATTATTCCAGTGGAGGGTTTTGCTGTTTGGGGCTTTTTTTTCTAATTCTGTGCCAAAATCTGAGACATAAAACTGGATCCTATTTCCTCAGATGCATCCACACAAGACAATAAAAGCTGCATGAACTGACGGCATGGAGTTTCTAAAAATACTCATGCTCCAAAACCGAAGTCATTCCTAAAACCAGAAATACAGAAATAAGACTACTTAGGTTTTAAAGGCAGACAGAAATACGTAAAAAATACTTATTTCTGTAGAAATTTACCTCGACTGTACCAGTACAGTTCAGAGGTTTTGCTGAAAACCCAATGGTTCAACTAGCCTGGGTATCACACAACAGACTTGATTTTACTATGAGTAAATCAAATCCAAGAAGGGTGCTAAACCAAAAGTGGTATTATTCCTGTATTTGAAGACAATGCTACCAACTAACAGCTTCAGGGTTTTGGGTTTCTTTGGTTTTTGTTTGCTTTTGGTTGTGGGGTTCTTTTTTTGGGGCGGGGCAGGAAAACTAGGAGAGCTAGATGACAGCAAGATTTTGTTACATGGCCCAGATGTTTCAAGCTAAATGGACCAGCGATTCAAAGGATTGTTCAGTTTTTCAGAATGAATCTTAAAAAGCTAGAAACAGCATCAGTTTTCTTTAAAGTACAGAAAACACATAGAACCTTAAGGATAAACAGCACCATATACAAACATTATACTGTCAATCTTCCACATTCGATCTCATGCTTGATTGCTCTAACAAAGAGAAGGAATGGATGAATGAGTAAGAGGAAACTGAGCCACCCACTCTTAGCTGATCAATCTGAATTCAAAAATGTACTACTGATGCAAAATAATTATGATTCAGTAACCTTTCTGAAAAGAGCTAACGGTCTACATTCAATAGGTAGTGACCAAATAGCCACATGACAAAATAAATCCCCTGGATCCATGATTTTCACATCTCAGTTGGCAGATTACTTCCACTCTCACTCACCTCTACAACTACACTTTAAAATACAGGAAAGCTAGCAATAAAACTCTTCCCTTTCAAAAGCAGAACAAGGTAAAAATTAACGTACTTACCTAGACCAGCAATCTATCTAATGGATTGAGAAAAGACACCACTCCGTGCCTGCTACAGAAAAGTAAGTAAATAGGCATCCTATTGTCTACCAGAATTCACAGCTGCAATCCTGTGTGTCACTGCACACAGACAGGTCCCTAAAAAAAGGATTCCCAGCTTTCACTACACTGACCTGCTTCAATTATCCTATAGGAAACACCAAGAAAAAAAAAAAAAAAAACCATAAATCTGTTTCTTCAAATGCAGCTCCAAGAAAATCTGATCAAGCAGCAAGACAGTTCAGGGATCTAACCAGTAAGAAAAATAACACTTAAAAACCAGAATGAATAGTTATCTCCTGGCTTAGCTTCCTTAAGATATCTCACCTGTGGGATGAGATCCTACCAGTATGAGAAATGGGTGGGAAAACACAGCTGGGAATGTGGAGGAACACAGCAATTATGCAGCACGGATTTATTAAGGAACCATGGCCTCAGACCACAGACCAATACCAGAAAACAATAGCTCCAAAAGAGCTATTTTCCAAAAGAAATCACACACCTGACCTCAGCACTTACTTTAGCAATAACAGTGCAACTTTAACACATCTCTGGCAGTTGAATCACTGACCTTTCACTACCTTTGTCTCCAAAAGGTTTGCAGTATCACACCACCGACCTCTTGAAAGAAAAGGGGTTATTTCAGCACTTAAGTAATTGCATTCGCAAGCATGGAATAACATCTACAGGAAACAGTTTAGGGGGAAGGAGTGGCTGTCACAAGGCTGAGAACACAATTTTTTTTCCGCTAGAAGTGAAGGCAGAGCACAACAGATGCAGCAGCTTACAGGCAGAAATACTATTGCAACTGGTAAAGTTGATGAAATGCTAGTGAAAGCTCAGACATGAATCACCATCCTGAAAGAAAAACTTGGAAGTAAGATTCGATGACTGCTAAAAGTGCAGTGTTCAGGTACATGGTCTGAAGCGAGTAGTCCTTGAAACTCTGATGTAAACATAAGGGTGCTTTCAGTGTAATGAAAACAACCTATGTTTTAGTGTTCATGAAAATTTAACAAGCATAAACTGGATTTGTTAAATTATTCTTGATCTAGCTAATAGATCCCTTCTGCAACTCACTCTGTATGGACCTTGTCAGCTGCCAGACTCATTTTTCATGCTATACTCTTCAGCACTTTAAGGTTCAGAACTATGTTAAAGACCCATCCCAGCTGATCCTGCATAGACCCAGGTACATCCGCCACAACTTATTAGCTCAATACCTCAAATCTGACTAACATACTGAAATCATCACAGTGGCACATCACCTGAGAATACTGACTAGCTAATGAAAAGGGTTTCTCTTAGCACTTCAGTCCTTTCACTGATTTATAAGGAAATGAAAATGTGATGTCGGTCCACTGAATCTCCCATGTACTGGTTCAGTTACTTTCACTTTCAAGTATATTGTCATCAATTTTTTAATAATTGGCTGAATAAGAGTTAGTGATGAGTCAACTTTAAGACTCAAATATGTTTTTCCAGGACTAGTAGCTGTCAAACACAGAAATTTCCGTTATTTGTAAGGTAAATTAAGTTTGAGCTGAAAGTTATTTAGAAGAAAACCTAAAAGGACATAACCATATTCAAAAAGTGGAGAAAATTAAGAGCAGACTATTTGGGGTTTTGTTTGCCAACACGTACTTTCTCCGTCTCCATCCTTATCAAATTCTTCAATCATAGCCCGTAGTTCTTCATCAGACATGTTTTCACCCAGTTCTCTAGCAACCCGGCGCAGGTTTCTCAGACTTATTTTACCAGAGTCATCATCATCAAACAATTTGAATGCCTTGAGTATTTCTTCTTGTGGATCTCTGTCCAATATCCAGTCTGTCACTGTAAAAAGGATACCTAAGTTAAGACTAAAATACACTGAAGGATAAACTCAGAATGACCTTAACAGACTGAGGCAGTATGAAGAACATACTCTTCTGATTTCACCCTTTCTTTCACCTTTACATATTTCAATTCAATACGCGTATTTGTTTGGCTGATATTTGATCTCTCTTTCTCGCCTCTCTTTTCCCCAGCTCTCAAAAGAGTTTCTCTTTGGACATACCTGTTCGCAGTGGAAAGCTACATGGCAACATAGGCACAGCCATGCTTTCAACACACTTTTCAACAGGAATTAAAAGTATAAACATGCCTCCTCTGTTCCAAACTTACCTTTTAGACAAAAAACCCACCACCTTTGATGGATGAAAACATGCAATTATTTTTTTATTTTATACATTTTGATCAGGATAGGATTTTGACTTGGAGAGAACATTGAAACACTAAGAAAGGAAAAACATTCACATAGAATGTCTCTTTTAAATACAAATCCAAATTAACAAAAAAAAAAAAAAAAAAAAAACCCAAACAAAATCCAAACCCCTAAGCCCAGGGGTTATGAAAAGGGCACTGCCATGAATTACAAGATATTAATTTTGAAAGGATTAATTGGTCTTTATTTTTCCTTTTATCATAACCCCTTGTCAGTTTCTGCAACAGAAAAGAGAAACTTGCCACATCAAATATTTTCCTAGTGATTATTTCAGATGACTCAACTGTAATACATTTTCACATCTTTTATGCTAGTCTTGTATTACAGAGCTTACTATTTCTGACTTTCATCAAGGCATTAAAAACACATCAACCCTGTTTGGAAAGGGTTGGAGAACCACTTAGCATCTGCTACTGTGTGCAGATGAACGCCTGCTCTGGCGTGGCAAACTTGACAGGAAAGAATTTGATCCAAGCTTATACAAGCTCACTACAGCAATGAAGTTTGTATGTCTAAATAAATCCCTCAGATTTATACTAAATTTGAGTATTTTCATTTAAAACAACTACACTGCATGACAGTATTACATCATTGGAAAAATTCTACCTTGTGTGCAAAAGGACAACTGTAATGTTAGCTGAAGAACAGTAAAATGCTAGGTCTCTAAATACTACAGGTAACAATCAATATAAAACCAGACAAAATATAATTACATCTTTATACATTTCAGATGGGTCATTCTTACACTTAAAGGGTATGAAGAACATTAAGATTGGGAAAAACTGACAGCTCAAAAATTGCTTAGCTCTATTCAGCATCTCTTTAATATTAAAGCTCTATAACCTATTTTATCTAACTCCCTGATCTTTTTGCTACAAGTGGTGTCATGTTTAATTCTGTGTCAAGGTCATACTGCATCACAGCAGCACTCAAATCCAATTCAAGTTTTGGGACAGGTTTGACCACCTTCCCAGTATATACTGTGCTTCCTACAAGAATTTTCCTAGCTTCTCAAAGCAAGTAATGACTGCCCATAGTGAAACAAGGGACGACGAACACTGAACAGGAAACAATGAACAACGACAGGACTGAACATCAGGAATTAAAAAGTAATTACACAGTAATTACAGTATATTCAATCCTATAATATTATAGCATAATGATGTAATTATAATTTAATTACTACTAATACATTAACTTTTTTTATTTGGTTGTGTTTTGTTTACCTGTTGTTTTGTTTTAATTAAATCAGGACTGATCACGCGTATTTCCCCAAAGGCTTTATTTTTGGTTCTTTTCTGACACACAACTTGCTCTAGCCTAGAGCACAACTACAAAAATATTACCTGCCGTTAACAGCACACTTTATCTAATCCTAACCTGTTAGGTCATTAAAATTTGCCACCTTTCAACCAGTAACTGTTTTGCCACTTTAAACAGATTGTTACTCATCACCAGGATCAAATACACATACACTACACTGCGGGTTATTTCTTCAGATTTACAGGAATGTAACATCTTGAACACATAGACTGGAATAATAAAACTGAGACATAATGCCATACATTGAGCAATCCCACATGGCTTTTTTTTTTTTTTCCTCTGGTAAACACAAATTGTATAAATCTTCAAAGAAAGCTGCACTTATCTTTAAAAATCCAGCAATCACTACATACTCAAAGTATGTCAAACTGTGCAATACGCAATCTTCAGATGAAAAGAGAAGCCTAATGAAATTCCACTGATTTTATCAACAGTTGAAAATCCCTGAAGTGCAATATTTAACATCTGCTTCAATTTCTCTTATCTTTGATATGTGTGAAGTCTGTACTCAGTTTGCAGTTTGTCTGTGTTTTCGTGGAGGAAGTTTGCCCCCTTCCCATGAAATACTATGTCAAATACCTTTTCCACAGCAGGAAGGAAAATCTTACAACATCCATAAGCAACACAAGAATTATCTACATTTTTGGTTAGCATATATTCCTTTGTGCAAGCTTGAAAAAGTTTAGGACTGTGTATACTCCCTTTTATATATTCATCTCTACACATCAAACTGAGTATTCAGATCACAAAGATTTACTTTCCTCCAGTACTGACTTTTATTAAGAAAAATATAAAATCTCCCACTTCTATTTCTTAATAGTATTAGATAACTGAAAGAGTGCACAAAATACTGCTTCAAAACTGTAGCCACTTCAATAGACTAAATTTCTCTAAAGATACACAATCAAACACATACCAACTTCATTAAAATCTTCAAAGGTGATCTTGCCTGTCGCTTCTCGATCATAATCTTTAAGTATTTTCAGGACATCAGCTTTTTTCACATCAAAACCCAAGGCTCTCATTGCCACCTTTTGGAATAAAATGGAAGTGCAACCATATATGAAGATTAAAATACAGATTGAACAGATTTATTTTTATCTTCAGTAGTTACCCTCTTGCTCAAAAAGGAGGACGCATATCAGAGGTTTAATAACATTACTAAATAAAATTAATTTAAAAAAAAAGCTTTGTATTTAAAAACCACCTAAAACTACTAGTAGCAAAAGAAACATGAAGTTACAGTGAAAAAAATAGTCTTTGCATTTTCAGGGATTTTATAGACTCAATTACATAGTTCTCGGGACAAATAGATCTATTTTCCTCACTTCCAAAACATTTTAAGTACTGACCTTTTTTAAAGATAAAATTGAAAAACATTCTTCAAATTATTCTTCCTCAGCATTCAAATTAAGCATATATATAGATTCATACAATGGTTTGGGTTGGAAAGGACCTTAAGATCATCTAATTCCAACCCACTGCCAGGGGCAGGTATATATATTTATGGGTTTATAACTGACTTTACTGCTTTTCCAGTGAAAAATATAAATCAACCACCTTTTTTTTTTTTTTTTTTTTAATTTTATCCATTGACTAAGCGCGCACCTTTAGGTTCCCATTACAACTGAGATGGCAAATTCTCAGTACACACTACAATGACTTCCTCTAAACCAATACACATACTTAACCAGAAGTAGGAAACCACGAATTTTGTAAAGAAGGAGATAATTTTTTATTTATTTCTGTTCCTCTGTAGTATTACCTAGTATCTGATAGACAGACCACTTGGTGGATAAAGAACTGGCTGGATGGCTGCACGCAAAGAGTTGTGCTCAGTGGCTCAGTGTCCAGCTGGACACCAGTAATGAGTGGTGCCCCTCAGGGATCGGTGTTGGGACCGGTCTTGTTCAACATATTTGTCAGTGACATGGACAGTGGGATTGAGTGCGCCCTCAGCAAGTTTGCTGACGACACCAAGCTGTGTGGTTTGGTTGATACGCTGGAGGCAAGGGATGCCATCCAGAGGGACCTTGACATGCTTGTGAGGTGGGCTGATGCCAACCTGATGAAGTTCAACCATGCCAAGTGCAAGGTCCTACACGCGGGTCGGAGCAATTCCAGGCACAGCTACAGGTTGGGCAAAAAACAGATTCAGAGCAGCCCTGTGGAGAAGGACTTGGGGGTGTTGGTTGATGAGAAAATGAACATGAGTCGGCAGTGTGCGCTCACAGCCTAGAAAGCCAACCATATCCCGGACTGCATCAAAAGGAGCATGACCAGCAGGTCAAGGGAGGTGATCCTGCCCCTCCTCTGTGCTCTCCTGAGACCTCACTTGGAGTATTGTGTGCAGTTCTGGTGTCCTCAACATAAAAAGGACATGGAACTGTTGGAACAAGTCCAGAGGAGGGCCACGAGGATAATCAGGGGACTGGATCATCTCCCGTATGAAGCAAGGCTGAGAAAGTTGGGGCTGTTCAGCCTCAAGAAGAGAAGGCTGCGTGGAGACCTCACAGCAGCTTTCCAGTATCTGATGGGGGCTATAGGGATGCTGGGGAGGGACTCTTCATCAGGGACTGCAGTGATAGGGCAAGGCGTAACGGGTTAAAACTTAAACAGGGGAAGTGTAGATTGGATATAACGAAGAAATTCTTTACTGTTAGGGTGGTGAGGCACTGGAATGGGTTGCCCAGGGAAGCTGTGAATGCTCCATCCCTGGCGGTGCTCAGGACCAGGTCAGATAGAGCCTTGGGTGGCATGGTTTAGTGGGAGGTGCCCGTGCCCATGGCAGGAGGGTTGGAACTAGATGATCTTAAGGTCCTTTACAATCCTAACTATTCTATGATTCTATCTTCAGGGCCACAAAATTTATTTTGACAGCTAAGAAAACACTTTGCAAATAATCATGACAGCTGGAAATTCAGAGCACGACTCAGTGGGAAAAGCTACCAAAACAGTCCCTAGCACTCCCAACAAAAATGTGGCTTCCAGTAGAGATAAAATACCTGAACTCGGAAATAAAGAGAACAGAATTGCTATACCTAAGACATTCCTGAAACAGCAATTAAAGTAAAAGTAAGACTCTCTTGGTTTTTTTCCCACCACTCTCTTTGAGTTACTTGGTAGAGTTAGAACATGGAGCCAGCAGACTGATTTAGGCATTCCTTCCCGAAAGAATCTCACCCAATACATGTTAGAAACACTGGTCTCTCCAAAACCTTTTTTTTCTTGATGCAGAATGATTAGAATAAAAATTCATAAACAGATTTAAAGATAATTTAATAAACTTCATATTCTTCTTCTAGAGACTTCCATATGGGAGGACTCTCAAGGAAAGACTTACAGAACCTCCGTTTGCTGACAGCTAGTAATAGGAGAAGCCTTCAGTGGCAAGAGCAACTGCTGAGCCTCCACACATACAGCAAATAGCACACCTCATTCCTACAATCCACATCCTCCCTTTTGAAAAATACAAGTGAGTAAACTCTGGCTTGTAGTCAACAGTTTTACAAACTTAATTTACAACTTCTACCTAAGCATCTGAGACCTCTGGATTTTCAAAACACCAAGCTTCAGGTTATACAGACTATACAGTGCCTTTAAAAAGAAGTAAACAGCTTTTCAAGAGCTTTTCCTATTTAAGTCAGTGATCCAAGGTAAACTCTGTTGCGGTTTAAGCCCAGCCAGCAACCCAGAACCACTTAGCCACTGGCTCACTCCCCCCACCTCCACTTTCTCCCCGCCCCCCCCCCCCCCCCCCCCCCCCTTCCAGGAGGGATGGGGCAGAGAATCTAAACAATGGAACACCCACAGGTAGAAATAAGAACAGTCCAGTAACTAAGGCATAACACAAACCACTACTGCTACCACCAAGAATAATAATGATAAGGGAAATATCAAGGGAAGAGAATACAACCACTCACCACCCACTGATCGATACCCAGTCGGATCCAAGGAGTCACTGAGCCCTTCCAGGTAACTGCCTCCAGTTTACATAGTGGGCATGAGATGCTGTGGTATGGAATACCCCTTTGGCTAGTCTGGGTTAGGTGTCCTGTCTCTGCTTCCTTCTGGCTTCCCCTCCTCCCTGGCAGAGCATGAGGCTCAGAAAGCCCTTGGTCACATTACTGAGCAACAACTAAAAATATCGGTGTTATCAGCGCTGTTCCCAGGCTGAAAGTCAAAAACACAGCACTGCACCAGGTACTAAGAAGAAAAATGACTGTTACTGCTGAACCCACGACACCTACTTACAGCAGTGAAGGGGTTTAGGTTTTTTATCCCCCTGAATGCCCTCAATCCTTTAGCCCTGCAAAAGACCTTAAGCATGTAGTGTTTTTTAAAGATACAGCCAACATCTTAAACTCTCACTAAGAGGCAGATATATATTATCTGCCATTAAATTGTTTAAAAGAAAAAAAAACTTTTACCTTTAATTCATGATAATTTATTGCTCTATCTTTGTCTGTGTCAAACAACTCAAAGGCATCTTTGATTTCTTGCCTCTGTTCCTCAGTCAGTTCTCTTCTTTTCTTCTTTTTAGTTTTGTCTACTGAAAGCTCATTCCTGGGTAAAAAGAAATCCAGCATAATTGATCTCTGCTGGGAAGATATCACCGTAAACAGTATTTTCTACCAATAAGAAACCCTCCATAACAGCACAGATTACTACCATACCCATTTATCTTTCTCAGCTCCCCCTACAAGCTTAAACCAACACTTGGAATGGAAAATTCCTTTGTGAAAGCTGAATGGCTTGCCATTTACCCACACAAAATAAATACAGCACAGGCATTTTGGTTAATAAAATAGCAACAAAAAAGAGGGTAGAAAAGCTACCAGTTAAAAAGAATAATTGACCTTACAAACCCGATAAGTAGCTGAAATGACACAACTCCTAAAAATTCTTTATTAGTAAACTGCAGCTTAGGAAAAAGAATTTTGAGACAGGCAGCTGGAAGCTTATCTAATCAAGACATCTGGGTTGTCTGGCTACTAATGTGGGTGTTAGGTGTCACCAATCGGCTTTGTTGCCAGCAACAGTTCTTACTGATAATTTAGGCACTGTTTTAAAATCCTTTCAATCACACATACAGGCACTGTTCATAAGACTTCCTGCTTTGTTTTGGTACACGCAAAAGAGACAAGCTCCCCAAATCACCAAATCTTGCTCAAAGACAGCCCTCTTTTCCTTGACAGCCTTCTCTTCTCCAGGATAAAAGCAAGGCTGTCAAGGTGTAACCACGCTCAGAAAGCCCTAAGGAAGAAAAAATTTTTAGGTCCCTATGGGAATTGAACTCAGGTCTCCAGAATCAAAGACCTGAGTGCTTACCATTACACCATGGGACCTATGTGGAGCTGCTGATCTAGAAATCTGAAAGCAGATTAATGCCAAGCCCCGCTGGAAGAAGAATGTGACTACTCAATGTTTATTTAGTGTTTAGCAGAAAACAACTTTGTGGAGGTTTGGTTTATTTCCCAAAGACAAAGCAGTACTTAAGTGCAAGGAGCTGAGCATCACGTCTTCTACAACCACTTTTACCTCATGAAGCATGAAGTGCTCAGACTTGAAAGTCAGGGATCACATATGCTATACAAGCCTATTAATTACACCTGAAGAGGATGTGCTAGGTATAGAATTCATAAGCCCGATCCCCTTACACAACAGTTACCGCACCGGAATTAAAACCAAAACACAACCGCCTACCCTAACGCCTGTTGAAAGTGTTCTGAAGGTGCATCACCTCAGACAAACCCGAAGCGAGCCTCTCAAAGCCCTCCCTGGGAGAGCAGGCGGTGCTGGGTCTCATCCCCACAACCCCTCCAAAGAGATCAGACTAGCGGCTGGAAGCTGCAATGACCAGGGCCCCGCCGCTCCCCGCCTCACCCCGCTCCCCGCCATGCCGTCCCCTGAGGGGACGGCGAGGCCCTAAGGGCCCTGGAGAGCGGCCATGGCCCCCCCCCCCCCCCCCTCAGCAGAGCCGCCCCCCATCCGCGCTCCAGGTCCCGAAGGGAGCGAGTGGAAACACCGCCCGGCTCATACCGACTCACGGCCAAGCTCATGGTGCCGCCGGGGCCTCAGCAGGCCCGTTCGGGCCGGGCTGTACCGCACCGCACCACGCCGTGCGGGACGGGACTGAAAGCGAAGGTACAGAACCGACCGCGCTGCCTTCCCCTTGGAAACGCGGCACGAGACGGCGCCCGCCAACCCGCGCCCTCCTCGCTAAGCCACCGCCGTCTGATTGGGCATCAGCGGAGATCTTCCCGCCTCCGAGCACGGAACGCCTGCCTATTGGCTGAAGGGATGCCATTCAAGGAGGGGGGGGTGTTTCTCTGGGTGCCGCTACCCGGCGTGCCGTGCAGCGCGGGCGGAAGGAGAGGGGCTGGCGGATCATAGCGCCGGCTCTCGTGAGCGCGGCGCCTGGTCTGCGGATTCCGTGAGCGCCGCCTCCGCTCGGTCCTCCCCAGCCTCCGCGTGCCGTGCCTGTGGCGGACGAGTTCCCCCGTCCGCGTGGTTGGAAACACACTGCTGTGTACATCTGCATCAAACTGCTTGGAGGAGGCTCAGGAGAACCGTACAGAGCCTTCCAGTGCCTGAAGGGGCTACAAGAAACCTGGAGAGGGGCTTTGGACAAGGGCCTGTAGGGACAGTGCAAGGAGGAATGGCTTTAACTTGACAGAGGGGAGATTGTGATGAGATCTTAGGCAGAAGTTCTTCCCTGTGAGGGTGGTGAGGCTCTGGCACAGGTTGCCCAGAGAAGCTGTGGCTGCCCCATTCCTGCCAATGTTCATGGAGGAACCATGTGCTGGAAAATGGTTTTGGATAAGACAGGAAAAGCAGAGAGCAGGTTTGTTAGCACTGTTACTTTCTAATTTAATCTATAATAATCCAGTGAAGCTTGTTGTTTCATGGTAAATTTTTAGACGCAAGGGGTACTGCTTAACGATTTCAGTAATATGCACATGTATTATAAATAATAACTTTGAAACACCTTTGGCTGAGTCTTTGACCTAGATTTTAGAAGTTAAATACTCGTAATTCCTCTTTTGCCATGTATTTTGCCACCTTTATCTCCCTCAGTTCTCCAATTTTTGTTTTCTTTGGGTACGGATGCCTGCTCCTCAAAGGCAAGTTGTTACTATAGGCTTTAACAGTACCTGTTTAAAAGCTCATTCTGAGGTCTGCTATATAGCATCCTACAGACTAAGATTAATCAGTAATATTCCTTCTGCCTCCCCCCGGGACCCCCTCAAATGATCTTTTTAGGAGAAACAGCCCATATTTCTTTCATGGTGACATGATGGCACATAGAGATGTTCACTGATGTAAAAACTTAAATTAGATGCTGTAGTACTGAAGTAATTAAAATTACTGTTCCACGTGTGGTTGAAGGATGATTACAAAGACCCCTCAATCATCTCAGATGGTTACCTCACAGCATAGCATCTACTGTGAAATACAAGCTGTAGCTCAATATGACAGCAGTAATATAACACATTTCACTCTGTATCAACTAGGTTAGTTGTGACTGTTATGCTGTATGACAAAAGATCCCCTGCATCACCAATAAGGTCAGAGAAGCAAGGCTGGGTGTGGGACCTCAATGACAATCTAAGAAGTGAAGCCTCCCAGCTGGCTGCTCCCAAGCAGATTTGTTTTATTCTTTAGCTAAAGCCAACATTGCAGTACTTTTGAAATTATTTTAATTGCCATATTTTCTTCATAAAATCATCTTATTTCTGTATTTGCCTTCAAATTCTATTCTCATCACCACATAAAATTCAAAATTTAACAGGTTAAACTAGTTTTGAAAGACTGTTTGTGCTAGCATGCAAAGAGATTGACATGAGGACTGCAAATTAACACTGCAACTCCTGAGAGAAAACAAACACATCACATTTAATGTGATATCCCTGCAGTCTAGTTATCTGTTGTCTGGAAGGAAGCGTACCTTCATCTTTGGATGAAGAGATGCATTTTACCTTCTTCATTTATTCTTGCCATTACACAAGCACATTTCTGCTGGTTTTCATGACAGTAGCTGCCTTTGTTATCCATGGACTAATTTCTGCAAACTTCTATGGTTTATCAGTTACTAAGTTTATCAGTTACTATCTTTTACCAGAAACTAGTCATCAAGTATACTAAGGATTATTTAAAGCTCCAGTTATGTGCCAAACAGAAGCTATGTGGCCTATTTTTGTTTCAAGTAAACAGCTGTCATTAGCTACTGTCTTGTGTGGCAATAATAAATCTATGTCACCACAAACTGAAACTGACCCCCAAATATAAATTTTCATCACATCCATTTTTTCTGTGTACGAATTCTGCTGAAAACCTAATTCTGATTTGTGTTAAAATGTGGATATTTTTTTTCCAAGAAGTACCACTCACAGTTTTATACAAACTTTGCAGCATTTGCCCATGATATATAAACATTTGTAATGCAGTCTCCTGTTCAGAACACTGCTAGCAACTTTTAAAGACTTTATACTCCATTTAGAATCAAAAAGTGCTTCTCTTGAAAAACACCTAGAAATTATGACTGAACTGCACAGGATTATAACTTTTTTTTTATTATGATTAATTATGATAATTTTTTATGTGTCAACTGTTGTTTTAACATCACATAAGTCTTGACACATTATGGAGCAAAACTTCCCATACATTTAGATTTTACAACTAAATCAACGAAGTTCTAATACCCAAGATGTTGCAATATTTAAACTTACAATGTATGTTTTAAATATTCAACCCAAGTAGTGTTACAAGGCCACTGTCAAACTCTAAAACTTGGCTAATTCTTAACAAGAGTCACAGACAGTTCTTTACACCTAAGATATATCATTTACCTAGTAGTGTATTTCTTACAACACAAAAATAATTCTGGGACCTTCAAAAACTACTTTCAATGGGATCATAGCAGCAGTTTACTCTCTATTTGGGCTATGTTCATGTAAAGCATAATTCTGAGCTAGGAAATCATTCCTAGATTTTGGTCAAGGTAAAAAAACCCAGGTAATTGCTGTTATCTACATATAGTTAATGGACTTAAGCATGCCTTAATAGGGCATTTTGACACATGAGGATCTTGTACCTGATACCGAGCACAAGTTTAAGGAATGATGAAGGGTATCTTCTCTGTTGAATTGGCATACTTGTGAGCCTTCTCTTAGGAGCTCAAAAGGGTTTCAAGGCTATCAATACTGGATAAAATAAACCAATGGCAGTATAACACAAAATGCTAGTTCCAACATGCTCTCACTCTCCTAATGAACACTTCCAAAATTTTAGCAGCTGGCAGGCTTTGAGACAGAAGAGGTCTCTCTGTGTTACTACACAGGGCTTAGCACCAGTGCTCCTACAGCCTTCCTGACAGGATAGAGCAAGATTACTACTGGTATTGTGACATAGATGGCTAATTTGAAGGAATTCAATTACTGTTGGGTAGGTAACCTGTGACACCACAGCTTCACCTGGATAACTGGTGTAAGCTTCAGTGCTGCGTATTTCTTCAGCCACTCTGACTTCAGCCGCCCCAGATCTGCAATTGCCCATTGTGAACCCTTGGCTATCTAGAACAGTGCCTGGACTGCTGTGTGAATAGCAGCATGTATCAGCAGGCTAAAAAGGAAAATCACACTGTGGAGTTTGTTCTGGGCCTCTTCACTGAACAGCTGTTTTGCGTCCCAGGCTAACTTTTTGTGTTTCTTCCTATGGCGAAATGAGCCAAGACAAAAAGCTCTTGGCTTTATTTATGACATAAGTCTACCTGCTGATTAAACACTCCCTCATGAAATACACTGACATTTTTGGGTTTCTCCAAAAAAAGACAATGACCCACGTGATAGTAGGTCTTTCAAGCACCACACTGCTGCACACGGTCTGCCCACTTGCCATTGTGCTTCAGCTTGAAGACAGGCACTGCTAACAAGAGCTAGGCACAACCTATCAGTACAAATCCTGGTGAAGAATGTACTCAAATAGTAAAGGCAGGAGTGCTGTGATCTGTGAAAGGAGAAAAGCAAGATGTAAGATATTTTCTTTGATATTTTTTACAGATACTTTTTATTTTGCAATTGCTGTTTTCCACCAGAATTCACAGCAGTTAAGACGGCTTCGAATTCCACTCCCCCATGCCTCAGATGGAGCCTAGTCTTTGGACTTCTCTGGTGGGCATGATGAGGGGTGGGGAAGAAGCTTCCCCATAAAGAGAAAGTCAAACAAATAAGGTTTAAACTGCACTAAAATTTGGGAAAAACTTATGCACTCTTTTTAGTAAAGTATATATGTCTATATACAAAAATAACATCAGACAGTGTCCTTTTAAAAAAGTTAAATATATATATATACTGTTAGAATAATTACACAAACTCTACCCATTTCAACAGCTTTTAAGTATCGCACATTCAATTTTAATAAGCAAGTTACAATATCATTTAGCATTTCTCACTGTATACAACTTTTTTTTGGAATAGACTCAAATGGAATGCACTTTTAATATAACATACGCAGCAAACACTTTATAAGCAAACAGTAAACAGCTCAAGCTACATTCACTTTGTGCTAACAAGTGTGTGGGCTGTTTAATCCAGCACCTGCAGTAGGGCAAGATAATGGTAAAGCCTCCCTCCTTCCCCTACCACAGAGCATTAGAAACCAAGCTACAATCCAGTCACATAAAAACACTTTTACTTGCAAATAAAGCCTTTGTCACAGTCCAGTTTGCTCAAATTTACAGAAAAACATACTCTGTAATTTTACTTTTAATGAGCTCATCAGAAAAAACCCAAACATATCAAGCAAGAAGAGCTCAAGCCACTTTGTACAGGCTAGTTTAACACATTAATGCATTAGCATACAAATTCTCCAATTCCTAACTTGCACATCTATAAGCAAACAGTTCCCTAGCCGACAGCAAGAGCGCTCCTTCCTGCTCCTCCATCAAGGCACAGGCATTCCCTGCACCCCACTGGGAAGCATGATAGCCTTAACGGTCCATCTGATGCTAGATCTGCATCAGAAGCTTTTGGGTAAGCTGATGTATCTATATACCTTCCAACCTGGAAGTCTGGTCTGCAGCATGTTTGTATGTTAGTGAATTCTAAAGACACTGCCAGACAGCTACTCTGCAAGGATGCAGGGGTGCAGCATGCACTAAGCAGGTGACAGTGGCTGCAGGATGTCCTTCACCTCTTTCTGCCCAATATGTCCCACGCATGTGCTGCTCCCACCAGCACACACCTGAGCAGGAGTTGAGTGAAGTCTAGTACTACATCAACGAGGTTTCAGGCATGAATATGAAACCTCTTGTTTTAGCATATGTGCACCTGTCAGAATCATAACAAAAATAAAACAATATATTTCAATCCCAGTATGTGTGCAGACATGCCCTGAAATAGACAGAAAAACAGCAGCTTGGGCTGAAGCAACCAGCTGACACACTTTTTATAAAAGTAGGAATAAAGTAGGAGAACTTTTGCAGCTCATCTGTATCAGTTTGCCAGCTTTTTACTAAGGCATATTGCTTTTGCCAGTATCAACGCTTTCACAAGCCATTTGGTTTTTCAACAGTGAGCAGATCACACAAAACACACTAAGAAACACTAAGAAGTGACTCTGGGATTTGTAATGCGAAGTGCTATGCTTGCAATGGACTTCATGGCACAAGTAGAAACCTTGTGACAGATTCCAGCTTGGGAAATGTAGTTGGAAGCTAACCGATACAGCCTTTCTGCCCCAAAGATGTTGAAATGCCCAGGCAGTACCTTCTCCACGAGACCTCTGTCCACTAACTCCAAGAGGCGCTGGCAGCTTGCAACGTAGTCGCTGATTTTGCTGTAGGGAAGCCAGTCAATCATGGATCCGTCATACACCACATCCCCGCTGAACAAAATCTTCCGTTCTTTGTCGTGTAAGCAAATGCTGCCTCTGGAATGACCAGGCATGTGCATGACAGTAAGCTGTCGGTCTCCAAGGCTGATCTCATCCCCTGCAAACAAACGTGTTACAGGAAAATGGATGTATGATAAACACCACAAAGAGTATGACCTACCCATACACTGAGAGTTTAAACATACTACCTATCCACAGTGGGAGCAGGACATTTATTTTCTTGGTGAGTGCCAAAGAAGAACCTGAAAGACAGGCTTGACAAAAGGGTATTTTCCAATTATGGTAACAGTTAACACAAGCTTGGGCTATATTAATTCAATCTGTTCTCTAATAAACTAAACAATGTGGAAAGGAATGTGACAGACAAAATAAAACAGGAAAAAAACAGAAGACATTTAAACAAGGTCTCCTTTTAAAGTTTAAAAAGTATTTTACAATTTATTATCATTTTACCATCGTTTAATTTGCCTAGAATTGCACTGCTGATACTTCTGAAAGGCAAAGGACAGAACATAAATTGCAGGACTAGCCTCTGCACACTTTCTTCATCTCAGTCACATACATAAAACCAGTACTTCCTTAACATGAGGTAATTTTTTTCCAGCTTAAACTTGGATGTCTTTTCACTGTTCTAGCCACTGAACCAGTACTTTAAGCCTAGGGATGAAGAACTGGCCAAGTAAATCAGCTGCTGATTTTAAACTGTAATGCCAGCTTAATTATAAATGTGCAAACCCGAGGTGGCAAATACGTAAACTTTAGTACTATGTAGGGAAGGAACACCAACATATAAGCAACCTTCTCGCAAGCAGCTGCTTAACTACATGAAAGAGTTCTAAAAGGTAACATCCAGTACCATCATAAAACGATGCTTAAAATAATCTGCACTTCAGTTGCCAAAGAGAACAAGAAAGTTACCAGACCTCTGCTGTTACTAGGAATCTGAAAGTTACTGATCTGCCTCACACCAGAGACAGGTATGCCACAGATTTCCTCATGATTCACCAAGCCTAGAGGTACTTAACTCTTGGAAGTCATACCTTTTGTGACAGGATTTTGGTGTTCAATTGAAAAGGAGTACTAAACATGCTACAGCAGCTTTGGGAAGTCACTGGACAGGTAACATCTGACCATGCTGTATCCAACAGGGGAACAGATCCCCATATTTGCACAAGCAGCTAGTTTCAAAATTATAAAAGGGGATTTCTAGACAAATTCTCTTTCAGGGAAATGCTGGGCAGCCTTGTCAGGAGAAAGAAACAGACTTGACGTTGAGAAGATTATGCTGAAAATGCCTGTACTGGTGAAGGAAACCACAGTGAAGGTGAAGTTAATGGAGGAAAGTGTTCAGGTGGGTTTCAAACTGCTCCTGGCAGTGAAAAAATACAAAGAAACAGAATATGGTATCCAAAAGTTAAAGACATGCCCAGAATTCAAGAAAAAGTCTTACATTCGGAACCTGTCTGAAGGGACAGCCGAAGGAAACTGTTGAGTCTTATGAGATGCAAGTGACTAGGAAAACACTAAATGGTAAGGAACAATACAAAGAAATGCAATTTTAGCTAGAACAGCTACAGTGAAAGATCTGGTAAGATTAAGATAATGCAAAACCTAAACCAGTGAGGCGGGCAATATACAAAAAAAAAGCTGTGGCTTTGGACTGTAACAGAGTACTGCCACCTTCTGTATTTTCAGCACTACTAGACATCCTCGCCCCACAGCCTTCCATGTGCACTGAGATGATATGTCACTTCCACACAGTCTGTGTCAGTGAATGTTGTCTTAGAAACCTTGATGTTACTTTGACAGCAAGTTTGCTTCATCTTTTATAAGATTATCTTTTTAATAATTCCTCCCTTTTAAAGAAAATACCACTTAAATTTCTGTTGATTGACCACTGTTAAATATCATACCAGATCTCCTCTGAAGCCTTCAGTAAGTTCAGTTATGGTTTTCCAAGCATCTATGCAGGATGGCCTAACTTATCAAGAAGACAGTGAGACCCCTGCTAAAGGTGTCACCTGTCTGTCAGATAGTTACCCTATAACTCCTTCTTCACCATACTGTACTATTAGGTGGGTTGTTGCTAAAATAACCTAGTCATTGTTTGCTGCGAGAAGCTAAATGGATTTCTATCTGTAAAAGCCACTTCAGTAAAAGTCACATTTATATAAATTCTGTAAAACAAAACTCATGTTCTCTGAAATACCTCTTTCAATAAATTACCTTGTTCTTTACACTGTTATTCCTTGACAGCTTATAAATAATGAGGGTCACCAGATGCCAGAGCTGACTGACATGGTGACACACTGTTAGAAGCCTAAGGCAAAACCTGTTCCGTTAGTCACTTAAATTACCGCTGAGTGATTCTCAGTCTAACGAAAAAAAATACGTGCATCAGTGGGCAAACAGATCAGGCATGCATGGGGCATTTCACATAACGGTTTATGTTGGAAGGGACCTTAAACCTCACCCAGTTCCAACCCCCTGCCACAGGCAGGGACACCTTCCACTAGACCAGGCTGCTCCAAGCCCTGTCCAACCTGGCCTTGAGCACTGCCAGAGATGGGGCAGCCACAGCTTCTCTGGGCAAACTGTGCCAGTGCCTCACCACCCTCACAGGGAAGAACTTCTGCCTAAGAGCTCATCTCAATCTCCCCTCTGTAAGGTTAAAGCCATTCCCCCTTGCACTGTCCCTACAGGCCCTTGTCCAAAGCCCCTCTCCAGGTTTCTTGTAGCCCCCTTAGGCACTGGCAGCTGCTCTAAGATCTCATCAGAGCCTTCTGTTATCCAGGCTGAACAGTGTCTGTTTGTCAGTTCCCATCAATACTTTGAGAACTGGTAGAAACAATCATTTAAGAATATAACCCACTATGTGGGGCTTTGTTGTCCCATGTTGAGGACTTCGTATGGCTTTTAGATTCTGCAAAGCAGGTTGCAGAGACTGACAGTAACAGAAGAAGAAAACATCAGTTTAAGCGTCACACCTGGGTGAAAGGTGTCCCTGCCCATGGCAGGGGTTTGGAACTGGACGAGCTGTAAGGTCCCTTCCACCCCACACATCTCTACGAGTCTACACAACACGACGAAACGCATGAAGCAGAACGAGCGCAGCGGCAAGAGGGCTGCTGCTGTGCCACCGGCGACTCACAAACACTGCGCACCACTCCACCCTCGAGTGAACGCGACCCCAGCGGTGCCGCCGCTTACCTTCCTGCAGCAGGCGGCTGGGCCGGACGGGAGGCACGCGGAAGTGCCGAGCCCGCCAGCCAGGCCGCGGCGGCCGCGCGACCTCCCGGTCCGACAGCCAGGTGACGGCCTCGTAGTTATCTCCGCGCAGCAGGGCCGCAGCTTCGGCGCTGTGCACTGCCACCTCCTCAAAGTGCTGCAGCCCGCCAGAGTGGTCGAAGTGGACGTGTGTGGCCACGGCCATCAGCGGTCGCGGCTCGGCCCCGTCCGCCGGGGCCAGCAGCCCGGCGGCGCGCAGGTAGTCGGGAAGGCTGCGCAGCCCCAGCCCCGCGTCGATCACCACGTCCCGCTGCGAGCCCCGCACCAGCCAGATGTTGGCCCGGTTTCCCGACTCGTAGAAGCGCTCTTGGATCCAGAAGATGCCGCCGCCCAGGGGCTTGTGCGCAAACCACTCCAGCGCCGACATTATCCCTCCGCTGGCCCACCTCAGCGTGGCGGGGCGGAGTGGCGCCGGGCCCGGCCCACTGCGGCACCCGCGGGCAGAGAGCGGCGGAGGGGAAGCCCTGAGTGGGATCTGCGAGGGGGCGGAGCGGGTGAAGCCACCTCTTATGTCGTGACAGGGCCCGGCGGAGGCGGCTGAGACCCGGCTGCGGCGTGGGAAGCGGAGCCGTGAGGCGCGGCGGGGCGGACAGCGCGGGGCGAGGGAGCGGGACGGGCGAGGGAGGAGACGGGCGAGTGTATGTATCCCCGCACGACTGCGGCAGGTGATAAGTGCCTTCACCCGGTGAATAACGCCTTCTTTTAGCACTTTCATCATTCAGTGGCACAGGTTACCCAGAGAAGCTGTGGCTGCCCATCACTGGCAGTGTTCAATGCCAGGGTGGACGGGGCTTGGTGCAACCTGGTCTAGTGGAAGGTGTCCCTGCTTGTGGCAGGGAATTGGAATTGGATGAGCTTTAAGCTCCCTTCCTACCAAAACAGTCTGGGATTCTATAATTTTACCTTCAGGGGCATTAGGTGAAAAAAAAAACCAAAACAAACCCAAACCAACCAACCAGACCCAACCCCCCTAAAATCTCAGTATTTGTGTTTCAATCTCCTTTATATGCTCTTCCCTTCTACCAGGCACTTATCTCTGAAAATCAAGAATCCAAACACTATTGAGACTTGCTCCGAAAAAAACACACGATAAGGAGAGCTCATCCCAGCACCAGGTCTCACACCAGCCACCATCCCACTGGCTACTTTACCTTCCCTGCTGACAGCCTGAGCCACAGCGTATGTAGTTTTGAATGAACTTTAAAAGCTTAAATCTGAAATTCTCGTTTGTAGAGTAAGTGATGTGCACATCATCCACAGGCATGAAAATGGGCCCAGGCGCTCCATTCGGCATCCCCTGTGGCAGCCAAAATGCTAGTCATCGTGGCAACTTTGTCTTGCTTGGTGACTTAGTTGTACAGCTCAGCCTTGCCTTCATTATTTCTTCAATCATCCATCAGTGTCACTTCATGGTGTCGTTAGACATAATCCTTCTAAGCTAGTACGATTAAAAATGCCACAATTTTCACTAAAAATGTGGAATTGAAATACCTCTACTTTGAAATTTGTTACTTCTCATCACACTAATGTGCTGTTTCAAGACAGTCTTACTGAGAATTAATTTTAGAGCAGCATTTAAGAAATGGACCTTTATATTTACCGTAATAATTCAAACTGTGTGCCTCTCCTTGCTAGCTAGACATTTCCCTTTATTATATTTCTGTTTTCTGTTGTTGACTTCCTTTTTTCACACATAGATAATGTAATTGCTCATGTGTGTGGCTTTTTGTATCTTTTATCTTTCTCCTTTCTTTCAGGCTCACATCTTGCTTTTCATCCTCTTTTCAAGTGAGTTTGCTATTTCTTTTAATTTCCAGGTAATTAAATGCTCAGGCTTTCCTTGTGCTTTGTTGTCTTTCTTAAAATGATTTATTTAGGTCTATCTTTATTTCTAGACAGTCTTATGTGCTGCTGAGTGATGTGGAAATACATAATGTAATTTCCAAGCAGAGCTTATTCGTGTTGAAATTGTAAGTAGGACAACACTTGTATCAACCAGTTTCTCAATGGCATTTTATAATAACGGCCATTGCTTCCAACAGGGGAACCTTAAAAGATCTTAAGTATGCATTTCTTTCCTTCTAATAATAATTCTTGCCCAGATTTCTTGTTTTAGATAAGCATATGAGAAACTGCAGGTATTGTGCTGTTTCTTATTTCCTGTTTGTTATCTCACCTGCACACTAATGGTGGGAATAGATTTGATAATACAGGTACAGCAGCAGTGAGCCTAGAACAGACTCATTCTGACCAAGCAGGGTACGAAATGGTAACCTTGCAGTCAGTGGTAAACAGCACATAGGCAAAATCTTGGAGCCGATTCTCCTGGAATGCATGCTAAGGCACATGAAAAACAGCAAGGTGGTTGGTGACAGCCAACATGGTTTCACTGAGGGGAAATCTGCCTGACCAATTTGGTGGCCTTCTTTGATAGGGCTACGGAACTGATGGTCAGGGGTAGAGCAGTTGATGTCATCTACCTGGACTTGTGCAAAGCGTTTGACACTGTCTCCCACAACATCCTTGTCTCTAAATTGGAGAGACATCAATTTGATAGACGGACCACTTGGTGGATAAAGAACTGTCTGGATGGCCACACAAAAAGGTTGTGCTCAATGGCTAAATGTCCAGCTGGAGACCAGTAACGAGTGGCGTCCCTCAGGGATCGGTGTTGGGACTGGTCTTGTTCAACATCTTTGTTGGTGACATGGACAGTGGGATTGAGTGCGCCCTCAGCAAGTTTGCCGATGACACCAAGCTGTGTGGTTCGGTTGATACACTGGAGGGAAGGAATGCCGTCCAGAGGGACCTTCACACACTTGTGAGGTGGGCTGATGCCAACGTGACAAAGTTTAACCATGCCAAGTGCAAGGTCCTACACCTGGGTGGGAGCAATCCCAGGCACAGCTACAGGTTGGGCAGAGAAAAGATTCAGAGCAGCCCTGTGGAGAAGGACTTGAGGGTGTTGGTTTATGAAAAAATGAACATGACCCTGATAGGGGAGACCTCAAATACGGTGGACTCATCAATCTCTGGGTAACGTGTCTTCAACCATTTTGACGTTAAGGTTAAGTCTGTTTCTTTAAAGGTTGCTCCCTTCTTCTTAAGAAGGACTGAAAAAATCCATAAAACGGAGGCTTCTTTCTGAGTAATATTTCCCCCACAGTCCCGTTCCCGACTGCTCACCTTTTCCAGGTGATTCTTATGTCCGGACCTCTTCGGTGCTTCCCAACAGGCCTCCTCACCTCTCGGAGGTAATAGGTTTGTGTAGCCAAAAGATCCTTTAATGCTGGTTACATAGTAACTATTATTTTCTCTTCTTTTGAAAGTTGAGAACCCATCCTCCTGACTGCTCACTTTTTAAGAGGTGCAAATTTTCCCGGGGAGACAGCTCTCTGGTCCGCTGCCTGACTCATTGGGTCAGCTCTCCACAGGGACTCTTCATCCGCCTTTAGAGCCCCACATTGGGGTGCCATTTGTGGAGACATAAGGCACGGACCCCATTTCTGGTTAAAAACAAAATCCCTTATTTCAGGTCTTGCATCCCTTTTATAGTCTACTAAGTGCTAAGCAGTAACTTTCCACTCTTTCACTCCCTTATCATCTCTATTTAGCAAAACTACTAAGGGTTACAAATAATCACATTGTTTGTTCTGTCTCTGAGATGCACATCCTTCTTTATCTTGCAAACTGTCTGCTTTGTTTTGCTGACCGATCTTTACCCTTCATTGTTGTCTTTAGAGTTCCCAAGGCTTAGGCAGGACCAGGGCAATAGCACCTGGTGTTTTCTTCACTGTTCCCAGGGCTTAAGGCCAGACCAGGGCAATAATGCCTTAATCCATTTCCTTAACTATTTCCCTTTGCCCTCATGACCCAGCTTCCATGTGGCTTGCAGCCCAGAAAGCCAACTCTGTCCAGGGCTGCATCAAAAGGAGCGTGACCAGCAGGTCGAAGGAGGTGATCCTGCCCCTCTACTCTGCTCTCATGAGACCTCACTTGGAGTATTGTGTACAGTTCTGGTGTCCTCAACATAAAAAGGACATGGAACTGTTGGAGCAAATCCAGAGGAGGGTCACGAGGATGATCAGGGGACTGGAGCACCTCCCGTATGAAGATAGGCTGACAAAGTTCAGTCTGTTCAGCCTGGAGAAGAGAAGGCTATGTGAAGACCTCATAGCAGCCTTCCAGTATCTGAAGGGGGCCTATAGGGATGCTGGGGAGGGACTCTTCATTAGGGACTGTAGCGATAGGACAAGGGGTAACAGGTTCAAACTTAAACAGGGGAAGTTTAGATTGGATGTAAGGAAGAAGTTCTTTACTGTGAGAGTGGTGAGGCACTGGAATGGGTTTCCCAGGGAAGTTGTGAATGCTCCGTCCCTGGGGGTGTTCAAGGCCAGGTTGGACAGAGCCCTGGGTGATATGGTTTAGTGAGAAGTGTCCCTGCCCATGGCAGGGGGGTTGGAACTAAATGATCTTAAGGTCCTTTCCAATCCTAACTATTCTATGATTCTACGATTTCTAGGCTGGGGCCTCAAACTGATCTTGCCATGGTCTTGGGAGGGAGCAGTAGCACACTGCTTCAGCCGATCTTCTCTTGTGTCCCATTTCTTGACATCTTCCCTGTAAGAAGTGGTGTCTCTTGCATTTTATTTTGATTACCAACCTACTGGTCATAAAATCCTGTGATGACGATTGGCCTAACAGTGAAGGTGGCAAGATCTGACTGTAAATGTCATTTTGTTGTCTATTTTCCTTTTATATCCTTGGTGAAATGCTTCAGTTAGCAACAACCTCCTTTGATCAGCTTGCAAACATACTGGAGTCCTTTGATGCTTTTACCTCAAACCTCTTTGCTTTTAGCTTTTTAGCTGTACCCAAAACAAGTTACAAACATAAAGGGAGAGTGGAGGGGGGGAATAATCTGAAGGACGGAGAAGCCATATGTGACAAACACAAAATGTGTTTTTTGAGGAAAGTTCAGAAACCACAAAATATATTCATAAGCAGTCCAGGTTCATGGAATTATAGAATGATAGAATGGTTTGAGTTGGAAGGGACCTTAGAAATCACCTAGTTCCAACCCCCTGACTGCCATGGGGCAGGGACATCTTCCACCTGTATCTGAGTCCTTGAACTTCTGTTGGTTTTTGTTTATCTTCTTTCTCGTTCTTTCACCCTGATGGAACTCAAGCCAGTGCATCTAAGGTTTGGAAGAAGAAATTTTAAAATCTCTAGGTTAGGATGTAATTTCAGGCACACAGAGGCAGCTACCATGAAATGAGGGGGAGTTGATTTTAGGCATGTACCAGATTTATAGTGTGCGGGAAAAAAAAGTTATTTAAAATTCTCTTTGGTTTTAAAAGTACTGTATAATGTTTGTTTGACAAATGTTATAGGTATGCATGCATTTGATACATGTATCAAAAAAATCTTTAAAAATCTGTCATATTTTCAGTAACTTCAAATGGCAGGGTCAAGTAGAGGAAGAGGACGCTCTGCATTTACATTCAACATTGAGGCCATTGGGTTTGCTAAAGGTGCTGCTCTGCCTGATGTCATGTGTCAACCTCCACCACCCTTTCCTGTAAGTACAGCAGAGATCTTCTAGCATGTTCTCTCTGTCCACGTAAAGAGACACTCTCATGTTTGGGAATGTAATGAAATACATGAACGAACCTAGGCTCTTTAGGTCAGTTTTGAAGTATTTAATGTAAACGATTGTTCTTCTTACTGTTATTTCTTGTCCCTTTGCTAATTGTCGAATCACGTATTTAACTGGATTGCAAGATGTTCATTGATTTGAGTCCTCATCATGATCTGATTTTCTGGACATTACAGTAATGGAAACGCTGGATATCTGAATTTGTTTGAAATTAAGTTACACTAGCCTTTGAAGCTATGAATGGATTTGCTGATTTTAGAAATTTACCATTCATGCAAACATAAAAGATTTTGATGATTGTCTTGTATCTCATTAGCTGCATTTGAAAGCAATTTGAAAATAACTGAAAGATATTTTATGCAATTAAGGAAACTTAATTGAGTTTTGGCATTTGGGATGCATTTGAAAATTAAAGGGGAAGAAAGAGCATTTTCTGACTGCAGTTTGCTATGCAGGGAAGCTTGGACAATCTTGAGGCAGAAAGTTGTGGGTTTAGGTAAGCAAATTTCCCACCTATGGCAGGATTTGATCATGAAATTTTTCTCAGTCTCATGTTATGATACAGAGCTTGCAAGTTTGACGGATAACTGGTGCTGTGCTGAGATTTCTCTGAATAGTTATTTCATCCAAGGTTTGATTTACTGAGCCAGATGTCATATATACTTAGTCCACCTTCACAGTTACGTGATTTCTTGGATACTAAGCCTGTTCCTAAATGTGAACGTTGCAGTCTGCTTGATAGCATAAGTAAACTGAATTCTGTGTGAACTACAGTTTCTGCAGTTACAGTCAGCAATAATCAGCCCTGTAGGAGAATTACTAGCCTCTACTGTTGTAGACCATGGAGAAGTCGAAGATGTGTTTTTGCTTTTGTTTTTGTTTTGTTTTTGTTTCAGAGCTAAGTTAAACTTCTAAAGGGAAGTCTAATGCCATTCAAAAAAAAAAAAAAAGACCCCAGTCAACCCAGTGGCATAACTAGGATTGATAAAAACTTTGAGAGTTATGTTTAATAATTGGGCAGTGTCTAAAGCTGTATTACAGCTGTTGACTGACTTACAGTGAAGTTAGTTTAAGCAGTGAATTGTTATTGTTTCGTATTTCTAATACACATGTTCTGAGTACTTCTGAATTTCCTGTAGATGCAATTAGGAACCCAATTAAGGAGCATCAGCTTACCATCAGCAACATTAGTGATTTAAAATATTGGCCAGATAGCAAATAGTTTCAAGCAATGAATTCCTTTCATAATCCAGCTCTGGGACTTTTGGTAGCACTTTGTGCTTTGCAACTTGCCACTCAGGTATTGATTGCACATCATCTGTGGTGTAAAAGAAACATAATCCATTCTCTAATTCTGTCTCTGGCTCTAGTGTTCTGTATACTTTTAAAACTGTTTTTGCTTAAATAGCTTTTCCAATTTCAAGCTTCATAGTTAAAAACCAAAACAAACACAAAAAATCCAAACCTTAACAATTAATTTTAAATTCAACTGACAGAAACTGAACTGCATGGGGGTGAGGGCCTGTGTGCTACCTGGTTGCAGGAAGGCACAACCTATTTGCATGACAAAAGTCGTGGAGGGGTGTCCCTGTTACTTAAAGCAATCATATTTAATGCAGTTAAACCACTGTTTTAGAAGAGGTTAAGGCCAGAACTACTCGAGGGGAGAAGCAATGATTTCTGAGTAAGTTGGGCTGGTGTGAAAAGCTGCTTTTGGCAGTTAAGTGCTTAACATGACTATGAATGACTATTGCACTATTACAGTTTTAATACTTTTTTCTTTTGCTTGGTTTCTTGATGTATTTTTGATAAAGGTACATCTTCATGAAAGGTATAAATTTAGTTGTAAACATGGTTGTGCTTGTCAGAATGCAATAAAATATACTTGTGAAGTAGTGTAATGTACAGTTGCACTCTTCTGTGATTAGCTGTGTTTATTGTAGCTTTTGTTAGTGTTCCTGTGTATTTTGTGGATATTAAGACCTTATAAATAATAAACATAATTTGTACAGAGTACAGACAATAAGCCAGTGCCTCTGAAAACAGGCGAAGATGAAGATTACATGTTGGCCTTAAAACAAGATCTTAGAGGAACTATGAAAAAAATGCCATATTTTGTGGCAGTAAAAGAAGATCATGAAGGTTTGTTTGTGTGCTTTTTATTTTTATATACATACCTTCAGTAGTTGTTATTCTGTGAAGGATGATGTAGTGAAATGCATGTGGTGAAGATGTATTTTGTACTGATAATGAGGAATAAAATTGGCAGTTTAAGATAACAGGGAGCTTTATTGCTTTTACTTTTACTGAAGTTGTGGGTCACACATCTAAAAGTGCTGTAACTGGAAAGCAACTCCTGTGTGAAGGAGAGAGGTGTGAAACATGTATTCCATTTGATACACAGTAAGAAACATTTAGACCAAGTATATGCAGTCTTTTTAATTATATGCCAATACAAGCAAAATAGGCATAACTACATGTTAAAATAACGCAAAATTTTGCATTGCAGCAAAAAAATCTGTAGTAAATACTAGTGTTCTGTTTTAATGTGTAAACATATCCTTAAAATAATGTCGTATTTAATAGCTGGACATTTTTAAAGGTACTTAATTTTTTCCCCCCTATGTCCATTCAGGAAAGATTGGTAAGTATTACTGACAAGTCAGCTGAAATACAAAGATTGAGATGAAGATAAGCGATTTACTGAGGTTGGCCTCAGAAGCAGAGCTGGATTAGAAGCCAGAGCTTGATCTAACTCTGCTTGACCTAAGAATGTCTTTTGCTATACATAATTAAAAATTGCCCACTTTTTTATTGTTTGATAACAATTAATGCTATGCTATACTTGACATCCAGTCATACATTATAATACTGTTAAAATCCAAGCTTTCTGGTCAGAAAACTGAGCTCGTGGGGAAAGAATGTGAGTAGGGTAAGAAGACTTTAAGGTGTGTCTCCCTTAATGTGGGAATATTGTAAATCTAGCAGCTACAGGAGATTATTACCGTGAGAAGGGCTTCTTTCTATTTCTGATTTTTGCCTACGGATGTCATCTACCTGAGTGCATGTTTGCATGTTCTGAATGGCAAGGCCTGTCACAGGAAAATAGGAAATACAGCATAGCAGGAAATGCCACGTATTGAACCCTAGTTCCAGTCAGTGCAATAGGAAGTTGTTAAAAAGCTTTATGAAATGTTTAAGAAATCCAAAATGCCCAAACACTGGATAATCTTTTCCATGCTATGTTGTGCTGATGTTGAGTAATGAGAGCTGACTTGAACTCTAAATTACACAGTTTAATTTCCACCCCAAAACTATCGGAATATTTTCTGATTGAATATTCATGATGTCAATATGATACAGGTTCATTTTCCAATTCCCTCTGAATTCTTGATAGTTTTTGTTCATGAGGTAGGGGCCAATTCTAGAGGTTTTTGAGGCTACATGCATGGTTTTTTATTAGGCTTTGAACATACGACTGATTAACACATTATTGATTGTCCACGTGTTCTCACACTAAAGCACTGATTAAAATGGAGTAGCACTCTGCAGTGCAAGCTGTGAACAGGCTGCCGCCCAGATGTAGCTCACAAAAGCCGGTGTTTTTTCTGAGCTGCATCTGGAGCCCAGCAGTCAGCAGGGTGCAGGAGGAAGCCGTAGTGCAGAGCTGGCACAGCCCACGGTGGACCCTGATGGCGCGGCCAGGTAAAAGCTTGGTTACAGAATAAGGAGAACAGATCTGATCTTCCTTTCTAGATTCCTGTTGTGAATTCCGGATTACTCATTTACCACATCTTCTATTTCATCTTCTGAGGAAACAAATTTCAGTGTCTTTGGGTTCTCATCTTCCTAGGGGCTTGCAGTGCTCTTGATCTTTTTCAGGCTTGAAGTTTGCAGTTTTCGGGCACACAAAAGGAAATTGCTATGCCTGAGAGCTGGTCAGGGTTATTTCCAAGGAGCCAGCCACTTTGTGAGAACATATCTGTCTTTTCCAGCTCTGCCTCATCTGATGGTTCTTTCTGTTCACCTCAAAATAATCTTCTGTTTCTGCAGCCTTCTTTCTGAGATTGAGTGATCACTCCCTGTTGCTGAGTGTGCTTCTTAGTAGAACTGCCTGCTTTGAAGGCTTCTACAAAAACTGGCAGTTGCAGGGAAAACAGGGAGTCAGCCACTTGTATGCTCAGGTAATGCTACAGATGTTCTTATTGCTTCCCCAAGGGTAAGTTGATGCATTGAGGGAACTTTTTACTGAACCTGCAGTTGTGCAAAAATGCCTCATCTCAGGGGTGGGATATAATTACATCAGCAGTGGTCTGCAGCTTAAAAAGCTTGCTTTTGTCTCAGTCATTGTATGCAGGTGTCTGTGGGACTGCATTATGTAGTAGAAGTGGCCTAGCTTTAAGAAAATCACTTTCTCACCCCAGGGTAGATAATTTTTAGCTGATCTTTCCTGTGGTCTGGTTTACAGCCCTTTGCTCCCCTTGTATTTCATGAAAATGTCTGGTAGGACTAAGAGGCAGGATGGGGACTGTGGGCAGAAGCTCCTTAAATTTGCTCTGCTACAAAAGCAAATGGGTTGTTTTAAACCTTCAGCACAACATCTGTGAGCCAAATGGTCCTTTGCAGTGTGAGAAGGGAAACAATTAGTTAGGACATAGCTAGCTACCTTTCTTTCATTATTCAGGTAGTAAAAGAAAGCTATGTCTCATAATACCTGTCAATTTTGATGCTGTAGTGTGACATACAGGGTAGATTTTCATTGTTCATTTCAACACTCATTTTGTGAGGAGTAGGCATATTCCATAATAACTTCCCTGTTTTCCTCACTGCGTAACCTATGAATTATTCATACTTTTCCTGTAGGTGTATCTGATACGTCTGGGTGACTATCACCTTGGCAGTGGTTTGGAATTAATACATTAGCCATGAGTGGCCAAAGTCAGTCAGACCTATTTTTTTATGATGGCATCAGCAATTAGTTCTTCACTAAGAGCTTTGAGCTGAAATCAGAACTGCTGTTTTATTTCCCTGCAGTTTCTTACAGCATCTGTGAAAGCCACCTACATTAAATGCTCCTTGTGACACTCATTTTAAATGCATGCTCTTTGATACATAGTTTTAAGTAGGTCTTCTGCTTTCACTTAACTAAGTTTAAAATTGAGCTTCATTTCTAATGTCTTTCTTTTCACTTCCTTTTCTCTGGTAAGTATGTTAGAAGTCTTTGATTGTAAAGGTCACAGTCTGTATTTCTTCACACTTTTTGTAGAATACCCACAAAATTATCCCTGTTTGGGTAATGTGTTACTAATGCAATCAGAATTAGTAATTCTGCATTAAGTGGGTTTTGCGGTTGGGCATTGTCATTTGGGAAGAAAAAATGGGACCGATTTAAAAATACTTAAGTTTTGATGCTGCTTTTGTCATTAGAGATTGTACAAGAAAGTTTTCTTGCAGTATGAATGGATGTACTGTGTAACTACTGTACCATTTACAATGCATTTCTCAATTTAGTTCCTGTGCCTGAAAAGAGGTTAAATGGGCTAGAATGTGTTGCTGCTGTTCAGGACACCTCTGTGTTATGCTGCGAAGCTTTCCCGTTGCAGAAGTACTGAATGTTTTGAGAGCTGATCATGATAATTCTGAGAGCTGGGAATTATGGGTACTGTCTGTGATGCGCGCAGTGGTGGTGAATGTCACTGGCTTCTTTTGTAGCAAAGGTTTTATTGTGAAACTCTTGAGAAAAGAGTTAGCATTCAGTTGATTTTTCAACCTAGTTTCCTTGACTGTATCAGCACTTTATGCTTTCACGCTTTCCAAGGACAGAAGTATCAATTAGAATTATTTTGGGGAGTGGTGGGTTTGTTGGGGATTTTTTTAGGGTGGGATAGTTTTTTGACTGACAGGAGATAGTCCGGAAAAGCAACATAGCATTCAGGGGTTTAGCCTTTTTTTGGGTGACTGTAAAATCCAGTTCTTGCAAGTACTTAGCTGATGAATAGTCAGTCCTGGGAATTATTACAAGAACTGCTCAGAGTAGTACTATTAAACTACTTTTTAAGTGTTTGACAACAGCACCAGAAAGTGTTCAATGTGTAATTAAAAAATATGCTGTTTAGTTACGGGAAAATACCCAGGACAGTGTCTGGGTTGCCTTTTATTTAACGGAATTCAATAACTCTTTCTATCCTTTATAGTAATTGAGAGGTACAGTAAAAAGTACCAGGACAAGGAGCATCCAACATGGACCCCAGGTAATATCTGAGATTACCAAAGGCTAACTCTTTATCTATGAAATGTTCTGCTCTTTCAAATATTTGATTCATTATTTTTCAAGAAAAAAAAAAAAAACAAAAACCCAAACAAATCCTTGCCACCAAGTCATGTATTCCTTGTTGAGGGTTAGGTCCTTTGAATGTTCTCAGATCAAGAAATATTGTTTTCTCAAAAAGAAAAGAAAAGAAAAAAAAGAAATCTGATCTTATTTATTTACTCAGTTGAAACTGATGAGCAGCACAAGTGCAATCTTTAGCTCTCGCTCTAGCTTCCTTCTTCATTACTTGCCATGCAGGTACTAGTTTTGAACTGGGAGCAAACATTGATGTAACTAAAAATAACCCAACCCAATGTCTCAGTCACAGGTAGCTGGGTTTTATAACATCAGATTTCACAACCGTATCTGTATAGCTCACTAATGCAAGCTTAATAATTGGAACATAAATTGAAGAGCATGTGAGCCACTGGAAGGGCCGAACCTTGCCCTCCCTGGGGCAGATGCCCATGACATGAAGTGGATGAAATGGCAGACCTCAATTTAAAGAACAGCCAGAATTCCCTGAAACTGTTGTGTGCTAAAACATATAGACATGCATGTAAATAGGAGCAAGCACAACAAGTGACCCTGCTTATCCTTGGTGGGTGGAAGGGGGAGGATTGCTGCTTTAAATTGTCATTCCTATGTATTGAAGCTGTTTTCTGTACAGATTGGAGGAGGCTCCCAAGAGAGATGAAGCCAAGGAAGAACACCAAGAAAGGTATATATTTTTAAGAACCATTTAATATGCACTAGTTGAGTGCTAGAAGACATACTGGAGCTGGTTAGGGTTAAAAAATGGTAGAAATGTTAATTAGTCTGAATAATCAGGACTTCTGGCAGATTTTTTCTAAATAATTTACAAGTCTGCATGTCTTTTGTGGGTTTTGCTTTGCCTCTGTAGGATGTTTTAACTTACTGGAACAGATTTATAATCCTTTCCTGACTTTTGGATTGATGTACCATATTAACATACAGGATAAGTAACAGTGAAAGATTAAAAAAAAACCCACAGATCTTTTTGATTTGAAAATTTATATCTTTAGTCAATACTCACCCTTCTTCTATTCAGTGAATAGCTGGCTGCTCAAATTTTCTTTATATTTTGGGTTTCTCAATTACCTGTTTATGATTTGGTTGACTTTTGTATTTTTTAAGCCTTTTGTATGTGCTTTAATGTAGGTTATTTTCTATTTTCCCTGGTTTTACTTTGTTTGTTTGTTTTCAGCTTGCTTCTGCAGAATTGTGAACCAGATCCTTCAACAGCAGTTGGAGCTGGTATTGGTTGTACTTACAGGAAAAAAAACCTTTTATATTACACAGTATCATACATGTATTTGCTTTTCAAAGTGTTTTCTAGCATGCATGTCTCTCAGTTTTAAGTTCTCTGTAGAAGTATGTTGCTCTGTTGATGAAAAATAACACTTGGCCTCCTGTATCTAGCTGTCTGTTGTATATAATTGTTTACATTCTTGTTCCCTTTGTCCTAGTCCTTCATGTGTCATTTTTCAGTTCAAAGATAGAAAAGGAAAAGGGAATGTGCAGGTAGTCATGGAGACTAGTTCAGCTGGAAGCTTTCTTCCTTTTGAGAGCGTCTTTGAGAAGCGTGGTTTAAAGGTAGACTGCAAGATTCAACTGAAAATTAAATACTTACTTGCAAGTTTCAACTGAAAATTAGTACTGATTTGTAAAATCCCTAAAGGTAAAACCAGTACATACCTACTTTTGGTTTATTTTGTTTGTTTTGGTTTTTAATAAGAAACTGGATTGGATTTTATTAGCCTATGCACAATAATTAGCTCCCCAAGATCCAATGAAGTCATAAATGCCAGTTTATTATTTCTTGTTACAATGTTGTGATTATCATGAACTAAGAAAGAATCACTACACATTGTCAGGGATTTCCCTCTTTCTATTGTGCCAGTTTCTCTATTTGCTCTTAAAAGTACATATTCTTACATAGTTGTAATGACAAAGATCAGCTGACCATCAGAATTTGATTGGATTAAAGAAAAAAACAAAGGTTCCTCTAAAAACAGAAATCATGGGGGTTTAGGTGGTTTTTGGGCATCACAGAATCCCAGAGTGGTTTGGGTTGGAAGGGACCTTAAAGCTCATCCAGCTCCAACCTTCTGCCACAGGCAGGGACATCTTCCACTTGACCAGGTTGCGCAAAGCAACCTAAATGCTGTTACCTGAATACTGATGGTACAGAGGCCATAAAAAATCCATGTGACTCAGGAGGTTTGTAAATGGCTAAGCAGTGACACATGTGATACCTTTGTTCTATTTTGAGGACAGACATCTTAGGTGACACTTTATAACCAAATAGTACAATGATGAGGGAGTTGAGAATCTGCACCAAAATTCGAAGGGACTTCCTACCACTGTTCTCCCTTAGTGCATTGCAGGAGTGGGTTTGGCATCACTGCACAGTTACATTTACAGGCATAGCTTCCTTTCTGCACACCTCTCCCTTTCCCTTTCTGGTTTCCCTGAATGTTTTAACCTCAGCTCTTGTAGGCCAGTTACATCCATATGTATGGATAATAATCAGATGTATGCGTTTAAGACCAAGTACTGTGAGAATGGGTATTTGGGAAGATTATGTTCCATTGTACCCCTAAGCTGCATGGATGTAAGGGAGCTGGTTTTCTTGAAGTTCTACTAATGATGGGCCAGTCTCTATTTTTATGCTAACTCCAGAGACACCCAGCATTTAAGGAAAGCTCTTGCATGTCTGTTTCCATTTCCATGCTGTTCTATACACATTGTCTGTAAATGCCTGCAGAGATGTAATCTTGAATCGCACTTTCCACTTGTTTTCTGTAAAAGCCTACTTCATTCTGGATGTGTTTGCTTTGATGCTGTTACTTTGTTATTACAGAGCAGCTTGACTCCTCTCAGATTTGTGCAGTGCTTTTGTCATAATCCCTTCCTAGGCAAAACACTGAAATGAACTGAATATTATTTATGAAAAATGCTTTTGACAGAATACAGTTCTTTTCTTAGCAGCTGTTAGTGTTCTGCTTCCTTCGGTATTAGGCCAGATAAAATACATAACCTCATTGTGTTACTATCTGCCCCAGAAAGGGCATCCCTTCCTTTATTTTTCTTTCTGATGCTACTTAGTGCAGTCCAGTGTAGAAACAGGGCAAGTCACATGAGCTAACTTATCTATCAGAAGCTGTGTGGCTATACCAGTTTGGCACTTTACACAGGCACTTCTACCCTTCTGAGAAGAGCTAATCTGTGTGAGGTACAGCCTTGTGTTGTAAGCGTGTAAACTACTGAATAGGTCATGTAAGGAGAAGTTCTGCAGGAGAGGTCAAAGACAGTTCCATTATGGAAACAGGACTTCTCACAGAGCTCTATAAATGCTGTCACATCTCTCGCTCTGAAGCTCTTTGGTTCCTCTCATCTACTTGGAACTGGGGCAACCTTAGTTTAGGGTGCTGCATTCAGGTAGCTCTTACCTGAAATGCTATTTTTGACCTTTGTTCCACCATATAGTGAAGTAGCATGAAGAAAGTGGATTGGAGGGATTAACTTATTGAAGATTATGTTTATGAATTGAGGTGGAAATACATACTGTGGACTCATTAGATGAGAGCCAGCTGTGGTCCAAAAGCCATCTTGCTGCAGTAACCATGCCTTCTGTGTTGGAGTTAATGTACTCCTGCCTGTCTTTTATTATCTATCTGATGCATCCAGCTCTTATTAATGTGTTGCATGAATTGGTAACATTAATGAGTTCATTTTCAAAATGGTGAAAAATAACAACCGATGTTTTGTTCTAGTTACCTAACATATTGTGAGTAGGTAAGTGAAAAGTATTTTGAGAAACTGAATGTCATACTTTGGCCAAACCTTTGGTCAACTAACTGCTGAAAGTGAATTTCAGACTGGGCCTGTAGGCATCACTTGCATAAATCAGGCATTTACACTTCCACAAATTATGTAGCTCAAAGCCTGAGGTAATGTTAATAAGGTGACATGGGTTTTCCTTAACATACTCAATATATAGGCTCTTAAGAGGAATTAAACCAAAGAGAATTTGTATTCTTCCATATTAAAGGAAAAATAATAGTGATGTGGTTTATTCCAGCAGGTGCAAAATCAAGAAAGGCAAAAAGCTCTCAGCCTAAAAGTAATGTGGATGTGTTGAAAAAAATTGAGGTAAGATGTGCATACTCTTTCTGAAATGTACAGTAGAAATTTCTGAAGGAAAATGAAACCTTCAGTATGTTTTTTGGTACAGATTAAATAACCAGAGCAGCCTTTTTCTGGCCTTGGTCTTGTTACTCTGTCAGACAACTGTTCTGCAATGTGGTAGCACAAGGGAGAGTATAAGGGCAGAACCTTGCCGTGGAGAAGCTGTTTTCTTTGCTTCTGTTTCACTCTGAACACAAAAACCAGTTGTTCTGCACTGGGTGGGTGTAGCAGAGTTACTACTAGATCTTCTTGAAGGAAGAATTGGTGCCAGAGCTTTTAAATCTATTGTTTTGGCAATCTACTGATGTTGGAAATTAAACAATTTAGTAAGTTAGGAAGAAACACACAGAAACTTAGGACACAAGTGATCTTAGTTTTGGAGGTGAGTACCCACCATGTGGGAATGGGAAGCTTAAAGGTGAAACAGCCTTGTATTTTTTCTCTTGGTGAACCACCAGTTGTTTGATGCAGACATTACTATAATCAGAATGTAGTATTGCTTTATCAAGAGTGACATGGCCTTCTACTGTCAATTATTCTAACAGCAACTGGTAAAGGGAAATCATCTCAATTTATTACACAAGACATACTTTTGTAGACTTCAGGTCTGATGGCTAGTGCTTGATCAAGTACGTCCTCATGGAGTTTTATGCTTCAGATTGTGTTGTTTTAAACACTGACCAAAAACTGTTTGCACTGCATTGTTGTGCTGGCTCTCTTGCTGTTAACTTGCAGCATAACATTTTGGTAGTGGGGAGCATGTGCTGTTGCTGTAACAATGTTGTGAAGGAGACTGCCTTGTGATAGGAGCTGGAAAAGAAGGATGATGAAGAAGAAAAACCTGAAGATGAGAAAGACAAAACAAAAGACAAAGAAGGTGAAGATGATGAAGAAACAGAAGAATCAGAGGAATATGATGAAGAAGAACAAGAAGAGGTATAATGTTGATTTTCCTATTTATGCAAAGTCTGGTCCCACTCATTGAGTCGTATGTTGAATGTCAGGCAAAGAAAACCCCTGAGCTTCTCTGAAGAGCAGAGTTGTAGTAAGAGGCATTCATTTACATTCATTTTCTTCATTGTATTGTATTGTTGTAGTTCAAGTGGGTATGTTAGACTTGTTACTTCTAAAGAGCTCAGAAAAAAGATCTCACAAACAGGAATGTGTCCTGCCACAAATCAATACATAAAATTACTCACTTTCATCACTAAGGCTGTGATGCCTCTTGTTTCACAGATACCAAGATTTCATTAGGATGTTTTCCTCTAAAAAAACTAATACTGTTTCAAAACATGGGTGCTCAAGCAGTTCCAAGCATGTTTCTTTCATAGATTGCCTCCTCCACAGATACAGCAACAGATGCTTTGGGTTTTTTTTCATTTTATTTAGGAAAATGACTACATTTCTTCGTATTTTGAAGACGAAGATGACTTTGGTGCTGGCAGCGATGACAATATGGATGAAGCAACTTACTAGCTATTGTTCCTGGGTGGTATCCTGCTCAAGCCTTACGTTACCTGAAGTAGAATTTTGGAGGTGGGCCAAGTATCAACTGAACTAATGCTTCAGCTCTGTTGGTTTCAAGTATACTCTAGAAAAACATGTTCGACAATTGGTTTTGGTTGCACTACGCTGTAAAACAGGATATGAGACCCTGTTTTGTTCTTTTGCCAAATGTTTTGCAGACTTTCCCCTTCTTAAGGCTTTCTGGAATGCCAACTGATAGATTAAGTGATATGCCGCTGTATTGCCTCTGCACAGAAAAAGAATGTATGCATCTCAATGAAACTTGTGCCTAAGCATTTGCACTAGTCAGTTCTATGCTTCAGCAGTCAAGTCATGAAAATTGTAAGTGAAATTCTTGATGACTGCAGCAAAACCAGAGATCTGGCCTTTATGGACATAAGCTGCTCATATTTGGCAGCTACTTCTCCAACGGAATTTATGCAACTTCTGAATTCAGGTGACTAAGAATATTTAATGACTAAGCACTTTAATAAAAACTGACTTGAAAGTACCTTAGTAATATGGACAAACAACATGATTAAAAAACGTTATTTTTATTGTCTTGGTAAAAGGGTCTGTAGTACTTACCACTGTGAATAAGGTTTAGGAATAAGCGTTAAGTAATAATTAAGGATAATTTCATTTAGAAAGAATATATGGCAGAATTTTAAGTTCAAGAAATTACAGAATCCTGGTTTTCACCAGTGGCACACAGATCAGTGACAAGAATGTCAGTCCTTTCTTTGCCTCAGTTTCTTCATCCCTAAAGGTGATACTTTCTCACCTGTTAAGTGAGATGGCCGATGATAGGTACCTATGTAACTGTTAATGCAAATATTTACTTCCTAAGGACAGAAGCTTAACAGATAGCCAAAAAATACAAAAAAAAAAAACAATCAACCCAAACAGAAACCAAACCAACCCCCATAAAAAACCCAAGAAGGTAGGAAGAGAATGTGATGAAGTATTTTAGTGCATTAGGTTTGAATTAGGAAAACAAGAATATTGAGAATAGCAAAACTAGAAATGGGTATGGAAATACCCATTTTACTTAGGAGCCAGCTGAGGTGTGAAAACAGGTGAGGGGTAGAAAACTTATTCCTGGGATTAGATACTTAGAAGAACACAGTGAGAGAGCATTCTCTGTGTCCTATTGTCCTTTGATGGTACGAAATATTATTGGTCAGTGCTAATATATTACTTTTGATCCAGGCTTTTTGTTCTGGTGTTTGTTTCTGGGTTTTTTTTACTTTCTTAAAACATTGTTTATGATAAACGATGCTGTTATCAGATCTGATGAAAGAACAGTTTTAAACCAAAACCAATTCTTTTATCAGCAAAGGAAGCTACAGAAGTTTTCCTTTTGAGTCTGGTGGTGTGTTAAGCAGCACTTTACCTCACTGCTGACTGGAAAACAGTACTGCATTATTCTGTGAACGCCTGTATGCAGTAAGAATTTGATCATTAAAGTGTGGCATTCAAGGGTTCTGCTAAAATACACATCTGATGTAAAGAAAATGGAACTAAAATGTTATGCAGGTCACATCCCAGAGGTATACCAGTTTTATTTGGAAGTATTTGTACCTATGCAATGTTTAATAAACATACTGCTGCACTGCATAGCAAACACACTCTGTTTTCTTTTAACTTTACACATGCCAGCAGCTGTTTCTTGAGCAGGTGTGACTGTTTCTTGCATGATACACAAAAGAGAGATGAAGATATTGTGAACAAGGTAAGCACAATGAAAATTAAATTTGCTTCTAGCATGACTAGTATCTTCTTCCCCCACATAAGGTGAACGGTGAGACTCCTTGCCTCTCACACAAAGAATGCAAATAGATTGCTTTTGCCAAATGCAGAACTAGAGGATTAGCACCCAGAGTATTTGCTGCAGGAGTTAAGTTTGGTCACAAGCTGTGGCTTGCCTGAACAGGTACAAGGTGACACTGGTTCTTCAGGGCCGATGACGTTCTGCATTCACCGTATTGCTTATGGGGTAATACAGCTCCCTCCCTGCTGTATTGTTCAGAAACATTGCTCTGGCAGAAATCGGATCTTTCTGAGCCTTTCAAAAGGTGAACTATGGTCACCTCTGTCCTCCAGAGGGAACTACAAAGTCTCAGGCTGGATCCTTTAGGTCTAGTTTAACAATGGCAAATCAGGCCAGTGCTTATGAACACGCTGTGTTCTGCAGTGACCTGTGCCAAAGCACTTCTGAAATGAAATGAGATTGTGCCCTTACAGAGGCCGAACACTTGCAGCTGTTTTAATAAGCTGATTTTCCACTTGCTTGGAATCTATTATAAGACCATACTGCTGATAAAACTTAAGACCGTTCTTTGGGTCTCAGCAAACTCTGGGTCTGTACAAGCATATACGCAAATCCTATCTTAACAACATAGCAGAAAAGCATTACTAGTTCATACAAGAAGGCACTGCTTTCCAAGTGTAGGGAGATCATCATCTAAGAACTCTACCGATTCCTACCTTAACTGTTCATGCCTATTTCTTAATCCTAGTTTCACAGAACTAGCAAGTTCTCAGAACTTTATGCAGAAAAGATCCAAGTTCTACAAAGCATGCACAGGATAAACCATTTAGGCTCCAGTTATAGTGCACTAGATATGAATACTGTGTGCAACTACTGCCAACAAAATACTTGCTGGCCAAGGATTTGCGTTTTAGGTCACACATAAAAAAACTAGCCAATACAAGTAGTGTCCTATACATGCAAAGATACAGAGCTAAAAATACATTACAAGCACCACTTTAACTGCAGTCTGAAGTAAAATCTTTATTTTATGTATATTATGTTCCTCTAAACGCAGAGGAGCAGAAGTATTTAAAATAAGACTTGCGTCCTCATTCAGGATTACTTTACAAAGTTACATTTTCAGCCTTCATAAAAGTCATACAAAAACTATTTGTGACAGCATACTCCAAAATATAGCAGATTTAAAGCATTTATATTTTACATGATCCAACAGTGCAATATGCACTTAAATTTAAACCAACTTCCTGATCAACAATGTGTTGTAATTAATCTAAAGCATGATTTACCACTCAGTTGTTTTCTTGGGGGTTTTTAAAACAAGTCAGTTTCTAAAAGACTAACTTAAAAATTTTAACTTAAATCATACTTAAGTTCCACACAGAGCAGTTACCCTGTTTATTCAGGGCTGACATGTGATGATGCATTGCCAGTTGTATTGTACGTCAGAAAAACCAGTAAAGATCCCTACATTCTGCAAAAAGCCAAGCCAGCGGATGCTTGTAGGTTACCAGTACAGGTAGCCCTGCAGTCCTGGAAATAGACCTAAGCTGTATCCTTTGATAAAGTGAACTTGCTAAATTAAAAATATTCTACCTAATAGTAAAAACACACAAAGCTCTTGGTTAGAGTATAAAATAGTCCAATAAAACAGCTATCCTTTTGTGTTTGTTCAATGACTGCTTATCCCAAGGTAGACAGAGGCCCATCACACATATCGGTGACAGCAGGCCACACAGGCCTTCCAACCCTAAAATCCCAAAGCTGAAATAACAGCAGAGAATTACTCAGCTGTACCACCATGGGATGAGAAGCAGCAGCTAACAGCCAGTCTTTCTACTCATGCATCAACAGGACAAAGACCACCTTGACCGAGCCAAACCACAACTGAAGCTAAGGTCATTTCTGTACCGATGGCAATTTAATACCCATCAGTTCAGGAATGCATAGTAAATGAGGCTTACGTTGCATCATCACAATAGCTAATTCATGTTGACAATTTTGTAAGAAATGGAAGGATAAAGTATTAAAAATGTTGAAGTTCCACAAACAGAATATAAAGGCAGAGAAGCAACCAAGCTTGTAGCAAAAAACCTGACACATAATGTACCAAGTTTCAGTCCTACACAGAAAACCGTCTGTTGTGATGTGCCAGAGCTTTGTGGTCTGCTGTGGAGCAAGTTGCCTTTTACACTCCCAGACAGAGAAGCTGCATCACTTTAGCCACCATACGTTACTTCACACTGCAACTTTTCATACTGTGTTACCCAGGAGTATTCATGCTCCTGTTAATCAGCACATTATTTTCATGGAAAGAACTATTACTTTAACAGACCTTGGAAAACAAGTGTTACATCAAACATGAAGATCATGCCTGTCTGCAATCCTTTATCTAGTGTGGAAACTACGAGTAGTGTCACTATCTCCACAGATACCACATTTATCAGCAGGTTCAAGAGCCACAGATCATAGTTCACATATCCAACTGTGCTGCACTTCCTTTCAAGCTTTGTCCTGCTTCAGTTTCAAAATAACACAGGACAAGTTACGCTGTTTGCATTCACTCACTTGGTGGAAGAATACATGCCCCGCTTCCTGGGGCAACAGAGTCTCCAGGAGCAGAATGGGCATGAGTCTTTACCTTCAAAATTTAAGCTGATAAAGCACTTTGGAATACCTCCAATAATTTGTAAACATTCACTTTATCTGATTTTTTATACTGCAGATACTTAACCGAGACACTCAAAGGGAAGTTTATAATAGTAGTTTAAAGGACAGTGATTATTTTTCTATTTCTCAAAGTCCTATCCATCAGTTATCTTGGGCATTAGTAACAAATGGTACTTTGAACAGAGCAATGGAAATGTTACTCCACAAGACAAATATAACAAAAAAATTACAGGCAGCATTACACTTTTTATTTAAAAATATTCTGAGAACACAAGTACTTCCTTCTTTCAGGTTTGTTTTGGTTTCTGAACTCTTGTAGCATTTTCAGGTAGGGAAGAAAAGAGAGGAAAACCAAGGCTGCTCATGAAAGCCCAAGTGAAACACTTGAAAACAGAGTTGTTCATTACACTACTACCTAAAGAACAAGTCTGCAACTACAACTGGTCTATTCTGCTGCAATTAAGTTTCTTGCTAGCAGGCACTAAAACTTCTTTGCAGTTTTCTAGATTTCAGGGAAAACTTAATGTTTGAAGTTCAAGGGCACATGACCATTAGCATACTCCGTACCCAAGTGACTGCTGTCTAAAGAATCAGTTGGTCCTGAACTGGAATTAACTGGATGGGGAGGGAGGAAAAGGCACCCCATTAGCAGAAAATAAAGACTACTGAAGCAGTCACAGCAGGGTGCCACACATCCACACTGTCCTGTATGCAGCTGACCACATGAGAAGTGCAGTCCTGTCCGGCCTGTTTTCAGAAGGATACACAGAAGGATGTGAAGGTTCAGCAAGACTCTCAACTGGATTGCATTGAGGCACAGTGTCACACATACAGAAAACAAACTACTGCCTGCACTGAAAGGTACTCAAGAATGGGCTGACAACAGGCACCAGATTCAAAGACTTAGGCTTAAGCATTGGCTACTGCCTTTATAGAAGTCACTTGTAAGACAAAATTTCACCATGGCAATTAATTATGGAATGACTGAGGGTTAAAAAAAAATAAAAGTAATCTTACTTTGTAAAATAGAACTAGGAGAACGCAGTTTTAACTGACAACTGTAAACCGGATATAAAAATGTCAAGTATCCTATGCATTCTAAGATTAAAGATGTTTAAGAGTTAGATATCCCCAAATGCCCATTTTAGGGCTGAAAAACTTACAGTGAGACTCCTCGTGTGTTAGTTCAACCTACATTTTTTCACCTCAATAATTAAAAAAACATGCCTATCAAAACAGAGAAAAAAAAGTGCAACACTTCAGAGACAATTTTTACCTTAATTTGTATCCCAATCTGGCAATACAATTGCCTGTCTTGGGCATATTCAGAGATTACATGACCCACAGAAATATCCTTGTGCTGGAACACTGCCCACGCAAACAAGTCATACATCAGCATACATCTTCTCTCTGTTCCAGATGCAGATGTTCCAGATTCTGTGCTTTCCCCTTTACCTAATGCTACGTTATGTGTCTGTGAGTAACAGTTGCCTGGTGTTTTCCACCATTAAGGCTGAAGGTCTCCTTGATTATCAACATTTATAATATTTGCCTGATTTACGCCATTTTCTATTTGTTTCTGATGGGATGCTGCTGTGACAAACAGATGGGAAGATTCCATTGTAGAATGGTGACTGACATCTGCTTTCACTAGAACTTCGTAATACAGGAGGTAAAACACTGGAGTTACTATGCCAATAATCAACATAATCACTACAGCTGTCCACCATCCTATACCCCAATCTGCTCCGTAGTAAGGATCCTTGCATTTTTTAGCTTTACCATCAGTTTCGAAGGAGATCTGCTGGGCTGCTAAGGCAGAAACAACTTCATCAAGATTCTCTCTCTTCGTATCATTACACTTCACTATTTCCTCTATATCTCGATCCACTTCTTTTAAGAAGTTGCCAGCAGTCTCAATAGCAGGGAATTTATCAGGAGGTGCCATTTCCTGTGCTTCTACAGAGCAGTAAGCAGGCCGAAGAACCAGTCTTCCTTTTGGAGAGACATGTGTTTCAGTCAATACACTGAACTTCTTTACTGGAATTTTGATAGATCTCAAGGCAAAAAAATCTTGGTCATTGATAAGATTGTTAATTCTCTTGATATCTGCAACCTGAAAATAAAAACAACAGTTTAAATGTCAAAGCTCCACTGAACTGGAACTGTTTAAAGAGTACTGTATCCTTGAGAAATACTATTTGTCCCTCATGAAACAAAGGCAAGGCCTTTGTTCTGCCTATATTTTTAACCGATACCCATTCAAACAGTATGAAGTGAGAAAGGGTCAAAGAACAAATCTGAACAATGTTAAAGCAAGAAGGTAATTATGAGGTAACAAACCTCCTCACTTCATGTTAGAAGAATAAAAGTCAGTTCACACATATTCACATAATGTGTATTCATCTATCAGTGGCAACTACCTCTGTGAAACAGATGGGACTTTACCTCAGTGCTTTCAAGTGAAGTAAATTACTGTGAGCTTCTCATTAAATTGAAAACTCAGGAGTAAGGAATATTAAAACCTATGGGCGTCCTGTTCACCTAGCCACAGCTGTGGTTTGGATACTTGCTGGTTCTGGAGCAGAACACCAAGCATAACTTAAAACTGGCATCTCCCCTTATGAAGTCAGCTCTCCCCTTTCCCTATTCTTGCTCAAAATTAATCTAATTTTGCTCTTGGTAAGTCTGAAGTCAATACTCTGCAAGGATTTAAGTGCCCTTGAGAATTAGCACCTTCATTCTGAGACAGTAACTCCTTTAGCATGGAAGACCCAGCCACAAACCTCACCATGAGGAAGTACATAAAGATTGGTAGTTTTCTGCAGCACCTAGAAAGCACACAGGAGTTGTGCCACGCTGAGCACAGTGCCCAAGTTCAGATCCTTCCTATCCTCCCTTGGAGGACATCTTACCCAGGAGAAATTACAGACAGAAAACAAAGTTGCCAAGAGACCTTTGCTGCTGCAATGGCTCCGTGTAAAAGATATGTGGCCAGAAATACATTAGGGTGATCAGTGCCTTGCTGCCTGTACTAACCTTGTAGTACAAGAAGTGTTTCAGTTCCTGTAATGGTAAATGGGTGAGCATAACATACTGCCAAATACAGGATATACCATATAAGGTAACCACAAGTTATCCGTCCAGCCTAAAGCCCTGAACAGCTATTTTACACTCCCCATGAATTTCCAAGAGAGAGTCCAGCTCTGTTATCTTTTTTTCTTACCTGAGGTCTGATCTAGTAAGCCAGCTCAAAATACTTACTTGTGCTGCGCTCTAAAGCCAAGAACTAGTAGATGAAGCTAAGGTCTCTCATAATTATGAAATAGTTACGTCAAGACTTTGGTACTTAAATTCATGACAGGAGGCACCTAATTCTGTCTCCGCCTTAAGAAGTACATGACAAGAAGACTTCTGTAAATACGGATTTTGGATTTGACCTCTTGAAAACTGCACAGCTAGCAGTCAGTTCACAGACACACAGAGATGATTCCCTGTCAGAACTGGGAAAACGCAAATGCTAATATCAACCAACACAGTAACCTCTGCCTTAATTACTACCACCCACCCAAAAGTACTGGGTGGGAAGGACACTCACCATATTAATTTCACAGAATCATGTAACAGTTTCTGTTGCAAAGGACCTTAAGATCATCCAGTTCCAACCCCTTGCACAGGCAGGGACACCTTCCACTAGACCAGGTTGCTCCAAGCCCCATCCAAGCTGGCCTTTAACACGGCCATGAATGGGGCAGCCACAGCTTCTCTGGGCAACCTGTGCCAGGGCCTCATCACCCTCACAGGGAACAACTTCTGCCTAAGATCTCTCTCATCTCAGTCTCCTCTCTGTCAGGTTAAAGCCATTCCCCCTTCTCCTCTCCCTACAGGCCCTTGTCAGAAGCCCCTCTCCAGGCTTCCTGTAGCCCCTTTAGGCACTGGCAGCTGCTCTAAGGTCTCTTGTTAAGCAGCTTTCTCTTCTCCAGGCTGAGCAAGTCCAGCTTTCTCAGCCTGTCTCCACAGCAGAGCTGCTCCAGGCCTCCCAGCATCTCCGTGGCCTCCTCTGAACTTGGTCCAACAGCTCCTCGTCCCGCTTGCGTTGCTGCCCCAGAGCCAGACGCAGGACTGCAGGGGGGGGATCTCCCCATAGCACAGCAGATGAGAGAAACCCCTCCACAACCTGCTAGTCACAACTGTTGTGATGCAGCCTAAGGATGTGTTAAAAAGGGAAAGTTCAGGTTAGATAAGGAAGAAGTTATTTACTGTGAGGCACGGGCACAGGTTACCCAGAGAAGTGGTGAATGCTCCATCCCTGGTAGTGTTCAAGGCCAGATTGGACAGAGCCTTAGGCAACATGGTCTAGTATGAGGCATACCTGCCCATGGCAGGGGGGTTGGAAATGGACGACCTTAAGGGCCTTTCCAGCCCTAACTATTCTATGATTCTATTTGGCGTTTAACAACTCTTAAATTTAACACCTCTTAACCAGGAAAAATGGGGAGGTCTGAGAAGGGAACACTGGGGCATTTGGGCAGAGCATTCCCAACAGCACAACAGGTTCGTGCTGATAAATATTCAGGCAATTTAACTGAATTCAAAACAAAGCTACATGGGGGTTTTTCTTCCCCCCCTACCTTAGTGGAATTCAGTCTCCAAACCAATGCTGAAGGTGTTTCAGCAACATCCTCCTCATCACCGAGTCTCTCACCGCAAAGCGGCCAAGTGTGACTGCGCACCAGCGTAACATCCACTACAACACGCACCAGTTTGAGAAACAGCGCCGCAAGCAGAATCGACACACTCGTTTCTTACGCTACCACCTGCTTTAAGGGATCACAGATGGTGCAAAAGGGCCCCGGGCAGTCAGGAGGTGTGAGCACCGCGCCGCGTCCCAACACCGCCAGTCGGGTTCCGGCATCCCCCGAACTCCCGGATCACGGCACGAGCGTGGAGCGCTCGAGGACGTACCGAGCAGCAGAACTGAAGGGCGATGGCGTTGAGCGTATCCCCTTCCTGGATGTCCCTGGTGAGCAGGACGACATCATCCAGCCTGTCCCTCGACGCGCTCCTCCGCACCTTCTCCCTGCCCCGCGGCCGCAGCTCCGACACCTCGCCGCCCTCCTCCTCCAGCCCCTCACTCTCCGCGACCACGAACGGGTACAGGTGACCACCGGTGGGCTGCTGCGCTACGGCCGCCGGCTGCGGGCCGCACCCGGCGCCTCTGCCGGCCATTCTCTGCTGGGGGCCCTGTGGAACACACTGCAGCCGCCGCGACCTCCGCGGGAATCCCCGCACCGCGCCGCCCAGCGCGGGGAGGAGCCGGCAGGAGAGCGCCGGACCCGGCCCTCGCCGCACGCCCCCGGGGCCGGAGCCCTACCTGCTGCCTCTCCTCGTGGCGTCCGCAATGGCGGCGGCACAAGTCCGCCACGTCTGCACCGTAGAACCGCCCCTCACCGCCCTTAAAGGCCCAGGGCGCCTCTTATTGCTGAGGGATCGGGTCTGAGACCTTTAGTGGGCTCTTGGGGGTGTGCGGCGGGGCTTTGCCGGGGGTTGTGGGGGGGTTCTGTACCGTTTTCCCTGTCTCCGCTGGCCGCGCCCCGTGCCCGGGTCGGTTCGGGACTGGCGCTGCCCCGGTGATCGCGTTCCGCTGCGGGGCTTTGAGGGAATGCGACGGCGGGCCCTGGGCTGCGTGTGACGGGCGGCCTGCCGGTGGCACAGCGGTCCTGAGGGAGCCCGAGGGCCGGGCGGCCGGTCACCCGGGAGGGTTACTGCGTTGTGAGTGGCCCTGTTTCTGGAGGAGCAGAGGCTGTCTTGTGCTTGGAACACTTAAAATAATCATTCTAAGAGCCCTTTTAGCTTGTAGCAGTTGGCAGCTTCCTACCAAAGCCTGCATATCTTTAGTGTGCGGCTTTTCGTGCATTACTGCTCGCTGGGAAGTTGCCAGGCGGATTCTTTTTGTCCCTTCATGCTTTTCATACAATCAGAGACTGGGACCTTAAAGCTCATCCCATTCCAGACCCCTGTCACGGTCAGGGACACCTTCTGCTACGCCAGGTACAAGCCCCATCCAACCTGGCCTTGAACACTGCCAGGGGTGGGGCAGCCACAGCTTCTCTGGGCAACCTGTGCCAGGGCCTCACCACCCTCACAGGGAAGAACTTCTGCGTAAAATCTCATCTCAGTCTCCCGTCTGTCAGGTTAAAGCCATTTCCCCTTCTCCTGTCCCTACAGGCCCTTGTCAGAAGCCCCTCTCCAGGTTTTTTGAAGCCCCTTTAGGCACTGGCAGCTGCTCTAAGGTCTCTTAAGCAGCTTTCTTTTCTCCCGGCTGAGCAAGCCCAGCTGTCTCAGCCTGTCTCCAGAGCAGAGGTGCTCCAGCTCTCGCAGTATCTCCGTGGCATCCTCTGAACTTGGTCCAACAGCTCCGTGTCCCTCTTATGCTGGGAGTCCCTTATTTTGTTTTCCCCTCCCCAGGGCTCGTACTGCAGAGATACAGGCGTTCAGCCCATGCTGATGTATTTTTTTTCCACAAGAGGGAAACCTTCAATTAAGGCCTGTAGATTTTCAGCTTCCCTAGTAGAGTAGTTTTCACTATCGAAGAACTGGCAGCAGCTGTTGCGGTTGCTGAGGCAATAGGCTGGAATAGGAAACTTTCCTAGTTTGTGGAGTAAATTTAATTTAGTGTGAGTTTTTCTGAGTTGGCCTTAGGAGGAAGTTTTTGGTTACAGCAGGAGTAAGTGCAGTGTTTCTTATGAAAGCTTACAGCTCTAAGGTTAGGCTGAATATGTTGTGACAAGTGATTGTTGCTGAAGACAAATGCAGTTGCAAAGTCTAGTTACTCAACAGATTAATATCTCAAAAAGAAAGTAGTTTTAAATAAGGTGTGGTTTCCCTTTCACCATTATTTTCACTTTTTCTTTCCCCTTATTTTTCCCTTTCCCTTTATGTTTTTCTTTTCCCTTCATTTTCCCTTTTCCCTTCTTTTTCCCTTTCTTGTTTTCAGGCTTTCCTGAATAACCAAAGAGGTTAGAAATGCATTTGGCATTGAGAAAGGCAAAATTCTTTTATGGCATTAGTTTCAAAAACTAAACAATTTGAGCCTAAAGACATAAACATAAGAGCTAATGGTTGTGTAGCTCTGTTGTGTGTCATACTTCGCACCCACAGAAGCTGAAGAAGCTTGAAACCCCATTTGCAGGCACTGTGAAATAAGCTCTTAAGGTACAGTGTGTTCTTGTGTCTCAGGTTTTTTTAAAGATTAAGTATATATATTGCAGTACCTACCTTAAAATAGTACTCTATTGTGGATGAGGGGTGGACTGGGTAAAATAAAGTATTCTTAAGTCTCCCTTGCCTGATAAGAAAAGGAATACATTTTCCCTATTATTTTTAACTTCTTTACATAGAAGTTCTTCAAGAGCATTGAAGTTCCATGCCATAAGTAAAGGAAGGTTTACATTAAAGAGTTTAAATATTCTCAGGTGCAGAAGTCAGCAGTAAAGATAAAATATGAGCTGGTCAGATGAGGCAGGTCCAGTTGCTGCCCTTTGTGGAGAAGCATGGAACAGTACTAATGTGAAAACGCAATTTCCTTCCAGCAGGAAGCTGGGCGCAGTTAGTAGAAGCTGTTTGTCAGCAGATCTTATTCTGCATTTGTTAAAATATTGCTGTAAGTGCCAAGCGTAATTAGAATTCACTCAAACTGAAGTTCCTTACAAGTCAGGAGGCTATTTCTAAACTGTTCAGAAGCCTAACTAGGGATGCTCTATTTTCTTTGGAGTATTTCTGAGCACCTTACCTCTCAAAGCTTGCTCAGAAATAAGCCGCCTATTTTTATCATGAGTCAGATGCACAGCTTGTCCTAATAAACACAGCTGCGCCAAAGGCCTTAGATACAGCCTGACGTAGAAGCTGCTGCACTACACAGACAAGCTAGGGTTGTTGGGTTACATGACAAATGTGTGAACGTACTTGTAGGGGTCCCAGAATAATCTTGTATGTGTGAGGGGATGGCAAAATGCAAAGTAGATTGAATCTTCCACGAGCCGCATTTCCAGCAAGACCTATATTGGACATGACAAAACTGAATTTATTTCCCATAACCCAAGTTTTCTCGCGGGATCTCAAATTGACAAGGAGTAATTATAACGAAGTGAATGGGAATTCCAGCTATCAAGAGGTGTCATGGGACATCTAGTAAAGTATCTCCTCAGCACCGGCCAGTTTTGGTTTTTAAAGGGAGCTTTCAGAAGTAAAAGTGAAGCGACTGTAGTTGTCTGTAGCTGTTAAGCTGATGACTCAGACCCTATTCACGTTGTTGAAAGACTGTTTTATGAGACCTGTCAGAGCTGTGGGTGGACCTGGAGAGGAGTTTGAAGGCAGACTTCATATGCAGCAATGCCTGCAGCGGTGCCTGATGATTGTCCCATCATATACCACTAATGGCATATCCTTTTGGAGTTGTTCTTTAATCTTTGGGTGATGAGGCTGCAGAAGAGGTGAGGGCAGGGAATTTCACCATTTCTTTTATCTAAGGAGGTGTACCATCAGGTCTAAAAAGAACTGCTGAAGCAGCACTCTGCCTTAGATGGGGAAAGAAAGTGTTGGAGTTTGATTTGACCCTGCTATACCCCTGTGTGTAACCATTTGTAACTAGTGACATTTTCCCATCAATGACAAAAGAGTATATTCCAAACTTGATGAACAAGACTGGGGCTGCATAGCTCCCTTGAATGCTAATAGGAATAAAGCCTTTCTCTATCCTCTTGTAAGTTACTTTGCATATCCTAATAGTGCATTCTCAATGAGCAGCAAGGTCAGTGTTAATCACTCCGTGATATTCCAAAAGCAACTGCAGGGATCTCTACCACATTCCCCTTGATCATGTTATATCTGGTGTGGCTTGATCAGAGCTAGGAAGTTAAGCATGCACACAGAAATATTAAAAAGATCTAAGAAAACAGTGGAAGTGTGCTGTAAAGGAGATATTGGAGGCCTGATATAACATGTTAGTCACTTTTAATAAAAAATGCATATTTCTATCTCTTTCTGCCTGGAAAATCCATACATGTCATGTGTCACCTTATAAGCCTTTAAGTCATTCTGTGATTTGGGGCCACAGGGCTAGGTTTGCATTTAGATAGCCAGTGCCAAGTGTCTAAATATATGTGTTAATTGTTTGAATGACACAATAAGCTATGACTAATTAAAAATACACAGAAATAAAATACACCTTTTGTCTGTCTCTGCTTCCCTGTTTAGTACTGGGGAAAGGTACCAAAATTCTAGGAAAGGGTAATGTCAAGATAGATCTGCAGCTCCAATGGAGCCCAAACAAAGTGTGAAGTTACTAAGCAGTGCCTAAGTGCAAGATGCGTAAAGCGAAGTTAGAGGAGCTATTTAAGGACAGAAATACAGAGGAAGCGAGTATTTCCATGTATATATTTAACTATTTGTATTATAATCTGCGCCTTGGTCCTCCAAACTTGCAGAAACCCCTTTTTAGTTAGCAGGGTTCTAACTATTCCGCTCTAAAATGGGTTAGAAATGACCGCAAAATTTAATTGTTTAGTTTAGTATTATTATGGCTTTAATGAGAATAAATGAAAAATTACCTGTAGATACAGACTATTGCTTCCCAATTTCATATTTCATGTATTTGCTGCCACCCTTTGGTTACTCAACACAAGTTGGTTACATTTTAATTACTTTTATTTAAATCTAATATGGTATTCTTAATAGAAATTTGGTGTGTACCTTCCATAATGCAGCCAGTAGGGTGCATTGGTTCTTTGACACTTAGTTTCCAGCAATCTGTTAAGAGCTGCATATTGGCTTCTGACTCATATTTTACTTCTCTCAGTTCAGGCATCTTCTAAGTAAGAAAATCCACCAGTGAAGCCATTCAGTTACGGTAGAGACAGTATGCAAAAAATGGAATATAGAGTGCTAAAACTTTATTTCAGATTATTCACAGACTGAGTTTGCTGTAAGATTCTGAATTCCTGTTCATACACCTGTATTGATGAATATGTTTCTGTAGTGTGATAACTGAAGTTCATTCTTTTTTACAGACTGTCATAGATTCCTTCAAATTTTAGCTGGATGAATCTGTAATTAAGTCCAGGAATAGCTGTTAGTTTTTGATATGTGTTCCTTAAGTAAAGCAAAGAACCTCTTCAGTTCTCATCCTCTGTTTTTATCTGTGAGAATTTGTTTGCTGTAATTAAGGCTTTCACTCTTTTTTAATGAATTAAACACTTGAGTTTGTTAACATTTGTTCTCTGTTTTCTCTGTTTTTCAGGTTTTGGGAATTTCATTTGCTTCTTCCACCATGCACTTCAGTGTTGTTTTTAAAATGTGGACAGCAGAACTTCATGCAGCTTCAAATATCCACCTTATTAGTGCTGCATACAAAGGTAAATGATGCCCTCATCCCAGCTACTTGTCACTAATCTACTGTTGATATATCTAAGGATCACACTACCTCTGTTGTTTTTTTTTTTTTTGTCCTGGTCACAGCACCACATTGGCCCACTTAAAGAGAGCTGCTTCTCTGCTAGAGTTTCTTCAGATGAGAACGATCCAGAAGATTGTAAGGTGTAACCTATATTTTTAGCTTTGAAGGTATTCAGCAGTGTTAAGATGACTTGTTTTAATAGAACTGGCTTAACCAGGTGAGCTGTATCACTGTGATAGTGTATTTCCTTTCTGCTCATATTGACATCACAAACATCCAGCTGTATTTTCTGTATTTACAGGGAGAGTGTGTTGAGGAGCAGCAGACCTATTTGTAAGCCATATTGAACCTACATAATAGGAGTATTTTCATTTGTTGATGATGAAGTCTATATTTTGTTCGTAATATTTTACTGGAGAATGTTTTTTTGGGACCTACCAGCTGGTTTTTAATCCTATTTTCAACATTGCACTGCTTACTAGCATTGCACTATATCTTTACCCTGTGGTAATGTGATTAAAAAGTAAGTTCTCCAACTATTCAGTTCTGTTACATCAGCGCAATTACTGTCCTTCACATTTATAATCTTTCAGAATTAAACCATATTGCACAGTTCGTAAAAGATCACATATTTTCTTCCATTAATTTATTTTGACTCCTTTAAAGTAAAGATCCCACATCAACCTTTACATTTATTTGGCTTGGTTTGCTGTCAAGCTGCATGTGTAGTCTAAACTTCCTTTTGTGTCTTTGGAATTGATTGTTACAAGCATGTAAAATGTAGTTATTAACCTTGCCGTTGTCTTGCCAACCCAATGGTTTTCCCTTATGTCTTTAATCTTCTATAATTAATACAGTGTAATTTAAACTGTCTGCTCTCTAGTTCCCTTTTCCATAGTCCATGTACTGGTTTATTTTTAATTTTGTTTCTGATTGAATTTTTACTATACTATTCCACAAAGATGGATGCTTATTGAGTGTTGGGGTTTGGTTTTGTTTTTTTTTTCTTGATTGTGGAATACTGGACTTTTCTTACTCAAGTAAACTCTTCTTCATTTTGCAAATAGAAAGCTTAAGGATTTTGGTGGTTTTTCCCCTCACAGGAAGGAGTTGAATGTTTTGTGATATTTTTTAAGCTTTGGGATTTCAGTTGTTGGCCTCCTTGTTATTGATAATTTGCCCTTACTGATGGCACAGCTATGTAGCTGTGTTTGCATCTTCATGAATGCAAGACCTTTTCTTGGTTAGAAGCCCACTGGCACATGAGTTTTTACTGTGGCTGTATTCTGTATTGGTGCAATGCTACCTACAGCCACAACTGAGAAAATCTTTCACTGGCAAACAGTCCTTTGATGTCAGTCCAGTGAGTGGGAAAGTGCCCTTGTGCAGGCCTCAGTATGCCTGTGCTTTCCTGTCAACTCTGCGGCCTCTTCTCCCACCCTTGCACTGTTTGTCCCATGTGAAGAGTGGTCTGTAGGCAAGCAAGGGAGTTGTCTGGAATATCCTGTAGTTACTTTCATCTTTTGTTTTAAACTCCTCACGGCTGGAATAGCGGGGTATGCTGAATAGCTTTGACAAAAGGGAGAGGGAATAGTAGAAGGGAGTGGGGGCAGGAGCAAGGAAACTCTCTCATGGTAGAGGATCTGATGCAGAATCTTTAACATCTTTAATATAGGAGGAGCATCTTTAATATATGGCATTCACCGCCTGCTATATTGATAAATATTTGAACTGTGTATTTAAGGTGCCCCCAGTTTTCACCAATAATAGCATGTGAGTGTAAATTAGACAGTTGAATTAATACTCTCTGTTCCTGATAATAGTAACAGTGGTGGTGCTGTAACTGTAAAGGTCTTGCTATGCTTTATTTCAAATTCTCAGTATGAAGTTGATAAAAAAAGGAAAAATCTGTCATGTACCATAGCTAGCTGTAATCTACAATATGTATTTTATCAGTACAGAGCTTAAGAAATGGCTGCATTTCATAAAAAACATACTGGTTTCAGTTGTGCCTTTATCTTACAATTTTAAGATAGAAGTACTTGTAAAATAAATCATCCCCTTCCACTTTTTTAAGCATTTAAAGTATGATTAAAAATGTCCCCTGTATGACATAAATAAGAGAGTGGACAGTAGACATAGAAACCCTTTTGATGGGAGTATTTTCATGAATTTTAAAACAGATTCCCTCCACCCCTGTTTTCTTACAACTTTTGTCTTTTCTGTTTGATTCAGCTTCTATACTGGACAGCAGAATGTGTCAGAAACCTTTACGTTCTTTCAGTGAATATCAGGCATGTTAATGCAAATACATTATGAGTAATCTCCATGTCTGTCCATGAGGAGAGACGGTAGCGTAGCCCACACGACATTAGTAAAGTGTTTACAAGGTATTAATATGCCTACTGTGACAAGATGTATTTAATGGGAGGCAACAAGGAATTTGTTTTATTAGTTTTCTTCCACCCTCAAGTAATAAATCTTAAAAGCTTCAATATTGATTCAATGAAATGAATGGCTGAATCATTCTGTAGAGGCTGTGACAAGTGGACAAATGCTTCCATGGTTACATTCTGCTATGCAGTATGGTTACTGAGCTTTGTTGGTTTCCTCCCTCTGCCATTGAAGTAAAATAATAATCCACAGGGAAGCACCACACATCGTGGGCATAAACTGGAAACAACTTTAAAAGATCAAGTTAGCTAATCTTAGATTTTAAACAATATGGGTTTTATTGATTTATACTCCATACCCTAAACATGCATTTCAGTACTTTCTCCTTCATATATCATTTTTTCATGGAATGTTTTTATTTCTTATCTGGATCACCTCTTGCTTTTCATTTGCAATGCCATAAATTAAAAGGCTATGTGAAAGTGTGTTTCATAGTAGTGTTGCATGGGTTATGTTTAGTATCTTTTATAGCAAGCGATGTTACTGCGTTTATGCAAGCTTCTGCAGTACCTAGATAATGAATAGCAAACCATATATAGAACTTCTGTGTGTGTTTTAGGGTGCTTTGCAGTGTAATGTAATGAAGTGGTTTGATTTTCCATCTCCTTGCATCTAATATACCTGGATTTCAGGGGTCATGGGGAAGAGGGAGATAAGCACATGATGTCACATTAAAAAAAATAATAGTAATGGCATGAAGTTACTTAATTAGACTAAAAATGTTGAAGGTCAAGCATTACATTTAAAGAAGGAAATCGTGAAGGCCGTAGATTTTGTTCAGGACAATGTGCATATGAAACTGAAGGCAGACATTGAGAGTAGCTGTGTCTTTTTCCCTTGCAGACCCACTCTGAAAACAGCGCATGTTATCCTCTGTATTAGCAGCTGTTGGGTTGTATTTATTTTCCTCCATGTGCTTGACAGTCCACAGGATCACTGTCTCAGCATCAGAATGTTAAGATGTTCCAGTGCCCCTTTATAGACAGTTTTTCAGGAAGGATGTATGCCAGGATTCCCCCTACAGCCAGGAAAAGAAATTCCTAAGCATGGAGGATAGATACGTCTCAGACAGAAATTCAGGCCTTAGAGCTTTTCACTGGAAGCTCTCCGTTATTATGAGTACTTAGTTCCACATTTACTCAAGTAACATCTCTTTGATCTCAAGGAAAAGTAAGCAACAAATGAGTAAACGCTTCAGTGTTTCAGTTAAAGAATTTCAGAAGAGAGTCAACTCTTAAGCTGAAGAACATGGGTTGGTTGTGTTTCCAAGCTATGTTTTCCCCTCATTCAAAAGGTAGCAAACAGTATAACCTGTCTGAGAATTGGGAAAGCAAGTTGTGTGCAGCAGCCGGAACGCTTTTGCTTTTATCTTTGTCAGTGAGAAGTACTTTTTGAGGACTGAAATTGAAAGCAATCTAGATGCAAGAGATTATGGAGAGCTTTGATTATTCTTATTATGTTTTACCTTCAGAAAACTGCACTTTTGGTAAGCATTCTTTTTCAATTTGCAGTTTTGTACTTGACGTGCTTTGAAGTTGTGTGTTCTGATGGATGTTTTATGAGAAAGCTTCTGGTTTGTTGCATATGCTATCTACATTGTCAGTGACATGCTGCAAATGAAGAGCTGGACAGACTTGATTGGAGAAAACAGGGCTGCAGCTTTATTTAGCAACAATAACTGCACAAGAGGAGCACGCAGACAGTTCTTGCCAAGCTCTCATTTTGCTGTTTCTCCTTGTGACCTTCCATCCAGTAACTATCCACTGCAGCTTGAAAGGAGCTGCTGAATGTTGTGAGACCAGACCATCTCTTCATGGATGGCATTGTTTTTGTGTCAGTATAGTGACACATTAACTTGTTCCATCTTTTACACTTGAACGCATTTAAATTGATGTTTTCTAAAAGTCATCTCATTTTTTGTGAACATCTTGTCAAATGTGCAGCTAAGTTCAGTTATAAAAAGGTTATGATCCTACAAATAACGTTTCTGCCATAACATTCTGTATGTTAAAATATAGCAACCTCCTGTGAGCAGGTACCAGGGAACATTTACTTTTTTCCTGAAGTATTCCCTGATAATAGGATGGTTAACTGCTGCCAAGCTGACCACAGGAAGCATGAAAAAAATTCATGTTTGTGCATCAAGCACAATCTGTTTGGAAGTTCTCATTTTCAAGTTTCTTAAATCATGGACATGTCTGAAAAATAGACGGTCGAAACCTGAATTTATTTTCATACCTCTGCACATCAACCAGTTCAGTATAAACCACTAGGTCAGATGCGTAATGCTCAAATTTCATCATTCAGTCTTCTCAGATTATTATTGCTGTTTGTGTTTGTCTGCCTCATGCTCCTTCTTGCATGCGTTTGTTTATTCATCCATAAGCTGTGAGATAAATTAAAGACCTTAATACTAAAGCATTCCCCGCTCATCAAGAAGGATGTGGAGCAGTTCAGGAAATGGTGCAGCACAAGTACCTGGTGCTACTGAAGAGGCGTTGGGTGACCCCTGGCTGTGGTGGTGCATTTCTCCGTCGTGGGGTAGCTGGATGAGTCTCCAGGGAGTGTAGTGAGTTGGCAGCAGGAAAGTGATCAGGAACCTCATTTTGCCCATTGAAGAAGAGGCAACACAAGCTTGATCATCAGTGTTCAGAAGCTAATACAGGCTGGTCAGGCTCTGAGGTAAGCACACCTCTTTGGTGTGTCTTGATCTGTTGTGCCCTCTCTCCAGGCACAGCTTTTAGAGTAGCTCCTTGAAGGCTGTGCTTTCAAAGTCATGTTCTCTAGTTCTCGCCACTGTTTCTTTCAACACTGCCAGCTGGAACTTCCCCCCTCAAAGAAGGAGAAAAATGACTGCTATAGCTGAACCCAAGACAGAATCACATTAAGAAGTAATAAGCAAAAACATGGGGAATGCATCGTAGACATCAGCCAAGCAATCAGTTACCTCTACGGAATCAAATATTGAACTACAGCCACACAGGGAAGCATACAAGTGTGTGTGGTGGTCTATAATGTTCTTAAAAATGGTCTCTTGCAGAAATGCTCACCACCATTGACCATTATTCAAAGAAAATATGCTTTTCAAAAAAACCAAGCAAAATCCCAAAAAACCCAAACCACAAAACCCCCCAAACCACAAACCTGTTCACCAAAATCAAATTAATTTCTTGCAAGAAAAGCATCTTTATCTTGTCAACTGCTCAGTGAAGAGGGAAGCAAGATCAGGATCAGTATTCTGCGTATGCACTAGAACTACTCAGAACAGTGTCTGATGGATGTTACGTATTTCTGAAGTGTTACGTCACACTGGAAGTGATTCATTAATAAACAGGAAAGCCATAAAGTTAACTTCTGCCTGGTGTATGGTAATTAAGATCTATGAAAGAGCGATGCACATGCTTGATGTTCCTCATTGAGTCGTTCAGCTGAAACTGAAGCCCCAGAAAAGATGATGGACAGAACAATGTGGAAATCTGTACAGGACCAAATTTTCAGAATTCTCAGAATTGCCTTGTTTGTTGCTTGCATCCAAACAAGTATTTAGTCCAGCATTTTGAAGGCATAGGTGAAAAAAATAATCTCAATTTTAGTGGCATTTATAGATATTCAGAAGAATTTATTGTCAGCATTAATTTTTGTTTTCTAATATTAGTGGATTAAGTGTGCAATACCTGTGATTGAAAACCAGATGGCCTTCATACATCACAATTTCCTTAATAGAAACAAAAATGTGAACAAAAAGAGGAAGTAATTCCCTTCTGAAACCCTTTATTTGGATTTTTTTTTTCACCCTCTTTTAGGTCCTGTTTCCTTCTCAGGGATTTGTTTCTTCTTCTAACTCCCTCTTCTCTGCTCTTTTCTTTCAGATCATGCCAATAAAGGGGAAAGGCAAGATTTCAAAACAAACAAACAAACTGGAGTCCATTGATTCTATTGCTGCTGCTTTCAATATCGGTTTACTCGCAGCAGAGCCATTTTTTAACTGGCGGAGTTTTAGTGAATTCAGAACAAAGGAAATCCAAACAAAGCAAGAATTGAGGGGCATACTTAGTACACCTTATTTGCTGCTTTTGTTGAAAAGAGAAGTTAAAGCTGAACTGAAGGCATAGCTCTCTGCAGTGCCGGGTCTATTGCAGGTCCAATACCAGGCCTGATGATTGTTTGTCCCTGGTGTTTTTTAGAGGTGACAGTGCTGTGCGTGCCGCATGTTAAGTCCTTAACAGTGCTCATGGAGTGTCCCGTGTCAGACACCAACAACCTTCCAGTACATTGGCAAAGTCCCATGGGAGCTCTGTCTTGTCGCCCTGTGTAACAACAGGATGCTCAAGTCTCTGGAGTAGTACAGTGAAAAAAAAAGTAATTGAGAAATCCTCAGGCACGTAAAGAAAACGTGGAATATTTGAGTGGGAAGAGTTGCAAAAGCTACAGTCATTTTGGATCTGAATGCTGTTTTGTTGAAAGACTCCATGAAAGTAGACATGTGAATTAGTGAGCCCATGCCTGAGTTCTCACTCCCACTTTATTTTCTAGCTGTAGTAATTAGCAGCATTAAACGTGCCCAGGTCTGCTGTAACTGAGAACTGATGACTGTTAAGTCAGCCCCTCTGTTACTGAGCTGAGTTGGTGGGAGCCAAACTTCCCATAGAAACTGGCCAAGAGAAGAGCAACATAAAGTAATTTATGTAAAATTTATGTAATTTTATTCCATAATGCTGAAACAGCGTTATAGAATAAAAGGTAAAAATAATCTTACACCTCAAGTATCCTTTCTACCTGTTGATCCAGAGAGGAAAAAAATACAGAATCTAGATTGTGAGGCTGAGATCGGAAAATAATAACAGTAGGATATTGAAAAACATGCTACTTATGCATTAAGTTCTGTGTAATGCAAAATATGGCAGCTAATATCTGGGACTTTAAATGACTGCTTCTTGTTCTCTTTTCAGTATGGAAAAATAGAAGCTGGTGTATGGGAATACTGCACAATAAAGTACTGATTAAAAATATTGTCATAAATAAGCCCAGGTGGTGCAAGAAGTTATAGACATACAAACACAGATCACAGATAGAATCATAGAATAGTTAGGGTTGGAAAGGACCTTAAGATCATCTCGTTCCAACCCCTCCACCATGGGCAGAGACACCTCTCACTAAACCATGTCACACAAGGTTCTGTCCAACCCAGCCTTGAACACCGCCAGTGATGGAGCATTCACAACTTCCCTGGGCAACCCATTCCAGTGCCTCACCACCCTTACAGTAAAGAATTTCTTCCTCATATCCAATCTAAACTTGCCCTGTTTAACTTTGAACCCAGTACCCCTTGTCCTATCACTGCAGTCCCTAATGAAGAGTCCCTCCCCAGCATTGCTATAGCCCCCCTTCACATCCTGGAAGCCCCAACTTTTTCAGCCTGTTTTTAGGGACTTTTAAAAAAGGTATTTTATGATTCTGTTTGGTGAGTCATTCCGGTGGGTTGTTTACTTCACTCTTAAGAACTGGAGAGTATGCTGATTATTGATGCCTACTTTTGCGTCTGCATATTGGATTATCTGTGCCTTTATCTGTTGTGCTGCAGATTTTTGTTTTTCCGTGTTCATTTTCTCTGCAACTGTATACGGAGATTCATCTCACCTAACATTAACCTAATGTTGGTATCCAAAAGTGAGGTGGTAGTCTAAGGGAGTTATTTGGACTCCCTGTTTACTCAGAGGAGGGAAACAAGCACTTCTCAGAGGTAGTTCATCCTGGCAGTGACCAGGATTAGACTGGATGGCTGATTTAGGTGGAATACTTTCTACTTCAAAGCACTGCTTTTATTTTTACAAGTAAAATACTTCCCAAGGTCTTTGAGTATTTTACTCTGCAGTTTTTCAAACCTTTTGTCATTCTCTAGCATCATCTTTGTCTTTTCTAGTTTGTTCCCTATTTATGATCCCCCTAAATCAGCAGTGTTTGATGTAGTGACTGGTCAAGTGCCATCAGAAGGCAAAATCTTCCAGATCCTGTCATTTTTTTTTGGCTTTAATACTTCTGCACTGTATTCCTCCCTTTTATCCTCAAAGTTTGTATTAGCCTTAGCAGAATCCTCCCTCTGTGATTTCTATCTCTGTGATTGTTTTTTTCCATATGCTCCAAATAAATTAAAAGCAAAGAAAGGAAGTTAATTTGAAATATACGACTTTTCAAACTATATCAAAGCTAAAAATCTTTCTGCTTTCATTCAGTGCGACATCCTGTTTTGTTCTTAGCATTTCCCTTTGTGCTTTCTGTAAATGCCCTGTCTGTGAAATAAAGCTGTGAGTATTAATATCTAAAATTAGGCTGGAATTATATTTGGTTTTTTTTCTAGATACTTAACATGCTAGTACAGAATCATAGAATGGTTTGGGTTGGAAAGAACCTTAAGAACATCTAGTTCCTTCCCTAATGTGTATTAAAACAGGTGTTTACAATAGGTTCTGTATATTCAGTACTAACAAGCAATATGGGATTTTAAAAAATACATTTGTTAAGTTTCAGTTAGGTGGATGTTGGTTCTTACATTTCTGTAGCACTGCATCGTGTCAGAGGCGTGATTTATAGAGCTATCTGTGAGCACTGTTTTGACAGAGTGGTCTGAGTATTTGGGACAAAAAAACCCAATGACAGGATCCAGCAAGCTCAAAGTACGTGATAAGTGTCTGCGTACTACTGTAGACTGGGAATGTATTGGGAATGTATTGGGAATTGGATCCAGCCTATCCGGAATTGATTTGGAGAGTCATTTGGACTCTGTGTTTACTCAGAGGAGAGAAATAAACACATTTCATAGGTAATTCATCCTGGCAATGTCTGGATTAGACTGGATGGCTGATCTCGGTGGAATGCTTTCTACTTCAAAGCACTGCTTTTATGTTTGTAAGTAAAATACTTCTCAGGATCTTTGACTCTTTTACTCTGCAATTGACCAGAATTGATCTGGACAGGCTGGGTCAGTGGGCTGTGGCCAATGGTATGAGTTTCAGCAAGGCAAAGTGCCGGGTCCTGTACTGGAGTCATAACATCCCCGCACAATGCTCCAGGTCTGGGGAAGAGCAGCTGGAAAGCTGCTCATGGAAAAGGACCTGAGGTTACTGGCTGATGGAGCTGAACATGAGCAAGCTCGTGTCACGCAGCCAAGAAGGTCAACGGCATCCTGGCCTGTATCAGCACCAGTGTGGCAGAAGGACCAGGGCAATGATTGTCCGCCTGTACTGGGCACTGGTGAGGCCACACCTCGAATCCTGTGTTCCGTTCTGGGCCCTTCACTACAAGAGAGACATTGAGGTTCTGGAGCGGGTCCAGAGAAGGGCAACAGAGCTGGTGAAGGGCCTGGAGCATAAGGGTAATAGGGAATGGCTGAGGGAACTGGGTATGTTTAGTCTGGAGAAGAGAAGGCTCGGGGGGGGACCTTACTGATCTCTACAACTACCTGAAAGGATGGTGTAGCCAGGAGGTGGCTGGTCTCTTCTCCCATGTAATGAGGCATAGGACAAGAGGAAATGGCATCAAACTGCACCAGAGGAGGTTTAGGTTGGATATTAGGAAGAATTTCTTCACAGAGAGGGTGTTGAGGCATTGGAACAGGCTGCCCAGGGTGGTTGTGGAGTCATCGTCCCTGAAAGTGATCACGAACCGTGTAGATGAGGCCCTGAGTGACATGGTTTAGTGGTGGCCTTAGCAGTACTGGGGCAACTGTTTGACTTGATGATCTTAAAGGTTTTTTCCAACCCAGTTGATTTTGTGATTCTGTGATTTCCTTGGGTTTGGAATTCATGCATTTTAAAATTTGGTGGAATGGTTTCAATTTGTACGAGATGCATTGAGTGTGGGAGTGTTAGTGGGTTGACTGGGCTCAGCTACTTGACATTGTGCTGCTGCTCTATTGTTTGCAATTGCATTTCTACTTTTTAAAATCTGGTTAGCTGTTTTACAGGACCTGGAAATAGAGTGAAGACTGTGTAAATGGGACTAGGTGAAATTCCATCAAAATTCAGTATTCTCTATGTTTTGGGGCCTAGGTGTATTAACATTTATGGGATAACTAAAAATTTAACCATTAAATGGGAGAACTGGGAAGTTAGGTCCAACACTGGCAAGGTCTGGATGCCATCTTTGTGTCTTTGTATGTCTGGCATGACTCAGGATTCGCTTGGAATGATGGTGATCATAATATGTGGATTCAATATTAGCTAGAGAAATTACTGTGTCCAGAAAACTCAGTCTGGGATTGGAAATCATTTCTCCCTGCTGAGCACTGAATAACTGTGAATTAAGATGAGCTGCATGCCCTGTCGCAGCTGAGGACTTGAATCCAAAATCTGTCATAATCCACTAATAAACCCTGCCAGTTTTGCTGCCTTCTGTAATAAAGAAGCACAGCTTTGGCCAAGTGGTGGGACTGCCAAAGAATTGCAGTGAGTGGAGGGGCTAGCTGTGTCTCAGCTACAACAGGGCAGGGGCAATTGCTGGGGTTTGAAAAAAACTGTGTCCTCTTGCATCCCACCCACTTTTATCCCCACAGCAGAGGGAAGGCAGCAGGAGTCAGGAGAGGGAGGAGAGTGCTGGACGCTGCACGAAGCGGAGGGAGGAGAGGGGAATGCATAATGCGTGAGTGACAGAGGGTGTGCAGGCGGCTGGCTGAGTCCACAAGAGGCAGATGTCCACGTCCCCGGGTCTAGGTAGGTTTGCTGTTTCTCTGTTGTGGTGGTCGTTGCTTTGGAAGCGTCCTGTATCTGCTGGAGGGATGCTCAGGGTCAGCTCCAGGGTTCTGCCAGCAGCACCTGTTGCAGAGGGAGAGGGTTTAACCAGGGCAGACAGCGAGCATGTCATGTCGCTCACCCGTGAGTGGCTGCTGGATAGCGAGAGTCTGCTAAGGTTTCTGTTGTTCCAGCAGCTCCTCTTTCTGCTCTGCACAGCAGGGCAGGTGGAGACAATAGTCTTTCCAATGGAAAATCCTATTCCTGGGATAATATTGAGATGAAACTCAGTCTGAAGTGTCCTAGTTGGTAATTTTTAACTCTCTGAAAAATGCACAAAGCTTTAATTTGAGTGTTTAAATTAGGTGAAAATAAAAGAATTGGAGGAGCTGTGTATGCATTGTGTATTGCAAAGGAGAGTGAGTTAAAAGGATGAATTTTTCAAATCATCTAGTGACAAATGGTTTTTAAGTGTGTTAATAACTAAAATATGGCATGTAAGTGATTACGGTTTTGAAATATGGCTTGTGCTTCTTGCTTTTGATATGCTGATCCTGTATAAGACGTGTAATTCACTCTGGCTAGCCCAGATAAAGTTAAGATCAAATGTATACAGAACTGCGTGCCAAACATCAATCATTGTTTTTTAATGAGGCTATAATTGCTTTGTAGTGCAAGTGTGAAATAACATGTGATTTTTAAAAGAATATTATTCATTATATAGAAGCCAAAAGTGTTTTTTTCTGATAATACTTCACATACATCTCAGTTAAATGCTAAGCATTTTGAGAGCTTGCCTTTAGGGCAGTTCACTAGCTGAAGGTAGAATGTAATACATTTAGTTCATTTGTCCCGTAAGCCTAAAAAAAGCTTTTTCCTACTAAATGTATTGTATTCAGTGTGTCTGTGTGGAAAGGAGAACCAGATTCCTGAGGAAATAATTTATGGCAGTATAGGCTTAGAACTAAAACAGCCAAACATTTGATAATGTAAAAGTTAACATATTCAAAGTGTGCTCGATTTTTAATTTCTAATTTGTTGTTATTAATATTTATTATTGATTTCTAACACACGGTTTTGTGCTTTACTGGCTTTCTACTACACTTTTGTGTTTTAATAGCCTTACATGAAGAAATCAATGGTATTTACTGAATTTGCATCTGACTGAACTAATTAACATTGATAATGGGAGCACATGCTTAGTAGCTTGCAATTGTGGTCTCTGTCCTGGGCACATGGAAATCAATGGGAAAAATGGTATTTGCTTTTGTGCGGGCTAGTGCTGGGCATCTTATTTGTGCTGTCAGCATTTTTAAGACTGAAAAATAATACTGGGGAGTTTTAAAGAGTTGATACTGATGAATGAGATTGATCTGTAGGCATTCAAACCTATAGTGCAATACTTCCCTTGGAAATTGTTGTGAGCTGTATTTGCACGACAGGCTCAGAATTAGGTCTAAATAATAATCTGTTATTAAAAGCTCTAGTATGCAAGATATTTTGTTATTTAAACCTATTTTTCTTGCATTTTTTAATTTGCTTTAGGAATTTAATTTAAAAAAAATGAGAGTGCTTAAGTCTGCAAATGCTTACACTCATGTTTTATTTAATGTGAATATGATGACTGAAACTGAACTATTGAAAAAGCTATGAAAGCATATACCTTTAGTGTATAGCACTGTAGGAAATATCCCTAGAGAGGTCTGTAAGGGATCTCAGTCATGGGGTACAGACAATTTACAGCAACTTGGGGGAATAATAGAGACAACCCAAAAATCATCTTTGATATCATTACACAACTACCATAGTTGTTCAGAATTACATTATGGTAACAGTGAGGTGATTATTAATTACTATATTTTTTAAAGTACATAGCAATGGTTTGTGAGCTTAAAAAAACTTTAATTTTTGAGTGTTTCATTGAAATCTTGATGGAAAAGTATGTCCCTGCATCACACATTGCAGAAAGGGGGAATTAAAATTCTTCCTAACTACATCTGAAGTTTTTAGCCTAAGCTCGTTTTGGAAGCATCAAAACAGTAAACTGCGTGTCCATCTCTTGCTATGATTTGAGATAAGGTATCTGATGCAGTTCAGCTTCATTTTATTGCTGAATAACCGTGCTCTCTGATATTTTTTTTCTTTCTTGGCCAGCCTCTTCCAGTGTGTTCATGATTTCAGGTCAATTTAGTTGTTCACTAAGAAATACAAACATGTAGGTACAGGAGAGAAACTACAAAGAGTATGCTGAAGTTCTTTGCTTAGGGAGTGTTAGGCTCTGACCTCCTACAGATATAATCCCGTGCATAACTTTTTTTTACACATGTAATCTTATCGATTGGTTTTGCTTGTTTGTAAAAATTTTGCGTATGTTTCAGCTCTACAGGGCTGCCATTTATGTGTAGTCACTGTTGTGCATAATGGTGAATATAGCACTTCTCACTTAGGGATATGCATACACGGTATCTGAAAGCTTTTTTCCGTGTGTTTTAAGACTCAGGTGCTGTATAACATCTCTGTCATGAAATCAAAGCTTGCAAAACCATTGCTGTCAATTGTAGACATTTGTTTCAGAAGTTTCAGAAATCCAAGAATTATATCTAATAGGAGCTGTATTACTGTTTCCTAGGGGAAAAAAAAAAAAGGATTGAGAGGAGGAATCAGTGTTTCAGGCCATTTATCTTATTCCAGGTGAACACACGGTAACTTTTTTTACTCTGAAAAAAGTTATTGAATCACAAATTATACCGTTCCTACAAAACCTAACTTCTCTAAGTCACTGGAAAATACTTACTGCGATAAACATGTTTGAGACTGATTTTACTCCACAGTGAGGACAGTTTGCAGAAGGAATTTGGAAACTGTGAGTTCTGAAATAAACTTAAAATAATACAGCATTATTTCATGGATTGGCTTGTGAATATTTCCTATGAAGCTAGTTAAAGGTGTTTAAATTCCTTTCACTGAAACAATGTGTAAGTCCAAACCGAGGTTGCAATTATGATAAAGTTGTATTTATTTATTAACAGGCTTTTTTGACAGGCCAGAGTTCTCTGGCAAAATCAAACAAGAGAGAAGATGCTTTCCATGCTTTTGTGTTTGTGGATTTTTTTTAGCAAGTTGAAGACAGAATTTCCTCTACAATATTTTAGCAATATCTTTTTATCTACCAGGCAATTTTTATTTGGTTATCTCATTTTGTATCCACTGCAGATTTACTAGCTAAAGTACAGTTATGATTTTCATTTTCAGATGGCAAAAGAAACTTCCTTCTCCTCAGTCACTTATCCTGGACTGGTCCAATATGTTGCTGCTCTGAATTCTTTCAAGCTTTGCTTCGTTAAGGATTTAACATGGCCTTAATTCAGCCATCTGCTATGGGTTTGGCAGATCAAGAGATCTGTGGTATTGGTCAGAGCTTTAGAAATTTCCCACATTTTTAAAGGTTAGGAAAAGAGCTACCTTTATGAACAGATTTTGAATAATTCTCAGCAAGACAATGGTGCAGAAGTGGGATAAAAATGCATGTCATTCTCTGAAGCACAGGGTCCCCTGTCTGCCTTTAGCTTTGCTGAAAGGCAATTAGCATTTCAACCAGCCAATTTGGTTACATGCAATGAAGTACTTGGGTTTGTAATTTGCTGCTCTTGGCTTGGTACTGTTGAGAACTAGCCCTGTGTAATCCTCTCAAAGCACCTTTTTTCCAGCATAGTTATTGTTGCTGGTCTTAAATAACTAATCAACAAAGAGATTTCCTTGTCTTGAACTACAGGGGGCCTTAGAAGAATGAAAAGAAATACCCAGTTAATAAGGGAATGATTATAATTATTAAATAGTGATTATTAAATTGTGACATAGGTTAAAAGGTTTAGAAAGCCAAGGAAAGCACAATACATGGTGAAGGTAGTGTGAGGAGTCTTTGAACCCAAACAAATTTTGCTTGTGGAGTTCTCTTCACCACATAAATACTTTATCCCGTGTTTTGTTTAAAAACGGATTGTCCAGATTTAAGGGATTAATTCACAGTATAGATTAGAGTGAGGGCCCCATGCTAATCATCTGCTAAAAAATGGCGAAAATGTATTTTTATTTCGACAGAAAGAAGGCTTTTGGGGGACTTTGTAAAATAGATCTATAATTAACATTGTTTGCTGCAATCAAATTCAAAATTGGACACATTTAACTGCAGAAATGAAGATTGTTTCAATATACATCATAATTTTCATGTTTAGTAATAGACTTTTATGAACTCAACAGTAACTCGCTGACACAATTATTGTAATGATTAGGCAGTTCATTAAAATTCTGTTTGGCTCATACATGCGTATTAACTTGTAAGAACTCATAAGAATCCACTGTGGATAGCAGTAATTCTTCTGGTGGATAGCAGTAATTCTTCTGCCAGTGTACCTGAAATAATGCCATCTAATCCCCACCAAGGGGCTGTAATTTGCTGTGATACACCTTACTGTTTTTTTCCCTTGCAAGATTATTATGTGTGAAACTCTGTTGCAAAACAGGTTATTATATTTTTTGTTTAAATTATGAGAAAAAAATAACCACTATACTGCAAAAGCCCGTAATTACGTTTTCTGACGCATGCTATTAATTTTGGCCATTGTACAGCATTCAGAACAAGTCCTAGGTGTTTGAAACTATGATGGTTTTGTCCTCAGCTCACATGTAACAATGCAAAAAGTAACAGTGTTGAGGACATGGGAGAAACGTTTGAGGCAGTGATACAAGGTGGAAATTGTAGCAGAACTTCATATCTTTACTGAAGTTGAATAAATGGATGTTCCTCCCTGAAGCCTGCAGACCTTCCTCAGCTGGATTTCTGGTTCTGCATCTGCAAAAGCCAGATCCTGTGGCAGTCTCAGTTGTGCAGTTACAATAAACGTGAGATGGAAGTGCTAAGCACCTTCGTGGCTCTGTGGTTTTGGTTTTGTTTTTGTTTAGTTGTGAGGTTTTAGGTTTTAGGGTTTTGGTGGTTTTTGGTTTGTTGGTTTGTTTGTTTGTTTTTGTTTGCAGATTTTTTGGGGGGAAGGGATTTTTTTTTTTTTTTTTGGTAGGTTTTTTTTTTTTTTCTTCCTTTTAATCTGCTTGCTGCTTTGTGCAAGAAACTGTTTGAGAGGGAGTATGAGTGCTTACAGTGTGTCAAACCCTACTTGAGCAAAATACCTAGGTAAAAACCCCTGCTAAATAACTTCTGTTGGTGAAAGATGTCTGCTCTTTTCATTAGAACGATATAGGTGGAAAAGGATTTCCAGTGTGGAGCTGAAAACTAGATTTACTTTTTGCTTAAACCTATGCTATATGTTAAGTGGAAATATTCCAAGATGTTGTTTGTTTGTTGGGGTTTTTTGCAGTATATAGTGAGAACTACATAGATATAGACTCTTATCATGAGATAGACATTCTGCTGCTGAAATCACTGTTGCTTTATTGGTACAAATTAAGGCAAATTCAGATTCCTACTGGTGTATTTCATTAACATTTGTTAATTAGTAGATTTCAGCAAAAGTTTGTTTACATTAGTCACTAATCTGTGTTCTAAATATAAAGTAACCTTAATAACTCCAAGTCCTATCACTAGAACTGTCCTGGGTAAAACTAATCTAGATCTTACAACTAGTCAAAATGATTGTCTGGTTCTCTGTTTGACCACCAAATTATAAAGTAACTGCAAATGTTTGTAGAAGAGGCTTGTGTTCTCTCTGCTTACTGGTGGCAAACAGCAGTAGTAGATTCAACACTGCTGAAGGGTTTTGCCCTTTTTCCCCTGCTCAAAGTGAGGACAGTCAGGGTGGATGGTTACCTCAGAAAGCCTTTGACATTATCTGGCTTAAGAGATAAAACTAGCTTCTCCAGTGGCAATTACATGCTTTAGAACTTAAAATTTAAGGATACAATTTAGATCCACTCAAATTCTTCTGAGGAAGCGAAAAGAAAACTTAGAAGGGGTACTGTGGGCTTATTACACTTTTTACCTCTGGGTGACCTCCAGTAACAGGATGAGGTGATTTGGATTTCTCATCAGGCTTCTGGCTTGTCCTGGGCTTGCAGATTTAGTATTTTCAGTATTGGTTCTGGCTGTAATGATAGATTTTCTTTTATGACTAGTAAGTATAAATACAATGGCAGGTAGCTTCAGTATCTTTTCTTCCTTAAGAAAAGATGCTGAAGGGAGCATGCCTTTTTCAAGGGATCTTCATTGAATGAGCAAGAGTTTTCATGTGGAAATGTTGTTTAGATTATGTTAAGCTTGCCATTCCCAGTGATACATGCAGTCATAGACAATAAGGTGTTTGGGTTTTGTTATAAATATTGCAGCAGTTAGAAAGCAAATGGTCCTGGGTGTGGTTGGCTGTTGTCAGTGTCATTAACCTCAAATGCAGATAAATATTCTTAGCCCCCGAGGTTGCTCTGTGGTGCTGTTCTGTCATGGCAGCGGTAGTGAACAGGTAAGTTGGCAGCTGAGTCCAAAAAACTTCAGGACAGTGAAAGCTCATCAAGAGATTTTCAGCACCCAGAAGTCTGCATCTGTGTTTTTGCTAGCACTTTCCAGTGTTAGTAATAAGAAGGGTGATGGTGGATAGGTACCTGGAATGTCTTAGTAACAGAGGAAGACAGAAAACCTTAGAGATGAGTTAGAAGCAATGACATCCAGTGGGGCTGAGTAAAGTGTGTGGAAATTGGTGAGACAGACTCCTGCCCCAAATGCTGCAACTTTTGGTGCAGTCCAGAGGTGCAGACAAAGTGGTCCTTTTTGTGACTTACTGTAATTATCATGCTTTATGCACCTTGGAGCAGGTTGAAGGCAAAAAGGAGGTATAGCAAGATATTATTTTAAAGCAGTACCTTTGGAACACTGTCTTTTCCAGTTTGTGTTAGCGACTTACTTATCCAATATCTAAACCAAAAACCCAACCCCACCCCCAGAAAAGAAACAATCACCAACATAGCAGTCTTGGGTAATGCCCACTATCCAGTGCTAGGTTTTGCAAACACAGCTGTTGTGTCCTCCTTTGCATATGTGTGAACTTGGAGGCAAAAGAAACCCCAGTCTGAAATAAAATACTTCTCTCTCAGTTTAGGATTATGACAACATGGCAAGGAGAAGTTTAGTAAATCACAGCTTTTATAATTCTTTCTGTTTTCCTAGATAGTTCTCCAATACTATTGTAAATTTCAGTGGTTCTGAGAATGCCTAAAATACAAATGCTGCATATATGTAGGGTTTTATTATGTCTACAACAGGCGCAGCAAAGGCAATGACCTTGTGAAACTTTTTGCTCTGCACTGTTCTTGTGTTCCACGGAGAATCTCCTCTTTACATATGAAAGAGCACATGGCATCTCTCTCCCATTGTGTTCAGCCAAAGATGCTGCTGGGTGCTGACATCTCTGCTGTGAATAGACTTCTCTTTGGCAACCATTGATAGCTGTAATGCTGCACTCAATGCAGAGTACTAGGCATGCCAGTTTTTGAATGTTCTACTTGGCTGGGTATTTGTAATCACGGGGAGTAGACAAGGACAGGCAGTGAAAAGTGCACTGGGCTTTACACATGCTCTGCTGCGCTGTGTCTGTGGACTTCAGTAATCTACAGCGAGTTGTGCGAAGATGAGCGGTAGTGATCTAGTTGTAGCTACTAGGTGGGAGAGGTGCTGCTTCTGCGTATCTGCTTGTTTCTTCTCCTGATCTCATTCCATCTGATTCTTTCTTAGAGAATTCCCCTTTCTTTTACCATTCTCCATTCCATAGCTGGCATTTTATGCTCATTTCATTTCAGGTTTGAAATCTTCCACAGCCCTTTCATTTCCCTTCTTGATTTCTCCATGTGCCACTAGCCTCTAGGTTCCTTCATTCTTCAATGAAAAGGTCCAGGAGATCTTTTAATTCTTAAGTGTTTTGATTTATTAAGCGTGGAAACCAGTGTAAAAAGCTGCAGAAAAGACTTCTCATTCTGCTAGAAGTCTGCAGGAAAGATTGCTCATTCTTTATAACCTTTAAAATTTCATCTGAAATTTGTTACAGAAACTGAGCAGAAAAGGTGAACTAATCCTGCTTATTCATCAGTTACTAGAAACACCAGTTTCATACACCCACCTTTCCTTGGCTCCAACTGGGCAACACATAGAATTTATTCCTCCCATAATTTGTGGCATTACTGTGGAAGTTACTGTGTGTAATCAGTATATTCTTTGCTGGGTTCTACACTAGGATTTGGGGAAATCCCCTCAGGGAAACAGACGCTCTTCAGAAAATGCCATAAAATGCACTCAATCCAGGATATTAATCAGAATCCTGAGTTAGATTTCTTTACTTTTTTTTAATTGTATGGTTGAATAATGTGATTTTTATACTCAAGATTCTTTAATACCATTAAAATGTCTAGATAATTTTTGTGACGTATTTCCTTTTGTTCCTGATTCCAGAAACTTTTATTCTAAACCCTTAACAAACATCCTCTAGGCCTCAGTATGTAGTATTGCTTTGAACTACTACAGATCCTGCGCATCAACTACAACTACTTTGAAATGGCTTGAGGCAGAACATGGTAACAGAATAGTTGGCCCATTGACTTGTACATACCCTGAAGGTGTAAAATACTCCATTGCTTGTTGTTGTTTCAGATACATTAGAATGACTTTGACTCATTAATTAATTTTCAAGCTTGACTGAATATTCTGGATTGAGAGAACTGAACTCAGTAAGTTTTAGCTGAAGCAGAGGGAGTACTTGATGCACAAAATGCAAAGTTGACCAAAATTTAGTAGTGACCAAGGACTAGACTTTCAGCTTAATTTTTGTTAAAAATTGAACTCACTAGTGACATACTAGGGTGAGGAAGAATGGGAGGAGTTATCTTGTATTCCCTGAGCTTGCAAAGACTTCTACTGATCTTTGTGCAGTGCAGTTAATAAGGAAAGAATTGTGTTCCGTATAAATTTATGTAAGAATTTAGTGTATAAATTGAGTTCATATTTAATAAAGTAAAATGCTGTGACCTATAGTATCTTTTTCAGCAATTTGAATAAATTTGTTCTGCATTCTCTAAGTCTTGATTTATGATGTTTTTACTATATTGCATCAATTTTTAGAAAGAATAGTGATTTTCAAAGTTGAGTTTATATAAAATGAACAAAAACTACTTTTGGAAGTCTGTACAGAGTAAATCTTAGTACAAATAATGTAACAAGATAAAATACACACCAGCTAAATAATTGATTATATGATTATGAAACCTCTCTTGTTCCACAGGAGTAATCCTATAGTTTTAGAATGCTCTCTAGTAGAAGTAATAGAATTCAAGTAATTCTAAACTTTGTATTCTTGCCCTCAAGGATCATGTTTTCAGTATTATTTACTAGAAGCATGTACCGTGGGAAGATATTTGTGAAGTCTATGACAAGGTAACAGTTGAAGCTAAAAGGTCAACAAATTCCTCAGCTTAGTATGTATGATTTCTGCATCGGCAGGCAGTGTAATTGTCTCAGGGTTTACAAAGGTTAGACAACTGTTCTCTTTCCAGCTTGAAGGTCTGTATTTTTCAGAGCAGTTCCACATAAAACCAACAAAAACGCCTTTCAGGTTAATATAGTCAACTTTGCAAATGTTGACAATTTTAAATCCTTGGTGTTTAAGGTATGTTTTATCTTTGCTTCCTACTGTAATCTTTTTCTGCACTAGAATTACTAAAAAGATACATAGGAATCAATCATTGTTCCTGTCAGTGTTACATATTAAATTCTCAATAAGAGCCATGGATATCTTGAAGGGCTGTATTGATGGTAATAAAAGTATATGACGGTGTGAAATTCTGCAACAAAATTATTTTACTATGTGACATTTTTGCCAGAAATGACAAAACTCCAAATATGTTGCTAAAGGGATAGTTGTTTTCACAGGGAAAATGGTTAGGTGCTGATTTTTTGCACTTGGTTTTGTTGCTTGCCTGTTCCCTCTGTGATGTTCTGTACAACATTAGGTGAATTTTTTATTACAAGTAATTAAAATCAGCTATTTTTGTCATCCTGGCAGTCTTTGCTTGTAGGAATTCTGAAAGACACTAATGGTTATCTTGACTGTACTTCCAGCTAGCAGCAGTTGGTTACTGTCGTGTCTGTGGACTTGCCTGAAAGCAGTTTATTTCAAATTCTCACAATGTGAAATTAACCGTTGCACAGCCAGAATTTATTGTAAGATAAAGTCTTGAAGTCTTTCTGAAGCTGTGTTAACTTTAGTGGCTTGAAGGCTTATTCTCTGTTCAGGGTGAGATTAAAGCTACCTGACTGCGTACGTAAACCACTCAGAATCTGCTCTGGACTTCAGATATATCCTGAAGTATTGGTATTGTTGGTATTATTTACAAGATTTGTCTGGTAAGGTGTTGGTAGTATCATTTTAAGCAATGTGACATTTTATTTATATATGCAATTACAAAATTATTGCTTGTATCTTTTGAGCAGAAATTTTAAGAGGCAACATGAAATAGTGACTACACACTAAAATACATCTTTCACGCTATCAACACCTGAGGACTTCACTGGAACTTAAGCCTGTATTTTACATTACCTGGCTGTAATGTAGGAGAAATGTAGGAGAAATAAATTGAATGTAGGAAGCATAAGCTACTTAAGTTTTAAGTTGTCTTATCAACAGAAAACCAGACATTATGCGCAAAAAAATAAAAATAAAGCTCTGGCTGTGCAAAGGTTACAATGGAATTAAAATGCATCACAGTAACTCTCCATAGCAAGAAAACATGAAAGAATCAGGGGATAAGAGAGGCAGTGAAAAGAGTCTCAAATAAATATGCAAATGTTTAAGAACATTTTGTGGTCTGTAAGTTGTCAGAAGATGGTCTATGAGATGACTGCAGACATCCAACCCGTCACACTTCTTGCCAATTCCTATTTATTTCGAAAGAGAGACAAAGAAAGTGGAAGTAGAACTGTCAATCTTTAAGCTAATTATTTGTTGGTTGAAAATGAAAACAATTGTGGCAATGTCATTGTCTTTTCTTAAAAGAAGTTACTTATACCTTCACTTGGAAGAAGTTGATAAATGCTGCCGAAAAATCACTAGATTAAAATTGTGAAAATAGAATTAGTTGGAGGTGTTAATTACATTATCTGACTTGATTATAGCTGAGGCCTGTGCATATTTTCATCTTATTTCTGAATCTCACAAGAGAATCACAGTGTTTGAAGGGTTGAGAGGGGCTGGCTGGATTGGTGAGGCAAACCGAGAATGTTTTATGTATTTTAGATTCACAATTTATTTCTAATTATTCTTTTCTTTTTCTATAGGGATGCCCTCTTCTTCTTTATTAGTTTATTTGCTTTTAGCATTGTTCATTCATTTCACATCTGGAGAAACAGAAGTCAAGTTCAGTGGACAAACAGAATTTGTAGTTAATGAAACAAGTACAACTGTTATACGTCTTGTAATTGAAAGGAGAGGGAAGCCTGCTAACATCACAGCAATTGTGTCGGTAAGAAACTATGCCGGTTATATTCTCAGTAAATATGAGCATCTTTCGGAAGTTTTTAATGTTGCTGTCATTATTGAGCCAGTGAAAAGAAGGGTGGTATTTCATGAAACAATGCTTTCCTTTGAAGAAGCAACACCCAGTTTCTGTAACTTCCTGCTGGTTGCATCCGTAGTTTCAAAATGATATAACAAGGAGGCAGCTCCTACTGCTCATGTAGAAGTCCAAGCTGATATGCTTATTTGATCTTCATTGTGTCTGTGAGCACATACTGAAAACGTGGATGTATAACGATATTTCCTGTTCCAGATTACTTGTAGAGTCTGCAGTCTGAGTCTGAGTCAGATTTCCATATGAATTTTAAAAATTATGTTGTCCAGTTCATTTGGAGATCAGAGTCAGTATTTTTACAAGATCTCAACTGTATTTCCTTTTAAAGTTTAACCCCCTAAGTGTGCTAGATCATATGTATATGGAGCAAGATCTATGTGGTATGTCATGACAACACGGCAGTGTACTGCTTATAAATTTCCACCGGCTATAGACAAAAGAAGTTCTCCGTGTTCTTGTGCAGTATTTTATTCACCTGTAACTAAATATGAAAAACATATGTCTTAGAAATTACAAGGAATAGAAATTGATCTGTAGGGATTTAACACTTTATTAATATCTGAGGAGAAAACCTTGAGAAAATGTGTCTGTACTTTGAAACTAGTGCTCTTTACTGATGTAACAAGCAGAGTAATTCAGATTCCTCATTAAGGACCTGAAATTCCTAAATTTGTGTGTAACATGAGTATTTTGAGCTGCTCTTTTAGGAGGATGTTTATAGCCTGTTTTTGTAAGAGCTATTTGTGTTGTGTTGGCTTAGATACATTAAAAGTAGTTGCCATTATGTCCCATGATAGGCGAGAGCCACAAAAATACCTGCCATACTTTGTTTCCTTTTCACTGAACTTCTGATTTCAGTATTCTCAAAGCAAAAAAAGCGTTTCTCAGAATGGTTCATTCACACCTTTAGTGCCTGTAAGGATCGTAGTTTCAGGTGTGGCAGCTATGCTGGTTCAGTTGCTACTCTCCATTTAGTCTCAGCTTCCAACTGTAAACTTTACCTAGACCCTTTGCTGTCTTGACGCTGCTGCCTTTGTAATCTCTCCTCTGGCCACCTTACTCACAGTAGAATCTGAGGATTTTCTTTTGCTGACTGAAAGAAAAGCAGGGCTGTTCATTAGAGAAGACTTCATTTTGCCAATTTTGGCAATAAAATATTAATGTAGATTGAACTCTGAGTCTTCTTCTAGTCCCTAGAATGAGGCAGGAAGGCGGAATTACATCTTAGACTAAGTTCAATGCAGGTAGGGTATTATGAGGTATCCAGGTCTGTGCTAGGAACAGCTTTTCCATTAAAATATTGGTTATACAGTGCATTATGCAGAAGATACCCAGTTGCAAGGAAGGAAGTAATAGATGATTCTTAATGAAGTGTTGTGTTTGTTTTGTTTTTCTGTTTACTCAAGATGGATACAAGGGGCTATTATCTATTCCTTCTGTCCAGAAATTAACTGTATGACAGTATGGGAAAATTAGAGGGAGATTTATGTGCAAAGAAGAGTGTGTGAAGTCTTTTAAATGAGTCCAGGATAATATTATAGAAGATAGTGGAGAAAGAAAGAGATGGTATTCAGTTGTGTATTTATTGCAGATTGATGGAGAAAACACGGGAGACTTTTTTGACACATATGCAGCTGCATTTATACCTGATACAGAAACAAACCGAACAGTGTATATATCTGTCTGTGATGATGATCTTCCAGAGGCTGATGAGACATTCACATTTTACTTGACACTACCAGTAAGTTTCAATTTTTCAATTTATCTCTTCCCCAGAAAACAGTGGGCAATGTGACATAAATGAATTCTGTTCCACAGATTTCAGTGGAATCTTGTGAGTCTGAATCCTAGTAGGTAAAAGCTAAAATCTGAAGACTAGCCAGGATGGTGCTTACTGCTCTTCAGAAGGTTTTGCCACTCCAGTGTGTGGTGTTGCTTTGCCATATAGACACAGTCTGAAACTGAATGCAGCATGAATGGGCACTGCATTCATCTATGGACATTAGATTGTGAAAACACTCTTAGCCTTTCCTGTTTTCTTGCATAGCGCATGCCTGGAAGTAGCAAAAGAAAGAGAAAGACTTCCAGTCCTTCAGAAGATGGTAAACAAGACTTACCTAAACCAAACAAATTCTTAAACCCGCTTATTTTCCCTTCTTTCTTTCTTTGATTTGTAAATGTAGCTCTTTTTCACAACACTCTAAAGATTTGTGTCCTTTAGCTGGTATCAGTATAATAGCTTCAAAGCTTCAGTTTTATTCAAATATTAGGAAAAAAAGAACAGCTTTGGAGTTCCTGGCAGTGCTGCATGCTTCATACCTAGTTCCCTATTTCTATGGTATTTCTAATAGATTGCCAAACTATGATTCATCATTTACAAAGTTTTTTCAAGCACTATGTTGTTGACTGTATAGAGTGCATTTCCTCAATAATTAAGAATTACTTCAGTGCATTCTATTGCTTTAAGTAATTTTCATTGTAATATATAAGAAAAAGACATACATTTTGTTACAGGCTAATATTCTTAAAAGTGAATTGAAATGTGTGCGTTTTGCCAATCACCGTGTTTAATGTCTTATTTTGTTCTGTTAATTTTAGAAACCTTCTGCAACGATAAAGCTTGGCTCACCCAAATCTGTCACTGTAACAATCTTATCAAATGACAATGCCTTTGGAATAATTTCTTTTAACATGGTATGGCTTTTTATATGGTATATGTGAAAATTTTAGAAAACATAAAGGTGAAATTGTCAGAGATGCTGTTTAGTTACTCAGCTGAATCCATTGAAAACTGATTCTGAATTACATCTTTGAAAACATCTCTAGAGGTAATTCGTACATATGTATGTAATTCATACATATATACAGCTTTAATACTTCTATATGCTTTTAGGTGTTCAGGCGTAGCCTGAGACCCTCATTCCTGGATGAATATCTATGTTCATGTTAAGCATAAAACTTAAAAGTTGTTCAGTCCCACTGCCCCTGACATCTGTAAGTCAAGATCTAAATACATATGGAAGAAGTGAGGAGCAAGACTACAGGAAAGCTAAAAATGCCATTGGGGAATCTTGAGAATATATACATTTCCCCATGTTTAGTAAGAAATTCCATACTTTACTCTCAAGCTGAGAGAACAGCATCTTGATATATGCATTGTTTAACAGCTGTAACAAGATGCTGGTGTGACTCTAGTGGCGCAAAGGGTATTTACGGTAATTCAAAGTTTATGTTAGTAGAAAGAGAAACTATGCCTTATTGTCAGCATTATAATATTTGTGGATGAGTTCCTTGAAAAAGCACAAGAACATGAGAACTTTTTAGCTCAGCAGTACCAAGCCATGCTTCTCCATGAATTGGTGTAATTCTTCAAAATCTGTCAGCCATGACAGTTTAATAGACAGAGCCCATTTAGCTAGTTATCTAATAAATTACTTTTTAATGGAGAAAACCTAGTTCTAATGGCATTAGGAATTAGGAACTCCTATAAATACCAGTGCTAATGTGCTGGTGCTTTGTGTATATTGATTACGTTAATTTACAAAAAAACCCTACTCTACTTGCATAACTTGTGATGATTTTCTATATGAAATCTTTTAATGCTTTTTATTTGATGAACTAATTGATTGCTGGGCAATGTATGCCATTGGTGGACTGGTTTGCAGATTGGATTAACTTGTCTGTGGGAGTTTGGTATTTCTATGGTAACAGTTTCTTCCTTCTGCTGTGATGTTTGATCTGTGCCTGATTGCCTGTCCTTTTTCTTCCTCATTAGTCTGCCTTTATCACAGTGAATGAGCCCAGGGACAGAAATGAATTTGTGCCTCTCACTCTAATTAGGGAGAGGGGCACCTACGGGACAGTTACTGTAACTTTCGAGGTGAGTTTATCAAAAAAAGGCTTCATACACTAGTCTGTTGGATGAATCTTTGAGGTTATAATCGTAACTTATCAAAGTGTTTATTACAGTGAAAGAGGGGCAAAATGCCTATGTCTATATTTGTTAATTTTTTTTCATAAAATGAAAAGTTAATACCTGTCAATTGGAAAGTATTATAATTATCTGACTTTAATTTGAGGAAAAATTAAGAGACGTGAGAGAAAATGGAATGTTCTCTGTCACTTAGGAAGGTACTTGAGACAGCATTAGTTGCTATTACTAGAAGATAATGTGTATTAAGTGTGCAAGAAATGTCTTATTTAATATTTCTTCAAAATATATCTATATTTTACAAAGAAACATCTGAGACTTTGATGCTTGTGCTGCCTTTAATCCTTGTGCCAACTTTGAGCATGCGAGTATGAAAACTCAATATTTACTGAAATTCTTTAAGACTGCAGTTTGAACTCTCAGAAACTTAAACTTTTCAAAATAATTAAGCACATTGAATATTTAGACTTTTAATTATGTACTTAGTTTGAATGTTATTTTGTGGGTTTTTTTGGGGGGATTTTTGTTTGGTTGTTTTGTTTTGTTTTGTTTTGTTTTTTAATCTAGGCCTGATTCTACTTTAAAATTACACTGAAATTCTTTCATGTGAGTATTTCTTTCTCAGCTGTCTGGTCTCTTTTTGCTTCTTAGGGTCTTCCTTGCCTCATAGTTTTCAGTATTAACTGTAGTTCCCATAATATCACAAGTCAAGATAGAAAGGACACAAAACTAGCAACTGCTATTATTTTGTCTTTGTATTTATTATGAAATATTAGTTACTTAAATGAAATTAGAATGAATATCCTTTCTGTTATGTAAAAGAGTCACTTATGCATCAGTAGATCCCAAAGAGTCATAGAATCATAGAATAGTTAGGGTTGGAAAGGGCCTTAAGATCATCTAGTTCCAACGCCCTAGACCTATGTGGAAGTAGTTTTTTTTTTTTTGTGTGTTTTTTTTTTTTTTTTTTTTTTTTTTCTGGCAATAAATAAATTCTTCAGAATGATTACTCTTGTTTACTCCATCTGCCAAAAAAAGCAGATTTTCACAACTGGATGTTTCTGCCTGTGAGAAGGAGATGACTAAATTGATAGTTGTTTGTTATGCATGTTACACACTGATTATTGTACTTTTGCTAGATTTGTATTCATGTTTTATATATTTCTTATTGTAAAACCAATTCTTTGCAGATAAATGATGGACCAAACCCAGCTGAAGAAGACTTAAGTCCAGCTAGGGGAAATATTACATTTACTCCTGGAAAGTCAATCTTGATTTATAATTTAACAGTGCTTGATGATCAGGTAAGAATAAGCTGACTTCAGTTTTGGTTTGGATGTGTTGAAGGTTAACTGCTGTTCTGGAGAAACTTAGAGTACTAAGTTACAAAAATGCTTGGTTTAAATAAGGTTGAAACTGCTTCTGCTTAATAAGGTCATTTTAAAGTTTGGCTTTATGGCCCTCATTTTTAATCCTTCTAATGCTACTACCTCTGTAGTTCTCATCAGTGGATATTATTAGTTTCTAAATGTATTCTGGCTCCTCTAACTAGACCTGTTAGGTGCTACTGCAGTAAATGTATAATCAGGAAAGTCTTATACTTTTTTTTTTCAGACAAAATACTGAGGTCCTTGTATAGCCAAGGAGGATGTTGTATGGCCAAGGACTAAACACAGGTTTATCTACTAGACTGACCTTTCTGTATTTTACTTTTTAATATTAAGTATTTTAATATTAAACTATTTATTCCTGGAAGCTATCAGGAGAACTGGCTACCCTGGATTTGGAGAAGGCTGAGGTTCTTAATGGCATCTTTGCCTCAGTCTTCACTGGCAAACGCCCTGACCACACCACCCAAGTCTTGGAAGGCAGATGCAGAGAATGTGAGAATGAAGACGCTAGGCCCATTGTAGGAGAGAATCTGGTTTGAGACCATCTTAAGAACCTGAACGTGCACAACTCCATGGGACCAGATGAAATCCATCTGCAGGTCCTGAAGGAGCTGGCAAATGAAGTTGCTAAGCCACTGTCCATCATATTTGAAAAATCATGGCAGTCAGGTGAAGTTCCCAACCACTGGAAAAAGGGGAATATAACCCCCATTTTCAGAAGGGGAAAATGGATGAGCCAGGGAATTACAGACCAATCAGCCTCACCTCTGTGTCTGGCAAAACCTTGGAGCAGATTCTCCTGGAAGGCATGCTGAGGCACATGAAAAACAACAAGGTGGTTGGTGACAGCCAGCATGGCTTCAGCAAGGGGAAATCGTGCCTGACCAATCTGGTGGCCTTCTATGATGGAGCTACGGAACTGATGGACAGGGGTAGAGCAGTTGATGTCATCTACCTGGACTTGTGCAAAGCGTTTGACACTGTCCCACATGACATCCTTGTCTCTAAATTGGGGGGACATCAGTTTGATAGATGGACCACTTGGTGGATAAAAAACTGGCTGGATTGCCGCGAAGAAAGAACTGTGCTCAATGGCTCAGTGTCCAGCTGGAGACCAGTAACGAGTGGTGTCCCTCAGGGATTGGTGTTGGGACTGGTCTTGTTCAACATCTTTGTCGGTGACATGGACAGTGGGATTGAGTGCGCCCTCAGCAAGTTTGCCGATGACTCCAAGCTGTGTGGTTCGGTTAATATGTTGGAGGGAAGGAATGCCATCCAGAGGGACCTTGACGTGCTTGTGAGGTGGGCTGATGCCAACCTGATGAAGTTTGACCATGCCAAGTGTAAGGTTTTACACCTGTGTGGGAGCAATCCCAGGTACAGCTACAGGCTGGGCAGAGAAGAGATTCAGAGCAGCCCTGAGGAGGAGGACTTGGGAGTGTTGGTCGATGAAAAAATGAACATGAGCTGGCAGTGTGCATTTGCAGCCCAGAAAGCCAACCATATCCTGGGCTGGAACAAAACGAGTGTGACCATCAGGTCAAAGGAGGTGATCCTGCCCCTCTACTCTGCTCTTGTGAGACCTCACTTGGAGTATAGTGGGCAGTTCTGGTGTCCTCAACATAAAAAGGACATTGAACTGTTAGAACAAGTCCAAAGGAGGGCCACGAGGATGATCAGGGGACTGGAGCACCTCCCATATGAAGACAGGCTGAGAAAGTTGGGGCTGTTCAGCCTCGAGAAGAGAAGGCTGCGTGGAGACCTCATAGCAGCCTTCCAGTATCTGAAGGGGGCCTATAGGGAAGCTGGGGAGGGGCTCTTCGTTAGGGACTGTAATGATAGGACAAGGGGTAACAGGTTAAAACTTACACAGAGGAAGTTTAGATTGGATATGAGGAAGACATTCTTTACTGTAAGGGTGGTGAGGCACTGGAATGGGTTGCCCAGGGAAGTTGTGAATGCTCCATCCCTGGGGGTGTTCAAGGCCAGATTGGACAGAGCCTTGGGTGATATGGTTTAGTGTGAGGTGTCGCTGCTCATGGCATGGGGGTTGGAACTAGGTAAACTTAAGGTCCTTTCCAACCCTAACTATTCCATAATTCTATGAATTTAGGTACAAAACTGTAGAAAACTTTTTTCTTTTCTTTTTAAAATATGCTCTGTTTTTCCCTAATTGTCTGCCTTGCAAATTCAGGCTATGTTTGCATAATGAATACAGGCTATCCTTTTTGTCTTTATTAATTGTTTAGGCAAAAGGAATCTAATCATAACATTGTTCACGACTCATTTCTTTTTTACATCCTAAATGATGCCTATGCAGCTTCTCTGCCTTCAGTTAACAGTGCCTAGTAATCCAATTTATTCTTTGTTAACCTGTTTCTCAATCATGTGAAGAGAAGATGTTATGAAAGAATATAACACACTGAATATTTGCAACAAAAATATGGATTGAATAGATGTATATGTTTTTATATAGATAGGTTACAAGGTATAAATATGTTTTTAAAATTACTTAAAATAGATAAAACTCAGAAAGGCGATCTTGTGAAACACATAAACACTAGCTGCTAATGGAAATTTTTCAATTTTTATATTGGTCTTTGAAAAAAATACTTTTATATGTTGTAACCTTTAAGCCTTTTTTGTTGCATATTTCTGTTGCAAAACCTGGGTTTCCACATCTGTGCTGGTATTTTTAAAGTTAAGGGAGTATGCTGGACTGGTGTGCAGAAACCTTTCTCTCAGATTAGATGTAGTACGTCTGTGACTGACACACAGAAAGAAATCATTAGGATTTTTGGGAGGATGTGATGGGTTTTTTTTCCCCTCTGACAACTGCTCTCAAAGTTCTGTTTCTCAGAGTTTGGTCTGTACAGCTGTGGCTGGTCCACTGAAAGTCTTCCCAGGTATACATGAAAGTTTAAATTTGTGTAAAAGCCCTTTATTAATAATGATGATAATGGAATTTGCAAGAAACCAATGTTACTCTTAGAACTTTGAGCCTTTAGGATCTGAAGTTGGGAGAAAAAACAAAACTATTTGTTCTTAATTGGGTAGCCCTTTTCCTACAGAAGCTAGGGGACCGCAGATCTGATCTCCACAGCACTACATTTACAGTAATTTTATTGTACATATTTCCTTTTTTAGTGAGGAATTATGGGAGCTTTGTTAAGAAAAAATGAAAGAGGCAAGGCAGCACTGGAAATCCTTTAAACTGTTTGTTGTCTTTGAAGTTTGACTGTTTTTTAATTAGTCAGTCATCATGCCATTAAGAACTCCAGAATGGCCCATTTATATGAGATACTAAGGTGTCTACTGCAAAAACAACAAACTGTGGATGCATTTTGACTGTCTCTTAAATGTACATTTTTATGGTGCCAGATGCTTTATTAATGAGTGAACTAAACAAAATGTAAGTTAGCATTTATTCTATGGTAAAATAACTGTTGTACAAGAGAGAGATGACTGAGAGCTTACAGATGTCACATTGACAAACCCCCCTGCATCAGTCAACTACATTATGCAAGTTTAAGTGCCACAAGCCAAACAAGGGATGGGATTAGCATCAACTATAAAGGTAGTTGCATGTCCGCTCTCTTAGCTGTGGAAAAGGATCTGAGGGTGGCTAATTAACAAATGAGTGTGAAAGAGAAGAAATATTGGACAGCAGGGTTTTCAGAATTCTTTTAGCTCAGTAAACAAAAGTTCATGAAAAGGATTTGTCAACTTTATAACAGTAACAGTATTGCCATAAGCAAAAAATCAGTAGTATTGTCCTGAAATTCCTCTCAGAAGCAAATAATGCTAGTTTCCAGGAGTCCACAGCAAGGTTGAGATGCAGAGATCATAAATTGTTTTTAAAGATCTACTTTTACTAATACGTATCAATAAAATAATCACATTTTCCAGTGAAATAGGATTAGCAAATGAAAATGTGGGGAATAAAATGTAGGAATATAAAGAAAAAAACCTCATCCTTAACCTCTGTAATTTTCAGTTTATAATCCATTCTTTATTGTCTGCTGCATCGGATCCTGGAGAAGAAATAGCTAAAAATAAAATGTTGTTTTAAACAGTCATTTGTAGAAATGCCAAAGCCTAATTAATAGCTGAGTTCCAGAAAATGCTTTCTCAGATCTGTGATGGTAATTTTCTCTGGGGGTGTGGGTGTGTGTGAATGTAGGAATTGTTCCTTTTCTAAGGAAAGTTGTGTCCATAAGTTGTTCCTATATTCTCTCAGGCATGCATAGGGGTAAATGAGTATCAACATCAGAAAATCAAGATGTAAATCTAAATAACTGGGAGGAGCATTTGTTTCCAAATAGAGCTAGCTTCCAAAAGTAGAATTTGGATCTCATCATAGTCTCAAGTTGGAAAGATCTAGGTTTTTCTGATTCTTGCCTCGTTTTTGTTTTGCTTTTGTCTGGGTTTCTTCTCTTTTTCCTATTGCCAGAGAACAGAAGATACATTTTAGAAAATGGAAGCATTCAATATTGAGAAGGTATTTTCAGCCACACTTAAAAGCAAAACCTCTCTTTGCTTTAATATGAAATGAGCAGTCAAGTTTATATTATTTCCCTTTTATGCAAAATACATAAAATGTGTTTCTCAGTAAGAGTGTTCTGCAGGCATACAAGATGTAATTTACACTCAGTTGCTAATATTATTTTTCCAGGTACCTGAAAATGATGAATTGTTTGTTGTTTACCTGAGGAGTGTGGAAGGAGGTGCTGAAATCAACAACACAAAAAATTCTGTTCAGATTAATATAAGGAAAAATGACAGTCCTGTGCGTTTTGTTCAGAGTGCTTATATGGTGCCTGAGGAAGTTGATGTGGTAACAATTCAAGTCATTCGTGGTAAGGATGTGAGTGGAAACCTAATTGGACCTGATGAACATGAAGTATCTGTGAGATATGCCATCATAACTGAGAATTCAACAGCACATGCACAGCTTAATGTAGACTTTCTAGACCTGCAGCCAAATACAACTATTATTTTCCCACCTCTAGTTCATGAAACGTATGTGAAATTTAAGATCCTTGATGATGCCATACCAGAAATTGCGGAGACCTTTCAGATTATGCTTCTTAAGGACACTTTGCACGGAGATGCTGTTTTGGTTAATCCATCTGTTGTTCATGTCACCATCCAACCCAATGATAAACCCTATGGAGTACTATCAATCAACAGTATCCTGTTTGCTCAGACTGTTATCATTGATGAAGACCAAATTTCAAGGTACTACAGATCTTCAAATCTAGTATCTAATCAGTTTAAAAGGTTTGATTGCCATTGTTAAGTATCCTTAGGATTTCATTGAAAGTAATTATAAAATCACTACTAAAAATATAATGTAGAAATCACTTAGTATATATTGTTATTATTATCAGCTATGTCTACAAAGATTTCCGGGAAGTGGGAATGTGTAATTATAAAGGAAGTACTTTATTGAGTGTGAGCTGTATGTAAAAAATATGTATTTATTAACTATATAAGAATACTGAAAAACCCTGAATCTAAAGGCAGGATCAATAAAGTTATGGTGCTGCCACACACCAGTTTATACAAGTGGGAAATAGATTCCCAGCTTTCTTCCCTGGTAAATCATTGTATTTGCTATATACAAAAGCAATCTTTGGTTAAAAAAAAAGAAAAAAGTTGATTGCCTCCCCTGAAATACATAGTTTAAACTTAAAACTAAGTTAAATATTTGTAATTTTACAGAGAGGTTAAAATCAAAGCTCTGTACAAGTTTTACAGGCAGGACTGATGCACAGTATCGACAGTCATACACCAAGAACAGTTTTGAATTAATACTTTACAATATGTAAAGCCCAGCACTTCAGCTTTCATCTTGCTTTCTCATACACAGTAAAGAAATAAACCTTGCTTCCTAAATTTTGTAAGTCATGATTCCCAGACTTTTTCTTGTAGTCATGTGATTATGAGATGTGAGAAACATGACGTTTCCAATATCATAAATAACTTAATGTTTCAATACAGTGGCAAAAAATTATAGATCATAGAATTGTTTGGGTTGGAAGACACCTTCAAAGGTCATCTAGTCCAACCCCCCTTCAACAAGCAGAGGCATCTTCAAATAAATCAGCTTGCTGAGAACCGTTCAGAATCATTATTTAAATGTTCATGCCTGACAACTGTTCTGATATAGTTCATAAAATGGTTTAGAAAGTTAACAGAGAAAAAGATTTCTGAAATTTTACATGTATTTCTCAAGACAAATGTAAAACATCAATTCTTCACTTCTCAGTATTTTTCTTGCTGTAAAAAAGTAAGTTCTAAAAAATATCTAGAGAGACATTTCAGAGAGACCATGAACAAGCACTCTAAGGAAAGGCTTCCCTGTGTGTTATGATATCACAAACTTTGAGCCAGACTCAAATCTCGGTTGCAGCAGTTAGCATTTATTCCACTTAAGTCAGTGTAAATCTTTCAGGGAATCAATACCTAAGCAAGCCAGTATTTATTATTTTATATTGTGGGGGTTTGTTTTCATTCAAAAACATAGGTTTGAGGGGATCACAATCATAAGGAGTGGTGGAACACATGGAAATGTTTCTGTTACCTGGGTTATAATCCGAAATAGCAGTGATCCCTCACCTGTGACTGCAGACATATATCCAGAGACTGGAGAGATATGTTTTCGTCAAGGACAGATGCTGGTAACACTTCCTCTGAACATAATTAATGATGATATACCAGAAGAGGCAGAGCCCTATCTTCTAAAACTCTTAGCTCATACAATACAGGGAGGTGCAGAAGTCAGTGAGCCGTCTGAGGTAAGTCTGCTTTCAGAATTCTGTTGGGGGAGGTAGTAACAGGAAATAAGGAACTTTGCCAATTTTGATAACATTGATTGATTGGCTAAACTGGCTGAAGGGTTTGGGCTTCAATAAAAATCAAACAAATTAATTCTTGATATTATTTTAATATACAGAGCCATAGCCAAAGTATTTGGCTGAGTGTACTATACAAAGCCAGACCTTTTTAATGCAATAGCAATCAGCTTAGATTATTCCCAGTATATGTAACATTGCATGAATGCTGTCTCAAGTGTTTTTTTGCTAAGAGAAGGCAGAAAAGTTACTTTCACTTGCTCATTTGCTTTCTTAATGATTACTGGAGTGTTTTACATAAAGTAACAGCTTGAGGAGGAGAGCTTAGTGATTAAAACTGTAACCTTTTTAAATAAAGGGTGGCTAACATTGCTTACACTTTTATGACTCATGTCCCTACTTTATCTTCCTCAAAAATGGTTGGGAAGGACTTGGTGAAAAAAATGAAATTTTTCACGTTTGGAAACATTTTAAGATAATTCACTTTGGCTGCTGAACCAAAAAAAAAGCAGTTGTTCAGGGCTCATTCTGGCACATGGAGGATGCATAGTGGGAGAGTTGCCACTGTCACTGCTGTGCTGCTTGTGTACAAAGAATTCTTTGGGGCTGTAGATCTGATTTCTTTTTTGAGTGCCAATTCACTAAAGAGAAAAATGTATGGTGACAGAGCAGGATTTCATGAAAGCATGAAAACTATGGTGTGTAGTTAACTGTAGCATAGAGTAATTGATACTGTTTTCTGTTTTGCAGCTTCTGTTTTACATTCAGGACAGCGATGATGTTTATGGCCTAATAAAATTTTATCCTTTGGAGAATCAGAAGATTGAGAGTAATCCTATGGGACGCTTTTTATCCTTGAGTTTTGCAAGGGAGAGAGGAGTGGTTGGAGATGTGCAGTTGGTTTATACTGCACTGTATATTCCAGCTGGAGCTCTAGATCCTGAGAGAGCAAAAGATGGCATTCTAAATACATCTAGAAGAAATAGTCTCATCTTTCCAGAAGGAAAAACACAAGATACTTTAAATATACCAATAAGAAATGACGCATTTCTTCAAAATGGGGCTCATTTCCTCATACAGGTATTGCAGTTATGTTTTGGGGTTTATTTGGCCTGTGTAATATAAAAGATATAATTTAGTAGTGTCTCCTTACTTTTAATTAAATTAAAATAATCCAACCTGTTAAGAAATAAACCAGAAAAAAGTGATAAGATCAGTAGATAAAACCTCCTTATTTAGAGACGTCTTCCATAAATATGCAGTACAGTTCTTTATTCCTAATAATTATTACTGATTACACCATTTTTCAAAAGTAGACTGTTATAACAGGATTCAGGTGTTAATCATGGAATTTGAGAAAATGAGATCAATGTTGCAGAAGTTAGTTACCTTTTGAGGCATGTTTCTTTGTCTGCTGTTTTCTCTGTCTACCACTTGACTTTCAATTTAACAAAACAAAGGTTCTTAAAGTACGGAAGCATGAAGAACTTTAGGAATTATAAATCTGGCAATTTTTTTCCCTTTTTTTTTTAAATTTGTAATCGCTAATTATTAATCGCTATTAATTAATCGCTAATTAAAACTGGCTGAAAAAATTCACTAAAACTATGTTCTTGACAAAAAAAATGTATTTCCAGAACAAATATTTAAAGAAAAAATTTCATTTTCCAGTGAGGGCTTTCATTTTTCACTGGAGAAAACCACACCACAGAACTACTGAAGATGTTTTAATTGCTTCTGGGATCTTGAAAAATTTCTTCATTCTACCTACTTTCTTCATTCTCTTAAAAAAAATATATTACCAGAATTATATAGTTGTTTTACTATTATTAATCTTTTTTACATTCATTTAGGTAGGTAATTGCATTCTGGAATACTAGAATAGGGTAGTACGTTTTACATCTGCATGAGATATGAAAGATCATCAGAAGAATTGAAATGTCTATTTCCAAGCCATTTTCAGATTAATTATAAATAGCATTGCAGTGTGGACTGTGAACAAAACACACATAGAGAAAGTATTTCAGAATTTAGGCAGTTTGCCCAGCTTTTCAAACTGTGGTTTTCTGGGAGGGGGGGTGTGGTGGATGTTCTGTACTTTCTCCATGAACCATAAAAATCTTTTTATTTGAATAAACAAAATCAGAGGAGCTTTCCAGGAAAAAAAATTCATTTGGAGAAGGAAGAAAAATACCTCAAATTATCACTATGACAATCCTTCTATATGGTGAATAAACAATAATCTCAGTGGACATGTTTAGAATGAGAAGTTTGTAGAGTTTGTACTAGGCACAGTAAAAGATTGACTCAGAAATCATGGAGGAGGAGTGGAGGAGGAAATCATGCTTAAACACAGCTAGAGAACAGAGAGGAACTGGGAAACCAAGATTAACATTCTTCAGTGACATCTTCAATTAAAAAACATATTTTAGTCTGAAGTGCAGTTTTTGGTATGGGCAGGAAGATTTACTAATGCAGTAAACTACTTGTCATTGGTAAGTTCACAGTGCATTCTTTTCTCCTGATGAGCTGAGTTGCTTTAAAAGAAACACTGAGCTAAAAAATAAATAATCCCAAAACAGCAACCTAGTTCTTAATTCATTACTACTTTAATCTCAAAGTTACTATCCAGGATTAGAATCATTTACAAAAGTGAATTGTTTCAGCTGTGTAGTATTTCAGAAACTTTACTGAGCTAATCACTACACAGTGGTCCTCCTGCCTACAGTTAATTCAAGATCAGTGCCTGGTCTAAAGAAAAGCTTTGAAAACAAGTGAAACAAGCTGACCCACCACATGTTCATCACATGCTCAATAGCTAGCTGGTACGCCTGAGAATCAGTTACTGAACATGTTATTTGTATAGCAGTTCCATCTATCATCATATAAAACGGTCATGAATATTTTTGTGGTACTCAAGCAATGTTAGAACAAAGTATCATACAGCTCAATTATTTTATATAGCTTGGGTTTAAGAATTGAAGGGATTTAAAACTCATCAGTTGAAATGGTGATTCATGATCACTGTGAGGATTTAAATAAGGCCAGTTTCCTCCAGCAAAACCTTACTATATGGTAACATCTGGTAACTCCAAGCAAAAAACATACTTATGGGAGTTAAAAGGTAGTTGTCATTGGTGGTTCATGCACTAGTGAAATGTATGCAGAAGTATATGGAAATCACTTGTAGGAACATTTGTTACAATGATGCATGTAGGCAGAAGCACATGGTATAAATGATATTTGAAAGAAATATTTAAACAGGCAAGTTCAGCTTTCCTTGCTATGTCAGTACTGTTGCTGGGTTGAGGGAGTGATATATTTCATTTAAAGAAAGGGCAACCATTTTTCCGTTTCTCATGTATTGTATATATTCTATATATTTATTTACACTAGTAAATAAATCATCAGAAATGCGGTAACAAGAGGAGATTACAGTTTTGAAATATTCTACTGATTTTCAATTCTGAATGCAGTTTGAGTGTATTAGTTCTTATAAATAGAGAAGTCCTTGAAGCTGTATGAGTAAAGAAAGATTAGATCATTCTTTGGCTTCATCAAGTCTGTAAATTATTATGGATCCAGTGACTTCATCAAATTTTCAATGCATGGCACAAAAAATTCAGGACAATATCTTGGGCCTGTAACAAGTATACATCCATACTCTTATTCAAAGGTTCTAGCAGTGACTCAGGCATTCTAAGATGTTCATTCACTGTCGAGATACATCTAGTTTTGTACACAAACATGAGTTGTCTGGGAGGTATACCATTCTCCTGACAAAGCTCAACGATACCCACTTCATTTCTTTGACATCCACTTGCACATTTTCAGTATGAAAAATTTGTTCCGGAAATGTTTTGCTCCCTGCCTATGAAACTTATTCTGAAATGTCAGAATTGTTCTAACTTGATAGTAAGCTTTCTTATTTTGCTGTTTTTTCTTTCTTTTTCCTACAGTTGGAAACTGTTGAGCTGGTGAATAGAATTCCTCCAGTCCCACCTGTGAGTCCTAGATTAGGCGAGATTCAAAATGTTTCTCTAAGGATTACTCCAGATATTGCAAATGGAGAAATAGGCTTTACTAGCAATCTTCCAATTATTATTTCTGAGCCAGAAGATTCCCCTGCTACAGTGGTAAGTAAACCTTTTTATATCGTCCCTTAGTATAGAACATTTATTTAGATGAGCAAAGTTTGCCATATTCAGTGTAACATTTGAAAGTTAATTGGGAAAAATCCTTCCTCTAGTTCTGCCTGATCTCAAATATTCCCCTTGCTTTAAACAGATAAAGAAACTGCAAACAAACAAAAAAAGGCAAAAAAGTGCTTGTAAAGCTAAGGTCTGAAATAATCCATTAGCCATTATCAGAAAAATAAGGTTGAGCTTTGCTTTCTCTCTGAGCATCTAAAACTGGTTAGGTCTTGATTCTTACAAGGAGCTAAAGATGCTGCAGAGAATCTCTCTCACCAGCTGCAAAGGTAGTAATGATACTGCTCCTAAATTTCATGTAAATGTCTGTATCTTACAGCTGACTTACTTAAATGCGAACATATCATTTGGCTTGCTGGGTGTGTTTTCCAACAGTGATGCTTTTTAGGTTTCTGAGAACCCAAAAAAGTATTTTCAAGAGCATTGCCACCCATCTGGGTGTTTTAGTCCCAGCTTGAGAAACATTTTTTGAAATGGTTTTTTCATAGATTTTCTCTGTTTCCCCTAGTTGTCTTCACTGATATCTTCCCACAAATCCTGAATCAGATAACTTGCTTCTCATTCTCGGGTTAAAACTGCTGATTTGCTTAAGCAAAGTTTCGTTAAGCAAATTTCCTCTGTACTATAACCACCAAATTACAGTAGTTACATTTAAACCCTAGATTGTGTCTTGATGAGATTAAATCAGTCACTTTTTGTGTATGGTTGCTTAGTGATTTTTCCTATTAATAATCTGGCTTCTCCACTAAATTTTAAGTGGTTAAAAGTGTATAATTTTGTTGATACACCATCTTTGATTTCACATCTTATACACAGGTATGAGTAAAAAAACTATCTGGTTTTACAAATCACAAGAAACTCATATGCTTCATAGGTTTCCATTGCATTGCATCGAGATGGGACTGATGGCCAAGCAACTGTGTTCTGGAGTTTGAAACCCTCTGGTCTCAATCAAAAGGCAGTAACACATGATGATATAAGTCCTTTTAATGGATCTGTTGTTTTCTTATCTGGACAAAGTGATACTACAATCAACATTACTGTTAAAGCTGATGATATACCTGAAATGAATGAAACAGTGTTGCTAACTCTGGACAGGTATTTTGCCCTAACCTTTATTCATATATATCAGTTGTAATAATGAATATCTAACAAATTAGTGCAGTATTAATTAGAGATATTACCTGTATTGTGTTTATAAGTGTCTGAATGAATATTAGGCCCTTGATTCAGACTGTGTATGGATTCTTCTTTGACTGCAGATCAGTGGAAGAAACTGTGTGGTATTTATTGTCTAATTTTGTTGATATTTTGATGAAAATAATGTCTGCTATTTAGAAAGTTCTTTCAGCTTTGATCTTTAATTGCAGTTGTTGGTTAAAAGATGTATTTTTTCAGAAAAGTAATATTCAGTGAGATAATGGGGAAAACGATGATGATGAGTAGAAAGCAATACATAACTGTGTTTCTGACAGAGAAAGATTTATAGCTAGGGTGTTGTTGCAGAATTGGATCAGGTTTTTGTTTGTTGGATTTGCATATTCAGTATTGCTTGCTCTTGATAATTAGATACCTCCTCACAACTACTGGCTTCCAAAATATTCCAGTTTGACCGTCACTACACTCTTTGGCTACAAAGAGGATGATGGTGTTTCTGAAGCACAGTGTTTTAGTCTCCCTTCTGTACGAGATCAGGATTATGGGATAATTAAGGCTGTAAGAGACCTTGGGAGATGGTATTGTGTACGTCTGAACACTGCTCAGAATACTTAAATTAATTCATATCCAGGACTGTATTCCCTCTTTGATTTACTAGCAAGAGGATCTTGTCTATGTCTTCTGTGCTGCTTCTAACAATTTGGTTGTCTATATAGTTTAGAAATACCACCACTTCTTCTCCTACCTGCTAGTACTCTAACATATATTTTTCCAGTTTTTTTGGAAACATACTAATAGGCATCTGCCAGTTGCAGCGTCCACATTGACCATCTACTACTTATAAAGTCCTTATCTTATGCAGAAGTATTCTTTTCTCATATAGAAAGTACAGACTAGTTCTTGGAATCTTCAACACTGGATAACTATGTTGATTGCATACTAGCAAACCAGCAACCACCCTCAAACTGTTGCTAATCCTGATTTGGAAAGCCTGTTTTTTTGATAATCATTCTATCACACAGAAAAAATGTTATTCCATTACAGGATTGGCCTGCTTCCACAAAAGCTGGCTGGGGGATGCGTCTAGTGCAGCATGAGTTATTTCATTCTACCATGACTGCTCCCTGCATTGGAAAGACAGTCCTGTTCAAGACAAAAACAAATGGAGACTTTTGGCAGCAGTTCTCTGCTCTCCTTCCTGTGGATGAAACTGGTTCATCCGAAGGAATTCATTAGAGTCTCTGGTGCAAAGTGGAATGCTGATAATGGAATCATGGAATAGTTTGGGTTGGAAGGGACCTCAAATCTCATCCGTTTTCAACCCCCTGCGACAGGCAGGGACACCTTCCACTAGACCAGGTTGCCCTAAGCCCCATCCAACCTAACTGTGAAGAAGTTGTGTATGGTGACCAAAATATTCAAGTGAAAGGGTAGGAAACAAATAGGTAGATACAGGAAGTGGACAGCATAAAAAAATTAACTTTTCAAGTTCTGACAGCTCTGCAAGTGTGTATAACTACAGCTTTCTGCTGCTCATTCTGAGTAGTATGCCTAGCCTGTGTCTTGAAAACGATAGCTGCAATGATGATTGAGCTGGCAGCTGAACAAACATAACCAGTGTTCTGCCTTTACTGTGTATGGTGGAAGTAGCAGGTGGCTGGTAAAAAGTGTGCCAGCAGTAAGCAGCTTTCCCACACTTGGCAAGGTCAGGGAGTGAAGTAAAGAACAGGTCATCTGGCCTGGAGAAAAACGGTAAGCAAGGAGGAGATAAAATCTGGAATTTACTTTAGACCTGGCTGGTGTCACTCAAGGCTAAGAGTGAAACCTGGCAACTTCAACATTAGCAGAAGCCAGGAATTATATGATTACAAAGATCATCCTTTCAGTACTGGAGATGACTCTTCAAATCGATGTTGAAGGATACTGGCAGGGTTATGTGTGTAAGCCTGTGGTATTGCTTTCTGCGTGGGTTCTATTTTGTAGATGAACAGAAGATTTCAGTTTTCAAGGCCTGGGAGCCAGCACCTCACAGCAGTAGTGAATTAGCATGAAAACAAAAAGACACTGTGCTATGGATGTGCTTGTACTGTTTTATAAATTGTAGCATAAGTCAGTAGGAAAATAGAGCATGTAAGAACCTTAATGGAACCATAGACATAGAAATATGTTCATAAGCATTCTATTTACTGCAATTAGTAATAGCATGGATAAAATAATAAAAATAATTAGTTTTAACAAGGGTGTATTATTTACAACTCAGTGGTGGTGTTAAGGCATTGTACATTTTAAATGAGCTTTGAAAGAATCTAAGCCATTAAAAACAGTATTTTCTTCCTTGCTGTATGGCTCCTGTCTGTAGGCCATAGATATGAAAAATAACTCTAAATTCTGTCCACAAATGGAGGCCAATGTATATCCTGAAGAAGATACTTCCAAAGAAGACAGATGAGTAATAAAGATGCAAGACAATCCTGTACCTGCTGAAGCTTCTTCATATTTTCTTTTTTTAGGAGCAGCTCAGGCTGAATGCCTGCCCATATCTGAATAGGCCTGCATTCAGACCAAACATAAATAAAACCGTATGTCTGTAGTGAAATCTGTAGAAGAAAGTAAAGGCCTTGGTCTTCTTATTGAATGTGGGTGGAACAGGCTATGGAAATTGTGTGTATGCTTTCTGAAAGCATATATACATACTAGGTTTGTTCAGATTACCTGGTAAGCACAAGTAGAAATCAGTTTTCTAAAAATCTGGTTGTTGTTTTTTCCTTCTGCACACCAACTTCTGTTGGCAGTCATCACACCCTCAGTACAGTGCAGATACACAGCTATCAATCTGGCAATGGACACAAGTGAAGGGCCAGGACCTCTATGAGGTGCAGGTTGTGTTTGCTGACAGTGAGAACTTGTGGACCTTGGGATCTGCGGACAGCAACATACCAGTACATTGATTTTAATTTGTGAAAGTGATAATCCATGAACAGGCAACTGTTGAAATTGTCCTTGTGCTCAAATTTTTTTTTTCTTTGAGTCATGACTCATGATTTTGGATACCAAAACAGATTCACATGCATATGTTGATAAGTAAATCTTGTTTGCTGTATGTAATAAAGCAAAACTGAAGCAAGGTAATGGGGGGATTTTTATAGTTCTAGTGATTTCTGTGATGTGATACAAGGCTTAAATTGTGTCTTGAGTAAACTTAGAAAATAGATTTTTTTTTTAATTGCAAAAGCAAAACACAGGTTTGACTGTTTCATTGTGAGATGTCAGTGTAATGTTTTTATGTTTAAGAGATTATTTCATGACAAAATCTTAGCAAATCATAGGATGCCCGTTTAAAGCAGTGCATACTGCCTGTGGTCCTTAATTCAGAGCTCAAGTAATATTTACATCTTTTGGGTTGCTGTCTGCACTGGCATGCAGAGAAACACTAATATGCTGTTTCATGGAGCTGAGATTTTCTCCTAACTTTGTGATTTCCTGTGGTTAGTGTCTGTTTCAAAGCTGTGTTTCTCTTTCTTAAGTAATTTTTCTATTAAGTAATACATGTGATGCTATATGAATGACCTCTCAATTGTAAAACGTTCTCTTTTTCTTCAAGGGTTTGATCAGACTTTTGCCTGAATATTTAAATAAGACTTTTTTTCTAGAATGTTTAATTGACAGCTGCTGGACACTTACTGCTAACTTTTATTAGTTTTAGAAGAATAACACCATATCTCCTGCTATGAGTAACAAAAATTAAAATAGCCTCCAAAATCAAATAATTGTTGGATTAAACCTGGAGAGAAGGTGTTCCCTCTGATGAGAAGCAGTGTGGATTTTATAAGGTGGCAAATCCCACTTTAAAGCTAGGTCCTGCCGTTAATTAAATCAGTAGATAATCCTGAAAAAATTGAAGAAGAGGTGAACACTGACTACAGATCTAGGAAGCATATTGAGTCACATTCCACAGGCAATCAAAATACACCTTTTCTGAGAAACCCTGATAGAAAGGAAAGTTTTTAGAGAAGAGTGTTTTTAAGAGTAACAGCAATAAAGATTCACAATTACAAATCAGTTTCTCAGGTGCCTTTCAAAACATTCATTTTCTGGAGAATTCCAAACTTGGGCCAAAGCTATCAAATTTGACAACATCACATCTGTAAATTATTCTGATTTTATTTGCAGTGGTGTTTTTTCATAATAACATTGGAATTGACGTGCTGCTTTAAACTTAGTAAGAAATCTTTCTGCTATTTCGTAGTACTCTATGCATAAAAAAAAAGTGCAAGAAACGTTTTGAAGCTTCTGTTAGTTGTCCTGGGTAATCTGTAGTTCTTGTTAAATAACAATTAGATTTTTTTTTTTAAATAAATGATTTCCCTAATGAAGAGTAATTTCAAATGAGATATGTTATATGGGAACTGTTTTTTTATAGCTGTTTCATCACAGCACAGTTAAACGCTTTGCGTTTCTTGTATCAGCATCATAAGCATTGCCAGCACTTATGCTCTCTGATAAAATGAAACTTAAGTCCACAGATGGCCATTTTACGAAAAAGTTAAGCTGAGGAGAAAGAAAGGCAAGTGGCTTTCCCAATGAGAAGAGAAACTGCTCACAAAAAGGACCTGGGGGTGCTGACAGCTGAACATGAGCCAGCTTGTGCCAGGCAGCCAAGAAGGCCAACAGCATCCTGGCCTGTATCAGCACCAGTGTGGCAGCATGGCCAGAGCAGTGGTCGTCGGCCTGTACTGGGTACTGGTGAGGCCACACCTCGAATCCTGTGTTCTGTTCTGGGCTCCTCGCTACAAGAGAGACATTGAGGTTCTGGAGCGGGTCCAGAGAAGGGCAACAGAGCTGGTGAAGGGCCTGGAGCATAAGGGTAATAGGGAATGGCTGAGGGAACTGGGTATGTTTAGTCTGGAGAAGAGAAGGCTTGGGGGGGGACCTTATTAATCTCTACAACTACCTGAAAGGATGGTGTAGCCAGGAGGTGGCTGGTCTCTTCTCCCATGTAACGAGGCATAGGACAAGAGGAAATGGCATCAAACTGCACCAGGGGAGGTTTAGGTTGGATATTAGGAAGAATTTCTTCACAGAGAGGGTGTTGAGGCATTGGAACAGGCTGCCCAGGGTGGTTGTGGAGTCATCGTCCCTGAAATTGTTCACGAACCATGTAGATGAGGCCCTGAGTGACATGGTTTAGTGGTGGCCTTGGCAATAGTGGGGCAACTGTTTGACTTGATGATCTTAAAGGTCTTTTCCAACCTAGTCAATTGAATGATTCTATCTCCTTACTCCCGGTTGAGTAGTCTCTAGTAACTGGAGCTCCTTGGGATGGCTATGCGACTGCATACAAGGAGCTGTTGTAACTTTGTTGTTGCTTCTGAATACCCTCATCAGTGCAAACCATGAGGTTTGGAAGTTCTGAATAGCAGTTTTTGTTCTATTTCTACACTGCTGTTACAGGAGTGTATAAAGAGGTGGTTTCACATACCCTGAAGAGTGAAAGAGGACTCTTCTGATCCTTATTTGACTCTAGCACTACTCCTCATTTCATCTTGACAGACTTTTTTGACTCAGCTTTGTTTGGACTCATGCAGTGTAACTTCATAAAGCTGAAGGATCATTTATTTTTGGCATGCTCTTTCACTTTCTGATGAATTATGTCTTAGCTGCTTAAACTTATACACACGTATCAAGGACTCACTTGACATAATGACTCATTTGTATTCACTGTTGCAAATTATATTACTAAAAGCTTAGTGACATAATTAAGTTTTAGCATTAAAAGCAGTATAATCAAAATCTAGCATAAATTTTGGCTCTGGAATTTTCTCTTTAATCTTTTCATTGTATTGATACTTTGATGGTTTTGTAACATTTCTGCATATGTTTCTAAAAGAAGGAAGAATGTCTCAATATATAGTATTTTAAATCTAGCCACATTGGAAATCAAAGAGAAATTTCCGTTAACTCAGATCTCTTAAAAGAATGAATCGAGCAGTGTTTTTGCTTTATTTTCTCAAACTTTTGTTTGAACTCTTATCTCTACAGAATTCTGAATCTGAGTTATTTTTGAGACTCATGAAGTCAGTATGTCAATTTGTAAATGCTGTGGTAATCTATTTACGATATTCTGATAGGAGATACCGGGTTTATATGTAATATATATTTTATTTTAGATTAAGAAAGTCTAAGTTCATGGTTGCCATTGCAGAACAATACTGTCTGTCCTTTGTCTGACTTAATGCTTATTGTAAGTGCTCAGCCAAAATGGACCAATTAAGAGTTTACCAAATACTCTTATTTTTGGATTTTTTTTTGTTTGTTTGTTATATTTTTATATTGCTATTTTACTTTGATAATTTGGTTTAACTGAAAAATTGTTAAAAATAAAGTTTGATATAATTTAGTGCCAAAATAGTATTTCATATGTACTTGCTGCAACTCCCACTGTGCTTATCTGCTTTTGTTGGTTACTTTGGCAGATTGATGAAGCAACATATCGTGGAGGCATGTAGATGCTTTATGGTTTTTTAAAGAAGGGCTATTTATAAACCTGAGTTTCTGGTGCCGTTGTTTGCAGGCACAGAAGCTGGCAGTAATCGAGCTCTTGGAGGAGTCCTTGGTAGGGTGAACCATGAATGGGTCTTGACATGCTGAATTGGTCATGGCGTCATTTCTCCTAAGTGGGAGCTGCCCACTTGCTCCCATTTGTAAACAGGAAAATGCCAAGCAAGTAGTGTTCTCATAAAATGAATGCCATAAGTATTTGGAAAGGAAAAAGAAAGCTTTGTGTTTTCTTTTGTGTGGTTTGGTTGTGTTTTTTTAATTATTATTCTTCTTCTCTAAGATTAGTACCATTGAAATTCTAGCAAGTGGCACTTTCATTCCTTCCCCATCCCCTTTCTTTCTTTCTTTCTGTGTTGACAGGGTAGAGACAGAAAGGTTTGTCGTGTACTTTGGGTAAGTGCAGTGAACTGTGTTTTGTCTTCAGTGAATCAATGCTTTGTTTTACAAGTGATTGCTTTGGACAGAATCTGCCTTTATCATTTCTTTTCCTCTCAGGAATCACGTCTTCTGCATCTCATCAGACAATGCATGCTTGCCCTTTGGTGTTTCATTTGATGGCATGGGGTTCTTGCTTGAAGGCGTTTCTTTATTTAGGATCTGTGAATGATGAAAGTTATGAATGCATGGCTTAGTGTTTGATATTGAACCATTTGATGCAATAATGAATTAGTTGTTTTAAACTGCCAGAAATACAATTTGCCCCAACTAAATGACTGTATTGACTAGAATTATAGAGAGGTTTTTTCTGTAGTTATCTTGTTTTTTTATAACCTACATTTAGTTTATGTTAATGCAAGTTATTGTCTGCTGACTTCCTTTTTATGTACAATAACATGGCATGTTACCTTTTTAAAAAGGTATTTCCTGTTTTCCATCTTGTATCCTTGATTTAGGCTTTGCTACAATATACACTGCTATTTAATTTTGTGTGTAGGGGTGTCCCAGTTATTTATGGAGTGTTTGGAACTGATTTCAAATATTGGCTATGATAGATCACATTTCTATCTATGTGGAAGAGTGTTTCATGAAGCCTGGGTTGTAGTACAGTGAAGCCATAAAAGTATTTATAATACGTTGGATGAAGAATTCATTGACATTTTCTTCAGGAAAGAGGGAAGATGCTCAGAAATCTAAATATGTGAACCACCATATAATAAGCCATATCCAAACCATCAGTCTCCATTCTTCAGCAGTAGTCCTTCTGGTATTTTTTATGTGGTGAACTTAAAACAATGTAATTGAAAATTACCACATCTGAGGAAATGAATGCAAGAAATGCACAGGGTTTCCTTCTTCTGTCGGATGTGGCCCATTCGTGTCCATGAGTAAGGCCAAGACAGTGTGGCAGTAGCCCAGGGAGAGAAATCCTCCACAAAGTGGAGCTCTGTCTGATCATGTCTGCACCCTTCACCATAAGCTTTTACGTATATAGGTTTTAGGCATATATAGGGTTTGTGAGTAAGGCAGAAGAAGAGGAATGAGTCTGAGCTACTGAAAATAGGTCCAGCACTTCCTAGAGTGAGGCTGGGATCCTACAGGTAGTAGGAAAAGTAGGTTAACACACATGTGAGGATGAAACCCACATTATTGAGGAGCAAGTCTCTTCCTATTTGTAGCAGTAGTAAATCTTGTGGAACAGGGTAAGAATATGTAGTTGTCAATGTAATTATGGTTTGTGTAAGTGATTTTGGATTTTCCCTTATATTTTTATCCATATGCATGGTAATACTAAATGCAACTCTAACTTCTTACTGCACGTTCTGTATCTTTTCTTGTGTGTTTTGTGGGTGTGTGACTAAAAAACCCCAAAATTGCCAACTATGAAAACTAGTCAAAAAATAAAGTTCCTTTAGAAGCAGAGGTTCTCCTTACAAATGGATAAAGCATACTGATATGTCTTTCTTAATTAATATTATTATTTGCAGGTAATTGTTTCAATAATATATTTGTAAAATTGATCAGTATTCTGATGTCCTTCAAATGGGTGTGTCTTTATTTGCCAAACAAGAATTGCAACTCAAAAAACCCTCTTGCCTTCATTTCTCAGGGTCAGTGTGGAAAATCAAATACTGAAATATGGCTTTACTACTTGCGAAATTATTATTTTGGAAAATGATGATCCTGGAGGATTATTTGAATTTTCTCCCTCTTCCAGAGGTCCCTACAGTATCAAGGTACCTGTCTGAGTAGTTTCCTTTAATAATTATGGATAATGTAGCTTAAGCAGAGTGCTAGTAAAAGGCTGCGTTTCCTTTCTTACAGGAAGGAGAGTCTGTTGAACTGCAGATTGTCCGCAGCAGAGGAAGTCTCATAAGGCAGTTTCTACGCTACACTATAGAACCAAGAGACACTAGTGAGTTTTATGGAAGCACAGGGATTTTGGAGTTTAAGCCTGGTGAAAGAGAGATCATAATTACTCTTCTGACAAGGATGGATGGGATTCCAGAGGTAAAAGTTAATGTTTTTTTTTCTTCAAATTGTGTTCACAGACATATTAGTTTGTCACTTAATAAAACGCAGGCAAGTGTATAGGGACACAAGACGTGTGTAATGGTTTTTCTGCAGAATGCCTTCCCAGGGATGCCTGGATGAATAGAAGGTGTCTTTGGGTTTAAATGTCCTCAATGGATTTTTTCTGTGAATTCAAATATTTCCATATTGAATCTATGTATATTATCTATTGTATTCTCTAGTATGGAGTGCCGTTGTTCAGTTGAACTGTGTGGAGAACCACTTACTTTTTTGTTTCTTCTCTAGTAATTGTCTGCTGGTTTCACTCAGTGCTCACCAGTGTAGACTAATATTTGCCATACAGATACATAGAATCATAGAATCATAGAATAGTTAGGGTTGGAAAGGACCTTAAGATCATCTAGTTCCAACCACCCTGCCATGGACAGGGACACCTCCCACTAAACCATGCCACCAAGGCTATGTCCAATCTGGCCTTGAACACTCCCAGGGATGGAGCATTCACAGCTTCCCGGGGCAACCCATTCCAGTGCCTCACCACCCTTACAGTAAAGAATTTCTTCCTCACATCCAATCTAAACTTCCCCTGTTTAAGTTCAAACCCGTTACCCCCTTGTCCTATCACTACAGTCCCTAATGAATAGTCCTTCCCCAGCATTCCTGTAGCCCCCCTTCACGTACTGGAAGGCTGCTGTGAGGTCTCCACACAGCCTTCTCTTCTTGAGGCTGAACAGCCCCAACTTTCTCAGCCTATCTTCATATGGGAGGTGCTCCAGGCCCCTGACGAACCTCATGACCCTCCTCTGTACTTGTTCCAACAGTTTCATGTCCTTTTTATGTTAAGAACACCAGAACTGTGCACAATACTCCAAGTAAGGTCTCACGAGAGCAGAGTAGAGGGGCAGGATCACCTCCTTCGACCTGCTGGGCAGGCTCCTTTCGTTACATAGATGCAGTGCTGGTTTTGATGTCCCTTGAAGCATTATCTGTGAGTGTTTTTCAGGAAATATATAATGTGCGAAGTCTCATTAGACTAACAAAGCAAGGTGATACATTCTTTTTGAATTAGCTTGCTGCCAATGCTTTTAAAATCTTTGCTTTCCTGTTGTCAAGCCACGAATTAACAAATCTTATGGAAAAAAATGTCTTTCAGGAGCATTAAAAATATATTTGTAGTAGTGAATTGATGTGATCATAAGTTAAGTACACAAAATAAGTCCTTGCCTACAATAATGAGAGATTTTTTTGAGAAAATGGTGCTAGCAGAGATAGCAGTTTGTAATTATTTCTATGTTTTGATGGCAATGTGCAAAAACATTGTGCATGTATGAAGTGTGTGTGATTTCCTTTTGTTTAAATTTGTATCTCTTTCTGCCAGGCCAGGTACTGTGGATTTTTGCCCATTTGTTTTGGATGTGAATACTGAATATGTCTTTTTGTTCTGACTGAGTTTTCCCTCTTCTAGCTGGATGAGATCTATTCTATAGTACTCAGTGGCTACAGTGAAATGCCAGGCAAGCTGGGGAATGCTACAAGGGTCAATATAACCATTCTGAAGAATGATGACCCACATGGTGTCATTCAGTTTCTACCTGATGAACTATCCATAACTATAAATGAAAGCAAAGGAGAAATCATCCATGCTGGTAATTCTTTTTACTACAGTTACTGCTTTATCTGCTGCCTACCTCTTCAGGGCTTCTGTTCCCCATTTCACCTCTCTAGCACAATGTCTAGCACACTAGTCTTCACTCAGGAGTTTCCATAATGGTACACTGCCAGCATGATGTGCAGTGGGCCTGAGAAGCCAGAGGGATCAATCCAGTAAAAAATTGACTAAAGAATATGCCAGGCAGGAGGGACAGAGTATTGATGTGTGTGCAGAGTGAAGCCTGGAGGTAGTCACTCCTCTGCTTGCAGAGTGCAAAGTGTAGGGTGCTGTGTGAGAGAAGAATAGAGTTAAATCTTCATATTTAAAATAAACTATCTGAAGAGACCTTAAAGCAGCTTCCAGTGCCTAAAGGGGCTACAAGAAACCTGGAGAGGGGCTTTGGACAAGGGCTGGTAGGGACAGGACAAGGGGGAATGGCTTTAACCTGATGGAGGGGAGATTGAGATGAGATTTTAAGGAAGTTTTTCCCTGTGAGGGTGGTGAGGCCAGACTGGACAAGGAAGGGGTTTGGAGCAACCTGGTCTAATGGAAGGTGCCTCTGCCTGTGGCAGAGGCTGGAACTGGATGAGCTTTAAGGTCCCCTCCAACCCAAACTATTCTATGCTTTTGTGATTCATGTGGGTGACTTCAATTTGTCTTCTCTTTTCGGTTATCAAGTATATTTACAGACTTATAGCAAATAACAAATTTGAGCAAGTTTGGGCCGCTTAGATGTTCTATCTTTGTCCTTTTGTACAGTGCTCTCACCTATTAGTTTTGCAAGAAGTGGATTTACTTAGTATTTCCTTTTTGTTTGTTTCAGCTTTGCTGATCTTTTTCATTTGAGTTCCTCTGAAGATACACTAACTGTATATGTTTGCATTTTTTAGCAGCTTACAGAGTTATAAGAAACCGGGGGAACTATGGCAACATCAGTGTGTCTTGGCTCATTGACCCAGCATGTACCAATGACGTCTATCCAGAGAAAGGGACTATTTTCTTTGACAATCTGGAGTCTTCAAAAAATATCACCATTTACTCACTGCCAGATGAGGTAAACATTTTTACAGTGTTCTTGTGTGACTATATGGACAAAGAGTAAGTGCTAGAACATTACGATTTAAGGAGAAGGAAGGGATGTCTGTGTTTTAAAAGCCTCATAAGTACTTGTAGGGAAAAGCAAAATACTTGGGTAATACTGAGATTACATCAGCAAATCATAAAAAAGTTTAAGAACCCATGCATACCTGTAAATAAAGTTAGAAGCAGAGAGTAATTGACTGTCGTTAAATTAAAGAAAATTAATTTGAATACAGCCCTTATTTTGATAGCAGAAATCCTAATTTTAGTGCTGATATTTTTGAAGTACTAAAAGAAAGAATGATAATTAAATAAATAAAGCTGTGAGAGTAAATTGCATGTATCAGAAGGTGGAAACTGCTAGATAACTTCTGGTTCATCTGTACAACAGTAAAAGCCTAATACAAGGACTTATTAAGTAAGGGGACTTATTACAAGGATTTTACACTGTGATGATTTCTGTGTTATGGTATGAACTGTTATTTGACACACTTGAGGATCAGTAGATAAAAACAATACTCAGAAGCCTCTGTTTGTTAACCCCCTTAGCTGTGCATTTTAATTAATTCATTGGTTTGTATCTAAGGAATTAATTTGGTGATACTTTCTCCTTCAGGTACCTGAAGAGATGGAAGTATTTGTCATCAGCTTATTCAACGCTACTGGTGGAGCCAGGCTGGGCAATTTAACCAGTGCAATTTTACAGATTACAAGGAATGATGATCCCATTTATTTTGGAGGTTAGATATTACTGGTTTTATATGTGGAGTACATGTGCTACCCCAAAGAGATTTTATTGACAGACCAGATCATTGTGAAATCCTAATCCCAGTGGAACTAGTATAAAGCATTTGTATGTTTGTTATGTTGAATTTGTATTGTTTCCTTCAGAACCTTCTCTTATTTTATTATTCACTTTGCTGATACTAGGGTTGGCTAGGTGGCTAAGTACAACAGTATTCTCTTGTATCTACAAGTGTTTCCATGTGTTTTCCGCACATGCCTTCTGTTTCACTGAGGAGAAGCATCCTCTTTGGCAGGATTAAGAAAACAGGCCGCCACATGCAAGGAGCTCAGGCTTAAACTCAGATCTGTTACTTGTGTGTTTTCAGAACCCCTGACAGTAAGCGTTAAAGAAGGAAGTGTTGCAAACTTCACTGTCCTAAGGAATGGATCTGCAGACGTCACTGTTGCTGCACAGTATATTACTGTTAATGGAAATGCAACAGCTGAAGAAGGAGACTTTGTTCCTAGTGGAAAGAGCAGTGTCATTTTGTTCGATGTTGGTGAAAGAGAGCAGAACTTATCTGTGTATATTAATGATGATGATATCCCTGAAACTGATGAAACATTTTATGTCTTCCTTTTGAATTCTACAGGTAAAAGTAATGATTTCGTGTCTGTTTAGTAACTCTCCTCTTTTCCCCCCCTTGCAATTTTTTTACCAGCTGGGTCTTATCATAAAGTAATATATAAATGCCAGGTATTAATGAGCTTTGCTTCAGTATTTCTGTACAATTTCTGCACACAATGTGTTTGGATTTTCATCTTGAATTGTGTAATTGGAAACAAAAATCAAATGATACAGCTGAAACCTTTCCTGCAAAAATAACTGGAGTAAAGGTCTCTTTTCAAATATAAATGCTCCAAATTAGATGGGTGTTTGACCTGACTACAGAAACATAAGACTAAAGAATGTTAGTACTGCAGCAGTCTTAAGAAAAGGGCACTTATTTTAGATTTTTTGTTGTGTTCCAGTGTATACTACACAACTGCCTGATTTTTGTAAAAACAAACAGAAGTGCCTTATTTTAGAGAAAACCCTTGTAAATTGGTCTCTTTTATTTTTGTACTAGTTCAATGTAAGCATACTTTTTTTTTCATTTTGACATTATTGATTTAAAAGGTTTAATCTACAGAAAAATGTGTGATAGAAATTGTGCAATGTATCACAAGTAAAGAATGGGTTTATTATCTCAGAAATAATGTCTTTTTTTTTTTTTTAAGTTTTCATTTAGCAGGAAATGATAGAAAATTATTCAGCAAATTCCTGTTTTTGAAATAGGTATCTTCTGGAATAAAGATCACTGCTGTTTAGTATTGATAACCAAAATAAGTTAAGTATAAAAAACATTTCCCAGGTCTGCCTGCTTAATAAAGACCCTCCACCTCTAGCCCTCCCGCAACTTAAGGTTATGGGAGAGTCATCTAGAGCTGTGTTAGCAAATTTTAATGATAAACTGTCCTTCAGTTGCTATTACTCTGTAGCTGGAAGGTAATAACCAGCTGTGAATACACTGCATATCTTTGCAGTGCAAACCAAAACTAAATTGAACACATCATCGAAACAATGTGTGAGAATTGAGGGGGGCTAGTAAAGCAAAGGAAGAGTATTGCCATTAACCATAAGACTATACCTTCACTTTAGAGTAGGTTCACAAAGTAAAATACGTATCAGGGACTCAGTTCGGGATGAGGAAATGTAAAATTAGATTTCTTCATTTAGACATGCATAGGAAGTGTCTTAGCTCTAATTTCTATGGTGACCTAGAGCTCACAGTTAGTGAGACTAAGAGAGTGCTTCAGGTCACATGAAAGCAGACACCCTGTGGCCTATCTCTGAATTGCTCACAAGGCTTCACTGGTCTCAAAGTGCATCTGCCCTAGTCATTGGTGACAGGCAGAAAGAGAATTATGGAGAATTTTTGTCAATTATTTGAGTATAAAGTAGCTTATCTGTTTGCGGAGGTCAGCTAGAATTCACTCTGATACCCAAAGTGAACCTTATGGAAATTAGTGGGCAAAGCCACTCTTCTCCCTTTTTAAATTTTCTCTTCAGTGATCTCTTTCCACTTTACTAACTTTCTTCAGGATCTACTGGTATTTTCCCTTACTACTCTACTGGGAGCATATGGTATCTTCCTCCTGCCACACTGATCCTGCAAGAATGGGTAGCTGCAGATTCCGCTTGTAAGGAGGAACATATCATCATGCAGCCTCACTAGAATGACTAAGAATACAGAATGTTTCTATACACATTCCTGGACGAAAAAAAAAAAAAAAAATTCTTTCTGTGATCTGCTGCATATATTGACCTTGGTTGTTACAACCCTTTTGAAAATCATGTTGGACTGTATATACAGGTGTATGAAATTAAAGCAGTGAACGCATTATTTGCTTTGGAACAAAAGCTAGTGTAATGCTCTTAAATCAAACAAAAATTGGGATGGGGGTGGAAAATAATATACATCTGTGGACATAGGAAGGGTGTTACAATGCCTCTATATGCTAATACAGATAAATCCTAACTATCTTCCACTCTCTGTCACAGGTATCTTGTATTTTTTTCTTTCAAATAGGCTGGGATATGGGTTTTAATAAACTCTTAAATATTGTCCTTAGCCTGTGTTTAATTTAAGTGCAGTATTTCTATTCTAGGTCTAAAGGAGAGCTGGCATTTCTGAATACATGCCTTTTTCTTTTAACTTGACCAATTAATCAAACTTGAAATACTACCTCTCGTACAACCATTTCTGCTCAGAATCTCTGGTCATGTCACATATTTTTTCCTGTCTTCCTCTTTGCACAAGATGCTGCTGAAGTACTTTTATTCTGATTTGCCTGTTACCAAATATCTCAATTATTGGTTTTCAGTCATTGTTTTTTTCACTTTTAATTTTTGTTTGCATAAAAGCAGTTAGTGTGTGACAGAAACACCCTCAGTGTTCAAGTTTCCTTCGTTTCCTTAATTTCTGATTTCAGTTTTGATAAAATTAATCACTCTTTTTTTCTTTCTTTTTTTTTTTTTTTTTAGGGGATACTGTTATCTTCAAGGCTGGAGTGGCTACAGTTATCATTGAAGCAAATGATGATCCTAATGGAATTTTCTCCTTAGAACCTTTAGAGAAGGCAGTGGAAGAAGGCAAAAATAACAATTTTTTGTAAGTAAACTTCAAATAATACTTTTGTACTTGTAGCTGATATATGTGGTACTTTATGAATAATACTTTGATCTAATCCTACACAAGTTTACTTTGATAAAAATATATTAAAGAAAAAAATTACCAAATTTTGGATTAAGCAATTTGTAAACACACTGAAGACATCGATTGTATATTATCAAGTAGAGCGTGCATCCTTAAATGTATACAGAAATTAATGTTAAAATGTAAAAAATAAGACTACAGCATTGTTATCTTGTTATATTCGCAGTAAACTTTAGATAAAGAAGAATCTAGATGATTGACCAGAATGTAACCTGGACTAACAGAGAAGTAAAAAAACTTTTCAAAATACAGATAGATATAACTATGTGGTTGTTAATTTCTTTTTGCATCCTACTTTGAAGCCTTTCCCTACAAATAACCTGTATCACTATACTCCTTTTGTTAGTTTGTTTTTCTTCTATCTGTTATTTACAGATGGAAGTCTGTACTCAAAGTCCATATGTGGCATTCTTCTAGACTGGAAATACTCTTCACTAGTGTGATCTCTGAAAGTATTTTCCTTCCAGACACTGGGGTGTATTTAGGAATGGGAAGGGTTAAGAAATGAGTTTGTTTGGTGTCTTACCTTGTTATGTTCCATAAAGTTGGGATGGGATTACAGTTTGGTAAAAATACTGAGTTTTCATTAAGAAGTTCTAGACAGGATATAAAATCACAATCAGTGTGGACAGATAGGGAAAAGAGTCTTTTTGCATTCAGTCTGTTTGTACAGGATATTATTTTATTATGCAAACAGGAGCACACATTTTATATGTACATCACACTGTTAATAAAGGCACTCAGTTTTTTATCAGGGAGCTATGAAAAAAATATTGGTTTTATTTACTATGTTCTTAATGTGGAATAACCACAGATTTCTGAAGGACATAGGATGTTGCGGGGGTTTACAAAACCACACACGGACAGCACAACAGACCAATATGATCAAGGCTGACTGCTTTATTAGCTCTCACATGCAGCTTTTATAGAGTTTGGACAGCAGAGCATTTACGACACAGCTGGCAAGATATAATTGACCAGTGTTTTGTTAGTAACAGCTTAACGATTAATTAACTGTGTAGCATATATTCCAAGGTTGCAGTTATCAGTTCCTCCCTACATATCCTGACTTCTCAGGCTCTTCTGCCAACTCCCTCAAACTCTCTCACGTACGCGTTCTCTAGTTACCTTCAGCCAAGGCCTCAAAGCCTTTGGTTCACTACTTCACTAATGTCAAGTAACTAGATTGCTCACATAGCCATTCTCAGCCAAATGACTCCCCACAGGATATAATCTGAATTTGATACCAGTATAAGAAAGAGTTTAAGGAGGCTTGATGGTTAAAGGGAGAAATGTTTGTCGTTACATATAGATGATCCTCTTGTCCAAGGCTGGCCAGGTATATAAATTTTTAATGTTAACTTGCTGAACTGTTATACATTGGACTTTATTATTTACATAATAAAAGCAAGACAAATATATGTTTAGCTTAACAGTGCTACTTTGCATGGACCTGCATTGGTTACCTTTTTTTTAAAGTGCCTATGATGTACCTGGAAGTAGAATTCTACTGTGAAATTGGGGGCCTTCAAAGATGGTTGTTTATTGTTCGTGCCTATAGTTATTGTTTATGGTTACCCAGAATGTTGTATATTATTTTTCACAGTAAAGAATATTAATGTAATTGTGTTTTCCCTTGTTAAAGAAAGCTGATGCATGCCTGCCAGGATGTTCACTCTTTCTGTGTCACTGAACAGGGTTCTGAGACACAGAGGACGCTTTGGCAGTGTCTCGTTGACCTGGCAGCTGTTTGATAATGACTCTGCGCTGAGGCCAGGAGAAGAGTTCTATGAAACATATGGGACTCTGTGCTTCATAGATGGTGAAGGATCAAAGCCAATAACACTCCATGCTATTTCAGATGGAATTCCTGAGTTCAATGAATTTTATGTTCTGAAGTTGGTGAATGCTTCAGGTATTGTCTTCCATTTTTACCATTCCTTTAATATTTGGAAGGAAAGAATTATATTTAATCAATCAAAAAGAAACCAACCCTGAAAAGAGCTTTGCCTTGAATCATGTCTTGATATCCGGTACTTTTCTGGTGAGGTTTTAGGGTTTATTTTTCATTTAATATTAATTTAGATATATGGATGCAGTTATTCAGTTCCTGAATTACTGTTACATACATTTTGGTGATCTGGCCTTAAAAAAGGATGCCTCCTTTTGATTTCAGAGGTGTAGATCTTCATGTTGTTGACAACAAAGTGAAGCTATTAGAGGCTATGCATGTTTACCATGATGGAGTTTGGTTGGTCTGTTTGCTTTTTCTAAAGGAAGTGAAACACTTATAGTTACCACCTCATATGACTTAAACTACAACTACTAAAGGTCTGCTACTGAGCAGGGTTCCAAATCTGCTGGACTCATTTCACCTCAGTACTATTTATGGTCTTCTGTGCCCAGACAAATCTGAAAATATGTGTTGACCTTTCCTGTAAGTGAAATCCATATGTGTGTATAGATTTCATGTCTATGATCAGTAGATCACTGCACACGTTGAACATAGAGGCTCTATGTTCACATTATGATTTTATATCATGAATTCTTACTGTGAAGAAAGAGGTGACTTGGCAGGATGGAAGGACTTGGCAGCAGTTTTAGTACAAAACCTGTTTTTGTAAGGTACCTCTGCTTCTGTTTCATAGGCAATGGTCCAAATTTTGCCATTCCATATTTGTGTAATTCTTAGAGTAATATGAATATTATGAGAACTGAATTTGGCCCCATGTTTGTCCAATGAACCAAAGGTCACCTGTCTGATTGACTAATATGGAAAAGTTGGAGGTAATCTTTTTTCAGCTGAAAGGCAAGTGTATGTTTTGCTGTTAAAAGTTGCAGTCTGCTTTGTTTTCTGTGAAAATTGTCATATAGTCTTTTTAAAATGGTATGGTTAAATTATATTATTGCTAAATGAGAGCATTATCTATGATTTCAGAGGCTCTTTAAAGAAGATTCAAGCCTTTTTAGAAATACATTTTATTAAAAATCTTAAAGTACTTAATAATTTTTTTCAGACTGCGTTCAGACCATTAACCTTTGCTCTTTCAACTTCCATTATACAGGTGGATCTCCTGGTCCTGGAGGTCAGTTATCTGAAGCAAGCATTGCTGTAACAGTGATGATCCCATTCAATGATGACCCTTTTGGAGTCTTTGTTATAGATCCAGAGAGCCAGGACACAGAGATAGTGGAAGATGTTCTTTCTGAAGATGATCTTTCCTATATTACAGACTTCACCATCTGGAGACAGCAAGGCACCTTCGGTGTTGTCCGTTTAGGTTGGGAAATACTGTCTAGTACATTCCAAGATGGACTGCCATCAATGGTAGACCTCTTGTTGCTGGGATCATTTCCAAGTTCAGTACAATCTCAGCCCCACATGAGGCGTCACCACAGTGGAACAGATGCTTTGTATTTCAGTGGAAAAGAGGATGCATTTGGGATTATTGGTCCAGAATGCCTGTACAATGGAAATACTGCAGTAACCAATTTTACATTTTCAGCATGGTTAATTCCTAACTACAGTACTGATGGTTATGTAGTTGAAAAGGATAATGATAATGGGACCTTATATTATGGTGTGAAAATCCAGACAAATGATTCTCATGTTTCTGTAGTGCTTCATTATACAGCATTAGGATCCAATATGACATACATGGCTAAAGCAGCAGTCCTGAAATATCTGGATGAAAATACTTGGCTTCACCTTCTGATTACTCTGGATGAAAGTATAATTGAATTTTACATGGATGGAATTCCCATTGTGGGAGGAATGAAGAGTCTTAAAGGAGAAGCAATTGCTGATGGTGAGCCAATAGCCTGCGTTATTTTTTCTGTATAAATTTCTGCCATGTATAGAAGAGCCTAGCTCCTCTACAAGTGTATGCAAGGTACTGAAATTATTATATCTGCTTAGTTAATTGAGTGGATAGAAAAATTCTGATTATTTTCAAAAAGCATATGGAAATTAGAGCTGAGAAAGTTCAAAAAAATTCAGAATGGTAGCAAAACTTGGATTACAATAATTTAAAAATTAACTAATAATTTATAATTATATTTATATATGTATGCTTATCATGTATACATACAGTTATGTATGTTTTGAAATTAGTAATTTCCATAAGATTTACAGCACTGTTGCTGAAAACAGACGTTTTTCTCTCGGATTCTGGAAAGAACAGTTATCTGCGTGTTTTAGCACAATAGGAATGGGCTATCAGCTTAGTATGCACGTGGAAAAAGGGAGAAGGCAGCTGTGATCATATGATTTGCTGAGTAGGATAGTTGTTTGGAGATAGAGAAATATTAATACTATTATTAAAATGTTTTGGAATTTGGTGTACATTTCTAAAGTCCATATTCCCAGTGCGCTGTAGGAAAAGCATGTCTGGAAGGGCTAATAAAGCGGTCATAAGTATCATCAGAATGGATCCACTGTCCTAGCAGAGAGAGACAAAATGGGATCTGTTTAGCAAAACAGAAGCTGAGAGGGGTTGCAGTTGTGCTCTGCAAATCTCTGATGGAAAGAGAGAAGTTTCCAAGCCCCACTAGAGTAAGGGATGGTGTCAATGTGCAGCTAGAACTAGTAGATTAAAAAACTTGAACAGTGTAGGACAGAATTGTTTGACCGGTGGTAATCAACCTGTAACACTGAAATGACGCTCACTGAACCCCCTGGTTTTGCATTTCAAGATCAACAGGACTTCTAATCCAAGGATAATAAACAGTTACCACTGATTTTTAACAATTGCAGCTGTTCCGCCACAGATTTATTACTTTGCAGAAATACAATGACATGAGAAAAATTGTGATTTCCTTCTCAGGTCCAGGAACAGTGAGAATTGGAGCAGGAATCAACGGCAGCAGTAGGTACACAGGGCTAATGCAGGATGTAAGGCTCTATGAACGTAAGCTGACACGAGCAGAGATTTATGAACTCCATGCAACTCCTGCGAAGAGTGATGTCCACCCTGTCTCCGGGTATTTGGAGTATCGGCAAGGAGAGACCAACAAATCATTCATTGTGTCTGCAAAGGATGACAAAGAGGAAGAAGGAGAAGAGTTATTCATCCTAAAGCTCATTTCTGTGCGTGGTGGAGCCCGAATTTCACAAGAAAATACTACAGCAAGATTAAGAATACAGAAGAGTGATAATGCTAATGGTTTATTTGGCTTCACTGGAGCATGTATTCCTGAGGTAAGGTGTTTATAAGGAAGATTATAGGTGAAGTTTTGAACAAAAAAATCAATGGCAAGACCAATTGACCTGCATGGGCCCCTGATTTCACATTGTTATTTTTTTGTAGTTAAACAATTTTTTTCCAGAATATGGAAATGTCTCACTTCTGTTACTACATCCTCTGTCTCACTGTCATTTGCAATATAATGTTTTAAATTCACCAAATTATTTTTTAAGAAAATTGATCTTATAGGGTAAACTGAAGTCTAAAGCATAAGTTTTTTTAGAAGAATATTTTTGCCTTTACTTCTGTCACATCTGTGACTGGGCAACCAAGTAAAATATAAGATTTTCTTTTTTTGAGAATGGATTATTACAAATACTTTTATTTCGTATTTCTGTGTCACATGATGTGTTTGAAAGAGCTTTACTACAGGTCGTGCAATGACAAGGTGTGATATATTTTTCCACATCATATGCTGTTGTAAGTTAAGAGGTATAAATTACGTATGTTTGGTGTGAATTCAGTTGATACTGGCTATGAATTACTTATCCTTTTTATACATTATTTTTTTCTTTGGTGATAACCACCATATATACAATCTATAAACTTCCTACTATTTTAGGAAGAATTGTAATAAATGTAATTAATTTTTACTTCTTTTATCAATTATAAAGGTGAAAGACATGATGCCTGTTTCTATTGGTGGATTATTCTGGAAAACAAATTTCAGAATACCTTCCAATTTGGGAACTCTCCTGACCTTTTAATCACATTCTTTCTAACCAAAGTGCTTATGATGTGTTTGAAAGTAACCATCTTGCCTGGGTGATACTGGCTTTCAATTTTGTTCAGTTTGCTTTCTACGTGCCTGCCATATGCTATGATAATAGATTCCTTCAGTTTCAAATGCCACTGATAATACTGTGATGTCACAGATCATCAACTGACCGTGAAGCAAAATTAAAAATTTATATGACATGTTAATTGTTTTGCACTTATCTGACTTCCATTTCACCAGGGAAGTATCAGAGCTCTCAGTGATGATGCAGATACACAGTGCTGGTGTATCCACAGTTTTATTGCTTTATGTGTATATCTGTCTGGTAGGCAGCTGAAGGCATGTGCAGCATCTGCACTGTGTTATACAGAAGCTCTGAAATGTATCTGGGGCTTAAGATGGCTTTAGCCTGATTGGCAATTTTCAAATAAAATTATTTTTTATTTTAATTTGATGATCATGATTGTCTAAAACATATGGTCAGTATCAATACCTATTTTATTCCAAATACATGAAGTTCTGGACACTGGAGTCATATTCTTTGTGAACTTCCTACTGTAGCACAGAAAATCTTTCAAATTTTTTTCCGAACGATGTATTATAGTATAATCTTAATGTCTGTCTTTTTTTTCCATAGTGTTTCTAGTTGGAGAAAGGGGGAATCCAAATATTTCTTAAAATTGTTGCTAGTAAAAATAAAAATAATTGACGTTAATATAAAATTATAGTTCCAGTTGCTTTTGTCATGTACATTTCAAGCGTACTGATTCTGCCTTTGCAATGCAGTTTGGGGGAAAAGGTTGCGTCTGAAGCAAACAACAGGGTATAGTTATTAGGTTATCCTTGTAGTCCTCAGGGAGATACTGGAAGCTGTTGTTAATTCCACAGAGGTTTTTCTGACCACCGTCAAATTCAGTTTCAGCTTCCTGCCATTCCCAAAGTGCTGAAACTAACACGACAGCAATTTTTTACCTGAACATTTGAGAAGGACTCCATGTTTTGTATCTTTTTTTCCATGTTTTGTATCTATTTTTCCATGTTTTGTATCTATTACCTTGATTTACATTGACAATAACAAGCATTTAAATTTCTTGCTTTCTTCCAGGCTGCCGATGAGGGTTCCACTATATCCTGTGTTGTGGAGCGTACAAGGGGAGCCCTAGACTATGTGTATATAAGTTACACTATCTCACAGATTGATTCCACTGGCATTAGTTACCCTGTTACCGATTTTTCTAACAGCAGTGGCACTATCACATTCCATCCTTGGCAGAGATCAGAGGTAAACCCTACCTTCGTATTAACTGTTCATCCTGTCCTTTGCAAACCTGCTGGAAAACACCTTCTGAGGATGCTTGACGGCTTTTGATACCAGGGAGTGTTTTCTTCACATGGCTTTTGTTATGCTTTGCAGGGTTTTTTGTCTCTGACAACTAACAAGTGATACACTAGATGCTTATAGATCCGTGTGGATCTGTGTGCATCTTAGTTTAGGGGTCATCATGTGTGCGCATGTGTTTGAATAATGTGTTCATAATATATAAAACACTTTTACAAATATGTATGTGTTGGATTTATGTATATCTATTTGTGTACTTAAAGTGTAGATAGTCCTGATCTGAAATAATGGATCCAGCTACTTTTGAAACTGGACAGTTATCAGGTTTTGATCTGAGTTTTGAAACTTGGTTTTATATCTCCATCAAATAGATTAATCTCCAAATCAATAGCAGCAAAGTTCACTGCTGTAATCAAGTGTCTTGCAACCACTGTTGGCAGTGTTTTTTACCTTTTGCTTAATCTGTTTCTATGAATTCAGTCCTGACCCACAGGACAGGAATTTCACATTTATTTGGATAATAGATGTGTGACCACAATACTGTGGAAAGTGAATGTGTATTTATATTGATGTTTGTTTGACCTTGGTTTCACTTTTATAACTCTGCTAAAGTCAGTATGTAGTCTGGCACAGTTAGAAAGGATCCCAATGGCTCTACTAGAACTGTGGCTCTGGTCCCAGTTAAACAATGCAAGTGATTAGAGCTTGGAAAAAGCTTGTGATATCTGAAAAGAGTTTGTTCATGTCACTGTTAATTCAGGTTCAATCCTCCATTGAATCATATTACTGCACTGCGTACAGTCATATAAAGCAGAGAGGTTTTCTAGTCTGGTACGGATAAGGCCTGCCTTATTTTGTCTACTGGCAGAAGGGGGCTGGTGTACCCTCTTCCTCTGCTGCTGTGTGGTCCAACTTGTTGTTTCCCTATGGAGGACTTAATGGGCATGACCCTAAGAAACAAACCAGGAGCAGTTTCTCCTCAGATGAGACACCCTGAGAGATTTTCCACTGATGTTTGTAAGCTACTCATTCTCACACCTCTAAGTGCAGTTGGCTACTTAACCTTTTTCTTCTGTATGTTTGTCTACTTATATCACAGTATACAGAAAGCTGGAATTGTCTAAGGTCAGTATGTTAGCCTGTGCAGAGCAGGTTATGTTATTTAATAGTATTATCTGCAGTCTCAAGGTGGCATAAAAAGCTTTCCTCTAATTGGATTAATCACCCTAATGTCTCTACAGAAGCACAATTTCCTCAAGATTTTGAAATCCATCAGAGATATACTTTTCAATATGCACAATTTAAACCATATATATGTTAAGGCAGATAATAAATTATTGCTTGCTTGGTTGTGTGTTTGTGTAATTTGAGGAACAAAAGAAAATATGCCTTCCGTCTCTGGTAGCTTGGTGAAGTTGGTTTTGAAATGGATATTCTAAACATAAAATAGTATCCTAGAAGTTAGGTTACATTACGTGGAAAGCAAAATTGTGGTCAACATTACTTTCAGAACAACACAGCAGATACAGCTGACTGAATAATCAAAGAATTTGATGAGTTAAACAGGGTCATGAAACTCATAAGTGATCTGTGTTTCATGATTTGATTTTTTCATATTTGGTCCTTCTCTAGGTCTTAAACTTGCACGTTATTGATGATGACATTCCAGAGCTAAATGAATATTTCCGTGTGACATTAGTCTCTGCAGTATCTGGAGATGGAAAACTAGGTTCAACTCCTACCAGTGGAGCAAGTATAGATCCAGAAAAGGAAACTACTGATATCAGCATCAAAGCCAGTGACCACCCCTATGGTAACAGTGATGGAGATGATTCAGTGTTGTTGCAGATAGCTGTATAGTTCTAGCTCAACAGATTTGCTTAGCCTTGATATTTGAGAAAGCAGTGCCAAGTATTACACTTTCTCTAATTTGAGAGTAGTTCAGGATTTTGATACAAAAGTGAAACCTGAGTTTCTTATTCTTGAGAGTATTACAAAAAAACATCAAAGTTGCCCAGATCAAACAGGCAATGATTCTCTGTGAGAGCAAATAATGACTGCATGTAGTTGATCCTGTGCAAGTTTTACTCACGTGAGAATTCCTGATGAGGAGGGACATTTCTGAATGTTTATTATGCCAATAAGTACCCAATGCTATGACATACTGAGGCTCTTTTGGGAAGAGCTGAATTTCTTATTATGCTGTGACTTTATCAAGACTGATATGGAAATCAGTGAGAGAGGGGAAGGTGCACAACACATCCCTGGAAATAATATGATTGATTCCTAAGAACATATACAATAATTGGGTTTTAATTTCAGAAATGTTAAATACAAATAGTAGAAATAATTTGCTTCCGTTTGTAATCCTAATTTGGATTGGTGCAAGAAGACATGTAAATAATACTTCTCATCTGCCAGGTCTGCTACAGTTCTCAGTGGGGCCACCTCCTCAGTCAGGTGATGAAATGATTTTGCCAGCCTCTGCTGTGCCCCATATCACCATTAAAGAAGAAGTTGGACACGTCAGATTACTAGTAGTTCGTGCCCAAGGCCTTCTTGGAACAGTTCTGGTGGAATACAGAACAGTGCCGCATACAGCTTTCAGTCCTAAAGATTATCAGGTATGGCTATTGCCAGGTTATGTAATTATGTTTGAATTTAATTAGAGTTTTTGGTTTTGGAGATAGCCTTCAGTTTGAGTTTTTAGCCCAGCCATGATTCTTTTGACAGAAACACTTTGTTTTATATAGTGACATGATAAATGAAAGTGTAATACTTTCTTTAAAAATATATATCATTATGCGACCTTTACCGCCTTTCTGTGCAGCATGCTGTATTTCCTAGGAAAAGCCTCTGGTTTTGATTTTCTTATTTTTAGAGAGGACTGTCAATGCACCAGTAAGGGATATTTGCTATTGTTGCTGAGTATATTAAATTCTATGTGATCATTCAGGTGCATGTACAGGTTAAGATTATGTTTGTTCGTATTAGGATTTGTACATTTTCAACAAAATGACCTGTACATATCTGTTTGCCTGTCTAACATTTGTGCAGTAAAACATAGATGAATGAAAATCTCCTAATTCGGTGAATTTAGATATATTTTTCTCATGACAAAAGATTCAGCAGATTTTTAAAAAGCTTAATTGAAAAAAGCAGATATTTTGACAAAGACAAACAAAATCAAGGTTCTGTTCCTTTTTTCGTATGGGTGAAAACATTAGACTTGAACAAAAATACGAATAGCTTTCATATTGCAGGCTGTTGTTGGCACGCTGGAATTTCAGCCAGGAGAAAGATACAAGTACATTACTGTTAACATCACTGATAATTCTATTCCTGAATTAGAAAAAACTTTTAAAATGGAACTCTTGAACCCAGAGGGAGGAGGTAAGGCCCATGCATCAATCCATTGGTTGTATTTTCATGACCTTTACTCATCTGCTAAAATCTTACTTCTCTTACATTTCCTATTTCCATATTATTTCTAAGGACAAGCAAATATCCCCGTATCACCTCAATAGCTGTTATTTTTCTTAAGAGAAAACTGTTCTTGAGATATTTTGTTAATCATTCCTGAAAACCACCAGATCCTAAAGAAAGTGTGCTATTTCTATGCATAGTCATTTAAAGAAAATTGCTGTTTTTACATTGCATAGTTTCATGATTGGTAATGAGAATTAAAATATTGCAAAAAATACATTAATTTCAATGTATTAAAAATTTGACAATATTTATAAAATATTTGAGGCTAAATAGCCAAAACGGGGTTTGTATCTACCACTCAGTGGCAGAGGAATTTGGTATACTGGCTCATAATTTATTCAACTGGATTATAGTGGTAGGATGCTGTGGGTGTTGAGAGGCCTAATAGGAAGTTTAGCTGAGCTGCAGATGCTGCTGCTAGCTCTGTGGAAGAACAACAAAATGAATTTTTCTTGTACTCAGAGGAAATCCTGGTGTGAGATGGGATGGCAACCATCAGTGCTCCTGCCACAGAAGGCCACTCAGTCCTTACAGAATTTGTTTCTGTAGGAGAAAATTTTTTAAGGGAGATTGTAAAGCTGGTTGGAGGAAAAAAGTAATTAGAAAGTTTGGCAGCTATAAAGCAACTTTTTAACTGATGGGGTTTTTTTTCAGCAATCCAGAAATGAAAGTGTGATGCCTTCTGGCAAGTTTTATCATACTACCTTGAATGTCTATAGTGCAACGTGGCACTGTGGTGCAATGTAGTGATTCTTTTGATCTTGAGACCTATCATGCATGGGGACTTTTTGGTTGAATAGTTGTTTTGTTAATAAAACTTTTCAGGTTTTTTTTTTCTTTCATCAGAAAAACTACAGCTAACTTCAGTTGTTCACTAGGTAGATACCTTCTTAACACAAATTCCCTTTTGGGCCTTTCCAACACAGTTGCATGGCAGACCTCATTTAGGAGTGGGAAAAGGAAAATATAAAAAGGGGACACAGAGTGAGAAAGAAAGCAAAGAGAAAACAGAGGTGTATGTGTTTTCTTTCCTTCTGACCTACTATTGCTATATCCAATGTTATAAATTAAATGAGGTGACATATCCAATATTTTTCTGGCTTTTATCAAGCATACTGTATACTTTCATATCCAAAATTGATGCCTTCCTAGAATATTTTCCTCTCTTTCTTGTGTTGTCCAGAAATGTTTAAATTACTTTCTGCTTTCTCTTTATTTATAAATGTATATATATGTATATATCTGTATGTCTGTCATCTTAAAGTTGCTGAGCTCTTTAGAAATGACGGCAGTGGTAGTGGTGATGGGAACGTGGATTTCTTCCTTCCAACTGTCCATCAACATGGTAAGCATTTTCAATTAATCCTTTTTCTTATTGCTAATTGTAATATCCCTTATAAATTACTACATTGACACAACTTGTCATAGTGCTACTTACATAGTACTTACAGCTACAGGTGAATAATTTAGATTTGTCATAAAGTTTCAATAGCAGTCAGTGTTTAGTGTAGCACAGAAAATAACAGCTTCTATACCATCAAAACTATATTGTTGTAAAACACAATATGCTAATTCCAGAATTACAATTTGCAAGATTAGTTCTGTTTGAAAATTGTCAAGTTTTCTGGAGAGCAAAAAGCTGACACTTTTTAAATTGAAAGTAATTAAAAAAACTTCCTCATTGTATGCTTGATATGTGCTTTGTGTTACTTTCATTTTCTGCATGTCAAAAATATTCTTAAAGAAAAGTAAGCTGTCTTAGTTATTTTAAGGAATGTTTTTTATTGTATTTTATTTTTTATTTCTTCTCTTTTTTATCTATGTCAGACATGCAGAAAAAAGATACTTGATGTGGAAATAACATAAAATCTGAGGGAAATCCCTAATCACATACAGCTTCAAATTAAACCCTGCAGACCTGAGGATGAATTATGAGCACCCATTATCCAAATTGTATAATTTATTTCTCTGTGATGGCCTAATTTTCGATTTTATTTGTAAATGCAGTGGATTTCAGTTTGAATTTGAGAGCAAGTCCATGGTTTAGCCACTTTTTGGAGCTTCTTGGTTTTTTTTCATGGAATCACAGAATCGTTTAGGTTGGAAAAGACTATTAGGATCATCAAGTCCAACAAACATAACTCTGCCAAGTCCATGACCAAACAATGTCCTTAGGTGCCACATCTACATATCTTTTAAATAACTCCAGTGCTGATAACTCTACCACTCCCCTGGGAAGCCTGTTCCAACGCCCAAATACCCTTTCTGTTTGAAGTGCTGTTTCGCTTTTCCTTGTTTTCAGAAAAGATTTTACGTGCCAGGTTCTTTCTCTGAGCAGCAATTTATCAGAAAAGATTTTATGTGCCAGGTTCTTTCCCTGAGCAGCAATTTATCTAACCCAAGACAATATCTTTTAGTAGTAGGATTTACAGGACTTGAGTTTTTTCTTTGTTTTCCATTTCAGGTTATGTTAAGATGACAGCTGCACTCATCTGGTCTATCTGCTTACACTGTGCTTTACCATGTAACTCCTCGCCATCCTAAATTCTGCTCCATTTTCATTTATTAAACCTTTAATTTTAATTCATTAAATGTAGTTCTCCCTTAAAATATCCATATTTGTTATATTTTTTGTTGCATAGTTCCATAAAACTATGGAACTAAACAGGACAGCATTATGGAAAGTCAGTTCCTTATCCATGTGCATAGTTATCATGCATTTCAAAAAAACAAAGCCAAAACAGCACAGATACTCCAGTCATACTCTCATGTGTGATTTTTGCAACATATTTCTTTAGCTGTTTACTTTCATGAAAAAAGATGCTAGAAAAAATAACCCTTTTTGAACTTGCACTTAACAGCTAACTTGGGGGTTGCATCACACATCCTTGTGACTATTGAGGCTTCTGATGATGCTCATGGTGTGTTTGAGTTCAGTACTGAGTCGCTGTCAGTAAATGGAACTGAGCCTGAAGATGGAGATAGCAATGTTGTACTGCAGGTTAGAAAGCTTTGAGTATTATATTGCTGTGCAATCCTCTTTGTTTTTACTGGGTGTTCCGCAATCTTTTTGCTATAAGTTTATGGGGTTTGTAACTACTTTATAATGCATTTTTGCCATTCCGTACTGAGTTTTCTCATGTGCGTCATTCAGCTTGAAGCTAAAATGATGTTATAATAATATCCACAAATTTAAAATTACTTCTGTGTGTTTACATTTGAGATACTATTACCTCGGGTAGGTACAGTATTGGTGATACAACAAATACAGCAATAATAAAGACTACACTGTTGATTTAAAACACGAATTTATTTTTAACCCATCATGTCAATGTCTTTGCTTAATTCTCTCTCTTAGTTTTATGTTTTTCTTTCTCACAGAGCAAAATACGCAGATCTTTATATTTTTCTCTTAGGTTGTGAGAACTCACGGGGCCTTGTCTCAGGTGACACTGCATTGGATCATAGACTGTGATCTTACCAAAGACCTGATCTCTACAGATGGGAATGTAACATTTGATGTTGGTCAAGTGAGAGCAAATATTACAGTACAGGTTTCTCCTGATGAAGTTCCTGAACTGGACAAGGTGTTTTCAGTTTTAATCGTCAATGTGTCCAGTGGTCGTCTTGGAAATCACGCTAATGCCACATTAACTCTTTTAGCTAATGATGATCCATATGGAGTCTTTATCTTTTCTGAGCGAAACAGACCAATGAAAGTTGAGGAAGAAACAAGAAATATCCCCCTGACAGTATTAAGGCGTGGTGGTCTCCTCGGCACAGTAATGGTAACATACAGGACAATGGGTGATGATGAAAAGCCTCCCTTTCTTCCACCTGATGTTGTTAGAGCAATAGAGGGAGAAGATTACACACCTATCGCAGGCTACACAGTCTTTGGAACCGATGAAAAGGAGGCCACACTATATTTGCCTATTTTGGATGATGATGATCCTGAGAGGTCAGAGTCTGTTTTTGTGGAGCTAAGCAGTGTTGTTTTGATCGAGAAAGTACAAGATCGGCCAAGTAAGTATCTTACATATGAAAAACCTATAATTTAAAGATGAAGGGTAGTTTTTATATTTAATTGAATAAAATGCAACAAGCTAAATGACAAACTTTTTACCTCTACCAAACTCTGTATAGTTAAGAAACCTCCAAGTTACCTGCCTTGTGTGCTGCTGGCTTATATTTCCTTTAGCATAGTATTTTGGCAGGGATGCATGAACATATCTTTTTTCCTTTGGTATTGCCCTATCCAAAGTTTTTCAGGCCAGATATGTTACAGTACTGATTTTGGGCACTGTCTATACAGCTAGTGTGTTTCTGTGAAATTCAGTATCAGGGAGCAAGTAAGGTGGTTTTGCTTATTCAAAGTAAAAAAATAATTTAAAAATAAAGTGATATAGAATTACAGCCTCATGTTACTTTTTTAGTGTAGAGAATGTTTGCTTCATCCCTCATTCAGGTAAATTCAGGTCATTACAGCCTGATTGGCACTTCAAAACTTCTTGACATGCCTAATTGCTGCCCCACCCTAGTAATTTTGATATTAAGGAAATTTTCAAATATAAATCAGCTAGGAGTTTGAAATCGTACTTACATTTCATCATAGCAAGCGTAAAAATAAAATTCTTCTGAACTGTATTGATCTTGCTACTGGATTTATGGTCAAATAAATAAACAAAGTACTTCACAGTACCTCACCTCTTCAAAAAAAGTTATGGCTGTAAAAGCCATAACTGCCTGCCTTCCACAGCCTACCTTCCACTGCCTGCCTTTCACAACAGGGTAGAATAATATGTTATTATAAATTGGAATTTAACTACCATAATATATTTCAAATACCAGAAGTATGGTGATGCAGTGAGTAGTTATAATTTGTCCAATTCTAAAAAAGGCAATTTTGTTGGAAGCTAGTGGTGACTAACAAGCTTACATATATGTCTGTGAACTCTATAGCCATAGATAGCAAATATCTTGGGCACCTCCTCACTAAGTTTTCTTTATGTTTCAGTTATAAATTCTCCTCGACTTGGATTAGTGGATGAGACAATAGCTCATGTAATTATCAATGCCAATGATGATGCTTTTGGAACACTTCAGCTTTCAGCTTCAACTGTGCGAGTTGCTGAAAATTATGTTGGACCAATCATCAATGTAACCAGGACTGGGGGAATATTTTCAGATGTTTCTGTGAAATTTAAAGCCATGCCAATAACTGCAACAGCTGGTAAGTGATCAGAATAACAGAAGTACGCAGTCTGAGTTAACTTGGAAAGAGCATGCTGTATGCTTTGAGCAGTTAAAGCAAACAAGTGTCTTGAATGCACTATTGTATAACAAGTACAAAAAAAAAAAAAAAGAATTAGTGGTACATTTACTGACTGTACTTAGCAAATAGGAATCCTATGGGAGAGATTATGCATCAGCTTCTAGAAGACTCTGAGACATCACTGAAGGATCTAGGAAGTGAAATGAATGAAGGAACTGGGGTGTTTATTTCCCTAGTAGCCCACCACCTCGTAAAAAAAAAACCCAACAACAAAACCAAAAAAAAAACCCCAGCCAAACAATAGTAGTATATGTAGCTCTGTTCAGTCCTGTATACTTACTTAAACCCACCATGCAATGTTTAGGAAAAGCATTGAGGTATGCATGTGTAAGAAGGAGGAAGAGCGAAGATAAGTGTTAATGATGATGTTCAATATGCTGAACCATAATGCATTAGTATTTTCTCGTTTTTGTTGCTTTGGGTTTTTTTTATCTACAAATCTAGGTGAGGACTACAGTGTAGCCTCATCAGATGTGGTTTTACTCGAAGGGGAAACAAGTAAAGCTGTGCCAATTTATATAATTAATGATATCAATCCTGAAGTTGAGGAGTCATTTTATGTTCAGCTACTGAATCAAACAACAGGAGGAGCCTTGCTTGGATCTTTGACAAGGGCAATCATAACTATTGAGGCTTCTGATGACCCGTTTGGATCCTTTGGTAAATGAGTCTTATTTGCATATTTTTTATCTTCTGTTAACATTTCCACTGCAGATTTTTGGGTGAACTGTTAGTGGGCAACTGAATAAAAACTTCCAAAAGAGGAAGCCTGAATGATTACAGTAAAGGAAAAAATAAGATAAGCTGAATTAAAACATACAATGAGGGAGTAATAGTGCTTTAATATAACAAAAAAAGTAGTATTTAGTCAGTTGATATAGAACGATTTTGGAATCTCCTAAGAGAGATAGATGGATTTTAGTTTACTTTTTTATTTTTTATCTAAGAAGTACTGCATTTCTTCAATAGGTTTAAGCTGAAATTTGCATTCTAGTATCCGTTGCTTAAATATGTTGATTTCTTTGTTTTAGTAGATAATCAGCCAAAGCAGATTTAAAAATCTGGGGAAATTGTAAAATATAAAGAGAAATTGAATTACATTCACTTATTTTCTGTAAAGTACTTTAGTTTTTCTTCTGCCTTTTATTCTCAATAAAATTAATTGCATATACATTCCAAAATTTGTTTTATTACATAGGTTTTGAGAAAGGTTTTGGTGATTTCAAAAATGTAATGATATATCAGAAATTTATAATTTTTGCTTATTCTTTGGGGTTTTTTTTCTGTGTATTTTTTCCTGCCTTTTCCTTTGTTTTACACTTTTGTTCCTTCAGTACCCTACATAGTTCCTCTTGTTCCATTTTGTCAGTAGAAAGTGGTAGAGGAAAGAAAAAATGTCAAAACTAAATAATTTCAGATAGACAATAAATTAATTTGTAAAAACTGAAAGTTTAATGCAAGGAAGGCTTTTACTTGAAGGATTTTTAGATGGAACATATTGACTTATTTCTTCAGAAAGTGACATGACAGCTGCTAAAAAATAATTATGAAATTATCTTCTAAGAGCTTGGAGACATGCTCATGGTTTGCCTCAAAGAATGAGTGTGCTGGAATAAACTCCTTGGATGAGGTCTTAATTTTCATGCTAATTTCCTCTGTAGGTGAAAATATTAATACTGAAAGTTTGCTTTTAAGTTTAAACCTGACTAAAAGTGATTTACCTGTGCAAATAAATGCAACCAAGTGAAATATAACTCTGTACTTCAGGAGCTGTAATATTTGCTTTCATTTTCACTGTTAATGAAATACATCTCTCTGTGCTGTACTTCAGTATTTCAGATGACCAAATTCACTGTGGAGGAGCCTGAGTTTGGATCAGTGACCATAAATCTGCCAATAATCCGGAATGCTGGGACTCTGGGTAATGTTACAGTTCAGTGGGTTGCTACCATTAATGGACATCCTGCTGATGATGACTTGCAGGTCGCCTTGGGTAATATTACTTTTGCCCCTGGGGAAGCTATTCACATGTTACTGCTGGAAATTCTGGCTGATGATATTCCAGAAAGAGAAGAAGTAAGTAGAGCAGTTTATCGTCTTTCTTGAATAGCATTAGAGTTTTAACTTGTTATAGAGATATGTGCAAACAAAAGAACGGAATGCTCTGGCAGGAAGGTGCAAGAAGTTCAGATATTACTTTGCTTGTGATTATTGTTAGAAATACCAAAAACTGTTTAGCTGCATTATTTCTTTTTCTTTTTTTGTTTTCTTTTTGAGATTGTCCATGTAGAATTAACTCAGGCTTCCAATGGTGGTGCTATTGGGTTAGATGGCGTGGCAAATATTATAATACCTGCCAATGATAATCCTTATGGCACAGTTTTCTTTCATCAATCCTTATATCGAATTCAGGAGCCACTAGAAAGAAAAATGCTTGCAAATATAACAGTCAGGCGAAGGTTTGTATGATGTTTGATTTATTCATATCTATTATTTTTTCCTTTTTTTTTGTCTTGGCTATAATTTCAAATGTCATGCTCCTCTTGTATAAGTATTTGTGTCAATTTCTTGATCTGCCAGCTCAACATATTTTTATTTCATGTACATGGTTTTAGAGCTAGATGTCATCTTATTAGAAATGTACATAAAGTACTCAAATGTAATATACATTGTAATGTGTAGTATAAACATAATGTACACAGGGTATTTGAAGTTTCATTTTGCCTATTCAATCATCAAATAATTTAAAGCTGCGCAACAGCCTGCTCCAGTGATTTTAACTGGAGGACAAAATGGCTTGTGGGATGAAAAGAAACAAGAAAAGGAAAACATGTTTTATGCATGTGATACGATATCCTGGGGATACCTAGGGGGAAAGATGACAATGTTGGGTAGCACAGGATTTTCCTTCCTAGCCAGCCCTAAGACTAAGTTAATTCCTCGAAACGCATGTTTGCAGTCATTTTTAACAGGTTCCTACCCAAGCTAAAAATAATCAAACTTGCTGTCCATAAAAATTTCCTACCAAGGGAATCCATTTTAATTAGCTTTTTGGAATTTTTCAGCAATTCAGAAAGGGCCAGTCAATTTTGTTCACTTTTATTCTTAACCCAGAAACAGAATATTAGACATAGTTCATCAACTAACATTATTTTCTTATTTTAATGTCTTCTAGTGGGGGCAGGTTTGGTCAGCTGCAGATATTTTACAGCACTTCTGAGACTGATGTTGTAGCTCTGGCCATTGGGCAAGGTCAGGATATCCTGGCCTGTTATGATTCTCCAGTACAAGGAATTCCTGACCAACCATCCAAGACCAGAGTGAATGTGTCAGCAGCAAGTGACCCGTTATATGCCTGTGCAACTCAGTGCCTAAAAGAACAAGCTTGCTCCGCCTTTGCATTTTCCCGTGGCTCTGAGATGCCTCTCTGCCTTTGGCTGACATCAGAGATCAGCCCATTAACTAACACTTCAGGATTCTGGACCTACAGGAAAAACATCACCAGTGCATCTGCTCTCTTTAGCACACAAGCCATTGCTGGTAGTGATTATGAATCCATTACAAGACAGTGGGCCATAATGGAGGAAGGGGAAGAGTTTGCAAATCTCACAGTTATCATACTGCCTGACAATCTGCCAGAGTTGGATGAGCAATTCACTATATCCCTGTTGAAAGTTGAACTAATGAACATCTCAGCCAGCTTAAAAAATCAACCAACTATAGGACAGCCAAATACTTCCACAGTTGTCATAATGATGAATGGAGATGCGTTTGGAGTATTTAAGATCTACAGTGTAAGTCCCAATGCGACAGAGAAAGGTCTGTATATTGAAGTAGAAGAATGCCCTCAGGCCAATGTGCAGCTAATGATACATAGGACAGAAGGCAACCTGGGACAGGTGACAGTGGAATGGCGTGTGGTTGGTGGAACTGCTACCCCGGACTTGGATTTTATAGGTGTTGGTGAGATTCTGGTATTCGCTGAAGGTGAGGCAAGGTTTTGCACTGGCTTCTGTTTGATAAAACTAAAGAAAAGCAAAATGAACTAATAGGCACTCAGTCCTATGAGTAGTTTGATGAGTGATGACTTATTCTTAGGCTAAACCTCCCTGAATGCTCAGAATTACATTTTCAAAAGAATCTAGTTCACTAGCTTATAGCATTATGTTGCAGAACATACACAGTGGTAGTTCAATTAAAAAAAAAAAAAAAAGATGAAAAGCATAAATATGTGGGTTTTTAAGAAATATTGTGGGGTGCATTATAAAGATTACCTTTTTACCAAATAAATAAAGAATGATAATGCTGAAGGCATTTGTTAAATCAAGGGTAATGAAAATGAGAATCAGGCCTAACTGGTCTTCTGTTAATCTTCAGTGAGTACATACTAATTTTTCATCAGAGGTCTCTTTTTAGATTGAGATTGTATTAATTTGCTAACATGACATGACATATATTAAAAGAAAAATTGCAAACAGGATGAACAAGTCAATGGGAGATATTACTTAAGTGCCATCCAGACTGATAGATGTATTTTATATTTTATGTTTTCAAAGTCTGCGTTGATTGAAAGCCATTTGTGGTACTGTAGTAAAAATTCTAGTATGCTATCTAGCTTCCTAAATAGAACTATCTGAAAACAAAAGAAGGGTTCCCAGCAGTGATTCTGAGGCTGACATATGGCCTGACATTAGTGGCTATAAGTTCAATAAAAAAAGGTTTTCAAAGTATTTTGAAAGATAATAGCAAGAAAATACATGTATTTTGTAAACTGTGTGCATACTTGTGTATATGGTTCATCAGAAGTTATCATGCAGTTGATAAGTTTTTCACAATAATAATATTCCCCTTTTCTAAATTAATTTTGAAAGTCAGGAAACTTATAATGCAAATGAAGAATTCTAGACATTCACTAATCATGCCTACATTAGTAATTTCTACATAGGATGCTTAAGAATTTTATATTTACATTGCCCTAATGTAACTTTTCAGTAGTAAGTGAATAAAAATTCATAATGACAAGTAACTTCTAATCAGTTGAACAAATAAATATACTTCATGTCCTTTTTAACATTTTTTAAAGTATTTCCTAAGAGATTGTTAAGTCTTTTTAAAAGGTGATTTCCATGTGCGGACATAAGTATGTGTCTGTTCTTCTTGTAGGGGAAACAAAAAACATTGTCACACTGACCATTTTAGATGATACGGAGCCAGAGGATAATGAAAGTATCATAATCAGCCTGGTCAATACTGAAGGAGGGAGTCGGATTCTGCCTAGTTTTGACACTGTCACAGTGATCATTCTGGCAAGTGACAATGTGGCAGGAATTATTAGCTTTCAGACAGCCTCCAGATCTGTTATTGGTCGTGAAGGTGGGATTCTTCGTCTTGATCACACTCAGTTTGTTTAACATTAGTTTCCGTGTCAGTGCTTTCTATTGATTGTGACCCACAGTGGTTGTTTTTATCACTGTTCAGAGAAAGCCAGCAAGCAGAGAATAACCACATACTTGGCATCTATTTCCTTAAATGTTTAACTCTTGAAAATTTAGCACTTAGATTAAATCAACAGAAAAGATGAGTGTACCATTTCTAAAACCATTTTATATATCATCATCTGTGCTTTCCTTTCTTCTGAAGAGCATGCCTTGCTTCTATTGGTATTTCAAAGCTCCTTTTAGCATTTGTTGTCGTGTTCATTTATACCATATTCCAGAACTGTACACAACTCCTATCATACACATGTATTGGTAGTAGTCATAAGCAAATCTCATCTATCAGTGACTAAAAATTCACTTTAAATCTTCTAGGAAATACTCCCACAAGCAGATTAGGATCTCATCTTCCTTCTCCCTGACTCAGTAACTGGCTATTTTAAAATTTTCTGTTTATGATTTCTTGTGGTAGCTAGTTTAGGAATATAGGAATCTTGCTGTCATTACTCAGTCATGACCTTTGAGAAAGAGCAGTAATAATTTGGTAAGCCCAAAGATGTCTGCTAGTGCTTTAAAAGAGAATGTTGTGTGTTCAATCTAAGGTTTGATACATTTGTGCATAGGATAATGACAGTACTAATGGTGATAGCTTTTGTCAGCCTTTGCTGGAATCAAAATGTATTGCAGTATCATTTTTCTCTGACATGTAAACTGATGGGTAGGAAAAGTTAACGAAACAGAAATTTGATTTCAGAAATGCATTTTCTGTTTGAAGAAGTAAGTCTTTCTTAACCCAAATGCCTTCTGTTTGGTTGGTTGGTTGGGGTTTTTTTTCCATAAATGAGAGGGGATCATAACCTTTTGGGTTTTTATCTAGATATGGGTTGTGTTAATTCTGCTCTAATGTGTGTTCAGTTTTTGTCTTTTATTTCTCCACGTTAATCATCCTGATCCCTCTGCCAAGCCAGCTGCAATCTGGCAGGTTAAGAAGAACTGTTAATGAGCACAAGACAAATCGTCTCATTCCCAGAGGTTGTGATGTTCCTGAATATTTTCCACTGGTTAAATATTATCATAGCATGCTAGAAAATGTTGCCTGTTGGGAGCTGAAACACTCTGCTATAGTTTATAAATGACTTGATTCTGATTCCTCCAGCTTGTGAAGAGCAGTTCATTGTCTTACAATACATGACAGCAAGGAAACCCAAGGAAACTAATTCTCTTTGATAAAAAAAGGAAAGAATGAGCTAAGGCCTTTAGAATATTTCAGTATTTACACTACATTTTTAGTAACACCTTTTTTTGCTCTGAAAATAAAATTTATCAGACATAAATCCAAATGTGATTATATTAATTGTATTACTGAACAATTTCTGTCTAGCAAATCTATATTGTTTTCAAGTTGTGCATATTTTTTAACACCTTACTGGAGCAAGGGTAGCATTTTAGTGCCTGCAGAGGCATGCGACAGTTGTGTAGCTATGACTGTATTAAAGGAAAATACGTTGCAGTAGTTTGAAATAAGGAAGAAGAGGGGGATGGCTGAGGCCCCCTTCTTCTCTGATAAATACAGAGACTAAAGGTATGGACAAAACATAGTTAAATTTTTAAAAAACTTAAACCAAAATGGTGAAATTAGCCTCATAACACCTTAAAGCTTCAGAAGTCAATTAGTATTTGTATTAGTATTTCTTTCTGGGTCAGCAATTAACTACCTGATGTCTGTAATTATGATGAATTATACTTCAGGTTTCTTCTCAGTGTTTGGATTGCAGTACAGCAGACTTCTGCATCATAAAGCATTTTGTCCCAATCTTCAGTGGAAATTTATTGTATTACATCATGTTTTATTGAAATAAGCTTTGTCTAGACTGTGCATTCTGAAATGGTACCAGGGTAACCATTTTTCTGTTAAATATTTATTTGTTTGCAATGGATGTGCAAAATTCTCAAGATAGAATCACTTTCAGTGCAGCATGAAATGATATGCTAAGTTAGCCTTAGGGAAACCTGTAAACTAGCAATCTACCCTCAGATATCTGAATGTAGAAACAGAATCCTTGTGTTATCAATAAATTTTAGATTCTTTTATTCTCTTAGAAGAAACATAGAACAACTCAAGACAAAGATACGAACATTGGTGTATCTCCATGGCTTAACTGAAATTTGTAATGTTGAGGCTAAAATAACACCTACTAATTTATTTATTTGATAATGCATGTATACAGTTCTTGTGTTATGTCTTCACTATTTTATATTTTAATTAGTTATATTAAGGTCTATTGAAGTTAGTTTTTCATCTCATTGATAGTCAATATATATACATCTCTAATATTTTGTTACCAAAAAAAGAACATGTTTAGAAAAAGATTCAATTTTTTCCTGCCTGTTCAGCTATACAATGCTGTCCTGCAATATAATATGCTACAATAGCTAGATAGCATCCAAACCGGATGCTCTTTAAAGTACATAATCAGGGAGACTAGCTGGGCTGCTCAGTTCTTTATGACACTGAGTGAGAAGCCACATAGAATCGTAGAATAGTTAGGGTTGATAAGGACCTTAAGATCATCTAGTTCCAACTCCTCTGCCATGGGCAGGAACACCTCACACTAAACCATGCTACCCAAGGCTATGTCCAAGCTGGCCTTGAGCACCCCCAGGGATGGAGCATTCACAACTTCCCTGGGCAACCCATTCCAGTGCCTCACCACCCTTAAAGAGCTTCTTCCTTATATCTAATCTGAACTTCCCCTGTTTAAGTTTTAACCCATTACCCCTTGTCCTATCACTACAGTCCCTAATAAAGAGTGCCTTGCCCGCATCCTTATAGGCCCCCTTCAGATACTGGAAGGCTGCTATGTGGTCTCCACTCAGCCTTCTCTTCTCCAGGCTGAAGAGCCCCAACTTTGTCAGCCTATCTTCATATGGGAGGTGCTCCAGTCCCCTGATCATCCTTGTGGCCTTCCTCTGAACCTGTTCCAACAGTTCCATGTTCTTAACACCACATCTCTTTCACTATCCTAGGTGTTTCTCAGTTTTTCTCAATAGGGTTGCTTCTAAGCATGTACATAACAAAAATCAGAAGATGAGTTTATTCCCAGATTTTACTCTTTTATGTTGTTTGCAGACAGGTATTGCTCTTTTATTTGTGCATTTTTTAATGTATATGAGTAACTTGCTTCCTAACTTCTTTATCTGTGTCAGCTTCCCTCATATTTGATACTTCTTCCCAAGGGTGAACTAAACCCAGAAAAGCTCAGGAAGAAAGAGTTTAGGTTTGGGGGTTTTGGTTTTTATATAAAACCCAGATATGTTCTATAACTACTGCGAAGCTTATTATTAAAAATATTAATGGTTTTCAGAATAACTGTTTTAACTGTGATGGATGTTTTTGGCTTCTGATTTTTATACTTGATATGTAGTAGATGAAAGTCCAAAATACTGCATCTTATCTTTTGTTCCTAGGAGAACAACTGCGATTCCTTGTTGTAAGAACTGCCCCAGCATTGGGAAATGTTACTGTTGACTGGAAGATAGTTGGGCATAATGTAAAACAAAATTTTGAAAACTCTTCTGGAATGCTATTTTTTCCTGAGGTAAGTACATAAGCAAAGCTAATAGCTACAGAAAAATACTGTAATTACAGCTGACCTGAGAAAAATTAAAGTGCTTTTATAGCAGTCTTTGTTTCTTGATGTGATTTTTTTACTCTCTCCTTTACTATTGGAGTTATAAACTGGGGGGAGTTTGTAGTTGTTGATGCTTTAACTTTACATTTCTTAAAGGTATTGTTCAAAATATATGCGCTAAATTAGTATCACTTGCATTTTGTGCAATAATGACTCATCTATTTATCAATAAAATAAATAGGGGACATTGAATACGACATTGTATGTTCACTTGCTGGATGACCGTATTCCTGAAGAAAAAGAAGAATACCAGATAATCCTATACAATATCAAAACAGAAGGTAATGTGAAGCGGTAGCCTGCTGTGCCTTAAAACTATCATTTAATAGTGTAATATTTTCATATGTATTAATCCATTTTGGAAGTGTAGGGTTAAACATATTGCAGCTGGTGTAAACTATGCAAAGTTCATTTGTATTTTATTGTAACAGGCTTGGATCCTTACACGTGTATATACACATACATATACACGTACACATACATGTATACATTTTATTTCCTTCCTTTTAACTGAATACAAACCTGAGTTAATGTGTTCTGGATACAGTTGCCACAAAATAAGCAGGTATTTTTATCTTTTAAAGCAATCTTGTAATCTGCAAGCTGACTTTCTGATCTGTCTCTGAATTCAAGTGTTCTGCCATTCAAATTAGAATAAGAAAAAAAGCACAAACTGTATCTCTTCTGAAATATCCTTTGTTAAATTGAAATTATTGACTAAACACCGAAACAACTTGACATGGATCTTGTTGCTGCTAGGTGCCTTACTAACTTGCCAGAATCATTTGTTGACTCTTGTAATCCATCAGGATAAGCATAAATTAATACATCAATGATTATTCATCAAAGCAACAGTTGGAAAAGGGAGTAATTTCTTAATAGAATGACTGAGAAGTTTAATATAATTTTAATTTTAGAAGTTAATTCCTGGGAAAACTATCTCTTTCCTTTTAAGATAGAGGAAGTTTAGGGAAGTTGCTACTTGGCACTAGCCAAGTTTTCTCATTTCTTAATAGATTTTTCTGACTCTATACTTAGTATGCATACAGTTTCTGTTGTGATTGTATGTTCCTGTGTTTGATACAGAACATGAATATATATATTCCACACCATTCATAAAATTCAGTGAGCATATCATGTGTTTGGTTTAATTTCATTAATTTAATTTCATTTGCACTGTCACTGACTGTCATTTGGATGTTATAATAGCAGTAACATAAAACAAAAAATTAGTTGTGTAATGCTTTATTCACTGTAGTCCATTGATTCTTTTGCAGGAGTGTCTTCTTCAGGTGCTGCTGTTCTGGATAGTCAAGGATATGAAGCTGTTTTGACAGTTGAAGCTAGTGATGAACCACATGGAATCCTGAATTTTGCTTCCCCGTCCAGGGTCGTTTTAATGCCAGAGGAAAACAGAACAGTTCAGCTTTTTATTAACAGAGAATTTGGATCTCTAGGTTTGTATAATAACTCCAGGAGAAGGGAAGTCCTGTTTTTGTAATCATTAGGCAAATGAAAAACATGACATGGAGGCTGGAAATTTTAAAAAATCTTGGGTACAGGTGATGTTTTCAGAAATTGTAGGTTTCTGACTGCAGGCTCGGAAATAAGTTTTGGATAAAACTGAAGCCATAGGCCCTTATTTCCACAGCAAGGAATCTTGGAGCTGTGACTTAACTAGTTGGCTGTTAAGGTTGCTACCTTTTATGTCTAATGTCTCAAAGTGTTAGTCTTTCCAGAAGAAATAAAAAACATATGAGAAAAGGAGATTGTATGGTATGATTCCCCTCTACACTTCCAGAGCCTGTCAAGGTATTTAATTAAGAGTACATAATTCCAGAATTCAGTAATGTGTCGTGCAAAAATATTTTATTGTGTTTGCTGCCTGAGAATTTCAAACTGTATTGTGAGATAACATTTCATTTCATACAGACTAGCTTTGAATTCCATCTGTTATTCTATCTCCAGGATCACTCTACTTAAATTTTCAGCTTGGCTGTCCTGGCAGATTAGCAAGGCATGGCTTTATTATAAAAAAGTAATGTCTAAATTTTTCGCTTGGTAATATTTATCAGTGTGTCCCCAGTTATTATTCCTTATTGAAGTGTTTGTCAACCTGCCTGGGGAGGAAGTTTTACTTATTAAGCTGTTTTTTCCAGCACTTTCTTTAGAGCCCTTCTTACATGTCAGTCATTCCTGAAACATTCTACTTCCCTTGGCACCAAATCTGGTGTTAATAATGCATTAGATAACCAGGTAGTACTTCAGCAGTGTAATATTTGCATTCCACAGCAACTTAACTATCTGAATATGTTTAGTTGTAATGCATTTTGAATCCTGTGGTGTTGGAGAAATCACCAAAGGCTGGACTGAAAGCACTTTAAAAACTGTAACAAAGTTCCATTGGCTCCAGATTAATCTTTCAATTCTTCCATTTTGCAGTTAAGCTTTTCATTTTGTGGATGGGCATGTGATCTCTCTTCTTTGTCTATTCCAGTAAGCATTATATAAAAATAAAAAATACCTAAGAATTAAAAAAATATATTTTTGTCACAAATCAAACAGGTGATATCAATGTTACATATGCCACAGTTCCAGGAGCACTCACCTTAAGTAATCAGATAGAAGGGACCTTGGCTGAACCAGGAACTGATTATATAGCTGTTTCTGGCTCACTGATTCTGGAAGAAGGAGAAACTTCAGCTGCCATAAATGTTACTATTCTAGAGGTAAAGTCTAAACCCTTTCATTCTATGCTGATCTGTATGAGAAGAATAATAATTTGGAACCTAAAGCTTGCTGCCTGTATATGTCATGAAGATTTCATTGTCACTTTGAAAGATGGTTTTTATCTTAATGTTAAAATCATGGAAGGATAAATGATTACAGAAAGCAGCTCTACCTGTGCATAAATGAAATTTAGCTGTTTCATTAAAACTTTACTGAATGGTATCCAGAACAGTGTAAGTCATTGCTTGCAACAGACTCTTACTTTTCTCAGTGATTGGTATTTATGCCTTTAAAATTGGGCAGAAGTTTATTCACAAGCATAGTTTAGTGTCACCAGAGAGTCTTTTTCATAAAATGTGATTTTTTGCTTCATAATTCTAGTTGTTGCTATAACCTTAGATACTGCTACTGTGTTGCTTTTTGGTGACTTCTGTGACAGTTTCTTAAAGGAAAATGAAAAAATGATGTACTGAATTTGTGTTCTGCAGGATGATGTACCAGAGGTGCAAGAATTTTTCTTAGTTAATTTAACTTCAGTGGAACTCATCATGAACCATTCAACTTCATCCCCACCTAAGCTGGGTAAAACAACTTGTACAGAATTATCTTTGGCCTTCCTCTTATGTGAATTGCATGTAGATCATATTACCCTCGCATATTATCAGTATTACACTTACTTGCCAACTGTGCCAATATGAGATAGCATATTCTGAAAGAAACATTGTAGAAAAGCCAACATACTCATTATTACACTTGCTTCTTACTTTTTTAAGCCCTCTAAAAATTATGAGTCAATTTTCTTAGAGGAGTTAGTAATTAACAGATGGACAACACGATTATCTTCAAAGTTTTATAGGCATTTCTAAGTACACAGTGGAAACAAAAAATTTCAAAAAAATTACTCTTTGTGATTACTTTGTGCATTCTTTTAAAAGTCTCTTTTTATTGCTCTTTATCAGATTTACTTTTAGGAGGTATATCCTGTGGATTTCCTACTCTTCTGGTAGACTTCATTTATCATTTGCTTAGTTAGCTCCTCATTCTCCTTCTGAATTCAGTAGCGTAGTTGCCATTGGATTTAAGGGCAGTTCAATTATCCTGTGATACTAGACCAGCTGTACTGATTATTTCTAGCATCTTCCTTGACTCTTTTTCCTTTTCTTTGCATGCCTATAGAAGTGACAGAGTTAATTCGTTACAGACTGAAAGGTAACTTGCGAGACTCATAACTTGCTGATTTGTAGATTGAGCTGGGATTAGTTGAGTCTAAAATCTGAACCATGAAAAGAGTGACATATATGTACAGAGGATTTTTCTGAACTAGCACTGAGCGTTGTATAGTCTCACCTTCTATTGTAAGGGGTTGGCAGTCTCTTTGAATCATAATATTCAACCCTGCTGTGACATCTACGTTGGGTTAAATGTACTTAGGATGAACAGATACTTGTTTAAACCCATGAGGCAAAAACTTGTCGTTACAGAATGTCACTATAAATTCTGTTCTCATCTTGTTTTCCATCTTGGCATATCTTAATCTGTTATGATTGACAATTTAACTCCTTATTGGTGCAGTGTTTGTTTTAGCATTTGTAGCTATCCCATACTCTATACAAGGTATTTGAAGCGTTATTAGGAAGTATCTCATATCAACAGAGATGGGTGCTTTGCACATGATACAGGCATGTTCAGTCAGTCCTACAGACCTGGAATATATTGCATGTGCTGTTCTTGTCATACCCATGTGCATGCAATATGTGGATTAAGTCTGGTGTGTCCATGATGTAGAGCTGAACTGAAGTGACCTTGATTTCTGATCTGAGGCTCCATTGGCAAGGAGCAGAATCAACAAGCATAAAGACAGTTCTGTTGTTTTCTCCATGCTCCTCTTGCTCCCATCTTCTAGAACAAGTGGAAGAAAGAGCCCAAATCAAATACAGAAGTGCAAGGAATTGAAAGAGAAAATGATCAACAGCTGGGAATGATGAAAGAAAAAGGAATAGACTTAACGGATACAAGAAAGAACTAAGCGGGGCTGGTGGGCAGGGATGCATCAGGGAAAGGGAGGAATGCCAGACATGAAATAAGAGATCTCGTGTTGAAAGCAAATTATAATAGACCTTGGGTGAACTGATCTGATTGTGACACATGGGAAAATGTGGGTTAGAGGGAAGCTGAGAAGTCTGTAATCACTAGCACTCCCTCTGGATTTCTAAACTGTGATAACATTTCTACTGTTTGTGTAGGTGTTTTGCTGATTTACATTACTACCTCATAGTGGCAGGTTTGGATTCATGGCAAAGACCTTTTATTAATTTTTATCTGAAATGATAGAAATTTTTCCTATGGATCTAAATGTGTTATATTTACTATGGATTAAGTGGGGCAGTTTAGTTGTAAAAATTGTCATCCTTTTTCTTTTCAGGTCTTATTAAAAGTAATTTGAAGTAAAGTACAGTAGCCATATTTTAAGATTGCCTGGACAGCTAAAACATTATTTTCTCATAAGAATCAAGTTCTGACTATCAAGTTCTGGTTCCTGAAATCAGTGGTCATTTCTGGCATTAGTCTGTTATTCAGTATTTTCGCAGTGCAATACATACAGCAATATTTCAGTTACATCTGTCTTTATGGAGCAATAGAAAGTTTGAATAGAATGTTACAGTACATAAACAGCTAACAAAAAAATAAATAATTCTGTATTTATAGCAGAATCTGAGCTGTATGCCAGTAAAGGCGTTGAAACATGACAGGAGATGAAGTACTGGATCGTTTTTTATTCTTCCTTCTCATTTTCCTTCCATATTCAGAATGGCACAATCTGCAAAATGTTGATTGTCTTCATAATAAACCCATACAATGAAGATGAATTAAGATTCCATGCCAAATCTTGCTTTTGGTATTTCCTAATTTTTCTGTGCTGTGTTTTGCTGTCTTTCTTTGAGCCTTTCCAGTTATCTTGCTGAGTACCATTTTCTCCTCCACATTTTGGAGACAGAAAATTATGTATTCTACGAAATTAGTAGAGATTTATAAATGCTTCTGTTAATCTTGAAAATAAGGAAAATGGAATTTATTGTTCTTTCATCTTTGTAATTCTGTTTTCCGTTTTAGATGTGGAAGGTTTAGCTTCTCAAATTATTATTGATGCTAATGATGGAGTAAATGGAGTAATTGAATGGGAAAGTACCAAGTAAGTCTTGTCTCCTTGAAAAGTTCAGTGTGTCAGTCAGTGATTGTGGTCACCCAGTTATTTTCATTTTCAGTCAACAGTAAAAGCCCTGTTAAAACCAGGGCCAGATCTTTCAGATGGCAAAGCATCATTCAATTCAGTAGAGCACAAAAATGTAAAATAATTTTCACACTGAAACCCAGCATTTACTGTACGTTTACTCAGAAATATTTTGCTACAACATGTTTTCACGGCTGTCCTTTTATGTTGTGAACCTGTGTCACTCCTCCAGCCTCCATTCAGCATTGCAGCCTCCGCTTCCATGTAAGCATACACACTGGCATCTCCCAGATCTTCTCTGACTAATTTCTAGAAAGCATCCATGAACACAGGCATTATCTGCCTCTAATAAGCAGGAAAAAAACACAACCTCCTATAGCTTAATTCCATTTAGATAAGAAACAAAGGTGAAAAGGTTGTATTAGGCAGTTGTAGTGATGGTGGTACTGTAATAATGCCTTTTTCTTGTAGAATCATAGAATGGTTAGGGTTGGAAATAACCTTAAGGTCATCTAGTTCCAACTAGGCCTGCCATGGGCAGGGATGACTCACACAAGACCATGTTGCCCAAGGCTCTGTCCAACCTGGCCTTGAACACTGCCAGGAAAAAGCATTATAAAGCATACTTCAGAGAGGGAGTGATTTGATGCAAAAATGTAACATCTGTCTACCATCTTATTTAAAACGAACACGATCAGTGAGCACTGATAATATTTCTTGCTTTTTGTTTCAGCTTTGAAGTTAATGAATCTCACAGGAATCTGACAATAGTGGCACACCGAAGCAGGGGATCATATGGAAATGTGTCTGTATTTTTTTATGCCCAAAATTTGGAGGCACAGCTGGGTTTGGATTTTGATATGACCTCAAGGGTAAGAAGCAAATTCTTAATCTAGTACTTTTCATTCTTTCAGCTTCCTCAGAATAAGATTTTATTGTTTAATCTGCAGAATGATCAGTAATGCAGCTAAATTTTTCAGCTTTTTTCAGTTGCTTCATCTGAATTTCAATTGGTCATCTGAATAGAATGAGATAAAATTAGTAATTTTACTATTTCTTTTTAAATACTGAAGTATTTTTAAATATAAGGCACACTATAAACTTTCTAACGTTTATCTCAAATACAGTTTTGCTTAGACAACAGCAAGTAAGATTTCATGTAAGGTATCATATTTTTTTGCAACAGAACTTCCAAATTAAATTCATCTTGCTTGTTATCATTCTGCAATGTGTTGAGCTTTTTACTTCTGTTTCAACTAATTTATAAGGGAAATAGAGATTATAGCTCTTCTTGCCTCCTCTTGCTTTCTGTTGAAGACAATTCTTTTTACCTTAGTTGAAAAATTCTGTGTATATTAACAGCTGTTAAGTATTTGATGTTTTCTGTGTTTCAATGCTAGACTCTTCTTTTTGCTGATGGAGAAAGGAATAAATCTGTTGTTGTTACGATTTTTGATGATGATATTCCTGAAGGTGATGAGAAGTTCCAATTAATTTTAACAAATCCCTCTCTGGGGCTGGAATTAGGAGAGAACACAACAGGTAAAACTTAGTTTTGATGTTCTTACTTTTTGAAATTTTATGGCTGTCATTTTAATTTTATTCTTCTGACCAGTTGTATTTCAGAGAAGACCATTGCCCTGCTGTGATCTTTACTCTCCTTTGGAAAGTTCTTAAACAGCCCTATGAAATCTATTCAATTAACAAGATAATATATCTAAAATGGGGAATCAAAAAGTATGAAAGTGAGCTTCTTCATAAAAGAGTCCGGATTCTTCCTGTCCATAAATATTCCTTACTTACATGTTCTCTTCAAGTAATATCATGGACATAAAACCATTATGTATACAGTAAAGGAAGAATGGATTTGTCTTCATATGTATTTCATTTATCTATGTGTACAATTATATTTTACTATGTTTACTGTGTTTTTTTCTCAAAAGCCACAATTACTATACTTGCCAATGATGACGGCCATGGAATTTTGTCATTCAATAACAGTGATCACTTCTTCCTAAGAGAGCAAACAGCTCTCCATTTGATAGAAAGTATTGCAGTATTAAACATTATTAGAGAACCTCCTCAGGGAATATTTGGCACCGTGACTGTTCAGTATCTTGCAAGTGAAATTAATTCTTCAAAGCCATCAGTGGATTTGACGCCTTCTCAAGGATATATTGTGCTGGAAGAGGGAGTCAGATTCAAGGTAATATGATAGTTATTACTAAAGATGTGAAGAAAGCTTTTGTGAAATTGTTGGGAAGATTTCAGAAATGTCTGTTTTCTTCTTGTGTTTATTTTTTCTTATGTTTTCCTTCATTCTCAGAGCAAATTGTCTCATGGGAGCAGAACTAGATAAATTTAAATGTGCTCTTCTATAGGTATTTCTCTGTAGTGGATGAGGAAATTGAAAAAAATATAATGGTTATGTAGTGTTTATGTATGCACAGGAACATCTCATTGTATGTATTCAATACACAGTTGAAACACAAACTTTGAAATGAAGTGATAATGTACACACATAATAGTTAAAGCTGAAGTAAAAGTCCCATTCTGTAACATGGTACTTCAGAGCATCTGAACTGAACAGAATATGCTTCAGCAAATGCAAAAACTGAACACCTTTGAGAGTCATAGGAATAAAAAATTACTTATTCTCTGGGAGTATTAAACTCATTGCCTCTATACTGTGCCCGCAAGAATGTCAGCTAGATAACGAGCAGTTTAAGTCTGTGAAATCCTGACCCCTCTGAAGCTTAAATGACAGCTTGCTTTTTAGATTTTATTTTATTTTGTCAGTGAGGTGAGGGTCAGTAATAAGTTAGTGGGCTAGTTAGTAGCGGCTAGTTGGGTAGAATCAGAAACAAAACTTTCTGCAAATACTGCTTTTCAGTTCATGAACCTTAAATGCATTTGGACCCACAGTGCTGACTAGTGTAGCAGATCTGTGGGAAGCCAAGGGCTTCTTAAATTGGTCTCTAAAATATGGTTTACTGCAGAAGTAAATAGGGATTTGAAAGGTTGTAAGTTCCAGTTTAGTTCCAGATCCATCGTTACTAACGTTTTTTTCTATAGCAAAGCTATGTGAACCTGTGTAACTTCTGCCTGTTTGGGTGCTGGGAAGTATGACAGTGAGCCCCAGATGATAATGGAAGCATGTAACTATATAATTCCCTGCTACTTTCAGATTACTTTGAGAGGATGCTGGTCTCATCCACAGCAGTGCAATAAAGGGAAAAAAGCATCAAGAAGAGCAAGAGTATCTCAAATATTCCTCTTTTTTTTGCTTTTTTCCTTCTTTCTTCCCATCACCAGTAATGAAATTGTCTTGTTTCCCTGGAGCTAATTTAGTTGCCAACTAAAGTAAATTAAAACCAACTTCACTGAACTACATTAAGGGATCAGGTAGCTATACAGGGACTGGGAATTACCAATGGGTGTGTGGAGTAAGTAGAGAACCGAAGCGTGAGAAAAGGATCAAAAATTATTACATTTCAGAGGGCCTTAGGATGAGAGGAGAAAAAATGAGAAAGAAAGTAGTAAAGTGGATATTTATGCATGTTCTGGTGTTGCACCAATGGAGGTCACCAGACAGATGACTTTAGAACCTCATCCTGAACCATCCCTTGCCTCAGATCTGTCCTCTTCAGTTTCAAAATCTGCTATTCTCCTGCTGTGCTAACCAAAGGCGTACACTGAAAGAATAGAAACAGGAGCATAGTCTGATAGGGCTATGTCATCATTAGCTGTCAACTCTCAACAACTTTCTATGCTTGTTTTCTTGTCAGACATTGCATATTTCCGCAATACTGGATGAAGAACCAGAAATGGATGAGCACTTTGTTGTCACTCTGTTCAATCCAACTGGAGGAGCCAGACTGGGCACAAGAGTGCAAACTATGATTACAGTATTACAGAACCAGGCTCCCCTGGGGCTTTTCAGCATCCATCCAGTTACAAATAGGTACTAAGCACTGATACAGTTAAAAGAAGATTTTTCATGTTTCATGTTGTAGAGATGGTATCTCTCTGCAATTTTCTTTTTGATGAATCCCTGTAAGGAAATTCAACAACCCAATTGTAAAGCATTTCTAATTTTGAAAAGTATCCTGTCTGTCAAATACTATTACTGCTATGCAAAAGAAGAGAAACCCACTTAAAATGGACTATTCATAATTTGAAATATATTTTTATATTATTTAAATATTATAATTTATATTACAGATAAAATATTATATTACATATAAATAGTAATAAATATATTATTTAAATTAAATATTAATGTAATATTTAAATAAACACTTTTTTAACTTTGGATTTTTCTAGCACAGTGTAAAGGATGCATTTTGCATAAACCTGACATAACCTTAGTCTGAAAAAATGGCATCACACCTTTTCTATTGTATCTTCAAGGGTATTTTTTCATAAACCTATACTTCATTAGTCCCTAAACATTCCACTGATAGTAATCCATATTATGAGCTCCAGACCTCAGATGAGTAGCCAAGGGGTCATGCATTTTAGAATTAATTTTTAAGTTTGTGTGAAATACACTGTTTCTCAGGGGTGTTTTTCAAAAGCTAATGAACCATATGTTATGACATTTGCAAAAATCATTCAGCTTAAACCATACACCTGGTGCGTTAAATTTCAGGCAGGCTGGTTTAAGAATATGTTGAATTGGCTGTGATTTTGCCAAGGTCTCGTGGTGAGAAACATTGGACAACCTCAATTAATGTAGTTATCAGTCCATCAGATAGCAAAACTAATCACTTAATATTTTCATTTTACTTCTCTTGTGTATTCTGCATTGAAATTATACTGTAAGAATCTTATTTATGTGCCATAAAGATAATACATTTTTTCTTTCTTTTCACAATGCTCACATTTAGGACAAATTTCCTCATAGTTGAAGAAGCCAACACTACAGTTTATTTGAAAGTTTCACGGAGTAATAGGCTCAACATGTCTGTGAGTGTTGAGTGGGAGACACTGTCGGATACTGCATTTGGCATCAGTACGTTCACTTTATTGAGAATTTCCACTGCTTTTGTCAGAGTAGTTATAGCAAGAAATACAGGAGATGTAACTTTGGAATGTAGATTCATGTATTTGATGAGATTAATCTGAATTTTGACATCTAAGCATGTCAAAATTCAGGAGATAAAATAGCTTACCTCCTAAGAGTGACCTTGTCATCAGCCACTTGTGTCAGAATTTCAATAATCTGTATTGGTGTCCTTCCTGCTTACATGAATATTGTTGTCACTAGACTTCTGTTTCACTTTTGTACATTGGGGGTTTCTGGGCTCAAGCACACACTGAAGCCGGGTCATGAGGAGCTTCTCATCAGCCAACACTCCCAAGTCCTCCTCAGGGCTGCTCCACTCGGTCTCCCCCAGCCTATGTTTGTGCTTGGGATTGCCCTGACCCAGGTATGAGGTTCACATGGTACCACCTCTCCAGCCTGTCCAGTTCCATCTGGATCCCATTCCTTCCCTCCAGAGTGTTGATCACACCAGACAGCTCAGTGTCATCAGCAAACTTGCTGGTGCTCATCCCACTGTCCATGTTGCTAGCAAAGATTCCAAACAGCTCTGGTTTTGCTAACGCCTCGGGAGCGCTACTTGTCACTGGAAGCTATCCTACCATCTTTGCCCATTTGTACCCATTTCCGATAAACCTTTTTGTTCTAGTACTGATACATGTACAGCTGCTCACTAATCCAGACTGAAACTAACAAGGCAAAAAAGAAAAGTCCTGGTTTTGAACATGGATGAATACTCTGTCTGACTCAGCAGCTCGTCTAACCTCTGCGGGATTGGGAGTTTAGCTCTTGGAGTTTAATTCTGACAACACAGTACTTTTTTCTGTAAGCCAGTCAAACAGCTTAGGCTGTTTCAGAATCTTAGTGCCATGCCTGTTTGTTGTGATGAGAGGAGGAAAGAAGACAAACACATACACTTCGTAGTTTCTTTGTCACTCCTTGATACTTAGCTAATTTTCTTACTAGCTGAATTCCAAACTGAGTCATTCAGAATCCTACTCAAATTACCTATGCTTCTTCCATATGTAATTGTAATATATGAAGAATACATTTATTTTTTAACTCTCATTAGATCCTCAGTACTATAACATTTCTGTTACATTTACATTTCTGGTACATTTGCATATACCAACTATTTAGAGACTACTTCAAAACTTCTGATACTAGGTCTGGTTTCGGCAAGTAAATAATGCAGAAAGCATTGAAAAAGACCTCAGGAATAAACACTGTTTCCTTTTACTGTATTGCAGGGGGCAGTGTCAGTGTCCTGTCTGTCTTGCAGAGTTTTGTGGAAGAGTCAGCATCTGGTTGGTGTTTCTTTACATCAGGTCAAATCCTGTATGCTATTCTGCTGCGTTCACCTCCAGCTATGTTTTCTACTGTCTACCAGTGGAAAGGAGTTTTTGTTCCTGTCGAGGTAAATGTTTGCTGGCAGACACCATGCATACTACTTAATAAAGAATTTAAGTCTCAATTTTACTTTTTTATTCCTCTCTCAGAATTTAAATATGTGGAATCCTAAGAGCTGTCTGTCTTTCCAAATCCGTGCCTCTCCCTACCTTGTGATTACTCATGGAGGAGCCAGTGAGGGAGCTTCCAACAGCAGTGTTTATGCTTTCATGCCTGGACGCAGACTGTTGAAGGTGAATCTGTTTTACTTGAAAAATCGTAAAATAATGGAATTGGAAAGGGCCTCGGGAGGCCTTCTGGTCCAGCCATGTTTAAGAAAACAGCACTCTGTGCTCAGCTAGTATGTGTTCTTAACACTGCATGATTTCAGTGATGTGAGTTTTTATGGTTGTCTAATGTGTTTTTATATTTATATTTTGGGGGTAGGGGAAAATGACCTGGAAGAGAGGAGGAAATTGTGGAGCAATCAAGTCACAGAACATTTTCTGAGAAATGTGTAACATTATATTAATTTTTAATCACACATATAGAGAGAGAGAAGTAAAACTACATACATGTAATTTAATGTATTTTATATACAGTTTAATGTGTAATTTCACAATTTTTAAAAGTCACAGTATCATAGAATTACTAGTATTGGAAGGGACTTTAAGATCTTCTAGTTCTAAGCCCCTGCCATAAGCAGGAAAAATATGTGTATATATGTATAAACTTGGCTGTTGAAGTGACTTCCAAACACCATTTTTGTTGTATTTTGCTCACAGATACAGACTTTCTCTATTCTGAATACTACACAAGTGAAACATTTTGCTGTGGATGAAGAAAACTATTTGATTTTTGTGAGTCACACAACCAGTTCCAGTTCCATCCAGGTTAGACTACACTTGTCTTCCATTTTATGTAGGTAGTTTGGTTTGTTTTGAGTTCAAAATACGAAGTAATAATAAAAAAACCCTATAAATATATATTTTTTGGGAAAAAAAAAAGCTTACTTTTCTATTATGGATTTGTGAGACTGAAAATTCTAGAGTTGTACCAATACTCTCTACATTAATGCATAATTTATATTTGGTTTGACTTTGCTGCTAGTGTTTTTTCTGTTTTGAAATCTAGCATGTTGAACGCTTATAAGAACAGAAATAGCTTCTGATCATAAACCTATGAATTCGAAAAATGGGCATAACTGCTTGCAGTAGGGTCATTTCTTATCAGAGTTCTTCTACCTTTAGGTCCATCTTAGAAATGAGGAATTCCGTTCAGTATAAGTCTTCCCAGCTTTTGATCATGACACTTAATTTTTTTTCTGTTGGTGCTAATTATGAACATATAATGAAATAAATATTTCATATTTCCACAGGTTTTCCAGTGGCATAACGATGTATTTGTGCTGCACCATCAACTTCCACTTTACAGAACTCTGAATGTAGCATTGTTTGGTAGAGGAGGCATTATGTACCTGTTACTTTCTTTGTCTAATACCAACCAGAACTTGTTCTTGTACCAGTGGCTGAATAATGAGTTTAGGAATCTTCATCAATTACCAGCAAAAGAAATAAAACATATGGAGGCCTGGATTTCTGGATCGGATATCTATTTAATTACTGCAAAAGGTATTTAAAAGAAGACAAACACTGAGTTTGCAAAGTATATGCTGGCTTATTTGGTAATAAAGGTAGCTGGGGTAAAGGAGTTTAGCTAGAAATTAAAGTATTACAGGGGAGTGACAAATCACTGATAAGCATTTTATCAAAGTAATCTCTGGTTTGTACCTCAAAAATAAAAGCATTGTTTGTTCTCAGATACTTATGAAACTAATGAATTATTTTTGCAAGAACGATAGGCATTTATAACTATTCATGCAGCTGCTGATTGCAACCTTTCTAAGCTTTTCTGAGCTTTGTGATATGCAAAAATCATTGGACAGCAAACTACATGTGGTTTTTATTAAAGATATGGAATTTTAGTCATTGTTTTGTAAGTGCATCTCTATGCCTATTGAAAAGTTTATTTTGTAGTTTCTTTGCAATTGGCTGCTGTCTGCTCGCAGTATTAATAATCTTGTATGTGAATGTGTGGAGAAAAGGCCTTAAATGTCAGTGCATGAATCATTCCATGGACACCTTGGAGCAGCTTCCAGTGACTAAAGGGGCTAACAAGAAACCTGGGGAGGGGCTTTTGACAAGGCCCTGTAGGGACAGGACAAGGGAGAATGGCTTTAACCTGACTTACTATTGGTCTCGCTTTGTAATTGAAGCTGCCAAACTCTGCCTTTTGAATGGCCATCAGTGTGTAATTTATCTAACAAGCAGCAAACTAATACAACTTTTTCATTTTTCTCCTTTGTAGAATCTGGAAATTCTTCTGAAATTTTCATCTGGGAGACAGGGCAATCTACTTTTAGACACTTCCAGTCTCTTCCAGTCTGTGCTGTAAGAAGTATCCATGTTTTCATGCCTCCTTCTGGTTTAGGTAAGACTTCAATGACAATATTTGTTCATATCCTATTTTATAATGCTGGAATTGAAGAAATACATGTGCTCATTTTTTGGTATTATTTGTCAGACTTTAGAAATTGTTAGACTCATCATGCTACCAAGGGCATTTCTAGCATTACAAAAAGAACTTTTAAATATATCGCTGCATGTTTCTCTTTTTCCCTCCTTGTACAATGTAGTTCACATCCTCCTATCTGGTAAGGACACAACATCACTGTATTCTTGGAACTTTGAAGGGAACCAGTTCTCTGTAATGCTGGAAGCCCCATTTGCAGATCATATCACTTCAGCTACTGCAAGGTCTCTGAACTCCAGCAAGAGCTTGATTGCTCTGACCGTAGACTCCCACTCCCAGATTTATGAGCTGACTGCTATCTCCAACCAGTCAGATTTTATACCTAGGTAGGTTTTTTATGTTTTACATAACTTTTATGTATCCATAACTTTATAATGTATTTATAAGATATTTATATAACTTTATATAACTTTTTTAAAATTTTTCATTGGTTTAATATAACCTGAAGACAAACAGCCTCATGACTGGCTTTAATACATGGCAAGAAAGGATTTGCATTTATGACTTGATTTTTAAAAAAGCTTTTATTTAGGATAAATGAAATTACTTTCATAATTACCTTCAGTTATTCTATGATCCATTATAATTAAAAAAAACCCCAAAACCAAAAAAACACCACAAACCCACTAACTTTAAACCTCTATTATTTCTTTAGGCATATAAACAGCCATTCCAGCTCCAGAAAAAGCTTATGAAATTTACAGCAGCGCTTTCAAAGTTCATTAATCAGCTATCCTCAGTGTGTAATTATTTGACGTGTGTTTTCTTATGCTAGTTCAGGTGAATTGGTATTTGAACCTGGGGACATGGAAGCTGTGATAGCAGTCAGTATCCTGGATGACATCATCCCAGAGGAGGAAGAATGCTTCAAAGTGTGGTTGAAAAACCCTAAGGGAGGCGCAGAGATTGGCGTTCATGGTTTTGTTAACATAATTATTCCTTCCAATGACAACGCCTACGGAGTCATTGCATTTGCTCAGGTAAAACATCTAAGGTAAATCATTAAAATATGTATATATAAATTCTGAATAATAGAACACAAACATACAAAAACTGTTAACTGGGCTATGTGAAATAGAAGATTTTTAACATCCATTTAGCATTCCTGTGTGGTGATACACATAGCAATGTGAGAACACAAGTTTATAGAAAACCAGTTCCACAGCCCGTCCCTATTGTGAGATTTTTATAATCCCCTTACATTTAGATTAACACATTGGTTTATCAGATTGGTTTATCAACAGCCTAAAAATTCAGTTTCCAGATGGCATTTATGAACTCATCATAGAGTCACTACTGGTTAATCAATGTTAATCAAGGGAATTAAGTAAGCAAATCTGTAGATCCTTTTTCCCTGAGTTTACCTGCCAGAACAAAATAATTTCTTTGGAAAAATGTCAGACTAAAGGTATTATTTGAAGTGGTTAATTCTTAAATCATTTGACACTGTAGAAATTATCTAGACACATGTATACTGAAGAAGACATACTGAAAATATAAACCACAGAAGTGTCATTACTGAAATGAAACATGACATCTGGACTTCTGTAAGAGGATGGATAACAATAAAATAAAAACAGTAAAAATATGTCTCTTTGAAGGTCCACTTGTTTGTTATGTGCTTCATATGATTTGAATATAAATACTGTACAAAAAAAACCTCACAAAACCCACCAAAAAAAAAAAAAAAAAAAAAAAAAAAAGAAAAAAACCAAACACCAACAAAAGAAACTTTGTTTTGGCTTAGAATAAAGAGGCCTGACATTTTAAGTTCTTACATCCATGAAACCTGTGATTATTGAGTAGATCTGAAAATTAGGACATAAAAATTTAACCCGTGAATATGTATTTAGCTACCTAACAGTATAGTAACTATTTGATGCCCAGTGTTACCGGCCCCCATTGAATACCTGGGCCCCTAAAGAAGGTTTTCTTTATAAAAAAATAATGTTATGGCTCTGGTTCTTTATGTTTTCCAGAGTTCTTTATTTAAGAAAGTTGAAGAAATGGAACAGGACAGCTTAATTACCTTGAATATTGAACGTTTAATAGGAACATATGGACGAGTTACAGTGGAGTGGATTGCTAATGGGAGCATAAGTGATGTATTTCCAGGTTCTGGAATGGTATGTAATAATCAGATACGTATATGCATAGTCACTGATGTGAGGAAGCACTGACTGTATTGTCTCAGACCATAGATGCAGATATACTGAGAGAGAAGTATAGTACACATTAGGTTGACCAGCTCTTCTGTTAATTTCTGCTTCCGGGTCCTTTCCTGTGATTCTGGCACTTCTGGCTACCACATAATACTGCACCATCACTCTCACTCTTCTAGAACCAGGAACTCAAGGACCAGGATGACTTCCAGAAATTGGAAATGTATATCCACAGTATCCTGTTCCCATCTTCCTTTCTTGCTCCTATGATGTCCAGATATGGTATCAAATAATTTCCATGGGTGGGAATCTTTGTCCCGACCTTGTCAATACACCTTGAGAGCTTCACTGGACCAGGAGAATAATGACAAGTCCCAGTTCTCTCTGTTTCTAAGACTGTTCAAATTTACAGCCACGTTAAAATCCAGCGTTTCCTGATAGCCAAAGCTCTTAAATGCCTTAGGATAGGCACATGCTGGGTTCTTCAAGTCAAAGGCCTCCACCTAGTGGCCATCTGTAGAAAATACAAAGCCCTGTAGGCTTTGTGTCAGAGCTGTACTGTAGTACAGACCAGAGCTGAGGGAAGAGGGACAAAGATTCTAGAAATAAACTTTACAACTGGAAATAATGGGTCTGGAGTAAGCAGAGAAATAGAGAAAAGTCAACAGAAGGGAAATAGAGGAAGCTAAAACAATCATACTGAAACCATTAAAGTTTTCCTTGAGCATTCTAGATGGATACTGCATGATTTCCCTGCATATTCTTGCAGGTAGGAAAAGACAGAATGGTAAAGAAAGGTATATTTTGTTCACAGGAAATTTGTTTGTTTTTCAGCATAAGTGAAAGTGTTTCCTAAGCCTGAGTGTTTGTAGACACATCTTCCTTGTTGAGGGACCTAATCAAATAGCCCACCATTTGTCCAGCAAAGGGCCATGAAGATGATGAAGGGATTGGAGCATTTAATACATGGGAGAATGCTGAGGAGGGATCTTACAACTATGTATGAGGGGCATGGAGTCAAGGTTAAAGAAGATGGAGCCAGATACTTCTTGACCATGTCCTCTGCCTGCATTGGGCAGAATACCAGAGATTCCAAACACAAGGAAAAAAACTTTACTGTAGGGGTGGTGAAACACTGGATCAGGTTCCTCAGAGATATTGTGAAGTCTGTCCTTGGAGATACTCAGAACCTGTCTGGACATAGCCCTGAGCAGTTTGCTTTGATTGAATCTGTTCTTAGAAGTGACAGTTGGACTAGGTGATCTCCAGAATTCCCTTCCAACCATTGTGTGATTCTGTGATAATGAAGATATGTGGTCACTTTGAAACAGCTGAGCCATTTTGCCTCAAATTGGAGTGTAGCTGTCAGAAAAAGGTCTTGGGTTGGGTTCCTGTTTATAAGGCAGATAGCTATAGGCAGCAAAATGATACCAAAATAATTTTCATAGAATCATAGATTTTGTCCTGATTTCGGAATAATCTTCCCAGAGAAGAAGGGGATTCCCCAGTACTGGGCAGCTTTAAGATTCAACTGGATAGGTTTATGGGACATCTAGTCTAGGTCATGTTTTGCCTAGAAAAGTTGGACCAGATGATCTTTGACGTCTCTTCCAACCTGGGATTCTATGATTCTGTGATACATATATACGTGTATATCTGTATACTTGTATATGTGCGTGTATGAGTGTTATATATATGTGTGTGTCTTTTTAATTGATAGAGTTTTACAGAATAAAAATGGTATAGCAGCATTGAGAAGTTTGACTTCTTTTCTTCCCTCTTTCTGAACTTCAGATTACGTTTTCAGAAGGTCAGGCCCTGTCTACAGTCACCCTGACAATTCTTGCTGACAGTATTGCAGAGCTTGCAGAGACCGTGGAAATCACACTCACCGGTGTTACCACTGTGGGTGTTAAGAATACCACGAAAGGAGCTGTCATTGACCCCAATAGGGCAAGAGCTGTGCTTACCATTTTACCCAGTGACTCTCCACATGGTGTGATTGGGTGGCACATGGACTCCCTCTTTGTTAAAGTCGTGGAGCCAGAAGGTAGGTCTTGTGTCTTCATTTTTAGGTAAAAGAAAAAAAAAGCTTTTTCCAAGTCAGCATTCTTGAAACTATAATATTCGTTTTATACATATAGTATATCATGGTTATATATTACAGACATATCATATATATATTTTATAACCATTATAAAATACCATATTACTATAATCATTACAATATATAGCATGTAATACATAATACACAATACATAAGGCATAAGACATAATACAAAATACATAATGTGCAATGTATAATATATAGTATACAATATATGATATATAAGATGCATGATATATATTATATATGTTTTATATAATAGATATGCACAATTTAGGATGTATAATATATAACATAGAATATATGATAGATCTATAGTATATACTATATAATATGTAGTGGGGCTGTTCAGCCTAGAGAAGAGAAGGCTGCGTGGAGACCTCCTAGCAGCCTTCCAATATCTGAAGGGGGCCTATAGGGATGCTGGGGAGGGACTCTTCATTAGGGACTGTAGTGATAGGACAAGGGTGTAATGGGTTCAAACTTAAACAGGGGAAGTTTAGATTGGATGTGAGGAAGAAATTCTTTACTGTAAGGGTGGTGAGGCACTGGAATGGGTTTCCCAGGGAAGTTGTGAATGCTCCATCGCTGGCAGTGTTCAAGGCCGGATTGGACAGAGCCTTGGGTGGCATGGTTTAGTGGAAGATGTCTTATCTTATCAGTAGATATAAAATGTATAAATTATACATAGAATCATAGAATCATAGAATAATTAGGGCTGGAAAAGACCTTAAGACCATCTAGTTCCAACCCCCCTGACAGGGGCAGGGACATCTCCCACTAAACCATGCCACCCAAGGCTCTGTCCAATCCGGCCTTGAACACCGCCAGCGATGGAGCATTCACAGCTTCCCTGGGAAACCCATTCCAGTGCCTCACCACCCTTACAGTAAAGAATTTCTTCCTCACATCCAATCTAAACTTCCCCTGTTTAAGTTTGAACCCGTTACACCCTTGTCCTATCACTACAGTCCCTCATGAAGAGTCCCTCCCCAGCATCCCTATAGGCCCCCGTCTGATACTGGAAGGCTGCTAGGAGGTCTCCACGCAGCCTTCTCTTCTCCAGGCTGAACAGCCCCAACTTTCTCAGCCTATCTTCATATGGGACGTGCTCCAGTCCCCTCATCAGCCGTGTGGCCTTCCTCTGGACTTGTTCCAACAGTTCATGTCCTTTTTATGTTGAGGACACCAGAATTGCACACAATACTCCAAGTGAGGTCTCACAAGAGCAGAGTAGAGGGACAGGATCACCTCCCTCAACCTGCTGATCACGCTCCTTTTGATGCAGCCCAGGATACAGTTGGCTTTCTGGGCTGTGAGTGCACACTGCCGACTCATGTTCATTTTCTCATCAACCAACACTCCCAAGTCCTTCTCTGCAGGGCTGCTTTGTATCTCTTCTCTGCCCAACCTGTAGCTGTGCCTGGGATTGCTCCCACCCAGGTGGAGGACCTTGCACTTGGCATGGTTAAACTAGTATATCATTAGAATTGTTATTATATGTAGTATAATTTATAATATATGTAACCATGTATATGGTTATACATATTATTTTTATATGTATCAGCATTTTTCTATATTTTTTTAACCAGAAATAGCTTTTAAAATGTATGACTATGGCATCTGATTACATACATTTTATGCTGTATTTCACATTACATATATCAACCTTATCAAGAAATTTTTGTTTAGGGGGTAAATTATTAAAATCTTGGCATCTTATGATGCTAATTGCTAATACATGAAATTCTGCTATTTAGACTAAAAGCCAAACTTGCCCATTTAATGTGGTTAATATATTGTTTAAAATAATTTACATAGCAAGGCTTTCCTCATGAAGTGGGGCAAAAAGGGAAGCTGTTTGTTCTGTGGGAGAGGGGAAGGAGGGAAGCAGAGGAAGAGTGAATTCCATGTCAGGAAACCTGAATCAGGGCTTTTCTGCCTGCCAGCTGAGTGTTTGAGGGGTTATGTCAGTTTTTCTTCTAGGGTCTAAGTGAAACTGTAAAGGATATGCCAGACAGTTGGCTAGAGAAGGACTGCTGCAGTGCTCCAATTCCTGCCCTCCCTGATAGCACAGGGAGTTCTGGCATGCTACACAGCCTGGGTGTTTTCTAGCATCTGCCTGATAGCTTTTTCGTACTTCAAAAGCCCAACTGAAATTTCCTGGCACTTCAATATTCTGTCCGTATTAACAAATGAAGTTTATGAAAAATACATTTTTCCATCAGAATATATTATTATTGCAGATAAAACCTCCTCACCAGTTCTATTGTAAAGGGAATGAGTGTTGCCCTTTCTTTAGCATGTGTACGTACTGTGGAAGCACAAAGCTGGTTGGTTTTTATCTATTTCTTCAGCCATAAACCCAGTACTTTCAGCCAAGTGCTGTGTTTGGTGGTTCATTGGAAAAAAATTGCAAATCTTCTTTCCAAAAAGAGATCTGAGCCTGGCTGATATAAGTGTGTCTTGTTTTCATAGAATCATAGAATCACAGAACAGTTTGGGTTGGAAGGGATATTAAGGATTATGCAGTTCTAATCCCCTGCAACAGGCAGGGACACCTTCCAGTAGACCAGGTTGCTCCAAACCCAATCCAACCTGGCCTTGAAACCTTCCTTCAAAATCTGAGTGGAGGAATTTGTGGAGTGATTACCTCCAATGCTCATTTCTGTGTTAGTATCAACAGTGAGCTCCTAGGCGTTTAAATGCCATACAAAATAGTGAGATGGGAGTTTTGAAGGAAAATTAAAAAAAAAAACCCAACAAAATAAAGGCCATATTGAAGTAACAGTTTGTGTAGCAGACATTTTAAACTGGAAACATTCTGTGGTTTATTCTTCCTCTAGATGCAAGTTCCAAATGCTTTCCAAGCGTACCCACTGTTTGTTGTGTGTGTTCACCCCACTTGTGCATGCTTCTCTGCTGGTCTCATTGAATTATCCAAGTATTGGGTTTCTAAGCAGAATTGAAGTGGGCTTGAGCAAGCAGCTCCAGTACAATTAGGTGAACTGAAAGTCAAGCAGAGCCAGGGTTAAAATAATCGTGTCTTGTTTTATTCCTCTCCTTGTTATAGGGCAAGTGAATTCAACTACTCTTAATTTACAAATTGTTCGAGAACAAGGGTTTGTTGGAGAGATTGCAGTTCAGCTGAGCACTGCGCCTAACCTTGAACTGCCCCTCTCCAGCCAAGCAACAGAGAATGAGGATTATATACTGGAAAAGAAGACAATTATTATGGCAGAGAACGCGACAATAACTTTTGTCACAGTCACTATTTTGCCTGTGAGTAGTCTAACTTTAGCAGGCTTCAGCTAATCACTAGTAGGCTTTAGCTAATAATGTCTTTTAAGAAAAGGGAAAATAGTACCATTTCTATACCAGAAATAGGATTTAGCATTCTAGAAATGGCTGAGGTGGGGTTCTTACCTCGTCAGATGGCAGCCATCACCTTATGAAGAATACAAGCATTCATAAATGAGAATGAACCAAATTCTTTGTTTTGTTGTAGTCCCAAAATTAGCAGGTAATAATGAAAAAGGAAAAAATCATAAATGTTGGTTTTTCAACTTGTTACAGATTTTTACAGATTTATTTTACTTCGCATGCTCTTAACATATTTATTCTGTAGTTCAGGAAATGCTATTTTTTTACCAAAAATATGTATATTCCTTAAATATATTCAGAATAGAGATATTGCTTTTCAAGTTCTGGTTTAGTTTCTAAGATCTGGCCAACTTTCTTATTGATTGGAGAAACAGGAGATAGCCAGCACTGCTTTCTGCTGTTCTGACAGATCTGGAATCTGATTGCCAACTTCAGTTTCTAAAGCTCAGCAAAAGCAGCCTTTTTCTCCTTTCATATGGTGTAAAGCAAGGGGTTGCTTATATGGTCCCATGTGCTGAGGGTTTTTGAACAGTCAGCAGCCTACAAGTAGTGAGTTTCCTGCATGAGTTATAACTTAACAGTGTTTTATTTAAAAAGTGACATTTTTGCAGGATAATGTTCCAGAATTACAGGAAGGATTTATAATCAATATTACTGATGTGCAACTGCTTGATTCTCCCACTGGGGGCCAGCCAAGCGTGAAGAGGCTTGGGTTAGAAATAGCTGAAATAACAATTGAAGAAAATGATGATGCCAGAGGAGTATTTAGTTTCAATGTTACAAAGGTAAGTAAGTCTGAATGAGAAGTACTTAATGTAGCATTCCAGCAGGAGAGTCTGTGTTTTCAGACCAGTTTTGATGGTGTTCTAATACTCTTTATGACACTAAATTGTTCTGGCTAAAAAGGCCAGATACCAGGCAAACAAGTCGATCTTAATTCTTCACAATTAATACATGAAATTTATTAGATAGCTGGAAATGCTAGAACTAGTGTGACAGCGTGTTCTGAAAGGGACTTCAGGAGGTCATCTAATTTTGCCCAGAGTAAGGTCAGTGCTGAATTCAGACCAATATATAAGTGATTATGTATTTTTTCATTTAATTTTACCTGCAAGTCAATATGCAAAATTAAAAAAAAAATACCAAAACAAAACACCATAAAACAAAGTTGCTGTGACACTCAGCAGTTTCTTGTTGCCTTTACAGGATATAACTGGAGCTGTTGTTGGTTATGAGGTACCATCACCACAGAATATACTGAAACTCCCAGTTGTTCGACATGCTGGGAGGTTTGGGTCAGCAACTCTGTATTGGGAAGCCAGTCATGCAACTGCTACCTTTGAAGACTTCACACCATCATCTGGAAACCTTACATTTGCAGATGGGGAGGTATGTGCTTTCTGAAAGTTTAACTGTCTCTGGGTTACCAGCTTAAGTGTTTCTTCCAGCAGAATTTGTGTATTTTCATTGAAAACATTTTATTTATGGCCTTATGTCTGTGAATGATGCTCCTGACTTCAGTTCCTTAACAGGGAAATGTAGAACGCTCATGAGCATTGACCAAATAGGGCTGTATTTGGTCAACCAAATGTTGACCAAATGTTGGCCAAATGTGTCTTCCACAAGTGAAGGCGTAATTCCTAATAGTAAAGCCTGAAACACCGAAAATTTGTAGGGTAACATGTCTTTACTATAAATTCTGTATGTTTTCTTAGCTGTATTCTACGTATAGTTTTAAATGTCATGCTGCCCCTCACAATACTTAGTGTACACAAGCAGTTTTGATTTCAAGTGAACAGAACTGGTCTTCGGCAAGTAGGATGTACTTTGTGAGCAGAATTTTGGCTTAAATACAATGTTGTCTACTTGCACTTTCTACCAAGTACCAAAGCAGAGCAGTCTGCTGCCTTTAGTACACAATGCTTATGTTGGTGGACTTAAAAACCACTCTTGAAATTTTGTTATCTTATTATACAAGTATGGTAAGAAACAAGCATAACTAAATAATGAGTGTTTATCTTTTTTTAGATAAAATTTACCTATATTTTTTCAAGCTATTCACAAAATATTATAAATGAAACTTGGTTGCTCTTTTTTTCCTTTTTTTTTTTTTTTTTAATAATGTTTTCTGCAGGCTAGAGGACAAATAGAAATTACGATCATAGATGACAATGAAGTGGAATTTCTTGAGATATTCAGGATTGCTCTGGTGAGGGTAACAGGTGGTGCAAGACTTGGGGATGACACCCTGGTAACTGTCACTATTCCACCAAATGATTCCCCTGTTGGAGTATTTGGTTTTGAAGAAAAGAACGTGAGTTTGATTCAGATTGCACCCTTTTCTGCTAAAGCTGGATAGTGAGCTCTTGTCACTAACATGTAGGTGATTTTGGTGAGCCTTCATTGCAGTGGAAGACATGACTTCATTGAAAGCCTTATTAGTGCTTGTCTTCATCTAGCTGTGTAGGATGGCTGTAACAATAAAACTGCTGCTGCATAAATGTAGATTTTTGCATTACTGAATCGATTTAATTCAGTTCACTAAAAAATCAGGGCATCCAAAGTAGTATTTTGGTTGTCTGTTGAATATTAAAATGGTTTTGTAATAATCTGTATTGCTGAAAGTAAAGTTAGGAAATTACAAAATGTATTTCATCTTAGTTTTTGTCAGTGAATGATTCTTCTGCTCTCCATCTTGCTGGTGCTGTGCCTGTTTGTGACTCACTGTCTGTAATTATTTTTAGTCATAAAGCATACAGAAATAACACAAGTGACTAATCTTTGATAGCAGAATTCAGTACATCCCTTACATCATTATCTTCCTGTTGATTTTCACTGTTGTCTTTATTTTACATTGTCATTGATGATGTTTTTTGTTGTTTATCTCAAGTCAGTATTGATGCATTTTGCTACAGCCTTTCCTACTTTTTCCTCATCTTTCTTCATCAGGTAGTAGTGAAGGAACCTCAGACACCTGATGACTCTGCTGCAGTTGTATTGCTCACTGTAAGTCGAAGTCAAGGAGGACGAGGAGCAGCTAAAGTGTTATGGATTCTTGAAGAAGCAGCCAGATATGATTTGACCCCTTTGAATGGTTCCCTTCACTTCAATGAGGTATTTCTGATATTGCAAATAAGTGATTTACTATTATATTTATAGTTTCTTCTTACTATGCATGGTTTTGTGGTTGCTGTTATGTGTTTATAGCAGCATGGGGTTGCAAAGTATTGTTAACACTAGGAAAAGGCCAGTTTGAACCAGTGGGGTTAGCAGTGTGCAATGGTTTGTGTTTTTTCAAACAAAGGGAAAGACAACATGCTCATTTTAAGGCAGCACAATGTAATCATCAGGAACATAGGCTTTTCAGATCTGAATTGTTTTTTCAATGAAAAAGAGAAACAAAATGCACTGAATGTGAAGAATGATTACAGGAACATTTATTCCATTGCAATGTCAGACAACTGCAAGAGAAAAATTGATATTGAAAGGGTGAGAAGGATAAAAGAATGCTCAAAACTTGCAGATTTTAAAAAATGAATAATATAACATGCTAGTATCTTCAAACTGGACAGTGTTATTTGCGTTTCATGGCAAGTTAAAGCTCTGAAGTAGGAGCCGAAACACTGAATATTGTCAAGCTATTGTTGTTATCTTAATGTTGGTCTTTTATAGGCTACTCAAAATATTTAATGAGGAAACGTGTTTTAACATAAGGCATAATCTATTCTGTCTGTACAAGGCTATTTTGCATAAAATAAGTATGCATACCAGTTGTTTCTTTTACTTTTAATCAGCCAGAAAATATCTTTTTTTGGTAAGATTCACCAGTATTTGGGAAAGTTTTTCTGTCATTTTTTGCTATCCTTTCTCTGCTGATAGGCTAAATACTGGGTTTTGTCCCTGCAGTTCTTGTATATGCATAGCTCTAAGAATACAAGTATGTATGTATGGTGCACTAAAGATATATAATGTGCACCTACTTTTTCCCTATATTTTCATCTTAGGCATTTGCTACTGTCCACTGACAAGAATGTGGATTAGACAGGAATTTGCTATGACCTTGTACTTCTAACCTCAATAATGTTAGTCCTTAGAATGTATGCATACTATCAAACATGCACTTTCTGATGGAAAAAATTTTGTATAGAAACTTTCCTCTAAGTTGAAAACTTCTATATGAATACAATTTCAAAGTAATTTCAGTTGTTAGTCAGTTGAAAATAGCCAGGATATTTCTGGGGAGTACACAGTGTTTGAGAGAAAATTTGTAGTATTTACTAAGCTCTGAGAAAACATTTCAGCCAGATCAGAAATTTCATATTAAAAAAATATTACAGAATATATCAAGCATATGTATGTTTAACACTTGATTTGTTAAATAAAAAAAACCTTTTTTTTTTTTTTTGTTTTTTGTTCAGTTATAAATACTTACTGTATTTATGTATCGTCTTATCTTTACACTATACAGACTGAATCCCAGAAGTTGGTTGTTTTACATGCGGTACAAGATGGTCTGCTGGAGGGTAATGAAACATTTACCATACAGCTAGTCTCTACTGGTGATGCAGAGATATCCCCTGTAAATGGTAAAGAATTAATTCATTGCCTTCAATTTTGAGTTATTTCATGTAAGAATTCTAGTAAGCCTGTTCATATTTTTTTAGTCTGCAGTGCTTATGTATTTTGTGTACAGTTACTTGGTAGCAGTTTTGACTGATAGTCTTTTTCCCTAAATTGTTTTGTTGTCCAAAGAAATCAAAGAGAACCTTAGATCATTCTTTTTTATTCTAAATTAATTTTTGGTGTAAAGTTTTGTGTTAAGATGGATAGCATTGTAGAGAATTCTTTAACAAAAATAAGCAAACCAGGTTCAGACCTTTTTGAATTGTAGAACAATTTTGTTTGTAAGGGGGGTCATCTAGTTGCAAACCCTGCTCAAGGAACAAGAGACTTCACAATTAGATCAGGCTGCTGTATGCCTTGTCCACTCAAATTCTGAATGTCTCCCAGGACAGGGGATTCAATGGGCTCTCTGGGAAGCTGGCACTAACCACTCATGTCAAAAAATTTACCAAAGTTAGCTCATTATTTAGGTTTCATTTACTATGAGAAGCTTTGTTCTTTTCACAGGTGTTGCAACCATCATTATTGTAGGTGATGAAGGAGCTTCTGGGGTGGTTGGGATAGCCCATTCATCCAAGCATGTTCTGATTGGAGAACCTTCAGGAAATTATAATGGAAGTGCTCTTATTAGGTGGGTACATCACTCATTTTTCCAAAAGGACAAGAGTACCATTTCAACAGCTACATGACTTCCCATTTGGCAAGAATTTGTTGAGTGCTGCATTTCATTATCATTTCTAAAATCAGAACTATTTTTAAAATTAGATACTTGTTTTTAAAGAAGAGCAGAATATGTTATACATGTGTCTTTTCAGTATTACTGGAAAGCTCCAAATACTACCTTCAGTCTTCAGTTTATTTATACATTGATGCATTAAAGGAAAGGATTCTAGTGAAAGAAAGGAGGAAGGGGGAACAATGACATTTGAAGATACTTCTTGCTTTTCAAGATTGGTTCCTGAAGTATATTTCACTACACTGCTAAGATGGCTAGCCTAACCAAAGCAGGAACTGGGTTTTTACTTGAAACAGGATGTAATTATTTCACTGCATTCAGTCAACTGAAAAGAGGATGAATAAAAAAAGATGTTAGCATACCTTCTAAGAGTACTGGAAAAAGGATTACAACACTTTCCCTTGGTGAACCAGCAAATAAAAGCAACAGAATAGCTTCTTATGCTACCCTGAAAAGCCCACAAGACAAAGTGATGCCTTGTGCAGCAGTTGTTATAGATCATGGAGTAGACTGTGTTAGGTATGGACAAATTTTTGCTAAGACTTTTTTCACCAAGACTGATGTCATGAGCAGAATTAGGCTCTAGATTTTTAGACAGGTAGCAGACAGAACATTTCTCAAGCGATCTCATAGTAGTACTCTAGTGTCCTTCTGCCTTAAAACCCAAATTGCCTCTAGGCATTACCCTTAAGTCTCGTTTTCCTTTTGTGTGCCTATCTCCAGAACAGGAGAGTGGAACTAAGAGAGCTCAGGTTTCAGGCCCTGCCTTTGGGCTATACATATGCAAAGAAACCTTAAAAGAGAGCTTAAAAAAAGCTCTTGGTAAAAATGCAGCTCTAGATACCTCCCAACACAGGGAAATCAAACAGAACTGCAGAAATGTTATTGCTCTGAAGAAGGAATTTTAAAGATCTTAATAGTACTTAAGATCTTTACAGATCTTTAAAATCTCAGTAGGCTTAGTACATTAAAATTCAAGCTTTGCAATGCTGATAACATTTCTTTCATGCAGAACAATATCATATACTGTTTGTCTCTGGATTGGATATTAAATATGAAATGTAGAAAATAAAATCTGTGTTTGCATTCTTATCTGCAGCCTGACACGTGGGCCAGGGATTTTTGGTGAGATCATAATATATTGGAATATAACACCTTCTCATCATACAGAATTTGTTGAGACATCAGGGACCTTGACAATGCGAGACAGGCAGTCTGCAGCAGTTGTTCTGATACAGGTACCTGAGAGATTTTACATGACTAGCTCTTTCAAGTAATTCCTTTTATTTTGTTAGTTTCTTGATCAAAGTTTGTTATACCTTTCTCACTGGAAATAGTTTAAGTCCTTTTAGCTTTCATTTGTTCTGCTCCCTAGACTGTAGATGACAACAGTCCTGAGGAGAAGCATTACTACCAGTTTCAGCTAACTGGAATTAGTGATGGAGGACTCATAAATGAATCTAGCAGCACAGCAAATATTACTATGGCCGCCAGTGATTTTCCATATGGAGAGTTTACATTTACACGGGAACTACTGCAAACAACAGAAGAAGAAAAATGGGTAAAAGATTAAAATTCCTTCTTATGTAAAATATTGATATATGATGGAGCATTCACAACTTCCCTGGGCAACCCATTCCAGTGCCTCACCACCCTTACAGTAAAGAATGTCTTCCTCATATCCAATCTAAACTTCCCCTGTTTAAGTTTGAACCCATTACCCCTTGTCCTCTCACTACAGTCCCTCATGAAGAGTCCCTCCCCAGCATTCCTACAGGCCCCCTTCAGATACTGGAAGGCTGCTATGAGATCTCCACAAAGCCTTCTCCAGGCTGAACAGCCCCAACTTTCTCAGCCTATCTTTATACGGGAGATGATCCAGTCCCCTGATCATCCTCGTGGCCCTCCTCTGAACTTGTTCCAACAGTTCCATGTCCTTTTTATGTTGAAGACACCAGAACTGCACACAATACTCCAAGTGAGGTCTCAGGAGAGCAGAGCAGAGGGGCAGGATCACCTCCCTCGACCTGCTGGTCACTCTCATTTTGATGCAGCCCAGGATACAGTTGGCTTTCTGGGCTGTGAGCGCACACTGCCGACTCATGTTCATTTTCTCATCAACCAACACCCCCAAGTCCTTCTCTGCAGGGCTGCTCTGAATCTCTTCTCTGCCCAGCCTGTAGCTGTGCCTGGGATTGCTCCCACCCAGCTGTAGGACCTCGCACTTGGCATGGTTAAACTTCATCAGGTTGGCATCAGCCCTTCTCCCAAGCATGTCAGGGTTCCTCTGGATGGCATTCCTTCCCTCCAACGTATCAACCGAACCACACAGCTTGGAGTCATCGGCAAACTTGCTGAGGGCGCACTCAGTCCCACTGTCCATGTCACTGACAAAGATATTGAACAAGACCGGTCCCAACACCGATCCTTGAGGGACACCACTTGTTACTGGTCTCCAGCTGGACATTGAGCCATTGAGCACAACTCTTTGCGTGCGGCCATCCAGCCAGTTCTTTATCCACTGAGTGGTCCACCTATCAAATTGATATCTCTCCAACTTAGAGACAAGGATGTCGTGTGAGACAGTGTCAAACGCTTTGCACAAGTCCAGGTAGATGACATCAACTGCTCTACCCCTGTTCAAGGCTGGATTGGACATAGCCTTGGGTGACATGGTTTAGTGGGAGGTGTCCCTGCCCATGGCAGGGGGGTTGGAACTAGATGATCTTAAGGTCCTTTCCAACCCTAACTATTCTATGATTCTATGGTTCTATGATTCTATGTTAATATTGTTGCTAGATTTATGCTTGACTTTAGAAAAAAAGAAATAAAAGACTTAGTCTGCATTTCTCAACACAGTCTGAGTATGGCTGGCCGTAGGTTTTAGAGTTTTTTAATACTCCGAGAAAGAAGGCTACCTGCAAAATTATGTGCACTCTGTACTTACTAAGCAAACTGTTACGTGAGAGAACCATTAAAAAATGCCTTTAGAACAAGCTCCTAAAGGCAACTGTACCAGAAAAACAAGGCTATTTTTTAAAGAAAATGTTCTCTTTCCCTCAGGTTAACATCACTATTGTGCGTTCCAGGGGATCCTATGGCAAAGTGCGTCTTTGCTTTCAGATAATAAATGGGACTGCAGAGGAGGGAATTGATTTTACTCTCACAGTAAGGGAACTGTTGTTTGAACCACATGAGGGAAGTAAAATAATTTTGGTTGAAATCTATGATGATGACTTTCCTGAAGGTCCTGAAGACTTTTCAGTGTTGATTACCAAAGTGGAACTCCAAGGAAGGTAAAGACAAAATTCCCCATTGATTGGTTACAAGCAGAATAACAAACTATATTTGGAATCTGATCTACCTGCATAAAGTCACTACTGCAAAATTTCATAAAACAGCTATTATGGTAATTGTAATAGAAATTGGATGCATGGGGAAGCAAATTATTTAAATATTAGTATAAAGATTTTGCTGATTAAGATTTATTAAATCTAAAAGTCCATACATTACATGCAAGTTGCCAAGTTGCATGAAATTCAAAGAAGATCAAATGAGAAAGAAAATACATATTTGTGTGAATAAATTACTGTTTCTGCTTATATAATAGTTTAAAAAAGTGTGACTAAAAGTCTTCAATGATAACTGTCAGAAAATAAAAGTATTTGTGGGAATCCAAAAATTGACATGCCTGCATCTTAATACTGTCACAATAATTTTTTTATGTTCTTTTTTTTTATTTTTTTATGTTCTTGCAAGTGGATTTGATTTTACCATGAAAGAAAATGGTCTACAGGTAGATCAACCTCCAATAATAGGAAATATCTCCACAGTACGAGTCATTATTGCAAAAAGTGATAATGCAGAAGGCATCATAGAATTTGATCCGCAGTATATCCTCTTACAGGGTCAGTTTACCCCCAGTTTTCACTGTGGTTTAGAAGATAAGTCTGTGGCTGTAGCATAACTTTTGAAGTAAAATCACTTTTTCTCAATTACTCTTGCAGTGGAAGAGGATGCTGGATTAATCACTATTCCAGTTGTAAGGACGCGTGGAACTTATGGCGATGTAACAGCTGATTTTCTTTCTCGAAGTATTTCTGCACTTCCCAATGGTGTTGACTATGTCATCCATAATAATTCTGTCATTTTTTATCACGGCCAGAACCAGACTTTTATTTACATCTCCATCATAGATGATGAAGAAAGGTAGTTAATTTTTCAGATATTTATTCACCATTTTACTTCTGAGAAATCCTTTTTTTTAGCATGTGCAGCATGCCTGTGTGTAGAATTGGAATTAAAAACCAAACTTCTGCAGTGCTGAAAAATCATCTTAATTTAAAAAGGGGGAGGGGAAAAGTGCTATTATTAGGGTTTCATCATTCCTGTTAAATTTTATGCAAAAAATACATATTTTTAAATTAGATTGTCAGAAGTCTTGGGTGTTAATAGTACTGCTGTGAATAATAAAATATTCTGCCATATTTAATTTAACACAAGTAGAAAGTAGAACGTTAATTTTATTTCAGATATCACCATTCTATGCATGTGGGAGGAATCTTCTGCTGCATGCTTATGGGGATGATTTCTGTACACCTTTAAACAGATCCAGCTGAGTGTATGGCTGAATCACTAAGAATAATTTTAATTATTTTCTTTCTCAGATATGCCAGAAACACTTTTTTTTTTTTTTTTTTTTTTTACAGTGAATTTGCAGAGCTGTTTGAAATCCGCCTGACAGGAGCCACTGGCGGAGCAGTCCTTGGGCTTCACCTAGTGAGCCAGATCACTATTGCTGAGAGTGACTCCCCCAAGGGCATCGTCCAATTTCTCAACCAAAGTCAAATTATTCTTCCCAACCCTGATACACTTACAACAGTGTCCCTAGTGCTGGAAAGGACTGGCAGATTGTTGGGGGAGACACAGGTGGGCCTTGGCTGTCAAAGACTGAATGCTTTCCGTTGACCAGGTCAAAAAGCTCCTACTTTTTTCTTCAAGAGCTTATTTGTGACTGATTTCTACTAGGGTAATTGCATATATTTGCAGTATCACAGAAAATGTTGTTACCCTTATAATATTCTCTTTCTTCTCCCACTTTCTTTTATTATGGTCTTGTGTGCTTTATTTTGAACTAGCTGACTAATCCTGTTGAAAATATGATTAATTTAATACACCACTACTAATTTAAGTCAGACAAATTACATAGTAAAGCTGGTCAAACTTTTTTCAGTAAATTGTTTACTTTGAGTTTTCTAGATTTTTCTTTTTTTTTCTTCTTTACTCTGTAGAGACCACTGACAAAGTGAAGTTATAAATATGAAGCAGGGCAAGCCTTCTACAGTCCTGGCAAATGACTGGAAGATTGGCATTAAAGGCTTCTACTCTACCATGTAAAAATTGGTCTTCTCTGACTTATTCTACAAGTCATTGGAGAAAACTGGAAAACAATTAAATGGCCCATTTAATAATTTTAAAGTGCTGAATATTAATTCCTCAAAGACAATCTAATTTATGGGAAATCTAAAAAATACTGTAGCTTTTAATCATTCTGAAAAAGTAAGAATCATAATTTAAAATATTGAAAACTTTTATTGAAGGAAATATTTGTAATTTTCAGTCTTGATATCACACCACAGGAATGGTTTTGATTATGCATATTCATTTGTGGGGCTTTGTGAAACAAAGGATGGAAGAAAGAAATACAAACTGGCCCATGTGTTTCCTGTTAAGTGCCAAAGAAATCACATTTTCACTTTTTTTCATACTAATACTTAGAAATTAATAAACAGACACTGTGTCTAACTAACTTCAAAATTTTGTTTTGGAATGTGTCATGTTTATTATGATTATATGTTTTACCACGTAGAATTCAGTGTGAATATTTTGTGTTCTGTATTAGCAAAGATTTATACATATCTAGTTACCACATAGAAGAATTTTCATGTCACTTGTGGTACTCTGTCATTTCTCCCCCTGGGAGGCCATTATATCGCTGCTCTAAATCTGAAGCTGGTATTGTCCACAGATTTATTGGGACATCTTGGGACCTAATTCAGAAGAGGTTTTACCTCCCATCAATAGTGACATTGGTGACCCTGTGAATGGATCATTCTATTTTGGAGAAGGAGAAGAAGAGCTGAGAACTATTAATCTACAAATCCATCCTCATACTGAAGCTGAAGTTCAGGAGACCTTCATTATTAGACTGAGACTTATAGAAGGGGAAATAGAAATAGATCCTAAGGCAAATACCATTGCACTAATAGTAAGTCACTGTTGCTTTTTTTTTCCTTCTGAGATCTCTGTTGATACTGCTATTTATTCTTAAAGGTTGTAAAAATTAATGATTGCACAGCTTGTCATTTGGCTTTTGTCATTATACTACTTGTTACAGCTTCAATTCTTAAAAAAAGAAAAAAGAATTTGACAGCAAAAATTGTATGTAAGCCCTGTTTTGGCCCTCTTATTTGCAGAATTCTGTGGTTCTGTTTGTAGAGAGCATGGATTGGGTCCTCTTTTCTACATGTCAGTTCATTGTTCATCCCTTCTTGACCTCTTCTTCCCCTCCAGCTCTCCTATATAGAGGAAAGGAGAGAATCTGACTACCACAGAGCAAGAGAAATGCAGAAATCTGTGAGTGAAGGCAGAGGGAGTTGTCAAAGACAAATTATTGCTCTAGGAATACTGCAACTAAGGAAATATTTATCAGGCTGATATAAGACGCTAGGAAAAAAAAAAAAAAAAACAAAAAAAAAAACCTTTCCTTGAAATTGTGTTTTTATTGTTTTTTTTTCTTTTTTTTTTTTTTTTTTTTTTTTTTTCCCCTGGTCTGTAAAGCATTGATGGAATTAGTTCCTCTATCTGCAGACTCCTCATTTTTCCTACAGGGACCCAGGTTTTTTCCCTGGGCTGGAATATTTCACACTGCATGCCAATGAATTAGCTTCTCATTAGGCACTGGTGTTACAACTGGTGTTACAACTCCATTTTAAGTCAGCTGAACAGAAATTCTTGTTGCAGCTAGTGATTCACACATAGTGATATATAGCATTTGAAATAAAACTGTCCTTTCTTCCTCAGACAGGGAGACAGAACTGAGAAGAGGGCATTCATACTTCCTTTTCGGTCTCTTAATATCATTTTGACTCCAGTTTAGATCCTGCTTAAACTTCTTTATATGTCACTGTTTTGAATGAGAATACGAGTCACTCTACATTTCTGGTATATTGTTTGTTTACTTTTTTACAGATACAGAAGTTTGGTGATCCTAATGGAATTGTACAGTTTGCTCCTGAATCCTTAATTGAGAAAAACTATACAGAACCCTCAGCAGTGGAAGGGCCACAAAGCATCACACTGTTTGTCAGGCGAATTCAGGGCACTCTGGGAAACATAACGGTATTCTTACTCTTTCCTAATAAATAGTATAATCTGAAATCATCCTCAGTATCAATGTATGGAGGAATATCTTATTCTGTGTCTTTCGATTGCTTGTTTCTCAAATTCTTTTTCAACATCTTCCCTGTTAGACTGAATTTAGCAAGGGCTTAGCCCTAGTACTTGTAGCTTGGGGAGTCAAATTCAGTCTCCCCTGTTCAGGTTAGTAAAAAAAAGAAAACTAGTACTGCAGTGCTTCTCTCCTCTCTCACTTTCCCCTGTGCTTTTGATGAGAGACAGAAAATACCATACATTCATAGTGAGCTTTCCTTGAGATCATCACTATTTATTTTTCCTGCTGTATTTAAAGTTAAGAAACAGATTTTTTGAACCATCCCTCACATTGTTTTTTACTTAATTGTTTAGAAATAAGCATTTTAACGGGTACTTGGTTTAATTTAAAAAAGATCCATTAATAGAAGCAACTGCTTTGTTTAATGAGAGTTTTCAGTCTTCTTTTTTATGTGAGGAATCTTGAAAACACAACATGCTGATGTAAAAAAAATGATTAATTTTTAAAAATTCTGAGATTTAATATAGTTTTAGGTAACTATTCTCAAGATATACAAAGGACATCTTTAAATTCATAGTACTGTTAAAGGAACAACACACCCTTTTGTAAGACAGTCTATGTTCTTTCTGTGCCTACCTAAACCAGTATTTATTTTACCCTCTTAAAACCAGTGTGTTCCATATCCTATCTGTACTGAATCCTAAATATTAAAGTTTCTGACTCTATGTGTAATTTTGCTGTCATTTTGTGCATTTTCTAAACTCATTTCAGGTTTACTGGGAAATATGTAGTGAATCTGACATCACAGGTGACTTCCTTACGACAGAGGACTCTGTTGTCATTGCTGACCAGCAGAGTACAGCTGAGATAATTATCTATCTGTTACCTGATGATGTTCCAGAACTGGATGAAAACTATGTGGTGCAGCTGATTTCAGTAGAAGGTGGAGCGGATTTAGACCAAGAGAAGAGAATTTCAAAGATCAATGTGTTTGCAAATGACGATCCTCATGGAGTGTTTGCCCTGTACTCTGATCATCAGTCAGTATTCATAGAGAGAAACCTGGATCGGTACGTTCAGATCAATGTAACTCGGCATGCTGGGGCTTTTGGAGAAGTGATGGTTGAGTACCATGTCATGTCTCATCATGAAGAAGTGCTAATTGAACCTGAGAATGAGGCGGGATACCTCACAGTAAAAGACGGTGCCAGCTTTGGAGTGAAAAGAGTGCCAATAAGTAACCAGGTCCGTATTGTCCTTGTAGCTGCTATGGTATCTATTGTTTCCATTTGTGTCTATCACAATACCAACGTAGTGGAAAAAGATACTAAGCTCTCTATGGTATCCACCATTATGGATTAGAACTGTGTTCAAATACTACATTTTCAGATAATAATTGTAAAGTCACTGCTATGCAGCTGTTCATATATTCAGTCTTTCCTTCCATCATTGCTCTGGGTTACTATCAGTTCAATATTTTATTATTATATGTATGCAACTATTTCCTCAAGTTTCCCTTTTGGGTTGTAAATACTGATCTGTCAGTGCTGAGTCATGAAGCAGCAGATAAATTTACTTGCAGTTCTCTGTGTTCCCTGGTTGGTTGTTGTTATTATTATTAGTGTCTTGCATCCTTTTCCAACCATTTTATGTCTTTATAATCCTAAAGATTAAATAAAGCTGAGGATACTGCATTAGATACACTTTATTAAAATGGCAGTAGCTGGTCTACAAATTCAAGTTCCAAAAAATCCTGGCAAATCACATTCACAATATTGATGTTTTAGCTGTATTTCTTTTGAGACACATAATCAACAAAATACTTGCCTTGAAAACAGTGCTTTTTTATGCTAGTGGAATAAAACCTGCAGGTTGTTCTGATACTGAATTCTTTGAACTGGTGGATATGATGTTTTTTAGTGGAATTAAATTTCTACTTGTTTGCTTAAATTCTCTCTCTCAAAAGGCATTTATGCTACTGGGCTTGAATTTTACTCTGGAACTGACTAATGTAAGCCTGGTTAGGGGAAGTGCCAAGGATGTGCCTAAAATATTAGGAAAAGCGAAGTCAACTATTCTGCTTGTTCCTGAGGAAGCTGCCAATTCACAGGTCAGTAGGCTGGCTGCAGTGTAACGCTTCTATGACACAAGGAAGGTATGCCCCATTACAAAAGATAGATGCTATGAGGATTCAACTGGCTTCTCAAAGTTTTCAGCTTTGCAACCAATTTAATGACTGACAAGAATTTACCAGTTATTACTTGTACTTTATATTTTCTTTTGACACAAATTTCTACAAAAATGTGTTAATATAGTTTGAAAATGTCTCTTCATCTATAAAATGAAAATAGTGTAAATACTATGGTTAGTTTATGTTTTTGTTTATATGAAATGGAAGTTCTCAGGCTTAAAACAAAAGGACTAATTCTGGACAATATTCTTCCTTTAAGTATAGCAGCCTCAAAGTAGGTAACAACATGTATGCAGTAATATGTGCAAAATGAGATGTAGGTCATGCTGGTTTTAATACAGTTGACAATATATTTGGCTAATCCCTGAGTAGGAAATTCTCCATTTGTCTGCTTTACATGAGAGTCAGAAAAGAGAATTTGCCTGTTGTGTGTGCTACTTCCCGTTTTGTATATCAAGCAAAGGCCATACCATGCTGAGTTTTTCTCTCTTAGTGAACAAAAACTCTAATAAAATGATTTTTAATGCTTTTAATTGTCTTGAATCATTGTTCTGTCTTTTAATTTGTAATTGAACTTAAATAGTTCTTCTGTAAACATTGTTTACTACCATACATCCATTTATCATTGCTTTTAGAATGCACAAATTATCCTTTAATGCCCATTTGCTGCTCAAAGAAAAAGAAAAGTAGATCACACTAGTAAGAATAATTTTGTGAACAATGTTGTGTGGCAACAACTTGCTTTTTACTGGATACACAATTAATAATTTATTTTAGACCTGTGTGTGTATTTCTTATTGTGCTACAGCTATTGCCTGGGAGCATTAAGGGCAGGTGGTTTGTTTTTCTTTTAAACAACAGACACAGAATGCTATGTCCAGTGTTTTCAGTGCTGAAATGTAAGTCATACTGGTTCCTTTTCCATGAGATGCAATTCGCAGAAATCTAAGATTTAGAAGTATCGTTAAATAGTTGTAAAGGAACCATATGTGTATACATACACACACACATACATATATATGTATATATACACATACATATGTGCATATATACACATATAAATACATCTGTACACATACATACATCTATATGTGTGCATAATTATTGTTTAAAATGCCTATTTTGCAAAATACAGTATGCTTTCACCTATGTTATTGCTCATTTTTATTTCATTTTCTGTAACAAAATCTACTGTGTTTCCACAGGTTGGATTTGAATCTGTGATTTTACGCCTTGCAGACATTGTAGCAGGGACAGGCCAGGCTGTCATAACCAGAAAAGGAGTTTATGGCTCTGTAACAGTTAGCTGGATTTCAGGATACCCACCAGACCTAACCACTGACTTTGCTCAGCCAGGCAATATTACTCCCCCATTTGGTAAGTACTTGTTTGAGGGAGGAAACAACCATGAAAGTTGCATAAGTGATGATTTCACCTTTTAATTATTTGTACCTCTACATGCTTCCTTTATTAATGAAAAGTTACTAGAATGAAATTTTGTGGTCTAATTTTTATTTGTGAGGGATGTCTGTGAGCAAAAAGGGAACTAAGCTTCATAGAGACATATCTTGGAGGCAGGCACAATGCTGTGCCCCTGTGGACAGCTTTATCAATGTGGATTTCTTCCTAAACGGAGTGGAATTATGACTCAAGTACCTACCTAAAGACAATTCCTATTTAGTGATTTTGACTTGTGCTCTCTTACTCTTTTCCTTCAGGTACTGTGGTATTTTCCTCTGGTGAGCAAAGTAAAGTAATTTCATTTCAAGCTATTCCAAATGTAAATAAACATGAGTCATTTGCCATCACTTTAACAGCAGTGCACACCAATGTGTCTGGTGGGGCTTGCCTCAGGTAAGGATATTACTTTTGCATTGCACAGACGCTGTAAGAATTACAACCTGTGTACATGCATACACCTCATACAAATCCCTATTAAATTATAGGTAGGTAGGAAGTTGTGCCTCCTTTGATAAATTTGTATGTCTTCTCTCAGGTTGAAATAGTGTCACTGCTGCAGATCTGACCTAATCAGAACAGAGGCTTTTTCTCCAATTCTAGTCTATTCCATATCACTAGAATTGAAGGTGCCTAGAATGTCTCTAGGATGATGGAGACATTTAAGAACCAAGATCAACAGTTTTAGCCAGGAAGCTGAAGAATAAGAGCAACTCTAACCGTCTTCATTAGTGTCCCTAAAAATCCATTTTTCGAAGATCTTAGATAATAAACATTATATAAAATAAATAAAACAAGAAATGCTCTGAAAAATACCTGATTTATATAAACATCCCTTTTATTCTTAAAAACCTAGCACAGGAGGTAAAGCTGACCATTATTTTGAAGACTTCATTTTGAAGTGGTTGAAGGAGTCTAGTTTGTTAACAAAAATCACTCACTGTCATTGCAATGCCATTTGGTAGTTGCCAGCACTGAATAATGGGTCAGTTCTATAGACAAGTGTAAGACCCATGGTTTAGCAGAGTCTTAGCCTCTATGCTTATCTTGTTAAGAAGAAAATATATTTAATATGAACAAAGTAGAGCTTAAATTGATACTGATAATAGGCCTCAGATCTGGTAAAAATTACTATGAGTTATATGGGGGGGCAGTTAGTATTTCAAAGCCCCACTGTAAGTCTTACAGTAACTTCCCTTCCTTCTCTAGCTTCCTAGCTAAAGCTGACGATCTGCTAGCATCTGTCTGCTCCACAGTTTTCCCTTGGTACAGGAAGCTTTTTCAGTGGTTAAAACTGGTATTACTCAGAGTGGCTGTATTGTATTATGTCTCTCTGCATTGTGTCCCCAGTAGAAAGATATCATACTGTCCTTTGCCTCTCCATTGTCTCAGGAAGACCTTATTTTATTTATCCTTTATTCTGTATCCTGTGCTGACTCAGGATGCATCAAGCCTGTGGACAAATGTTTGATCCAATCACAGCAAAAATGAAACCTCTTTGGATCTTGCTTTTCATTTTTGCTATTGCTTCCCTCTATTGTTACACATTTGTTACAGCCATCACTGACTGTTCACTGGAAATGATTCTGCTTGGGTGTTTTACTTTTCAAACTTTGCTTTTCCTTTCTCAGCTTTGATATCTTTTCTGTTTCAGATCCGGATTTACTGTAGCTGAAATCGAGCCAATGGGGATATTCCAGTTTGCTCCTAATTCAAGATCTATTTCAGTAGAAGAAGATGTTCAGGCAGTCACACTACATGTCCAAAGACTGTTTGGTTTTCAAAGTAATGTCACTAAATTGACATATCAGACCATTCCAGGAAGTGCCAAACCACTAGAGGACTTTATACCCATCTACAATGGACAGCTTATGATTTTACGCTTTCAGAAAACTGCTGTAATAGAAGTATCAGTAATAGATGACACTGTCTCTGAAATGGAGGAAGTTTTTTTTGTAAATTTGACTGCTGTGGAAATTTTGGATGTTCCACCTGTGAATCCTGCCTGGAGTCCACGTTTGAATCCAGCTTTCAGTGTTGCAACAATCAACATCCTGGCTAATGATATTCTTCATGGAATACTAAGTTTGGGGCCAGAGTTTACTTATGTTGAAGAAGATGCAAACAACAGTAGCCCCAACACAGTGGTACTTCATATCAGAAGGACCAAGGGGTTTACTGGTGATATTGAAATAACTGTTAAAACCTTTGGGGGAGTTAGTGCACAGAGTGGAATAGATTCATATCCTTTTGGAAATGCTTGGAAATCAAACTTCACCTGGGCAATGGAAGGAGAAGATTTTGAAGAACAGTCAGTCTCTTTGACTTTGCTGGATGGAGAAAGAGAAAGCAAGGTGTCCATTAAAATTTTTGATGATGATGAGCCTGAAGGACAGGAATTATTTTATGTTTTCCTCTCAGATCCTGAATGTGGAGCTCAGATTGTGGAAGGAAAGGATGAATATGGATTTTCCGCTTTTGCAACAGTGATTATTGCAGGTAATATTTTCTTCCCCCCAAAAAGTAGTAAGTACAGCTGAGTTAAATAACAGTAAATAACTGTGTGTTCTAATACCAATTTTCATGTAAAGTTGGGATTCTATTTGATGATAAGCAGGGTTTTCTATTTCCAATTCTTGAGTTACAAATCAGAGGGAGGAAGCATATAATGTACGAAGCCCACCATGGATCCCTTAGCAATGTAGCTCAATATTTATTTATAGATGCTGCTTATCTCTGTTCTAGTCCTGCTTTACTTCCGGAAGGCAAAGGCTAAACTTGAGTGTTTTTCTTAGAGATGTAAGCCTTGCAGGTTTTTTTGGTTTTCTTTGCCATTTCTTTGCCATTGAGGTTGGACTAGAAGATGTACACAGGTCCCTTCCAACCCTAATGATTCCATGATTTTTTCATTTTTATGTTGTATGGGGTGTGTACGAAGTATAAGAAGCAGTTTCTGGTTTTGTTCTTTGATACTATGAAGTTCATATCTGCAGTGCAGTCCTCTGCTTCTGAGGATGAAGGGTAGGAATGGACATCATAGACACAGAGGAGAATTTTTCTTTCAGTCAGTGCATGCTACTGAAAGAAAGTGATGTCCGACTTCCAGTTTCGCTTATCTTTTAGATATACATGAAACTTATCAACTAAATATAAACCAAGTTTAACCACAACATAGCTCAAGTTTTAGAAACAAGTTGGGAATTGGAACAGTTGAGGCTAATCAAGAAAGTCACATGTAGGTCCATCATTTACTGAAGTTTTGTGTATTCAGATAGTTTTAACAAAACAAGGTAGGTATTGACAACCAAGATGAAACTGTGCTATTGGATGAGTGTATGCAGCAACCAAGACTGTGTGCAAAACCAGAATGTATAAAACAAGTTCTCTTCATGTGCACCATCTCTAGAATTCACCGTGCAAGTAACCAGTGTCCTGTACGTGCAAGTTAACCAACACGTATGTGTATAGGCACAGGTTGGAATTTGAACTTGCGCTGAATCCCACAGAAGTGTATTAACATCCTCCAGATTTACACCCTGAGTACAATGAGTGCATAATGTAAGACTGGGAGACAACTTACATTAAGCAGAAAGGTCAAAGCATGTATCTGCATTTAACTATAAAGGAGCGTGAACAGCAGGTTGAGGGAGGTGATCCTGCCCCTCTACTCTGCTCTTGTGAGACCTCGCTTGGAGTATTGTGTGCAATTCTGGTGTCCTCAACATAAAAAGGACATAGAAGTGTTGGAACAAGTCCAAAGGAGGGCCACGAGGATGATCAGGGGACTGGAGCACCTCCTGTATGAAGACAGGCTGAGAAAGTTGGGGCTGTTCAGCCTGGAGAAGAGAAGGCTGTGTGGAGACATCATAGCAGCCTTCCAATATCTGAAGGGGGCCTATAGGGATGCTGGGGAGGGACTCTTCATGAGGAACTGTAGTGATAGGACAAGGGGTAATGGGTTTAAACTGAAACGGGAAGTTTAGATTGGATATGAGGAAGAAATTGTTTACTGTAAGGGTGGTGAGGCACTGGAATGGGTTGCCCAGGGAAGTTGTGAATGCTTCATCGCTGGCGGTGTTCAAGGCTGGATTGGACATAGCCTTGGGTGGCATGGTTTAGTGGGAGATGTCCCTGCCCATGGCAGGGGGGTTGGAACTAGATGATCTTAAGGTCCTTTCCAACCCTAACTATTCTATGATTCTATGATTCTATACCACAGGCTGAATATTTGTGCATGCACATAAGCAAGCATGCAGTTTCTGTTAATCTTCAGTGTATATTTTGACATTTAATAATCACTGGGTCAGAAGTATATTGCCTTTTCAATTGCAGAGTAAAGCCATCACTATGTGTAAGGAGAAATCCTCTACAAACAAGATTTAATGGAACGCTGTGCAGACATTAGTTTCTCCTCATTAACCCTGTTTTTTTTTTATCTCTACTGCTTTTTTGCTGAAGTTATTTGCATTCCCATGAGGACAGTGAAGTATTTTGCAGCTCCCTAGTTCCACACACTGAATTAAAGATGCAGGAGAAAAGATGATGTAACAATCTGGGAAAATAAATTAGGGGGAGAGGATGAATAGGAAAAATGAGGTCATATCCTTGGAAGCCCATCTTTATCCCATAACCTGCTATGTCAATGCTGTCCATCTAGGGTCATGCTGAGACCTATTTCTGTTTAGAAAGAATATGTTTTAAGGTTTATTGTAGAATCACAGCCTGGTTTGGGTTGGAAGAAACCTTAAAGCTCATCCAGTTCCAACACCATCTTCCATTAGACCAGATTGCTCCAAGCCCTGTTCAACCTTCCAGGGATGGGGCAGCTACAGCTTCTCTGGGCAGCCTATGCTAGGGCCTCACCACCATCACAGGGAAGAACTTCTTCCTAAGATCTAATACGTAAATCTACCCTCTGTCATTAATGCCATTCTCTGTTGTCCTAAGCATAATATAGCAAATGTAAAATAATATGGCTGAAGTTGTATCTCATTAGGGCATTTTAAGCAAGACTTTTGACAGTTTTCTGGACCACTGTAACACCTAGTCTCTTGAAGTCAAGGCAGAAAGAATTCAGTCAGTTTCCTAAATGCTTCTGAAAATACAAGCTTATGTGCATAAATGGTGCCAGCACTCTCACAAGGAATTTACTTTTAAAAAGACTTATTCTACTGGTTAGAATAAAATTTAGAAATGACAATATTTGAAGTTTTAGATAAATATGGACTGTAAATTAAGATATAAAAAAAAAGTGCTTGAGGCATTCCCAAGTGGTACTTTGCAGCATGCTTTTGATACTTACTACTTGTCTTGAGTTTTTTTTTTTTTTGCAATTATCCGTATTAAAATCATAATTTAGTCTCCGCTTAACTTTCTTGCTAATTACCTTCCCTCATGGTCTGTTTCCTATATAGGAAGTGATCTCCAGAATGGCATTTTGGGATTCATCCCAGAGGTACAAAGTGGTCTTGTACTTGATGAAGACTCAGAAAACAGAGAGATGCTGCTGATTGTCACAAGGCAACCAAACAGGTTCAGGCAAAAGCTGATTCACGTGCTCTTTCACGCTCTGTAGTATGCTGCTGTTAGTGGAAGAGGTTATGATAAGATTTTATAATAAATCCTTGCCTTTCACCTCCTTTAATAACTTCCCAGGATTTGGCAAATAGGCTTTTAAGTTGTGAATGTGATTAGGTCTGTCACTTACTGATATAAAACAAAAATGGAAAAAAACCAATATTTTCCAACTTACACCATGAGACGACAAATGTGAAGGCTTTCTTATGATAAAGTATTTGGACTGCTAAAGGTGTAAGTCAGATTCTCATCTCCCTGTGTAATAGAAGTAGGTATGAATACTAAAATGAGCAATTAGAAGTCAGTACTATACTTAGGTCATCACTCACACAGATCCTATGTTTTTTTCTAATTAACATATGTATGTTGCATATTTGTGTTCTTTAAACAGATATGCTCAAGTACTCTAAGTTCCTGAAGCTTATAGGAAAGACAAATTCTTCCTGGCTTTCTAGGCACATGGTTACACCAGTGTCTTTTATTCAGCTAATTTAGTTTTTCTGAAACAAAAATTGAGAAGGATCTGGGTGCCTGTAATTGCTATATTTTCTTCCTCTGTTACTTTCTGGCAATTGAAACATATTTTAGAGGAAGGAATTTAAATAAAAAGAGAGACATTTTCATCTTAAAGCAGTTTGTTCCCTAGTGATAAGTTCTGAATAATAACATAACATGTGTGTTACCCCTGTGGTTTATGTTTCCTTCTTCAGTACATGTATACTCTTTTGATTTGCTTATAGGGCTTTTGAAGATGTGAAGATCTTTTGGCGTGTGACATTTAATAAATCAGCTGTTGTCCTTCTGAAGGATGGCATGAACTTGGAGAATGAGCTTGTATCTGTGCTGGGAGCCACTACCTGCATGGCAGGACAAACAATGTGCAACATCTCCATTGAAATAAAACCTGATAATGTAAGTAATAATTGTTCATTTATGTACAGCACTATGATGCTGAACTGCAATTTATCAAGGTGAAAATCTCCTCTGATCCAGAGGAGCTGGTGTGCAGTTTGAAGATGGTAACCTGATGTCTGCAAACACATTTTCTTCTGCAAACACATTTTCTTCTGCAAACACGTGTTTATTTACAGTCTTGTACTACCATTATTATGACCGGTAAAAAACTGTGAAGGAGATGAGTATTTAGTTTGAAGAGTAAATTGCAGATCTCAGAGTTTTATAGAACAGTAAAAGAAAAAAGGAGTTAAAAAAGGAGTTATTTCAGTGAGTTACATATTCAGGTACTGGACTCTCATCCTTTACTCAGCAAATCTTTCATCTATCAAAGCACTTCTTAGGTTGATTTATGAAAGCACGTCCTGTAATTAATAACATCTCACTCAACAAAAAAACTTTTATTGCAACTTGTGCATGATTTTACGTGCCTAAATCTAGCACAGTGATCTGTGAAAACTCTACACAATCATAAAGCTGCATAAAAGTCTGACACTGTGCACATCCAGCTTGTGAGCAGCGAAGTTCAATTTAGAAGCCATCATCCACTAAAGCTGTTTGGCATTTGTCAGTGGGGTATGCCTAAGCCTAAGAGTCTCGACAGGCCCAGACGGCACTCAGAAATGCAGACATCATTGAATTAACACAAAGCACAGCATTCAGTAATTTTTACTGAAAAGAGAAGGAAAAAAATATTTTTGTGTGAACACCCAGTGGTTAGGGCAGTCCCTTCAGAAAGGAAGGATTAACGCTTGCATTCTTTCAGAGTGGAGAGACTGAAACTTTCCAAGAAATTATCTTAACAGCCACAGGCCAGTGGCAAAGCTGAAGTCTGGGGAATAGAAAAGGACAAGATTCTGATTGCATTATAGAAAATAACGCAAGATGTAGGATGTGGGAAATAGTGATTTCCCACTAGGGAACAGGATCCATTCTCTGAATCCAGTAAGAGGGCCATTTTCCCTCTTCATCTCCAGATCTTATTTTTACATTACAGAGTTAATGAATAAAGTATATAGATGATGAGATATTGGCTGCCTCTCTGGCTAAACTGGGATTTCGAAGCATTTAGTCCAAGGGAGTGAAATCATTATTTAATGACAGCAGTGCAGCAGCTGCAGAGACATTCAGTTGTGTTACATGAAGCACAAGCATGTGCCACTCTAATAGGTGCTAATGGAAGGCTTAAGTTCCCTGTGGCATTCAAGTAAATTTGTTCCTGTCATCAATTAGTCAAGATAATTCCATTTAGAGAATTTCTTAACAACAACTCAATTAAAAATATATGCTATATAACACACTAAATATTTACTATTTTTTCTTCTAGTTCTGTCATAAAATATTTAACACACTAAATATTTACTAATTTTTCTTCTAGTTCTGTAGCAAATACATTATAAAATTATGAAGTCATAAATACATTCAATAAATATTCTATGTTTTTATTGTATATTCTAGCTTTTACCTAGAAAGTTTTTACGTGGTCAGCTAAGAGCTAAATCCTGTTCACCTAGAATTACAGCAAGATTTCCAAAAATCCAGAGCTAAAACAAAGAGCTGTGTTTATTAAAAAAAAAAAAAAAATTGTCCTCAGTGATCATAATTTTTTTTGTAATGATCATAGAATCATAGAATACTTAGGGTTGGAAAGGATCCTCTAGTTCCAACCCCCCTGCCAGGGGCAGGGACACTAAACCATGCCACCCAAAGCTATGTCCAGTCCAGCCTTGAACACCGCCAGCGATGGAGCATTCACAACTTCCCTGGGCAACCCATTCCAGTGCCTCACCACCCTTACAGTAAACAATTTCTTCCTCATATCCAATCTAAACTTCCCCTGTTTAAGTTTGAACCCATTACCCCTTGTCCTATCACTACAGTCCCTCATGAAGAGTCCCTCCCCAGCATCCCTATAGGCCCCCTTCAGATATTGGAATTCTCTTCTTCTGAAGAAATAAATTTTTGGCAAGTTTGCTGCTTCATGTGTGCATGTACTAGGTACAGATAATATATTTTCAATGATTTCTGGAATCTTAGTAATCACATGTCTATTTCTAAACATGTTTGCATTTTAGGTACAAAATCAAGGATAAAGCAGAATGTCATATTGTAATTTAATACTGCTACCATATTTTCAGCCAACAAGCATTATGAATGCAGGATTGACTAGGCTCATTCTTTCACTTATGAATACTAGAATTCAATAACTTGTTTTCCAAACCGACTATCAGATTATAGCTCTAAGCTTTATGATTTTCAATAAATTCAGTTAAGCATTCAAGTCTACTGAGGTTTGCTTGAAAAAACATGCATAAACATATTAGTGTTTAAACACTAAGGCTGTATGTAAAATAGTAAAGTTTTCAGAACTTTACCTGAGTTCAGTACTCAAATACAGTCAAGTTAATTAGTTTCAAAACTGCACATTTAGGCTTTTGTGCAGTTTTTCCATGGGTGAGTGAGTGTGTACATGCCTTTTTGTAATGAAAACAGAAAATGAAAGAGCAAAATCTTCACAAGATGTACATCTACTTAGATCCATAATCTGGAATATGGAGCTATTTGAGAGTTTACTGTCATATGTTATGCCTGACTTACAGCCACTACATGTAGTATATAAATAGCTACTTTACTGCAGTAAGTTCCATGTGAAAACCTGAGATTTCATTATTGTACATGAAGAGTGTTGCCCATTGCAATATTATTTTTAGGATATATATTTATTGTATTTACTGCACGTTTCAGGAAGAAGGTAAGAGGTAAGTGTTAGCAGAAGTAATCCATTGTGCATACAAAATAATATACACATTTTTTGAAACTGAAAGTAGTTAGTAGGTTTTATAATGATATGAAAATCATTTCACCTTACTTACAGGTTCCTGAATTTGAAACATATTTTTTTGTTGAACTGTATGCTGTGAGCACAGGAGCCGCATTGAACAGCAGTGCCAGATTTGCTTTTATAAAAGTTCTTGAAAGTGATGCTCCTCATGGTTTAGTATATTTTGCTGTGGGATCTCGTTTTGCTGTGACTTATAAGAAGACAACTTTAATCAGTCTGCAAGTGCTTAGAGATTCTAGTACATCAGTAACCACAATGGTTAGCTACAGCATGCAGGTAAGACTTTTATTATTATTATTTAACTTATTATTATTTGTCTCATTAAATCATTATTCATTCTCTAAAGTGAATGTTATTATAATTAGCTTTTTTTTTCAGGAAATAGTCAAACATTTGCTGGGCCTATATGGTCTAGCTTCTTTGGGTTTCCATTAGTAAAAAGACCTTGTTCTCACTGCATTGTCAAGAGAGATTTTGTTGACAGTACCCTTCCAGGAGTCTCAAAGGCCATGGTCAGTCAGGCATTAAATATATTTCTTTGTTGTAAGGTTCTTCTAAGACTCCATTATTTTAAGGCTTCTTTCTCTGAAGTAAAGTTTTATCATGATAGGTACGACTGCAAGATTCAGATACCAACACACCGTCTGTGTTTGGTCACAAATTTATTAATGCCCAGAGCACACTTAAGAAAAAAGGCTCATCAAATTTTATCCCATGTTCTTGAAGTACTACACCTGACAATTATTCTTCTGATTGATTGAAAATACAGTGTGGTAGAGTCAGTTTTATCATCCCCATTCAATTCTGTTATGTTTACAGCTGTAACACCAGATGCTACTAATTGTTGAAACTTTTATCTCTAAATACGTACTTCATAATTACTGACCTATGACAAAGAGTCTTCTTTACCTGAAATAACACACCTGCAAAAACATGATTCCTTGCACTTCCTTATAGCTGTGAACCCAACCTCAAGGGCTTGGGCAGTGCCTGCGAAAGGGATTCCTCCAAGTTTGCTATTGCATTGTAATAGTGCTTAGACTGATCTACTTTGAATATGTGGGATTTTATAGAATCATAGAATCATAGAATAGTTAGAGATGGAAAGGACCTTAAGATCACCTAGTTCCAACCCCCCTGCCATGGGCAGGGACACCTCCCACTAAGCCATGGCACCCAAGTCTCTGTCGAACCCGGCCTTGAAAACTGCCAGGGATGGAACATTCACAGCTTTCCTGGGCAACAAATTCCAGGGCCTCACCACCTTCACAGTAGAGAACTTCTTCCTTATATCCAATCTAACCCATTACCCCTTGTCCTGTCACTATAGTCACTAATGAAGAGTGCCTCGCCCTCATCCTTATAGGCCCCCTTCAGATATTGGAAGGCTGCTAGGAGGTCTCCTTTTACTTGCAGTGTACCTACAGAATCCCTTCCTGTTATCTTTAACATCCCTAGCCGAGTTTAATTCTAAGTGGACCTTAGCTTTCCTAACCTGGTCCCTAGCTTCCCAGACAACATCCCTGCATTCTTCCCAGGCCGCCTGTCCTTGTTTCTGCCTTTTATAAGCCTCTTTTTTCCCCTCTAAGTTTCCTCAGCAGCTCCTTATCCATCCATGGAGGTCTCCTGGCCCTCCTGCTGCACTTCCTTCTAGTTGGGGTGTATTGCTCCTGAGCTTGCAGGAGGTGATCCTTGAATATCAACCAACAGTCTTGGGCCCCCCTACCCTCTAGGGCAATATCCCATGGAACCTTACTGAGCAGGTTCCTGAAGAGGCCAAAGTCTGCTCTCTTGAAGTCCAGGGCAGTGAGCTTGCTGCACGCTCTTCTCACTGTCATAAGGATCTCGAATTCGACCATCTCATGATCGCTGCAATCAAGGCTGCCCTGAAGCGTCCCATTTCCAAACAGCCCTTCCCTGTTGGTGAGGACAAGGTCAAGCAGGGCACCTCTCCTTGTCAACTCCTCTATTACTTACAGAAGGAAGGTGTCTTCCACACAATTGAGGAACTTCCTGGATTGCTTGTGCCAGGCAGTACCATCCGTCCAACAGATATCAGGGTGGTTGAAGTCCCTCATGAGAACAAGGGCCTGTGAGCGTGAGGCTGTTCCTATCTGTCTATAGAGCGCTTCATCCACCGAGTCCTCTTGGTCAGGCGGTCTGTAACAGATCCCCACAATAATGTCCCCCACTGCTGCTCTCCCTTTAACCCTGACCCACAAACTCTCTATTGACTGCTCACCTGTCCCCAGACAGAATTCCATACTCTCCAGCCTATCCCTAACATAAATAGCAACTCCCCCTCCCCGCCTACCGGGCCTGCCTTTTCTAAAGAGCCTGTAACCTTCCATTCCAACACACCAGTCATAGGAGCCATCCCACCATGTTTCTGTGATGCCTATGATATCATACCCCCCTTAGACGTGCACACATCTCTAATTCCTCTTGTTTATTCCTCATGCTATGTGCGTTTATGTAGAGGCATCAGAGAAGAGCTCCAATTGAAGCCGGCTCATTGGGTGGAGCAGCTGGAATATCTCTACATTGCTCTGAACGTTTACTATAGGTGCTGGCAAGTGACTGGGTGTGTTGGGATGGAATGATGCCCCCCTCCCCCAACACATCTAGTTTAAAGCATCCTTGACCAGTCTGGCAAGCCTCCTACCAAATCCAATCTTCCCTTTCTTTGTCAGACCAGCTGCACCAGCCCCCAGTAGACCTGGCCTACTAAACTGAGTCCCATGTTCAAGGTACCCAAACCCCTGACTATAGCACCACCCTTCTAACCATTTATTAACCTGGCCAATCCTCCTAACCTTTTTGAGGTCCCGCCCTGTATCCTGGAGAATTGATGGAAAGACAATCTGAGCTCCAGAGCCTGTAACCATCTCTCCCAGAGCTCTGTAGTCCTTCTTTATGTTCTCCTGGCTACTGCTCTCTATATCAGTAGCACCCACATGGATCACTAGAAGCAGGTAATAGTCAGTGGGACTGACTAGAGCAGGCAGACTCTCTGCAACATCCCTGATCTGAGTCCCTGGTAGGCAACACACCTCCCTTGAGCCTGGGTCAGGCCGACAGATGGGTGCCTCTGTTCTTTTCAGAGTAGAGTCCACTACTACTACAAATCGCTGCTTTTTCCTGGCAGCACCAGTCTTTACCAGTGGATTAGCCGGTTGTTCCTGGTGGGAGTGTGGTTCCTCATCAGCCCTCTGCAGGACAGCAAAGCGGTTGTGGGTGGGGATATCAGATTTAGGAGGAAGCCCCTTGCTTTTGATTGTCCTCTTCCTCCTTTTTCTCTTGTTTTGTTTTGTTACCATTTCCCAGCTTCCTGGGTTAGCGGCCTCCTTTCCCACATGAGCTACAGCAGACGCTTGAGGCCCCTGCACAGTCTGGTCCTGGAGCAAGCAGTGCTGTTTCCCCTCAGCTTTCCTGACACCTTTCATCCTATTGACAGCGTCCCGCAGCTCAGCCCCTGCTGCAGGAGGACTTCCACCAGGGAGCACAGAGTGCAGCCCCGCCCATTGCGCACCCTCCTCTCAGGAGAGCAGTGCAGGCGCTCTCTACACCCCGAGCTCTCCACTGCAGCCTCCCCTCTCATCAGCTCTGTGTGCCTGCACTGGCCACTGCCGGGGCAGCCAGAGCAGAGCTCCCAGACCGGGCCCTGGTCATATGGCGAGTGCTCACCATCCCGCTCGCCTGCCCGCGCGAACTGCCTCAAACCCGCCCTGTTCGCCGCGCTCCCTGTGCCGGTTTTTACCCACTCAGGGCTGGTGCCGCTCCTCCCGGCGCCGCCCCCTCTGAGTCAGCTGCTCGGGTCCGCTGAGCTGCCGGCTCCTGGTCAAGCCCTGTCGAAGAGTTGAGGCTCCCTCGGTGGCTGTTGCTGCTCCGAGTTGAGGCTCCTGGACGCTGAGCTGCCCTGCACTCAGGTGTTGAAGGCGGCCTCTCTCGAGCTACTCACCTCAGCAATTCAATTATGCCTAAAAGCATTATTTACGGGGAAGGTTTTTATAGCAAAGCACTGTTGTGACCTGTGTGCTCACCCTTTATTTTCGAGTTTTTGCATTTATTGTTATATTGCATACATACTTACTTTCACTACACAGTTTTGCATAGTGTTTCCATACATTTATTCTACAGTAGCTTGCCAGTGTTTTAGTTAGATTGTGTATTAACAAATTTTTACATTGTTTCCAGCTAATATTTCATTATAATTTATGTCAAGTGGAGAAGATATTGCTACTGTCCAGTGTACACTTAGGCTAAAGTTGGACAGTTTTAGGTTTCAAGGGTTCATGGCCAAGTAGCAAAGTATTGGTACCTGTAAAATGAGAGTTCACAGCAGACAGGAAACATGAGGGCTTACTGGATACAGATGTGTACATCATTCCTACAAATATTTATCAAACATTGTTCTCATCACTAGTTCTGTTATTATCACTTATTTTCCTGATTCCTAATTATAAATTGGAAGGGATAAGTGAAAGGAAACTTCTCACTGGAACTGGCACAGAAGATGTGATCATGTGCTAGAGCAATTTTAAACAGATACTGCACTGGTTTACCAAGTTCTCCTGTGAGCCCAGAAATGTCTGATTTATTCTATAAGAGAACTCTACTAATTCAAGCTAAATGTTTTCAAAATTCTAGTATTTCACTAATAAAAAATCCTGATTTAGTACAGTACAAGGGCTTTACTTAAGAGTGAGTATATACTTGTACTTATTAAATGAATAGATACAATTGAAAAATCATATATTTGAATAATAGCCCAGAATGTTAGTTTCCACTTAAGGAAAGTTTATTACATTACCAGACGTAATATGAAGGTTACGGTAACTGACAAAAAAGAGCAAGAATGTGAAGAATGAAACAATATCTGCAAGCCTCATGGAAGGTAAAAATAGTGCTACATCACAGGGAAATGAGGCTGTTTAGCATTCCTACATAAGTTCATCTTTCTGCTTTGCATGTGAATTCCACGGTTTTGGGGTTGTTTTTTTTTCATCTTTGGACCAAAGTGGATTTTCTCATTTTAATTATTTACACTGGGACTGAAAATACCATGAATTGATATTAGTTTGGGCACAGATTTCCAAAACTTATGCTCTGATTTTGTTTAGTTTTTATGTGTCTTATGATGCCTGTCTGTACCTTGAACTGAGGGAGTTCATGCTGCAGACACAAACTACATCAACATCCTCCTTAATTCATATTATGAATGTGATAACATTTTTGTGATATCTGTTCATCCAGAAAAGTTTTGTCATTTTTGTTTGGGAAAAGAAAAAGAGGGATCCTGTTTGCTATTGACAGTATATATGATTCTTCTCCTAGGTTGTCACTGGCTACAAGTGACAGATTGCAGTTTCATTTAATGCAGTTATGATATCATTCTTAAGTGCATTTTGAAAGAGGACTTCTTTTTTACACATTTAAATTTTGCCCATTTAAAGTATGTGTGTTCTACAGCACCTGGTTTTGAACAATTTTATCTATCACAATGTTACCTAAACCTCTTTTGGTTTGTTTTAAGGAGCTACGAAAACCTGAACCTATTGGTCGGACGTTCATATCTCCAGCTGTGGCAGGGCAGGATTTTGCAAGATCTGAAGGTTTATTAACTTTTGAACCTGGACAGAGAAATGTGTTTCTGGATGTGACACTGACCCCAAAGACAGGATCTTTAAACCCATTTCCTAAACGTTTCCAGGTTGTACTTTCTAATCCCACAGGCAGTGCCAGAGTAGATGATATGTATGGTATTGCTAACATCACAATTGTCTCAGATTTCGACTCCTTGCCAGTCTGGGGGCTGATTGATCAACTGCATCAGCCTCTTGATGACACCATTTTACACAGAGTCCTCCAGAATCTGAATGTCAGAGTGGCTACAGAAACTACAGAAGAGCAGCTTACTGCTGTGATGCACATCATAGAGAAGGTAAACGTCTCCTGCTCTTTCTTGAATGACCAGTGGCTTTACAAATAGTATGGAACTATGTGTTTAGTTTTAACTGGCCTGTGTCACAGGCCTGTGGCAAGATCAAGGTTAGCATCCTCACCAGTGAGTCAGCGGCACAGAACAGAAAGGTAACAGTAGAAACTGTGAAGTCCCACTATCAAAGGAGAGGAAGCTGGAGACAAGAAAGCTGGAGAGGGGCTTTGGACAAGGGCCTGTAGGACAGGACAAGGGGGAATGGCATTAAGCTGACAGAGGGTAGATTTACAGAATGGATTTTATGAAGAAGCTCTTCACTGTGAGGGTGGTGAGGTGCTGGCAAAGGTTGCCCAGAGAAGCTGTGGCTGCACCATCCCTGGCAGTGTCCAAGGCCAGGTTGGACGGGGCTTGGAGCAACCTGGTCTAGTGGAAGGTGTCCTTAACCATGGCAGGGGGTTGTAACTGGATGAGCTTTAAAGTCCTTTCCAGCTCAAACCATTCTATGAGTCTCTGATTCTTCAGGCCACATCTTTATTTGTTTTAGCCCTGGCACAAGACACTGAGCCCAAGGTTCTGTATCTTCACAGCTCATTTCAGTTAACAAACAACCAAATCCTGCAAGGGCCAGCTGAAGTCCACTGTTTTATTAATCAGGCATGCAGTTTGCCTTTCTCCTTGAAGTAGCTTCGGGATCAGGTTGGCAAGGGTAACTGAGCACTTCAGCATCACATCAAAACTCTGGGACTAGTTATGGCTTTCTGGCTCTTCTGGACTTACGGAATAATGCACAGAAGCTGGAAAATGTTTAAATACATTGACACAAAGCAGTATAACAATATTCTTGAACAGTATTTTGTTTGTATTGCTGTTTTGACACAGAATACAGAAAATACGGGCAAAAATTGTCAGGACTCAACAGTCCTTGATTTGTGAAAGGATGAAAATGCCACATGGTTTCTTTAACCAAATCCCTATTAGTAAGCATATCTTTAGTTCTGACATAGGCCGCATCTCGTGCTTGGCAGCCATGATCAGAAGGTGGAAAAGATATTCTGAACTGTCAGAATGAATACTGGGATAAACCTGAAGGTCTTACTAAACTGTTCAACATGAGGAAATGTAATGAGGCAGACTTCTGCACATGAAGTGTTGTTTAATTTTTTTCTCCTCTCATTAGGTTACAGACATAGGTGAAAAACAGTTACTCACTGATAAAAGTAGAAGTCTTTTCTATGAGATACTCTGTGCTCTGGCTAGCCCAAAACGTGAGGACACACGAGGATACAGCCTGCTTGCTGGGGTGACTGAGAAGTTTGCTTTTTCCCTGCTGACCGGGATAATGTGTGGATCACCGGGAGAAAGGTTAGTGAACTTGAATTCATAATATGTTTTAGAAATATGTGACAACGTACAAATGGCTGTCATCTGTCACCTACATGGAAATGCATTACACTGTGTCACAATCAGACAACACTATATTGGCACTATGTGCTGGTGTCACAAATAACTGGTACAAAGATACAGCGTAGCGGTGGGAGTAGGAATCAGGACATATTAAGTCAACTTTGGCTCAAATACGGCCTTGAAAATATTCCTTACTCTTATTAAGAAAATACTATGTAATTCTGTGATGGAGAGCTATGTTCTAAGACTTAGAGGAGAACCACTAACCCAACATTTCTCCTGGCATTTTGTAATTTCTGCATGTTTTGTTTTGCTCACTTGAACATTATTTACAATTTTTTAAATGCTAAGTGTACTTTTCACGTTTAGTTTCAAATTGGTATTTGTGTCTGCAAGTGCATAATACCCTGTAGTCAGGCTTATGGGCAGGGGAAATAGGTGACTGGAGAAATACATTACACCCTTTTGTGAGTCAGATGGTTTAAAGCAGTGAATTCTCTCTGAATTTCTCCCTCTGTGAATCTATTAAAAAACTGGTAGTTGAATTTAGGAAAAAATTACTTTCTTTTTCCCCCTGAAAAAATCAACATAGTTTAGATTTCTATCACAGCTTTGAAGATATAAATTTTCTTGCAACATCATAAGTTGTAAGGGGTATGAATCCCATCTCAGCCAAAAGACAGTAAATGGCATAAATATCAACACTGTCCTGAACAGTATCCAGAGCTTGAAAGTTAAAATTCTTTGTTCCAAGGTTTTTTGCATCATCGATTGGGAAAAAGAGGTAAAGCAAGATCATACGTTTTAATGTCTTATTCTTGTAGACTAATCCCTACATCAAGTTGTAAAGATGAGTGTTATGATAGCCTAGTTTACCATGGAGGGGTTTTGTTTGCAGATCGTAGTGAGCAAAACCCAAGGGAAGGGAAATGGAGAAGCTGAAATACGTAATAATTTAGCCCCTGGCTTTATCACAGAACTGAAACTGTCTGTCAATTAAATGTCATAAAGACTAAAAATTATGGAGGAATAAAATATTAATTACAAACACATTTCAGAGCCATTCTGTGAAGAATAGTGAAGCTGATTTCCACTTACCAGCTCTATTGCTTTTCTAATTCAACAGAGGTAAAAATATCCTTGACAGCTGCCCGTACATTGCAATAATGGCTCACAACTGGTTTCCTCAGCAAATCAATGGACACAGATTTGATGGAAAAGATGGGGATTCTATTCAAGTGCCTGAACACTTACTAGATGTTTCTGTTTCATTATCACCTCCTCAAAGAGAGAACTGTGAATCTGTGCAGTTCACAGAATACAGCAGTCAGCAGTGGTTCATTACTGGAGATAAAGAACTTGCCCTGAAGAACAAGGTTTGAAGATAATGCAATTTATTTTTTCAAGAAATTAGTTTAATTTTAGATATTACTCAAAACATCTTGAATATATGTAAAATAATGTGAACATTTTTGTGTTTCTGAATGCAACTAACTTGCATTTTCATATTAAATTTGTATTTACGTTATGCATGTTATTTCAGGTTTTTTCTATGAGTTTGAAGGGTCGGAGTTCACAGCCTTTAAAAGATAACAGTGAAGTCATTTATCGGATTTACGCTACAGGAAGTCGTATTGTTCCACAAAATTCTCTATGTCTCCTCTGGAATCAAGCTGCTGAAAGGTTATTTTATTAACCGGTTTAGTTATCCAATTTCTACCGTGAACCTCTGTATTTGCTTAATATGTGAGAACTCTGATTAGATCATTTGGAAGTATAAAATTATCCATTTTTGGATGTGTGTTTTTTCCTTATTTTTTCTGGTCTTTGTACCAGCACATAAAACTTTCCATATAATAAAATGCATAATTATCCTATCTCAGAAGTTTCTCAGTCTTCTACTGCTGACATTTTTCAGCAAAATACCATGTAGATTCTATAATGATGTGTTAGACAATGCTAACAGGCCACAAATCTCAGAAATGTATTACTTCATTAATATTAATGACTCAAGTCCACTCTTAAAAAGTAGAGAACTAAACCTGCCTCTCTGGTATTGCTTCAAGTCACTGACTCAGAATGTGTCTAATTTGCTGGTGTCCACTCTTTTATTTGCATCTGTGAAAGACACTGTGTAAGTGAACCAAAAATACTTGTTAAGGGGCATCTTAGGGATTTATCTAGACCAGTATTCTACCTCCAGTAGTGGCTAAAAGTAAATTCCCAGGGAAGAATAAGACCAGGACAAGTATAAATAGTAATTCCCTTAATGCTATACTCTCTAACTGTATTTGTTGAATGTGATTTTGTGTATTTCATTACCAAAGTGATTATCTGTCACAAACTTGTCCAGTTTTTCCTTGCATCATCCAGAATTTCAGCATGCCTTTTGGCAATGAGCTCTGCAGGGCTATTATTTTTTCTCAGAAAGGCCATCTGCAGCGGCTAGCTGAAATTAATGTCTCCTGATTTTTAGAAGAAATGGTGAGCTGATAGTCATTTTTTGTTCTTGTTACTACTCATACCATTTCAAACCATGGAATAAAGTTTTTCTGTGTACACTCTTCAATGCCCAATTATTTGATTAGGCTGTCTTCCCTGTTCACACACTATAAATTAATTTGGAGAGAATTATATTCTGTGTCCTGCTGAGATTTAGTTGGTTTAGATATGATTTCATTAGACTGGTTGGATTATATCAGTCTGTTACTGATATAAACTATTTCTTTAAAGAAAGGACATGCAGCAGAATGTACCTGTATTCTCTCCTTTTGTCTAGACACTGTGGTACAGAAGAGATGTGACTTCCACTAGAAGTGGCTTAGGATGCCAGCTGTAGTATCTTTTTTCAAAATAGTTCAGCAATAATGAAAGAAGATAAAACATTAATTTTAGTTTCAAAACAACAAATAGCAATATAAAATGAAGTGTTCTCCATAATGGGGTAATGTATTGTGCAAGTTAAGAAAGAAACTATTTGAAAAGCCAGGCAAAACTGTAAATCTTTCAGAAGTTTTAAAAATATGGCCACCAAAATTCTCTTATGGAAAAAATATTCATTATCATATATTCACAATTATTTTTACTCATGAAAGTAAAAAAAAAAAAAAAAGGAAAACAAGCTATCTGCACCTGGAAGATTACGCAAAACACCTATGATGCAGTTTAAAAAACTTAGTATTTCAGAATTACAACAGCTTTCAAACATGCTTAACATAAATTACACAAATCCATTTCCAACTTCATTAATCTTTTTTTTTTGCAGCTGGCTGTCTGATACTGGATTCTGCAAAGTGATGGATGACTCATCAGGCTACGTGGAATGCTCTTGTTCTCATATGTCCATTTATGCAGTTTACGCCCAAACAGATAACTTGTCTTCATACAACGAGGCTTTTTTCTCTTCTGGATTCATCTGCATTTCAGGTCAGTTGGTTTAAGAAGTTTATCATTAATAACAACTGAGGACCAGTAAGGCTGATTGATTTTGAGCAATTTTATTAACTGATGACAGTCTCTATATCTGGAGGACTATTGGAGGAAAGTTAACTAACTTCACGGTATTAAAGTTGCCATTTGGTCTGGTATTTGCACAATTACAAATTTTGCCACTTTTGGAAAAAAGCATCCAGCAAGTATGTTTCTTTGTGATATTTTATTGAACCATGCAAAAGAGAAATATTTATTTGGGAGAAGAATCTTAGAAGACCCAAATTCACTAGTGTCTCTAGCAGCAGTACAGGTGTCCTTGGTGTGAAAACTTTCAGGTGATTTTCTACCTAGCCTGAAAATTTTTTGACAATTTTAGTTGACAGTTTACACTCAGAAGTGGTAACTAGAGGGAGATGGATTCCATATCATGCATATAGAGCTCCATTACACTCTTCTGCTACTTCTAACTGCTACCTAATGTCTTCGTAGAAGCCTGAGAGTTTAACCTGTGAGAATCATGACTCCATTGACAGGTACAACAGCATTTGCAGAAGTCCCAGAATGTCAGACAGGAATTAGGAGATCTAAGTTTTAAACTCCATTTGGCTTCCAAAGGAGAAGGAAACTACAGCTTTCATATTGCAGTCAGTTCACTATTACGTTTCAGGCAATCCTACATGAAAGTAAATTTTTCTTCTTGTGTTGATAGGCACTGTGGAAGCAGAAACCTGAGAGTAAAATGGTCACTAAGAAAACATGCTAAAGAGACTCTTAGTCTAACCTTAAGGCATTTAAATGAGGTCTGGAACTGCTCGTTGTGAGGTTTATCCCCTCTATGCTAGACCATCAGTGTATAACAAAACCAGCAGCAATCACCTGAATCCCTTATTTATGCTCTCCCAGCAAATTGCCTTAAGGGGCTAAAGCTAAGCTCCTTAACTGTTTTTAAACCACAGCCATAAAAAAAAAGACAGGGAAGAAAAACCTCTGGTTTTCACCTACACCATACAAATTGATTGTTTTATGTAATAATGAAAGAAATTTTTAGCCAATAAAAAATAAAGCAGATTTTAAAATACAGCTAAGCTTCTTAGATTGTGTTAGTGAAAATAAAATAAAAGACAAAGTATAATAAACAAATTTAATTACTGGTTTACAGAAAAAAAAGTAAATTGATGAGACAAATATGCAATAGAATGCAAAATTATATAGAAACTGAATTAAAACCCCAACAAAATAACCAAATATGCTGTTGACACCGAAGCTAAGAGAAATATTTGCTGAACTGGAAGGAATAAAGACCTGCAGAACTGGTCATTTATTGCAGTTGTGTCATAATAATGTATTTAGAAATTAGAACAGTTTGGCCTGGTTTAATGTTTGCCTTGAATATAACTTCAATGACTTTTAGCTTCTTCAGCTGGTTGAAGGTGTTTACTCACGCAGTTGTAGATATATCTATTTAAGTCAAGTAATTAACAAATGGCTTTATATTTAAGAGCTATAGGGATGTTATTTATTTCTCTAACACCTCCATCTAAGTGTGAAGAATTAAAAGAAAGAAAAAAAAAGAAAAAAGAAAAAATAGCACAGGGGAGTGAAATAGAATATTATTATTTCCAAACTTTTATTGTGCAGATAGTTGTATAAGTATCGCTACCTTATTTTTGAAAGGTTTAGAAATAATTCTGTCTTCAATGATTTATTTCATTCATAACTTACAAATACTTGTAGTTGAGCAACCAGTCTGTCTAAGAGAGTGTAAAAGATCTGCCTTAGGTATCCAAATTCCTGCTCTTCCTGGGCTGTGGAAGTGCACAAACAACTCTACATGAACTTTAGTAATGTTTTCCTTAGTTGCTCAGCTTTCTCAGGGTCCTTCTTCTAAGTACAGCCTACTGGTAGGTAAGGGGCCCTTCTCATTTCTGTTCTGTTCATGTTCACAATTAATTAATGAAATAAAATTGGTGTTACTTTTTCTAAGTACTGCTGTAATACATTTCTATGCTGAACACAAAATTAAATGGGAGACTGACATTTAGAAGGTTATAGCTATCCCCTAAAACAATGCTATCCAAGTGGAGGCAATTTTTTGTTTATTTGTTTCTACAAGCATTTTTGAATGTAGTAATATGAATGCTGAACCTTGCTTTTTATTTAACTATTACGACAATCATCCATATCATTCAGAAATTTTAAAAACTTTACAAAAATGCCTTGTTTACATTATGCAATTACTTTAGCTCTCAAACCTATGAAAAAATTAAATAGATGTTAGTACTTGAGTTCATAAGTGAGCCCAGCGTGAGCCAAAGTGAACATATTCTCTCTGTAATGTTTTGTGTAATCAACTACACCTTCAAGAGACCAAATATTGTTGTTTTTATCTACCATAGTTTATTAGCCTAATCTTTAAATCTCTCCCTTTTTGTTTTGCTTTGATTTTGTATAGGTTTCACTTTGGCTATTCTCTCCCACCTTTTCTGCACCAGGTGTGCCATGTTTGCAGCTAAACTTCTCACTCACATGATGGTTGCTTGTGTGGGTACTCAGGTAAGAAAAAATGCTGAAGTGTCTAAGTGTAAATCAAGTAAATCTTTACTTTCCTTTACCTCGCTTCCATGGCCATGTCTGAACAGACCTCCTTTTCTTTTTCACAGTGTAAACACTTTTGGAAAATGCAGACTTTCAACATATGATACTTATAATTGATCCAATATTCATATCTTATACTGGGAATTCAGTTGAAATTATACATTTTCTCAGAATATTTAGAGAAAATTTATGGATGATATAGTCATGTGAGAAGATAGTTCCATATGGGAAATAATAAATGTTTTAATGACGGGGTATATAATTAAGACAAAGTGTTCCATCATTGACATCATTATTTATGGAAGTAGATTAGTGTCAGTAATCATTAATTCTGTGGGAAAGGTTTGATCTGAGTAGTAGATGATGAAAGCTGTTTTGTACTCTATTGTCTCAAGGAAGGTACAGCTATGAAAAATTGAAATAATAAAAGAGTCTTCCTAGTTCTTTCGTACTGGTTCAAAGAATAGGTAATATACTATCAGCAAACTGAAGGAGCATATAAAAGGAGAATATGTCTGTATGTCATATAAAATATAACTTTCTCAGCTTTGGTACATCTGGTGAAAGGGACAGCTGTGAATACTCTCGAATATCTTAAAATTACTTTCTAGAAAGATTCCTTTAGAAGGAGTTTTTATGTATATTTTTAATTCTATAAAGATGATGTAAATTTAAATTTACATGTAGGCTGAAGGCAGGGGTGCTGGGAGATGTTAAGCAGATTAGCAGGCAGGTACTTAGAGGAATGTGAGGTATCAGGGAAATACTCAAATTCAGGGTAATTGAAATAGCCCTGTGTTTTCTGTAAAAGTCTAGTGACTGGCATCTCTCTCAAACAACCTTTTATGTACTGGCATGATTAGTATATAATTTTATTCATGTTACATGATAATATAGCTTTTTGTTGCACAGTGGATAGTGTTCATCATGCAGCTGGACTTAGAAGGAGCAGGAAAACTCACAGCTCTTCCAGATACCACTTCATACCAGCAGAATTCTTGCATAACTTAGGTGAAGAGCAGAGGCATAACTGTGTGTTCAAAGTTCTGAAACCCCCCAAATAAGTCAAATGTTAAATATTATCTCAAATCAAAATTTGTTGTACTTCACATTTTAATTTTTTGAGTCATTATTTGTGTGACCTACCTTGTTTCTCAGTTTTGGCCTAGTTATTTTGTAAGATGTCTTTATTATCCTAAGAGTTACTTAGCTGTGGTAGTAGTGAATTTGTTTATTTCTGAAGATAGCCTGAATAGGAGTATTGTGTGCAGTTCTGGTGTCCTCAACATAAAAAGGACATGGAACTGTTGGAACAAGTCCAGAGGAGGGCCACGAGGATGATCAGGGGACTGGAGCACCTCCTGTATGAAGATAGGCTGGGAAAGTTGGGGCTGTTCAGCCTGGAGAAGAGAAGGCTGAGTGGGGACCTCATAGCATCCTTCCAGTATCTGAAGGGGGCCTATAGGGATGCTGGGGAGGGACTTTTCATGAGGGACTGTAGTGATAGCACAAGGGGTAACGGGTTGAAACTTAAACAGCGGAAGTTTAGATTGGATATAAGGAAGAAGTTCTTTACTGTAAGGGTGGTGAGGCACTGGAATGGGTTGCCAAAGAAGCTGTGAGTGCTCCATCCCTGGTGGTGTTCAAGGCTGGATTGGACATAGCCTTGGGTGGCATGGTTTAGTGGGAGGTGTTGTGCCCATGGCAGGGGGGTTGGAACTAGATGATCTTAAGGTCCTTTCCAACCCTAACTACCCTAACTACTCAATGATTCTATGATTTCCCTGATTTACTGTTATAATTTTAATTTCAGGTCTTAATCTACTAAACTCACATTCCTCCATACTCAAGCCAGTGCTGTAGCTGCTTTGCTGTAAAATGAACATCACACTATCACACGCACTTGCCAAAGGACACATAGTCAAAGCAGGTACAGCTATGGGAAACATTTCACTTCAACAGTATATTCAATATTAAGTTGAAATTCAGTTTTCATGAAAGTAGTCTAAATCAACTTATGTCCAAAATATGTATGGAAGAACCTAAATAAAGGTATCTTTAAAGCTTGAGCTGAATGGAAATTAAAATAAAAAGTTGATGCATTTTCTGCTAAATGCAGTTTTATTTAAATGTCATAAAGATATCACTTTTAAATTTTCATATAGTATATGTGCGAGCATATTGTTGGTCGTACACCTATCAGTTCTTATCTGTTGACAGTTCCAGGTTTCAAATAGTAACTACTGTAATCTTACACATTTCCTTTCAAGGTTGGCCAGGAGCTGGGGCATGGGCAGTGCTGGAGACATGGTCAGGTAGAAACTAACTGCCCAGGGCTGAGTTTAAATAGAGGTGCTGGGTCTTGGAGCAGAGGGTGTAGGTAGAGACTCCAGTTGGGAATGGTCAGGATCTTTAAAGCATATTAGTGCACTCAATGCCCTGAAATAAAGGCGGCCTCTCTCACTTCTATGTTGATCTCTAGTAAGAATGAAGGGAGCGTTTAAATGACTATATTTTTCAGTCTTTCTTTTCTTAAGTAGAGTATATTTTGAGAATTAGTAAAACTATGTAAAGAAAAACTATCTGAAAGGCATGTACTTCATGGGTGGAATAATGTTGAAATCATCACTGCAGGAAACCTTTAGAGAAGCTAACAGGTTAAGACAGAAAGGATTTTCTGCGAAGGCATAACAGCATAAAAATGCCATTGTTGCCTTTCCTACTTCTTGTATAAAAGTAATACTGAGAAGTCAGATATTTATTGCTACTGGAATACTATGCTTGGTTCTAGCTCCTGAAGGACTCTGAATGTGAGAAAGTTAACTTCAGCTGGGCTCATAGGCTTTTTTGTCTGCTAGGGTTTTTTTTTGTTATAATACTCCATTTTAACAAAACAAATACTCCATTTAAACTTTTATATGAAATACTGCTCTGTGCATAAAAATTCCTGAGAATAGTTGCATGTGGTGTGTAAATGCAGTAATTTGGTTTAATAAGAGATGCTGTTTAGAACACTTCTAAGTCCTTTTGCTATTTATGCTCAGCCCCTAAAGATCCATGTTTTTTCATGATTGCCTTTTCTTTTGCCACTCAATTATTCCACAAGTTTAGAACAAAACTTTTGAAAGAAGGTTTTAGCAGGGTAACTGCTTAGCCAGTTAGCTAACTTGGAGAGGAAAGAAAGACAGCTTGGCAGCAGCTGTTTCAAAAAATGAAAGCGGCTTTAAGGCAGAAAGAAAAGAGAAGGGATATGTTTGACAAGAGTGAACTGCTCTGAACACCTGAAGGAAATTCTTTTAAAAAGTTGCTTGTGTTATGTTGGCATATATTCTGTCTAGAGGAAACTAGCCTGATTAGGAAGACTAAGTTTAACAGAAAACTCTAAATAGAAGATACTTGTACAGCTATAGCCATCCACAAGTATTCGGATAACATATGTATGATATTTACAATATAATTAAAAGTTTGGTGGTTTTGCTAACCAGTGGCTCTGTATGAGAGGTCTTATTTGAGCCAGTGTTAACTGAGAACTTACTATGTGAAGATCAACATTTAATAATTCCTAGTTTAAATAAAAGGAAAATGTTAGTACTTTGTATTTTTGTCTAGTAATATTTAGGTAGTAGTAGACACTAGATTTGTACCTGTTAGATCTCAAATCTACAAGCTGGTGTTTCTTTGTGCAGTTATATTTTTACCAGAAAAAATCCCAAAACCCCATAGAATATTTCTGCTTAGCTACGCTGTTTTATACATTTTTGAATAATTAGGTTTCCTCCAATATATCTGCATAGGATGTTTACTCGGCTTGTAGAAATTTTTTTCTTTAATTCCTACCAGTGCACTAATTACTGTTATCTGTAGATGGCAGTCAAACCTTCTCAGCACATTGCTCAGAAACTTGGTCTTCCAAAGCTGTCCCTGCTTTGTGGTTGCTCACAGTAATTTGTTACTCCGTCAGTGATGGGGAATGGTGATTCACCATATCTGACCTTCATTTCAGTGTTGGTGTGTCTAGAGCTTTCAGCGTTAATGGAGCATTTGTAAAGTATTCAAGAACAGATGTTTCACCAAGTGTTTTGTAAAACTCCTTGGAAAGACGTAAGAGGCTAAATATTTCTAAAAAGTTTTTCATTCCTTTCCATTCTGTTGTTTACTCAAAGAATCATGATGTCTCCAACAAACATTATTTCTTGAGTCATAGTTAGTCATGGTATTTTGTTTGTGTAACCAGCATAAGTTCGTGCAACAATACCTTAAATTCACAAGCAAAAAATTACTGGGTTGAGATTTTCAGTTTCAAAGTAAATTTAAGTAAAGGTTTATATATTTAAAAAATTAAAGTAAAATGAGGACATACTTCATAGTGTCTCCATACAGCCATGCTAATTGATAAAATTCTTCTTTTCAAACAACTATAAACAGATTACGGTCTTAATACGAACCATTGCTTATGGCTCCCATGCTTTGCTTGGGAATTCCAAGGCAAAAATACATTAATAAGCACTCTGTATGTGACTTGTGCATGTATATTCAGCTTGATGCATCTTGTCCACATTAAATTTCAGTGTTTCAGTAAATTTCATAGGCCATTTCTGCAGCATATGATGACTATTGCAAATGACATGAACATGTGCTGAGTTCTCCATTTAGAGTTTTTTTGTGTGTGCACTGCTGAGCTGCTGCATATATGTGCCGTAGCTATTTCACTGAACTATTTGAGCATTCCCAATCTGTTTACAGCAATAATTCTATGATTCTATGAATAATTGTGTACAGATGGCCTGCTATTCTTCTGGCCACCAATGAAAATTAAAGTTTAACAGTTTAATAGAAAAAAAGGCATATGGGGAGCTGTGTCATCCTATTTTTATCTAAAAAGCATTTATTTTCTAATTTAATCAGTCCTCAAGATACAGTAGCACTTAGCACCATCATCCATCAGCGTAATATCTGTAACAATGACGAAGCTGGCAAGCCAAATTCATCCTACTGTTAACTTTGATAGAAATGCGTGATGAAGAATTATGCTTACTGTGATTAACCGTTTGAAAGCTGTGCATTATTCAACTTGAGCAGAAATACAAACATCAAGAAGAAATTGTGCAAACAATCCTAGTTTAAAAATTGTTAAACATTTATTTGAAAATTATGAACTGCCAATTATAAATTTTAAATCTGTTGTTTTATTAATTGGTCTTACTCAAATTTGGAGGAAGATAGAAAACACAATTCTGCCAGAATTAAAGTAGATTTTAGAGATGGTATGATTTCTCCAAGAGATGATGAAGGAGCAGGATATGAATGAACGATCATAGAGCCTGTAACTTCTGTCATTATATAAAAACGAAAATTCCTCCTTTAACTATAGAATGTTGTTTCTGCTGTTTTTAATCTTAACCCTTCTCTTCCAAACTAGGAAAATTCTCACTTTCTCCCCTACATAATCAAAACCCGAAAGAAATTGTCATATATACCTGGATAGAAGGAGTTTGCAGAGCCTGTTCCAGGATGCGGTGGGCAGAGTGATTCTCTGTGCTATCTACCACAGGGCAGCCTGTGCCAGTGAGTGGCTGAGTGGCCTTTCTCCTGGCAACAGAGAGAAACCTTCGTGTCAGTTTAGTCCTCCCTTATGGTAAGCCCACACTTTTTAATCAGCTGATGGGAAGTACTAATTAAAGGGCTGTTTCTGAAGAAGCCTGGTGCAGAGCTTCACTAAACTCTGTGTCCATATGAAATACAAAACTCATGGGATAGGAAACACCAAATATTTTCGTGTGTGAAAGGTGAGGGAATTTGCTTTATAAAACCTAATTGTCTTTGAGGACAACTAGGCCTGAGGTATCCTTGCTCTAATTTCCTTGCTGTATACTGAAAGCAGTAAATAATGCTGAATGTGCTACCATCAGCCCTTCATGAAGCTGAGGACCCCATAAGGTTTGAAAGGGCACAGCAGAAACAAAATTGAACTGGAGTGATCTAGAAATTCAGCACCATGTTAATGTGTTTTATCCTGTAATTCTTCAATGTGAAATGTTTCAGTAAGAGGAATGGTGAGTACCAGGTAGTATTCTTCCACCCTTAATGTTGGTGCTCCTATCTTTGGGATAATAATGTTTAAACATCCTCATTTAGAGAAGGAGAGATTCTACGTGTACTACTTACAACGTGGTAAGTGGAAAAGATTTCCACTTCTGTTAGAGGAACATTAGAACTTATTAAATAAAACTGGATATTCTTTCTACTTTGCATTATTTGACGTCACTAAAGTGACCAGAACCTTTCTCAAATGAGTATTCAGCCATTAGCTCCGTAGGTGGGATTTCTTAAAGATGCTATGCAATCTCTGTCCCTGCACAACTTGTGTTAAGTCAACTGTGGAATATTCCATTCATCCTGGGATAAGTAAAGTTTCCATATAGCATGGACAGATTTTCCAGCTAAGCCTTTTGATGCCATATTTCCTAATAAAGGCAGGCAAATCTTCTAGTAATCATTTGATCTAACAGGAATAAATAAGTAAATACTCTTGGCAGTCCTGCTTACTTCTGTAGAGGATGGGGTCACACTCAAGAGGCAGCATTAGATTTCAGTGGATACCACATGATGTACTTAGTCTATCAAACATAAGAATGACATTTATGTCTTCCAGCAACTTTGCATTTATGATTAATTTTAATTTTATAAAAAAAATAGCAAATTCAGTTTAAAATGCTGTGTTTCTGTTAAAATTACAGTTCTGTACAGCACAGCTAGCTAAGGCACTTGTTGGGGATGTCAGAAAGGAAAGCTGCATCAGCAAGGATGCTTATGCGGGTAAGCTGCTTTCACCAATTCTGTATGTGACATTAATATGATCACAGTTAATAATCATCATCTGGTTTACAAACAGTCATGTTGACACAGGGAATGTGATGCACATACCCTAGTCCTGCTGATAACACGTTCCAGTGTAATAATACAACATGTAATGATTTCTTGGAGTCTCACCTATTTTCTTTGATAACTTTGCAAGAAGAATTAGCAGATAAACTTTTCCTTCTGGTGACTATGTCAGTAGGTTTCATACTGAATTAGTTATTTATTAGATGATTTTAGTAATTCCCACCAATTCAGAGCCCAATTCAACCCCAGAGCATGGGGTTAAGTTCATGCAGCTTCTTTCAGAAGCAGTTTCAACCTAGTAAAAAGTCAAACTATTTGGGGATTAGTTTACATAAAAGACAATTTCATAGTAGAGTAATCTAAATTGAATGCTTTTCTAGTAGAGCAATAAAGTTTTATGATCAGTAATGCTCTAAGCACCTATCTCTATTAAATTACACTACTACTTGTGAGTCCATGATATCCAAGAAGAATCAGTTAGACAAAGGTGGAGCTAACCAGGGATGTGTCATAGAAGAAATCAACATTTTTCTCAAGATTTCAATGACTTTATAAGCTGTTTTGTTATTTCATATATATATGCACACATTTTAAAGATATATATGTAGAGTGTCCTCAGGTGTATGATAAGGTGTATGAGGTCCTTTATAATCTGAGGGTCAAGAAATCCTTATCTCAAGCAGTGGGGCACCTGACCATCAGATAAGTATTAAGCGTAATACAATAGTGAGGAAAGACTGTTACATAAAAAAAACAGCAGTTTGTTACCCTGAACTTTATTGTAGTATATTTCTCCTTTTTCCAGTAGAGGGACCCATTTTGCCTCTGGAGTTTCATCAGATAGCAAATTGCTGTCACTCTGAGAAGCTTGATATAAACATGACACCATCTGCAGATACTTAAAGCTAAAGCTCAGGCAAAAATAAAGGCAGTGCAGATGCTGTAACAGTGGATCTTTAAGGTCTCAGTCAAGGAGTGTGGAGATGTAGAACCAGCTGAAATACCTCTATGCCATGGAAAAAAAGGCAAGAAGAAGTGCTTTAGTAGTCATGGCCAAGTGATGGAGTATATAAGAAATATATCTGAAATACTTAATGTAATTTAAATTTTATGTTACATATTTCCTTCAACAAACATAGGACTTTGGTCTCTCACTGGTAACACTACAGCACTACCCATTTATTTATACTGTTGCTGTTCATAGGAATAATGTTGCTTTACAACTCGTGTTCACTTTTCTGATGTTGACTCACCATGTAGTGTTAATGCACAGGCTGTTAGTATCTTCTTGTAGATTATTTCCTGGTGTTTGCCAAAACTCAGCTATATGAGCAGTACTATAACATATGTTAGAATGCTGCTACGTTATCTCACACCTCCTATCCTCATTGCAAGCAGTCAAATGTTCTGTTTATCACTTTAAATTATAAGAGTGTGAGATTTTTATCAGTTAATGCCTTCCAGCTCTTTTTTTAATTTACCCTATTTTTTCCCAACAACACAAACAGTTGGGGACCACACACAGAGAGGAATAGATAGCAGCATTCCCAAGCTGTCTATTCATTGCTTTTCTCTATATCTTACTGTGAACCAGGTTATACTACTGCCTCTCTCTGCTTTGTGCTTTTCATTGTTCAACTCTTAATTAACTTAAACTCCCATTTTCTGCCTCTTTTCTTCCTCTGCCTTTGTTCTGTCTACTCACAGGTGCCATTCTGCCGTAATAAAAGGGCAGATATCTATTACTTCTAATTAGCGAATCTCCCATTGCTCATTTCTCTATCTAAGGCTTTCCTCAGCCCATCTTTATTGAGAGAAGAATCTCAGAGGTTGCAGTTATCCATAAATTCATAAAAACAGCTGTGCAGTCTTAATGTCAAGTTTCCAAAACAGCTTATCTATTGGAGCAAGAAATCTATAGGCTTTCATGAACAATGATGCCTCAATAGTTTTCCTTTATAGCTAATTAGAATTGCACTAACCATTGAATGTTTAGCTTCTGGTTTTACTCCACCACTGTCACTTTATTTGCTTACCTCCATGTGCAAGAATATATGCACGAATATTTTAAAAGGGTCTTTCTGTTTCCACCTTCGGTAGGTTTATCATGATCACCTACTTCTTATCTTCCAGGCAGCTGATGTTCCATGCAAAGTAGATCAACAAGTCTCTTTCAAGATTTAATTAGATAAATTATTGGTACAAATGAAACCAGGGCCTGACCTTGTCAGATTCATACGGCAAGTGTAGTTTTAGGTGTTGCATTCCTGATTGCATTTGAAAATAAGTGGATAAGGTTTTAATAAATACCAGTTTAATCATGATTGCAGTTAAGTACACTTGTATAGTTTAGTCATCAGGCTAAAGTGGAATTTTATATACTGGTGGATGTGATTGAGTTCACATGGTAAGTTTTTACTGTTGTTGTAGAGAAACTGCCTTTATAAAATGACATTATGTGGATTTCTAAGAGTCAAACAAGCAGGTCACAACACAGAGGCAAGACAGGCTGTTCATTTTGGTTATGCTTTTATTCTTCCATGTATATCATGTCAGCATTTTGTATTTTCACTGTTTTGTGAGGTCAAGCAGGTGTTCTTATGTGTGCTTTGAGGGTGATTGTGCTCTACAGCATCCAGGTTCAGGAAAAGCCAATCTTGAAAGTAAGTTAGGAAATAATTTATCTTTTTGAGGTGGAAGAAATTTCTGAAATGAAAAGTTAATCCCTGATTCATGACAGGTGACCTGCTTTTTAATGCGCTTCCAGAATGAGAACAAAGTAGGGAAGAGAGAGACCAAGCAGTCACAGTGTGTCCCCTGTGAAGGTATTCAGTTCTCTAACTCTGAAACACATGGGTATTTTGTCTTTCATAGGTGTGCATGATTCAGCACAAAATATGTGACAGGCAGATAGTGAAATACATAGCTGAAAAGTGTAGATACAGAAGTGTCCTGTGTAAATGCATGCTTAGATGTGGCTCATAGTTACAGCTGTTTGTTACTTCTGAAGTATTTCTAAAATACTGCAAGTTGTGCTTGAGTATATGTGATCAAGATACAGCTGTGTACTTCAAATACAATTACATGAACATTTTCAAAAGGTGTCCATGAGAGATAAAAAACCAAGCTCTATTACAAAATCTACCTGCACACTAAATCATACTCTTTAATTGGTGCAGATCCTTACAGTCTTTTACCTTGGAGCAGAGTTTTGGGTAGAGAGGTGGTTAATGTCTTCTTAAACCATCATCTTAATGACTGCCAAGTCATTAATTCATTGTGATAAGTGGAATCTACACTTGACATGGGACAGGCTAAAGTGATGTTCATATATTTATCTTTGCATTTTGTATAAACATGTACTTTGCCTTCTACTTTATGCAGGCCAATATACAGCATTAATACTTTGCAGTTCATTATAACTTTTAGCTGAGATCAGACATGACAGTCACTTGTCACTTCAAGATAATTATTAATTTGGGTGTCACAGCTTCCCAACTTTGAGGAAAAAAAGTTTTCAGGATATATTTCATCATAAATGCTATCGACTGTTAAAATATGTTTTGTTAACATCGGACTGGTTTCTTAAAGCTTTGTGTAAATGTGCTTTTGCTAGAAAAGGAGTGGAATAGAAGCAAATAAGGAAGTTGGATGAAATTTTTTTCCCCATGTGATTAATAAGTCTAAAGCGTTAGCTTTTCAGCTACTTTCTGTGTTATAAAATCCTACAAATTAGTGACTTAAAGGTCACATTTATCTTCCCCTACCTATGTGAACTTTGTCCTCTATAGTGTATCCTTGGTTGTGTTTATTTAATACTTTTAAATGAATTTAGCTTTGACACTCCTAGCATTTAGATTGTAAGCTTTCTTTGTTCTGTGCCTGTATGCTCAGTACTACTAAACAGATAAAATCAAAGGTGAACTTGATCTTCATTGTAGTAATAGATCATTCCTGACATAAAAAGTAAATGTAAGGCTATGCTGATCTTCTGTTTAGAAGCATGAATGAAAAATGGGGTTTTTAATCCCAAGTACAAATAAGAAGTTACTCATTTGAAATCCAGTGATAACCGTGGACCAAGCCTGCAGCAGAGCTTGGCTCTGGCCAGGAGCAGGAGTCACTGAGAATTTCCCACCAAACCCTCACTCTCTTGTTGCCTGGAAGATTTTCCGTCAGATTTATAATAAGGTTTTCCTAAGCTCCGACTTGTTTAGAGGCCCAGAAAGCATGCCCTGTAAAATAATAAAATGTGATAAGAGACGTCTCTGAAGATAACTGTTCACAGCCATCAGTTTTAATGTGCTGCTGCAGTATGTGACACTCATCCACACACAGAGCTGTGTTAACTTTAAAGGTATTTGCTAATGCTTTAGGTCTTTCAGGTTTTATCATTATATTCAGACCATTCACAAGGCAGAAACACAATGTTTCATCTTGCTGATCTAAAGCAGTGTGCCCAAAGGCATGTGTTATTCTTTCCTCCAGATTTCACAATGGCAGGCGTCTTTTCACCCCAGGAAAAAGCACCCTCAGAAACTTTCTTTGGAAACACTGAGGTGCCGAGTTACTATTAGTGAGCCTGATAAATGTCAGGTTCCAGTATATAATTTTCTTATCAAAGGAAAAAAAGATGCAGTTTATTTTCTAACCTCTGAAATTCTGTCATATTATCTTCAAAATATTACAATATTTTAGTGGACTCTGCTAACATTTATAGAATCACAGAAACCCAGACTGGTTTGCATTGGAAGGGACCTTAAAGCTCATCCAGTTCCAGCCCTCTGCCACAAGCAGGGACACCTTCCACTAGACCAGGTTGCTCCAAGCCCCATCCAAGCTGGCCTTGAACACTGCCAGGGATGGGGCAGCCACAGCTTCTCTGGGCAACCTATGCCAGGGCCTCATCACCCTCACAGCCAATAACTTCTTCCTCAGATCTCATCTCAATCTCCCCTCTGTCAGTTTAAAGCCATTCCCCCTTATCCTGTCCCTATAGGCCCTTGTCCAAAGCCCCTCTCCAGGTTTTGTTTGTATATTTTGCAGTTCCTTTTGGAATTATTGTGCTGCTAAAGCCGATGTAAATCTTAAATCCAAGAATGATACACTTTATGTAGTCCAATTTCAGGATGTGTTTAGTGTTGTCATATGCATGAAAATCAGTTCCAAGCCTAATCCCACTGCTGAGCTCTTGTTTGCTAACTTTCAGTCAGATCAAGTCGAATATTTACATTGAACTGACTCTATAATTACAGTAGTAGCCTGAGGGGTAGGCCCTGCCCTGAAATGTTTGTTCTTTAAAAATTTTTGAGAATGGTAACATGGAAAATATGTTTAAGAAGAGGAGAGATAAGTTTACTGTCCCACTGACCAGATCAGCACTATTTGAAAAGCAAATGGGTTTTCTACAAAGTTTAGGTAATCCTACAGGTGTTGATAAACTTGAACTGGGCCTATGTAATTGTTTTTTGTTCTGTGTGATACTAGCATGTTACCTCCCTGGTGTGGTTTGACCCCAGACAGCAATTAAGCACAACACAGCCACTTGCTTGCTCCCTGACAATGTGATAGGGGAGAGAATTAGAAGAGTAAAAGTGAGAAAGCTTGTGGGTTGAGATAAAGATAGCTAAATGGGTAAAGCAAAAGCCGGGTGCACAAGCAAAGCAGAACAAGGAATCCATTCATCACTTCCCATGGTCAGGCAGGTGTTCAGCCATCCCTAGGGCATCATGTGTAATGGGTGCTTGGGAAGGCAAATACCACTACTCCAAACATTCCCACTTCCTTCTTCTCACCAGGCTCTAAATGCTGAGCATGATGTCCTATGGTCTGAGATATCCCGTGGGTCAGTGGAATCAGCTGTTCTGGCTGTGTCTTTCCCAACTCCTTGTGCACCCCCAGCTTGCTTGCTGGTGGGATGGGGTGAAGAGCAGAAAAGGTGGGATGCGGTGAAGAGCAGAAGAGGCCTTGGCTCTGTGGGAGAACTGATCACCAGTAATGAAAATATCCCTGTGTGATCCACACTGTTTCCAGCTGAAACCCAAACCAGAGCCCCATACCAGCTACTGTGGAGAAAATTAACTCTACCTCAGCCAAAACCAGCACCTCCCCACCCCCCAACTATTTGGACTGTAGGTATTGTAACGCCCATCCATCAGTGTTAATAATACAACCATATCATAGATCAGATTACAGACCTTTGCTGGTCTGTGTAGAATTTTTCATGTTCTTTTTCTGTCATTTTTTTAAAACCTGTGTGGTCAGAGAAATACTGGGAGAATGTATTATTTGCTGTTGTCTGTTTTTACCTATTTTTACTTTAGGTGCTAAAATAGCCCTCCTAACTTTAGTATGTGTAAAGACAAAGGTATGGAGTAGGTTAAGGAATAAGTGTGGTTTTAATATACCTTTTCATTGGAGTCTTAGCAAGTCTGGAAGTCTATTAAAACTAAGAAAAAGTTCTGTAGTTGTCCTTTTGAATTTGACAAATAATAACGTCCTCTGTCTTCATAGTTTCCCTTTCCTCAATGTACTGAGGTTTCTTTCTAAGCATACAGAACCAGCTTGCTACTTGCTTATTTTAGGAGTTTGGAGGTGGTTTTGCTCTGGCAGACTTTCTTAGGTAGTTATAGATCATCATAGAATCATAGAATAGTTAGAGTTGGAAAGGACCTTAAGATCACCTAGTTCCAACCCCCTGCGATAGGCAGGGACACCTCCCACTAAACCATGTCACCCAAGGCTATGTCCAACCCGGCCTTGAACACCACCAGCGATGGAGCATTCACAACTTCCCTGGGCAACCCATTCCAGTACCTCACCACCCTCACAGTAAACAATTTCTTCCTCATATCCAATCTAAACTTCCCCTGTTTAAGTTTGAACCCGTTACCCCTTGTTCTATCACTACAGTCCCTCATGAAGAGTCCCTCCCCAGCATCCTTATAGGCCCCCTTCAGATATTGGAAGGCTGCTATGAGATCTCCATACAGCCTTCTTTTCTCCAGGCTGAACAGCCCCAACTTTCTCAGCCTATCTTCGTATGGGAGGTGCTCCACTCCCCTCATCATCCACGTGGCCCTCCTCTGGGCTTGTTCCAACAGTTCCATGTCCTTTTTATGTTGAGGACACCAGAACTGCACACAGTACTCCAAGTGAGGTCTCAGGAGAGCAGAGCAGAGGGGCAGGATCACCTGCCTCAACCTGCTGTTCACGCTCCTTTTGATGCAGCCCACAATACGGTTGGCTTTCTGGACTGCAAGCGCACACTGCTGGCTCATGTTCATTTTTTCATCAACCAACACTCCCAAGTCCTTCTCCACAGGGCTGCTCTGAATCTCTTCTCCGCCCAACCTGTAACTGTGCCTGGGATTGCTCTGACCCAGGTGTAGGACCTTGCACTTGTCATGGTTAAACTCCATCAGGTTGGCATCAGCCCACCTCACAAGCGTGTCAAGGTCCCTCTGGATGGCATTCCTTCCGTCCAACGTATCAACCGAACCACACAGCTTGGTGTCATCAGCAATATGGCACTTACTGATTCTCAATCCACTTTGGCAATGTGATAAGATTTTGACCTTTTTTTCTTGGTTATTCTTGTTTTCAGACTTCCGTGATGAAAGTTGTGAATCTCTAAGTTTCTTGTCATAGAATCATAGAATAGTTAGGGTTGGAAAGGACCTTAAGATCATCTAGTTCCAACACCCCTGCGATAGGCAGGGACACCTCCCACTAAACCATGCCACCCAAGGCTCTGTCCAACCTGGCCTTGAACACCACCAGGGATGGAGCATCACTGCTTGTCAGTTGGCCATTTCTTCTCTTTCTGGTTTTTTGCTGTTTTTTTGTTACAACAACAAATCTGTGCATGAAGATTCCTTCTATCATGTAGTGATAGACAGATATGATAGAAGATTCCTACCTAGATAGATAGAAAATTCCTTCTATCATTCCGTCAGTGCAGTGCTTAGTAACATTTGAGGTGACTTAACAGAGAGAAACTTTGACCCAAATCAGCTGCTGAGTAGATGTGTGTCATAGTAGCAATTAATTGGTCGTTAATCAACAAATTATAAAACAAAATCACAGAATAATTAGGACTGAAGAACCTCTAGAGATCATTTACTCCAAATTCTTGCTCAAAGACCCCTGTTCAAATAAGAGCATCTACAGAGAACTGTGCAGTTTATATTTCATTCTGATCAAACCGTACTTAGAAGTGGCTAGTTTCTTGCATTTCTAGTGGTTTTTGATGGATTTGAAATTCAAAATAGTATTTGGAGAGTTTTTGCGTAAATAACTCTGACTGTCAGAAATTATAAATCACAAGCTTTCCATTGAAATGGGTTATAATTAAACAATAGTGCAAATGCTCTTAATAGTCTAAGTAATGCTAACCACCATTTGTTTTTCAAAATGCTACATTTAGTGATTATACTTGGAGGCATGAATTAATATACTCTGATGGTTTAGCTTGGCAGATCATACTGCTGCATGCTGAATTTTAGAAAACACATTTATTCAGTTAATTTCAACAGTTACAATGCAGGTATTTTATCGTATGGTATGTAATTCTGGATGATGCAAAGATTGAGTATTCATCACCTTAGTTTCAGAGATATGTGTTTTTAACTTAAAGAGTTTTATAGAATATAAAAGCTAAGTTACTAGGCACAGTAAGTTTTTAATATTCTTTTCTAAGCTGTTTTCAAGCAATTCAAGTGGAACAATGAAACCAGACTTTCTCTTACACCCAAATAAGCTGCCCAGAATAACTGTGTAGGGGTATCTGAGAGGCTCATACTTGTCACCATTTCCTGCTGAGGACAGAGTGATGAAATGCTGTGCTAGAGGTTCTACTTGCAGACCAGGTTCTACCAAAAGCAGGACTACTTCCTTTCTCCCACAGAATCCTTTAAAGGTCTAATCTCCACTCTCATTTAATTCTCTAATCTCTATCTTTTTCACATGGTCTCTATTGATGTGATCACTTTTTCCTCCCAAAAGTAATTTTGATTTAGAATATGGATTGAGATCAGGCACTGTACTCTAAGGTTAATTGCTGTCAATGGTGTCCTGCTTCATGTAAAATGAAGATACACTGGATAGTTAGCTAGCTCACCTATACCAAACTTCTAAAGCCTATTATGGTCAAAATGTTATCTTTATTTTCCATAGAAAAGTGAAGAAAAGCAATGCACCATGATACAGGAAAAATACTCCTTTTATTAAAAAAACCCCAAACCTTTAAAAGCAAACAAGTGGGAAAAAAAAAGATCCTATGCTTTATACGTACTTTTGAAATTAATATAGGATCACGAATAACAACAAAAAAGACTAATAAGTCCAAGCATATACAGGAGAACTGAAGCTTCTGTTAGAATTGGCTGCTCCTAAGCTAAATGGGAAATAGACTCCAAACAGTTTTGTGAGAAACTAGAAAAAAAAAAAGCAATCCAGCCCTGCCATCACTCAGTTCTGTTTGATTTACTCCTGGCTTCAGTTTGCTACTGCCAAGTTACACCTGCTATGTGCTGCTGAAGTGTGGTCTGAAGTCTGCAGGGTCAACTGTCCTATTCAGATTGTCAGTAACTTCTCAGAGACTGAAGCCAATGTTTTCTCTTGCAAATATGTGTTACAAACAACAACAAAAGGTTACCAGCATGGTTAGTAATTGATAAAACATAATATGAGAACAAAATTCATTTTCTCATAATTGAACACAAATTTAATCTCTGAAAAAGTCTACATCCTCGAAGTACTAACAGTGCACAGTAACCTGTGTTAGCATAGCCTTTCTGCCCTGCATCTTCTGTTTTTCTTATACAGAGATGTCACAGAAGTTTTCCCTTCTGAGCAGCGGTTCCAGCCAGTGTAAGGGTTGTTCACAAAGGCCAACCTTCTCTGCATGCTCTCTTCCTGTGGTGAGCAGTCTTCTTCAGCATCAGAGCAGTTGAGTTAGAGTCCTGCTTTGAACTGCTTTGTGGGGAAATCTATCACTTTTTCTTGGCTATACTGAGATTATGCTTGCTAAGTTGAATTTTGCACTGAGAAAGTTGGGGCTGTTCAGCCTGGAGAAGAGAAGGCTGCGTGGAGACCTCATAGCAGCCTTCCAATATCTGAAGGGGGCCTATAAGGATGCTGGGGAGAGACTTTTCATTGGGGACTGTAGTGATACGACAAGGGGTAATGGGTTCAAACTTAAACAGGGAAGGTTTAGATTGGATATAAGGAAGAAGTTCTTTACTGTAAGGGTGGTGAGGCACTGGAATGGGTTTCCCAGGGGAGTTGTGAATGCTCCATCCCTGGTGATGTTCAAGGCCAGGCTGGACAGAGCCTTGGGTGACATGGTTTAGTGGGAGGTGTCCCTGCCTATCGCAGGGGGGTTGGAACTAGGCGATCTTAAGGTCCTTTCCAACCCTAACTATTCTATGATTCATGGGGGAGTTTCTCCGCTTCTCTTTAGTAGCGTCTTTGTCCTGCTAGTATCAAAACCAAAGCAGAACTTGATTTGGAATATTAAAGCGTACAAATAGAAAAGCGCAACAGTCAGAGAGATGTCTAGCAATAGCAGATACATCCTCTTTTGTTTTTTTGTTGTTTTTTTTTTTTTTTATTCAGAATACGGATGAGGAAATTAAGGTAGCCTCCAAAATCTTATAAGAATAAAACTATACACAGAGAGAAATATCAATCCTTGTTGCTGGTTACATAAAAAGCCAGCCCATTTTTTAATTAACCATCTGAAGATGGTCTAACTATCTTGGATCAGTAATTTAAACTTTATATAACAAATTATAGGTCAAATATCAGAAGCCCAGGGAAGTTGTGAATGGTCCATCACTGGCGGTGTTCAAGGCTGGATTGGACACAGCCTTGGGTGACATGGTTTAGTGGGAGGTGTCCCTGCCCCTGGCAGGGGGGTTGGAACTAGATGATCTTAAGGTCCTTTCCAGCCCTAACTATTCCATGATTCTATGTATGATAGGAAACGTATTTAGTAAAAAACTTAGTTATTAGACTAACAGAAAGTTACTACTTTGGATACTGAACTTGACACATTTGTTTCTCATAGCTGTTCAGTTTTTCATCATTACATTGTAAATTTTAAATTTAGAATTTATTACAACATCATTGCTCTAAAAAGCATTTTTTCAGAAAAGTAATTTCTTTCCCTTGACTGAACAAAACAACGAAAAAAGATAATTTTGGTTGGTTTGACATTGGTCTATTTATCTAAGTGGCATTGTAGTGTGTAAACTATGACTTTGAAGACTAATGATGAATACTAATTTTATTGATAACAATATATGAAACTACATATGATAAAGCCATATGTGAATGTGAATACATACATGGCAAAAAGTCATTATAGATTTCTTCTTTGGGGTGATAATTGCTGTGAAATTCCATACCATTCCATCCTGCTTGAGTCAGATGGCCAAGCTGCAGGCATTTCCAAGACAACAATAAGCACAATAGTGATTTTGTAACCCCAACTGATATAATCAGAGAGAGACAGTGTGGGGATTTTTAACAGAACAGAAATTAAATGCAGTTCCTGGAAAAGTTGCTCTCACTCATTATTTCTGGCTTACTTATGTTTAAAAAATAATAACAATTAAGAATAAGACAAAATTCAATAATTTGTATTGCCGGAAATTATGACAGTGTTAAATAGATTTTCTTTCTGTAAAGAGGTCCAATTACTCCATTATTAATGATATTATTTAAGTACTCATTAAATGTGACATTATTAAATGGGCTCATGTTCATTTAAAACCTTCATTAAAGAATTACTGTGGGGGGTTCTGTAATCTTGTATTTTTCCATCCATCCAGTGTTAGATTTCCTACAGTCCCTATGAATTTGAAACTTTTTTATTTGGACAGTGCATCTGGGATTTAGGCCTTTGATGAAAGTGAAAATTATGTAGCTTTCAGATGGTATAATAACCTGGAAACAATTAAGCTTTATCAGGTTCCATTGTCCTCTTTCAAATTACTGTATGATAGAATCATTGAATAGTCAGGGTTGGAAAGGGCCTTAAGATCACCTAGTTCCAGCCCCCTGACATGGGCAGGGATGTCTCACATGAAACCATGTTACCCAGGGCTCTGTCCAACCCGGCCTTGACCACTACCAGGGATGGAGCATTCACAACTCCTCTTGGCAAACCATTCCAGCACCTCACCACCCTCACAGTAAACAATCTTCCTCATATCCAATCTAAACTTCCCCTGTGTAAGTTCAAATCCATTACCCCTTGTCCTCTCACCACAATCCCTCATGAAGAGTCCCTCCCCAGCATCTTATAGGCACCCTTCAGATACTGGAAGGATGCTATGCAGTCTCCACTCAGCCTTCTCTTCTCCAGGCTGAACAGCCCCAACTTTATCAGCCTGTCTTCATATGGGAGGTGCTCCAGTCCCCTGATCATCCTCGTGGCCCTCCTCTGGACTTGTTCCAACAGTTCCATGTCCTTTTCATGTTGAGGACACCAGAAATGCATGCAGTAAGCCAAGTGAGGTGTCATGAAAGCAGACTAGAGGAGCAGGATCACCTCCTTCGACCTGCTGGTCACGCTCCTTTTGATGCTATCTTTCACATCCCCCTAGCCAAGTTTAATTCTAAGTGGGCCTTAGCTTTCCTAACCTGGTCCCTAGCTTCCCGGACAACATCCCTGTATTCTTCCCAAGCCTCCTGTCCTTGCTTCCACTTTTATAAGCCTCTTTTTTCCCCTCTAAGTTTCCTCAGCAGCTCCATATCCATCCATGGAGGTCTCCTGGCCCTCCTGCTGCACTTCCTTCTAGTAGGGATATATCGCTCCTGAGCTTGCAGCAGGTGATCCTTGAATATCAACCAACAGTCTTGGGCCCCCTACCCTCTAGGGCTATACCCCATGGAACCTTACTAAGCAGGTTCCTGTAGAGGCCAAAGTCTGCTCTCTTGAAGTCCAGGGCAGTGAGCTTGCTATACTTTCTTCTCACTGTCATAAGGATCTCGAATTCGACCATCTCATGATCGCTGCAATCAAGGCTGCCCTGGAGCGTCCCATTTCCAAACAGCCCTTCCCTGTTGGTGAGGACAAGGTCAAGCAGGGCACCTCTCCTTGTCAACTCCTCTATTACTTGCAGAAGGAAGGTGTCTTCCACACAATCGAGGAACTTCCTGGATTGCTTGTGCCGGGCCATACCATCCCTCCAACAGATATCAGGGTGGTTGAAGTCCCCCATGAGAATAAGGGCCTGTGAGCGTGAGGCTGTTCCTATCTGTCTATAGAGCGCTTCATCCACCGAGTCCTCTTGGTCAGGCGGTCTGTAACAGATCCCCACAATAATGTCCCCCACTGCTGCTCTCCCTTTAACCCTGACCCACAAACTCTCTATTGACTGCTCACCTGTCCCCAGACAGAATTCCATACTCTCCAGCCTATCCCTAACATAAATAGCAACTCCCCCTCCCCGCCTACCGGGCCTGCCTTTTCTAAAGAGCCTGTAACTTCCATTCCAACACACCAGTCATAGGAACCATCCCACCATGTTTCTGTGATGCCTATGATATCATACCCCCCTTAGACGTGCACACATCTCTAATTCCTCTTGTTTATTCCCCATGCCACAGGCATTTGTATAGAGGCGTGTGAGCCGAGCTCCAAATGAAGCCGGCTCATTGGCTGGAGCAGCTGGAATATCTCTGCACCGCTCTGAGCATTTATTATAGGTGCTGGCAACTGACTGGGTGTGTTGGGATGGAATGATGCCCCCCTCCCCCAACACATCTAGTTTAAAGCATCCTTGACCAGTCTGGCAAGCCTCCTCCCAAATCCACTCTTCCCTTTCTTTGTCAGACCAGCTGCACCAGCCCCCAGTAGACCTGGCCTCCTAAACTGAGTCCCATGTTCAAGGTACCCAAACCCCTGACTATAGCACCACCCTTCTAACCATTTATTAACCTGGATAATCCTCCTAGCCCTTTTAAGGCCCCCCCCCCTGTATCCTGGAGAATTGATGGAAAGACAATCTGAGCTCCAGAGCCTGTAACCATCTCTCCCAGAGCTCTGAAGTCCTTCTTTATGTTCTCCTGGCTACTGCTCTCTATATCAGTAGCACCCACATGGATCACTAGAAGCAGGTAATAGTCAGTGGGACTGACTAGAGCAGGCAGACTCTCTGCAACATCCCTGATCCGAGTCCCTGGTAGGCAACACACCTCCCTTGAGCCTGGGTCAGGCTGACAGATGGGTGCCCCTGTTCTTTTCAGAGTAGAGTCCACTACTACTACGACCTGCCACTTTCTCCTGGTAGCACCAGTAGTGATCCTCTTCACTAGTGAATCACCCGGTTGTTCATGTGGCAAGTGTTTCCTTGTTAACACCCTGCAGAACTGCAAAGCAGTTCTGGGAGGGGACATCAGATTTAGGAGGAAGCCCCTTGCTTTTAATTGTCTTCTTCCTCCTTTTTTTGGGTTTTTTTTTTTTTTTTTTTCTGTTACTGTTTCCCAGCTTCCTGGGTTAGCGGTCTCCTCTTTCCTCCATGAGCTACAGCGGACGCTTGAGGCCCCTGCACAGTCTGGTCCTGGAGCAAGCAGTGCTGCTTCCCCTCAGCTCCCCTGACACCTTTCAGCCTAGTAACAGCGTCCCGCAGCTCAGCCACCTGCTGCAGGAGGACCTCCACCAGGGCGCACCGAGTGCAGCCCTGCCCATTGTGCACCCTCCTCTCAGGAGAGCAGTGCAGGCGCTCTCTACACCCCGAGCTCTCCACTGCAGCCTCCCCTCTCATCAGCTCTGTGTGCCTGCACTGGCCACTGCCGGGGCAGCCAGAGCAGAGCTCCCAGACCGGGCCCTGGTCATATGGCGAGTGCTCACCATCCCGCTCGCCTGCCCGCGCGAACTGCCTCAAACCCGCCCTGTTCGCCGCGCTCCCTGTGCCGGTTTTTACCCACTCAGGGCTGGTGCCGCTCCTCCCGGCGCCGCCCCCTCTGAGTCAGCTGCTCGGGTCCGCTGAGCTGCCGGCTCCTGGTCAAGCCCTGTCGAAGAGTTGAGGCTCCCTCGGTGGCTGTTGCTGCTCCGAGTTGAGGCTCCTGGACGCTGAGCTGCCCTGCACTCAGGTGTTGAAGGCGGCCTCTCTCGAGCTACTCACCTCAGCAATTCATTTCATCAGGCCTGCTTAGGACTAAGTGCCTTAAGATGGGAGAATCAAATTCTGCACTCTGTTTCAGAACTGGTAAAACCTGATTACAGTGCACTGACATTAGCTCTCATGTTAAGGATGTTTTGAGTATCTTCAGTGAATTAATATCACTTTCCAGGAATCACTGTGTTCGTAAAAAATACAGTAGACCAGCATAAGGTATATAAAACTCTACATATTTTGGAATTTATAGAATATTTAGAAAACTGACTTTTTGTATACATGCATAGGTACACACATATATGTGGAGATATAAAAATATATATAAGTGGATATACAGATACATGAGATGGAGAGATACATACATATATACAATTTCAGGGAAAAGAGAGAGCAAAAGACAGAGACTAGCTAGACCAGAAAAGCTAGTCTGAACCATCTGAGACAGAATACAAGGCAGCTGAAAACATAAGGACTGGTGCAACGTACAATAGAAAAATCAACACAAAATTATGGACTACAGAATGTGTGCTTATTTAAATATATTTTTAATTATATATTTTTATATTTTATATAAAAGCATTAGCAAGGGTGGAAACCTGCTGGTTGTGTACTTCTGGTCCCTTCCTGTGTTTTCTCATTTATTCCTGAAATCTCACCTGTTCAGAAGACTTGGTTTTCTTTTTATTTTTGCAACAGCAACTGCTCAAAGTATTTTGTATGTTTTCCAAGATGGATTTACATTGAAGAAATGTAATTTACTTATTTTATGATCTCTTATGATTCTGATTACATAGTTAATCTAGTTACTTAGCCTTTTGTAGGCCTTCCAGATTCATGAGGCGCAGACCCTTTTCTTTTGAATTGTCCTACATTGATTCAAATCACAGAGGCATTGCTACTCCGTCAGGTTAAAGAAAATTTGTTTCATAAACAGAGACACCAGTATGTTTCCTTCCACAGTAGTTACTGGAATTTAGCTTGCTTTTCAGTCTTAATCAGCTCGTGCTTATCAATCATATGCTGCTAAACAATCGTGATGTTTATATCATGCTCATGCTCATCATAGCCATCTCTCCATCCTCTCCTGCTTCCCACCCTTGCTTCACTGAAATTCTGTATTTGCTTGATTTCTTCATTCCTTCTTCTTCAGCAATCTCTTTGTCTAAGCCCACTTCACTCCTTCACTAATCATGACTAAAAATGACCTTTTCCTATTTGGTCCTTAGCTCTGACTGAATGTTGGACACTGTTTGGTTTTCTGCTGCTTTCTCATAAAAGCCTTTCTCCTTATGATACCTCCCTGCAACTCCTGTTAACTCCCCACGCTAGTTCCAACATAAACTTCTTGGGTTTAGCTCAGCTAATGAGCTCTATCCTTTTTATTGAACCAGTAGCCCTTGTTAACTCTTCAAATAATGTACACCAATTGTTGCTGGGTACTGTACTCACTTTATTCTTCCATTGTTTAATATGCTCAGTTACATAAGCCTTCTCTGGGGTGGTGAACATGAGAAACTTTTCTTTGCCTTTACCATGAAACATCACAGCAGGATACCATTCAGGTCCAAAACAACTTCGTTTCATGGTAAACAAATCTGCTGCTTTGAATTGTCCTATTGGTCTGCTGTAATTGTGTAGATGAATGCGGCGTGCACAGTTCAGGCATGTTTTGAATACTTCTTTAGCTCTGATGAGAGAACATTAGGCCTATGTGTAGTCTAAATTGAGATACTGAAGCAGTAGCAGGAGGGAGGGGGCTGGTATTTTGGGGAGACCTGAAAATTGACCAGAGTTAGATATTTGAAATTAATAAGCATTAGCAGCTTGGAGAGAGAGGAACAATCATCCTTCCCTTAAATTGTTTACATTTAGGTGATTTCTGTCTTCAGAGAATTTTCTCTATTGACGATCACATTTGTTAGTGGGAAACCATGAGGCAATTATGAAGTTTTTAACAGAATTGATATGGTTTTAAGTTCTTTTTTAGAAGCTGTAAAGTTAAACACAAGCGCTGTAGTATGGCAAGGGTATTTTTATACTTAATACTTGGAATTAAGTATAAATTAATACTGTTTTCATTTATTAGCCTGCTTGCTTTGGATTATGAACTGTGTCGAAGTCTTAAAAAAATCTAACATGCTGATTTTGTTAATTTAGTTCTTTGATTAACCAGATATGGTATTGTTTACCTAAATAATGTCATTATATGTTTTTCCAGATGACTGATTTAAAACAATCTTTATCCAAACTGACTGGTTAAAAATCTGCCCAGGGAGCACAAGCGACCAGGAGTGCAGCGAACAGGGCGGGTTCGAGGCAGTTCGCACGGGCAGGCGATCGGGATGGTGAGCACTCACCGTATGATCAGGGGCCGGTCTGGGAGCTCTGCTCTGGCTGCCCCGGCAGTGGCCAGTGTAGGCACATAGGCAGGGCTGATGAGAGGGGAGACTGCAGCGCAGAGCTCGGGGTGTAGAGAGCGCCTGCACTGCTCTCCTGAGAGGAGGGTGCACAGTGGGCAGGGCTGCACTTGGTGCTCCTGGTGGAGGTCCTCCTGCAGCAGGTGGCTGAGCTGTGGGACCCTGTCAATAGGATGAAAGGTGTCAGGAAAGCTGAGGGGAAACAGCACTGCTTGCTCCAGGCCCAGGCTGTGCAGGGGCCTCAAGCATCCACTGTAGCTCATGGAGGGAAGAAAGAGGCCGCTAACCCAGGAAGCTGGGAAACAGTAACAGAAAAAAACAACAAAAAAAAGGAGGAAGAAGACAATTAAAAGCAAGGGGCTTCCTCCTAAATCTGATGTCCCCTCCCAGAACTGCTTTGCAGTTCTGCAGGGTGTTAACAAGGAAACACACTCTTGCTACATGAACAACCGGGTGATTCACTAGTGAAGAGGATCACTACTGGTGCTACCAGGAGAAAGTGGCAGGTCGTAGTAGTAGTGGACTCTACTCTGAAAAGAACAGGGGCACCCATCTGTCAGCCTGACCCAGGCTCAAGGGAGGTGTGTTGCCTACCAGGGACTCGGATCAGGGATGTTGCAGAGAGTCTGCCTGCTCTAGTCAGTCCCACTGACTATTACCTGCTTCTAGTGATCCATGTGGGTGCTACTGATATAGAGAGCAGTGGCCTGGAGAACATAAAGAAGGCCTACAGAGCTCTGGGAAAGGTGGTTACAGGCTCTGGAGCTCAGATTGTCTTTCCATCAATTCTCCAGGATACAGGGCGGGACCTTAAAAAGGCTGGAAGGATTGACCAGGTTAATAAATGGTTAGAAGGGTGGTGCTATAGTCAGGGGTTTGGGTACCTTGAACATGGGACTCAGTTTAGTAGGCCAGGTCTACTGGGGGCTGGTGGAGCTGGTCTGACAAAGGATAAGGAGCTGCTGAGGAAAATTAGAAGGAAAAAAGAGGCTTATAAAAGGTGGAAGCAAGGACAGGAGGCCTGGGAAGAATACAGGGATGTTTTCCAGGAAGCTAGGGACCAGGTTAGGAAAGCTAGGGCCCACTTAGAATTAAACTTGGCTAGGGCTGTTAAGGATAACAGGAAAGGATTCTATAGGTACGTTGCAAATAAAAGACAGACTAGGGACAATGCAGGCACCTTCCAGAAGCTATCAGGAGAACTGGCTACCCTGGATTTGGAGAAGGCTGAGGTTCTTAACGACTTCTTTGCCTCAGTCTTCACCGGAAAATGCTCTGATCATACCGCCCAAGTCTTGGAAGGCAGACGCAGGGACAGTGAGAATGAAGACCCTAGGCCCACTGTAGGGGAGCATCTGGTTCAAGACCATCTTAAGAACCTGAACTTATACAAGTCCATGGGACCTGATGACATCCATCTGCGGGTCCTGAAGGAGCTGGCAAATGAAGTTGTTAAGCCACTGTCCATCATATTTGAAAAATCATGGCAGTCAGGTGAAGTTCCCAATGACTGGAAAAAGGGAAATATAACCCCCATTTTCAAGAAAGGGAAAATGGATGACCCAGGGAACTACAGAGCAGTCAGTCTCACCTCTGTGCCTGGCAAAATCTTGGAGTGGATTCTGCTGGAAGGCATGCTGAGGCACATGAAAAACAACAAGGTGGTTGGTGACAGCCAGCACAGCTACACAAAGGGGAAATCCTGCCAGACCACTCTGGTGGCCTTCTATGATGGGGCTACGGAACTGATGGACAGGGGTAAAGCAGTTGATGTCATCTACCTGGACTTGTGCAAAGTGTTTGACACTGTCTCACATGACATCCTTGTCTCTAAGTTGGAGAGACATCAGTTTGATAGGTGGATAAAGAACTGGCTGGATGGCTGCACGCAAAGAGTTGTGCTCAATGGCTCAGTGTCCAGCTGGAGACCAGTAACGAGTGGTGTCCCTCAGGGATCGGTGTTGGGACGGGTCTTGTTTGACATCTTTGTCGGTGACATGGACAGTGGGACTGAGTGCGCCCTCAGCAAGTTTGCTGATGACACCAAGCTGTCTGGTTCGGTTGATACGTTGGAGGGAAGGAGTGCCATCCAGAGGGACCTTGACATGCTTGTGAGGTGGGCTGATGCCAACCTGATGGAGTTTAACCATGACAAGTGCAAGGTCCTACACCTGGGTCAGAGCAATCCCAGGCACAGCGCCAGGTTGGGCAGAGAAGAGATTCAGAGCAGCCCTGTGGAGAAGGACTTGGGGGTTTTGGTTGATGGAAAAATGGACATGAGCCAGCAGTGTGCGCTTGCAGTCCAGAAAGCCAACCGTATTGTGGGCTGCATCAAAAGGAGCGTGAACAGCAGGTTGAGGCAGGTGATCCTGCCCTTCTGCTCTGCTCTCCTGAGACCTCACTTGGAGTACTGTGTGCAGTTCTGGTGTCCTCAACATAAAAAGGACATGGAACTGTTGGAACAAGTCCAGAGGAGGGCCATGAGGATGATGAGGGAACTGAAGCACCTCCCATATGAAGACAGGCTGATAAAGTTGGGGCTGTTCAGCGTGGAGAAGAGAAGGCTGTATGGAGACCTCATAGCATCCTTCCAGTATCTGAAGGGGGCCTATAGGGATGCTGGGGAGGGACTCTTCATGAGGGACTGTAGTGATAGGACAAGGGGTAACGGGTTCAAACGTAAACAGGGGAAGTTTAGATTGGATATGAGGAAGACATTCTTTACTGTAAGGGTGGTGAGGCACTGGAATGTGTTGCCCAGGGAAGCTGTGAATGCTCCATCGCTGGCAGTGTTCAAGGCTGGATTGGACATAGCCTTGGGTGACATGGTTTAGTTTGAGGTGTCCCTGCCCATGGCAGGGGGGTTGGAACTAGATGATCTTAAGGTCCTTTCCAACCCTAACTATTCTATGATTCTATGATTCTATAAACCTTGCTTGAAAAATAGTCAAATAGAGTATGTGATCTAAGCCTACAACTTTATCTGAGGTATGTCAATGCACTTCTGTTTAAAGTAAGCCCTCACACCTAATTTCTGTGCTATATTTCTTTTTGTCTTTTTTTTTTTTTTTCTGTTTTATGGACTTGAATTTTGTTGATTTGTTTGGTAGAGTAATCATTACTCACTAATTTTCTTCCCAGGTAGAGTTCTGCAGCGCATGACCAGATTTTACCTTAGCTTCCCCTTTTAAAAGCTGGCAAGTGGAATTGTGTTCCTTAATCTTTACAGGGGATCTTTTATGCTAAGCATTGTGACACAGCAAAATACAGAATGCTCTAAGTTACCAGTAATTGAACATGGCTTAGACTTGTAAACTGGACAGCTATCTTCATGGAGCGTTCAACTCAGCCTAATTAATTCCACCCAGAGGCAAGACTTATTTATTTCTATCTAGACCTGATGCAAATGTTCCTCTTCCGAACACCATGTAGTATTTGTGCAGGCTGCTGTACGGCACTGTTGGGACATAATAGCTGTTGATTTTGTCAAGGACCCGTGTGCTAGTTGCCTCTGCAAATGTGCATGGATCATTAATACACTTTGACTCAGTTTATAACATTCAGATTAGCAGTGTGTTGCGGTATATGCATTTCTACTCAGTCTCATCTGCTTATAGTTTTTACCTGTTCTACACCAGCCTCTGACTTCGATTTTTGTTATCCACAGAAGCAGCCCAACTTGTTTTTCTGTGGCTAACAGAAATAACATAAAGCAACTTACATCATTAATTAAGTAACCAGATGGACAATTCAATATTTAGAAAGGCTGTAATGCCCTCTCCTAGGTAAATGTTATCTTTCTGTAATGTATGATCATTTTTGCAAATAAAAGCAGCTTAGAAGGAATTAAAACCCATAAACTTATGAAATTGCCAGTATCTGGACATTGTGATTTCTGGACTGTTGAGCCTGATGTCTAGTAAGCTGGGCTACTTCTCAATTTAATGTACAGTGGGATTCTATATATGTGTATATATACATATATATATGATGTTCTTATCTATAAGGTGTTTTTACAAAGCAGACAGTTTTTACTGTGATCTTACAAAGGTCTATGTAATTTTGTGTGTGTGTTTGTACAGGTCAGGTAGGCACTATACTTGCAATGTGTTTTCTCTCTGTCAGTTTTCTTTTTAGCATGCTGTACTGGATGTGATAAAGATGAAGTTAGTTTCCTTCGTAGCAGCCTCTATAGTCCAGTGCTGATAACAGATGAGAATTTTTGCTGTTGCTGATCACTTCTTGCGCAGAGTTGAGGCTTTCTATTTTTCCCACTCTGCCTGCACAGCAAGAGGGCTGGTGATGGGCAAAAAGGTGGGAGGGAACATTCGGATGACCCAAACTGACCAAAGGGATATTCCATACCATGGAACATCATATTTAGGAACAAAAACTGAGGGGTGGCGGGTTGGAGTCTTGCTTGTAGACTGGTGGGGCATCTGTCTGCTTGTAGGAGGTAGTGAGTGATTGCTTTTGTATCACTTTTTATTCTCTTGCTTTTAGGAAGGAGAGAAGCATCATAGTAAGATTGATTTATAAACACATAACTATAACAGCACTGAAATACTGCAGGAAGAGGTATTTGTCCTAAGCAACTGTTGCTGACAGAGTAAGGATTATCTTGTTGGTGTCAAGTACATTACATTTACTTTCTGGAAGTAAACAGTCTTCCAAGTAAAATTATAATGAAAACTGTAAGTGCGGTTTATGTGTATGCCTAGGAAAAAGAACCAAAAATCATCCTCATAAATTCATTAATATTGTATATGTGATTAAATTTCATCTGTATCAGTGAAAAAAAATTACCTAAATACCAGTTTTTTGAAGTAAGTTCAACAACATTTTTTTACCAGAGTTTTGGCCAGCTGCTTTTGGACATTCACATTGCAATTCCCCAAAATAAATTTTCTGCTTCAATAGAGAAACCTATCATTTATAAATAAAGGCCACACACTCCTTTTACTCCTTATATTTATGGTATTTCAAATACTACTGTAATTTGTTTAGCCCTGTCACTATTACCTTGATTTCACTCTGCCCAAGATTTATGTAATCTTTTCCCTCTCACTCAAGTATGCCTTAAGGATGAGCAATGAAAGGGTTTCTTTTTGGTTTTTCAAGGTCGGTTTCTGCCTGAAAAGTAAAATCCCCCTGACTCTCCAGGTTTTTGGTTTTTTTCCTCCACTAGTATTTTAACCTTTACATTGCTTTGGTTTAAGGGATGTAAAGTAAAGGTCATAGACTGATGTTTTTATTCTTTGATTATTTATTAATAGATGGTTGAAATAACTCTGCAGCCTGTTTTGCACACTTGTCTACCTAAACAAAGTATAGCAAAAATAGCAGACATGGGGGATGCTGGTTGATGAAAAAATGAAAATGAGCCGTCAGTGTGTGCTCGCAGCCCAGAAAGCCAACCATATCCTGGGCTGCATCAAAAGGAGCGTGAACAGCAGGTCAAGGGAGGTGATCCTGCCCCTCTACTCTGCTCTCGTGAGACCTCACTTGGAGTATTGTGTGCAGTTCTGGTGTTCTCAACATGAAAAGGACATGGAACTGTTGGAACAAGTCCAGAGGAGGGCTATGAGGATGATGAGGGGACTGGAGCACCTCCCATATGAAGACAGGCTGATAAAGTTGGGGCTATTCAGCCTGGAGAAGAGAAGGCTGCGTGGAGACCTCATAGCAGCCTTCCAATATCTGAAGGGGGCCTGTAGGGATACTGGGGAGGGACTTTTCATGAGGGACTGTAGTGAGAGGACAAGGGGTAACGGGTTCAAACTTGAACAGGGGAAGTTTAGATTGGATATGAGGAGGAAGTTCTTTACTGTGAGGGTGGTGATACACTGGAATGGGTTGCCCAGGGAAGCTGTGAATGCTCCATCGCTGGTGGTGTTCAAGGCAGGTTGGACATAGCCTTGGGTGGCATAGTTTAGTGTGAGGTGTCCCTGCCCATGGCAGGGGGGTTGGAACTAGGTGATCTTTAGGTCCTTTCCAACCCTAACTATTCTATGATTCTGTGGTTCTATGATAAATGCATATTTTTCTCATTACTTCTGAAACCTGCAAATAATTCCATAATTGCTTGAAAAACATAGACATAGGCTTAAAATGAATATAAAACTGACTTTAGAATTACATTAACAATAACACTTCAATGTATTTGAGGGAGGGAAAAAAAACCCTCACTTTTTTTTCTCAATTTCCTGGTAGACATCTTCACTAAAAATTATTGTTGCTGAGACATTTGCTGAAGACTTACTGTTTTATTTTTAAAATTATAAGCTTGGATTTACTTCTGACCAAGTCATAGAGAGAGAGGGAGACTAACTGGCTTCACTGGAAGTTATTAAAAAATGAAAAACCTAATCTGTAAAGACTGCTATGAATCCTGTGTGGTGTGAGCAGACTTTGGTTGAGGTTTCCTCTGGGATAAAGGAGAATGGCTGACCGGGCAGTTGAATTTCTTGAACTGTTGCTTCTGTTGAAGGTTTCTCATTATTTCCTCTCATTTGCACTCTGAAAGCACTTCAAATCCTCTTTAGATTAAATCCTAATTTGGAATATGATTTTTGTCATCTTACTTTTTTCCTTTGCAACAAAAAAAGGTGGGTTTTTTTCATGAGTTCTGCCTAAAAGTCTGTCTTTTTAGTAACTGTTTTTTGTGACCCACAGCTATCAAAGAAGCTTAAAAATTATCCGTGTGCTTGCTATTATCAACTGTTTATTCTGCCGGGGAATTTGAAGTGCATTTTTCTGTTGCATTCTTTGCATACGTATTGTTACTGTGAGGAGACTGGGAGGGGTTCTTTGGCAGAGATGTCCAGGTTGGATAATATAGCACTCATCTTAGAAGGAAATTAGAAGCAGGTAATCCTGGAAAGAAAGTTTGTACTGCACTGAAGCCTGTTGTGTTAATGTACCAAAATGGATGGCAGATATAAAAGTTTTTTTTATCCATAACAGGGTGTGCTGGGGATCTGATTCAAAGAGGAGCTTACAAACATGGGGTTTTTTTATGTCTGATCATTCTTTCCTGTCTCAGATTCAGGCATCTTCTCATTGAATTTTTCACTCCACATGCACTGCTGAGATACAGTGATCTGATTTTGACTCTGGTTTCTTTTTCCGTGAATTTCAAATGTGTATGCCTTAGACTTGACCTCTCCCATCTTGTCTTCCTATGATTCAGTTCTTCTTTCTGTAAAAACAATGACAAAAAACTGAAAAAAACACCCCAAGGTGTGCTAGCTTCAGTAAATGAGAGGTAATAAGGCTCAGAGTGTGTGTGCCAATGAGTCTGTAAAGAAAAGTTGCCACACCTGAAACCTCAAGCAGTATTCACCAGCCAGCATCACTAGGATTTAGCATACCAGCTCCTATTTACTCAGGCTGTTGCCACATGAGCTAATATTTCAGCCATGTTTGCCATAGACAGAATGTGCCAGTTCTCAACTTACCACCCTTTCCATTCTCAGTAGCACTGTTGTAGGAGGAATTTGCCAACCTGTGGCATTCCTGGGCTTTTATCAAACAAGCTTGGAGTATATGGAAAGCACAGCACTGAAGATGCTAATGTCCCAGTGCTGCTATTGGAACTGGTGCCGGTTTGATTTCTCCTGCCTCTTCCCCATGTGCCTATCAATGAAGAGGTTCACTTTACGATGTCTGGATTCAGGTCGCAGCCTTGTGAAACATTAATACAGTACATAGTATAGTGACCTTGGCAGGGTATGACTGGACTGGCTGGGAAGGTTTTCCATTGCTCCCTCATAGCGATATTTTATATGCAGTGTCCATGCTGAAAAAGTGTGTACTACCCCTGCGTATAAAGCTCTCCTTTTTTTTCTCCCAGATGTATCAATCTGGTTTTAACTTGTGAAAACCGAATAGAGGTTGTGTGCTAATACATTTGTGAAAAATGTGACTGCTTTTAAAGCAGGGGCACTGGAGCATTTGTCCACATAAGAATTTGTGAGTGTTGTTGACAGTCAGCTAGTCAGTTTCCTAAGACTGAAACTTTAAAATGGAGATACAGTCCCACATATACTACACACCCTAATGTGAAATGTTTTGGCATGCCCTGTTCTCAGCCTGCGTAATGATGGTTCATTTCATCTTGGGACCTGACTACCAGGCTATAGGCCAGTCTGGGTGGGAAGCTCCCTCCACTTCACCTTCTGATGCTATGCCAGCTTGAAAAAAATATATCAGAATTCCTTCGGTCAAAGCGAGGGAGCAAGAAGGTGCATGATTCCGTGGCTAAATGATTGGGGCACCTATTTAGAAGAGGGAAGGTCTCGGTTCTGATTTCTGCTCAAAAGGCTGCACAAGAGCCTTATGTTCCAAAGTTATTAGTGTTCAGATTGTGAGTCTCTCCCCCACACCAACCCACTGGTTGAGGAAGGCATGGAAGTCACTTCTTAGGTGCATCTTACAACCAGTGACCTATTGTATAGAAGGGCATTGTTACCACCTGAAATGTTTGTATTTTTTAGAAGAAAATGATAAGTCTCTTGCCAAAGTCTAGAATAAATTTTCTGTCTGCAAGCTCTAATCAAATATTAACACCTCCCTCTGAACTGCAAGCCTAATTTCTGAGAAGAGACAGGTTTTCATGAAGATTTCTCCTGTGTTCCCTGTTGATGGGAGCTCATGCTCCATGTACACTGTGTTCAAAGTGCTGGGCGCAGTAGAGTAGGTGCACAGCAGACTGTGGCAGTGATGGGACCGAGACCCACCTTAGCATGGCCTTCTGTGCACCAAAACATGTTCTTGTTGTCTTGTCTCTTGATTGTCCACCTTGGAGAGCTGTTTGTAGCATCTCCGGTTGGAGATAACCTCTCTGACAGAGAGATCAGATTTCTAGTTCAAGGCAGGGACCCAGTGTGAGATCTGGGCAGCTATGTTTTAGGACTGCAATTAGGATTTTAGGTTTTTAATATTACATTACCTGCTTAAGATCATGCATTTATTGCATTTATGGCAATATTGAGAGTTCACTGAACTCCTAAACCTCAGACTGGCACCTTAACTATGCTTGCTTTATAGCACAAAGCTTTATTTGCATTTACAAGACTGCCTTTTCATACTCTGATGAATATTAAAGAGAGTAATCAAGCATAGTTTTGAGAATGTTTGGCAACAGTCTGAATGATGAGCTATAATAGCTTCCACAGTTTATAAAATATTATTAATTATATAACACATTCTGTAAGTTTCTTAAATATAGAGCATATTGAGATACCTTGAAATTCTGGAGCTTTTGTTTCTTACATATACTTGCTTTTTACTGCTTAAACTGATAATCTCAGTTAATTTGCAGTGGGTATTTTAGTTTCCTCTGGACATTAATGAAGGCTGCCCTTAGCCATAATTCTGCTATTGCCAAGTTTCCTCAACTCTCTCCACTAAAATAACAGCAAACTGTTAAAAAACATGTTTAATACATAGAAATACCTACATCCATGCATTTCAGCAGCTACTTTTTTATATATATAAAGCCAGAACCAGCTTCATTTCTAACACATCAGCGATTAAATAATGAGCTCTAGAGAACTTCAAGCAATATTAAAAAGCCACCTGAGAAGCCAAAGTTGAGGTTCCATTCTCTGAGCTGGAGAGAATATCCTGGGTCATCTCTTCCTGTTCATGCTCAAACCAGTAGGAACGTGATAGGATAGATATGAAGACCATTGAATTTTGTAGACTAAGTGTAGCTGTTTAATCTTTTTAGGCAGTCAAAAAGCCTTGTGAGTGCTATTAAAACTCATGCTTTGTTCTTTACTTGCTTTTTTTGATGGCTTTCAGTTTAGTAAAAAAGTTAACGGTGAACAGATATTAACATAAAAGATCAAGAATAAGATTGTTACCCTGTGCTATAAAAGCAAGCAATATATAAAAGACAATACAGTTACTTGATTTTCTGTTCTAAAATGTACTTTGTTAGAAAGAAAATTAAGTTACTGAAAAACGAAATGCTGTGGAGAAAATGAGAAAAAAAAGCCAAACAACCTAGTGTTTTCTTCTCATGCAAATGAATATAGAATCATAGAAACATAGGGTCAGCTAGGTTGGAAAAGACCTTTAAGATTGTCGAGTCCAACTGTTACCCCAGCACTGCTAAGGCCACCACTAAACCATGTCACTAAAGGCCTTGTCTGTTAAATACCTCCAGGGACGGTGACTCCACAACTGCCCTGGGCAGCCTGTTCCGATGCCTCACCACCCTCTTTGTGAAGAAATTGGTCCTAATATCCAGTTTAAGCCTCCCCTGGTGCAGTTTGATGCCATTTCCTCTTGTCCTGTCGCTTGTTACGTGGGAGCAGAGGCCAGCCACCTCCTGGCTCCATCCTCCTGTCAGGCAGTTGTAGAGAGTGGTGAGGTTCCCCCTGAGTGGTGAGGTCCCCCCTGAGCCTTCTGTTCTCCAAACTAAACCCCCTGGTCCCTCAGCCATTCCCCATCACACTTGTGCTCCAGGCCCTTCACCAGCTCCGTTGCCCTTCTCTGGAGCCGCTCCAGCACCTCAATGTCTCTCTTGTAGTGAGGGGCCCAGAACTGGATTCGAGGTGTGGCCTCACCAGTGCCCAATATGGAGGGATGATCACTTAATAATATTCCTGTTGTTCTTCCTTGTTTTTTATTCTAGGCCATGTCCTCCTTCAACAGATTTATAAGAGGCATGATTATATTTTTGTTCTGAGATACTCCTCATTTACACAGGAAAACAAAAATACTACCATTTTCACTAAAAATTGAGGTATCTCAATCACTTTAGACATTAATTATGATGGATCTTTGCTTTCTTAAATAATGAACACAATAGTTGTTCTGATTAGGATTTTCTCAGCAATTAAGTTGCTAAGGTATTAAGCTGTGGTTAATACAATCTGCTTCTTACCTGTTCTAAGCCCATCTCTGCAATTCTTAGAAAATTCTTAAAACACATATATTGTGGTACATTGTCAAAATGAGGTCATCACAGAGACTGCCTGGCAAATATTACTTTGCTGTCATTTACCACACTGCTTGCCAAATGGCTTCATTCTGTAGCTGAAGTTATAAAAACCAGACTGTAAGAGTGTACTGTCAGCAGCCAGCTGGCAGTCTTTTTAGATATACCATGAACAAGCACAGTGTTCCTGAAAACTGCATGTATTTTGTTTACCTAGGGGAAACATGGCACTTTCTGATTAGTGATGTTGCATGGATTTCTAATGTAAGGCAAAAATTCACAGTATGAAAACAACATTCACAATATCATTTCAGTGTACATGTTGTGAGTATTTTTGATTGTGGATAACTACAGATTTATGTAAACCAATTTGTTTTCACCTATTAATGCCAAATTGTTTCTTGAATTAACTGTCATCATCTCAGCTTAAAGAACACAGTTTTGAAAAGTTTATCTTCCAATCTTTATTGCTAACATAATTGTCAGCCTTTGTATGTCAGCTGTATAACCTGGGATTTACTGTGAAATCTTCCATCTCCTTGTCATGCATATCTAGGCCGTGATCAAGTGTTTTCTTTGTAACATTCTAAAGATCCATTAATTAATTATGCCCTAAATCCTTCTTATACACTCTCATATTTTATTTGCTTCCCAGAGCTCATCTGCATGAGCTTGCATCCTGTCTATCAATCACGCTCATCTTGCAAAAAATAGTATCTCATGTATGCCATGTCATGTAGGTGAAACAAAAGTACTTTGAGTCACTTCTGTGGGTCACATGGACCCCACATTTCTTGTCTTGAGTTTTCAGGAGCAGCATTATGCAGACCTGGTCCTCCATTTATCCTTTTTTTCTTCTGTTAATATATATCTCTCACATTCCATTCCATGAGTGATGTCTTTTCTTAGTTCGTTCCCTTCAGTTACACGTTCTCATATGCAAGGAAGATGAGTAAACAGACTTTATTTGTCATAACTTAGATGATACTGGAATATGATCATGGAATCAGAAAATAATTTACATTGGAAGGGACCTGTTGAGGTCATCTGAGGAAAAAACTTCTACTCAGATCATCGCAGTCTATCATAGAGAATACTTAGGAAATTGAGTTTAGCTTTTTAGTAATAGAAAGCATAGAGTAGAAATATTGGGCTAGCTATTGGGTTTAGCTATTGGGCTAAACTGTTAGAGAACATAGAAAGGAACAGAGAAAACGGAACTGGCAATTGAGGCCAAAAGCCTTCAGTTCCCCACCTTCTTTGGTGTTTCTATTGCTGGGTATTAAAAACAAAGTCCTATTCATGCCTACAATTGAAGAGCAAAACAAAGAAAAATAAAACAAAACCAGAAAATGACCCAACAACAACAACAAAAAACACCTTTAGGTTGATTATTTAGTATTGAGTAGTTGACAGAATGAGGTGGAGTGGATGAGTTACAGGTAACTAGATGCAGTCTTTCTGACTCATTAGCTGCAGTGCAATTATGGAAATTCTGGGTCCATTAACTTTGTTTTCCTCTCAGGTTAACTGGTTAAAAAAGAAAGAAGAAACAAGAAATAGCCCAAGTAAGTATGGGTGCTGCTGCCTTCTTTTCCTGACTTTCCCAGGGGGTAACAGGTAGAAAGCTTACAGAGATGCTATTTGGGTCCTACTGACTCACTGCAGTATTGGCAGCAGATTTTCCCATTTCGGTGGAAGCAGAGGGGAGAGTGGCTTATCTGAATGGTGGAATGGAGATACTGTGCTAGGAGAGGAAATCCTGGAAAAAGCCAAACCTGGAGAGAAAAGTTTTCAGGTTGGTGTTTGCTCTGCATTAGCTTCTCAACAAGCCTGTCTGAAGGAGGAACTACTACTCATTCTAGTTTGTAGAATGCTTATGTAAGGTACTAAAGTAAAACATTTTAAAGTGTTTCTAGTTTAAAGAATAACCTTAAAGTGAATACCTATTTGTTGAACTAGTTTTCAGCAAACAGTATAAAACTTGTATAAAGGGAGATGCTTCAATTAGCCAAAAGCTTCTATATATCCAGCTTTTATTGCAAGGATGCCAACTTCATGGTGCTTGCATTTTCAGTATAAAAATTCTGAAGTTATAAAATGGTATTTTCCAAAGCAGCCTGCAGTGGCCTAAGTGCAGTTCAGAGACAACATGTCATTTTCCTCTAGACTTCACCCAGTCTGGTTCAATGCTTCTCCTTAGCTCCAGTTCCACAGCTGTCCGTTCCAAAAAGCTGTGCTTCGGTGCAGATTTCCTGTTCTGCCTCCATAGAGGGGATCTTTCCCCACCATTTCCTTGTATATTCTTGGGCCTGATTCTTTTTGCTGTACTGGCAATCAACTTAGCATGAGTCCCCTGTGCTTACCAAGTATACCACATACATACCACATATCAGAAGCAAGGATTTTATTGTGGTCCTGGCTTGAAAACAATGGAACCTAGCCAGTTATGAAGACCTAGCAGGTTTTTGTGTGTTCATTATGTAGGACAGGAGTTTTTGCTGTTGGCAGGAAGAGAGCACGTGCATATGCCACTGAAGCAAACTGTGTTAGCAAAAAAAGAAATAGAAATACTTGGGAATGCCATGCCAGAGTGTTCAAAAAGTTGTTTGAAGATAGCCTCCTAAAGTTTCTATTTCTAATAACCAGAGTACTTCCCAAATCTACTGTGCTTCAGGCCTTTGATTGACAGAATTCACGTTGTTTCCCTTCTGCATGTATAGAGGTTCTCCAATTTTTTTGTTATATTTGTGAACATAGTTATCTAAATATGGGACGCATTTATCTGCTGCCATTCTGAAATTTCTGTTGCCCTGCGCAGTGTCTACAAGCAACCTGTCTTGCACACTGCTATCTAGTGAACGGCTAAGCTTTAGGCTGGCTTTTCTCTTTCAGAGTGAAGAAAAATCTGTGTAGGATTCTTTGCCCAATGGAGGGCACATGCTCCATTTTCCTGACATATGTACCAAAAAGCTGATTAGATTTATCAAGTGTTCTTGAGAAAAAAAAGAGTATGGTGATTTCATTATTTCTTGATGTGTAGTTGGTCTTGCTCAAGACTGAAAGTAGAATATGCTTCTGTTTGTGATTTCTTTCTGAAAACTGTAAAAATACAGGAAAGGCGTGGCATTTTTTTGGTGGTCCTAAGAAGGAAGGATCTTGTCAAAAATCGTTGCTGAGTTTGCTTCCCAAAATTTCTATTAGATTGAATAAGTGAATTCTTTGCATTCATCAAGCTTGTCAAGAAGAGGAGATAAAGATCCATCAATACAAATAATTCAGATAAATGGAATCCTTAAGAAAATTTGTCTTCATGCATGAATGTTTCTGAAAAGTAATTTAAATACAAAAATATTGAAACTGAATTGTGTCCATGCTTTGCCTGCAAAGTTTAGTTTCTCAAAGCAGATTTTGTATAAATGGATTTAGATTTTTAGTAGAGGGAGTGTTGGAACATGTGACACTAAGACCTGCAAATCAATAGCTGTTTGCAAACCACAAAGTCTAGCTATTTGAACAGTTGCACTCCAGCCCCATATACATATATAACTAAAGAGCAATATCAAGATGAATCCATTCATCTGTTGCAGAGCTCCTTAAAAAGCTGACTTAGCATGATAAGTCTATCTCCTCTCATTTTGATAGCAGGTAGAAATAGCTGATGATTAAAATTAGGTTTAGAACATGCGTCACCTTAATATCATACTCTGGAGCCTGCTACAGCAAGCAGAAAGCTCGCATAAAACCCTGCCAGTCTGTGAAATGCCATTTACCAGCTGGGAAGCCAAGATGCACTAAGGTGTTTCTTACAATACTTTGACTCTTCGATTAAATCAGTTTATGGACTTTTTTTTTTCCTGTGGGCAGAACAAAGTAAAGAAGCATATAACTCTGATATCTAGATGTGTGACAGATTTGCTTGACGGAAAGTGACTTTCAAGGTTACTGCACTTGTTGTTTCAAAAAGCAGTGTAATGAAATTTTACATTATTGTAGTCCTAGCAGAATTGTTGAAATCTGTTTGAAACAAGGAGTTTCTGATGGAGGTATTTTCAAGCAACAGATGGCTTGCCATTTTGAGACTGGACTCTAAACAAGATCACTGCAACTTTTCTCCTTTTTGTAGCACATAGGCACAATCCCACATGTTTCATTTAAGTTCTTCCCACAGTGTTATATTCATAAATGTAAGGATAGCAAAATGCACATAATTACATATATATATCTCTCAAATAAATAAAACAGTGAAGGCCAATTTAAACTCTTTGTACTCATGCTGGTAGGAGATTAATCATGCAGATTTTGCTACTGAACCCAATGGGATGACTCACACAGGGGGATGAGAGAGTGAAAATCTGGCCTTAGGTGACTTGAGAAACACAGTATACTCAAGGACTGAAATAATTACAGTTTCACAGTGGCAGTTTAGCTTTAAAAATGTCATGTAAAATACTGCAAATGAGCTGAATCATGACATGACCAACTGAAGTTCAAAGCAAAGAGTTACTTAATTATTTAAAGGAAAGCAGTTCAAGTTAAGCTGAAGTTTAGCAAAGTTCTTTAAAGCAGAGAGGTGCTCATGAGATCCCCACAAATAATTGTCACTCTGTTAGTTAAATGTTGCTCCCTTTGTATTGACTTTTTACTGTACAATAAGATAGGTTGCATCTGCCTTAGGAATTTTTTTTTTTTTTAATTGTTATTCAGTGACCACAATACAACTGATGTGTACAGCTTGAATTTCTCTTCATCTCTGAGGTTAAATTGTTCCACTCTGTTTTGTACCTTGTTATTAGTGTATTCACCTCAGATGAATTAGTGCCACTTACTGGGAAAGAGCAAGATGTTTGTACCTTTGTCTGATGTGTTCTAGCTGAGCAGCCTAACTACTAGGTTATTAACTGTTCCACAGGGGGTATTAATTTGTCTTTGGATACATTTCTTTTTTTTTCTTGCGAGATATAGCTTAAGTATTCATTTTGGTAAGTAAGAGTTTCTGATTAAATATTTTACTGATGGAAAATCTCTGTATATGGAATTTTACAGAAGTGGGAATGATTGTCAGTAGTGCTCTGTTTCTCTAATCAGAAATAGTAAATGAAATCCATTGTTGAGGATTAGGTGTGTTAGTGACTGTGGCAACCAGAAGTACTGAACTTTTAACAGCATTATGTTTCAGCTTGTTTTTCACTAATGAGAAAAATCTGATCTTTCTGGGAAGGTGCACTTCTTAACTACAAAGGAGACAATATATTGTAACATTGGTGTTTTGCAGTTGTGAACCCAATTTGAACTATCCACCATGGAAAGTCATTTTCTGTCTTTGCTTTTTGAGTCATTACACCCCTAAAGCATTACACTTTGGGGTGTAATGACAGTAGGCAAATGCAGTCTATGTAGTTGACTAAATGTAGTTTATACAACCTTTTATAGCATTATTTTGTTGTCATTTATTTCTGATGATGTTGGTTTTGCAGTGCTGTCTCTGGTGCTTTTGATGAACCCTAATCTGTCTAAATCCAGAGTCTTATGGACTAAATAGAAAGAGATAGCAAGAATTTTTCCATGTTTGGGCAGATACAAACTGGGATCTGCAAATGAAACACAAGCATGTTCAGGCTGCCATCACTACTAAGCATGTTCCCTGGTGCTATATGTGATACACACTTGTTACTGGGCCTTTTCACAAACAAAGCAAAGTACCATTAGAACATTGTCATTTTGCACAACAGTAATGGTTGTCCTTTAGCAAAAAAGTTATCTAATTTCTGAGTAGGTCAAACAGGCAGTGTAGAGGCTAACCTTTTTGTCATACTGTCATTGCAGACACTCTGGAGCAGGATAAAAATGGGGCATGGAGTAAATATTGTGGCCTGGAATAGTTCAGTTTTTAAAAGGACAAACAGAAAGTATTAAAAAGAGCATCTTAGGTCATCGTTCACAGGCAGAGAAGTTGGAAGTTGTGCATTGGCTTTATTAACTTTTTTTTCATTCTCAGTAAATATAGGTAGGTGCCAGCATTCTCATTCAGCAATCACGTGTTGAGTGCATGGGCAAGTCACCTTTGTATCTTTCCAGGGTTCACGCTGAGGTCTACTTTGTGTTCATTCTTATTGTGTTTCCCAAGAAACAGAAGCAGCGTGGAATAATACGGGTTTAGTAAACAGCTGGGAATATCATGTTTGATAGCAAAGCGCATTGTATGCTCGTGATGATACTTTTCCTTGGCTCCTTGAATGATAAGCATCATTCAAGTTTGGGTTTTTTTATTTTGTTTTGTTTTGTATTTACAAATTTCAGATACCAAAAAATAACTTTTCTGTTGGAAATCTGCAGAAATGTAGGCAATCGTGTTCACAAAGCACATCGAGAATCACATTTTGACTTCTCTTGCAAGAATATGTCATCAGTCCTTCCTGTGTAGTTGGGAGATGCTACCTTATGTGTATCTCCTGTGTGGTCCTGGCGTATGTTCCCAAGAAGAATATGAAGGAAGGAATATAAAGCACAGCAATAAATCAGAAGTAAATTGTACAGAGATTTTAGAGAAATGAAATGGGGATTTGCAGCAAAGATTAAAACACAGATGGAATAGCAGATATTAAAAGTCAGATGAGGATATAGTATATGAGTGTTTTCTTGGGAAAGAACATGTTTTTGTGAGTCAACCTGATAGAGAAAAAAGAATTACTGAAACATGGGGGGAAGCAGGAGACAGCATCTTTGGCTTAATAATAAAGGCCATAATTGGATAATAATTTAAGTTTTGCTTAGAAACTTCTGGCCACTCAACCCAAAATACAGTACCATAGATTTTCAGATGGAGGAGCTTCTGTTCACTGTGCCTTTTCTTTTGTTGTGGAATAATGAGAATCTGCCTGCTAATGGGATTTAGCCATGTAAACAGCCATCAGGGCACAGCAACTTTTGTCTCAGGGATGTGACACAGCTGCTGGGTTGCCCTTGACTAACCATTCTGCAGAATAACATCAGCTTAACTTAATTTCCTCCAGAAGACATTTCTAGCTTAACAGCAGGGCTCTCTGGAAGAATTTTAGTTAATCATTATCTCATTATCAGATGATGTTGTAACAAAATAGAAATATTGAGCTCAGAATTTTAATTTCAGTCAACTTTCCAAAGGGTAGAACTGAAACATTTTCTTTTCTTGATCTAGAGCAGCCATTGGAAATCTAGAGCTGGGAAGCTCTATAGGAAGTCTTTATGGAAAGATCTCAGAAGTTTTAACTATTGCGCCTAGATCACCTACTAAAAGATCGTGTATACTGTGGTTTGTTAAGGTACTTTTCTCATGAGTGCAAAAGAAAGATAAAAAATATTCAACAGCCTTACTCTACAGAGCTGTAGAGAGCCAAACAGCAATGAAATAAGACACCCAAGCTTAAGCCTTATAGACTGCTGATACTGCTCAGCGAGGGGAACCCATAAGGCAGGGGCACCAGTGTGGACAGCACTCTGGCCATGAAAATGTGTTATTTTCTCTCTGAGATCTTTCATCATAACGTGTGACCATTCCTTCTACTGCCCTTGTCAATTCCTACTCTACTGTACACCTTGCCACTTTGAAATGAGCTGAGAATGCTATAATGGGTAGTTCCAGAGGTGTACTAGGAAGTCCTGGGATGAAGTCCTTTCAGTATCTTCCACAAGTAAAGCTTCCACAAGTAGCTGCTGAAATTTAATATTAATCTCTCATAGTGGCCATGACTGATAACATTTATATCTTTTTATTGATATTGCTGTGTCAGCATAGGCTTTTTGCAGGGATATCTAGGAGACTATAGTAAAGATAGTCAGAAATCCTCCAGGCAAAAAATTGTCATATGTGTTGGCATGAAAAAATTCAGCCAGCTTGGTATCCCCCGAGTCAAATAATTTGATGAAGCTGAGGTTGGCACATGAAAACCTCCCAGTGTGGAAGGGCCTTGATGTCTTCTGATTGCTATGGTAGGAAAACCAGAAGTGAAAACACCAGTAGAAAATACTACACTAAGTTTTGTATAGGCTGCTGTTTCAAATGGTGTCAGTAGAGTTGTAAATTGTAAGCTTCTGGCACAGGGTGCAACATTCCAGAAAAAGATCTTTTTTTTTCCACAGAATCAGATTTAATGTTTAATAACTAACAGTGTGAATGTAGCCCAGTGAACTTTTACACATCAAGGACAGTGTTCTCAAATAAAGTGGCCCGCAAAGGTGACAGAGTTCAGTTCTGGTCTTGTAGACCTTTGAAACTAGTTTGTTTAATTTGGGGCAAGTTTATATACGTGAAAGGGAACTGTATATTTTGGCTTTAGGATCCAGATTGCTGTTTAACCACCATTCATAATTATGGCATTACTTATTAATCTTTGTAGCCTTAGGTCAGTAAAGGTCTGACATGCAGCTGCATGGATCAAGCATAACAACTTCTCTCTTACTTTTTCAAGTGACAGGTGGTTTTAGAAATAAGCAAGGCAACAGCATATAAGTTGTGGCATTTTTCCACAGCCCATTGACAAGTGCTCAAAAAAAGACACTTAAAATTTCTGTTTTGTAGACGGAGAAAGTGAGAGGCAGAGAAGCAACCTTACTCTTCTGTGAGTCCTTACATTAGGGCAGGGCAGAGCCAGGATTTGACTTATGTCCCTTCAGTCCCAGTCCGGTGCTCTGTTTACTCCAAAGTGAAAAGAATCACAGCATAAGCATATTCTTAGTAAAAAAAATCTAAATTTTGTCTACCAATTCTACAATCCCATTTTCTCTTTGAGACACTAACCAAAGTTAAGATCTATACTACATTCTGAGCTGCTTTTTCAGAAGTTTAGTCCTCTACCTATTAGGATTTCCTTTGAAAATCCTCTGAGGATTCTGCCTTAAACTTGCCCATTGACAACAGTTCAAATTCTTTATTAAATTTTCTGTTAAAAAGCAGTTCCACTGCCTGAGAGTAACTTGCTGGAATTCAAGTCTGTGAAGGGTTATTTGGGTTGGTATTTGGGCAAACTGTATTCTTCTTGTCTATTTTTAAATCAATGCTATATATTCATTGTTAAGATATTAATGTTTAAGAAAAGTTCCTTAAATGATAGTAGCCACTGTTACATTTAATATAGATAATGTAAATATAATCATTATTTTTTGTGTTTCTCAAAATATTTTACTTCAAAGTGTTTAAAGTCTTGCCTGTCTGCAGAGTCCTCTCTCACTTTCTTTGTATTTTCATTGATTTTTCCATGGCAGATAGGATGCTATATACTTATCACAGGCAGACACTTTGTAATTTTCCATGTGCTACTTAGAAGTTTATGTGAGATGTGGAATTAATCACTTTTACACAATTCCCCCTCATATCATGGTTTGTCTGTTACTGATTGACCAGGGTAAGTAAAAAGTTCTTAAACTATTGATGATGCCTTTCTATAAATTAGCAATGCCATTAACCCCCACTAAAACAAAAAATTATTTTCCTGAAAAATCTCTCCCTTGAGAATGGTTGAAACCATAAAGTTGGAAACGTCCTTCCTATAGTAGCCCTTGCAATGCCAAAATTATACAGTGGTTACATATAAATATCTCCTTTTGTTTGAATGTATACATTTACAAAGGAGTGAAGCGAGTAGTTGAACACCTTTGGGAGCTATAAGCAATTATGCTGGAGCCAGAAGTTTCTTTTTCCACTGGTAGCAAAGATAAGACTTTTCCTTTTTGTTAGCATCTGGAACAGAAACAGGCAAGATCGGTTTGAGTGGTTACATTGGTAACTTTGCCATTATCCAGAAAAGGAAAAGGGGGCAAAGAGGGGAGGAGGACATAACTTGTAAGGAGCATTATTTTGTGTTCATAAACAGAATTTTGCAGATAGTCTCTTATATGCTGGAATGAAAAAACCCTCCCCTAAAATACAAACTACTTAAGTAGATTTACGTATTTTAAGAAGTAACCGTATTTTCATCCTCAGCAGTGAAGTCTTGAGGTAGTTCATGGATGGCACAGCCATAGTCTCCTATCTCCAAACAAATTAAGTGCCAATTTGAGGATGTACAAAATGATGAAAATTATTGCCAGATTACTCTGAAAAACATTTTATGTATGAACTCCACATACAATCATTAGAAACTGAATGTTTAGTTAATGCTGAATGCAAAATGAGCTCTCCCACTTTTCCTTTCTTAAAAAAAAAGAACAATTATAATTTACTAGGATGAGGACAGGGATGAAATGAAGTTTTGTGAAAATTTATTATTTAAATCTTATTTGTAGATCACATGGTACCACAGAGATCAAAACTAAGTGGGTTGTGGTTACTGCCACACCAAACAACTCTGTTCTTCAATGAGTCGTGCCCATTTCTTACCCGTCATAGAAAGCACTGTCAAGGGAAAATGGGGATCAGGAAGCTACTGTTTATATCAGCTTGTGTAAAAGGCAGCAGACCTATGGGATATGTTTTGTAGATCCATATGAAAAAGTGATATTTAAATTTGTAGTGTATTTATAAACTAATCATACTTACATGCAAATCTTTTCTGGAATTTCAGGAATGTCAAGCGTACCTGAATTTGTAAATGGGATGAACTGTTGTATTGCACTGCTGACAGCATTTGCCATTGCCACTTCCCTTCCTAATTTGATCAAGAATTTCTTCCTAATGTCTAATTTAAATCTGCCCTCTGTCAGCTTAAAGCCGTTCCCCCTTGTCCTGTCCCTACATGTGAGAAATCCGTATAAGATCATGGACAAATTAATGCTGACAATTTTTGTATTAGATGGCTAATATATATTCTTGACTAAGTGTGACTTTCAAAAAGTGCAGTGCGCTGTTAACGATAGACAAAACTTGGACTTTTTCTGCCTGAACATGTAGGCATTATGCTCAAAGTAAACCTCTCTCCGCTGGCAGTAAATGATCTTGTCATTTCCACCTTCTGCTTGCAAATACCACCAAGGTCCTTTAACTGGTCTTTGTAACTTCTTCTTTACCTTAACAAACAAAAGAACATTAAAATTCAAAAGGAAAGGAAATGAATGTTTATGTGAGCATGTAAGGTATTTGTGTGGAGGTGCTTGTGACGGATTTATTACAACAACTCAGGACTGAGAGATGAACCTGCAAGTGTGAATTAATTCTCTGTGGTGATGCAAATGTGAAAAACATTTAAATATACCGGCTGGATAAAGCTAAAACATTACCTCTATGCTTAAAAGTTTTAAAATGCTTTTCATCACATTTCATTCATTCATGTGATTATCTGGCAGAAATATTTTAAGACGAGTGGAGAATATTTAATTTGGCTGATACCTGGCAGTTCATTCCCACAGAAAGCACTGAAGATTCTCAAGTGATAATACTTTCAATTCCTACATACAAAGACTGGCGCGTCTCTGCTGAGCATACGCCCTAAGTGCAGACTCACTGCTGCAGTAAGCATGGCAACGTTTTGCTGTCCTGCAACATTTTTCTGCCAGAGTGGAGGAGCATGTTGCGAATTAAACCTTATCACTCCACTAATAATTAATATTTTTTTGGGTGGTTAAGAAGGTCCCTTACGCTTTTTAACTAAGCTGCAACAGAGTTTTGAACCCTCTGTCACATTGAAAATGAGCTTTTTCTCTTCATCAGTTTAGCAATAAACTCTGTTCTGGGTTAATATACACAAGAAAATTAACTGTCACAACTCCAAAATACTAACTCGTTACATTTGTTTGTACTCCTGAGCATTGCCATAGTTTTTAAGGACTGGTAATCTTTTTTGTGTGGCTCCTCAAAACATGAGCAATAGTAGTTCTCAGTGTCATTTGAAGTTGCTTCTGTCTTCTTTCTTTATAACCCCTTCTGTATTTCCAGCTGGTGGTTTTATTCTGCCATATAGAAGACAATTCCATCCATGAAGACAATTTTTAATAAAATATTCTGATTGTTAGGCTGGATATCAGTAAGAACAGAAATTGAGAATTTTAAGTCAGCGAAGATAGTGGGAAAGGGGAGAGAAAAGGGGAAGCCAAAGAATGTGTTCCAATCAGCTTCCCCTGTGACTCATGCCTCACCAATCTGGCTGAATTCCTTTGTTAGGGTCATTTCAGGCCCAGAGGAAAGAGGTTTTAGAAGAAATTGAAGCGTGTTTGACAGCTCTTGGAGCATAAAGCTTGACATTTCACTGCACAGCAATGTCCTAGTGTGTGTGCATGATAAAAATACGTTCTTCTTCTAGTTCTGTGGCTTGCTAACCTCTTTGGAAATGCCAGTTTGTAAACTGGTTATGTCAGTCCTGTGCAAAGAATGTAAGCAGCCTCCATGTCAAAGGCATTCCCTGTAGTCACAAGACTTGAACCGAGAAAGAGCTAGTCTAGAAAGAGCAGGTGGACTTCCAAGATTTTATCTTCCTGAGGGGCTTAAACCATGACTTTTCCTCTCCACCTGTGCTCTGATTCAGGCTTTCTAAAAATGGTTCTTTGCAAACTCTCAGTATAACATTCCTCTGATCCTCTGCATCTTTATTTCACCCTTTCCCTCCTTCTTAATGCCTTCTTTCCCTCTCCCTCCTCTATGTCAACCATCTCTTCCTGCATCATTTAATCAGAGCCCAAAGTAAACACTGGTACTGGTTTTCTTTGATGTGTTCTGCCATGCTGTTTAAATATAACAAAAACCAAAAGCCACTTTGAATTAAGGTAAATACTTGCAAAATTGCTTCCAGAGTGTAGGAAGTTTTATGAAATTGAGGGTAATATAAAGTTTGCAAGTCTCTACTTTTCTGGAACAGAGATAGAGATTAGTGTAATAAAATTATGACAAACAAACATCAAAATTCAGAAACAAAAATTAACACAGGACAAATGCCAATGTATTTATAAAGGTGTACTTATTTCCATCTCTGTTTTATGATTGAACTGCTTACTTCATAGGAAATAACATATATTTCTCTGTCAAATAGTAGAATATGCTACAAAGGTAATAAGCAGTTGCCTTAGCTCATAATAATCTCTGCCTTAGCTCATAATAATATCTTCAAAATTGTCTTTTGTTTTCACATACTTACTATCATCGGAGTATTAAAGAAATTATTGCCTTCTGTTCTTCATTTAGTTATTAATTCCTGAGGGGTGTAATTTTTTTAATTTTAGTTTTCTACTTTCTGGTCAAAGTAAATGTTCTTTAATTATTTTTAAAGAGATTTGGTGCAAATTGGGGATTTTGAGAGCAGAGCAGTGCTGTTTTCCCCTGGTCTTGGTGAGAGGGAAATGAATTTATAGTCTTGGTAAAATGATAAGGCTGGGACCTTTGTCAATACCTCTGTTGACCACCATCTTTTCTGACAAAGAAATCAAGAAGAGAAATTATAAAATTAGCTAAAAAGTATTTTTAACATGCAGAACAGGTCACTTTTAATGTGTGCAACTGAAAATAAAAGTCCTTTTTATTCCCAGAAAGGCCTCCTGTATTTTCAGTATAGAAATTCCAGTGATGATAAGCATAATAGCGCACAAAAGCATGGTAAATCATGTGAATTGCTGCATTTTTGGGGAAGCACTTGATGGCAGTCTCCCTTCAGACCTGTTTAATTTGGACGGTGACAAAACCACTTGAACATGTACGATGATGGGGGATTTCAATTTAGTGACTTTCACTTTCACACTGAACAGATATGCCCACTGCGAGGCAGTCTTCACCCATGCTCAAACCTGAATGCTCACAAGTTCTTAAAATCCATTCACGTGGGGGGTTTGTACCTATTCTATGTGGATTTTCTTTATAATTAATTTACCTGAGGAGGGAATGAAAGGGAATCCTATACTGCTGTCTCTAAAGTGCTTTGAATTAATGCTGCATGTTGAGCAGTCACAATGGTATCTGCAGTATGCTACAGATACCAGCAAACAAAGTATTAAGTAAACAGGTTTGACTCTGTTAGGAGAAAAAAAGTATTAGCAGAATTTTGGGCTTATTTGTTCTGCATAGATACTAAGTTTTGTAACCTTAGGGTTTTACATTTGCTCTCAAGACACAAAAATATGGTAAATCATAGGAAAATGATCCTTTTTTTTCATGTATCAATTTATATTTTGTAATAAGAAGTGGTGGAAACGACTGATCATGTGGAGTGAAAAGTAGAGTTTGCATTTTTTTATTACATTCCCATTGCTTCCAGTTAAGATTCCAAGCTTGGCTGCCGGCTGTGTGCAAATCACACAGAAAAGCAGAGGAAAAATCTGCAGTGAAGGGTATGGGTCTGTGTAGGAAAGGATCATCCTGGTATAGGCTGTACACCGGGGTTTTAATCCATTTGCCTGATTCTCTATTTTCATGCTGCACACTTAACATCCGCTCAAACAGGAAGCAGAGCTATACATGTTCGTAAGGATATGTTAAATAAGAGTATGATTCATGTAGTAATGCTGCTGCAGATGCAGTGTGCTCACAGCAAAATTTGTAGGACAAGATAATATTTTTTATTACAGCACTTAGCACAGTTGGAGTAACTTGGTAAGTCTTATAATACGCTGACATTTTTAGTGATGAAGAACTGGGGAAGGGGCTGGTGTCCCTCAACTTACATGGTTTTTTACTACCTCACTGAATGGCTTTGCTTCACTGTGAATTGTGTCAGTGACACGAAGGGGCCATTACAGCAGCCTTCAATTGCTGGAAAATTTTAGGAGAACCCTGGTTTTTTGCGTGATACTTTGCCTTGAACTCCCATCTGAGTGGCTGTACAGTGCAAAACAATGAAGCGTATGAACTTAATCTTATCTAGTGCGATTTTATTCATCAGGCCTTGGAGAGCAAGGGTATGCCTGTGTTGTCCTTTCCTGGCAGACATAAGTATACACTTCTCTTGCTTCAAGATGGACTCAGGCCAGCTCCGAACAAAACTGGTTAGCTGCAGTTAGGGTGGCTTTGTGTTCTAACTAATGCAGGACTCAGCCTCTCACAAGACTTACTTTCTCAAGTACTGCATAGCATTTAGCCAAACTCTACAGCTTTTTGATCTGGAGCTACCTCATATTTAGCTGACTTAAAGCATAAGGCAGATGAAGTCACATCTGTGTGCAAGATACACTACAAATTAAAACTGATATTAAGCAGCGCTAGGTAATGGCCACACACAGCACAAAGTCTGTCCTCCCTGCAGCAAAGGGCCTGGGGAAACATGGTTGAGCTATTTGCAATCACAGCCTCTGGACGTGGGTAGTAGAATGGGGAGATGCAGAGGGAAAGGGTGCTGGAATATGCCTGCACAGATCAGGTTAACCAACAAACTGAGAAAATTAAGTTGTTTGCTTTGAAATTCCAAAATCCAGTTTTGCTTTGCTGTCGAGAGGCAAACACAAACAAGCTCATCCACAAATGCAATATGGAAGTGGCATGGAACCAATACAGATTTGGAGTTCAGAAGATAATTCAGTGGTAGTAATTGACTACATGAACATATTAAGAAGAAACAGAAAAGCAAAACTTGTGGTGATGAGGTCATTTCTGTTAATGTGCATAAGCTACTTTATGCATGTTTGGCCTTCTAGTGTTGATTAATTTAACACATGGGAGGGTTCTGAGGAGAGCATTACTATTATTAGTAGAGTCAAGCATAAGAAGTGTTTGAAGCACTTGGTTGCAGCAAAAACATCCCTGTTTCTGTAGGAACAAGCAAAATGTTGAAACTGAATACAGAAATGATCTTTAGAGAGGGAAGGTTTGAGATGTATGACTTTTAAGACAAACAAACTTTGTGTTTTGCTTGTGTTGCAGTAAGAGATAAGGAGGATAATGCCATGTTCCTAGAAAAAAAGAGGCTGCAAAAAAGTGCTTTTGTTCACATCTTGAGAGTAAATGTGATTAACTGCTTTAGAACTATCAGTTAAGCAGAGAGGGTGTTTGCTTCATTATATATACACCCATACACAGAGCCATTCTGCTTGGCCTGTTTTCCTTGTGTATGTGATTTAAGAGTAAGCTCTTCAAAGCTGGTTTTTTTTGGAACTCTGTTTTCTGTCTTGGCTTTTCTTGCATGCAGAATCACCACATCCATGAGAAATATTCCTCATTTTGGGCCTGATAAACACAAACAGCTTCTGGCTATGCAGAGGAGCTGCAGTCACCTCAGTGGAGGAATGTAAACAATGCTAGGCATCTGTCAGCTCACAAAAAACCTCTTTCTAAGGAAATCTGCAGTGTTTTACTCTGTCCTACCAGGAGAAAATTGGTTTCTGTGCTCTGAGAGGCAGGAACACATTCAGTGTTTAAAATGATCCCAGAAAAAAAATTATTAAGCTATGGATATCCCCTCACTCTCAATGCTGTATCTGAGTTATTATTTGAAGATAATTCTTCATCATGCTGCATTATACAGTATACATCTTGCAAAGTTACAGAAGAGTTACTATTCTTGCAGCTTGATTTGTCAGTCAGCTAGTGGTACATGGAAAGGTCTGGCTTTAACTACCATCAAAAAACAAACAAATAAGCATCATCATTACTACAAGCTTTCTTTACTGGTCAAGAAGGTACATTAGGAAACATTCTTTAGCCTAAAACCCCCATAGCATCTTAATCAACTGTGAAATACTTTCTGGTCTAATAGCAATTTTTGTGCAAAGATGTTCATTTGGAAATGAATTAGAAATGTTTCCAGTTACTTTTTATGGTTTCAACCTGACACAATGAAAGAGAGAGTTGTTCAAAAATTAATTCCCTATTAGGAATGGGCTTTGCTTTTCTTATAGGGTAGGGTCAGTGGATCACATAACTCAGTTTCAGTGGATTAAATGTAAGTGGCTGGAGGCAGCATTGTGCTTTGCTGCAAACAAAACCCAAGGAGAGGAGGTGCTGGATGTGGGGCCACGTTTGCTGGGAGAGGCATCTCATCCCTGTCTGCAGAAAGTCCCCACTCCAGTGGGGACCTGCCACTGAACCCACTGGAGTTCTCATTTGGTCAAGTGGTCATTGGCATTGCAGTCAGTGGGAGAGGGTTGATACCACCTTAGGCAGTGGAACAGACCTTTGGAGTTCCTGGAGGGTTTTTGAATGTTGTCCTCTGTTGCTTTGAGATGAGCTGATAGAATCAGAAGGCAGAAGTCACTCAGTGTTCACCCTTTACAAAGAAAAAAAGTAAAACAAGAATTGGGAGATTAGGAAACTCATTCACTCTTCAACTTGTAATTAGTATCCATCTCATCCTCCACTTCCCTTCAGTGGTGTTACTGCTTCTTGTTGCCAAAATAAGTGGAATTAGTGTCAAGGCCAGAAGTTCATCTTAGAGTCATAGAATGGTTTGTGTTGGAAGGGACCTTAAAGCTCATCCAATTCCAACTCCCTGCCACAGGCAGTGACACCTTCCACTAGACCAGGTTGCTCCAAGCCCCATCCAACCTGGCCTTGAACACTGCCAGGGATGGGGCAGCCACAGCTTCTCTGGGCAACCTATGCCAGGGCCTCATCACCCTCACAGCCAAGAACTTCTTCTTAATGTCTAAACCCATTGTAAAAAGTCCCTCTCCAGATTTCTGGTAGCCCCCCTTTAGGTATTGGAAGATGTATATAGAACAAAGGAGAAAAAACTATTTTGGAAGAAGACTCAGTATCTCTCAGGCCCACATTAACATTCACTTTCCATGTTCTCTCAATTGTGCTTGCATTTAGTACTGTGCTTTAACTCCTGTCTTTCCTACACTCTCATTTTGTGTTTGATGCTTTCTATAAGAACACTTTTTATTGCAAGAAAGGAAGTGATCTGGGTGAATAAACATTGCCAGAGACCATCATCTCTCTACAAAACATTAAGATTTTATGACATAATCATTTCATCTAATAAACAGCATCCTAAAAAGTTACCGAAGATGAGGTATCTAAATATTTCTTTCTGTGAAGCCATAAAGTTTGAGAAATCATAGTGAAAAAATCTTGAAGGTCAAATAAGCAGTACATAAAAATCTAGGAATAATTTTCAATTTATCACATAACAGCTTTATTTCAGGGAAGGCTTCTTTTTAAAAAAAAACCCACAGCAAAACAAAAGTATGGGCTCAGATCCTGCTGGTTGTTAACACAAATCTGGTTTTCCTATGGTTGTCTTTGACTGCCCCGTGCAGTCTTTCTCACATGCAGCATCCTATATCTGCAGTCACGTGTCAGCAGTAACTACAGCCTCCCTACCGATGCCCAGCAATCATAAAAGAGTCTTGAAGCTGCTCACAGCTGATGTAAGTAATGGTACCTCTCTAGGTGGCTTTATTTGCCCAGCCAGTTGGATTGGCATGGCTGGGAAAGATGTGCAGACCCATTGTTACCTGCCCACCTCTGAGGGTGAATCCTTGCAGTATAAAGGCTATAAAATTTGGAAATGGCTCATGACAGAACTCTACGCTGCAGCCTGAATTTTCATTTTAAAATTACGTTCCTAAATAATACAACTTCCTATACATTCCTACAATATGAGGGTGTAGAAATGGACCCAAATCATGATTTCAGCTTCACACTGATACAATAGGGGATTTTGCCTCATTCAGGTGAGAGCTTGAAATTTCCCTGGTAGCTGTGAGCTGCCTCATTCATACCAATTTGATGCTTTGAGAAATCCATGCTGAAGCCATAGGTTTAGGCTCTTTTTCCAGATGCCATTATTCCCGAAAGATTTGCAGTATTAATCCAGATTTGTTACTTTGTTGCACACCTCCTTGCAGTCCAAGCACAGAAAGGCCTTTTTGCTTCAGTCAAGAATATTTTAAACCCAGCTTTTCTGTCTGAATGCTGAAGATTTCCTTTGCTGCAGGAAATCTTCCTTTAGTGCATTAAATTTAATCTGTGTGGTTCCTGCTAGATCTAATCTAGTCAATAGATTCCCTGGAAAATGAGTTACCAGTGTGTTTCTGTTCCTGTTCAAGTAAGATAGAGCAGAGGTATTTTTGATATTTTGTCTGTTTTCAGTAAAAGCTCTGGGATGCAGTTTGAAAACTTTTGGACCAAGGGGACTCATACAAGCTGAGATAAAAAAAGGTCGGCCTGTGGCCCACAGCTTCTATCAAGAGAGGTATGAATCACCAGTCAATCCTGTGTACATTGCACATAGCAAAACCTAAAGCTATTATAACAACATTAAAACTGTTAGAAAGAATTAGCGAGAGAAGTGTGTATAAATGAGAGAATACAAGTGCACCTTTCCAGTCCCAGCATTTTAAATTATAATTTCTTTTACCTACTGTAGCTTTAGAACATCTACAGTGCTTAAAATTTAGCTGCATCTGGTTATGGTGAGTCCAAATCAGCGGCCATTTGCTATACTTCTGGGTATGACAGATTAAATATCTCTTCAATTCCTATGCACAGCTTGAGGATTTTTACAGTAATAATGGTTTAGAAATATCTGAAATGTTGTGAAATAAAAAGACTGTCTCACATCCCAGGTTTCTTCCCACCCTTTTCTTAAACTACATAAATAATTTCACATATTGATGGGCGTCGTGGTTTAAGCCCAGCCGTAACTCAGAAAACCACCCACTCTCTCTCTCACTCCCCTCCCTTCCTCCCCCCCTGTTCCCAGAAGGATGGGGAGGAGAATAAGAGAGGGAAAAAGGTTGCGATAAGAACAATCCAGTAACTAAGGTATAACACAAACCACTGCTGCTACCACCAATAATAATAATGATAAGGGAAATATCAAGGGAAGAGAATACAACCACTCATCACCCGCCGACCGATACCCAGCCCAACCGAGCAGTGATCCAAGCCTTTCAGGTCACTGCTCCCAGTTTGTGTAGTGGGCATGACATGCTGTGGTATGGAATACCTCTTTGGTCAGTTTGAGTCAGGTGCCCTGCCTCTGCTTCCTCCCAGCTTCCCCTCCTCCCTGGCAGAGCATGAGACTCAGAAAGTCTTTGGTCAGACTAAACATTACTGAGCAACATCTAAAAACATCGGTGTTATCAGCACTGTTTCTAGGCTGAAAGTCAAAAACACAGCACTGCACCAGCTACTAAGAAGGAGAAAAATGACTGCTACTGCTGAATCCAGGAGAATGGGAAATACTAAAAACATAGAAAGCAAACCTCCTTTCTATTTCTGCTTCGATTAAAGGGGCAGCCAGACTGATCTTGATGTTCCATAAATATGCATCAGAAACTGGAAGCTAATTGTGATAATAAGTACAAGTATGATCAAAATGGTGACCTTAGCATGGAATATGTTTACATGCTTCATTCCCAGGGTCCCCTGGTACTAGTTTACCAAACTGATGTTTCAAATTGTGAGTAATAAGACAGGAACATGCAAAAAGCAGCTGACTTACTGACAGCGTAGAACTGCGTGGTCAAATTCCTTCAGCATTTGCTAGGAAATCCTGACTAAGAAACAGAAATTACACCATGTGAGCCTACTTAGACCAACCTTGGCCATGACTGTCTAACTTACAGATACAGTGCAGATAGTATTTAATTATTTTTTTAAATACAGAAGTCTAGGTCTACATTACTGTTTTAACAGAAGTCTCTTTAATAACATCTGAGTGGTCATTTTATAGAATTAAACATGAATCACTTTCTATGTTCAGAAAATTTGCCCAATCTGGCTTTTGACTACTATCTGCAAGCCTACTTACTTTAGACAAAGAAGTTAATGTGTTCTGCATTCTCATTATACATGCGAAACTATGAAAAACTATTAGAGAAATTGTTCTATTCTCCAGAGCTTACTAGAACTTCAAGTCACTAAATATCAGAATAATGAAGTAGACAGTACAGAGTAATTTTTCAGACTAGTTTCATATGCAGATGCTCTATTCCAGAATAAACATCAGTTTATTTTAAATCATTTTTGCATTAAGACAATTAGAATAGCAGTTATTTTAGGAATAAGTGACTTGCTCTGCAGTTTGTTTTCGCGTGTTGGCAGAGCCACAGAGCACAGATTCTAGCTAGATAAGGAAGTTTCTGTGTTTGAGTTTGAAAAAGCGATACAGTCTGTACCCTTGAACAAAGTCTGTGGCAGCAGGATATGGTTTCTAAGTTGTATAATTACTTGAACCACACACTGGAACTTATTGTTACGAGACTGTTTGTGTACTAAAAGTTTTATTTATTACCTCACCTATGTTATTACTTTAGATTAGTCACAGTTCTAGGATCCTTATCTTTCTGGCATATTTAATGCATTTTTCTTTGTTTGCTTGTTTTAAATCTAAGTTATTGCTCAGAGCACTAGTGACCCAGTTCATTCCCTGCTTGTTTACAGATGAGGTGAGTCTGTACAGAATAGATAAACTATGGCTACTAAAAGATCATTTAATGCGACTTAAACATCTACATCAGGTGGCGTGCTCTAGATGGTTTTATTACAGGCATTTGAAAAGTCGTGTCTTCAAGTGGTATCACCTTAAATCTTTACGGCTTCTTATAGCCTATGCAATTTACTAATTCACATTGATTATTGTGGGTTCAAAACTCAATCTTTCCATTAACACAACAAGATCCAAAGGCTTTGTGTTCTATTTTTGTTAGGGAGGGAAACCTTCTGCTCTGTAATTATGAAGCCTTTTGCACAGAGAAAGCATCAGTAAAGATACCTGTATCACAATAGATGATACTGATCACTGAATTCAGCATTCTCTAGGCTGTTTTTTTCTATTTTGACATATAGAAGGAATCTGGATCAAAAATTGCCACAAATATTTAAATAAGGCCAGCATTTCTTTAATATCATGGGTTACAAATAATAGTAGAGCTCAGAAACTTACCTGTGAGCCCTTGTTGAAGAGAGTCTGGGTTGTGTTAAGTAAATTTTTCTTCGTATGTTAAAAGCTTCTGTCAAGACTTATAATTGCTTAAATTGTATATTCTTTTATATCACACAAGACTTCATTTTAGAATAGCTTTTCCAACCAGTAAATTAAGACAGATCCCATAGTCTTGTGAAGATCCTGATTTCTATACCTAAACCTCTGTTTCTTCTTGAGACTGTAGACAGCACACTCTCTACCCAGCATAGGTATGAGAGAAAAGCATAACTACTTACCATCACTTCTGCTAGAGGTTATATTTTTATTGTACCTGCTTTTTGAGCTGATTATGCAGCCACTAATTCTGTAAACATGACTCAGATTACCATTAACAGTTTAACTAGGAGGTCTTTGCTTAACCTCGTGCGTTTTAACTGAAAAGTAAAAGCCCCTCAAGAGGATCTCCAGACCAGCATAAGGGGTCTGGTCTCACAGCTGAGATTGACTGCTGAAGCACGGTGAAGCCAGAAGACTCACCATGGGTCTGTAATTATTACATCTTGATTATTTCTTTTCTAAGAATATAGATAAAAAGTTATCCTTCACAGTTGGCTAGCCGCTAGCCATACAAAGAAGCATGGGAGACCTCTGCTACCATACTTAAAATATCAACCAAGGGGGCACCCTGACAGCATCCTGACCCCAATTTATGGTGAGTCTGCCCTACCCTGTATTGTTGTTCCCACAGGAGGGGAATTTCCTGTAGGCATGCAGGTGGCAAGAGAGCTGCAAGTGATTTTATCTTTCTCATTTTCAGGTTATTTCTAGAATAGAAAAGAAAAAAATAGACTAGTTACAGTTGGAAGGGACCTACAATGATCATCTAGTCCAACTGCCTGTTCACTTTAGGGCTGACTAATAGTTACAGTGTATTTTTAAGGGCACTGATAGGCATGGGGCATTGACCATTTCTATCTATTTACATAAAGCATCAGGAGTTAACAGATGTGTTTTCTGTGCAGTAATTTTACTTCCCCAACACCACATACCACTGACCCTGGACAGAGTCAGAAATTCAGTTTAGAGGTAGTAAGTGGTCATGCTGTCAAATCTGTGTGCACTCACTGCAGAAAACTTAACACCTGCATTTTAAGAAGAACTATACCCATAAATGAGGAAGTTGAAAGTCACATTTTATTAACAGTTTTTCCGAATAAACTCCCTAAGTCTATATAGATCCCACTTGAGAAATTTCTAGAGCCAACAAAAGGCAGATCCTACCATAGAAGGTCAGCATCCATCAGAAGAGCTTGTTTTGGATCTGCCAAATCAGGATCAAATTCAGACAGCCCTGAGCTGTGTTTGAGTGCTTGAAACTGGAAAAGATTCTAGATATAATTTTGATGGTTTTACAGAAAGGCTTTTTCATCTTGTATTTGCATCATTATAACAAAACTGTGGTGTTATTGAGGATCTAGCACTGGGACTCAGGAGGTCTAGCTCATGTTGTATAACGAGTGACAAAGCAGCATGCATCATTGTCCCAGATCTAAATGGAGGTGATAATATGAACTGTGTTTAGAGGGTAATATGCCAGATAAATTGTCCTGAATATGTATATAAAACTAAATAGGTTAGGAGCTGCTAAGAGCCTGTTAGTGCTTACTTTTCATTATTAAAAAAAAAATCAAGTATAACTTCTCAGGGGATTTTCCACCTTTACTGTGCTCTTGTGAAACCCCCTCCTTGCAGTTCTGGGGCCCCCAACACAAGAGGGACATGGAGCTGTTGGAGCAAGTGAGTCCAGAGGAGGCCATGGAGATGCTGTGAGAGCTGGAGCAGCTCTGCTGTGGGGATAGGCTGAGAGAGCTGGGCTTGTTCATCCTGGAGAAGAGAAGGCTCCATAAGGGTAGACCTTAGAGCAGCTTTCAGTGCCTAAATGGGCTACAAGAAACCTGGAGAGGGGCTTTGGACAAGGGCCTGTAGGGACAGGAAAAGAAGGGGGAATGGCTTCAACCTGACAGAAGGGAGATTGAGATGAGCTCTTAGGCAGAAGTTGTTCCCTGTGAGGGTGGTGAGGCCCTGGCACAGGTTGCCCAGAGAAGTTGTGGCTGCCCTATTCGTGGCCGTGTTCAAGGCCAGGTTGGACAGGGCTTGGAGCAGCCTGGTCTAGTGGAAGGTGTCCCTGCCTGTGGCAGGAGGTTGAAACTGGGTGAGCTTTAAGGTCCCTTCCAACCCCAACCAGTCTGGGATTCTGTGGACACATTCTTTGTAAGGGACAGCATGGTTGGAACAGAGGAGAAACTGTGTTAGAGGAGGCCATGCAGCTGGGTGCTTGTGTCAGAATTGTTCTGTGGAGGTGCAGGCTACTGCAGCCTTTCCCTGACAGCTTATTCCTGCTGCTTGGTCAGCTGTGGGCTGCGTTGCTGCGCATCATGGTGTCTCTCCCCCTCCTGCCCCAGGCCCTGTACTCTCAGAGTACCTGCTGCCTTGCTTAGAGAAGCTAGAAAAGTCTCTGAGCCCTAAAAATGGGAATGAGCCCAGCATGAAATTAACTACCATCCTGCTCGACTTGGGGAAGGGAATGAGTAACATATGGTTGCTGGTGCCTGATCACTGCTTACAATGCTTGCCAGTTCTGCTGCTGCTTAATAAAGTGTAAACATCTTTATACAAAAGCACCATGAGTCACTGTTGTAAATATACCATCAGTATTTCAAGTGATTTTATTTTAGTTGGCTGTTTAGCTTTTCTTAAAGTGCTGTTTTACAGTGATAGATGACCAATATATTTTGAGCAAATAATTCATACACACGAAAATACCTCTAAAATACACAATGCCTGAAAATTATAGAGTAAGGCCTTGGAGTTGCCGTTCATAAGGTACTTATTTTTTAGTATGTATGTTCACTGACTTAACTGAAGCCATAAGTAAAGCTAAACCCAGATGTATTGTTTTTTCTGATGTCAGTTAAAAGGTGCTCCTCTCTGAAGTATGGTAATTTCTAAAACACTTCAGTGACTTGTGAAGTTATTTAGCATTTGCGTAAATTCACAAATGGAACTTTAACTGCTTACTTTAGCATCACTATTACAGAATAAATATGAAATTAAAAGTTAGTTACAGAGCTTTTCTTTTGACCCTTCTTAATACTGTGTTTTGAATTATCCAGATTGTATAACCTTTTCTTCTGTGCTCCAAAACGTGCTGCATGTTGTATTGTCGCTTTTTCCAGGAAGAGTGGCTTGGAATTTTTGCTAGCATCTATAAATCTCTGCAATTATTTGTACATCCTTTGTTGGTATTTTTGGTCCTGGCATTTAATAATGGAACATAAAACATGAGAAGAACACTTGGCTCACATCAGTGCTGTCCTGACCTACCAAGAAGTGACAAAATGTATGATTCATATGCACTAGTATTAAGCAGTGTCCCCGTGTTCAAAGAGGGAACCCCTTTTTTTATCCATATAAAGTAAATTCAAAGCAGAAGAGAGCAGTTTGGTCAGGACATGGGAGTTTTTAATGTGTTTATTTTCCTATGTTATTGTTCACTGCAATTAAGTCTAACAAAAGGAACAGCACTGTAAAGTATGCCTTTGATACTATTACTTTTTTGCGATTGGGTTGGTATAATGACAGATAGCATGCATTTGGGCTCTTTGTTTTGTTTTCTATTTTAATAGGAATGTATGTAAACAGGCTCTATGAAGAAGACAATCTGTTCCTACATGGAACAAAGAAATAAATTTTGATTTGTTAAAAATAATGACATTTATAAAAGACAACAAATGTTTAATATGAAAAGAAATGAAATTACCGACATTAGGATCCAATTCTAGAAGACATACGTGAAGACTTCTGTCTATAAGAAGACAGTGTCTAAACCCTGCAAGTTCATAATGTGAAACAGGGATTTACAGGAATTACAAAAATATGACATGAGTATACTGACATGCTCCTCACTGGCATGCTCTGAGGTGTTCCAGAGGAGTTGTTCACTGGTTCTGGGAAAGGATCTTTTTCTCAGTGCAGGAGGCAAAGCTGCTTCCTCTCCGATGGGAAAGTGAAACTGCTTTGAACAGACACTCAAAGCACTAGCTCTGTGCACTCTGACAGAGCTTAAAGTCTGTTGTTCTGCTGCTTGGTGCTTCTATGTCTGCCTGGGTTGATTAGCCTTCTCCACAGCTTTTTCTCTTGATCATAGCAAAGTGTATTCTTTCTTTTTATTTCACCCAGCACAACAGGCTGCCTTTTCACTACTTCTTGCAAGAGGAAAAGAATATTGCTCTCAGATTTGTCCTCCCCCTGTGAAAACGTTTTTGCAATTCTGAAAATTATAAATCAGGTTTTGATTTTACTTTATGGCTTTATTGTTTTACTTTATGGCTTTATTATTTTACTTTTACCCTTATTTTTCTTATTACTTAGGGGGTTTTGCAGTATCAGTTGTTGTTTTCTACTCTGCTCTTGTGAGACCTCACTTGGAGTACTGTGTACAGTTCTGGTGTCCTCCTCATAAGAAGTACATGGAGCTGTTGGAACAAGTCCAGAAGAAGCCATGAGGATGATCAGGGGACTGGAGCACCTCCTGTACAAAAAAAGACTGATAAAGTGGGACTGTTCAGCCTGGGGAAGGCTGAGTGGAGATCTCAGAGCAGCCTTCCAGTATCTGAAGGGGCCTACAAGGATGCTGGGGAGGGACTCTTTATTAGGGACTTTACTGGTAGGACAAGGGGCAATGGGTTCAAACTTAAACAGGGGAAGTTCACGTTAGATATAAGGAAGGAGTTCTTCCCTGTGAAGGTGGTGAGGCACTGGAGCAGGTTGCCAGCAACACCTGGCAGTGTTCAAGGCCAGGTTGGACAGAGCCTTGGGTGACATGGTTTAGTGTGAGGTGTCCCTGCCCATGGCATTGGGCTGGATGATCTCAAGGTCCTTTCCAACATGAACTATGCTATGATTCTATTCTATAACATATTCTATTTTTGAATGGTATATTTCTAGTGTTTCACTAGTAGTGGTGTAGATTATATGTCATCAGATAAACTCAGGTCTTTGTAAAGTAATTCTTACAGTATTTACCAGTTTCACTGCAGTTCTGTAGAACCTTTCTGAAGGAATGCCACAATGTTTGTTAACCATTTTAATACAGTACTTTACAAATAAGTTCAGAACAGTTGGCGTAAGATTAGATGCAGTCTTAAATCCAGAAGTAATTAAAGTGCTGCTGATATTTTCAGTTGGAATTGGCCTTTATCATTGGATCATTGGAATCATTGGCCTTTATCATGCCTCACCACTCTCACAGGGAAGAGCTTCCTAATATCTAATCTAAATCTATCATTTTTCAGGTTAAAGCCACTCCCCGTTGTCCTGTCCCTGCAGGACCTTGTCCAAAGGCCCTCTCCAGGTTTCCTGTAGCCCCTCAGGCACTGTCAGCTGCTCTAGGTCAACCTGAGCTTTCCCTTCTCCAGGCTGAACAAGCCCAGCTCTCTCAGCCTGTCTCCAGAGCAGAGCTGCTTCAGCCCTCACAGCATCTCCATGGCCTCCTCTGGGCTCGCTCCAACAGCCCCACATCCCTCTTGTGTTGTTGCCTCAGAGCCGGTCACAGGACTGCAGGGGCAGTCTCCCCAGAGAGAGCAGCAGAGGGGCAGAATCCCCTCCTTTGCCCTGCTGTTCACGCTCTGGGGATGTAGCCCAGCACACGGGGAGGGGTTCTGGGCTCAAGTGCACACTGAAGCGGGGTCATGGGGAGCTGCTTGTTAACAAACACCCCCAAGTCCTTCCCCTCAGGGCTGCTCCATCCAGTCTCCCCTGGCTTGTAGCTGTGCTTGGGATTGTCCTGACCCAGGTGCAGGACTTTGCACTTAGCCTTATTAAGCTTCATGAGGTTTGCACAATCCCACCTCTCCAGGCTGTCCAGATCCTCCTGGGTCCCATCCCTTCCCTCCCACATGTTGACCGAACCACACAGCTCAGTGTAATCAGCGAACTTTAAAGAAATATATATATATATATATATATATATATATATATATATATATGAAAATCCTGGCAACTGCAGACCCTTCAATTCAGCCTCAGAAAGGCAGAAAAAATTCTATCCAAGGCAGAGTGATAAATGAAGTGGAGAATAATACTCCTGCGTGTTAATACTTAGATTGTGCCAGACTAGTCTGAAAGCTTTCTTTGATGAGATATATGCATTAAAATACATGGTATGTCACATAATTGTTAAAATCAAAATGGAGGAGGATAAGTCGTGGCATTGGGATATGGGAAGAGACAGACTAATGGGACAAGGCAGCTTTAGGAGAGTGATTTATGAAGAGAGGTATTTCACTGATCCTAAACATTGTTCTGTTTGTGGAACAGAAAATAATGTGCCAGGCAAAATGCGCTGATGGCAGAAAGGGAAGCACTGACAGTACAAAATGGTAGTGGGGTAGCAGGTAGGAAGATGTGGATACCTTGGAAGACTGAAGAGTAAAATACAGGCATATTTCCAAGAACAAGTAGTAACTTGTAGGCTAACAGCAAAGCTTTAACTCTGGGGCAAGAAGCAGTGAGTTGGAAATGAGAAGAAAAACCATGTGTACCAGATGATCACTGAGGTATTACCTTATATCAGTAAAAGTCTTTGCATGGGATATATGGAGATAAGAAAACTGCTAGATGAGAATGTTAAAAACCTCTGCAGCTCTTCTCCATCCAACTTCAGGAAAATATATTCATGAAGGACAGAATCGACGTGGCACCAGTATAGAGGAGGAGGATGAATCTGGTGCACAAGCTGCAAAGACTTCTGCACAAAGATAGGTTTTTGCATGTATAAGTACACATTGCACAATGCAATATATAGGATTACTTGGAGAAATATGATAAATTCCACTTGGCAGATGCTGTGTTCCTGGAGCTAAACTCCTTTTGCTGTCCAGCCCAGTTTAGGCTTCGCTACAGAGTATGGTGCTGTGCAGTGGTTGGCTTATTTAACTTTGAAAAATGAAGCCTGGAGAAGAATGCTGCTGCTTTCCGTGAATTCATGATAGTGCAAACTCCAAGGAGGAGGGAGGAAATCCTGTTTAACCTGAGAGGCTTCCAACAGAAGAAAAAATAGATATAAATTAAATATGAATAAATGCAGGCTGGAAAATAGGAGGCAACTCTTAAATAGCAGAGGAGTGATGTTTTGAGACAGACCGCTGCTTGGAAAATGTGGTACAAAATTACTCTTCATCATGCAGGAATGTACAGTTTTGTGAATTATCTGATTTTATTAATTTATAGTTTGGTGCTGATGGCTTAGGTTGAATACCCAGGTGCTAATTTCCTTCAAGTAACTGCTAGGCAATTGTCTTAGAGTTACAAAGGGACTGCAGTATCCTTTGATTAATTAACTGAGTAAATGACTGTCAGGTGGGAACCCTCTCAAAGACCTTTTTGCTCTTTAGCAGAAGTGCACTGATTTATCATAATTTATTTTTTAAATTTAATTTTTTCAATTTCTCAGGAGGAATCTGTGACTGATATGCAATCACTGTAATTTTGAATGTGGCACAGAACTATCACAAATTATCAAGAGTAGCAGCCTGCTACTTAAATAACTTCAGTCACTTTTTGTCCCCTAGATAAACCATTTTGGTCAAATCTTACCAGGAAGAAACTTTATAACCTTGGCATAGAACAGAATGGCGGGTTGCAAAGATTGTTTGAAAAAGGGGTATTTAGTTTCATGCTATCTCTGTAAAAAGAGCTCTGAACAATTGATATCAGAAGGAACACATCTAATATGTATTTTTTTATGTTTCAAAAAGGAACACCTTATTCCTAGATATGGTATGTATTTTGCTTATTAATGTAACAAGTTCATTATTTCACAAATTATTAGTTCACAAAAGATCACGGAATCATAGAACCATAGAATAGTTGGGTTGGAAGGGACCTTAAAGCTCATCCAGTTCCAACCCCTGCCATGGGCAGTGACACCTTCCACTAGACCAGGTAGCTCCAAGTGCCATCCAGACTGGCCTTGAACACTGCCAGGGATGGGGCAGCCACAGCTTCTCTGGGCAACCTTATGCCAGGGATTCACCACCCTAATCAGTCTATAGATTTGCCCTCTACAGTTAAAAACTGAGCAAAGTACAGAAGCCACTAGACGTTTAGGTCAAAGGAACAATTTATCTGGAATGCGCTTTTTCATTCGTTTCCCTAACCAGCTTACACATATTATGGGGGAATGGTCTATTCAGTGTCTTGTGCACCATGTGTTTCTGCTAAATTACAATGCATTGTTAGAACAACGCAGGCAAACTACAGTCTCTTCTCCCAACTTTTCAAAATATGGCTGCAAATTGTTTTCTTGTGTTATAATCCAAATCTTATTTGTATCTTCTGCCCAAGATGCAAGATAACATATTAAAATAATGCAAAATGGGTGACACGGTCTAGTGTGAGGCATCCCTGCCCATGGCAGGGGGTTGAAACTAGATGACCTTAAGGTACTTTCGAACCCAAACCGTCCTATGATTCTATGTGTGTTTGCATCTTCTAAATCATTAGCCTTCTCTTTTGTCTAAAACACTGTAATGCCACTATATTCAGTGACTCCTTAGCTAAAGGATTATTTCAGCTGTATTGCTGATTTACTTCAACAAAAGATGGTATCCATGAGAAGTATGCATTTTTAGCAAATATTTGGACTTTTTGCATTGTTTTGGTTGGAAAACTGTTGATATAACAAGATACTTTTTTATGTATAAAAATAAAAATTCTTAAAACATGAGAAATAATAGTTTCTTTGATTTCATATGTAATCAAGCCAACATTCAGTCCAGAAGGTGCAAAACCATGTTTCCAGGACTCAAGACAGCCTGCTTTTGTGTTTTAATCTCTTCTTTGTCTAGCCTAACAGTCTGTCGTTGGCACATACATGAGCCTTCAGATAACAAAAAGTGGTAGATCCTCTCCACCCAGATGTGCGTTGTTTTTTTTCGTATTGTAAGTAGAAGCATTTGCTCAAGTTTTAGGAAAAGTACTGATGGTACTGTTTGAGCTAGCTGGTGCTATGGAGTTGTTTACACAAATATTTCATGTGTTTATCCCTCATGGAAGGCAGCCATTGCACACATATTTCAATTCTGTTTAACCCACTCCAGACAATAGCATTTGTTTTAGCAGCATCAGAATCTGGCAAGTAGCAGTCTTTATTAAACTGTGTGTTAACCTTTTAATAATTGAATGGTTATGTGGCTGTGGTTGGATTCCAGCTCACAGCAGAAGACTGATGAACACCACTTAAAACACTAAAATTGCATTTTTTTTCCTTTAGATAATGAAATGCATCTCATAATTGATTTTAGTCCAGTTGTCATCTAGTTGCTTATTCTTATTCTTCCATTTCATTGTGAGGTAACATTCTCTGCTGACTAACAAGTCAATATGGTGTTGGTCAAAATAGTAGCATTCCTTGTAAAGGAAAGGAAAAATCTTCAGTTACTGCAGGTGTTCAGTAGGTAAACTGATGTGGAGAAAATTCCAGGAACAAACTCACCAACAAAGTTTTCAAGTTGACAAGCAGGTATTCTTTCTTGCAGCACCAGGAGACACTGGGGATAGCTCCTCCTAACGTGTATCACCGTATTGCCGCACAGGCCGTCCTTATATAGTCACTTGGGCATACATACATATTCGTGAGGCTACACATGAATTACATCATTTTCCAGAAAGTTTCCCGCATACATACAAAAATGTGATGGTGGTCATTGACAGTCATTTACTTCTTCCAACAGTCTTCATAACTGCTGGCAGCTTAATTAGCATTACAGACATAGCAATCATCCTGTCCTATTTATCGGGTAGTTTAACTGCTCCCATCCTGGACATCTGCTAGTCCCGGATACTCCCCATCCCCAGGTCCTGTTTTCCTATTGTTTTTCTTACTTTTTGTACTGAGGCCGTAAGGACCTAAAACTATGTCAACTACCTTCAAGCACTTCAGTTGTTTTCCATTACAAAGCTATCAATCTTAATGTTACTTAGAACTGATTACTTTTTGTGCTTTTGTGACTCCTTGTCTCAAAACTGAGCATTTCCTTATGTGAACACTTTAATTCTTTTATGAAGTCTGCTTGTAGAACTATTTCTTCTGTAAAGAAATTCACAGAAGACAGAGCTAAAAGCTTCCGAGTTGTGTTTTAATTTTAAATAGTATTTTGAAATTGTTTAGCAGCTTTCATTGCAGTCAGAGTCAGAATACCTTTGTTTCCTTAGACAATGCATTGTCTGCTTAACCAGACAAGGAGTAGTCCTTTGACATTGGGCATGGCTCTGCAAAAGAATTTACATCTGCCTTGTGTGAAATCCTGATCTGGCCTTAGGCAACAGAAAAAATGCTTACTCACTTTTGGTCAGTATTGCTATCTTATGTGATGGGGTGTAATATTGCTACATATCTCACAGTCTGAAGACAGCAAATGCCACTTGAGTTTGATTACTTGATAAATTTTCTTGCCTTACTGAGATCAGATGATAATGTCTCTTTTTGTTTTATGGAGGAAAATACCCACCCTGAGTTGCAAAACTGGTGTCTAATGTTGCATGGCAATTAGTCTTGAGATCAATATTAGTAAATATGAAGTCTCTCTATAGTCTTTTCAGATACGGATGTAATGGATACTGGAGTGCAAAGAGTTTAAAGCTAGTTTTGTGGCTGACAGTGTTAAAAGGTCACTTCTTTTGGGTGTCTATTAAATGTCCAAGGTATCTCTGGAATGGTAACTGGGTGTATATTTTGCTTCCAAATGGAAGATACTTTTTCCCCCCACCCCCTCATTATTATTATTAAATCAATTTTGTTTAATTCCAATATGGACATATTATTTTTTTCCCTGCAGATTTCATTTCTGGCCTCTGCTTACATGAGCCAACATCTCTCTGAGGAAAGCTGCTCTGCCCTTGCATCTATTACCCATTACCTTTACCTCTGCCAGTTCAGCTGGATGCTTATTCAGGTTGGTCTCTTTATCTTTTTAAACCCTTTTCCAAAACCTCTATAAAAAATAGCTGATGCTTAGACTGTGTTTCTATTATATCATAGTATATGTATTTCTGAATCTAATGCTACTAGAGAGGCAAAACATTAGATGGTCCTTATTAAGCCTATGGTGTTACATCTGCAAGGGTAAATATTTGAACTCTATAGACTTTTCCCACTAACATTTATTACAACTATGTAAGAATTCCCACTTCTCACTTGTTAAAGTAGCCTGTAAGAACTACTGTCTAAAAATAATGAAGAACTATTTTTATTGGTTAATAGATTTTCTAAGCATCTTTAACTTGGTCTTTTGAAACAGTCTCCTAGAGATGAAATATAAGGGCAAACTACACTGTAATCTTTTGAGTCAGTAACATTTTAGTTGTTAGAATCATGGAATATAAGAAACATACCTTCATAATTTTGCATTAAAATAAGGAGTATATGCATTCATGAATATTGCCAGAATTTTCATCGAATTATAGAATCATTTAGGTTGGAAAAGATCTTTAAGATCATCAAGTCCAACTGTTAACCCAGCACTGCCAAGTCTACCACTAACCCATGTCCCTAAGCACCACATATACATGTCTTTTAAACACCTCCAGAGACCGTAATTCCACCACTTCCCTGGGAAGCCTGTTCCAATACCTTGTGACACTTTCAGTGAAAAAATTGTTCCTAATGTCCAGTCTAAACCTCCCCTGGAGCAGCGTTAGGCCATTTCCTCTTGTCCTATTGCTTGTTACTTGGGAGAAGAGACTGACCCACCCCAGCCTCACTACAACCTCTTTTCAGGTAGTTGTAGAGAGCAATCAGGTTTCCCCTAAGCCAACTTTTCTTGAGGCTAAAAAATCCCAGTTCCCTCAGCCACTCCTCATCACACTTGTTCTGCAGACTTCTTACCAGCTTAATTGTTCTTTTGACACATTATACAACATGGTGTAAACACAACTGAATTAATGTGGGACACCATGAACAATTCGTTATGGAATATTACCAATTGTAAATTAGTCAAAATAAAAAGCTCTGAGGTTATGTGGAAAATACGTTATCACACACTCGTGTAGAAATGTATTTTTAGCACAAATGTGTGAATTATGCCTTTTTTGTCTATTATTTTAGTAGGATTTATCCATAGCACACTTATTTTTGCATGCAGCTTTATATATGCAGCTCTAGACAGCCCTCCAATATGCAAGTTGTGAGACCAAACCGAGAATTGCAAATTAGGCTATATCTGAACACAGCTTTCTCCCCAGTGACATTCATGCAGTATCTGGTATTTTCCTGGGATTATGTCAGGCTCACTTTTCTGAGAGCCCTAGCAGCTTCTCTAACAGCTCCAATGTGCCTATTGGTCTTAGCAAGCTACAAGTAGATAGTCTGTCATGTACAGTGCTGCTGCAACTGCTTGTAATGATGGAGCAGACATCTAAACTCCTCTGTCTTTAGTGATACTAATTCTCATTTTCCTGAATTTATACACTTAGCTAGGCTAAATATTCTTTCCAGTGGTTGTTACTTTATACTGTCTCAGTACAGAAATATTTCTGCTGTACTTCTTCGCCTGGCTTGGTTTATGACATTCTCCTAGGTTAACAAACCTAAGTTATTTTTTGAGCAGTAAATGATATTTGTCTTCACAGCTGCTCCTTCATCTCATTGCTAAGTCATGTCATGTCTCTGGAAAATTCACTATTTTAGACAGACAAAGTAATACTTTTGTTGGTTGCAGGTTTACTGGGATATGTCATGTTTTGACTTCTCAGTGTTTGGTAGTGTTTCATCATCCCATCCTAAGTGTGTTACATTACATTAAGTTGCAAAAGGATTCCTGTTTCAATTGCTTGCTCTTCTAAGGATTGATCACTTAGAATGACAGAACAAACACACAAAGTATGACAGTTTAAAGTTGGTATTTTTTTGGCTGTAGTTGAAATCCATTGTTATTTTTGTTGAAGTAGACTTTGTCCAGGTCCTAAGAATTTGTGTCACCCATTGCATTTAGTGGAGCGTCAGGCTTGTGTTAGTCATGAAGACTCCTCATGTAGATCTGAGGGGACAAAGGTGCCATAGAGGAAATACTTTACAGAATGCTGAATGATTAGCTGACAAGAGCTTCCAGGAGTGAAACTTAGAATGAAGGGGATGTCCTTTTTTATAGGTGCAGATCTTCAGCTGTGAATAATTCCTGAAGTTTGAAAGATCCAAAAGGAAAGAAATAATCTGAAATGTAGATCAACCCAGCCCTAAACTGCAATTTACTCCCTTTGACTGAGAAAAGCTCCTGAAATTGTAGTTATCGTTGCACAGTAAGGAAGCAATGCCAGGGCAGTAAAAGAGTGCTGGGACATCTCTGTGCTTGAGTTGTTCCCCATGATAGTATTAGCAAAGCTGGTGGATCCAGGGGAAAACCAGACTGATGTGAGAAGTCTGGATGCTACTGCTGTCTAAATGTCAAATTTAAATTCCTTTGAAATGAATGGTCGTATTTCTCCGTATGGTATACTAAATACACATGACTTGATCTGGAAGGCAGAATTATCAATGTATTTATACTTCAGTGGGACTTAAATACTTCTGTCTGGGATCAGGAAAAATATGCAAACAGATTCTGCATCCCCCATGTAGTCACTCTGCCCTCTGGGAGGCTGCACAGTGTGGGGCATATGCTTGATCACTGCCTCATTTTATACAAATGTGCTAGTGTCAGCCTTGATCTCCTCATACAGGAGTGGGTAGATGTGAAAATCAAGTGCCAGCTGCATGCAGGTACGTGCAGGTACGTGGAACTGAAACATCCAGAAAATCCAGACCAATTTTAAGTGACCAAAAGCACTTTTTGATGGTGGAGCAACATTTCCAGTCAACGAAAGTCTATAAGAAACCACAGATTTAACACTACAGTTAGAGCTATGCAAATTCAGTTCTGTAGACTAGATCAAAGATCTTCAACTTTCTAGACTCTGGGACAACTTCCTTTCCTTTTTGTCCTATTTTTTCAATCTTCTGCATATTGCTAGCTACGGTAATTATATGTAGCATTTGATCGTATTTTATTAGTGGTTAAAACAACTGTTATCTATAGCTTCATATTCTAATAATTTTTCATTTTTAGCTTCTTGCATTTGTGGGCTTACACTTGATATCAGTATTTGTACTACACACATAGCTTCTACCCACCTACTGACTGAAATGCAGAAATGGAAAAGACCTCAGGGGTCACCTGGTCCATTTTCAGGGTCAGAACAAAGGCCACATTAAGTCATCCTTTTTTGATTATTCCTATTTCTCTGTATGGCATAGCCTTGTTTCTTGGCTTTTATGTGATATTTTTGTAAGTTGCAAAATGTTGATAATATTACCCAGTTTTTTAAGGATGAGGCTTTCTTAACTGCAGAAGTATGTGTGTAATCAAGGTGCAAATGACTCTTTGTGCCCACAAAGACAGCTTAGTCTGAAATACTTGTCTTACACTAATATCTGAAATTCAGAAATCTTCTTCCTGACATATGTCCTTTCCTACATATGTTAAGTTGCTACAGCATAAGGCTTTATTTTCATATGCAGTCTGTGCTTTTATCTTAGGTGCATGCAGTACGGATGTCTTTCTGTATTCTGTTGCTTTTTCCATGACAAACCTATACTATGACAACCAGTTATCAGGAAAAATAATTTTCTTCTTTTAGCGTTTTTTAACTTGCTACAGAAAAAAAAAAAAAAAAAGCTAAAAAAAAAGAAGTTAAAAATTGTCTTTTGAGGAAAAAAAAATTTTGTAGTTCTCAACTGCCAATTCTGACATAGGAGTAAAATTGTGGCAAAAGTAGCAGTTCAGTAACCAAATCATAGTGAAGGTCATGAGCTTGCTATCACTTATACCTGAATCCTCCCCCTCTGTGGATTTAGTGGCACCTTAAATTTTCTATAAATGTATTGCAGACTTATAAGACAAGCACTTACCTTATAATAAGTTTAATGCTTATTTTTAAGAATGATTTTTTAATAGCTTTGAAAAAGGAATTATATAAAAGCATGCAAACATTCTGAAAAGGAAAGCTGTGACTGTTCTTAAAAGAAGAAAGAAGGGAAATAGCAGTTTTCCCACTGAGACAGAAAAGATGTTATTTAAAATATTGTGCAGCGGATACTTACTGGATATCCACAGATTATTACTAAAGATAAATTAATGAATAAAGAAAGAAATAAACAAAAGCACTCTACTTTTGGGAAGGTAATTGCAATTAATGACCTCATTCTAAAAGATGAAAGTTTCAATGAAGTTTGCATTGTCTCATTAGGGTGTTATTTGAATTTGTAATTCATTTGCAATCTACATCAGAACAAACACAACTTGCACAATTGTTCTTCCACCTGAGCAGCTGGGAAATGAACTGTACATTTTATTCTTCTGTAGAAGTAGTTATTGTTGCAGCATGGCAACAGGAAAGGATTTGCTAAAATTAGCTCCACTATTTATATTTCATTGATTAAATTTTGCTTCATCAAAATGGTTTGAAGACAAGAAATTACGATGATCAAAACAGAAATGTTACTGTGTGGGACATGGTGAACTATCCAAACCCACTTGCAGCTTTGCGGCAGCACTGCTGTTAAAGTGTTCTGTGATAAATGAGGTGAGATAGGTAAATATGGCTAAGCAAACACTGAGCAAGGACGTAAGGTACAATTTCATGAAAAGCAATGTTAGTTGGATGAGTTAGAGCAATGTTCACCAGGTTGTCAGAATTAGTTGAACCAACAATCTCTGAGCATAATGGCATAAATCAGTTCAAGGCTTTTGCTTTCTGGAAATGCTTGCAGTGAAGCACAGCCCAGTCAGCACTACAAGGACATGTAATTTGAAGAATATTTATTGGCATAAGGTGACAAACAGAATCTTGGATAGGTTTTCAAGCCCATGTAAAAAATAAGAGAGAAAAGGACTTCATAAAAGAGCAACCAAATCCTTCCACATATGGTGGATATTTTTTTTTTTCAAATACCTTTTACATCTGTTTAGTTTTTTTCCTGTGAATGTCCAATAATGGAAATAATAGTTCTAGTGTGTTCTCTCAAAACATACAGGGCAGTTACAGTTATATATTGAGATTTTCCTGGGTTTTTAATGAAAACAAACTTTGCCTTTGTTCACATAGCACCAATCACCAAGTGAAAATAAAAAAGGTCATAATAATTAGTATATCATTAAATACACTGGATGTATTTATAAAATGTCATTCCATAAGGGAGCATTTAAAATACTAACTAAACTATTATATATATAATTTTTTTATCAAGTTCTTAGCATATGCAATGTGCTTCCTGATTCATGATAAAAGGTATTGTAAGTTCATGCTATATAAATCACAGGAAAAAAACCATTAGTATAATTAACTTACTTTCTTACTTACATAAGGAATACACAAACCACTAATTAAGTACTTGATTGTAAAAATTCAGTTTTTCTGAACAAACTGGTAGACAAAGCCTTGGCTGTGGGAAATCTGCAGAGTTTCACAAAGGATAGCAGATTATGCAAAATATGATTATTGCAAATAATAATTTTGCAATTGTCTTGTCACCGTGAATGGATTTTACTTTTTGTAACAATAGACAGCTACAAAGTAAGCACATAACTTGATGATCTTGGGGTCCTTTCCAACCCTAGTTATTCTGTGATTCTGTGATTCTATGATTATTGTATTAAATTCCTGTCTACATAATGGAGAGAGGTGCATATGACTGGGTAAGGATCAGTGAGTGCCTGAAGATGTCTGTCTTCTCTCCATTGACTGTACAGACAAGCCACAGGCATGAGCTTGAATTAAATGCCCTCTAGGCTGAGAAAGACAAAACTAATCCCTTACTCACCCCATGAAAAAGGCCATAAATAACTGCATAGCATGCACAGCTGTGGCTAGTGATATGTTTGAAATGGAGGAAGTAAAGAAATATTTTGCAAAGCATTATGTATGGTTTTGGTATTTATTTGAAAGTTATAACAGTAAAAATACATTAACACCTAGAAAAGTGTTTCTACTATTATCCTCTTAAAGTAAATGCAAAGATCCAAGCAAATCTCTTAAGCATATTGTTTTATTTGAAGGGTTTCCTTACTCATGCTACCAGTTCTTTCAAGAGATTTCAACTGTTCCACTTTTTAATTTTGATTCCTATATGGTTTTAAATTCTTAGTTACGCTGTTTGATGATAAGTTGGTCATAAGAAGACACAGTTTGTGGTAGAGATGCATGTGAATTTACATTCACTTACTTACATTTTTCCTCAAACTCTTATACAAATATTAAACAGAATCACAGACCATTGAAGTTGCAAGGGGCATCTTGGGACTGTCTAGTCCAACACCCTGTATTAAGCAGGGTCAGCTTCGGCATGTTGCCCACAACCATATTGAGTTACATTTTGATTATCTCTAAGGACAGAGACTCCACAACCTCTCTGGAGAGCTTAGCCCAGCATCTGACCGCCTTCACTGGAAGAAAGCTTTTTCTTATGTCCAGATGGAATTTCATATGTATTAATTTGTGTCTATTGCCTCCTGTGCTGTCATTGGGCCCCACCGAGGAGAGTCTGGCTCCTTCTTTGTCAGTCCCTCCCATCAGACATTTATACACGTGGATAAGTTACTCCTGAGCTTCCTATTCTCCAGGCTAAACAGCCACAACTTTCTCAGCCTCTCCTCACCAGAGAGATCCTCCGCTCTATTAATCACTTACTTTCATGGCTCTTTGCTGGCATCTGTGTCTTTGTTGTACCAGTGAGCCCAGAATTGGATCACAGTCAGAACTGCTGAAGGAGGTTAGTGCATTTAATAGAATCAGAGTCTCAGACTGGTTTGGGTTTGAAGGGACCTTGAATCTCATCCAGTTCCAACCCCCTGCCTCAGGCAGAGACATCCTTTACTAGACCAGGTTGCTCAAAGCCTCATCCAGCCTGGCCTTGGACACTGCCAGGGATGGGGCATTTTCTACAAGAAGATACTCAGAGTCGAACAATGGTATGAAAAGATTTAATACAGATCAGATTTAGCAATATTATATATCAGTCTTTTCTGTGAAGATATGGAAATCCAAGAAAAAAGCTACTTTTACACCACAAAGCTATTTTTTCGCTGCAGAAATAATATTTTCTACTAAACAGGGTGTCCCATCCTCTCTGATAATCTAATTTCAAATCTTAACAGTTACATAAATAGGCATACTACCTTTATAATCAGTCTTCTTTTATTACTTCAGAAATTGAGAACATAATATTTATGTTGAAAAATATTGATATAAATACACATATGTTGGGACAGAAATATGCTGTATTATGACTTCCAGGGTGGTTTTTTTTTTTGGGGGGGATAGCTAATCACCCACCAAGTCTACTGATTGATATTCTGCATTGTTCTTTAGGCTGTTAATTTCTGGTACGTCCTGGTGATGAATGATGAACATACAGAGCAGCGCTATCTGCTTTACTTCCTTTTGAGCTGGGGGCTTCCAGCTTTTGTTGTGATCCTGCTTTTAATCGTCCTGAGAGGAATCTATCATCACAGCACAGCACAGATTTATGGCCTTGTCTACAGTGATCTGTAAGTTTTCCTTAAGAAAAAGCATGATCTAGCTATTGTACTCTCCATATTGTTATATACCTAATTTTCTTCCATGTAGAGAAGGGGATAGAGATACAGCCAAATGCAGTAAGGGGAGAGGATTCCTTGTTTGGTGGAGATAAAGCAAGAATGTCACCCATATGCAGTGCAGCACTTCCTGTGCAATTGGGCTTTGCTCCAGTTTCCCCACAGTTCCATCTTGAGCTGAGCACTGGCAGAGCCATCTCCAGTATGTCTGCTTTGGGGGTAAATTATTTATTCTTTTCTAAGACTCTGCGATTCCAGGGTAAAGGATAGAAGTGGCTACTGCTGCAGAAGTGAGCAGAAGAGCACGTTTTTCTTCCATGTAATTCCAGTGCTTAAAAGAACACTATACCAAACCAAGCCTAAATCCTCTGTCTCTCAGGTTGGCAAAATATATTCTTTGCTAAACAATGTTACTACATTAACATGTCAAATATATTTTCTGAAGGGTTTCTCTTGGCGTACTGAATATGTTATACTCCAAACTGTTCCAAATTTGAGCACTGATATAATGCGAATAATTAACACAGCCCTTTGAAAGCTATATATAACCTCAGAAGACTGTTCCAATTGAAACAATCCATCTTCATAGAACCTGAGACATTTAAGTGGGAAGATACATAGATAAATATTTATGTTCTCCTTCCCTACCTCTTTTGTTCTGGCCCCTTTTCTGGAAAATTTACAATAATAGTTGTTCTAGGATACGAGGCTATTATGCTTGCTTACTTCGTGTTAGAATTAATGTTGCGTGCTTTTATAGGAAAGAGTATAAACACTTTTAAATTAAATTTTTCATTATTTCTCATTAACATAATAGAAGAATGAACAAATTCTTCTTTTGATGGTGACTGCAGAGTAGACCCACACCAGGAGACTATTATAGAATTCTGTTATAGCTGATCATAATTCTGTAAAGTTTTTTTGTCATACAAAAGGAATTATTGTGAAAAGTAGTTACTGGAATTCAGTATATATTTGAGTATATACCTATATATATGGACTTACAGATACTACTTTTATGCACATATAGAATCATAGGATAGACAGGGTTGGAAAGGACCTTAAGATCGTCTAGTTCCAACCCCCGTGCCATGGGCAGGGGCACTTCCCACTAAATGATGCCACCCAAGGCTCTGTCTAACCTAGCCTTGAGCACCGCCTTGGGCAACCCATTCCAGTGCCTCACCACCCTTACAGTAAAGAATTTCTTCCTCATATCCACTCTAAACTTCCCCTGTGTAAGTTTGAACCCATTACCCCTTGTCCTATCACTACAGTCCCTAATGAAGAGTCCCTCTCCAGCATCCCTATAGGCCCTCTTCAGATACTGGAAGGCTGCTATGAGGTCTCCACGCAACCTTCTCTTCTCCAGGCTGAACAGCCCCAACTTTATCAGCCTGTCTTCTTCATACAGGAGGTGCTCCAGTCCCCTCATCATCCACGTGGCCCTCCTCTGGACTTGTTCCAACATTTCCATGTCCTTTTTATGTTGCGGACACCAGAACTGCACACAATACTCCAAGCGAGGTCTCAAGAGAGCAGAGTAGAGGGGCAGGATCACCTCCTTCGACCTGCTGGTCACACTCCTTTTGATGCAGCCCAGGATATGGTTGGCTTTCTGGGCTGCAAGCACCTCCCATATGAAGACAGGATGAGAAAGTTGGGGCTGTTCAGCCTGGAGAAGAGAAGGCTGCGTGGAGACCTCATAGCAGCCTTCCAGTATCTGAAGGGGGTCTATAGGGATGTGTCGTGGTTTAAGCCTCTATAATTCACGCAGTCGCTCTCTCACTCACTCCTCCCTCTTTCTTTCCCCGCTCCCAGGGGAATGGGAAGGAGAATTGAAAGAATGCAACTCCCACAGGTTGAGATAAGAACAGTTCAGTAACTAAGGTATAACACAAGTCACTACTGCTACCACCAATAATAAGAATAATGACAAGGGAAATACAAGGAAAGAATATAATCGCTCACCACCTATACCCAGCCTGACAAAGCAGTGCACCCCCCACTCTTCCGTGTCTCTGCTGTCTGTTTTTTACATCCTGGGCATGACGTGCTGTGGCATGGAATACCTCTTTGGTCAGTTTGGGTCAGGTGTCCTGTCTCTGCTTCCTCCCAGCTTCCCCTCCTCCATGGCAGAGCATGAGACTCAGAAAGTCCTTGGTCAGACCAAAACATTACCAATCAGTAACTGAAAACACTGGTGTTATCAGTGCTGTTCCCAGGCCGAAAGTCAAAAACACAGCACTGCACCAGCTACCAAGAAGGAGAAACATGACTGCTGCTGCTGAACCCATGACAGGGTGCTGGGGAGGGATTCTTCATAAGGGACTGTAGTGAGAGGACAAGGGGTAACAGGTTCAAACTTAAAAAGGAGAAGTTTAGATTGGATATGAGGAAGAAATTCTTTACTGTAAGGGTGGTGAGACACTGGAATGGGTTGTCCAGGGAAGTTGTGAATGTTCCATCCCTGCCGGTGTTTCAGGCCAGGTTGGACAGAGCCTTGGGTGGCATGGTTTAGTGGGAGGTGTCCCTGACCATGGCAGGGGGGTTGGAACTAGATGATCTTAAGGTCCTTTCCAACCCTAACTATTCTATGATTCTATGATTCTATGACTTGTGTACATTCAGGTTCCTAAGATGGTCTCGAACCGGATCCTCTCCTACAGCAGGCCTGAGGTCTTCAATCTCACAGTCCCTGCATCTGCCTTCCAAGACTTGGGTGGTGTGGTGGGAGCATTTGTCAGTGAAGACTGAGGCAAAGAAGTCATTGAGAACCTCAGCCTTCTCCAAATCCAGGGTAGCCAGTTCTCCCAATAGCTTCCAGAGAGGGCCCACATTGTCCCTAGTCTGTCTTTTTTTTGCACTGTAAGTGTAGAAACCCTTCCTGTTACCTTTCACATCCCTAGCCAAGTTTAATTCTAAGTGGGCCTTAGCTTTCCTAATCTGGTCCCTAGCTTCCTGGACAACATCCCTGTATTCCTCCCAGGCCACCTGTCCTTGCTTCCACCTTTTATAAGCCTCTTTTTTCCCCTCTAAATTTCCTCAGCAGCTCCTTATGCATCCAAAGAGGTCTCCTGGCCCTCCTGCTGCACTTCCTTCTAGATGGAACGCAACGCTCCTGAGCTTGTAGCTGGTGATCCTTGAATATCAACCAAGAGTCTTGGGCCCCCCTGCCCTCTAGGGCTATATCCCATGGAACATTACTAAGCATATGTACTATATATGTATATATGTACAATGCACGATAAACAGGGATCTGATTTAGATCTTTATGAGCTACACTGGCTACTGTAAGCTGTCTAGCTGTGTTAGCCAAGGTTTAGCCCCACAATAATAGACACCAGCTCTGAACTCAGAAGAGTATCCAAAGTCCACACTGGAAGACCATTTCTGATATTCACACTACATGAGGGAGTGCTGCATAGCTCTGTGCCATTCCATACACATAGGTAATTCTTTGCAGAACATGGCAAGGAAGTATTGTATTTATCTTCCTGTTAAAATGCTTCTCTGTGCATAGTGAACACAAGAAATGTGTGTAGCATAATCAAGTTTGCTGACTGCAATCATCAGGTGGTGGGTTAGTGGTATCACTATGCAGTAAACTGCAGCTTAACAGTTCTTTTCATGTCCATGTCTTATTCTTAAAAAAATAAGGAGAATTCCCTAAGTTATGATAAATTTATTAAGTAGAGGAAAATTACTCAGTGCAACTCATTTGCTGTAATTAAATATAAAACTTTTGCAACATCTTATTAAAGTGAGCAGATTCCAGAAATCATCCCAAGTTCAGTAAGTGTGCAGCTTATTCCAGCTCAGTCAATGTGAGCACTGTAAGGAGTTATCTGCAAGGATTGTCATATATATCATAATTGATGCTAATTCTTGATTTGAAGAGCTCTTTAAAAGTGGCTCATAATTATACAAAAAAGGACTTTCAAAGCCAGAATGTGGAAATGAGAACAGATTGAACTACATCACTCATTTTGTTTACTCCAAAACAGGATGTAGTACTGGAAAAAGTAACAAGGAGGTTTCCAAAGTCAAGGTCATTACATAGTAACTTCACAAACAGTGTCAGAAATAGTTTGGCAACAATGATGCGCTGCTAAGGAGTTCATTCCAGGTGAGAGCCGTGAGAATGGTTGAAGTAATAAAAGCAGTGAAGCCTGTTATCTTAGCTCTCTCCTTAAGTGATTACTCCTTCAGGCAACTCATTTTTGCATTACTGTGGAGCCTGAACAACTGTTTTATTCCTAACAAGAATCCCATGGGCACAATTCAGAGGCAACACGATAGCTGTGTTTAAAGAACTTAATTTTATAATTGTACTGAACAAAAAATTATTTGAGCCATGTTGAATTTTGTGCTTCAAAAGTATTATGACAGAGAATTCTTTTAGATATGACAAATTCTACACACAAATGTACATATTTTGTACATAACTCCCATGACATGTCACAGTATTAAACTATAGTATAAAAAAAAAAAAAAAAAAAAACCCAAAAAACTAGTAAGTATAAAACTAGCTGGTATGATGATAACACTAGTATACATATTGCTGGTTATTTTCAAAGTGAAGGGAGTTTATGTATGGTGTGAAAAATGCACTTTTTGGCATTACATGAATTTTTCTGTGGGAAATCTGGTGAATTTGTTGGTGTCAATATGCCAACAAGTAGCATAGTTTTTTTCAGATTGCAGCTCAATGATGTGTGAAAGAGCTAACTGCCAACAAAGGGCTTTTTTACTCCTCCCTTTGCTAATTCTCCCATTGCTAAGCTGAAGAGGTGAAAGGCTGTTTGAATAGGACCAGAAGAGTTGCTGATGAAAGGCATGTTGGCATAACTTGAATGAAAGAAGTAATGAGATAGGCATTTGCATAGGATCTGTTTGAATGCAGGAATAATGGTCCATCTGTGTATCTGTAAAGAAGAACATGGGGATTATAAGAGTATCTGATACAATACCTTTACTAAGGAAAGTAGTAAGATTTGATCTCCTCTTAAAAATATGCATTATTTCTCGTCTTCTTTTAAAAAAACTATTAAGTTATTTCAGATGCAGGTGTCCATGACTGCGCCTCTGCTTAATTTCTGTGTGTTATAATCATTGGCTAAGTCATGTCATGAAACTTCAAAGTAAGGGAATTCTCTGTGTGCAGCTGGCTTGTAGAAGGTTCTTGCATAGGCATTTGCCTACTTTCTGTGTTATGGTAAAAAGCTTATATGAAAGATTGTCAGTGTTTGTAAATGAAATTTCTAATGTGTCCCTGAATTTCAAGTACATTGTGTAGCCTGGTCTCTAGTAACCATGCTCTGAACTGTATATCCTTGCTTAAGAATTGCCATGATGGCTGAGACATTAGAGGATTTTAGTGATAAGAGGTGTCAGCTTTTTTCAACCTGCTAATAACTAAAGTTTGACTTAAGCATTGAACTAGACAGTGTAAAATCACTCCAAAGAAAAGTATATTAACCTACTGTGTTTCTGAGATTTTATGTCATACATACTATTTTCCAACCCCTGCAATAACTGTCTGAAATATCTTCTAAAAACATAAATTCTATCTCATAGGTACACAGTGTTTTAAAAAAGTACTTCCTTTTGTAATTTGTTATTACATTGAAAGGTCACCGTGACTCTGTCTATGCTGTTAAGTAGAGACTTCAGGGTAACCTTTCTCTTCCCTTTGTCCTGGTTGGTTTCTTATCTTCTATCTGATTGTCTCTTTCAGGATTATAAACCAATCACACAATGTGTTTTTCTTTGAGGAACAATTTAACACCCTTTCCTTTTGAGAATAATTTTTCTTCTTGAGTAAGAAAAACTTACAAACAGATGAGTTCACAATAAAACAAGAGTTCAGCTTAAAATCAAATTCCAAAGCTCACTGCAGTTCCCAAAGTTCAATTATTTGCTGCTGTTTGCCCTGCTATATATGGCTAGCCGGTAATGGCCTCATTTCTTAAAATCTTTTAGCTAATGTTCTCAAAGAGAGTTTAATCTTAGCAATATGTTTAAACTGAGTAGTATATTTCTGATAGCTCTTAAAGTACAGAGGTAAGGTTCACCTGGTATGGTGGAAAGCCTATGGAGGCAAATTCAAACTGTAGTTACTGCAGACAGATGTGCAGTGCAACAGAGAGGTAAAGAGAGGAATGTGAAGAATTACATAAAAAGTAGTTCCCACCGGTTTCATCTGGTCTCACTGGTGGTTCCATTGAAGAAAAATGTCAGCAATATAGGTCCACCATGCATCTTTAGAGGGACTGAATCACAGGATTTACAGATTGCAGACAGTTCAGGTATAGATATAAAACCTCAAATTGGTGAATAACTTAAGACTAGCAACAATTCATTAATCTTTTATGGAGAAAGCTGGGCTTGGGTTCATGACACCTTATAATTCTCTTAAACTTATAAAACAAAGAAGCAAACAGAAGAACTTCTAAAATGGGAATCCCTTTACAGTAAAGTACCTTTCTTATTTCTCCTATAACACTGAAAAATTAATTGTCCACACTTACATACAGGTAAAAATTTAAAGGCGCTTCGAAGTCAGGGGATCCATACTCATTTAAAGGGTATTACCTGAACTCACCTGTTTCTGAGACGAGTTTCACAAACATGAGTTTAAGGGTTAATTATGCTATATTCCATGGACTTGTATGAAAATTACTTTGTGTGAATTTGCATAAAGTATTGTCCAGAGCTATAACAGATGTTCTATATTAAAAAAAAAAAAAAAATAATCACAGGTTAGAGGGTCTTGAACTTTTTATTCGAGTGGTTTGAAAACTCTTACCTACAATAGCATTAAAGTGTGGTTTTCATAAACTTGAGACATACTGTTGTTGCAGCTTTAAGCTCTGAGTCTGACTAGACTAGTTTCTTGAAACTGAACTCCCCTAAGAAGACCAAAGTTCTTTTTTTATTAGAGTATAAACTAAAACACGTAACCTTTGGAAAGGATAAAACTGGAAGTGATTAGACATGACAGAATACAAATTTAACAGTTTATAAACAAATACCTCTCCGCCCACTGTGCCCTTGGAAAAGCTGGTCAAGCTGTTTTTGAAGCACGGCTTTTGTCATGCTTTAGCCTACCTTTTTTAATTGAAACAAAGGATAGTTTCATCTAGTTCACAGTACATTTTTTTTGTTGTTTCTAAGACATGGCTATCTGCTCCTTGCACTTCTAAGAGCTCTTTCCTTCTGCCAATTCCTTCAGATTCTAGAGGTGTCTCTTTTAAGAGCAGTATCATTTATTTGCCCAAGGGAAGAATGATCTGCCCCCTCAGCAAGTCTCACCTGACTGATTTATTTTCCTCTTTAACATCCCCTGTGGCAATTGATCTGAGCACAAAATAACCACATGTACCATTATAAAACTTTAGAATTACAGAAGTATCCATGTATTTAGGTTCAGTGATAGTCATGTGATAACATCTCACAGCAGAAGAAGGGTAAGATAATTTTTCTCACAAATATATTTTCTTTGTAACGTATCATCTGCTATGATGATGAGAAACAATGAAAAAAGATTGTACAGCAAAATTCCTTTCTAGAAAAAAAAACAGACATTTCTATCATCTCCTCTACAGTCCAGCCCAAGGCAAGGGTGCTTCCTCTGAGAGGGGGTTAGACCTTGATTTCAGACACAACAAGCAGTGCAGTTGTTGTCTGCGTGCTTTGTTTCTTTGAACATGTAAGGCCCTCCTGGGTTGCAACTAGTCGTAAATTAGAACATGGAGACAACTAATGCTCTAAGGTATTGTCTTACTTGTTGGTTTGCATAATACCTGTATGCTGAGAGCTGTACGGTGCACAAAAGTACAGTCTACCTTCCAAAGATACTCTGGTGTGGTGAAGCACAAATGCTAGTAGGGTAGCAAGGTTCACATCACTTCTGAGTGTAGTGAAGAAGTGGAAGGCTTGAAAGATGCACAAACCTATAAATGGTTATGCCTTGCTTGTATATTTGGTGTTACAGGCGGTGCATAAAAGTCAGGTACAATGAGAAATGTTTACTTTAAAGTCTTGCCAGGACTGAAAGTTTGAACAATAAGGCCCATCAAAGATTTCTTGAGTTTGAACTTACAGGGATGTAAGTTTGAACTCACAGGGATAGGTGGGAGGATGGGGACAGTCTGGGCTCAGGGCCCAAACTAAACATAAGACATCATAATTCATGATGAGTTGTCTAAGTACTTCTCTAAGGTTAATTCATTTTGATGCTGTTATAAGACTAAAAACTTCCTGAAGCAGTTTTCCAGACACTACTTTTTTTTTATTAAGTTTTATTTCAAGTGCAAGAACCCCGCAACTTCTAATTATCTACTCCCTGCACTTACAAGGAGGATCCCATGAACCTTAATTATTTTTACAGATAGAGCCATGCTTTTTCTCTAACCAAACACTTGCCAGACTGATGCACCAGCACTTAATCTGGTCAGATGAAATATTGGATGCTGCTTCGGGTCTCACCAAGTTGCATGTGTCTCACTGCTGGGACACATTCTGGGCATAGATCCCTGGCTTGCTAGCTGTTCCCTAAAATGGAGCCCTGATTTCTTAAACCCAAGGACTTGTGCCACTACCAATAATATGAATTTTTTAGCTTGAGCGAGCTAATTTCTGTCTAAGTATTTGGATTAAGTCTCATGTCCCCCTACTCAAATTACTTCAGAAGTGCTTAATTTAGTCCCGAGTCTTAGAAGAACATGATGAAACACCAGACATTCACTGGCAGGAATAGTTAGAAAAAGCATTCAGGGATTTAACTGAACTGTCAGATGTGCTAAGAGAAAGAGGTTTCTACCACTAGTTGATGTGGAATTCTCATCTCCTAGCCCCTGAGCCTTGCTTTGTGATCTGTGTGGGCTTGGAAGTGTCTCTCTGCATTGCCCTCTCTCTCTCCAGCCTGTGCTTCCTGTTATCCCAATTTATCCACCTCCTTCCTCTGCACTTCACTGGCAAACCCTCTAGGATTCCAGAGCTTCTGCAAGCCACCATTGCTAGAGCTCAGTGCTAGAGCTCAGATGCTTGCACATCTGGATGCAAGGCTGAATGCTGCATGAACCACTCAGAAGAAGCAGCAGGGGGAAAAAGCCTGCATTTTTCACTGGCTGATTTCTCACCATTCACTGTTTTGCTGTCTCAGCAGGGTAAATTAGCCCATGCTGAGCTCAGTGCTACTGTGGGAGAAATGTTTCTGATGAACCAGAGACCCATGGGTTATGACTACACAATACATACATCCCTATATACATATATACATATATAGACTGGCCAAATTGCCCTACTTCCCTGATTTATAGCAACAGTTAATACAAAGTTTGGCCTTTTCGTATTCTGTAATTGTGCTTTATTTTCTGAACTTCATTATTTCAAATGAAGCTGCCTAATGTGCTGCCCGCTGCTAAGGATTATTTAAAAACACTGCTGACTGTGATGGCTTTAATTGCCTTTTATTTATCCCTCATTACCAACATATGTGTTCAGTGGAGGAAGATAGTTGGGGGCAGGGGGTTGAATGGTTTTTGTATCTTGTTAAATATTTGCTGTTAATGTTATGCAAATTTGAGCACATCAAAACCAGGCATAACCACTGTGTTATGCTTTGAAAGCATCAAAATAAAGAAAGATCAACTCTGGCTGGTTTAAGTGATGGAATTTTGAAAGGCAGCTAGAGATAAATATTTGTTATTAACATAAAATTCCCAGTCACTTTTAAGTTCCGACAAACCAAAGTAGTTTTAAGGGGTTGCAAGGACAGGTTTTGATAGGTGAAAGTTGCACCCACAAATGACTCCAGGGCCTGATCCTTCAAGCAGTTTCAGTCAGGTGATGGGATTTTTGTGCTCAAGCAAAACTCCAGAGAGACTTCTCTGAAGCCTGTGTAGTACTATGGCAAGAGTAACAGAGAATGTCTGAAGGAGGAAGGCTTACATCCCTGCCACTGACAGCTTTTAAAAGCTTCATATTTCCTTTCAGACTGTGTAAGAAATAGCAAGACAGCCCCACCTACTTCATGATCTTTAATTAGCAGAATACCACCTACTGCTACTAAAAAAGCTCATTCTCAGCTTATCTGTTTTCCAACAGTTTATAAAAGCCTTCATCTGATATGCTATATTATAGCAGGAAATGCTAAAATAAGCAATCGTGAGATCAATACCAGCAGCTGGCTCCAACTACTTCGTTGACACTGACATGCTGTTTATAATGTTTATATATCTAACCGTTTGTATTTGATCTTCCTAAAAAGTGGAAAAAAAAGTTTGTTTGGTTTTTAACTTCAACAGAGGATTATTCTGCAGTAGGTCGATTTTGTGCTCACATTTTAGTTGTGTGAAGTCCATGGACACTGACAGTACTTAGTGGAGGGAGCTGTGATTTGGAAGGCAAACATGTCTGCGCTAAGTAACAGCACCAGTAATTAAAAGCGTATCTCACTGATGAGTGATACCTCTAAGTGCTAAGATGCCTCTGAGGAAAAGGAGTACAGCTTTAGCAGATTGATTTGTAGTAGTGGTACTAAATTTGTTCATCAGTGTGGCTTATATAGAACCAGTACGTCTGACAGAGAAGCTGCAATACAAGAGGTTGTAGTGTGTGCTTATCCTGCACATTCATTATGTTGCAGCAAAGCATGCACATTAAAAAAAGTTTACATACTGAATACTACTTTTAAGCATGAAGAAAAACCCCAAAACTTTTGCATGACATTTTATTATTCTTCATGCCAAAGGGAAGGACTGTGAACATATGCTTCATTTATGTTTGAGAGTTTGCATGTGGAAACATGTCCTTTTTCAGCTAGATTTGTACTAAAATCCTTGGGTTAAATAGTGGATGGGAAAACTCAGCAAACTGGTAGTGTCTGCCCTAAAATCTAGTACAGGGAACATTGTCTTGCATGTGAGAAAATGTAACAAATATTAAGTAGTAATACCCCCCCCAGACCATAATAATAGATTGTTTCAAAACCATTGGTGCTAGCTGACACACATAAGGAAGACATCTTACATGTAAACAGGAGCATTGTTAACAGAAATCAGACACATAACTCATATAATTTTAAAATTGCAGTGTTTTAGCAAGGGCCCTGCTCTAAGAGATTCCAAGCAGATTTCACCAGCTTTTTTGCTGGTCAAATGCTGAAGGCTACAAGTCTTCTGGGACGACCTGAGACTCTAGAGCTTCCAGTGCCTAGAAGCCCAAGCTGTATTAATGCAGTGCTTCTGCTAAGTCCTTGCTGCTTCTCCTTTCATAACTGGTGCTTTGCTAGTATTTATTTTCACAGGAGGAAAAAGCAAAAAGCAAAAAAGTAGGGATAAAATTGTTCAGAGAAATTTCCAGAGGATGGTATAATGAGAAGAGTGAAACACAGTGGTCCATATTCTAAACCAGCAGATGACACTTGCATTATAGAAGAGCATTGCTTAGGCATTTTACTTTTCCCCTTTCCCGAGCTGTTTACTCTACAGTAACAGCAGCATAGGAGAAAAACAAGGAAACAGTTTTTTGCTTTGTTATGCAATAAAGTCTGGTTTATTGACAAGACTTTTGCTGCACATGCTGATTCAAACTGAATCTTCTGTTCTTTGCTGCTTCAAAGCAGCATCTTGGCACTTCTTCATTCTTTGTTCACAGCAGCCTGGATTTTACCCACTGTTTTCTATTGTTGATAGTTACTCTGTGAGTAAATCCATTAATGAATACAGTGCTACTCATAATGAATTTTTACATGGGAGTAAAGGTGATTGGGTCAGATTTCTAGCAGTAATTCCCACTGATGTTGACTTTCAAAAGATTGCTGGGACAATCTGTCCACATATAAACAAAAACAGTCAAGCTTTGGCTTGATTTCTGGCAACTGTAAGTTCCTCTGCTTTCTGAGTTTAACCAAAATGATCCAACTGAGTTTTAATTACCTTTTTTTGCCCCTCCTTTTTCTCCTCTTCCCCTCATTCTCTTTCTTTTTTCTTTTGCTGTATCGAGGAAAGAAACTGAAAGAAAATTAAATGACAGAAGGTTGACTGCCACATTATGTACGAAATTTGGAAAAGCTGTTATTAAACATTTTGTATTTAATTTCAAACTTAACCAGTAGAAGAATTAACTTTCCTGTGTTGAATTCTGTATATGAACTAGAAGGAAAGGGTCTGCCCCTGAGCTAATCTGCATGAGGTATAAATTGATCTAAATTCATCAAAACACAAACACAGCTTTCGTTTTCATTCATACCACAACAGCAGGAGTGGGGGCAGGAAGAGATTTCTGGGATTGGTCATTTTCCCATCATACCAGTAAGGTGGCAGAGGTCAAGTACAGCACTAAATCAAAGGAGATCAGTCTAGCTGTGCTGCACTTTGATCAGTGGTATTTAACTACAGAAGTCTCCAAATGCACTGATACAAGGTGGTGACTTGTTTCTCAGCTATACTGGACTCTTTGGGGCAGCTTTTATGGTCCTCCTGATACTTGCTTTCTTGGACCCATGAGCAGATGTTGTTCCAGTGAAAAACCCCTATTTCCTCTTAAAGTTTTCCAGAGAACTTCCTATTTTCCTTTAAAACCTTCCTGACAGAGGCAAAGTGATTAAACAAAAGCAAAAGTAGCATCATGGTGTAACCTGCTGCAGCTATAGGGAAAGCAGTCGCCTAATTTTTTTCCAAAAGAATTCCATAGGTATGTACTTTCTCAATCAACTGTTTTGCTGAAATTACAAGGTGAAAAGTGCTTACCTCCTCTTCCCCCTGATTCCAGTTCTTGCACCCCATCTCTTAGGTAAGTAGGACAAACTGAACCAGGCATCTTTTACATTTTGACGCCAAAGTGTGTAGAAGTCACCAAGGATCAAGACCACATCTAATTGTAGGATAACCTGTGAAACAGCTGGTGGAACACCATCGCCACAGAGTTATGAAGAACTTGCACATCATAAAGAAAGTAAGAATTCTTGTGAAGGTGTCTAGAAGTGTAAGGTGAACATGCAGCACCAGCCAGACAGGTAATTTTGGGGCAGAGGCTCAGTGTTTGCTATGGGGCTGTGCCAGGTCTTAGCCAGATGCCTTGTCTCGCCTGTTGAGCTGTGCTGGCTTCAGGATGCATGGCTGCAAGCAGCAGCTTATCTCAAAGCCTGCTTCTGCCACACGCTGAACAGTGCACAGCTTTTGATAAGGGGCATAGGGGTGTACTCGTCCCTCTGCAGGCTCACAAGTTTATGTTTTTCACAGTGCTGGTGAGGAAAGAAGGCAGTACTTCCTCCAGAGCAGTAACACTGTGTGCTTCCGCCCTGCACATGCTGTGCTGAGAGCTGTTTCTACTGGGAGGGGGAACCACCCTGAAAACTCCAAACAAGGGTTTGGCAGGCTGAGAGAGCTGGGCTGGTTCAGCCTGCAGTAGAGAAGGCTCCAGGGAGGCCTTGGAGCAGCTGCTGGTGCATGAAGGGGCAGCAAGAAACCTGGAGAGGGGCTTTGGGCAGGGGAATAGGAATAGGACAAGGGGGAATTGCTTTAACCTGACAGAGAGCTGACTGAGATGAGACCTTAGGCAGAAGTTCTTCCCTGTGAGGGAGGTGAGGTGCTGGCACAGATTGCCCAGAGAAGCTGTGGCTGCCCCATTCCTGGCAGCGTTCAAGGCCAGGTTGGGTGGGGCTTGGAGCAACCTGGTCTAGTGGAAGGTGTCCCTGCACTTGGGGGTGGGGGTGTGGCATTGGAACTGGATGATCTTGAAAGTCCCTTCCAACACAAACCATCCTCTGATTCTTTGAAAATAACCAGGAAGGACTGTCTGGTATATCTGATTCATATTTTGAGCAGGTAACTCCAATCAATAGCACTGTGGTAGCAGTGAAAGCAGCACTGATTTATCACTGAGTCAAAGGGTGTTACTGGAGCTTTCAAAGAGGCATGGCACAGCCCACATCCCATGGACATCACCCTGGCAGGATGTGGTTGCCCAGCACCTCTCCTATCTTCTTTGGAAAATCTCTGCCCCCCTTTTTTTTTTTTTTGTTTGATTGACTTGCAAACAAACTGTGTGCTTAACCCATATTGGCTAAATTGCGTGACCTGTATCAAATTCTAAGCTGAACTCTGATTTTCGTAAATTGAGTTGTCATCCTGCATTATAAAATAGATAAAATTCTGGTTTTATTAGAAAAAAATCTTGGAAAAGTATTCATTACACTGGAAATTTCTAACTAGACAGTTTCAGATTTTAAAGTGGTATGCATATATATACATGTTCTTGCTAGAACTATTTGCCTCTTTCTTTCCATAAAAACATATACGCAGCTCTGAGAATTGTACCCTAACTGCAAACAATGGGTCCTAATTAGTGCACGCACTGAAGTTAAGAGGTTTATGATGATTTTTAGAACACTGGCACTCTGCTGGAGTTACATTTTCTGAAACAAAATGTTTTCTGATATTAGTGAGTTCCCTGTTACTCATATTGAATCATAGAATCATGGAATGGTTTAGATTGGAAAGGACCTTAAGTTTATCTAGTTCCAACCCCCTGCAATGGGCAGAAACACATCATGCTATCTGTTATGTGTAAAGCCCTTCTGAAATTTAATATGGCAGACAGAACAGTTGTAAATTTACACTTCTCTCTACATTACACATATTTGAAGCTATTTAAATGTCAGTTCCTGTTGCTTCCAGTTCTGGAAAAACAAAAAGACCCAACCAACCAAATAAAAAAAAAAAAAAAAAAAAACAAAAAAAAACCACCTAAACAACAAAGCTTTTCGATAATTTAAAAAGTAACTTTGCTAAAAATAAGTAGGCTTTCTACCTGAAGATAGGACATTTAGGAAAGCTAAGAAAATGGTAAACCAAATTAGAAATGTGACAAAATACATCAGCATTTATAAAGATTTATCTCTTTTTTTTAAAACATAATAGTTTTTGCTGAACTTCTGTCATGAGCTCGTGTTGGTGCTGTTACTGATAAATGAAGAACTCTAAGATAAACAAATGTTGCTGTTGATAAGTGAGCTGCAGGCAACCATTCCCTGTGTTACAGAGGGTTTTTTTAAAACCTTGTCTCATTTCTCACCAGAAACAGCCCAGCCAAAGAATCTCCAGCTCTAAATGTTAACAGAGGCTTTTGCATTATGTAGTTTTGTTTGTTTCATATGATCACCGACTGGTTTGTTTTGGAAGGGACCTTAAAACTGATCCAGTTCCAACCCCCTGTCACAGGCAGACATCTTCCACTAGACCAAGTTGCTCCAAGCCTGGTCCAGCCTGGTCTTGTACACTGGCTGGGATCGGGGGAGCCACAGCTTCTCTGAGCAACCTGTGCCAGTGCCTCACCACCCTCAAAGGGAAGAACTTTGTCTTAAGATCTCATCTCAATGTACTGTTTGTCATTCTGAGCTACTTTTTTGTTGCAGAGCAGATAATAAATAAATAAATAATCTATTACATGTGAGGAACCTGTTGCCGAAATAAACTCTTGCATATTGGAGAGTAATCAAAATAAAGAGCCATGCCGCTTTTCAGTTGCCCTCTACTGCCTCCGCTGCCTGACCAGCCTCTCTGGCCTGCCAAGTGTAATTTAGAGTACGCTGAGGTGCCTGTAATTTATGCTGACTGGTGTGAAATTGTTCTTCTCTACTCAGTCTTGTAGAAAAACTCAACCTAGTTGCATGGAAGGTCCTTTCTCAGTGTATTCATATGAAAGTTTCTGAAGCACTGACTCAAGAGAGGGGATGTACTGCATCTTCCTGAGTCATGATACCACTGCACTTGCCTTTGACTTACCCAAGCCATGTCACTTCTGCTTTTAAACCTTGCCATGGGCCAGAGGTTATTATGAATAATGAGATGTTAGAAATGCAGAAATTGCTAACATCTAAAAAGAGATTTTAGAAATTACTGTGAATAAGGAGACATTAGAAATTCAGAGTGCATCTGACTGTTAATGCTCAAATTCAGTACAGCTGCTATGGCCTTTTAATGCAGGTCATTATGCAGCTACAGTCCTTTATTATAACTTATTTTCTGTAGTTACAGGAGATTTTTGCTGCAGGCAGAGATGCTCGTACACTGCTCTCAGCTTCTGAAACAGCACAGACGTGAGCATTCACTTTTCTTGGCTGGGAGATTACAACATCCAAATTTGCAGAAAGACCAGTTTATATTTAGGCCTTAATTTATATAATTTCTTATATTAACTACTGAAATATGACTACTGCAGTGTGATCTTAATATTTCAATATACGTTACTGGCTGAAATTAGTTTACATACGAACACTGTAATATGACTGTAAGGAAATACATTCTCCTAACCTTCATTGGATTTTCTGTAGAAGTTTGTTCTTCCCACTGTAAGACAAGTCAAAGAAATAAAAATTTTAGTGTGTCAGTTTTTAGGACCAACTTGGAACACTGTAATAGTGCCTGCTTTCCTCCAAGTGTGAGGTATCTACTATCACCTAAAATTAGCAACTTCACTAGGCCGCGAGGAATTGAGGAGGTTACTGCTTGTCACTTTTGAAAACTTTCAAATTCTAAAATGTCTTTTAAATTCTAAAATGACACCTCAAATTCCAAACATTCATGTCAAATAACAGAACTGCAAGAATTAATACTATCCAAAGGTTAAGTGACACAGACTGGTTCTTATTTACGTACTCAAGCTCTCTCCCTAAGGAGCACTTGGTACTGTATCTGCTGTGTTCTCTGCAGAGGCTTCATATCATTAAAATGTAGTGCTTTATGTGTTTTTCTTTTGGGTTTGGGTTTGGTTTTTCAATTCAATGTATTTGGAACAACATGAGAGCTGGATTGACAGCAACCAGGGGAGTATTTTTAAAACAAAAAACTGAGGGTGTGAGTGGAGTGTCCTCACAGGTGGCACACAGGCATTTGTGATAGCTGTATTGGGTCTGGCTGAGGTGAATTTTCCCCACTACAGCCTCATAGAGCTGTGCGGTGTATTGATAGCTAGCAAGGTGCTGGTAACACAGCAGTGTTTTGGCTACTGCTGAGTAGTGCTGCACAACATCAAGGCTGTCTCTCCAGCATCCCCACTCACCAGCAGGTTGGGGTTTGGCAAGATCTTGGGGGAGGAGACAGCCAGGACTCCCCAGCTGACGAAAGGGGTATTCCGTACCATATGACATCTGCTCAGCAAAAGAAGCTTAACAGGAGAAGGAAGGAGGAGCATTCATTATCACAGAGCTTGTGTTCTGGACCAGCCAGTATATGTACTGAAGTGCTACTTCTTGGGAAGTTGCTGAACATCACCTGCTGATGGGAAGTAGAGAATAAATCTTTTTTCCCCTTTGTTTCTATATGCACCCTTTGCTTTTGCTTCATTAAACCGCCTTTATTTTGACCTATTAGGTTTTTTCCATCTTATTTGCTACTCCCTCTCCATCCCACTGAGGAGGGGAGTCACAGAGTGGCTCAGTGGGCACCTGGTATCCAGCCAAGGTCAACTAACCGCAGAGCCCTAAGGCCTGGAGTAGGGCTGGAATAGTATTGATAGGCTGTAGAGAATGGAAGAAGTCTAATCTCACATTTCATCAGAAATCACTTTTTTGACTCAGTCTCCCTCTGCCTAGACATGGTTTTGAAAACAACTAGTTGGAGCAATGCAAAAGAGAGTTAGTAATTTTGGATCTTAAGAGCCCATGCTTGACCGTAGATCCCTAGATCTTCATTTGCCAGTGTGGGTGTCCTGCATTAAGTCAGTATTGACAGAATTTTTCCTAGATCGTTGTTTTTCCTTTTCACTTACCTGATCAGACACATTGTGCCAACAATGGACCAATATTTGGTTGAAAAATACTGTTTCAAGCTATATTTACATGTAAATGCATCCACGGAGACAGAGGGACCTGTTTCTTTGAGCACTGTCCTGGCACCTGTAATCCCCTATATTCTACATATTGACCTGGCACTAACATCCTGAAGAGCCCTGTAGAAATTATTTTACATTGCTAAGTTTTCTTTCTGTGCTGCAAATTGGAAATTGCAATTTTATGGCCTATAGTTAATATATAATAAGTATAAATGGTAGAAGCATTGCTCAGTACTATCTTTTGCATGCCATGCTGTTTCTCAGTGCACACATGAAACAATGGTTGCTTTCTGAAGGCTTAGGAAAAAAAATGTAATGCTAGGGGTACTTCCATGCCTATTGTATTGCCTTTTGCAAAAGGAAAAAGAGCAGCCTTTGCTGATGAGTTGTTTTAGAATTCTCTTGTTTGTGTCTTATGCAAATCTTTAGAGAGAGACAGTTTAGCCAGACCAGGATGCAGTACCAGGATAGCAATGAAAGTTAAGTTTTTGGTATATGTTATTTTGGGTACTGGATAAAGTAAATGCTGCATTGTTAGACTGGAGCTGTACACCCATGACTTTCATCCTTGGGCATTGGAAGGATTGCTTTTCTTACTATACAGTTTGGTTGTGCAATATTTTAGTCAGTTATGGATATAAATGAGTTTTCTTATCATCAGAAGCTTTGGCAAGCAACGTCCTAGAAAAATAGGAAATAGGATGTCAATAAAATATATGCTAGGCATGTTCTCTGGATGTGTGCACATATCCTGTGCATGGGCATAGTTTTCAGGTATTGGGAGAAAGGAAAGGCAAGGTAAGTGAAAGAAAGAGGAGTAGAACTGAGAAATTATCAGTAGTGAAAAAAGAAAGCTCAGCTCATCTTCTCCATTTCCTGTTGTGTGTTTGGCTCTGTGGATAGCCTAGGAAATGTTTAAAGTGTTCGCCAGAAGAGAAAGCTTTGTCTCCACTAGAACTGAAATTCTGGGGCTTCACTGGAATTCAGTGATTCAAGCACAGAAACAAGAGCTGCCTAACATCTTTCATTGTAAGGCATTTGCTATAGATACTTCTATTTTTTTTTCCCCCAAGCATCAACTGCTAGGCTTGAAAGTACCTTGCTGGTTTGTGTCTGGATCCTCTTTTAAGGGACCTAGCTCTGATCCTTGTGGTTCTGCTAAATACAGCTAATCCCTTCTGTGACCACTCTGGTAGCCAATCTTGGAATAGTTTGAATCCCTTGGTTTATGTTTTCTAGCAAGAAAAATACATTACAACATGGAGAAAGTATCCTGCTTTTGCTTTTTGCCTACTCCTAGGTCACCTCTTCCTTTGTCTATTTGTAGTGCGCCAATACTTGTCCCTTCTCTTTAGAAACAAGAAAACAGCCAACCAAACAAATCAATTTTTTTTCAGTCTGTCCAGAGTAGAGCACATTTATAAGACCTGTGGTAGCCTTCACAGCTCTACTGTGAACTTGCATCTTTTAATTCTTGTTTTTTGAATGTGCCACAGCCAGACACAGCTTGCCAATGTGGTATTTGTAATGCTGACTAGAGCAGAACAGTTATTCCCTATGTATGGCAGCATATACTGCTGTTTATATATCCAAGTATGACATTCACGTTTTTGGAACAGCATAAAGTTATGAATCATGTTCTGCTTAAATGTGATCACCAGTAATTTCCATGTTTTTTTCTCTAGAATTAAGAACTAGCCAGTGACTGTGGTAGGTCTGTAGTAGGTTTTATATTTGCTTTCCTTGTATTGCATCCTACTGTGTAATTCAAATAGTGTCAAAAGTTTCCAAGTGCATTTATAAACCAGACCTGTAACCCCATGAAAGAATGAATTGAAGTTTAAGTAAGTGATGTGGTCCATTGTCCAGAAAAGCATTTTGATTTTTGATTTTTAATTCTTCATGGTCTAAATGTTTTCTCATGTCCCGTATTTGTTTAGATTCTGACCTTCGGAGCAATGTTGGTACATATATAGTCATCTCAAATTTCCCTGTATATTCCAAAGCATAAAAAAGCCTGTCAGAAGACTATGTTCTCAGGTGAACTTTTCCAAATTCTTAGATAAAACTTCTCAAGGAATCATGACTTCAAAATGCCCTTCAAATATTGTTCAACATTTTCCTTGTTTACTAATGAAGTGGAAAATATTAGGTTTGCCTCATATAATGCAAGCCTTGGATAAAAGAGTTTCCATTCAAATTTAACACGGAACAAAGCTGGGAAAGAAGTACATTGAATGTCAATTATAATTCATAATGTTACTGATATCTCAAATCTCTCTGAAAAAGTAGTATGGTTTTCAGTGGAGACATGCAAAGAATTGTGTCTTGCCAAGAATCATTAGCTATGCAAAAATAGGATGGAGAATAACTATTGGCTGTTTACCAATTCTTCACAAAAACATTTTGTGCTATTGTAGATGATAAAATGAACATGAGTCAACAACTTTGTGCTATGGCACAAAAGGCAGACATGGTATTGGTCTATATATAAAGCAGTGTAGTCTTGAGGGCACATAATTCCTTCTGCTTTAGTCAGAAGGAATTTCTGACTACTAAGTATTCAGATTCACTGAGAAGTACTGAGATGAAATGCTACCAGAGGTGCTGGATCTCATAATTGAATTAATGCATTGGCAAAGTGGTGTAATCAATGAGACCAGCAAAAGTCTTCAATATAAAATATGCTCAAGAAAGACTGAAAGATCTAGGACAGTGAAAAGAAGATTGGAGGGGAAAATTGCAGTAATTTATGAGTAGATAAAGAAGTTTTGCGGCAAATAAGGTAAAAATACATGTTGGCTCTGCCAAGACATAATGTGTATGCCACACCAAGAAAAGGTTAAGTTTAACCCTAGGAAATGGTCTGTAGAGGTGAGTGCTGTGAAGCATTTGAACAGGTTTCTTGGAGAGGTTTTGTGCTCTTTATCAGGCTAGATGGACATCAGGCAGTAATGACATGGGTGTGGTATAGGGAAAGGCCTTTTTATGGGGAGAAAAGCTGTTTAGTGGTAAGCCACAGTACAAATTCCTTCAGTAAAAGGTTCAAATGGGCAGCGAGTCATTTCTGATGGTACTTCAAAAATGTTTTTTAATTCTCACTCATGTTGAACCGTCCCGTAGCTGTATCCTTGATACCACCACAGGCCAACACTTGCTGCAGTGTCATCAAAGTATCAAGGCGGCATCTCTTACATGTGTAGTTGTCTTTTAGCTAGGTTGTAAATTTCCTAGCTGTGCAGTAAAGCCCCAGAAAACATCCAAATAAATGCTACACCACCTTCTGTTGCCCAAGGTAGACATTAAACATATCTGGTTGGGCCCCTACCTTTAATTCAGTCTTCCACTGATTTTTAAAAAGTGTTAAGTCTGTGTTTTCAGGGTACTGTGTGCTCTGTTACTAGTATATCTAGAAAACTGCATGAAGTAGAATGAAGACTATGTATCTAAAAGCATGTGCCTTTGGCACTGTAAATTTCTGTATAATCTTGTGGATTTCTCTAGAATCTTATCTACTCAAGAAGCAGAAATTTCTCCATTGTGAATGTGAGTTGAATTTCTTCAGGAACTAGTGACTATCATCTGAAATGTTACCCATTTTAAGCTTAGCATAAATTTTCCAGATGGTTTTCTTCACATCAGTTCGTAGAATCATACAATCCCAGACTGGTTTGGGTTGGAAGAGACCTTAAAGCTCATCCAGTTCCAACCCCCACTAAGGGCATGGACACTTTCCATTAGACCAGGTTGCTCCAAGCCCTGTCCAACCTGGCCATGAACAATGCCAGGGATGGGGCAGCCACAGCTTCTCTGGTCAACCTGTGCCAGGGCCTCACCACCCTCACAGGGAAGAACTTCTGCCTAAGATCTCATCACAATCTCCCCTCTGTCAGGTTAAAGCCATTCCCTCTTGTCCTGTCCCTATAGGCCCTTGTCCAAAGCCCCTCTCCAGCTTTCCTGTAGCCCGTTTAGGCACTGTCAGCTGCTCTATGGTCTCCCTGGAGCCTTTTCTACTCCAGGGTGAACCAGCCCAGCTCTCTCAGCCTGTCTCCAGAACAGAGCTGCTTCAGCCCTCGCAGCACCTCCATGGCCTCCTCTGAACTCACTCCGACAGCTCCTTGACACTCTTGTGTTTTTGCCCCAGAGCTGGATGCAGGACTGCAGGGGAGGTCTCCCCCAAGCACAGTAGAAATATAAGTGCCTTTAAAAAAAAAAAAAAAAAACACCAACAAAAACACATAACACAAAATGGTGCATATGTTTCTTTCCCTGTCAGAGAAGTGGAAAATAAAACACAGGACAAGCATCAATCTTTTTGCCTAAGGTATTTATGGAAAATGACTGCTGTTAAATTGTGGTAGATGGCCATATGCATAAAATGTTGGCAGTCCTGAACTGTGTGTGAAGTGTACATCGATCAGGGCCTCTGGATTAGTGCTAAGAGAAATAAAATGCTACAGCAATGCCTGGACGCTTAACTGCTTTGGGTTTGTACAAAGGGATTGGGTATGAATAGCAGCAGTATTCCAAAACAGGCAGAAAGTTTGAAGAAGGGACTAGAGGGAGCAGCATAAACTCCTGTACGAATTATTGCACTAGATGTAGGTCCACAAAGGAACAGTTTGTCAGCTGAATGTGCAAATGAGCATATATCAGAGAGCTGAGCTTATTGGTGATTCTGAGATGCAATACAAGAGCCCATATGTTCTCTGGGTTATGCTTAACAATTGTGTCAAAATTAAATGCCCAGAGTTTCCACCTATTAAATACCTATAATGTTCTCAAAAGCGGGTTGATTGTAAAATTGTTATGCTGCCCGGAACATCAGATGCAGATAATAAATATCATTATGTAGGATAAATATATTAAAGAAAGACATTTTATGTTTTGGTTTGTTGGTTAGATACATGTCATACACAATTTGTTTCAGATAATTTGTCAGATTAGCAACATTTTTAGCAAGTAATTATCTGTTTCCGTTGTCTGGCCTGCACTGCATTTTGCAGACAATTGTTGTGCATTCTAAGAAGAAATGTGAAATACCAAGTCAAGGATAATGCAGGAAAGCTAAAATCTGGAAGAGAGAAAGCTGCTTTTTATGGAAGGCCAGAATATGTGAATATGTAGAAGTGTATGTAGATTATAACCTAATTTGCATATTTTAATTTTAAGTAGTCTGTCTACTTTGTGAAGAATTTGCTGAGGAAGCATGAATAAGCAAATCAAGCTTTGCTTTTTTGTTAGACTATTTTAGGTACATACGTTCGTTTCTGTATGTGGAGATGATGAAGTACAAATGTAAGTGCAAATTCAGGTGTCTGACCTTTGCCGTTTACTTTCCTGATGTAACATGCAATATGAGGAAATTCACATGGTGCCACAATTCCCTGTTCTCTGTGCTGGGCTGCCCACCAACCAGCTGTGCCTAAAACATAGAGAAGCTCAAGCATTATAGAGCCTTGTGCACAGGATTAAATTATTCTAATTAAAATTAAAATAAATAAAAATGCAAGAACAATAGTAGTAATACTAATACTAATATTACTACTACTGCTACTACTAATAATAATAATCTAGGTCTAACTCTGGAGAGATTTTCACATGAAAAGTAAGTCACAGAATTAGCTAGGTTGGAAAAGACATTTAAGATCATCAAGGCCAGTGTTTATCCCAGCACTGCCAAGGCCAGCACTAAACCATGTCATTAAGGGACTGTTCTACACTGTTTGTGAACACTTCCAATGGTGTCTACTTCATCACTTCCCTAGCCAGCTAGTCCCAATGCCTGAACACACTTTCGATGAAAAAACTTTTCCTAATATCCAACCTACACCTCCCCTGATGCAGCTTGAGGCTGTTTCCTCTTGTCCTATCACTTGTTAAAAGTCAAAAGATTTTTGCTGACAAAACTTAATGAGAACACTGGGTATTTAATAGGCAAAGACAACTCCAATTTTCTGGTCAAACTTAACTTTTCATGGTTTTGAGATGCATTTCAAGGAGATTGTCCCTAGAATTCAAGACATAGCAATAATGGAATGAAGCTGTCTTTAATGCATTGATCTATTTTAAATCATTCTTACTCAGTAGGGAGCACAATATGCCAGTTCTGTCATTTTATAACTTGCTAAATTTTTTTAATAGTCCTAACCTGGGTTCAGCAGCAGCAGTCATTTTTCTCCTTCTTAGTAGCTGGTGCAGTGCTGTGGTTTTGACTTTCAGCCTGGGAGCCGCACTGATAACACCGATGTTTTTAGTTGTTGCTCAGTAATGTTTAGTCTGACCAAGGACTTTCTGAGTCTTACGCTCTGCCAGGGAGGAGGGGAAGCTGGGAGGAAGCAGAGACAGGACACCTGACCCAAACTGGCCAAAGAGATATTCCATACCACAGCACGTCATGCCCACTATATAAACTGGGGGCAGTTACCTGGAAAGGCTAGATCACTGCTTGGGTCGGGCTGGGTATCGGTTGGTGGTTGGTGAGCAGTTGCATTCTCTTCCCTTGTTATTTGCCTTGTCATTATTATTGTTGGTGGTAGCAGTAGTGGTTTGTGTTATACCTTAACTGTTCTTTTCTTAACCCCTGAGGACTGTTCTTATCTCGACCTGTGGGAGTTACATTCTTTCGGTTCTCCTCCCCATCCCTCTGGGAGCGGAGAGGAGGGAGAGGGGGAGTGAGGAGAGACTGCTTGGTTCTGAGTTACGGCTGGGCTTAAACCATGACAGTTCTTTTTGGTGCCCAACGTGGTGCACGAAGGGTTGAGATAACGACAAATCTGACCAGAGTGTGTCTAATCGTGTTTGTGATAAGCATTATCACAATGCTGATTTATTGGCTCTCAAAGTTGTTGCTCTTGATCTCACAGTTTCCGCAAGTCGTACCTTACTTACAGCCGGTATTTGCTGTCTTAGTGTTTATCGGCTGGGGGCCTTGGGCTAAGGTTATTGTCTCATTGTACTTTATGGTAATGAGTTGTAATACAATAGACTCATTGGTCATGAAACTGATGTGGCTTGTGTTCTCAGTGTGGTCACCACCTCTATACCTTGGGAGGCATATAATAGAAGTGTTTAGCAATTACACATCTTTTTTCCCCTCCTTGGGTGGTCAGCCTATGAGGGAGACATTCCCACGCACCCTAGTGACAAGTACCACATCTACTCAAACTCTGAATGCAGCAGACAGTGCAGCTACTCCAACTCCAAGCACAGCAGCTACACCAACCCCAGTGACAAGTACAGCAGCATCATTTGAGAGTTCTGAAGGTTTTGAATGGCCTTTGGGTACCCTTGAGACTTGCCTGCTGATTATGATGGGGATCACCATGTTGGCACACATACATATTGTGTTTCAGCCATGACCATTTTGTCTGATCTCAAAAGTTAAGCGGAGTCGTGTTTGGGTCTTGTCTAGGATTAGACAACGATATAGGAGGACCAAGACATTTTTCCTGAGGCTGGACAGTCATGAGTGGCAGGGTGTGTGGGACAGTATGACGAGTATCGAGTCCACTGGGCCCTTCCAGTGCTTTGGAAGCGTCAGAGATGGAAGGCAGCTGTATGGAGTCACCAACAACAAGCTGCAGAAACTGCTGAAGGGGAGGGTGAATTATTTTGAGCCTGGTTGGCCCATGACACCTCAGGCCATCAGGGCAGAGATGCGACATACAGATGGACTGATGATCAATGGGTGGACTTAGCAATGGACACTATTGCCCAAGTTATTCACAAGTGTGAAACATGTGCTGCAGTTAAGCCAGCCAAGCAGTTAAAGCCTCTTTGGTATGGAGGATGATGACCAAAATACAAATATGGGGAGGCGGAGGCCTGGCAGACTGACTATATCCCACTCTCTCTCCTGCCCTGAAAGGCTGTTACAAGAGATGGAGCTTAACATCATGGACTGGATGAACTCAGCAGCTTTATAGGGATTGGTCCATGCACTAAGGAATGATCTCTCTCTCTCTCTCTCTCTGTGGATGTATATATATATGGATATATATGAGATAAGAGTGATGGCATATTGAAAATGTGAGTTCTGAGCATGACGTGAATGGTATGGAATAAGGGGTGGATACTGTCCTGTGTTCAGCAGTCGCAGTCATTTTTCTCCTTCTTAGTAGCTGGTGTAGTGCTGTGTTTTTGACTTTCGGCCTGGGAACAGCGCTGATAACACCGATGTTTTTAGTTGCTGCTCAATAATGTTTAGTCTGACCAAGGACTTTCTGAGGCTCATGCTCTGCCAGCGAGGAGGGGAAGCCAGGAAGAAGCAGAGAGAGGACACCTGACCCAAACTGACCAAAGAGGTATTCCATACCACAGCATGTCATGCCCAGTATAGAAACTGGAGGCAGTTACCCAGAAGGCTTAGATCACTGCTTGGGTCAGGCTGGGTATTGGTCAGTGGGTGGTGAGCGGTTGTATTCTCTTCCCTTGTTACTTCCCTTGTCATTATTATTATTGATGGTAGCAGTAGTGGTTTGTGTTATACCTTAGTTGCTGAACTGCTCTTAAATCAACCCATGGGAGTTGTATTCTTTCGATTCTCCTCCTGATCTCTCTGGGAACAGGGGGGGAGGAAGGAGGGGGGAGTGAGCAAGTGACTGCATGGCTGATTTGCCGACTGGGTTTATACCACGACAAGTCCTTATTTCCTTAATAATGTTGCTTGGTTATTTTTGCCTTTTTTTCCCCCTTCTTTTTGCTTTTATATTATTAATTATGTAACGGCACTAACAAATAGTTCCTGTATGCATCTTGTCTGTTGTTAATTTGGTAAATAGGAAGTCACAGAAACTTTGTGATAAAATAAGTCTTTGAAGAAGCTAGCAGTGTTTTATTTTTCTTGTGTGCATTGCAGAATGTGTGTATGCTATTTGTATGTTTGATGATTTTTTTTCTGCTGTAACTCAGGTTCAAAACAAAAACCTTGCAGTTACTCACCCAAGAAAGGAATACAAAAACTACTTCATTGTGCACAATGGCTCCATTTTGCCTGGATTAAAGACTTAGTTTACAAAAGGTGCCCATTTAAAAAGAGAAAAAATAACTTGCTTGAAGGTTATCCTGCAGGAGATAATGCTCTTCTTTAAACAAGTAAAGTTTGTAATTATGTGAATCATTCCAGTTTCCACATGAATCTTTCTAGTCTTTTTCTGTAGAGCAGTTGTCTTCTGGAACACAAACTTAGTTGATGTTTTGGGACATTTTTCTTTTATTCCCATCCAATGCTAGGAATATGAGACACACATTAATTGGTTGCTCCAAGCTCTGTCAAACCTGGCCTTCACTGTTTATTGCTTACTTGTGCTGTGATGTTATCTGGTGGTACCTCAGCTTGGTGTCTGACAGAGCCTGTAGCTCCTGAAGAGAGTTGCAGAAGTTATCTAGATTCTGCTGGAAATTATTTTGAGGTTTATTGATTATGCCCAACTGACGCTCTGGAAGACAGAATGTAATCTTGACTTTCTGGACTTAGTACGCATGTCCACCTAAGCAAACCCTGAAGGTATACCAGGTGTATTAGTGAAACATATACCCAGGTTCTTCTGAAATGTATATTGTCATACAGTCATAGAATTGTGGAATGGTGTGTGTTGAAAAGGACCTTAAAGACCATCTAGTTGCAACATCCTGCCATGCATAGGGACGGCTTCCATTAGACTTGAGCAGGTTGCTCCAAGCCCCATCCAGCCTGGCCTTGAACTTGCAGCATTGACTCTAAGCTTATTTAGCAGAGCTGACCTGACAAACAGAAGGGCTGGGTAAGTTACACCCTCTTAATAAGGATAGCAGTGACCACATACTCTCTAGACATGCTGATTCCCAAGCTGTCCCTTGGGCTGCTCCATTGTGCGTCATCTCTAGAGTAGGTCAGTGGCGGTAAAGCACATACTAATCTCCAGGGAGTTTGCAGAAAACCCTGAATCTCGCATGCTGTCGACAGCTCTTTGTAACTATCTTCTCCGTATCATTCAAGTAATCATCTGATATGCATAATTTGACTCTTTTTCAGGAATAACTCTTAGAAATAATTGTAACTTTAATAAATGGAAAGGATAAGGAGAGACAGGACAACTAAAAAGAATGAGAGGAGAGAGCATGTGGGTTCAGTGTGCAAGTGACGTAATTTCCGACAACTTGAGGAGGAATAGTTATCTTGTCTTTAAGACTTGTTAATTTATTTTTAAAATATATTTCTGAAAAGTTAATTTGTGGTTTCAGGAGCTAAGTATAGGAAGTTGTTAATGGCTTTTTAGACTTTGGTGACTTAAGAGTGATCACATTAAATGAATATAACATGCATGGAGTTTGGTAAAATATAATTTGTTCCACTGCAACAGTTTAAATCTCTCCAACAGTGATTAGGCTAACCTATAACATGCATACTTTTAAGGTGCAAACGTTATATTCCTTAAGATATGGTGAAAAGATAAGAACCGACAGAACCCAATGCATCCTATCAAGGTTACTCTGATAACAGAGTTAAAGAATTTGTGGTTTGGAGAGCATACCCTTCTTCAAAAACGTTTGGTTTTGAAACTTCCCTCATGGACATTCAGGGTGTCTCTTATGTTATCAATATTTTTAATTTTTTTTTTTTTTCTATCAGGTGCTTCATTCCAAATGCCTACGCTGCTCTCTTCACTGCTGCTCTGGTGCCATTAATGTGCTTGGTAGTGGTTTTTGTGGTGTTCATCCACGCCTACCAGGTGACCCCACAATGGAAAGCATATGACGATATCTTCAGAGGAAGAACAAATGCTGCAGGTATGATTGGTTGGCTACCCTTACGCAGACAAGTTAGACTTTCAGGATGGTACTGACTGTTCTCATCAGTTCAGAAAATACCACTAGAAACCACAGTTCAATAGGAGCCTACACACTTGTTTAATATTAGGCATTATCACTGGTTATGTCTAGTCTAGTAAAGAGAAGAGTGATAACACACAGCACAGCCTTGCTTGGAGCATTGTGTCCTGGTTTTGGTGGGGGTACTGAACAACCCTGTTGCAGAGGGGCTCTGGAGAGTCAGGGGCAGCGATTGCTTGCATGTGTGGCAGCAATATGAACACATGCTGTGCTCCTCTGCTTGTCCTCAGGGGGTCGGCGCAGCTCCTGTTGCTGGTGTTCCTGGTGGCTGCACATACACACGCAGGCTGCGGGTTGGAGTATTTGGAGTTAATGGCTCTGTTTCGAAATGTCCCAGCACCACATGCAACTGAAACGTGCTTGAGAAAAAAGATCTGTGTTGTGCAAAACAGGAAATAATCAGTTGGTCTTCTCGGCCAGAACAATTTCAAGTACAATAATGTCCCCAAAATAAAGTTGCAGCAGTTTAGACCAATAGCATAATAATAGGACATTCTGCGGGAAGCACAGAATATTTCTTTTGTTTTCATGGTGTTTTGGGAAAAAAACTTGAGTTTTATAAACAAGTGCAAGTATATTTATGACGTTTGGGTTATAGAATTGTATTTATGAGAAAATATATTACAAAATATATGAGAATTTATTATGAAAATATATTTATGAGAAATATATTCCTTTGTGAGAAAATGAAAGTAAATACTTAATCATCTGGATAATTCTTAGAGGTATTCATTTCTATATTAGTGACAATATGTCATCTTGACTAAGAGCTGTATAAATTTGGATAAGGTCTGACAAACACAGCTTTTAAGTATGATACCCAAGACCTTAATTGCACTTTACTCTTTCATATCTCTGATATAAAAGGGCCTGCCTGGAGGAATCGCAAAGGTAGCTCCATATTCAGTCTTGATAATACAGTTTATTTATTTATAAATAACATTTTGGTTTAGTCTCTTTAAGGATTGGGATTCCATATTCATATGTTAAAGGTTAAGTTTAGTCTCAGAGCAGTTAAACCAATGAAAGAAAAATAGTGAATGTTGAAACAATGCCATAAATGAAGTTGGCATGCAAAACAGCAGAAAGTACTAATAGGAGTTCTAGCTACGTGACATAAAGATATGAAATAATAGGGTTGAAGCAAAACTTTTATTTAACATAGAATTCAGAGTGTTTTCTTTCTCTGGTAGAGTCCAGACATAGTATAGAGAATGCAGAAGGAAAAATAAAAAAATCAGGGTTCTGTAAAATGTCAGTAATAGTTTTGTGTTTTATTTTTAAAAAAACCAGGTTGTAACTTTTACTACTTGTGCACCTGCATGGCAAACTGGAGTTTTGCTAGGAGGAAGGTTTTGCAAGCACAAATGCAAGCACATAGTGCTGTGTGGATGAGAGCAAGTTGGGGAGAGGCTGGTTTAGAGATGAAGAACTGTGTGCTGAGGTTTACGGTGCCTGGGGTTATATGAGGACTCTCTGTGTAGCTCTGTTTATAGTGTAAGCTTCTGGAAAAAGAGATGGTGATTTATGTAGTTTTTAATGTTGCCTCTAATTACACAGCATGGTACTAGCTGCTAACTACAGGCCTTTGACTTTCTGACTGAACATTTCCCTCCTGAAATTTGAGGCAGTGGTAGTACATTTACATAATTTTTAATGTTTTATTGATATATTGTACTTTTAAAGACATATTCAAAGGAGTTTGCAGTGGTGAAACAGATTACCACTTTTAAATTTTGAATCCTTACTACTTGGAAAGTTTGAATGCTACCATATGACCCACTTTTTGGAGAAGTTCACTAACTCCCTGTTCTTACAAGCTCAGTGGGACCTGCTTTTGCTTTGGTAGTGTTATTGCAACAGCCTCAGAGAATGCTGTGGGAAACAATGTCTTCTATAACAGCAAAGTTGCCTGCAGTCATGGCTTGATGATATCTTGCTTCTGCAACAGAGAGGATCACACCTGCAGTGAGTTCTGGCTTCAGTGCCACTTACAAGATCCTATGGGGTAGGGAAATCTTTTGGCAGCGTTGCCTCCAGAAGTTGCACAGGCACCCATTATTTTGCTGTTTTGTTATGGTAATGAATATGCCAGGGTTTCTCTTGTTTCATCCAAAGTTAGAAGAAAGATGGAACTACCAAGCAACAGTTATTTGTGTTTAGTGACTTATTTCTCTGGCTGTCATCTGCATATTGATTTATTTCCTGTTCAGTCACTCACAACAATGAATTCCTACAGCAAGAAAAACCTTTCCCAGCCTCCAGCCTGAGGTTCAGTGCCCAAACCTTCCTCACTTTTATCAGCACAGTATGTAATGAAAAAAAAACCCAAATCACTGCTTTGGGAAGCTGTCTACTCTCGTTTAGTTACCCTTTCCTGAAAGAGACTAAAATTCCAGCTGAATGACACTGTAAACAATTCTGACATATCAAATGTAGAGAGATGAAACATAGACAAAAATATTTTTAAATAAGCTTTTGCTAGTTACTGTGGATACCTGTTTATTTAAATTCCAGGGTGCAGAGAGTATTGCAAGAAAGAAAATGTGGCTTTTGTATGCATGTAATTCTCATTTATATATAGATATTCATACAAACACCTATTTGCATGTGACTATTTGAACTAGTACTAGTTATTCCCTTTCTGGGAAAGCTATCTTTTTACTGGCCCATCCCAGGTTCTCACCAATATCACATCCCCTACCATGCACCAGCCTCTGGGAAAATTGAGCGGTACAATGAGCTGTTAAAAACTACACTGAGAGCAGTGGGTGGTGGGACTTTCAAACATTGGGATACACATCAACACATGTGGTCCAGGAGGCTGTGGCTGCGTCTGGTACTGGTAACAATGCAGGGAAGCAGAATGGTGGTGGCCAGAACGGCCAAAGCAGCAGCACAAGTAACACAGCCCTACCATCTGCTATGGACTGATCCACACTGCACTGGAACAGGGGCAAGCTCCAGTAAAAAGACAGCTAAAGTTGCAGTGTGGTACAGATGACTCCATATGGATTCTTCAGTAATTCGTGCAAAACATTACTGAAAGCTGCCAATAAAAATAAAACAGCAAGGTCATTGGCTTGCATGTTACCGTAAAACAGAAAAAGGGGTTGGATATGCAGATCTGAAAGAAAAAAAAAAATGATATCTGGCTTCTGAGTGCACATTCTTTTGGTCATGTCATACCTTGTAGGAAAAGTCTCTTAAACTGTAAGTGCTAATGCTGGTTTGTGATCTCTACTTGATGAAGGCTATTACTAGCCTTAATAGAAATTTAATAGGAGTAGAAACAGTAAAGTTTATCTTCATTTGTAGAGTATACAGTTGTTTTGTTGGTTTGTTTGTTGATTTTTTTTAAATAAATCAAATATGTAAGTGGCTAAGTTAAAATTAGGTAAATTTTTTTTCTTACCCTCTTTATTCTGCTATTGTGGACTCTGAAACTTACCTTGCAAAGGTGGTTCATCTTGAGCTATCCAGAATCACAGAATCGTAGAATGGTTTGGGTTGAAAGAGACCTTTAAAGCACATCTAGTTCCAAGCCTGCTGCCAAGGGTAGGGGCACCTTGCACTAGATGGGGTTGCTCAAAGCACAGAAACAGTCTTTATACCTCCTTGTCCCAGCTCAAAGGTACCTAGTGTGTTTGAGGTTTATTTCAGCTTATTCCCATTTTCTCTCCTCCCACCTTGCAGCGCTTTGAACAGTGCAGTGCACTGCCAGTGATGATTTGACAAGCAGTTAAATGTCCAACCTGCTTGCCTTCTTGATGACCTCAAATAATTGAATTACAGAATGGTTTGGGTCAGAAAGGACATTGAAGAGCTCATCCACTTCCAACCCCCATGCTGTGGGCAGGAGCACCTTCCACTAGACCAGGTAGACCAGGTTGCTCCTCAAGCCCCATCCAACCTGGCCTTGAACACTGCCAGGGATGGGGCAGCCACAGCTTCTCTGGGCAACCTTAATGTAAAAAAAAAAAAAAAATCTTCTGTTTATACATTATAAATCTTTTTTTTTTTTTTTGGTTTAAAACCATTTCCCCTTGACGTGTCACTACAAGCCCTTGTCAAAAATCTTTCTCCATCTTTTTATAGGACCTCTTTAAATATTGAAAGGCTACTCTAAAGTGTCCACGGAGCTTTCTCTTCTCCAGGCTAAACAGCCCCAGCTCTCTCAGACTTTCCCCATCGGACAAATGCTCCAGCCCTCTGATCATTTTTGTGGCCTCCTCTCTACTCTCTCTAGCAGGTCCATGTCTTCCTTGTGCTGGGGAACCCAGCCCTGGACTCAGTTGTCCAGGTCATGATTGTTGTGAAGCAGCCCAGGATCCAGTTGGACTTCTGAGCTTCAGGCATACACTGATGGGCCATGTGCAGCTTTTAATCTGCTTGTATTGCCCAGTCCTTCTCTGCAGGGCAGCCTCAGTTCTTCATTGCCCACTCTGTACCAATATTGGTGATTGCTCTGACCCAGGGGCAGGAGCTTGCACTTGGCCTTGTTGGACTTCATGAAGTTCACATGAGCCCAGTTCTCCAGGCAGTCAGGGACTGAATGGCTTTCCTTTCCTCAAGCATATCAACTACACCACTCAGCTTGCTACCATCCACAAACTTTCTGAGGGCACACTTAATCCCACTATGTCGTTAATAAATATATTGAACAGTAGTTGTCCCTGTATAGACCCCTGAAGGGCACCACTTGTTACTGATCTGCATTTGGATATTAAATCCTTGACTACAATTCCTAATCCGTTAAGTAGTTCATTTATCAAACCCATATCTCTCCAGTTTAGAGACAAGGATGTTGCATGGGCCTAAATTAAAGGCCTTAGAGAAGTCAAAATAGATGACATCAGGTGCTTTCCTTTATCTACCAACACAGTCACTCCATCACAGAGGGCCACCGGCTTAGTCTTCTACAGATGTGAGAATAAATTCTGTCTGCTGTAGTAAAGCTTCTTCCTGAAGATAGGTAGCACTACAGTGTTTTACTATTTTGTTTTGTCTGTAGAAGCAGAGAGCTTTTTATTAACCACACTAAACTGATCTCCAAAGTAGTCTCGTTACTGAAAGTAGAGTAATAATGCTGGTTTTCACCATACATATCTAAAAGGAAAATTTTGCCCCTTGGTAACTGCAAAAAGGATCTTTGTATACATAGTTAAATAGTTTCTCAGAAAACTATAGGACGCAATTGTTTTGCATACATTTATACACAGATATTAATTTATTAGTGGTACCTCTTTTTCTGTCATGCATGTATTCTTCCTAGCTCTCTGCATTTATCCTGTTTACTTCTGACCCAAGTCACATCTCCCATACGCTGTCCTGGTAGTTTCCAGGCTTTTAAAAAAGGACAGCTAGCCTTTTTGCAATTTTTTCCTTTTAGTAATAGTCAGTTAATTTGGCTGTGGGCTGTGGTCTTACCAGAGAGCTTATCATGCTCTTTTCATATATTTGGGATATCACTTTAAAAGAATATGATTAGCATAAGGTTGTAGTGGAGAATAAACACAAATATATAGAATTTCCAAATCCTAATTTGGGCAACACATACACTTCTCATTGCCCTGTCTGGAACACCAAATATGTGAGATTGCACACTCGCATTCTTTTTAACTGCTCCAGAATTGCTGTTATACTAGTCGTGGTTTTTTTACATGGTTGTGATTGATATAGCTTGCTTAGTTAAGAGAATTTCCTTCAATAGTATAAAGCTAGAAGAAAGTGCAATGGGAGAGGCAAGAATGAATTATCTCTTAGAGCAGGCAGCATTTCCTCCTCAAAAGTGACTGTTGGAAAATAGTGTGAAAGTTGATTTACAAAGAATGTCAGCTCTACCCCTCATAAACTCTTTCAAAGATTTTCATAGAGTTTGCTAGAAAAGAGACTTCAATTTGAACTGATTCAGTTTGCCAGCCTTTCATCAAATATGTTTTGTTGTCTGATTCTTCTGCTATTTATACAAACTTTCTTCTCAAAATATAGCCTTGAAAGGGGCCAAGTCAGAAGAGTACATTGGTTAAACAGCCTCTGGGTGAACTAATATTTAAGTCTGCAACAAGAAAGACTGCTTTTGAAAGAAATCTGGTGATGTAAAGCAGGATGGTTGTGTTTGGCTGAAATAACGAGATAATTGATTTTCTTGAGAGTCCTAATATGCAAATATGGAAATTGGAGACAGCAATCCAATATACATTATTTTATTTTCCAACTGTTTGCTTAATCTTTCATAATTTCATGAAAAGGTTTGAAAATATAATGAAAAATTTTGAATTGAAAAATCAGCTGCATTTTTTCTGATAATACCTTTGTGAATAGATGACTTCTATTTGTTGAAGAACATGTAAGTTCTTCAACATAAGCTTTAAATATATATGTAAGTTTTGTGCTCTGCACTTACATATGCAGTAGAATTTACCTGATTCCAATCTCATCATTGTATATGTGCCAGAATTAACTTAAAGATTAAAACCTTATGTTGCCAAAATAGAACTTCATGAAGAATGCCTAAGATATTTAGCTGTAAAATTTTAACTACCTTCTTGCATGTTCCTTCATATAAATTTCTGGAATATATTTATTGTCTTAGCTGTATGCAATTCCTGATCATGACATAACATGTTGGATGGTCGACCTATACCTACCACCATCTGATCTTCTCAAGAAACAAGTAAGCCTTACAAAATACAAGTACAAGGCATTCCAACCATGCTTCTGTGCTCAGGAAACAATGCTGAAGACAGGGCTTTTGATTCTAAGTGAGAATGTATATCTAAACCTGTGGTTATATGTCTTCCTTATCCTGTGAGCTATATGTTAAAATCTTTATCTCAAATGATACATATCATGTATCTAAGAGAATCGAAGAAACAGTGAATTGCAGGAGTGCTTTCATCTTGAGATGACAATATGCCTCTAGAAATCAAGAATCAGATGTTGGCTACCTCTGAACTTAAAGTTATATACAGTGTTCACAGTATTCATCACAGTCACACACTGGATACAATAATTTAGTCTTGATAGTGCTCCAGGGGCTTTTCTTTTTTGCAATTAGGAGAAAACCAAATATTTGCCTCCTAGATTTTTACAGATGCAGGTAAGAAAGAATGCAAAAAAATAATTACAAGCAGAAATAAAGAAGAAAGATCTGAATAACATAGTAACTTAGGAGCATTGTCTCCCTCATGTAGTTTAGATTGTTTGCCCTTCGCTTCACATGCTACAGTTAGGTTTCTTCCATTAAAGAAATCTGCAGAAGTAAGTTGATTTGCATGAGTTATGCCTGTACAGTTGTGAAGTTAGCACTCATTTAATATTTTGCATAATACTTCTAAATAATTTTATTATATGGAATAAGTAGGTTCAAATTTTTATCTCTTTTTGTTTTGCTGTTGTTCTAGGATTTGCCATGTTCCCTGAATAACCATAATAGCATAAGCTATCATAAGACACCTGGTCTTTCATTTGATTATGCCATAAAGTTGTATGAGAAAGTTTGCCAAAAAAAAAAAAAAAAAGATTTTGTAGTTGTGGTGTAGTATTTATGCTAATTGGGAGGTATGCTTCTCTTTTAGGAGGTGTTCTTTAATTTCAAACTCTTCCTTGCCACAAGGAGCAGCAAATAAAAAAATTATAAATGAACAAAAACTAATATTTTAACAGGTTTGTTGCTTGCTATTTTTATAAATTATCAAGGAACAGTTTTGTCCCATTGGATTTCATGGACATGCACCTGCCTTCATGGACATGCTCTCTGACCTTCAGTATCACCTACTGTTAAATTTTGCACATCCTTAACATTCCAGTCTGGAATCAGAAGTTTTGTCATAAGTCACAAATTGATTGCATGTCAGTGGTGATGGTGGTGATATTTTCTTCTTTGAACTCTGTGGGGAAATCTGTTAGCCTTTTTCTTGTGGCCACAAAATCCTGTTATCAAACTCTTTTTCTACAACAGTTGTGAAAAGTGACTGAATACATAGCCATCAGGATTTGGAGCACTGTTGTTCAAGCTTATTAAAAACAAACAAAAAATTTTTTTGGCATTTTCATAGCTCTGTTGCTGAGTTTAAACCCATCAGTTCTTAAGCAATAGTCTGTAAATGTTTTACTAATTTAGGTGTCCCACAAATCTGTGAAATTCTGTGAAGCAATACCTTCTTCCCAATCACTTAGGAAAAATGTTTGTAGAGATCTTTTAGGTTTTGCAATAGGTCTTTATGCCTAGCCAAGAACAATTAAAAACAATTAAAATTGCATTATCAGTTTAACAACCTAAGGGGAAGACACATAATAAATATTTAGAGGTAATCTCAGAAGGTCATTAAAGCTTTATTATTTAATTGCTTCTTTTATTGACTTTCCTACTTTTAGAAAAAAAAAATTAAACAAGTAATAGTAAAAGGCGTAATGTGGGCCTAGACAGTTGTGAGAATACAAACATTTGGATACGTTATGAAAGTGTAGTGCATTTGTTATTTTCCATAGTTAAATCATCTAGATATTTGCTGCAAAGATACACTCAACATTGCTTTTCAGAGTTTTAGTATTATTTAATAATTTGCAGTTTTATTAATTTCTATTTGATTTGCATTTTTTACTGCACAGATTACAGTGCTGGAAAATTTTATCTATACTATCAGGTATGGAAGGAAGGAAGAAAACCTTCAGCTAGTCCACCTGATGGTTTTGTAACAAAACAAACTTAGTACATAAAGTTAAGAAGTAGTTGTAACTCCACAGAGAGAAGAAACAGAAAAATGGCAATTCCAGAATATGAAGTTTATTTTCTTTTGAGTTATATGTCTATCCTAGGAAGAAGATAATACATTTTCTTCTAAGCTATATAATCTGATTCAAACTGAAAAAAAAAATTTTTTTCTGGGTATGGCTTGGTAGCCATCACCGAAATCTACCTGCTTGACTGTGCATGGTGTTCTGAAGGGTCTAATCCTGGTATTGTAGAATCAGAAAGTTTGTGCTTTGTGCTGAAAACACAAATGTGTGCTGAAAGGAACTTTAAATCTCATCCAGTTCCAAGCCCCTGCCACAGGCAGGGACACCTTCCACTAGACCAGGTTGCTCCAAGCCCCATCCAGCCTGCCCTTGAACACTGCCAGGGATGGGGCAGCCACAACTTCTCTGCGCAACCTGTGCCAGGGCCTCACCACCCTCACAGGGAAGAGCTTCTGCCTAAGATCTCGTCTCAATCTCCCCTCTGTCAGGTTAAAGCCATTCCCCCTTGTCCCTTGTCCTGTCCCTACAGGCCCTTGTCCAAAGCCCCTCTCCAGCTTTCTTGTAGCCCCTTCAGGCATTGGAAGCTGCTCTATGGTCTTCCCTTAAGGAGCCTTCTCTTCTCCAGGGTGAACCAGCCCAGCTGTCTCAGCCTGTCTCCAGAACAGAGCTGCTCCAGCCCTCGCAGCACCTCTGGACTCACTCCAACAGCTCCTCGACCCTCTTAGATGTGACTCCATTTCTGAAGTCATGCAGAGGGTGTCTGAACCACAGTCTTATCGTGGTGAACTTGTGGACCTCAGTAAGCTGCTGCAACCTGTTTAGGTTGCAGTAGGTATAGACACATAAGCCTCATCATCAGATCATTTCTCTGAGTAGGTCAGGACAGATGTCTTACAGTGCAGTAGATGAAACTTAAAACTGTCACTATGCCCTTTGTTTTCTTTGTGAGGTTTATTGCAGAAATATAAAATTGTGTGGGTTTATTTTGTTACAGATTTAAAACCACTGTAGGTGAAAGTATAGCTGTTTGGCAATGTTCTGGGGTTTTCGTTTGCTTTTATTTCTTGTTCTTGCTTCTGTTACAAGGAAACCAGATAACAAACATGAGGCTGACAGCTGTTTCAGTTGAACAATCTGGCATTTTATTACCTGAATCTTAAGCTGTTCCTGTGGAGTTCCTTGCCACTGGATACTCTGAATTATCCTGGTTCACCAAAATTGGTTCAACATGATTTCATGAAAGAGAAGTCCTCTGAAGATTGCTAAAGAGAAAGAAACTGGTTCAGGATCCTCCTGAGCTGTAAATGGGAGATTTGCTGGGAGAAGTACCACATCTGGCCAGCTTTTCTGGCCCTTGTTGGTGGCAAGACCAGATAGATATTGTTTCATACCCCTTACAGCTCCTTTTAGGTTCCCACTGAGGTAACTGAATTTTTCAATCATTTTAATACTTTTTCATTTCAGTAATTTTATAATCTAATCCAAAACAAAAATATTGCAGTCATTTTTTCAAGTTCTCTCCAGCATTTTTTTTCTTTGTAAATCCCTGGAAAAAACCTTGTATTTACTCTAAAAACTCCCCTACTGTAGTAAAACTACAGGTTTGCCACCCATAAAACCTGATTGCAATGTACTGCAGCTTTCAGAACAGTAAGCATTGCATAAAAATAAATTTTATAAATGAATTAGTAAGGAAAGTAATCTTTTCTCAGCAATGGAGGAGAAATGAGAAACAGTGCGCACATAGTTGTTTGATAAGTTGAATGCATGTAATTTCACCTAGCCAAATGCTAAGCTTGACTATGGTGAGTTTTCAAACCTAAAAACTGTAACTAGAGTTGCATAAGCTGCATTTATCTGTCCTGAGTTGTAAACTCTGCCAGTGTTTCTTAAGCTTGTATTTGGGGAAAAGGGAAGTTGTTTCAGGGAGAGAACATGAACAGTCAGGATGGCGGTAAGTGGATACATACATACATATATATATTTAAATAGTATGTGGACTGGCTGTTGCTTAAATAAAATCTTTTATCACTCCTAGTGCTAAAAAAAGGTGTGGTAATGGTGTAAAAAAATGTGGACTGGCATGCTTTGAACGTATAATACCCAACAGAGTTTCTTGGCTATGTCTCAGGTACATTCACTGATACTGCGTGGACTATTCCATGGCAGTCTTTGATCTTCTAAGGTTTACTCAAGTAGTCTAAAGGCAGTGGCTTGCACTGGTTTTAGACTAAAAGTCATGTCAGTAAAGGTTCATCTGCCGAGAAAAATCTTTTTTGGAGGTGGAGTTTGGGAGGGGGTTGTTGGTTTTCTTTCCATATAAAGGAAACCACAGATAACTAGACTGTCTATTCTGGTTTATTTCAAGCCTATTTATTGGCACCCTTTTCCTTTACGCAGTGTTGTTTTTAGAAACTTAAAAGAAATTGTTGCTGATATTCTGATATGTTTGTTCTAGTCATTGAGCTTTTGTTTGATCATAATTCAACAAACTGAACAAAATAGATGAAGAGAATTCAAACAGCTGAGACTTTAAATACTGCCAAAGTTTCAACCATGCATTAACCCTTTACATACTGACAATGAAGCAATTGTTACTGAGAAAGATAAAAGCAGAATTGTAAACTGTACCAGTGTTCAGCATACAGCAAAAAGCAGGTATCTTCAGACTTTTTCTTGGTAGCATGCATCTATGATCTGACATGTTTGTACAAGTGGCATTCATTACATAAGTTTTTATGAGCATTACCCAAGATACCCTCCACAGGGGTCTTGTTAGATTCAGTAAGCTTGATTCTGGTTTTACCTGTGGTAGTTTTATTCTGGTGAGATGGCACTGAATTTATCAAATTTCCCCCTCGCACACACTTGAAAATAATGAAGTCAGATCATTGTACATCAAAAGTCTGTGATCTCTCTACGATATTGGTCCATTTCCTTCAGCTTCATGTAAACAATGATCTATGGCTGCAACAATCCTGAGGTGCTAGGTTATGATTTATACCATGGTATTTTTTCTTAGGTAATGTTTATGCACTTAAAGAAGAAATCATGGTATATTAGCTTCTGACATGTTCTGCTGCCTGCAGTTTGTTGTCCCACAATTTGCTTTCTTCTATCACCTGCCCCGCCTGAGTTGAACTGAATTGGAAAGTAGTACAAAGCCAAATCATTATTTGAACTACGGGAGACAATGCTTCATTGTTCACTTTGGTCTGTGTACAGCATTTAGAATTTAATAGGTGATCATTAGTTGCTACTCCATTATATCAGCTGAATTTCATAGGCAGATAAATATTTTTGCATGATTTTGAGGTTTAAACAAAAGCTGATACCACTCCATTAATATCTGTGCACAAATAAATTGAGTTGCTCTACAGATAATTACTGAATTTACCTTTAGAATTACATTTACAAAAAGGAGCATTTTTTGATGTATGGGCTGGGTTTTTTTTAATTTTTATTCATTTCATTATTACAACCTTAGAAACTTTAAGGTTGCCAGTTCTTTGCTGTTTTTTCTTTTTTGTGAACATTGTAATTACACCCCTAATAAGCATTCATGAATGCATGGAATGTAGGATAAAGAGGAATACTTAATGCTCTACTTCTTACTGTGATACCTGGTATTTTAGTGGGCTTTGCATTTTTTAATTATTGTAAAAGCATTGTGATGTTGCTCATGTATATTACTAGCTATTAAAGTAAAGGTTGTTTCAACATCTACTGGTGCCACAAGGAATTTTTCCATTTTGCCCACGGCATTTTGAGACAGGTGCTGTGTGTGCGAGGGGTACTAGTGGCTCTGGATTGTGATGGGACAAATCACACTTCTGTTCATCTAACAAAATCGAGTTCATCCCAGACAAATAACAGAAGTATGTAGTCTTAATCTTCTTCCCCTCATGCTGCTCTGAAAAATACACATATATTATTAAGAGTAATGTTTGGGATCAAGGATCCCTGGGAAGTCGGGAAGTCTCAGGCCTGTATTGAATTTTGGCCAGACCTCTCCTTGTCGTGGGAGAAGTGACTCAGGTGCTTGATAGACACTGATTGTCAACCAAGGTTAATGCAGTCTGCCCTCCAGCTTTCTCTTCATAAGGAGCTGGTCTTTCAAAGGGCTTGTTTTTTATGTTCTAACCATGTACAGATCCTTTTGATCTCCTTTAGGTCTGATTCCCTCCTAAGGCACCGATACCCACCCAATGGGTACCTCGAGTCCTCATACCTCAAGTCCTGCTAGAGGTCCCCAGGTGCCCAGGGCTCCCATCTACTGAGAGAAAGCTAGCAATCCTGCATGCAAAGAAATAGCGCTATTTACAAATGGCCAACCTGGAGTGGATTTATATCATAGAATCACAGGCTGGTTTAGGTTGGAAGGAACCTTAAAGCTCATCCAGTTCCAACCTGCTGCCACAAGCAGGGACACTTTCCCCTAGATCAGGTTGCTCCAAGCTCCGTCCAGCCTGGCCTTGAACCCTGCCAGAGATGGGGCAGCCACAGCTTCCCTGGGCGACCTCATAGTCTCACCACCCTCATATTGAGGAATCTGGGGCAGGAGAAGGGCTGCCCATAGCTGGAGAGAAAACTCCAAGGTTGGACAGAGATGGTGAAACCAGGTCATGTGTCAATAATGCTTAAAAAAGTGTTTTTCCCAGGGTGAAATGCTGTGTTTGTGTTTTTCAGAGATCCCCTTGGTTCTGTACCTCTTTGCCCTGATTTCCATCACTTGGCTGTGGGGAGGACTGCACATGGCTTACAGGCACCTCTGGATGTTAGTCTTCTTCATCGTCTTCAACAGCCTGCAGGTAAGAACTGGCGACTTCCCCTTCAGGCCTCTTGCAGAGCTGGGCTTTGTCTCCACTGCTCACCAAACACTTGAGATTTCAGCTTCACCAGCTGAGCAATATCCAGAAACGCACTGTGACACAGTGGAAATGTTAACTTAAGTATTCTGTTTATTTCTCAAATGAGCATAGAATGCATATTAAGGCAAGGGATACATTGTTTTGAAACAATAGCAGTATAATTGCATAGATTTAATTTCATAGCTAATACACTGGGAAAGAAAATTGCTTTCTTCTGTATGTAATGTGTTACTGAGTAAACTGCAGCCTTTGCAAAAACATTATTCCAGTTTTCTGTATTTATTAACTCTAATAAAAAAACAAATGAAAACAAAACAGAAAAATCAACAAACCACAGAGGTTTACAATTATACAACCCTAATACTGACATTTTTTTATTATGAGAGGTGAGCCTTGGGAGTTGGCTCTTCTCATGCAGCATACATATTGGTAAAGCAAAGGTTTCCATTAAAAAAGAATAAAAAATATGTTTTTATTGAAAAAAATCAAATACAGACAACTGGATGTTGATTATTTAGTTATAAAATTAAATAGACCTTTGCAAAATTTTACACGTGTAAGTGCTTCCACTGGACTCAGTACTGCATTATGCTGCATTCAGTGCTACACTGCACACTGCAGAATTGTTTACAGAATGCAGGTTACTATATACTAAAATGATGTCTGAAAACAGTGAAATTAAGAGGAATTTAAAAAATATATATCCAAATCTATGGTGTGCAAATTCCTCTGCCATATTTATAACAGAAATATCTGTGAAACCATGTATTATTTTCCAATATTAAAAAAAATAGTGAATAAAATAAAAAATAATTAATTGTGAATTTTTTACAAAGCAGATTTATTTTAGAATTTAATTCAAAAGTTGGGAGTTTTCTTAAGCAGCAGTCTAATATTTTTAAAATATACATCTCAGCCAAGTTTTTTTTTCAAACTAAGCAAAAAATGTCATTTATTCTCCTTGTAATGCATTTGATTATTCAGTATATGTTGTTATTTAACTATTCTGTATATATTGGCTCAAATAAGTTATGAGTTATGTTTTGGGTTTTTTCTGTGAAGTTGGGTAAATAGATTTACTCTATTAAAGGTCTACACCATAGTTGTAAAATTGCTTCTTTGCATTGAGGCTGCCACAGCTCTGCAGGACTGGCAGTAGTATCAAAGCCCATTGCCTCCCTTTCCTCACCCCCTGCAAAATCTCAGAGTGCCCGCAAATCCCCATGGGAGTTTTAGCACTACAACAGCAACTACTGCAGCCTTATAGTGAAGACTAATTCACTGATATAAAGCACAAATGTGTGGTGATATTTGTGTACATACGTGTGTGTGTGTATATATATATATGTGTGTGTATGTGTATATATATGCACACATATATATATATATACACGTGTATATAAATATATATGTCCTTCCTTAATACCTCCCTGAAAGGAATTATTACTACAGTCTGGTCTGGGTTTGTGTTACATAGATATCTCAGATATAAATGTTTTAAAAGAGTAATTCATTATAGTTGAGATTTTCTGGCAGAGGTAAAACAGTGTCAGAGCACTGCAGTATGGATGGATATTTGCTTTAAAATAAAACTACTTTATTGCCAGTCCGTATTTAGACAAAAGAGATATGAGTACTCTGTAAAAATTATCATTCTTGGCCAGAATGTTGACCCTTCTGTGGAGCTGCCAGGAGAGACTTTTTATTAGCCTGCTATATATAGCTTGAAATTCAAGTGAAGTTCAAAGCCATAGAATTATTGTTGTTTTAATTAATGTTGCCAGTTTCAAGACATCAATTAATGTAATACTATCAAGAAGTAAAGCAGGGTGTTGGAAGTCAATTTTATAAACCATGAGGCCCACAATGTTTGTGGGGATTTATTGCACTAGTGGTCCAGTATGATGGCAGGTAATATGAAAACACAGATAAAATAACATTCCTAGAAAAATGTTTAAGTCATGACTGCTATTAGAGGTGCACCACTGAGTAACTCCAAAGTTAGGATTTCGTAAAGATCCAGATAAAAGTTATGGCTGCCCCATCCCTGGCAGTGTTCAAGGCCAGGTTGGATGAGGCTTGGAGCAATCTGGTCTAATGGAAGGTGTCCCTGCCTGTGGCGGGGGGTTGGAACTAGGTGAGCTTTAAGGTCCCTTCCAACCCAAACCATTCCATGATTCCATGTAAAGTGAGATTATAAAAGAAATATTTCTCAATCTGTGTGAAGTTTTTCAGTTAGTTAAATTCAAAACTTTCTCTGTAATTTTGTTTCCATTCACGCACTCTAAAATCTTTGAACTTTAGGAATTTTGTTATTTTGGTGTTTTTTTTTTTTTCTTTTATCGGCTATTCTTTGATTTTTGACTGGTCACTTATCAACATTGGTTGTTCATAAAAAAGTTAAAGGCCAGTAAGACTTGCAGAGGTAGTACATAGCTCTTCTGTGCATCTGCTGGAACTTTTTTTTTTTGGTATTACAATTTCAGAAATATTTCTACCATGATTTCGTGCAACTGAATCACAGAATGGTTTTGGAAGGGACCTTAAAGCTCATCTAATTCTAACCTTCTGGCATGGGCAGGGGCACCTTCTGCTAGAGTAGGTTGCTGAAAGAAAAGAATACATATTTTCATGTATGCTGTTCTTGTACTCAAGGTCCTGACATAAATAACCTTACTATCAAGAGCTATACTCTTCTGTAGGCTGTATGCTGAAGCAGGCTGTGCACAAAGGTCAGTTAATCTCTATTGTTAGGTGCATTTCTAATCTTTCAGAGGCATGTCCCCAGTTGCATCCCCACCTCAATCAGGAGTCTGGAAGATACATGTTCAGAAACTTTGTTTGAAATCTTCAGAGAAGCAAGGAAATGAAAAATTAAGCTTCACCCTCCACTGTCCAGCTTGCCTTGTATTGTTGTCATTGCTATGCAATACCATTCATGGAGCATAGCCTTAGTTACATACTGGTGGTGATACCAAATTGCCCATAATTCTTTAACTCTCTTCCAACACAAGGAACTGCTCCATCACTGGAGCATCATCTCTTTTGTACTGGGATCTATTAATTTGCTTTCTTGCCAAACCTATCAGTAATAGATGGCAATATCTGGGGGATAACTGTAGATATCAATAGGTCTGCAGAAAATACTGCAGCATCTGTATTCAAATTGCATCAATATCAATCTGCCGCATCAAAATGAGAAATGTTATTTTTGTTATTCTTAACCCTAGAGAATCTGTAAAACCTCAAGTATAAAATAAATTTTCCTTTATTGAAAGGATGTAAAACACCTTGCAAATATATACTCTTTTCCTGGATAATATTTTAAATTAAAACATGCAGGTCTGGAGCTACAACTCAAGCAATAGTAAATAAAAACTTTTCCTTCGAGCAGTGAGGAGGTCAGGAACTTCCAACTTCATGTTTTAAAACCATTTTTTAAACTTTGCTGGAGTTTTCAGACATAAAATATAATCGGATACAATCCATCTACATAGGAACTATTAAGACAGTATCTAGTATTTATTACGATATATAGGAAATTATTTTTTGAACTATAAAGTTACAAAATATTTTAAAGGAAAAGATACCTTTTTTGTGTTGGATACCCTGAGAACAGTAAAAAAAAAAAAAATACTAGCTCTTTCACAGTAGTGCAGGTTTTATATTTGTTTATTTGTTTTAATAAGTGATTGTCTTCAGCGTTTTGTACACCTCTACAATAAAACAAGCTTAAAAAACATTTCCTGGAACACCCCCACATTTTAAATAACCACCCCTCATATATTGTTATCCTGGTATAATGTTACCATTTATCTAATCAGGAAACAGAAAAACATATGTATGATTCAGGCAACTAGATTGCAGCATGCAAAGAAAAACAGGGACGGAACAAGGTGTAGAGTCGGTAAAGTTCCTTAATCTGTAATTTTGATCAGATAATCAGATGCAGCAAATTGTCTTCTTTAGAGAAAACGTCAGCATGCAAAGTCAGGTTCATCCATGACACAGATAACCATCTCCAGTGTCCTTTGAAGCTTTCATCTCAGCCTGGCTGTTTGGGATAGGAAAATGGGACTTAGCAGTGGGTAACAGATTTTAATAATAATTTGAGAGGAACTAGATATCTTCTAGTACATGCTCTTGGCATCTCATTCGACACATTATGTCTTTACCAGCTGTCAGAATTGATAGTGGTTGTTACAATGAGGCGGTTTTTTCTGCAATAAAAGGTGGTTTTAGCATTTATTGGTGGGCATTTCTATTATACAACATGCCCTGTTTCAGCTGGAAAGCAATTTGGTGTTCATTAGGAGGTTTTCCCCAACAGGAGAAGAGAACATGTAATAGTTTTTGAGAAACCTGCTTCACCGCTGCTCAGGAGATACAGACTGTGTAACGAAGCAGAACGTAACATCTTAAAATGTGCTGGATATCCAAATGGGTTCAGCTTAGGAGATTGGAAGGACACTGCATGTTATTCAATTTTGTTGCTTAGCCTTATGACATATGTTTCCTAGGAAATGAACTTGATAGAGAAATTATCTACTGAGGACAAATTGTTTCTGAGCACTTCCTGTGGGAAACAGTTCCCATCATAGATGGGTTTATAATACAAGCTATTCCAGTGAATGGAGGGAAAAGCAAGCCTTTTCCTGTAACTTCAGGAATAAACATGCAAAGTGCTGTATTGGGGGACAGTAGATGATTTACAAAATAAAAACTAATTTTAGAAAAGCATAAAAAGAAAAGGAGAAGTATGTTTGGGATAGCGGATGTTTTGGGTTCCCTGGCAGTGTGCTCTTGATTATCCTACCCAGGCAGCATCTGTTGCAGAAGCATGCCCCATGCTCTCAAGGACATGTAGTGACAGGACAAGGGGGAATGGCTTTAACATCACAGAAGGAAGATTGACCTAAGCTCTTAGGAAATTCTTCCCTGTGAGGGTGGTGAGGCCCTGGCACAGGTTGCCCAGAGAAACTGTGGCTGCCTCATCCCTGACAGAGTTCAAATCCAGGTTGGATGGGGCTTGGAGCAACCTGGTCTAGTGGAAGGTGTCCCTGCCCATGGAGGGGGGGTTGGAACTGGGTAATCTTGAAGGTCCCTTCCAACCTAAACCACTCTGTGATTCTATGTGAAATGCCTAGGCTCCTTGTGTTTTCACTTCGAAACTGTGAGGAACATTCACGTCTTTTTCTTTTTTTTTTTTTTTTTTACGTGTGATTGCCTTTATGAATTTATTCATGAGACATTTGCTGTGGTCAGGAGTGAAAGAATACCCTGCTGGCTTATGTACTTCTCTCTAGAGGTGAGGATTTCACAAGTTGTTGTGCATTCACCATGCTCATCTGAAACAGTCGCTGTGTTTTTCATGCATTGAGGGGGGTGTTTCTGGTTTGTGTAGTTAACGTCATCAGCGGCATATTTGCAGTTCGATGGATCCAAAGTTCAGGGCAGTGGGTGGATCTCTTCCTGATGTTTGCGGAGGGGTTGGGATGAGGCTTCAGACCCATCTCAGGGTCTTCCCTGCAGCTGACTTGCTTAATATAAACTTGATTATTCTTCAGCTATATTTCCAGCAAACTGCACTGCATACCCCAACCCTCCATCTTATCATTTAGGCTGAAAACTACAAGGTACTAAATACCCTATAGTTAACCCCTGTTCTGATTTTCTGTACCTTGTGCCCCACCACACCCTTGCCCCAGCAATAAATTAGTTAACCTTTTTAATAAGTAATTTTGAATCAAAGCTTTGCTCTTATGAAATACCGAAACATTGCCCTTCAAGGGTATCAAAACTCTGTTTTTCAGCAACTTTAAATAGGAGAAAAGTAAATAAAAACTGGGAGGTAACCCATTATTAAGGACAGTGTTCAGAAAGAGCTTGTGTGGTGATTTTGTCTGATACAGATAAGGGTATCTGAGCGCACCAGAATGACTCATGCCCACATAATGAGAGGTGGTATTTTATTTCATGTATTACATGTAAACTACATCTTCCCAAGAAACACAAGAAACATCAGGAAGCAAGAGTGGACTGTTCGCCTTCCAAACTGTGCAAAATGGCTGATATGCCTAATATGAATTTTTAATGACAACATATTTGTAATAGATTACAGTATGAGAAGATTCAGGAGCATGAGGAAATGTTTGAAAAGCCCATAGTACCTTTAACAAGAAATATGGATGTACAGAAAGTGAGTGAACAGAAGCATGTCAAAACCAGGCATTGGCTGGAGTAGACATCATTCACCAAAATTAATTAAAATAGCAGAGGCAAACTAGAACAGGAGCAAGAACTAGCTAAGGAGGTAAAATACAAAAGAAAATTAGGAGATATAGTGGCAGAAAAGCACCCAAATGAACCATACTATAATCATAGAATCATAGAATAGTTAGGGTTGGAAAGGACCTTAAGTTCATCTAGTTCCAACCCCCTGCCAGGGGCAGGGACAGCTCAAACTAAACCATGTCACCCAAGGCTATGTCCAATCCAGCCTTGAACGCTGCCAGTGATGGAGCATTCACAGCTTCCCTGGGCAACCCATTCCAGTGCCTCACCACCCTCACAGTAAAGAATTTCTTCCTCATATCCACTCTAAACTTCCCCTGTTTAAGTTTGAACCCATTACCCCTTGTCCTCTCACTACAGTTCCTCATGAAGAGTCCCTCCCCAGCATCCCTATAGGCCCCCTTCAGATACTGGAAGGCTGCTATGAGGTCTCCACACAGCCTTCTCTTCTCCAGGCTGAGCAGCCCCAACTTTCTCAGCCTATCTTCATACGGGAGGTGCTGCAGTCCCCTGATCATCCTCGTGGCTCTCCTCTGGACTTGGTCCAACAGTTCCATGTCCTTTTTATATTGAGGACACCAGAACTGCACACAATACTCCAAGTGAGGTCTCACAAGAGCAGAGTAGAGGGGCAGGATCGCCTCTCTCGCCCTGCTGGTCACGCTCCTTTTGATGCAGCCCAGGATACAGTTGGCTTTCTGGGCTGCAAGCGCACACTGCCGGCTCATGTTCATTTCCTCATCAACCAAAACCCCCAAGTCCTTCTCCGCAGGACTGCTCTGAATCTCTTCTCTGCCCAACCTGTAGCTGTGCCTGGGATTGCTCCCACCCAGGTGTAGGACCTTGCACTTGGCATGGTTAAACTTCATCAGGTTGGCATCAGCCCACCTCACAAGCATGTCAAGGTCCCTCTGCATGGCATTTCTTCCCTCCAAGGTATCAACCGAACCATACAGCTTGGTGTCATCGGCAAACTTGCTGAGGGCTCACTCAATCCCACTGTCCGTGTCACCAACAAAGATGTTGAACAAGACTGGTCCCAACACTGATCCCTGAGGGACACCACTCATTACTGGTCTCCAGCTGAACACTGAGCCTTTGAGCACAACTCTTTGTGTGCGGCCATCCAGCCAGTTCTTTATCCACCGAGTGGCCCACCTATCAAATTGATGTCTCTCGAACTTAAGAGACAAGGATGTCATGTGAAACAGTGTCTGACGCTTTGCACAAGTCCAGGTATATGACATCAACTGCTCTACCCCCGTCCATCAGTTCCATGGGAAGCTCAATTCTCATCCCATTTGTTGTGATAGACAAGCAAAACCATCCACATGGCACTGAGGTCATGAATTTTTAGGAAAGCATGAAGAACCACAGAGCTAATGACAAAACCCAAAGACTTGGAAGTTATACAGGCAGGAAAGTTCAGGTGAAATATTAGCCCTCTTTAGGAATTACTTCAGAGCAGGGGATTCAATTTCTCATGTTTCAGTACTACGAAGCAGTCTCTCTGCATACATGTCTTCTTGCTCAACATTATGTTATGAATGCTGAACTGAATGTTTCTAGGAAATAAATGCTTGTGAAGTTTTAGTAGCCTCTAGGAAAAGAACAATTCCATTTTCCTCCACCCACATATTTCCTGCACAAGAGCCCTCTATATTGTACAAGCCTTATGTTTCGCCAGGATAAGAAGGATATTTTCTCCTTCATAGCAAATACAGATGAGTCCTTGTTTGGAGGCTTGCAAAACTTGTATTAAAAAAAATTAAAAATCATTCTCTTACTTTATGTACAGCTTCAGTATCTTCCAAGCAACTACTTCAGAAACAGTGAATGGTATTACTGCTGTTATCTCTCATAGTTTCATCATTACTTAACATATTAATGAATGTGGTTTTAGCAGAAACCATGATAAGCTTTCATTCTGAAGCAGCACTGAAATAACAAGAACCTAGTAAAGACTGCCCTCCCTGATTTTTCTCTGAAGTATAATATGCAACTTAAAGTTGTGTATATATACATATACTTTGTATCTTATTTTATCCTTGACATGTAATACATTTTACCATTGTTGGAAATTGTTTAGATTTTTGGAATGTTATCCAATTGATAATTGTTGAAGGAATATGAGTTGGAGGACCACCATAGAGCCTTAATTTATAGAATGACTTGTTGAATTGATAAGAGAAGAGGACAGGAAGGGGTATGAAAAATGTGTACAAGACTGAGAATATGGCCATTATAGAATAATGCATGAAGGAACTTCTGTCATGTAGGTAAAAATGTTATTGCATACAGCAACCAGTGTAAGTTAAGTAGGAGTTCCAAACAGTAAAAAAAAAACAGACCACCTAATAAGTTTTCTCACATAGTGAAATTGTCTTGTACTGTAGGCAAGACAGAGTTAAGATTATCTTGGAACCATCAGTGAGACCAATCCTTGGCAGCTTTTTCCTACAGTGCTTAAAAAAAAAAATTTTTTTTGTACTGATCTACAGCACATAAACTGCAAATGCATATTTTCCAGTGAGGACAGAGCAATTCTTTAAGTACAATTGATAATGATTTTGCTAGCCTAGGAAATAATGAATAGAAGTGTCCAAACTAGAATAGAGTTATCCTAAAAGAAACTGTTGGGTGGATTTTTTTTAAAGTGCTTTCTTGTAAAGAAGTGTTGTTGAGAACTCTCAGGTCATATTAGGACTAAAGGGGAGGTAGTTTGCCAAAATAAACAATGACTCCTTGAAACAGTGATTTAAATATAGTTTCCTTTTTACTCAAAAATATTCTGGAATAGAGTAAGCAAAGAATCCTTGAAATAAAGCTGGAAGCCATCTATACGGCAAAACTTTTCTGTGCTCCTATGTTGGTTCAGTTATATCTTATACACTAACCGTATTTTGATTTTGTCAACTAGAAGCCTGTTATTTAGACAACAGTTTTACAATTAAAGATCAGATATTTAGAAGAAAGATGAAATCCAATTTGGATATAATGAAGTTAGGCATACTAGTCCAAGGCATTATCTGCTAATCCAGATAAAGGAAATACAGTACATCTCTTATGGAGGTGTTTGATACAGTGCCACAACAAAATTGAGGGATTAAGATTACAGGGAAAAACACAGTAAAAATAAAATGGGAAAATAAAAAAAAAATAGTAATATTGCCTCTCAATACTACATTGAATTTTCATTATAACCATAACAGAAAAAAATGCTAATATACCTTTTGATTTCACAAACTAAGGGTTATGGTGGTTCAGAGAACTGATGTATCCAACATAATGACATGGATAATTTTTAGTCTGTGGAATGACTTGATAGGAAGTATATGAGATCTGACCACACTAAATGCAGAGTTATGCAGTAAAATACCAATAGTGAAAGAATTTCTGCTATAAGTTGTAAGTCATATATAACTGAGAATGGTGTGTATTGCTTTCTCAGGAAAAATGCAAATTACAGTATGATACAGGCTTGAAAGCAGGAAATGCAGTGCTAATTTTGCACCCAACAGCAACACAAATGCCTTTGTAAACTGGTGATGTGTTGTTTGGGATCCTGCGGACGTTTCTGAGCCTACTGGGCCAAGAGGTTAATTCTGTGTGTGGTAAGAGTAGGAAAAAAAGTATTATTGGTGATCAGGGATTTGAAAATCTTGTTTCAGAAGCCCAGGAGTAATCCATATGTTGGCAATCCACTACTGTCTGTATGTACTGGCCTTGATCATCAGCTGTACAATCACACTTGCATCATGGTACACACTAAATAATGTATCCTATCACTCAGCAGGCATTTTTTGGAGACTTCTGTCCTTTTTCAGAGTTGGCCCTAACTTAGGACAAATTCTGAGTTCCAACACCTTGGTTCTGCTCAAGAGGCAAGGTGGTGTGAGGGTATGCAGAAGGCACTGAGCATCGCTTTCAAAGTTTGTTTCACTGTGACTACATTTACTAGCACAGTGCTCTGCCACCTTCAATTTGTAGGGGCAAGCTTAAACAGTTAACCTGCTGAGAAATACAGAGTGTGGCTGTGATCTCATAACACTAAAGAAATTTTGAGTATTTCCTTCTATTAACCAAAGTATCAAAAATTTAAAGAACAAGTTAACTGTACTGTTGTAAATTCATTCCAAAGTCAGTTTGTTTGAAAGTATTTGAGTGTAATGTTGACAAACATTTTTTTTCTCCAGCAGAATATGTCAAAAGGAACATGCCAACAGTTAACTGTGAGATCTGAATGTAAACACTTAATAGCAACTCTCTCAAGAAGCCTTCTAATGCATGTGAGGACTGTGCATTATTTGTGTCTGGAAAGAGTTGAGCAAATGTGAAGCTGGAGCTAACCACATTTGGATAGAAATTGCTAAACTATGTTTTCTCTATTTTGAGACAAATGTCAAGTGTTGCTCTTTTGCCTTTGTGTCGACAAAGTTCAATTGGATTTTAAAAAAGCACCAAATCAGCTCGTACTGTCAGCTCATTATTTGTTTAAATCTTCAGATGTGTTGTTTTGCTGTTATAACATTCATGAAAAGTTTTTGTGGTACAGATATATCAGATCGTCATCAGCAAAATGGGGAACCACACTGATATTTTTCTTTTTTTGTTTTTAAATCTTCTTAAAGGAGGGTGAATAGAACCATAAAAACACCCTTACAGGGAAAAATTTCTTCCTAAGATCTCATCTCAGTCTCTGCTCAGTCAGGTTAAAACTGTTTCCCCTTGTCGTGTCACTACATGCCTGTGTAAAAAGCAAGAAAACTTGTAAGAACACTTAGTTTTGATAGATGTATCATCTGATTTTCTTTGTGTGAGTGTGTGTGAATGAAAGGGATGGTCTGCTGAAGGCTTCCTTAATGCTGTGGTGTTCTTCAAAAAATGTGTAACCCGGAAGCAGGCTGAAAATTGTAACACTTACCTTAAGATATGCTCAGACAGCCTTCACACCCAGTAGAGGATTTGAAAAGTTCAGTATTCATTATGCCCTAGCACACCCTAGGATTAATCTTTTGAGTTCCAGGGGAAAGAAAAATGGCCTTTTAACACAGAATGATTCCTTTCTGGGTGAAGTGAAGCAGCTCTTGGACGGCCTTTCTCTCATTCCTGACTTCTAAAAGATGGCAAGAAAACAGTGATTCTCACCATGAAGACTGCTGCTTTCATGCAAAGCTTGGTTATTTTCACACTAGCTTTTGTGTAACCACCTATTATTAGCTGAATAGGCCAACCTATGTGACAGGAATTTTTACTTCATAAAGGGAATATGTACTGAGAGGTCTATTTCCAATTCTGTCATTTAATTTTCATCAGTGAACAAGATAGGTTTAGTCACCCTCACTACCTCTATGCACCTAAATTAGTACACTGGTTTTGAAAGACTTTTTATGTGGTTGGTAAAGAGAGAAATGTGATTGCAGAGGATACATCACCACATACATGTGAGGTTCCTGCTTTCTCATTACTTTCAGTTAGTATAGCATTTCAGTATTAAAGTTCTTTGTATTGTAATGTTTTATTAAGTAGAAATGTCTTTGTGTTCTATAAAACCAACAAAAAAACAACACATAAGAAAAGTAAAAATAGCTAAAAGTCATCTTAGGAACTGCTTGCTTTCAGGTTGGCTTTAGTGATAAAGAATGCTTTGTCCTTTCCTTATTACAGTATTTTTTATTGATGAACATCTTAAGTTGATGAGCATGATAAAGTCTTGAGAGATAAACTCAGGTTAGGACCAACTCCTTTAGATTTGTACGTATTATACTTGTTTCTCAGTAAATGCTAATGCCTAGCAATTATATAGATTCAGAAACTATGATTGTATATTAACTGTACTTCTCTGGAATGTAGTTTATGAATGAGCCAGACTTCCATTGTGTTGAATAGTATGCAGAGAACAAAAAGATATTCTGTGCCCTAACTTGTCTATAAACTTCAATGTGAGAGAGGAAATGGACACACAGTACGAGCAGGCAATTAGACTACAGGCCAGCATGGCAGGCAGGCCACAGCCTTTTCTAGCCAGAGTCCTAAGAGCAAGTGTAGGCAGAAGTTCTTCCCTGTGAGCGTGGTGTGTTCCTAGCACAGGTTGCCCAGAGAAGCTGTGGCTGCCCCATCCCTGGCAGTGTTCAAGGCCAGGTTGGATGGGGCTTGGAGCAACCTGGTCTAGTGGAAGGTGTCCCTGCCTGTGGCAGGGGGTTGGAACTGAATGAGCTTCAGTGTCCCTTCCTGCCTAAACCAGTCTATGATTCTATGATACAAGCTCAGCAAGAAGGTGAGCAGTTTGGGCATTTAACTGTTTGTCCATACAAATCTTCACTGGCAGTGTGCACTGATGTATTCAAAGTGCTTCATGGTGGGAGGAAGAGAGAAAATGGGAATGAGTTGAAATAAACCTCAAGTACACGAGGTACCTTTGAACTGGGTCAGGGAGTAATAAAGGTTGTTTCTACACTCTAAACCCACACTAAAATTTAGTGCTGTGGAGCACTTTGCAACAAGGAATGAAGCTTCTCCCTTTCTTCCCATGGCAGGAATCCGGTTCTGTCTTTGAAACTCTTCTGTGATTTAGTACCAAAGACACCCTGTCGTTACACACCTTTCTTTTGTCCTCTTCTGCGTAGATTTTAAATAAGTAATATCAAAGCATTGCATACCTTGAAAACAGAAAGACTGCTAGCACCCATTACAATATTTCTTTACCTATCTCAAAACCTTTTTTTTTTTTTTAATTTTTCCCGGAGAAATGGGTGATCTCAAAACCAAAAATGAACCATTTGTATCCACATTTCCACAGGGGCTTTGCTTTACAAATATGTACAGTGTAGATATCCTACGTCCACAAAGGGTACAGTGGTATAGGATGCAGTGACGCCATGGAGTCATGAAGAGATTCTTGGACCCCTTGTAGTTTTTCTTAGGAATCAGTGAATAAATAGTCTAAAGAGTAATTTATCCAAGATCTAGCTGTGTGTGCTGAAGTTGTTATCCCAGTTCCTTGAAAAGCAATGTAACTGTTCCGCTTTCCTTTAGGAGTTTTGAAAACCAATTGAGAAAGTATGTCGGTCCTGGGTTCAGCAGTAGCAGTCATTTTTCTCCTTCTTAGCTGGTGCAATGCTGTGGTTTTGACTTTCGGCCTGGGAACAGTGCTGATAACACCAGTGTTTTTAGTTGTTGCTCAGTAATGTTTACTCTGACCAAGGACTTTCTGAGTCTCATGTTCTGCCAGGGAGGAGGGGAAGCTGGAAGGAAGCAGAGAGAGTACACCTGACCCAAACTGACCAAAGAGGTATTCCATACCACAGCACGTCATGCCCACTATACAAACTGGGGGCAGTTACCCGGAAGGCATAGATCACTGCTTGGGTTAGGCTGGGTGTCGGTTGGTGGGTGTGAGCAGTTGTATTCTCTTCCCTTGTTATTTGCCTTGTCATTATTATTATTGGTGGTAGCAGCAGTGGTTTATGTTATACCTTAGTTACTGGACTGTTCTTATCTCAACTCATGGGAGTTACATTCTTTCGATTCTCCTCCCCATCCCTCTGGGAGTGGGGGGAGAAAGGGGAGGGAGTGAGCTAACAGCTGCATGGTTCTGGATTACCATCTGGGCTTAAACCACAACAGTTCTTTTTGGCACCCAACGTGGTGCACGAAGGGTTGAGATAACGGCAGATCTGACCAGGGTGTGTCTAATCGTATTTGTGGTAAGCATTCATTGTTTCGGATTAAGAGTCACTTGTCACAATGCTGATTTATTGGCTCTCAAAGTTGTTGCTCTTGATCTCACAGTTTTAGCAAGTCGTACCTTACAGCCGGTATTTGCTGTTTTAGTGTTTATCGGCTGAGGGCCTTGGGCTAAGGTCCTTATTTCATTGTACGTTATGGTAATGAGTTGTAATACAATAGACTCATTGATCATGAAGCTGATGTGGCTTGTGTTCTCAGTGTGGTCACCACCTCTATACCTTGGCAGGTATTTAATAGAAGTGTATAGCAATTACACATCTTTTTTCCCCTCCTTGGGTGGTCAGCCTATGAGGGAGACATTCCCACAAACACTAGTGACAAGTACCGCATCTACTCAAACTCTGACTACAACAGATAATGCAGCTACTCCAACTCCAAGCACAGCAGCTACACCAACCCCAGTGACAAGTACAGCAGCATCATTTGAGAGTTCTGAAGGTTTTGAACGGCCTTTGCTTACCCTTGAGATCTGCCTGCTGATTGTGATAGGGATCACCACATTGGCACACATACATATTGTGTTTCACCCATGGCGATTTTGTCTGATCTCAAAAGTTAAGCAGAGTGGGGTGTGGGCCTTGTCTGGGGTTAGATGACAATCTAGGATGACCAAGAGATTTTCCCTGTGGCTGAACAGTCATGAGTGGCAGGGTGTGTGGGACAGTATGGCGAGTATCGAGTCCACTGGGCCCTTCCAGTGCTTTGGAAGCGTCAGAGATGGAAGGCAGCTGTATGGAGTCGCCAACAACAAGCTGCAGAAACTGCTGAAGGGGAGGGTGAATTATTTTGAGCCTGGTTGGCCCATGACACCTCAGGCCATCAGGGCAGAGATGCGACATACAGATGGACTGATGATCAATGGGTGGACTTAGCAATGGACACTATTGCCCAAGTTATTCACAAGTGTGAAACATGTGCTGCAGTTAAGCCAGCCAAGCAGTTAAAGCCTCTTTGGTATGGAGGATGACGACCAAAATACAAATATGGGGAGGCGGAGGCCTGGCAGACTGACTATATCCCACTCTCTCTCCTGCCCTGAAAGGCTGTTACAAGAGATGGAGCTTAACATCATGGACTGGATGAACTCAGCAGCTTTATAGGGATTGGTCCATGCACTAAGGAATGATCTCTCTCTCTCTCTCTCTCTGTGGATGTATATATATATGGATATATATGAGATAAGAGTGATGGCATATTGAAAATGTGAGTTCTGAGCATGACGTGAATGGTATGGAATAAGGGGTGGATACTGTCCTGTGTTCAGCAGTCGCAGTCATTTTTCTCCTTCTTAGTAGCTGGTGTAGTGCTGTGTTTTTGACTTTCGGCCTGGGAACAGCGCTGATAACACCGATGTTTTTAGTTGCTGCTCAATAATGTTTAGTCTGACCAAGGACTTTCTGAGGCTCATGCTCTGCCAGCGAGGAGGGGAAGCCAGGAGGAAGCAGAGAGAGTACACCTGACCCAAACTGACCGAAGAGGTATTCCATACCACAGCATGTCATGCCCAGTATAGAAACTGGAGGCAGTTACCCAGAAGGGTTCGATCACTGCTCGGGTCAGGCTGGGTATTGGTCAGTGGGTGGTGAGCGGTTGTATTCTCTTCCCTTGTTACTTCCCTTATCATTATTATTATTGATGGTAGCAGTAGTGATTTGTGTTATACCTTAGTTGCTGAACTGCTTTTAAATCAGCCCATGGGAGTTGTATTCTTTCGATTCTCCTCCCCATCCCTCTGGGAGTGGTGGGAGGAACAGGGGTGGAGGGGGAGTGAGCTAACAGCTTCGTGGTTCTGGATTGCCAGCTGTGCTTAAACCACAACAAAATAGGTAAAAAAATTTGTGAGGTAGCCCTAATAGAATTTTAGAAATCAATAAAGTAACAAAAATTTTGGTCATTTTGACTCTCAGGAAATATATTTCTAGAAGAACATGGATCTTATCTGGTATATTTGTAGAAATTTGAAAATACAGAAAATACAGAAAAACTTCATAAAGGCATTATTTTCACTAATGCAATATAAATTTTAAGTTCATATGTAGTAAAGAGATTTCAACGCAGTCATAGTAATTTTCTTCTCATGAAAATTACCACAGTAGGGTAGATTGGTGTAATGTATGAAAAACTGAAAATACATTACTTTTTAATGACTTTCTTTATGGTTTAGCTGGCCTGCAAGTGGTCATGTCTGCTCTGCAGCAGCCTGAGTTCCCAGCCTGTCAATTGTCTTCAGAGTAGCTTTTTGAGATGGATATTATCACCACTGTTTTATAGATGGCTGGAATAAAAGCCATGGGAAGATAAATGGCTTTTGTAGAGCCAGCACACTTGATAAATAGGAAGCAAATTTAATGGCTCATACATTTCAGGTTTGTGCTTAGTTTGTTAATTCACATAACTGCCAGGCTGTTAGTCTGCATGGCCACAAGTACTTTATTTTTCAAATGGATTGTATTTTTTAAATGGAAGCCAAATTCAGTGCTACTAGTTCATTAAATCCCTGTAACAGTGGAGAGCAGAAGGAGCTGTGGGATGAATGATTTTCAGCATAGTCTAAATAAAGACCCTCCTCTTCCTGGAAATATCTCTTTTTGGACTGCTTCAGATTGCCACCCTCCTTTCCATTGCCAAAGGGCATTAGCACAAACTGTTTAGCCACTTTGCTGGCATGGCTTGTCTTAGTTTGTGAAAAGGACTTGTAACAGCTAAAATGCCAAGCATGGACCGGAGAAAATAATGCAGTGCTTAACACTAGGTGATACCAAAATTGCCTGCAAATTTCTCCTTGCACAGTACCAATAAGAACAATGCAAAATAAATAAATAAATAAATAAATAAATAAATCCCAGGGTCATGATTATAGCTTTCTGCCAAGAATGTGATTTCTGTGTGTGACTTGTATGGATTGAGCCATCTGGTGAATCAAAAGATTGGTTTTATTGGCTTTATACACATAAAACCTTAATTATGCTGTTTAGTGCAGCTTTTCAAAAAGGTGTGTAAGTAGGTGTTAAATGGTTCAGTCATTTTTTTTAACAAGAAGGGGGAATCAGTCATCATGTCAGTACTCGAAGATTTTGGGATGAAAAAGTCTTGCAGTTTAGATGTGCTTTGTAGGATACTTCATTTTATCCCACTCAGTAATCTCATTGCCTGCAGTGCTGAGCCAGAGGATTAAAGTTAATTCCATAGGCCTATACTTCTGCTGCTTTCTTCATTGCTATCGCTTGCTGACCCCAAGAATGCAACAGGGCAAAAATAATCCCAGAAAAAAGCAGCATGTCAGATTACTGTATTCTCTGCTCTTAAACAGTGAAATTATACCCATATCATACCCTTATGGGATGCTTTCATTGGCAAACTGGGTAAAATCTCTATTTTAATGACCTACGAAGAACATAAAATCCCAATCTTTTCATGGAAAGTAACACCTTCGTTTTAGCACAATGTGGAAATGCTGAGAAAATGTAAGGACATTTATTTATTTTCTTTAAAAAAAATTAAATTAAAAAGTCAGTTCATCCTGAAAGCACAACTGCTGGATTTTTGGGCTGCCATTTGAAATGGATCTGCTGTATGATATGACACAGATAATCCCAAAGGGACATAAAGCACATCTGCTCTGGAGCCAAGAGTAACTTAATAGCGTCAACAGAAATGCAGAGACAAGGGAGCACAGTGACTGGAGGAAAAGCTCCCAAGCTTGAGCTCAGTGTTGCTTACTCTGATATGCTACTATTGACCCACTGCTCAGATGATGACTGTAGGTGCCCTCATCCTTCATGGCCTTTGGATTGGTTATTTGTTTACATCATGTTTTGCTTTGTGTTAAATTCTGTTTTGGATTAAACCTTAACTCTCATATGCATGATTAAGGTTTACTAAATAGCAGTAAGTGCTCTATTGCACAAAGTCTGTTAATGTCCAGCAGGTTGGACTATGATTATGACAACAGCCATGCTACAAATACTGTACTTACTAACACCTGCAAAATATAATAGTCATGTCCACACTGTACATTAATGATTTATTGACCCATTAGAAACTATGCATAAATAGAATCTTGGAACAGATCCTGCCGATTTTCTCGGAATTAATAGTAATTAATGATTACACTTGCTAAGAGTCCATTTGCCAAGCATAAAAATACCATGCATGAGTGACATTCTTTTATAGGCCAATGTATTACCACACATTTTATGGTTTGGTGATTTTTTACTAGCAACTTGTCTTCCTTTTATGCTTATCCTGGATTTTATGGTAGCATTTTCTTTGCAAGTTCTAGTGATGTATTAGTGATACTAATAGATGAAATAATAATCTATAATTCTTTTTCTGTTGTTTTTGTGAATTTTGGGGAGATTGCTGCTACTGGTATTTTTATTATTTTCCTGATAGATTCCTTTCAAAGTAAAAAATTCAGTTTAGCCTTCATTCATTCAGTTTCTGCAATGAAGATGACATAGACCTAAATAATGACACAAAGTAAATGCATTTTGATGCTTTGATTTATATTGGAAGGTATGATCTTTGTTTTATCTTACGCTTTTTAATGGAATAAAACCCCCTTATTATCTTTGCCACAAAATTGTACATCTCGTAAGGTAATTTTACATTCAATTTGACATCTAGTCTTACGTCTAGCAATCCTAGCTTAACCTAAGACTGTGAGTGCAGTTACAAGTAATTGAATGCACGTGCTTTGAGTAGCTTTATATGTGAACTCAGAGGTATGTCTGTGTGGAGCATTTATCTAATGCCCAAGACAGAAGTTCATCTGCACTGGAAAACTTGCTTTACTTGCTGACTGTGCTTTGTTTGTTAAATTTTGTGCTTAGTTTATATTAAATTACATTTATAGGTATATAGTTATACATATATAATTACAGATAGTTATGGGCAGACACAAATTAATGTGTATTTCTGTTACACAGAAAATATTTGTTATGTCTTAGATAAGACAGAAACCACCTTAGCAAAGCCTTCACAGGCTGTTTGTAGCTTTGAAAGACTCCTAAAGGAAAGAATGGAGTGACAGTGAGGCAGAAGGTAGGTATGTGGAGACAGGAAGCTACGGTTTTCCACTGACAGGGCTTGGAGAAACTGGCTTGGTAAGTTTTAGGCGTGTCATTATAATACATTAAACTGAAGTTTTCTGAGTGAGCTGGGTGCAAGAGCCACCATCCTGGTGGAGATGGTGGAGGGACACTGTGTGGGACATAGCAGCAGAGAAAGCAGAAACACACTCAGTTTGTTACCATTTTCACTATCCTTGCTGGAATGGGACTGTGAGCATTACCCTATGGACTTCTATGTTCAATAAATTATGTTCATTATTATAATTACTAGTTATGTGACACGGCACTGCCACACCAGGCTATGAGACTTCCAGTACTTGCCTGTAGAACTGGGTTTTATAGACTTTATGTTTGACCTGCTTAAGATAAAATTGCTTCAAAATCCACCTTCCTGGCAAAGTTTCCCTGTCTTGCTACAGAATTTCCTGCTTATTCCCTCAGGAGGTTGCTTTTATATCTCATCAGGTTTTTCATTATTCATTTATCAGCCCATCTTTTCTGCTAACTTCTGCAAGGAGCCAAAATGCTGTTACAGCCACCTGAACATGCACAATCTGGAGGTGGGAGCCTAATTAGGTCAGTGTTCCCAATCTGGTCTGACCTGTAAATACCTCCAGGTTGGTGGAGCTGCCCTCCATATGCTCTGCAGGGAGAATCAGGGCCTTCTGTGGTTGTGCAGGCAGGGAGCACCAGGCTCTTTCTCCCAGCACTGACTGGTGCAGGGATAATGGCAGAACTGGTAGCTGCTCTGCTGCACTGGGGACAGGAAAGTGCAAAGGAAGAGAAGTCAAAAAGTAGTAAGGTGAAAACAGTCTAAAACAGTGAAGGTCTTCCAGTCCATCTCTTCTCGACCCACTGCACAGCTCTGGAGTTCGCAGCTGTCTTGTGTTTGCTTTACATCGTGCTTCACCACGCAGCATAGATAGCTCTGTCAAACACTTTTGGTGGTTTTTCATGAGAAAACATGATACTGCAGAGCCAGCAGTTATTGCCATACAAGAGAGCTGGCAAAGAATAGAGAGTGTTCTGCAGCCCTCACACAAAGAGGGAGACCTCAAAAGGACTCATACTCCATGCTAAGTAAAAAGGGAAACTAAGCTAAAATAAAACCCAAAACCACAGCTGAGGTGCTTATTGCTTTGAAAATTATATGAAATTCCATCCTTCATTAGCTCCTATCATTTTTTCCTCTTAAGAAATACTCCCCAGATATCAGGAATGGTTCACAGAGCAGGTCATATTCAAATCTTTCTGTTTAGTGCTGCAAACATATCTGAGGTCACTTCTGGCATTCATCCATTAGAGAGAACTTCCAAGAGGGAAAGTAACTTCTGGTTTTTCAAGTACAAGAAGAACCAACAACTTGACACGTGTTTCATGACTTACACTATCCGTTGTTGACAAAGGGTAGAGCTGCGTTCCTGCAAAGTTCAGTAAATATGCCAAGGCATGGAAATCAAATGTTCCAGTTGCTTAGTGTTGAAATACATATATGTGTACATATATCCTTTGGTATTACATTGGTATGCTTTGACATTCAGTTTAGGCAGAGTATAAGCAGAATCATAGGAAAATATCTAAATACTACAGAGTCATTATTCTTCCAAGTCGTGTTCTTGTCTCAGAAGTACATAGGCCCTGTTTAGAGTCAGACAATGGAATTGCCTCAAGGATCATTTAATTCTCCTTCTATTTTGTGCAAGTGCTGCTTATTTGTTTTTTCATTTGTTTTTTTTTTTTTCCCCTCTTGGGTTAGTTTTTTTTCCCCCCTCGGGTTAGTTTTTTCCCCCCCCTCTTGTTTTGGTTTGGTTTGTTGTTTTTTTTCACCCAGCAGTTGAGTGATGGCATTTCTGTCTCAGTCTGTTTAGAAAGACCGATACAAATTTTTGTGCCATTAATTTTTCCATTAAAAAACAGAAAGTTGTAACCCACAAATGCAAATTCTAGAAAGCTTTAGAGCTACCATTGCTGGGGAAAAAATTAAATAATCAAAATAAAAGTTTCTAATACAAGGCTGACATCATGTCCATATGTAATGTGAGTTTAATTTTACTTTGAATAGCACTCCCTATGAAAGAGATCTCATTAACTCTAGAGATATTTTTTATTCAACCACAGTTTTCCCTTCTTGCACAGATTTGGGGCAAGGATTGAGGGAGGAAATCAGCTTGGCATCTCAAGCAAGAAAGTGAATTATTTCAATGACAGAGCCAAATATATTATTATACCCCATCTACTCTTGTTCACCTACTTGTCAGATATGGAAGGACGTCTAGTCCTTGTCCTCACTTTTGTCCACGTTTCCCTTTCTTTGAGGAGCATCCCTAACCAAAAAAGTGTTAACTTCCTGCTGTATAAATAAGGCTTGCCTTCTGCTGTCTCTAAAGCTGTGGAAAGGCAGCAAATATCTACAGTAATTTTCATTAAGGGGAGTAGGAAGTGTAAACTGCTGAGAGGTTCCCGTGATTATCATTTAATCGCACAGCCTGCTTAACAAGACTGTTACTTCTGAGACAATCAGAGCTCTCTGTCAAAAATTCTTTGTGTACCATGCACTGCAAGCTAACCTAATCTGTTATTCTGGACATGAAAAGTATAAAAAATCATTATAAGGTACCTGCTGGGGTCAGTTTTAACTCAGGAGAGGTTGAAGATGGTGGGACTTTGGTTCCTTACAGAACTGCATGTCTCTAACTGATAGCAACATCCCCAAAAGCTATTCCTTATACTAAGAGGATGCTGGAGTATACAAACATCTTATTCTGACCAGTCTGCCCTAAAATACCCAAGCAGAAGGTATGGCTTCTGAAGTTGCACCAGTCAGTTACAGCTGTACTTTCCTATGGCACTGCAGCAAAATGCTGCTAAATAAATCGTCTACCAAATTTCTCGGTCAGATACCACAGAGTAGCAAACAAAAAAAGACATAACAGTAAGCATAAGAAAAATTATGACTCTGAAAGAATCAATTGAAGGAAAAAATGTGTTTATAGTAGTAATTTCTAGCCTTAACTCTTCAATTTGAGAATTTTCTGTAATAGCAAGTTCAGCAATAAACACAAAGTTCGCTTCTCTATTTTGACTTCTTCCTGTCAATGCTGACTTTCAGTTCCCTGTTTCTTTAAACTCTGCATATTTGTCATTGGTATGCATGAGCAGAAGTTACTGCTTTAATAAAAAATAATGATAAAATGAATGCTTTAACGTGCTGCAGGAATAGCCCTCTCTTTGACTTTTCATATAGGCAGGATTGACCTGTATTCATTGATGCCAGTTTCTAAGGTCCCTGAGTGTAGTTTCTTCAATTGATAACTTCCCTCAGGAGTATTGCTTTCCTATGCTAGCTTTCAGATATAACTGGAGAATTAACTGCTCTAGCACTGTTAGTCAGGGGACCTCTTGACCTAAGGGCAGAGGTAACAAAGGCTTTATCATCCCCTATTTGTTGTCTTTTGGAGAAAGAAATGAAAACAGTATTAGGCTTAGATTGTAAGGTGTGAGCTGAAATGTAGGGTTATAAAGGTTTACCTTGGAAAGCAAGTATAAGAGTAAATGTTTGCAAAACTTGGTAAGCCTTGTGTACAAATTCATGACCTATGTTATTTCTAGGTCTTTATAGTCAATGCAGTTGAAAAATATATGAAAGAACACCCTGATAGGTTTTGGTCTTTCTGTTTTTTCTTTTTTTATTGTAAGGTTCATCTGTGTACAGATAGTCAATTTTTCATTGAATCTGGCAGTTTGCAGAGTGATCCTCCACACTGGACAAAATACAAGAAGAATCTAATCAAAGAGAACCTCAAGGGGTGCTGTCCCCAGTTTCTGTTGCCTGTGCAGGAAAGAAAAAGGCAGAGGGGAAAAAAAGCCATGGGCTCAGAAATGCGGCAGGATGGGAACAGTGGGGTGCTAGTCTGCTTTGTCTGCTTCTGGCTGTTCTCAGCCTTCAGCAACCATGTGCCGTTGCTGTGATTTGCTGAACCTTTCAGGGCTCTGTGATGAGGGATTGTAGCCAGAAATGTGGAGGTGACTTGCAAGCTGCTTCTGCATGTTGGCTCTCCTGTGTTTATCCTCCACACATCACGCCTATCCCACTGTTTATACCTTTGGTCTCTGACTCAGTGTTTCTTTCTTGCTCAACTAAGCTGAAATACAAAAATAGGGCTTTCTTGATATTTGCGGGATGACTACATTCAAAGGAAGTGACAGAATTTTATTCTAGCCCAATGTGCACATCTGGAAAGTTTGTCTGAACTCTGTATTTTCAGTGCATCTTCAAGCTGAACACCTCTTTTAAAATTTGAATCTGTCCTCTTAAAACAAACAACAAAAAACCCACTCCAGAACCTTTTCCACCACTTGCAGGGTTGAAATTGGAGGCTGTTGTGTGAGAGTAGCTGCAAGTGTGCTGAGAGCTGTGCAAAATATTTATAGTGAATTCTGACTATCCTAGCAAATCTGCTTTTTAAAGATTTGCCAAAATCTGTGAACCTTTCAGGTGAGCCCTAGCCAAGTTTTGACTAAATTTGAGCTGAAAGCGGTTTGCCGAAGAAGAATTTATGGCTTTGGCTTTGGGTAGAAACTGCAAGATTCAGCATGGTCTTGGCATAGCTGGCTCTGCATAAAGAGAAACTTGGCAGTTTAGACTAAGTTTCAGGTGTTTTGCTAGTATTAGGAAAATGTATTTATAATGATGAAAGCACATATTTTTAGCATTATTACAGAATATATCCATAACATGTTTATCTGTGGAATGATAACTTTACAAAAAAGAAAGCACTTGAACTAACTATAGTACAAACTTGTAAATACATTCTTTATTTAATGATAGAAATATGAATTATATTTTTTCTTTATATTTTATGGTGGCTTCTGTGTGTGTAAGTGTTTGTGTTTGTGTGTGTGTATGTAATGGCAATTGGTTGGTTCAACAAGTAGTCTTATGATATTGCCTACCAAGATGGTATGAATTTTTCAGTCCTCAGTTACATTTATTGTTGTCCTTTGCTTTTGATGTGAAGTTTTGTAACTTCAGCTGTAACAGGTACAAATCTTTTCCTGCAGAGCAAGATGGAGAGTAAATATCTCAGGAAACAGTGTGGATAAGCAGTGAATGTTCCCAATTCACTGTGATAAGAGAAATGATATGTGATAAGGGAAATTATATGATTGCTAAGATTTATAATAGTTTCATCAAAACTGGTACCCAATGGCAAATAAACAGTCAAATCCTTGATGATACAGAGCAGGTCCAAGGTCAAATTATTAAATGTAATCACCAGTTGGCAGGATTGCACTGCTAAGGACATGGCTTTTATAACAGTCACTGAATGCTAAGAAAAAGTTAGATTTATACAGAAGGATCTGATTTACATTTCAAAGTTAATATTTCTGGAGTGCTATGAGTGGGAGATGTTAAATGATGGGTTAGGATGTAGTATCATGTGACTGAGATGATACTTCTGTCATGATGACACCAATAAAAGATCTTCAAGTTGTTCTCAAAGGAAAATATGGTTGAAGGAGATACAGAAAAATAAAATGTACATTAAAGTCTGTTTTTTGGTATCTAGACATGCACAAGAATACTGTGCCTGCAATTCATCATAATTATCTCTGAAAATAGGAAACTTGCAGAAAGAAACAGAAAATTAGATATTTTATTCATCACTTGGTTAACATTATCAATGGCATTATGTGTGCGAATATTTGGTTCCATGGCTAATTTTCTTCCAAAAATTATTAGGAAAGATGACAGTATCAGATATATATCATGCATTGTACAGTGGCCCTGATTATAATTTCCTGAATATGATTCCTTTAACATTGTGACTTACTTTTTGCTATGTAGATGCTAGCATCCTGAACATGGTGAAACATGCAAATTATCTGGATTAATCAGACCAGTAATTTCCCCCAAAGCAGTAGGCACTTGTTATGCAAATTGTTGTAAATCCACAGCAGACTTTAACTGGCCAGTGATGGAAAATTATGTGAGAAAAGAGAAGTCTGCAGAATAAGAACTTCCAGTAAATTAGTGAAATCCCCAGAGAAGTTCACAGGAAGTCAGCTATGGCATTAAGGCATACGCCACCAGGAACGGGATCATCCCATGGCCATCGACAACCTGATCATTAAATTGACAACCAAAGAACTTTCTAGGATGGGCTACCAACAGTAAATTAGTATGGTCCAGACAGAGAATAAGAATAAATCTCACCCTGATAAGATTAAAAAATATAGAATGAAACTAATCAAAATATTAACCAGCAAGCAGAAATTCTACTACAGTGACTACAGAGAGCTAGTCTCAAAAGCTGATCTGAATGAAGACAACCCTTTTGGTTGAGGCAGCTCTTTGCATGTAACTTTAGAAGTAATAGTGATGTTGTAACCATGGCGATCTAAAGATCAGAATGTCCCAGTCCTGAACACAGAGGTCTTTCATTGGTGTAACACAAGATAGCATCTTTCTTCGCAGGCCTTGATTTCACTTAAAATGTTGTCTTTTGAAAAAATAACTTTTGGTAACATGGTCACGTGATGACAGTTATCAAGTGGAAATTGGGACTCAAAGAGCGCCTCTGTCGAAGTACACTGAATTTTACGTAGGCTTGGAACCCTCAAGTAGTAGGAGGATCTATTCAACTGGAGTGTTAAAAAGCCCTGCAAAAATTTTACAAATAAAAATACCATTGCTCTAAAATAGATGATGCTATCTGAATCCGCTTCTCCTTGAAAAAATAGTTCTGCAAATTCAGGGTACAGTATCTTAGTCATGGATGAAAATACTTTTGTGAGAAGTATAACTTATTTTAGACTGTTTTTTTTTTTATTTTAAATCTAATGACTTGGTGTGTTTGTGTCTGTTAGAGCAATTAAAATCCTTCCTCTTACATGACCAATTTAAAACTGTGGGATACAGTAGACATGTAGAGTTTTTTTTCTCAGTGTGTAAAAGGGAGACAATAGAGGTTTGATGATGGCCTAGAGTCTGTTGTATCCTCTCTCACTACTATTAGCAGTTATCTGTATTTCCAAATTTAGACATACTGTAGTGTCAGCACAGTGAGTTAGAACATGCAGAATTAGAATATAAAGAGGCAGAGAGACTATGAGTGGAAAATGTGCAATGAAGGCTTTCATTAGATCAGTCCTCCCGGTCTGCATGTGATCTTATGAAGTGTAAAATGTATTTTGTCCTTTCACTGACAGCTGTGGAAGTCTGTCCTTAATTTAGTAGCTTCCTGCAGCTGTCATACCACAGAATAAATAAATCAAGCTGTTGTGTATGAGAATCTCCCTCACACCCATGCATGCACAAAACCCTCCCACAGATTATAAAATGTACCAGGAAAAAACTCCCTTCTTCTGCAATTGAGAACTTTCCATGGTCACTTTGGGCAAATTGTTCCAGTGCTTAATTACCCTCATGTTAAGTATCCTTTTATAAGAGGAAGTAGGGACAGGACAAGGGGGAATGACTTTAACCTAACAGAGGGGAGATTGAGATGAGATCTTAGGCAGAAGTTCTTCCCTGTGAGGGTGGTGAGGCCCTGGCACAGGTTGCCCAGGAAAAGCTGTGGCTGCTCCATCCCTGGCAGTGCTCAAGACCAGGTTGGATGGGGCTTGGAGCAACCTGGTCTAGTGGAAGATGTCAGTGCCTGTGGCAGGGGATTGGAACTGAATGAGCTTTAAGATCCTGCCAGCCATGATTCTGTGATTCTATGCTGAAAAGCCCAATTCCCTCAGCCTGTCCTGACAGGGCATGTGCTTGAGCCCCTGACCATCTTGGTGGCCCTTCACTTAACTTGTTCAATTTCATATTGAACACCCATCTGGTGTTCTATCCATCTAGACAACAGTGTTCTAGCTTGGGTACCCACATGCTGTGGGAGACCTTGCTGAAAGCCTTGCAAAACTCACAGCAGCTATTACTGATACCTCACCCCTTATCCATGGGACCAGTTAAAGTCAATCAATCAGGTTGGTCAAGTGTCCATTGAAAGTCTGAAAGTATCTGATGTATCTGTATAACTTAAAGCAGCATTGAGGCTGTTCCCACCTCAGTGGCTGAAAAGTTCTCAGTGGACTCTTTTGCATGTGAGCTTTCCTTCAGAGAGTTGAAGCTGTGCTTTTTCTGGGTATTTTTTCCCCTGACATAACTCTGCAAAAGATCACATATATAGGCCAGCTTGCTGAGGTGAAATAACAAAAGCTTAATTGTCTTTCATCAGTATATATTGGTAAAATAGCCAGCAGTCTTTATTGACAATATCTTGTAAACATTTTTTGGACAGCCACCACATCTGAGAAGGACTGTAAGTTGCCTGTCTGTGCTCCCTCTTTGGGGACAGCCTGATTGTCTGCTTGAAGTAGTTTTTGTCTTCCCGTATGAGAAATGTGTTAGTAACACTTTTTCCTCTTATCTTTTACTGTGACACTGTATTAATACTATCATCATGAAACCATGAATGACACAGGGTTAAATGTTTTCTAAATAACCCTGTGGGGCCAGTTTACAGAAGTTAGGTAATGGAACAATTACATCCTCTGGAGTCATAGTTCTTCAGCTTAGTTGTTCAGTCTTCTTCCATAGAGCTCAGGTCAAGCTCTGAAGTTAGCAGTTGTTTCACTCTGAGATTCAATAGTTTCTTTTGGCTTCCTTGTACATGCTTATGTGCTGATGAAGATGGCTCTGAATCTGTATGCAACAGCAGAGGCTGTTGGTACTAGGCTGAAGTTTTGGGGGTTGGGTTTTGGGAGTTCAGCTGTTTTGTTGTGGTTTTGGGTTTTTTTTTAATGGAAACTTCTTAAGAGTACAAAGTCTGTATTTACCACATTTGTAACAGAGATATCATTGCTGGTATTAACTAATGTCCATACCCAGACCTATCTTCTTTTGATCCCTTTGGAGTAAGTTTCTTCTCTGAACATCCTGCAAGACTGGTAGATGTGTCAACAGAATTTGACTATTCTACTATTCTCTGCATTTCATACTTAGTCCAGCTGGCAAAGACAATATCTGTGTGTCTCCGAAAAAACAAAGTGGTGCCAACTTAGCCTAAGTTGTTTATATGATAAACCCAGTGAAATATATATTACAATGCCAACAGCCTTATTTTCATAGTACTTTAAGATGATTTTCACAGTATTAAAGGTTGCAGTGAAAAAGAACGAAACATAATGGGTGTCAAAAGTGTGATGAAGGTCAAGTCAATTCTCAAACTAGTGCTTTTGAAAAAAAACCTGAGACTGTGAAAGCTGTGGTTGCACTGACACAACCCAAGTATCTGCATCTTGCCTGTGCTCCTTCAGAGTAAATAGCCTGGTAGTTGCTGCTGTTAAAATAAGCACAGATCATATCATAGAATCATAGAATCTGAGACTGGTTTAATTTGCAAGGGGTCTTAAAGCTCACCCAGTTCCAAGCCCGTGCCACAGGCAGGGACATCTTCTGCTAGACCAGGTTGCTCCAAGCCCCATCCAGCCTGGCCTTGAACAATGTCAGGGATGGGGCTGCCACAGCTTCTCTGGGCAATCTGTTCCCATGACTTGATCCACGGTATCTTCATGAGTTTTATCTTTAGACCTCAGTGTGGTTTGGGCAGGACCATTTGCTTTGTTTTGATTTCTCAAAATTCAATAGCAGTGGTTTCTAATAAAGACACAGGGTAGTGAGAGTAAGACCACAAATGTCTTTTGATACTTCAAACAAAACCACATAGGGAATCACCTCTACAAAGAGTATCTTCTTGAGTGTCAAGATTTGAATAGGAATACAGGTCAATGAAGGTTTCATAATTTGTCTACCTAAACAAGAAATCTAGCCAGCAACACACTATCTGTGTAAATGTATAGTGCTTAGGAGTGTTGGGGTTTGCTAGATTTAAACTTCGATTTGTAAGGCATTGCCCTAATATTTCACAAGAGTTGGGGAAGTGAAACAAGTTGGTTTTGTTTTTTTTTTTTTTTATTAGCTAACTCAGCCTCTGATTCCTCCTATCTCACACAGTCAAATAACCCCCCTGAGTCCGTGTGCTTGTTATAGGAGGGTCAGAGGAGCTGCTTCATCACCTGTCTGCGTCAATACGTGGGAGTTCTTTGAACTGCTCATACTGAAGTTCATTCTCAGCTTCTAGAAATGGAGGGCTGCAGCAGGAGAGCCACAGGAGGCAGTGCATCTCAGGGATGCTAACTCCTGCTGCCCAGAACATGGGTCTGTGTCTCTGGATGACAGCAAAGAGCAGAACAGAAGCAGGGAGGAGTAGCAGCAAGGGTGCTTGAGGTATCAACATGCCTGTCTGTGGTTCTGGTAGAGCAACAGTTCCTTAGAAATAACACTGTCCAAAACACACAGAGAATTAGATCGGGCTGGGTTAAGGAGATAATTCTGGCACTTTACTGCATGTTTATTTGTTCTAGAAGAGTGAGCTCCTGCACATGGGGCTGCTCAGGACAATGACATATCATGATCATTGCATACCTATGACTCTGAAAGACAGGGCTGTGCAGTATTGTCAGCTAATGTTGGTTTTGGTTCTTTTTTTTTTAATATAAAACCACCTGAAATGAGTGTGCAGCTTTTGTGGCTTTGTCCTCAGAGACCAAAATGCCAGAAGCTGCTCTGAATTCACTGCTATCTGTCCTTCTTGGTGTTTTTATACTTTTCATACCCATTAAAAAAATTAAAAGAAATCCATTTTCTGGTACCATTATGCTTGACCTACATCAGAGTCCTTGTTTATAGAATGAAAGGACATTTTGGTTTCTCTTTAGTGTTTCTTAAGTGCAATATGTGTTTGCATCAGGTTTTTGGAATGTATTTACTTGCATGTATCACAGAGAAATGTCCTGTTGGTTAACTGCCTGGGTCCTTATGACAAAAAACAATAATCTGGAAAAGTGGGAAAATGTTTTCTCAGAATACATGATTCTACACTTTGGTCTGCTGTTTTGCTGTTAAAGAAAAGAATGCACATATAGCTTTTTAGAATCTGTATGAGGGTATTTCCAGTATTTGACCAGATGAGATTGAAATCCAATTAACTTCTGTGTCACTTTGGACCGGGCATTTTTGTCATATCATTTTGGCATTAGAAATTATGAATCTGTAGATCATAAAGTGCTGTTACTTTTTTTATAGGGTTGGAAATGAACGTACCTTTTGGGTATTTGCAGTCTCCATGTATTTTCAAAATTCCTTCCATGAGGAATTCACAAATATAATTAGATGAAACTACTTTCTATTTATAATAGCAGTTATTACTTTCATGCCAATGGGTACCTTTCCCATAAATTCTTCTGTTTAGTACAATTGGTTTCAGGGGTCTTGAGGTCACTAGGAAATGCAAAATAAGAGTGCAAATGTAATTGTATTGCAGCAATCAGGAAGAATCCGGAAGTCTTCTTCTGTACTTTTTTAGTTAACCCCTTCTTTAGTAACTATCTAACTGGTTGATTTGTCAGTTGAAATGGATTATTTTCCCTCAATGTAACTTAAGAATTTAAGAAGTCAGATTTCATATTCACAACTTCAATCACTGGATTTCTTTGCAAACAAAAGACATGGTTATAATACTTTTCTTGGCTAAGTCTAAAGGTCAAAATTAAGTTTTAAAGGAGAACTGCAGAAGCATATTGCAGAGCCTTCGTAGTGATCACAAGTGAAAGGCAGTGCTGAATTTGTGGATATCATAGAGAATCTAATTTACAGCTGCAACTTGGTATCTGTGACGGCAGCAGTGCAACTTGCATGAGATTGAAACTGGGGCAAGAACGCAAAAAGCCATCAGGTTAGTAAGGAAATAAAGAACTGTGGCTAGGGGAGAGTAGCCAAATCCTCTTGCAACAGCGGCCCTTCGACACATTTTCGCTATTATGACAACTGTGAAATTCAAGTTGGTTTTGTTGTTCTTGGGATCTTGGCTTTGCTTTGCAACTGTGTGGGTTCAACCAAATAATCAGTTTCAGTGACTCTTTTTGGTTGGTTTTGTGGTTTTGTGTGTGTGTGTGTTTAGCTGGAGGCCTCAGGATATCAACTTTTAGCTTCCAGATTTTTTGATAGGCAGTGACATCTTCTCTTTTTTCATAAAATTTCTATAGGCTGCAGCCCTTTAGAAGCACAAACTGCCGGTGTAAGGGAAAACATCTGCTACACTATATAGAACCCTACCATGACCATATAGGACCCTGTTCAAACTCTGACCTAAGCTCCCGGCATTTCAAATGCTGATGTTCTTTTTCTCTCTCTGTTTCAGGGTCTTTATGTCTTTGTGGTGTATTTTATCCTGCACAACCAACTTTGCTGTCCCGTGAAAGCAAGTTATTCTGTAGATATGAATGGGCATACAACACCAGGGTCAGCTTTTTTCACACATGGCAGTGGCCTGCCGGCTGCAGGTGGAGAGATCAGCAAGTCCACTCAGAACCTCATCAGTGCTATGGAAGAGGTAACAGTGCTCCATAGTCATTACCTTGTGTATTGAAAATGTACCTAGAGATTTTAAGTGGCAGTAATGAAGTGTAAAAGACAGGAATAAGTTGCTAATCATTTTAGGTTGGCTTCGGGGAGAGGGGATTTTTTAAGTTTTTTACCATAAAAATTGTTATCTTTAGCTATGGTGATATTCTTGGAACTTACAATTCCCTAGTAAATCACATTCTACTTAAGTCTTTAGTTTGTTATAAAGGCTGGTTGAAGTTTTCAGAAGTGGATCATGAAATATCAATATATCAAGTTAACTTTTTCCACTTACTATAGGCCTTAGGTGAGTTTTAATTTTCCAAAGTCATGCTGTGCAAATATATGGAAAATTTAATAGAATAGAATAAAATTAGAATAAACTGGAATGGAATAGAGAAGGAGAAGAGAAGAGGGGCAAAATAAAAGCAAAGTTAAATGACATGTAGTTGAGATATATATATAAAAATATATTGTTTATTTTTAAAAAAGGCTACCTGTTTCTAATAGAAGTGACAGAATAGCTGTTTTCAAAATCTCTTGGTCTTGATTTTGGCTCTGGTCATAGTTTCCAATTTCTATACTGTAGTTTTGATGATTACTGCATTTCTGTGTCTTTTTAAACTTTGTAGGTGCCTGCAGACTGGGAGAGGGCATCCTTGCAGCCTGCTGGTCAGGCTAGTGCTGCCTTTAAGCAAAGTCCACAAAATAGCAATGTTTTCCACCCTTCTGGAGGATTTAGTGCCAGCTCATTGGTTGCCGATGAGGAATCACAGGAGTTTGATGACCTGATATTTGCTTTAAAGACTGGTGAGTGACTCTCCTCCTTGTTACTCAAAGGTTGTTTTGCTGTTTTTTGCCTTAGCAGTGTCACTGTGCCATGAGATCCAATTAATGAGATCCATTAATGGAATTTGATTGCCAGTGAAAATCTGAAGTAAAATTGTTTTGCCTTGGAATGCTATTCCATGACAAACACGGTGCAGGCTATCTAAAATAACAGAGAAATGGGCTGTAAAAATGCATTTTGAATCATGAAGACAAGCATACCTACTGAAAGTAGCAGCAGATTGGAGGCTCTGACATTTTTTCACAAGTGCTTATATGGCTATCTTGCTACTTTTAGACATTGGCTGTCTTGTTTTCTTTTACTTCCTTATTCACATTGACATATAGGATACATACAATGCCTATCTTTATTTTTTATATATGTATATCTATGGGAAACAGCATAACTTCATAAATACTGATTCTCCCAATAAGTGTAAGACAAAATATTTACATAAAACACAGTTGGTCCTGAAAAATGGGGTACACTTGAAAGATAAACAAGACAGATTTTTGCCCAAACAGAAGAGCCAACTGTGATGAGCTTGCTGTGCTGCTGGAGGACAGAAGCAGGGGAGACCACTCCAGGTGTCCACATTCAAACTATGCCTGCAAAACAAAATGTTTGTGATCAGATTCCCCTCAATAGCCTTAGAGTTCAAGTCTTCAAAATCCCAGGTTTTGCCCTCAATTATATATTGCTTTTCTGCCTTCTCACCCACTCCACCAAGAAAATTTAAGGTTATTTGAATGGTGATATAAATAGATAGTTAAGGTGTGGCTGCAAGAAGAATAAATGAAGTGACACCTAGGTCAAAGATAGGTCAAGATGGGAATATCTGATAGGATGACCACAAAGGCAGAGGAGTGCCAGCTGATAAGACCTGGCAGATGCTAACCCAAGTTGACCTTTAGGCACCAGGTGAAATACAAATAGGCTTGGTAGTAAGAGGTCACCTGAATGATCTCTGAGGATACCATTGAGCCTCACAAGAGCCAACAGCAAGGTGCTGGTGACAATAGCAGGTTAGGTGCTCTGGCACCAATAATTTAAGGAGTTTGTTTGCTTCAGTGACACCAAGGAAAGCAGTCAAGCTAGTTGGAAGACTGGGAATGCTGCTAATGAGGGGGTAGCTTTATTCAGTATATTCATAATACTTTATCCTCTAAGCCAATTTCCATTGCAGAAAACTCTTCTAATTAGGAATATAATTGATTTATTAGTAAGCAGTCTACTGCTAAAAATATGAATTTTTATTATGATTGTCTCAAAATCTGTATTGTATCCATCAATTTTCCTGCATGTTCTGTAGAGTACTTCTATTTTGTTATTTATTTAAAGATTTGGCCAAAACTTTCAAATCTAGGTGCTCAAGCTTAGAATTGCAAACCTTTTTTTCTAAGTACCTAAGAAGGTAGCTTTTACTTTGTTACTATTTCCTGAATAATTTGAAGGAAACCAGATAACTCACAGATAGTAAGATATGAACCCATTCATATCTAACACTCCCACCATTGCACACAATGTTTACTGCTTAAGCAGTTCAGTTAACATCAGTTGGCCTATTTTCAGCAGTGAACTCTGCACACTGTGGAAGAATGAGTCTTAAATCATGAAGAGCAAGCTAGGCAACAGCAGCAGTTAAAACTTGTGATTAATGTAATCCATCACAATTTTGCATTTAATGATATTTTAATAAATCTTCAAGCTCTATCCTTAGTTAATTTGTTTTCAGTCCTTCTAAAGACAGTAGGTCTAGAACTTTTTTGGTTTTGATTATTTTGCCTGAATTTTATTATTGTCTTCTTTAGTAATATTTTATTGTTCATTATCATTTGTTCTTATGAGTCTTTTGTATTAGTGTGGTTTGAAGCAGAGACCTTAGGTCAGTTGGGGAAAAATATTTTTGTTTGCATTACAGATTCAATTAGCACCTGGCCGTTTTGCACCAACATGTATTTATTTGCCCAGACTGTGTCCCCAGAAGCATTAGAGCAGCAAAATAAGATGATTTCTAAGCCAAGTTAGTTGTTCTGTCTGGTTCCATCCCCACAAGCAAGATTTGAGCAAGCCAAACTGAAGAGGCGGTGTTGACGTTAGAGTGGCTTAAGCTACCAAAGTAAATGCTTATCAGCTACTGCCTTACATACAAGCTGCAGCTCAACACATGCTTTAAACCAAAAACCATGAGCTTTTCTGCAACTAAAAATCATATCTGTTTATTTTTTTTGCTCTTCAGTCTAGTACAGTGCATGGCCAAGGAGTCAAGGTGCTCCCAATGGCATGAGAGAGGGAACTGCATGGGAGCAATGGAAAGGGAGATGAGGTGGTGGAAAGTGGGATTTCTCCTCTGTTTGGCAATACAGGCTTATTCTGCAAAAGTATTCACTGAGCTTCAGTCTGTCGGGAATTCTGTGATGCCATTAATCTAGCAGGCATTGAAAGGAACCTGTCTCCTGGTCGCTCCTGGCAGCACATTTCTTCTTCCTACCTTGTATCTTTGCCCATGCTTGTATAAAACTGCAACAAGTCAGGTTAGGGCTTCTCCTCTTCCTTTTTCTCTCCCTCTCCTTCCTCTTCCCCTCTGTCTCACTCTTCCCTTGCTTGCTACCCTTTGAGACCCAGTTCCAGCTCCAAGGAAGCAGTGGTCATTAGCAACTGGAAGACAAGCACTTCTTCAAACAGGCTAAAACATACGGGCAGCTGAGATGCCTTTTTGCTGCCTTGCTCTTGTCTGTCATTTGCCGTTAAGTAGCTGTCGTGGTTTAAGCCTCTATAACTCACGCAGTTTTGCTCACTCACTCCCCCCTCTTTCTTGCCCCCCACTCCCGGAGGGATGGGAAGGAGAATCGAAAAGAATGCAACTCCCACAGGTTGAGATAAGAACAGTTTAGTAACTAAAGTATAACACAGACCACTACTGCTACCACCAATAATAATAATGACAAGGCAAATACAAGGAAAGAATACAATTTCTCACCACCTAAAACCAAGCCCGACCACGCAGTGCACCCCCCACCCTTCTGGGTCTCTCCTCTCCGTGCTCCATCTTGGGCATGACGTGTTTTGGTATGGAATAACCTCTTTTGTCAGTTTGGGTCAGGTGTCCTGTCTCTGCTTCCTCCCGGCTCCCCTGCTCCCTGGCAGAGCATGAAACTCAGAAAGTCCTTGGCCAGACCAAAACATCAGTAAGCAGTAACCGAAACACTGGTGTTATCAGCGCTGTTCCCAGGCCCAAAATCAAAAACACAGTGCTACACCAGCTACCAAGGAGCAGAAAAATGACTGCTGCTGCTGAACCCATGACAGTAGCACTTCTCAAACCTTTTTGGACCAGGCTTTATTTCAGCAGGCTGAGAATTCCTTATCTGAAGTAGACAAGCCCCTGTGGGAGCAGGGGAAAGGTACTTTGCACCACATGAGCTGTTTTTATCACTCCTAAGCTGTATGTTGTGGCTTTGACCTATAGAGGAAGAATAGAAATGCTTGCTCTGCTACTGCTTGAGTTCCCCTCTGATTAACAGAAGCAGAAACCTCTATTATCTGTTGTTCCCTAAAACTATCAATCTGTAACCAAACTCAGGGTTAGCTTCTACTCTGAAGATTGGCTGAGGATCAGCATTGATTAGCAGAGGAATATGCAAAAATGTCTTTATGCCTCTTTGCACTTCATCTGTTTTTTCTGCGTACATAGTTTGGAGATGTCTGGAGGTTACTCTAATTTATGCTCGCTCTTTGTAGCTACAGGGTTTAATCTGACAGCCACAATCAGTGAGAATGAGAGTATAATCCACTACAGAGCTAAAATCCCATTCCTCTCCTCCTGTCTCACCCTTGCACTGCAGCTGACCACTTTCAGCAGTAGAAATGAAGGATGATTGATGTAAATTAAAGAAATTAAACAAACCCCCACAGCACAACTTTGTTCTTTAACTTGCAATGATTTAGGAGCTTGCAGTTTGCAGCACAGCTCCACAAACAGACACATTGGCACACTTGGCCTTGTTGCTAAAGAAATGTGCTGTAGAACTATGCACTTAGCCCTTGGTTCCATAATCATTAATCCCGGGCCTAATTATAGATTAACCTGAAATACGGACTGGGTCAGATGAAGGCATGCAACTACTTTTCTAGCAAATTAGGTAGACAACAGTGTGCTGTTTCTTAGCTTTTATGCTAGCTTTCTGCAAACTTTGCATCACATGGCCAGTTAATTTTTGTTTGGTGCAGTCCAAAAGCTGCACTTCTTCTATGATAAATTCATAGCTTCTGAATGTCTAATCACTTAATTCCTCCTTTCCATCCAGTGTGTTCATGTTATACAGAAATACATAGTTAGGATTCACTATGCCTACTATACCACCTCATCTCTCATACTGTGGATACCTTCTGGGAGGCCAGCAAGTTCAAATGCAGTTTACATGAGGAAATTATAGAACAATTATGGTAGGAAAAAATAATTTAGGGATATCCTGTCTATTTTATGTGCTTAAATAAAATAAAATATAAATTATATAAACATATAATATGTATTATCTAAAATAAAAACCTTTTTTATTTCCATTTTTGAATTTTTCTTAAATTATTCATTTTATTACATTTCATTTATAGCTTTTATAATGAATCAGAGGCGTACCTTGTACTGAGGTCAATTAGTTAATAATCATTTTTTGTTAATTGCTCTAATTAACTTCAAAAGTGCTGTTATTTTGGACTAGATCTCATTTTTTTTCTCCAGCTTCTTGTGCAAGGTTTCTATTGATAGATACTTTAATAAGAGCATTACCTTCCAAATAGTCACAGAGTTGCATATTGCCATCCATGACGTTGAAGTCCAATATAGAAGAATTCCCTAAGGACTCTGGTTAGATCTGGGGAGTTAAAAAAGCAGCCAACAGAATAAAAGTAGATTGAATCTGTCCCAAAGCAGATTCAGCTTCAGCCCATCAGCTTTGCTCCAAAGCATAAATACCATAAATTTACACTAGCATTACTGGTCTCTGAGCTTCCATCCATATTCCCATCTCCTACAGATGCTCCTCTCTTCCACCCTTCTTTGATGCACAAAACTGAACCAATTCATTCCTTTGGGTGAGATGTGAATGGAAGACACAAAAAGCCTTTGGAGAAGTCCGAACCCCTCCACTGCTGACTGGTGGCCCACCCTTGTAGGAAGTTGTTTGCGAAGATATTTTTGGGTTAGAGAGGAAAATACCAGCCTAACACATGGTATTTTACAAATATACATTAGATAGTATCAATGGAGGATATTGCTATATCCACATCTCAGTGTATTTTTGGATTTAATAGAGGCATACATGATAAATCCTAAATAAATATTCTATATGGAGAAAACCTGGGAAAATCTACTGTGTAAGTTACCCTCCCCACACACAAATGCAGCTATTACAGTAATAATGCTATATAAACCAACTCATAGTTTTCAATCTAATTTAACTAGGGTTTCAAAGTCAGCATTTTTAAACACTGGGAATACAACTGTAGGTGCATTATTTAAAAATTAAGCAACTCATTCTAGGCATCCTGAACTAGAGGAAATATTTGAAATTTCAAATTTTGGAAGGTTTTCAGTGCAACATCCTGGAGATGGTCTGTCACAAGGCAGGTAAATTGTAGACAGTAGCAAAGTACTAGATTTGTGCTCTGCTTTATCAACCTGTGTTACTTCCATTTTGAAGAGCTCACCTTCAAAAAAAGGATGGGAAAGTAGCCAGTTTGCATATTCATTCAGCTTCTCATTTGTGAATGCTCACAAATATTCTACTTGTCCATTGAACGTGACTGAATAATATCCAAGAAGCATTTTTTTGTCCAAACTGATCATTATTAATAGAAGTCTGGATGTCTGTTGATGTCATTTCTGTAAGGTCAAAACTCTGAAAAAACAAATTTGGCTCATGTAGCTTATTCGTTTCTATCTAATATGCCTTACACATAAAATATAAACAATGTTTGATTCAGAGAGCAAGATGGAAGCGTTTACAAAATAAAGTCTCCCCAGAGGCCTGAGTACAGTAATTACAAACTCCTTAAAATGTTTTAGTGAAAGTTTGAGATATATCTGAGCAAGCAGATGTGAACAGCTGGATTTCAGGGGCGTGTAGGAATGCTCGCATGAAATCCTTCCACCAGTAGATGTCACTGGAGGGATCTTGCTGAGTTTGCGAAGTGAGAGACGAGAATTTTTTGGTTTCTAGCTAGTCCTTTGATGCAAAAAAGAAGGGAAGAAAGGCCTTATTTTCCTGCGTCTTTTTCTTAAAATAGATTCTTCATAAATTGGGGAAAAGTAATACTCGTGCTGTATATATTGCTACCATCCAATGCTAACATCTCCGGGGGACTGCATGCATTTTGTGATTTGATTGAGTTTAAATTAAGTTAATAATCTGAGAAAAAGCCAGGCCAATGAACTCTATGAAACTCCATCATATAAACAGTTGTACCCTTCCCAGTCTGCCAGCTGTTTGGTAAGCTGGTATCCTGGTTACATTTCAGCTCTCATCCCTAAAAAAAATCAGCACTTACATAGTTTGCCTTTGTATCAGCAGCAGAACAAGGTCCTTGTAAACCCAGAGTAGCCTACTTCAGTCTCTGGTTTAACAAGTTCCTAGTAAGAACCTCTGTAACAAAAAAAAAATCTCCTCTTACTTTGCACAAAGTATGCATGTTAATGACATTTAAGAATATACATACGTATGCTATATGTAATAGCATATTAGACCAGCGTCTGCATCTTTCTTTTTATAATGACCAACATGAGATTCTTTAAGAAAGCTCGACCTGAATAACTGCAGTATAGCCACCAGTAAGACAAATTATCTTACTAATCCAAGCAGTCAGTGTTCACCTTAAAATTTGAACCCAGAATGATCATATTTATATGCTCTGACTTTAAATATTTTTCAGTAGTGTATTTTTTCCACTTTGAAATTTGTACCTTCTTCAGCCTAAATAAATGTTTTGAGCAAATTCTAACATTAATGATGCTATATAAGAAGTTTGTTTTGTTTCTTTATTCAAAGTATTTGCTTCAAGGTTATTACCTTGTTCTACCATCCCTAAATGGTAAATACAGCAGTCTGATTTATCTTCTCTATTGTAGTCATGTTTCCTTTCTAAAACAACTGTTTTATTAGAGAAGAGAAAAAAAATCCAAATAACTTGCTTGTGCAGTTGCTTGTTTCCAAGGACTTTCAAGCAGTTTTTGGTTATTAGGACCATAATTCAATGGCAAGATTAAATACGCATATAAATTTAAATCAGTAAGTACCCCTTAATCATCTTCAGTACACTTATAAACTAGTCATTTAATGATTCAGAGCCTTATCTTTTTGTCTTTATTATTGTATCTCTGTACACAGATAGATTTTTACTCGTGTTATACTCTGACAGCAATTGCTGGTCTCAAGAGCTTGAGTCATGCAGACCCAAGAGCAGGACTCACCGAGTACATGTCAATGAATGTATGGTCACTCCACAGCCCAAACACCAAAACCAGTTGTAAGAAGGCCCATAGTGCAGAAATACCCACTTTTTACCTGGATGCAGTAGGGCTTGGTTCACGTAGCCACGTTTAGTCCCTACCAGAACTTCTTTCAGACTTCTGCAGGAAAGCCTGCCTAGAACTTGCTTGGGTTCTCTGAACCAAGCTCCATATTCAAGATTGCAGTTTGACTTCCCATAGCAAAGGAGCATCCACCACTGCCCCTTTTTCCATACTTCTTTTCCACCTGGGGGCTAGTGGAAGGAAGACTGCTGTGGAAAAACTTTGTAAAGGTGGAACAATAAGGGGGCATAGATAATGATGAGGTAACTCTAAAAAATGACCCTTATATTGTCTTTTGCTGAACAAGCCAAAGCCTGAAGTGCCAGCTGAGGCAGAAATGAGAGATGCATGTCACAACTGATAGAAATTCCTGAACATATTTTTTTAGTATGAAAATGCAAATCACTGCTTCTCCCAAAATAATCTGTTCAGGTCTTTGTAAGCCAAATGTAATTCATTTGCAGCTCCCTGGAACTATGTGTAGTTACAGATCTATGTCTGCCCAAAATGAATAACTTACCTAGTCATTTGTGACATCTCCCTAAGACCATGCCTGAAATTTGTCTTGAAATCACCATGCCTAATCACACTGATGTGCACTTCTCAATAAATTTAAAGCCTAGATGCCATAAACCCTAACAATACCCATGTATTTTTTAGGATTTGCTCTGCAACTCAAAGAGAGGAGCTGAAAACACATTGAAGTTCATAGTTACAACTGATATTCTTTGAAGAAGTAGTCTGAAAAAATACACATTTCATAAAAGCGGGTGCAGGATTATATATCTACACATTATTTAACTTGAAACTCCCCCACAAATAAACCCCAGTCTCCACAGAACAACAAGGAATCAACAAGCTAGCAGAACTCCTGTGACAGAAGGATGGAGGAGGTGGCCTGAGGTCTCTTCCAGACATGTTTTGGAAGTTTCCATGGGCCAAAATCTAGTATTCTCTCACAGCAGAAGAAAAATACAATACACCAGCTTGTGCCAAGTGTGGGTTTAGGAATATTTAGTCAGCGTCTTTTCTCATTGAAATTACAATCCTATTAAACCAGCTGGAATTATAGTTTAACAGGAAAATTGTATCATTAAAAATCAATTTTTCATGAAGAAGTCCTTGGAAATACCGGACTGTAACAGCCAGACCATGAACCCAGCCTAAGCCAGGCCTTGATTTATGCTTTTGTGATTTCAAGACAACCTTTGAATAGCTATTGTACCATTTACTGAGACAAATAAAGCATCTGACAGTGGGATTATGAAAAAGCCTATCTGGATGGTACAAGACTATGTCAGATAATGTTACAATCTGTGGATTCAGAACTGTAGGCTAGTAAGAAGCTCGCCACATCATTGTGGGGTAGGGAGTCATTTCAACAACTGGAATAAAGCAAAGCAGGACACACTGTCACCATTTCTGCATCGGGATTTCATTCTCACTGATTTTTTCTTTGTTTTCTTTGTTTTGCTGTTTCAGGTGCAGGTCTGAGTGTCAGCGATAATGAATCTTGTCATGGTAGCCAGGATGGTGGCAGCATGGCTAACTCCCAGATCGTAGAACTTAGAAGAATACCCATAGCAGACACCCACCTCTAGCTCCACAGCTTGCTTTGGTTCTTTTGTCCTTTTTTTTTTTTTTTTTTTTAATTCAAGCCTCAGTATTTTTATATTTGTACTTTCTTTTGCACTAAAACACTATATATGAAACTGCGTAGTAGAATGCTGTGAGCTTTACTGAGCGTTTAACAAGGAATGTTTGTTTGAGGTTTTGTATATCAGAAAATAAGCTGTAATTTTTTTACAGTGGCTGAGCATCAACAGATACCACAGCAATTGGCCTAGATTCGTTATCTTGTAGCTAGATGGCATATTTCACAAACTGTAGCTTTTTTGATTAACCTGTATGTGTAACACTGATTAATAAAAATAACAGTCTGTTTGATACAAACAAGTCTGTTATTTCTGCTTACTGAAATATACAGCTGGAAGATGATGCAGACACCCTGTTGAATAGGAAAGCTTTTTAGTTACACAGTTGCTCAAAGTTTCCTAAGCTGAACTCATCTCACTGGTTTTTTGAGTACCCAAATCTGTGAAATTTACTAATTCAAATAAAGACACAATCTTGAGCCAGAGAGCTTGAAATTTGAATTGTGACATGATAAAATATGCAGTGATCTGAAACAAACAGAGGGGAGATGAAGGACAAGAGTGAAACCACCAGCATACTGTCAACTGCCTTACCTTGCTGGTTTCATAACATTAAACCCTCTCACTTTTCTCACAGTCACAAGTAAGGATTAATTCCAGGGAGTTTAATTTTCTGATAATCTCTCTGTGTGCCGCACAGATATCCCTGTTCTGACTGAAGGGTATAAGTATTGCATTACAAACAAGTTAGATCAGTAATCTGGGGTCATAAATGAGCAAGAAATATATACACAGAGGAAGTATTTCAGACCTGAGAGGGGGAGGCAGGCTGATGTTGTAGGACTCATTAACTCTGCTTCTGCACAGACACTCTGGAATGAACACACATTAAAGTAGGAGACCGAGGGAATTTTCCTCTGAACATTTATGAGCATAGTATAGAAATACAGTCAATGAGAACGCAAGCCTTTCATACTTCCTTTAGGAACTTGCCTAAAGGCTTAATGCCAGGCAAGCTCTGAGCAGCACCCTTTACGTTAAGAAGAAAACTTCTTATGGAAATATCTCCATGAATTTTGCTATAGTTTTATATGAATTTTGCTATAGTTTTATACAAATGTTGCTGTATCTAATTACTTGTTGAGCTGGAAAAAAAAAAAAGCCAAACCAAAACCAAACCAACAGACAAACCCCACTTCTGTGTCCCAGTTCTCTAATAGCTGGTACAGCTTACCATCATCACTCATATCCAAAGCAGACATAGTCTTTAAGGTCTAATGCTGCAAAAGCATTCACAGACACAGAAAACTAATTCTAGTCAGCAGAGCACTTAAACAAGTGCTTTTTAAGTACCATTTGAATTGATGGGAAATGAGAGTATGTCTATATTTGATTAGTACATGTTCTGCTACATTGAGTCTTCAGTTTCTTGGAATTTGCCAGGAATTTTGTTGACTCTGTTTATGCTGCAAACAGAGAGAAAACAGAGCCAAGCCTTTGTGGTTAATGGCAAAACTTACAGGAGGTGAGGAGGAAAGGGAATGAGCCTTGCTTCACTATGGGCAACATAGAGAAGTGCAGGGCAGTCTGGGTGACCAATGCCCATGTGCAGAAGGGGCAGCCTTTAGAACTGGGTGCAGTGCCTCTGAAGCACGGTGGGCAGCTTTATACAAAGGTGAACCATCTAAGCATATTTTATAATCCACTTTTCTGCCTATACCTACACCTGCTGAAAAAGGACTTTCTGGGCACCTAAATGAAGTGCAAGTATCATTGAAATAAGTCTCAGTCTGCAGTTAAAATTAGTTTGGGGCACTTTGGAATATAGTACTATATGGTTTTGGTTTCTATGGAGGAAACCTTACTCTTGAAGAGGTTTTCTTGGTTTTTTTTTTTCATTCTCCTTGAACAGACTGAGGTGATCACTGTCCGTTGCTGATACTTCTTATCTGACTCCTCTCTAAAACCCTAATGTGAAGCCTGGCCCTGCGGAATGATTGCAACACTTGCTCAGTTGTGAGAGTCAGGGTAGTAACAGATGTTTCATTAGTTGCTGTACATGCTACTACATGCTGTGAGAAAGCTTATAAAAGGAGGATGTTTGTTTGATTTTGACTCACCACCATAAATGTTAATACTTTGTGTCACTTCAGCTAGTTGCACAACTGGCCCGATTAGGGATTTACTGTAAATTCATCAGCATTTTCAGAGCAGATCAGTAGGATGACGTCTGCTGCCAGCATTTGTTGAGTTTTAAATCTGTAGGTGGTGCTCATGTGGTTTAAGATCATGAGATGAATTTTGTTATTGTTCTAGAACATTTTTTTTCCCGAAGAAAATATTTTGTCCATAGGAAATTCAATGTTTTAATAGGAGGGGTCTCAGCTACTTTTTGCTGTTGCTTGAGCAGTCAAAAGACTGAGACAGGAGCAGGGCAGATGTGCTGCATGTGAACAGGAGGAGTAAGTAGCCACATGTGAACAGGAGGAGTAATTAGCTTTACAGATGGCTGGACTCAACCTAAACAGATTGAATGCCTGCTGCAGTTCCCTGGTCTCAGGCATTATTTAAAAAGTGGTAAAGAGTATAAGCATTTCTTCATTTCTGTGAGAGGAATGAATCCACAGCTAAACAGTTTTCAAACCAAGTGCTACCACAGGGCCTGCCATGCTGAGATACTAACTCGTTCAGCACTTTGCTTTGTTCCCCTATAGTGAAGAACACCAGGAAGATTGCTGCCTTCGTTTTTTTCCCTATAAAAGGAGCCATCGTTCCTGCACAAGAGGCCATTCTCCCCATGTTTTGAGGGGTAGAAGGAACTGTGGTTAACATGGGTGTAACACTTTGTAGATCTCTGCATGAAGGAGACTCTTTTTCCAGTAAAGCTTCAGCTAGAGCTACTTGAGTATGTAGATCATATAAATGAATGGATGGGTTTCAGTTTATTGCCACTTGTGTGCCAACATAATTAGAATCACTTTTTAAAAGATGTTCAAGTGCGCAAGTGATGAAAAACGTTAAGTTCAACAGACATTTTTTTGGTGATGTTTCAGAGAAGGCCACTGTGGAAGATCCTGATCTAACTTTTCTTAGTGCATTGCTGAGGTGACTGTCTCGAGAGGGGACGCCTGCTGCGCGCCTGATCGGGGGGGAGGCTCGGTGCCCAGGAGCTTCAACTCGGAGCAGCAACAGGCGCTGAAGGAGCCTCAAGTCCTCGACAGGGCTTACTCGGGAGCCGGCAGCTCAGCAGACACGAGGAGCTGACTCAGAGGGGGCGGCGCCAGGAGGAGCGGCACCAGCCCTGAGTGGGTAAAAACCTGCACAGGGAGCGCGAGCAAACAGGGCGGGCAAACAGGGCGGGTTTGAGGCAGTTTTCGAGGCAGTTTGCGCGGGCAGGCGAGCGGGATGGTGAGCACTCACCGTATGACCAGGGGCCGGTCTGGGAGCTCTGCTCTGGCTGCCCCGGCAGTGGCCAGTGTAGGCACCCAAACAGAGCCGATGAGAGGGGAGGCTACAGGGCAGAGCTTGGGGTGTAGAGAGCGCCTGCACTGCTCTCCTGAGAGGGGGGTGCACAACGGGCGGGGCTGCACTCCGTGCTCCCTGGTGGAGGTCCTCCTGCTGCAGGGGCTGGGCGGCGGGACGCTGTTACTAGGCTGAAAGGTGTCAGGGAAGCTGAGGGGAAACAGCACTGCTTGCTCCAGGACCAGACTGTGCAGGGGCCTCAAGCGTCCACTGTTGCTCATGCTTATCTAGCAGAAGGTATGCGATGATTGCAGACCAACGAAGACTAAGAAGGAAACTGGTTCCTTCTTAAACAAGAGAAAAGCAGAAGGATCTTATATGGCATTATGTCCTTACAAAGGCCCAGCTGAGGAAAAGGGAGCACAAGCCTATTTGCTATTGAGGCAAATGCTATTAGAAGGAATAAGTGACAAAAAAGTCTCTTTGGGAAGGAACTTGGGCTTGCAGAAATGACTGAGGTGTTGGACAAGCAGGAGATCAGGGAGAAGAGTCAGTACTTCAGCACAAGAAAGGCAGTCAGTGGAGTATTTTTAGATTGCTGCTGCAAAGGAGTGTTGAACACAATATCCATGGCATAGAGAACAGGTATGAACAGGGCTCATTCTGGGGCTGAATACCAGAGAACAAGCCCCATCTCATCTTCTAACGCAGATGATTGCCTGTGTGTTGCAGCAGAGGTGTTACCATGCAACTAACTATCTTCCTTTATGAGGATTCACAAGGATTTCAAGTTCACTCACTGTCTGTTCTTTTCTTACTGCCCTGTCCCAATGTCCAGGATCTGTGGCTGTCTCAAAGCAAAAATAAATATGTCCCTGCATGCATGTGGAGCAGATATCCATCTGGTTCTTGCCAGATGGGAAAATCTTTGCTTCTCTTCTTCCCTACCATGGAGAACAGACAGACCAAAGGCAGCAGCATCATGGTGTCTAGGGAGGCTGCAGGTGGTGCATCACATGCTTGTGCATTGCAGGAGGCTGAGAGCAAAGGGAGATTTCAGGCATTCCCTTTTCTTGCACCCTTGCTGGCAGCTGTATATCCCATGCCTGGATGCATGACTCTTTCCAGTTAGGAAACTGGGAAATCATACACTTAACGTCAGTTCAGGAATTGCAAAGCAGGAGCCAAAAGTTTCCAGGGAAACTTGTTTTATAACCTGGACTACAATGTTTTGGCTTCCAGATTGAAACTGAATTCATTTTTATTATATTAAGTTCTTATATCCTGCAATTAATTCCCTGTCTGTGTGTACACAGTGACACATACCTATGTTCCACACTACTTTGAGTCATCAACATATAGGCCAGATGCTGCTATTTGCTCTGCATGAAGAGTAGAGCTACACTGAGGATGACAGCTTTTGGAAGTTATAGCATCACTGCATAAAATCACTGCGCTCAGATTGGAGGTACTACAACACGGGAGTGACCATACCATCTTCAAAGCCTACATGCTGAGTCAGGGAAAATCCTGAGAAAAATCTTTCCCTGCACTTCTGATGCCAGTCATTCCTATGAGATATTTTATGAGGGGCTTTGAAGCTACCATTTAGGCCAGTTTACACAACTGTCTTCTCAGATTCAGCGCATCATTAGTCCCAAGGATTTCATTCAATAATCCGTATTACATTGCAATTATTTCCATGTATTTATTGCATAAAAGAGTGTTACATTGTAATTATTTTAATGTATTTATTGCATAAAAGATGATTTTGAATGTTCAAATGAAAAATAGATTTTTTTTTCTGTGAAAATTAGCAGAGTAACATATTGAATTGAGCAGATGAGCCCAAACTTGCATGTTCTATTTTATCTTCATTACATGTTACTGTCAGTAGAAGCAACAATTCTGAAGGAATAAATTCTGCTGCCAGCAAATGGCATACATTCTGATTTCTTACTGGTTTGCACCAGTGCTGGTGAAGCAGAATCTACAATAGTAGATTGAGGTCCACAGTACAGGCTGAGCTATAGCGAAATGTGCCTGAAGGCAGGATGTGCCTGAACTTCAGCAATTTTCTAGTCAAACTTCTGCATTATAGGTCATTTTACCATAATTTGATGTTGAGCACATAGGCACTTTAGTGCTGTAAAGCTCTCAATATATTTTAGTCCTTTGAAGGTCAAAGATCTCACTGTGTAGTTCTCAGCAGCATGATGAATTTGCACATAGGATATTGGAGCACTAAGCATTTGCATAGTAGAGACAGAACAAGGGTATATTGGGGGTTTCAACCAGGTTCTAATGAAAAAGCTCTGAATATTTCTGCTCAAGTCCTTGACATGAACAGACTTATTTTGGATATAGAGTCATAGAATCATAGAACAATTAGGGTTGGAAAGGACCTGAAGATCATCTAGTTCCAACCCCCCTGCCAGGGGCAGGGACACCTCCCACTAAACCATGCCACACAAGGCTATGTCCAATCCAGCCTTGACCACCGCCAGAGATGGAGCATTCACAACTTGCCTGGGAAACCCATTCCAGTGCCGCACCACCCTCACAGTAAAGAATTTCTTCCTCATATCCACTCTAAACTTCCCCTGTTTAAGATTGAACCCGTTACCCCTTGTCCTCTCACTACAGTTCCTCATGAAGAGTCCCTCCCCAGCATCCCTATAGGCCCCCTTCAGATATTGGAAGGCTGCTATGAGGTCTCCATGCAGCCTTCTTTTCTCCAGGCTGAACAGACCCAATTTTATCAGCCTGTCTTCATACGGGAGGTGCTCCACTCCCCTCATCATCCTCATGGCCCTCCTCTGGACTTGTTCCAACAGTTCCATGTCCTTTTTATGTTGCGGACACCAGAACTGCACACAATACTCCAAGTGAGGTCTCACGAGAGCAGACTAGAGAGGCAGGATCACCTCCCTCGAACTGCTGGTCACGCTCCTTTTGATGCAGCCCAGGATACAGTTGGCTTTCTGGGCTGCAGGCGCACACTGCCGGCTCATGTTCATTTCCTCATCAACCAAAACCCCCAAGTCCTTCTCCGCAGGGCTGCTCTGAATCTCTTCTCTGCCCAACCTGTAGCTGTGCCTGGGATTGCCCCCACCCAGCTGTAGGACCTTGCACTTAGCATGGTTAAACTCCATCAGGTTGGCATCAGCCCTTCTCTCAAGCATGTCAGGGTTCCTCTGGATGGCATTCCTTCCCTCCAACGTATCAACCGAACCACACAGCTTGGTGTCATCACCAAACTTGCTGAGGGCGCACTCAATCCCACTGTCCATGTCACCGACAAAGATATTGAACAAGACCGGTCCCAACACCGATCCCTGAGGGACACCACTCGTTACTGGTCTCCAGCTGGACACTGAGCCATTGAGCACAACTCTTTGTGTGCGGCCATCCAGCCAATTCTTTATCCACCAAGTGCTCCACCTATCAAATTGATATCTCTCCAACTTAGAGACAAGGGTATCACGTGAGACAGTGTCAAATGCTTTGCACAAGTCCAGGTAGATGACATCAACTGCTATGCCCCTGTCCATCAATTCCATTGCCCCATCATAGAAGGCCACCAGATTGGTCAGGCAGGATTTCCCCTTAGTGAAGCCATGCTGGCTGTCACCAACCACCTTGCTGCTTTTCATGTGCCTCAGCATGCCTTCCAGGAGAATCCGCCCCAAGATTTTGCTAGGCACAGAGGTGAGACTGACTGCTCTGTAGTTCCCCGGCTCATCCATTTTCCCCTTCTTGAAAATGGGGGTTATATTTCCCTTTTTCCAGTCATCGGGAACTTCACCTGACTGCCATGATTTTTCAAATATGATGGACAGTGGCTTAGCAATTTCATTTGCCAGTTCCTTCAGGACCCGCGGATGGATTTCATCAGGTCCCATTGACTCGTATATGTTCAGGTTCTTAAGATGGTCTCGAACCAGTTCCTCTCCTATAGTGGGCCCAGGGTCTTCATTCTCACTGTCCTGCATCTGCCTTCCAAGACTTGGGTGGTGTGGTCAGAGCATTTTCTGGTGAAGACTGAGGCAAAGAGGTCATTGAGAACCTCAGGCTTCTCCAAATCCACGGTAGCCAGTTCTCCCGATAGCTTCCGGAGAGGGCTCATGTTGTCCCTAGTCTGCCTTTTATTTGCAATGTACCTATAGAATCCCTTCCTGTTATCCTTAACAGCCCTAGCCAAGTTTAATTCTAACTGGGCCTTAGCTTTCCTAACCTGGTCCCTAGCTTCCTGAACAACATCCCTGTATGCTTCCCAGGCTGCCTGTCCTTGCTTCCACATTTTATAAGCCTCTTTTTTCCTTCAAATTTTCCTCAGCAGCTTTTTATCCATCCAAGGAGGTCTCCTGGCCCTCCTACAGCACTTCCTTCTAGTTGGGATGTATCGCTCCTGAGCTTGCAGCAGGTGATCCTTGAATATCAACCAACAGTCTTGGGCCCCCCTGCCCTCTAGGGCTATATCCCATGGAACCTTACTGAGCAGGTTCCTGAAGAGGCCAAAGTCTGCTCTCTTGAAGTCCAGGGCAGTGAGCTTGCTGCACACTCTTCTCACTGTCCTGAGGATCTCGAATTCGACCATCTCATGATCACTGCAATCAAGGCTGCCCTGAAGCATCCATTTCCAACCAGCCCTTCCCTGTTGGTGAGCATGAGGTCAAGCATGGCAAATCTCCTTGTCGTCTCCTCTATTACTTGCAGAAGGAAGTTTTCTTCCACACAATCGAGGAACTTTCTGGATTGCTTGTGCCGGGCCATACCATCCCTCCAACAGATATCAGGGTGGTTGAAGTCCCTCATGAGAACAAGGGCCTGTGAGCATGAGGCTGTTCCTATCTGTCTATAGAGTGCTTCATCCACAGAGCCCTCTTGGTCAGGTGGTCTGTAACAGATCCCCACAATAATGTCTCCCATCGCTGTTCTCCCTCTGACCCTGACCCTCAAACTCTCTATCGACTGCTCACCTGTCCCCAGACAGAGTTCCATATTCTCCAGCCTATCCCTAACATAAATAGCAACTCCCCCTCCCCGCCTACCAGGCCTGTCTTTCCTAAAGAGCCTGTAACCTTCCATTCCAACACACCAGTCATAGGAGCCATCCCACCACGTTTCTGTGATGCCTATGATATCATACCTCCGTAGACGTGTGCACATCTCTAATTCCTCTTGTTTGTTCCCCATGCTACGGGCATTTGTATAGAGGCATCTGAGCCGAGCTCCAATTGAAGCCGGCTCATTGGCTGGAGCAGCTGCAATATCTCTGCCCCACTCTGATCATTTATTATAGGTGCCGGGAACTGACTGGGTGTGTTGGGATGGAATGATGCCCCCTTCCCCCAACACATCTAGTTTAAAGCTTTCTTGAGCAGCCTGGCAAGCCTCCTGTCAAAACTGCTCTTCCCCTTCTTTGTCAGACCAGCTCCACCAGCCCCCAGTAGACCTGGCCTCTCAAATTGACTCCCATGTTCAAGGTACCCAAACCCCTGACTATGGCACTACCCTTCTAAGCATTCATTAACCTGGCCAATCCTCCTAGCCTTTTTAAGGTCCTCCCCTGTACCCTGGAGAGTTGATGAAAAGACAGTCTGAGCTCCAGAGCCCCTAACCACCTCTCCCGGAGCTCTGTAGTCGTTCTTTATGTTCTCCTGGCTACTGCTCTCTATATCAGTAGCACCCACATGGATCACTAGAAGTGGGTTATAGTCAGTGGCACTTACTAGACCTGGCAGCTTGTCTGCAGCATCCCTGATCTGAGCCCCTGGTAAGCAGCACACCTCCCTTGAGCCTGGGTCAGGCTAACAGATGGGTGCCTCTGTTCCTTTCATTGTAGAGTCCCCTACTACTACAAGACCCCCTTTTTCCTGGTGGCACTTGTAGTGAGCCTCTTTACTGGTGCATCAATGGGTTGTTCATATGGCAAGGTGTGTGTTTCCTCATTAGCCTCCTGCAGGACAGCAAAGTGGTTGTGGGTGGGGACATCAGATTTAGGAGGAAGCCCCTTGCTTTTGATTGTCCTCTTCCTCCTTTTTTTTTTTTTTTTTGGTTGTTTTTTGTTTTGTTTGTTTGGTTTTTTTTTTTTTTTGTTATTAGTTCCCAGCTTCCTGGGTTAATGCCCTTCTTCCTTCCTGTTTGAGTTATGATGGGTGCTTGAGGCCCCTGCACAGTTTGGGCCTGGAGCAAGCAGTGCTGCTTCCTCTCAGCTTCAATTGTATATAATGTTATACTATACTTTAGTTATTAAACTGTTCTTATCTTAACCTGTGGGCTTCGCATTATCTTGAGTATCCTCCCCATCCCTCCTAGTAATTAGTTGCTGGCTGGGTTTAAGCCACAATATTCCTTTTTTGCCCAGTGTGGGGCATGATGGGTTGAGATAATGACAGATCTGACCAGAGTGTGTCAATACAAGTTCGGTATAAGCATTGATTTTGCTGGTTTAATAGTTGCTGGTTATCCTTGGCCTGGGCTAAGGTTTTCATTTTGTTGAACTATAAAATAGTGGCTTGTTATAGAATAGAATAGCTAGTCATGAAACTAATCTGGTACTTGTTCTCAGCATTGCCATCACCTCTATACTTTGGGAGCCATGTAACTGGAAATATTAATAATGATACCTTTTGCTTTTTCTCCTTGGAGGGCCACCCTATGGAGGGGACATCCTCCCACACCTTCCCCACCAGGCTATTTGCATCAGCATTTGAGAATTTTGAAAATTTTGAATATTCTTGGGATGTTGACCGAGCCTGGCCCTGCTGCTAGTGTGGAAAATCTAGTCAAATAGTTAGAAAAAAGCATGCTGTCACCCTGGCAAAAACAGAAAGGCACGTATTACCTCAAGTGCTGGGGCCTAGCCCATGTCTACTGAGCCCTGCTCAGCACTATCCTATATCCTCAAGGGGGAAAGGTCTATGGATCTGATGACAAAGCAACAGACTGCAGCTACTCCGACTCCAACAACAGACACTGAGGCTGAACCAGAGCTCCAATCCATGACTTTATCAGTTTCCCCTGTACAGAACAAACATACACTGTGCCCCACACCACTACCCAGAACACTATCCTAGACCCCGAGAAACAAGTCTTGCAGCAGCACAGCACCCCTGAGGGAACTGAGTCAGTCAGTGGGACTCATTTCCAGAGCAACCTCATAGACACTTGGGCCAAAGAGCATGGCACTGAGTGGGTATATCACATCCCCTACCATGCAGCAGCCTCTGGGAAAATCAAACAGTACAATGGGCTGTTAAAAACTACACTGAGAGCAATGGGTGGTGGGACTTTCAAACATTGGGATACACATTTACCAAAAGCCACCTGGTTGGTCAACACAAGGGGATCTGCCAACAGGGCTGGTCCAGCCCAGTCAGAACTTTTGCATACTGTAGAAGGGGACAAAGTTCCTGCGGTGCACATCAAGAATTTGCTGGGGCAGACAGGGTTAGTCCTTCCCTGGGAAAAGACAAACCCACCCTTGGTGGGGAAATCCAGTGTGTACCTCAAGAGGATTTGATTTTGGGTGAAAATAGCCAATGAATTAAACTGTATGATGCTGTATAATACTGAGTATGATCACTTCCATGGCAGCTATATGCCTGTAACTGCACTTGTCACCTCACAGCATCTGTCTTCCCCACTCTGGATGTGAGGATCTGAACCTGACTCCCTTCTGACCACCACATTAATGCAAAAGGAACTTCAATAAAACTGGACAAGTGCAGCAATGATGGAATCAGGACGGCTTCAACATGCACCAATTCAGCCCCACACACCAGTCATCTTCCCTGCCCTGAGAGACTGTTATGACAGAAGGAACCCCGAATTTTGGACTGAATGAACTCAGTGAACATTTGTAGGGATTGCCAATAGACTAAGGTAATGATATCTCTGTGTATGTGTGTGTATATATAGATATATCTGCACATACATATATTCTATGATTCTATATATATATCTATATATACATGCATATATATGCACACATACACATATATACACACATGTACATATACATACACATACATATATACACACATATATATATGTACACACACACATATACATGTCCTGTCTTTTATTATATTTATATATCAAAAGACAGGAAATGTGATAATGCTAAGTGTGAGACCTGGTATGACGTGAATGGCATAGAAAAAGGGGTGGATACCATCCTGGTTTCAGCTAGGATAGAGTTAATTTTTTTCCTAGAAGCTGGTACAATGCTGTGTTTTGCCTTCAGGCTAAGAACAATGTTGAGGGGCTTTTCAGAGTTAAGCTGTATGAACTCCTTAAATTCAGTGCTGGCAGAAGACCTCTGCTGCACATTAGAAGACTTCTAACCCTGGTATTTAGTGGGCTAAGGATTAGAATAAGACCTGATCCATGGCAGTGATGTGGACCACTGCTGTATTACCAGCTGGGACACAGTGTGCCCACCTTTAAAATCGTGCTCTGTTGTAGAATGCAGAGCAAGAATGAGCAGGGCAAATGCCAGGCAGCTAGTAGCAAGCCTTCTGACTTGCAAATGGAATGGCTCGTTACAAACATTGAAAGATTAATATCAAAGATAATCCTGAGAGCATGGAAAAGAATCCCACATAGCCTCAGGAGATGGACAGCTAAATCCTCAGAGACAGGGTACACAGTTATGCCATCCGACCCCGGGGACACAGACCTTGTTTTTGAAAGCTGCATGCTCTAGAGGAGAAAGTAAATGGAAAAACAATATAATCTTGCTTTCCTAACTGAGAAAAGAAGCCTTGAATGTTCATGAAAAAAATCTTTTGTTCCAAAGGAAACAGAAGCTGAGATTTTTCTGCTCCTGATAAAACTGAGGCTAACTGGGGCTAACACGGTTAAAAAATACCATAGCTTTCTGAAACTGTGTGAATTAGCAAAGAAACAGGGTGTGCATTTCTATTCACATCGCAGGCATTTCTATTCATATCTGCTCTGGATGTGTTCAAATACTTTCAGAAATATTGTTAGAATTATTCCTGTTTTGCAGAAGTACTAGCCAGCGACACATGAAGTAAGTTAACATCTAGATCATAAAACACAAAGTTAGTGCCTGTAGACCACAAGTGTTCAGAATTCATTAGTTCTAACTAATTGAACTGCCTGTTACTTATATTAATCTGATGTCTACTCTAGAAGGAAAATTGTTGTGTTGAAACTAATTAAAGCCCTTTTTTATGTGAGTGTCTTATATGAGTTTTATATTCCTGGTGGCAATACATCAATACAGGTTTTGCTCAAAATTAGGTACATTATTTCTAGTTTTTCTGGGGCAGAGGGAAATAAAAGCATGCTTAATTACTTCTGCTGAAGAGAGAGCTTTTCTATTGTAAATAACTAAGTATTTTATGTATTATTCTTAAACTTAAATAAATAAAGACTTTAAACAAATAATACTTTCTGGGTTTGGGAGGGGAGGTCTGAAAGTGAGATGTTTGTATGTTTATGTTTCTATAGAAATAGTGCAGAGCAGGAAAGGATGGGGGATGTTTAATCCCATTAAGTGAAGAAGGAGAAGAAGAGGAGTGTCTTCCTGGTAAGACCTGTTCTAAGCCAAAACTGAAAACACAGAAAACAGATTAGTAACAGTGGGTGTCATTGTCTTAACTCGATCATTACCAACTGCAGGATTTTGCCTGGGGTGAGTGTTTTTATTTGTACTGGCAGGGTACAGTCAGCATTGACCGCTCTACTGCTTCTCAAGGTCAAATTCTGATCCAGTGGCTCTCAGACAGTATTTCTTAACACTAGATTTCACTTGCTAGAATTTGTATTTTGCATTTGCAGGAGTGAAAATCAGGTCTTAGCAGAGTTGTGCTGCAAGCATAAATGCTATTTTTGGTTTGCAGGTGGAGAAACCAAATCTCCAGATCTCTCACAAAATCCTGGCATGCAGCATTATCCAGTTCAGCATGACACTAGGCTGCGTGCAAGCCCAGCAGAGATAGCAGAATGCAATGCCTGACACTCCAGCTATAGAAAGACTTCACCTGACTATTTGTGTTGATGCGTGAGCTTGTGCTCAGCCTGCATTCCTGTGTGTTGGCATACCTTTGGTCTCTTACCTGGCAGGGGAGAACAGGGGATGCCTCAGCTCAGCTGGGAGGTGTCTCTGGTGGACAGAGGTGCCACCTGCACTGGCAAAGCAAATGCATGTGGCAGAGCCAGCTCGCTCTCAGCCCTTGAGCCATAACACAGGAGCTTCATGCTCTTGGCTGCCCACCTGTCACCCTTTGCAGTGTCCCAGCATCAGCGCACCTAACACTAGCCTGCCCTTGGCTTTCCACTACAGAAACCATCACTCTTAGGCTAGGACCTTATTAACGAGAAGTTCACCATCTACTCCCCACATGCACTAGACATGCACATAGCATGAGTGCCCCTCTCACAGGTATTTGCATGCAGCAGAGACAAAATAGATTTTACTTGTATCACCTCCTTTACCCTGAGTCTTCCTTCCCTCTTCTCCTGAGGCCACAGTGACAGCCTTGGGCCATGCCCAGACCATGACTTGTTCCGCCTCTCCCAGTCCTCAGGGGTGTTTATCTGAGCTTTAGGATCGTGTTGTAGGAATGATCTTCCAGAGAACTATTGCTGGCATCCAGATTGCATATTTAGGTGGGACAGAGATTAAACATTGTAGTGTCCATGCTTGGGGTTTCTTGAGCATGAAGATCTTGAAGAACTGTTTGCACCTGATCAACCTTCCTTTATGTCTTCTGTTTGTGCAGTCTCATGGATCACAGTTCCAGCTGTGTTCTGTAAGAAAAGCAGTTCATTGTCTGAACCCCCAGGGCATGACTAGCACGTTGGGAAAGAGCCTTGGAAAATGGTCTGGCACAAGGTAAGAGGTGTAGAGGACATGGGAAGCTCCAGGTCTGGGCTCTTGAGGCCCAGCAGACAAGGAAGAGGGAGAAGGCTAGCTTGCTGGTGTCCAAGGAACTTCCCAGGTCTCAGTGTCAGCCCTTATCAATGCTGAATTGCATGGTGTGGATCACCTGGGCTCATGGCAGCCTAGCCTACAGCCCAGGATTAGCAAAGTCTGACCTGCTTCCCTGTAAACAGAACCTGGAGAGTATGTGTGAGTGCAGCTACCATATATTTGCTTTGCCAGATTACATACTCAATAAAGGTCATTTAAAGTCATGATAAAAGGCTCATCTCTGCAGCTTGGTTAATTTGTCTCTGAGGCCATAAAAATAGCTATGTTTATGTGATTCCAAGAGGTTGTTTCAGGCTTGTTTTTGTTTCTGGATTGAACTTTAACTGGTTTCCAGGAACGCCACAAGGGCTGGAGAGAGCTGTGCTTCTATTTGTGTTTCAGGCTCTCAAGTTTGGGGCAGAAAGTCTGTGACAGCATGGTTTCCTGCTTCACTTTTGTCTCTTCCTTTGGTTTTCTACAGGACAGCCTGCTAGGGTTTCCCCTGTAATAGTGCTTTCTTTTCAGTGCTTGCCTACTTTTTGTTGAGCTGAAGGGAGATTTGGCTATCAAGAAGGTATGTAGTCTCTGATTCACCCTAGACAACTGGGGTGTGTGTGTGTGTGAGGCAAGTCAAAGATAGGCAGCATGTGTGTTGAGAGGGACTGTGGTGTTGGATGGCAAGTTAGAGCCTGCTCTTTGCCTGTTGTAGTTGCCCAGTGTGGTTGCCTGCTTCAGTTGCCTGCTGCAGGAAGGATAAACTGGTTTGAGCCTTCTAGTTCAGTTGATTTGGACTTCAGCTTCTTCCAGAGATGCTATTTTTCTAGTTCCAAAAAAGTAAAGCTTCTGCCTTATTCAGGCAAGAGGTCCAGAGTACTGGTTTTGGCAGTTTGTATAAAAATGGTGAAAATTATCAGTAATACAAAACAGCAGTTTTTCTATTTATCAAGAAGCTGGAAAGATAACCAAAGATAGATATACATACTCTTAATGTCTGATTAAATGCCGTTCCAGTGCACTGCCTTTACACAAGATCAGTATAATTTGGAATGCCTGACCTTGATTAAAAACAAACATGATTCTCCATGTTAAGGGAAAGGGAAATGAGAAAAGGAAAGGAAAGGAAAAAGGGAAGGAAAGGGAAATGAGAAAAGGAAAGGAAAAAGGAAAGGAAAAGGAAAAGAAAAAGGGAAGGAAAGGAAAAAGGGAAGGGAAGGGAAGGGAAGGGAAGGGAAGGGAAGGGAAGGGAAGGGAAGGGAAGGGAAGGGAAGGGAAGGGAAGGGAAGGGAAGGGAAGGGAAGGGAAGGGAAGGAAAGGAAAGGAAAGGAAAGGAAAGGAAAGGAAAGGAAAGGAAAGGAAAGGAAAGGAAAGGAAAGGAAAGGAAAGGAAAGGAAAGGAAAGGAAAGGAATGGAAAGGAAAGGAATTGTTATAGACAACATGCTAAGTTCCCATTTTTTGTGTGTAGTTGTGTCTTTTTTATTTTTACTTGTGTTTGCTTTCATACACAACTATATCCTTGTTGAAGTAAGCACTGAACTCTGCTGCATTTCATCCTACACAAATACAGGGTCTTTAACATCATCTAAAGATCAAGGTTGTATTTTTGCTTGGAGGTAATGTAATAATATTTGTTTAAATTTTGTTATTGAATAGGAAGGGAGGGGTTGTCTATGCATTTGACTGAAAGTGAATGCTTTTTCCCATGGAAACTGGCCTGAATATTCAATCATTTATTTGCAAAACAAACAACCCACAAGAACTTGGCTTGCACCTTCCATATGTGTCTGATGGGATTTAGTCAGAACCCGCTGCATATACAGGCACGTCACATGACAACTGTTTGCCGTTTCTATTTGGCTACCGATGTTTCAATTTGAAAAGTGTCCAATGTGTGTGGAGGTGCCGCAGTGCCTCAGGAGTGTGATGATGATGATGATGGGGAGCAAGACACTTTGACAGTCCTTTATGCAAAGCTGTTGCTGCAGTGTGATTTGTCTAGGCTTTCAGCAGGGTGCTGCGCTGCTTTCCTATTCTTGTTTGCTTAAATGCTCATCCTGAAGGATTCCATCAAGAACAGATGCCCACTGAATGAAAAACTTGCCATGGCCAAGGAAAGCCACTAAAAGCAGACAGTTGCTGAAATGTATGTCATGGTCTTTTGAAGAATACAGACTCCCTTACCACTTCCTTGCAGTCTCAGTAACATTTGGGATAAATTTGTATAAAGTGTACCATGAGCATTAGCATGTCATGCATGCTAGGAGATTAAGGGTTTAAATGCATGTTAGTTTGAAATGGGTGAATAGATGTTTTGAACCTTTTTTTTTTATTCCTGCAAAAATATTACTTATTCCATGTGATAAATTTTCATATTGGAAGAAAACTCCAACACCCAACATCTTCTAAGTTCACATTGAAACAAAAGTAATGAAACTTCCTATCTGCCCCAATTAGGCTTTCCAAGACACATATCACTCTAGTAATTAAGTGATTCCTTGTTTCTCAAACTGTACCAGCCACTGCCAAATAAAATACAACCATTTAATCATGTTAAATTAAAGCTATAATAATATTAGTCATTGCCTAATAGCCTTTTTTAAGCCACTAAGAAAGTAAAGTCTTGCCAAGAATACTGTTACCCTTCCACGGTATAAATCAATAAATCATAATTGTACTGTGTACCTTGACCTCTTTTCTACCACACTGTGGAAAACAAACAGCAGGAAGCCAGAGACTGGTTAAGTAATTTAAAACAATTTGTTAACTATAATTCAAGAGTTTGGTTAGGCCTATTAATTAGTAAGTCATTCATAATCTCAAAATTATTTAAATGTGCTCTATTTCAGTAAAATATACTAAGTGAAGCAATTTGATAATGTGGCTTCTAACATCAGGGTTTTAAAATATTATGCTCTTTTCAACTAATGCTGTTAATGTTTGAACATAAATTGGTGAACACATGCTAGAAAGTAAATAATCAAAGTTAATAATAAAAAAAATATTTTTTGCAATAAATAATTGCAACCATTCCACAAAAGTTACAATGTGGCCTAAATTATGGCCAGCCAGAAGTCATTCATTTTTAACCACTAATTACTGATATTTTCATCAATATTCCCAAACTCATGTTTCTGAAGCCACTACAGACATGGCTCAGAGGTTTCTTCCCCTCTTCTTTGCTCTAAATTAGCTGCATTCTGGCAGTAGTTCTTCACTGCTCTATTTTTTTTTTTCGTCATTTTATTAACAGTCAGGGAAATCACCAGCCCTGACTCCTAAAGCTACAAGAGGGCAGGGCACACTCTCTGGAATAACATTCCTGGTTAGGTTAGAAAAGATTTAGAAAGGGCTGGGATTTAGAAGGGATTTTCTTGTGATTCTCAAAAGGGCCTCTAAACCCTTTGGGTTTCCTCCCCGTTTCCCGGAATGGTTTAACTGCCATTACTGTGCAGGGGCCCTAAAATGCCCCCTGGGATAGCTCAGGAACTTCAGTTGCTTGTCATGCCAAAAAGTAAAAGAGAATCATAGAATCATTTGGGCTGGAAAAGATCATTGAGTACAACCATTAACATATCCCTGCCGAGGAGCCTGCCATGAGCCACATTGTCAGGTGCCACATCCACACATCTTTCAAACACCTCCAAGGGTGATGACTCCACCACTGTCTTGGGCAGCCTGTTCCGGTGCTGACAAGCCTTTCAATGAAGCCATTTTTCCTAATGCCCAATCTAAACCTTTCCTGGTGCAGCTTGAGGCCATTTCCTCTTGTCCCATCACTTGTTAGCTGAGAGAAGAGTCTGACGCTACTTGGCTGCATCTTCATTTCAGGTAGTTGGTAGAGAGCAATAAGGTCCCACCCTGAGCCTTCTCCAAAGTAAACCCCCCAGGTCCCTCAGCCATTCCTCATCACAGTTGTGCTACAGGCCCTTCACCAGCAATGTTGTCCTTCTCTGGATCTGCTCCAGCACCTTAATGTCTCTCTTGTAGCAAGGGGCCCAGAACTTGAATCCTGAAGCCAAAGGATTTGAAGTGCGGCCTCACCAGTGCCCAGTACAAATGTATGATTGTCTAACAATGCTAAATACCTTATTATCATGACAGCTAGACCTTGTATGTTAAAGAATCAGGTAATCCAGGGCTGCCAACCACATCAAGTGTCTCCCATCTTTGAGAAATCATCCTTGAAGAAGACCGCGTTATGAAGCAAGGCCGTAGGAAAAATGAATGAGACAGTCTAAGCCTTGGGTGCATGTGAACAAGCATCAGTATCAGGGGCCACAGAAAAGCTGACACAGTGACCGAGACATAGCTTGGCTGTGTTTGTGTAAACACCATGGCTGGTGCTGCATGGAGGCTGGCATGCTAGCCCTGGGAAACTCCCAAGTCGCCAGCGAAACACTTAAAAGGAGGAAGTGCGCAAAAGAAGAATATAAATACTTTCCAGGAATGCTTATATTGTTTAGACATTTCAAGAAAAAAACTAAGTAAATGCAAACCACAGGGAAGAATGACAACAGTATTTCTGGAAAAAATTATTTCAGAGCATTGTTTATTGAGGACTTCCTTACTGTTCTAATTATCAACATGAGGTACAGCATTTATATAGAAAAAGTTAAGATTGAACCTAACTAGAGGAAGAAAAACTCTGTTCTTCTAGAAAGGAACAGTTGGAGGGAAAGACTGTCGCTGCATAGAAACAATTTTATAATTATTTATAGAGTTTAGTGACTATGTTCTTTCATTTTCCTGATGGCTCACTGGGTCAAGACAAGCTTATATCTTGCATTATTATTTATTGAGTCACTTAATTTTCCCATTAGTAGCAGCAGGATATGTTCTACTTCTCTGGTGATAATTTCCCTCTCAAGTTTATTCAGTCTCCTTTAGAAAAACACTTGGGATGAGGAGGGGCTTTAAATTTCATATTAGCAACCCAAACAACTCAGTTCTTACTACTCTAATCAAATTCCCTGACATCAAGAAAAAACACTTATTTGTAAGTCCTTACTTAGACCTTACCTAACTTTTGTGTCAGAGAAGAGGTCTGTGAGCATGGTTGGGACTAGAAATGCCATCAGCTGATGCAGTGAACATAGAGGGGCCATTGCAATTGCGGGTTCATTGTTGCATTTCAAACTGCAGAACGCTGCAGTCAGGAGCACGAAAAAACTCACACCATGCAATAAAGTTCTCAAAACACAGAAGAGCACAAACGTACAGTTTGCCTAATGAGTTTCAAAAATGGGGCTTGTGCAAACTACATGTTAGACAAACCAAAGAGTGAGTGTTCAACAGGAGCCTTTCCCAGTCCTCCAAGGGACAAACTGACATTGGTGAGGCCCTGGCACAGGTTTCCCAGAAAAGCTGTGGCTTCCCCATCCCTGGCAGTGTTCAAGGCCAGGTTGGATGGGGCTTGGAGCAACCTGGTCTAGTGGAAGGTGTCCCTGACTGTGGCAGGGGTTTGGAACTAGATGAGCTTCAACATCCTTTCCAACATAAACCATTCTATGATTCTATGATTATGATTCTGTGATCATGAAATGGCACAAGCCCAGCTGCTTCCCTGCACCTGCACACTGTGTGCCCCTCTGAGTAAAGAGGCTAGTCCACCTTAGGAAAATTGCTAATTTAGTTGTGTCTGTGCATGTGAATGTCTGGAAATGCATCTATTAGTGCCTATGCTGGTCAACAAAGGCCACAAGGGCGAAACTACCTATCAGTGTGGCCACAGATGCTTCTTAACTGCATGACAGATCTGATAAGTCCCTTCAGACAAGCAGAGAATGAAGCTTTGGGGGTCTAGGACGTTAAAGCAGCTCAACAAAAACCACATATGTATCTGTGTGTGTGTGTGTGTGTACAGGCAAAAAATCTATGATGCAAGCCCATGCTTATTAACATTACCAGATGATTTAAGATGTATTAATTAAAATCTAAAGTTTCAGAGAAAGAAGGAGATCTCTCCCTGCTTTGGGAGACAGGAAGAAGGCCATCTATGAGGGACTGGAGATGCCATGTGCAGTTCCGTCCCAGTACATTTTTTTTCTGGTTGTTGAAAATTCAACTAATGTGAAATGATGGTTCTTACAATTTAACCTCCTTCTGTGAGGATCATGTAGAAAATTGTTTATGTTTATGTTTGATCCAAAAGAAGGATTCAACCTGATCTAGTTGAAGATGCCGCTGTTCATGGCACGTGGGTTGGACCAGATGACCTTTAAAGGTCCCTTCCAAATCAAAACATTCTATGATTCTGTGATTCTGCCTTTGCTCATTTTTTATTTGTTTGATTCTTGTTTCAAAAAGCAATAGAAATAAAATTTCAGCTACCAAAAATTTTTAATTTGAGGATTCTTTAGCTTTCCCCACACACACTGTCCCATACTTTGTGTTTATATAAACATAGTGAATGAGTAAATTATATTGTTATTCTTCAACTTTGATGATAGGCTTTGTCACAGCGCACATGGTGAGCTTTTACTACAGCAAAATTCTTCTTGCTCTCTGATACTTGTGTAGGAATGTTTATGGTTCTAGTTTGTCATGGTTTAAGCTGTAAATCACGCAGCCCGTTCTCTCACTCACTCCCCTCTGTTTCTTCCCCCTGCTCCCAGGTGGATGGGGAGGAGAATCAAAAGAATGCTACTCCCACAGGTTGGGATAAGAACAGTTTAGTAGCTAAAGTATAACACAAGACCACTACTGCTACCACCAATAATAATAATGACAAGGCAAATACAAGGAAAGAATACAATCGCTCACCGCCTATACCCAGCCCAACCACGCATTGCACCCCCACCCTTCTGGGTCTCTGTTCTCCGTTTTTACATCCTGGGCATGACGTGCTGTGGCATGGAATACCTCTTTGGCTAGTTTGGGTCAGGTGTCCTGTCACTGCTTCCTGCCGGCTTCCACTCCTCTCTGGCAGAGCATGAGACTCAGAGAGTCCTTGGCCAAACCAAAACATTACCAAGCAGTAACTGAAAACACTGGTGTTATCAGTGCTGTTCCCAGGCTGAAAGTCAAAAACACAGCACTGCACCAGCTACCAAGAAGGAGAAAAATGACTGCTGCTGCTGAACCCATGATATAGTTATAATAGTATGCACTCACACCCATCTATTCAGTTTTAGAATAGCTGAATTGAAATTTTTATGGTGAATTATTATAATTCAGTGTGTGTATGTGTATTATAAATATATATATATTTGGCAGATCTCTTGGGCACATACTGCTCACTCATTCATCACGTTACATGTTTCATGTGTGTGTGGTTTTAAATTAAAAGATTGTGTTATTTTTAAAAAAAAACCTTAGGCACCAGGAAAAACATCTGTAGTCTAATTGAAATCTCAGGGTGTGCAGGAATCTTGACCTTTTTTTAAAAAAATAAAATAAAATAAAAAAAAGGAAGTTATTAAGAAATCTTCCAAGAATTGTTTTTGTTACTGCAAGAAGTTAACTCACTGCCAATAGGACATAATCACTCAGTCAACCATACTGCCATTAATAAGCAAATTAAACAAGCTCCTCATGAGTCAGTGTTATCTCTTTCTCTTTTTTTAATTTTTTTAAATCAGATGGGCAAATCTAAGTCATATTGAATAACTTAATTTGCAGGGTTAACTGCACATGCATGTGTATATGTAGTAGCAGGTCCTGAGGCAGCAGGACTTGACTTACTGTGGTGGGAGTGAAGCACGCTGACTTTACAGCTGACTGAGTAAAGAAATGTGCAAGATTTCAGGGCCTAATCTGAGCCAGCAGAACAGTTTTGATAATGACTTAAATAGGAGCACAGTTGCACTAGAAGGTGGTTAGTCTAGAATTACAGATAAATTTCACACTAGAGCTGGCCAAATGATAGTAAACTTCATTAGTCTTCAAATGGTTGAATGGGACCTTCGTTTTGCAACTATATGCATGGAGCACATTTGTTGTTTGTCTGAATTAAACATTGTTTTCTCAAACTGAAAGTTTATTACTTGCAAAGCCCAGATAATGTGCTAATAATGTCTGTGTTTATAAATTAAAGAATAATTCTTTTTAATTATTTGACAAATAAAAATTTATTCGACAGTTGCATTCCCACAAGTAACAAGCCAAAGTAAAGTGCTGATGAGCAATCCTTAGATGAAAATGTGTTTACACTGAGTGAGTACACACTTATGTAGCTAGAAAGGTCAATTAATGAACAACTACCTACAAATGGACCTCTGCTCACACCAGCCATTGGACCAGACTAGTTCAACCAACTTCATCATACACTAGGGAAACTGCTCACTGCAGAACAAAAATTCACTCCCTAACATCTAAAATTCAAATTTTAAAGGTTCTTCCTGAATGTATTGTGAATGAAGACAACGTTTTATTTTCCCACTTCAGACTCTTGCTCAGTTTTGCAAAGTTGTTAGCTGTCAGAGACAAGCTGGACTTGTCAGAAGCAGTTTCAGTTTATACCATAAGCAGGTACTTTGTAAGATGTGAAGCCTGAAGTCTTTAAGGATCCAGTGTCCCAGGGCATTCAGTGTTTGTACTGTTGAAGGGCTGAGACACTCTGCTGTAGCTATTAGTGTATCGTGGAACAGAAGAAAGAGTAGACAATTTTCCTCTCCTTAGGCTACAAAAGCAAAATTGATAATGGAATTCATAGGAAAGGGTGGAAAAAGAGTTTAGGAAATTTGTTGTAAGGTAGCTGAAAAGACATATTTCAGAAGACTTACGAGGCAATACTAGTCTTAAAAAATGGCTCAGGTGGGAAAACCAAATGCTAATTGGTTAGCCTGCCACTGAAAAAAAAAAACGGAGAAATTCAGAGCCCACAGGCAGCCTGAGAATTTGAGCAAAACCAGAAGAAGAATTCTGTTATAGAGTTCTCTGCCTAATATTTTAGCCTTGTCCACTGGATTTGCATAATGTAGCTCTTCTTGGCCTTTCTCCTTATGAGCTCTGACTTTGCTAGACAGAAAATTCATCTCCTTGTGTGTGTATATATACCTGCCCACCCAATTCCTGACCCTTTATACTGTTTCTGCTAGGTGTCAATATGCATACCATGTACAGAGTGTCTGTGTAAAGATGTGTTAGGAACAGACACAGTGTGTTATGGTGCTGAACACAATATGTCTAATGAGTTCGCACATGAAACAGTTTGCAATTTAGTTGTAATTTTATTTTTCAAGACCCTGTGCTCATTTTTGAGTGAAGGGCTGAGGAGGCTAGTACTCTGTGACTATGCCCTAGCATCTTTAAACTCTTGCTAGCTCCAAGGATAATGTTTTGCTTTATTATAAAGCAATCTTGAAAACCTGCTGGGGTGGGTCCAGAGAAGGGCAATGGAGCTGGTGAAGGCCCTGGAGCACAAGTGTGATGAGAAATGGCTGAGGGACCTGAGGGGTGTTTAGTCTGGAGAAGAGAAGGCTCGAGAGAGACTTTATTACTCTCTGCAACTACCTGAAAGAAGGATGGAGAGAGGTTCCTTGCTCCCAAGGAACAAGTGATAGGACAGAAGAAAATGGCCTCAAGCTGCACCAGGGGAGGTTCAGATTGGATATTAGGAACAATTTTTTCACAGCAAGGGTGTTCAGGCATTGGAACAGGCTGCCCAGGGCAGTGATGGAGTCACTGTCTCTGGAGGTGCTCACAGTGTAGAACAGGCCCTTAGTGACATGGTTTAGGGGTGGCCTTGGCTGTGCTGGATTTGATCATCTTAAAGATCTTTTACAGCCTGGTTGATTCTGTGATTCTATTTGTCTAATGCAACACTCTTAATTGCAATGGCTTCTAAACCGTTCCATGTGAAATATTTGTCCCCTGCATTCTAGTGCAATAGCAATGCACATCACCTTAGAATAAATTTGTAATAGATAGTGTATGAGAGAACAGCTCCCACAGCAGCATCGACACAGCTAAACTACTATGTTTCACTACAGTCTGAAAAGATTTTCCAGGGTGCTCAGTGATCTGTAGGCTCTCAGTAGCATTCAGTGCTGCGTGGATGTCTCTTGGCATCTGGAGGTGTCTGCCCCGTGGTAATGCAGTCATAATGTCATGCAAGAGTGCCTTAAGTATGCTAATACTCCTTGCCAAGCTCTTAGCTCTGTTCCAAGGTCCTTCTAAGGGCTGGTGGCCCTACCCTTATCTGCAGCATGACCCATGGCACTTTTATTGCTTTTTTTTCTCTCTTCAAGCAGGGAAGAATGAACCTGAAAAAGTTTAACTTCTGCTTGCTAAGGGCTCATTATGGTTGAATGTGAACTTCTCCTGTCAACCCTTTCCTTCTCCGTGGGCTCCAGGCGTAGACTGGTGGTGGTACAGTTTTCAGCTGTCAGCCTCTACATTTGTCATTATGCTGAAGGAATCATAGAATCATAGAACGGTTTGGGTTAGAAGGGACCTTAAAGCTCATCCAGTTCCAACACCCTGCTACAGGCAGGGACACGTTCCGGTAGACCAGGTTGCTCCAAGCCCCATTCAGCCTGGCTCTAAACACTGCCAGGGATGGTGCAGCCACAGCTTCCTTGGGCAGCCTTCACATTTGTCAGCATCAGCCTTAGAGGGGCAGCTGAATTCATCTGACTGAAACATGCACTCTCTCTGGGCCACATGCAAAGATATGGTCTTATATATAACATCTATAAATAAATATATATATGAACACGCACATATATACATATGCATCATAGAAATAGATATATATGATTATACATAAAATCTATTTATAATTAATATACATTTATTTTATTTATCTATATATAGAAAGATAGATACATATATATATACATATACTTGTTGGGGGTTTTTTATCACCAGAAATCTGTACTCCAGGAATTCAGTTATCCTCCAAAGTGACCTCTTACTGCCTCCTGCAGACAGGCTTCCACCAAAGAGAGCACATACATGGCCAGATCCCACTATGGAAAGGCAAGTGAGCGATTCACTCTGAGACAAAGCTGTGTCATCTGCCCACAAAATGCAGAAGTAGGTTGGCTGACACAGTGACATCTGACTGTGTTTTGAATTGCACTTCCTCAGATATAAAGAAGCTGTCAGTTTGCATAGGCAACTTTCTGAGTATGAGGGTATGATTTTGTATGCAGGATTAACAGTTTTCTTGAAGGAGGTGGAGAGATGGGGAAATTCCTTAGAAAATACACACCTATCAATTTTTTTGTTGGTGTTCTCAAAGCCTGAGGAAACTACTGTTTTTGAACACTTTGTAAGGTTCACTGAATAGTGTGGATTTGTTAAAATAGTCATTACCTTGTCACTTCCCGGTGAGCTGCAATGGCACAATTACTCTCTTGTTTCTTTGCATCAATTGCCTACGCTTAATTAGTTTCTACTGTGATATAGATAACCTATATCAAGCCTTCACATGACTTCAAAAATGGTTTCTATATTTAAATATATACCACAGCTGGCTTCCACAGTGCTGTAGGAAGGAGGGGGTTTAGCAGGCAGAGTGCTTGTTCACAGGCTTTTGGGGGCTTTTTTTTGTGTTTGTAGAAACATTCAGTGCCATTTCTTATCAGATTCCAATGCTGAATCAGACACAGCTTTTTGTCTACACACCAGCACCCTCACTGCATATCAGCCTGATGTTTTGTCCAAACCAACAACTAGTCCTTCTTCCATATCTTTTTACTGGGTGTTGATGTCAAAACAAAACTTGTTTTCTGTGCTAGGACAGGATCTTTTGTCCTTCTGCATTTTCCCGTATTTCCCCCCCTGGACACTGAAAATCCCGGAACAGTCTTCAGTGATATGGATAGACACTACCATGATGAAGAACAGGATAGGCACTACCATGATGGAGATCAGCACAGATCAAGGCTTACAGGGTTAAGCCATGAGTATGGGTTTCAGATCAGTAGATGAACCTTTAGACTGATACATCATATTATTTCTACTCCGAATAGGATTATGCCACAGAATCATAAACTGCTATGAGGGCCTAAGGTTAGTAAGTTGATATTAGACTAGGACCATGGTAAACACATTTGTTCTTTTATTTAGGGCTAGAGTTTACTATTGAATCCCACACTTTTAACAGAAATGGCATATGAAAATCCAGCTCTCAAATTTGCTTTTTTATAACCAACTTTTTGAAACAAGCCTCAATCCCTTTTATCTTTTTAAGAATAAACAAGACTAAAAGGTAAAAATTTTCTTTTAGAAACACAAACCAGCAGGAGCTAAATTTTATTCTCAGTTACTATGATATTCTGCCAAAATAACAGTGAAGTCGTGCTGCATTTTTCCCATCTTGCAGAGTAAATTCTGTCCCCAGGAGCTTAGAAAATGGCAGCATTTTCTCAAACTGCTGAAACTGTTAGTATAGGATGTTTTCATTTTTTTTTTTGGGGGGGAGGTTGTGTTTGTTTTTTGAGGCTAGGGGAGGAGGCAGGGGAAGAAAAGAATGGATTAATCTAGAACAGCCCATAGAAAGTATGCACTGACCAAACCTGTTTAACCTCCATTTAAATAGTTTAAATAGATGGCAACTCTCATCTTAGTCAACAATGTGAAATTATTATCAACAATAAAACATTCTTGCAAGTGTCTGCCAAGCCCCTATCTCAGCCAATGCTTCTGTTGTTCTGTTGGAGCTTACAACGCAAGATGTATTTCTTTTTCAAAATGCCTGCTATAATAGGCCTCTCTCCCCCTGCATTTGCTGAGCATGGGATAGCCACTTCTGACCTATTCCCAGCTGGGTGCAGCCAGGAAAGTTATTAACCCTTCAGCTTGAACTCCAGGGTGGCATCCTGCTCAGCATCTACGGAGTTAAGAGTGTGTTCTCCCAAACGATTAATGAATAAAGCTCTGGAAACTTAACTGGGAGGAGATGTCACTCATTTGATTTATAAAGCAATTTTAGTGCTTTCCTTAATCTGGCTGTCCAAACTAGTCTGATGGAAACGAAATAGCAAGCTGGCCACGTGGTGCTGCTCCGCAAGAAATTATTTTTGTTATTTTCTATTGTGAACCATAATCTTTTCTGTCCTTGATTCACTCTCCATATCATTCAGATTTAATTCATCATGTTGAAGATGATACAGGAAGTTTAAGGCAGAAAAGGAGGTTTTTTTGTTTCTTTACCAAAACTAAAGAATTTAAATTCAAATGTTATATTGATCTTATATTTTATGCAGCATATATGCAGCAAGTCTGAATGTAGGGTGAATGGCATGTTTACTGCCAGTATATGGTAAATTTATGTTCAAAACTTTCCCATATGTCTCCTAAAACCCTTTGGCTTTGATGACTATTTGAAGAAGATAATTAGTAAAGGGTATTTCTGTTGCAGACTTTATTACTTACCTAGAGACAGTTAACCCCACCAAACTTTAACATAGAAATCACAAAGAGCTGAAATTGCCGGAATACAAGGGCATACCACTCTGCTCCAATATCTTAAAGTTTAGTCACACAAGTTTCACTACTGGACAGGGACCACTGCTGCTAAATGTAAGTGGGAACAAATTGTGGTTTTGACTCTCTGGTTTTGATGTTCTATGAAAAGGAATCTTTTCCCAAGTAAGAGATTCTCTTTCCTTATAGAACTCAGAGAAGAGATACAAAATTATTTTAGCCAATGACTAAATTATCCATACCTGTGTAAGTGTCCATATATTATTTCCAGGCTGTAATACTCACCAGATATTGCCAGAAGATCATCAAGATGCAACCAAATCCCTGGAAACTTTATCTGAAAAGAAAATCCAACCTTCACATACCTCTTAATTGTCAGGAACAATCTCATTACTTCCGATTTTCTGACAGACAGCAGATTTTTTGAATGTACAAATATGGTTTTATTTTTAACACTTCTGACACATTTTGTTGCCAGAACCTTGAGAGTTGGGATTTGGCAAATGACCTCTGTCCTGATTTTCCTTCCCTTGGAGAATTCAAACACCTCCAGCTCACCATGGAGCTAATGAAGGTTGTGAGGTATTTGGACCTTGGAGATGATCAGGCTGTTTTCTTGCTAGAGTTTGCTAATTTTGAATAGCAAAGCTTAACAAGAAAAATCAATACACTAAAGACAAAATCTACAAATGCTTTGCAATCATGCAACGCTAAGCAAACTTTAGGCAAATAAGCATGTGTGGTATTCAAATTTCCATTAGTCACTTGAATGGAAAAACTGACGTGATTGTCAATTAGTGGGATGGGAGATTCAGCTTATTTAACCAAGAAACCACAGTGCAGCATTAGGCTCCTTAGTTAAAACAAATGTCTTGTTATAAAGGTACTTTGATATTTCTTGTGTTTATATGAGATCAGTCATCATTCAGGTACTGAGGAGCTATAAAATTAAATACATGTGTACTGTAACCCCTCCTTTTCATAGTTTCAACACTTTTGGCAAGCCTACACAGTACAGAAGGTTAATGATGATCTAATACCTTCTTAAACTCTCTGTTTAAGAAATAGAGAAGAAAACACTGAGCATCTCTCTGCTGCTTCAGCACATGAGCTTGCTTTCCCTTTCTTGCTCAGATGAATGATTTGCTGCCTCCCAAACTCAGAGTTAAAATAGCTGCTTTTGCCTTTCTGCACTGTGGTGACGTTGACAGTGTTCAGAAACTAGTGTCAGTATGTATCTTATGCAAGCAGGGCTCAAAAGCCAGTGTGTTTTGAACTATTTCTCCTTTTTTCTAGGGAGTTTGCTCAGAATTCTGTTAAATTAAAGTCTCAGTTTCACTAAAAATGTAGACGTGCATGGGAGAAAACCAGTGTTGGCTAGAAAACAGAGTTGTAGATAGTTCTGTCCCTACACTTTGTACTAACAGTATGGTGACTGAGGATGATTTAAGATCAAATAACTTTTGTTTTCAAAAAGCTGCTAAGCACAAATTCATGGGAACCCTGATGAGCTCAACTCCCTGTAACAGTGTGCTCTGGTTTTCTTAATTATTTTATTTGCTTGTTATCACTTTATAGAGGTACTATTCTTGCATCAGCTAGGATGAGACTAGTACCATCTTTGAGACAATGGTGGGTGGGACAAATTAAAATAGTTTTTTCCAGACACAGCTATGTCTTGCTTGGCTTTACTTCTGGACAAAGAATAGCTCAGATAGGAGATGTATGTTTCAGTAAGAAGCCAGATGTGTTCACTTTAAAGGTGAGGGACTGGGACAAAAACCAGTCCCAATCTTCTGGAATTTTATCAAGAAAGAGGACTAATGCTGTCAGTTTGCTCTGTCTGAGCCCATGCCTCAGGCAAGAGCTATTCACTGCCCTTTATCGGGATGGAGGCAAGAGGGTGTTACAAGTCTCTGCCCATAAAAGATAGTCATAAGAAGTCCTCCAGACATCGGAAGTTTAACACTGGCTGCTTTCTACATTGATGCTCTTCCTCCAAGGAGAAACCTTACCTGGGAGAAATGTGATGGTGATGTCTGAATGAAGTGGTTCCTTCTCTCTGCAAGCACTGCTTATAGAAGACTGGTGAAGAGGGGGCTTCTAATCAGTGAAACTCCAACTGCAAACAGCCAGGTCTGACCTCGCTGCTTGTTTAGAGTGGCTGACATAACCTCCTGGACTGACAGGCCTCTTCTCTCTTCCTTAGTTTGTGCGTAAATCACTTGAGTCCTGTTCCTGCTGTTCACAGCCAGCAATTTGGTTTTGGAAGAGTTAACTTGGCAGCCATCCACATGGAAGCATAGAATCAGAATGGTTCAGACTGGAAGGGACCTTAAAGATCATTCAATTCCAACCCCCTTCCAAGGGCAGGGACACCTTCCACTAGACCAGGTTGCTCCAAGCCCTGTCCAACCTGGCCTTGAACACTGTCAGTGATGTGTCATATAAATGTATATCTATAAAAAAATAAAGAATAAGTCCTCACTAAAGGAAGAAAAATATCTGATCTTCTAGGAAGGAACAGTGGGAGTCAATAGTTATTGGTTAGATTGTTACTACTTAAAAACAATTTTATCAGTATTTATAGAGTTTAGTGATTGAATGGTGAAATGCTAACTGCTTTCTGCACACTGGCAGCTGCACAGAAAGCACAGAAAGTGCTGGATTTAACTGAGGAAGACACAGCAAATTCCATCACAAACAAAATCAGCGTCCAATTTTCTGCCAGCATGTTCTGTCTTCATTTGGACTTGAAAATAAACACCTGGAATCCTGGATTGGATCTCATGAGGCTGTGAGGTCAAGAGCAAGCCTGGAACATGCCAAGGAGCCCAGGCTGATATGCATCTGTGAGCAGAGCACAGTCCCTCCCTTGGAGGTATGAGGGCAAGAACAGCTAATCATTGCATTCCTTCTCCATCAGACCCTTCTGCTCAAAAGCAGATGATGATGATTGCCTGATCCTGAACAAAGGCCAGGATTAGACAATATAAATGAAGTTAATTATAATTAATGCAAACTTAATTCTTAAATTCTCTCCAAAGAATTCAGAGAAAAGACATTTTAACATAATTCGTTTAGTATATTGAAAGGAGGCACATAGTATATTATGATGAAATTGATAATTTTTGAAAAAAAAATAAAATAAAACAAAACAAAAATCTGGGTCACAGCTTTTTTCATTGGGTTTGGAATTGGTTTTGGGGCTCGTTGGGTTTTTTCACATTACTCAATGGCTCAACATAACTAGCATATCAAGATATTGGCCAATGCCTTCATATTATATCTGAAACACAGAACTGAGTTAACTGCCCATGTACAGCAGTAGCATGTGCCAATTATTTGCCGAACAGCTTGCATAGTTGAATGACTCCAAGTAATTTTGCAGACATCCTGTAAACAGGTATTTATGCAACAGCCGTTCAAACACAAAATCAAGAAACATGGTGAAATGATATGCTGTCCCTCAAAGGTGGTAATTTTTTGTTCTTTTGCTTTTTTAAAAGACAAATATGTATATTAAATATGTCTGATAATCATTCCATTTATGAGTGTAGTGAGTTCTGAACGTATCTGGTTTCTGCTCTCCTGCCAGCTTTTCCATTTTGTCTTCTACCAAGCTTTGCACGAATAGTCAGATCAGTTTGGAGAGGCCCTTGTCTCTCCTTCAAGAGGATCCCTATGTATATGCTGTGTGGGTGTCTCCTTCCTCTTTTATCTCCTCTTCTTCTTAAAATTCCTGCTAGCAGCTGTCTCAAGTTTGCTGCATTTGGATCAGGTTTCCCATTCAGCATCATTTGAAAAGAGTGAATTCCTTGATTAGTTGTATGCGCTGTTATTATACAGAGAGCTGCTTGCTTTCTCCGCCAAACCATTTCTCTCAGTCTTGTGGAAATTGGGCTTCTCATCAATGTGGAAAGTCTGGGTAGGCAGAACTCATGTGAGAACGCAGTTGGAAAATAGTCATTATTATAGTGGAGACAGACTGAATAGAGGAAAAAATGACTTGGAGAAGCAAAGATTTATTTCATTTAGTTGCATGAGAAAGCTTTGGAGTAACAAAATCCTCCTTTGTCAAAATATTTTATGCTCAATTCTAACTGGTTCCAGTGCCTTTAATTTTGCATTAAATTATCTTCCCAGGACTGCAAGTAGAGGTAGAAGTTGGAAGGAAAAGAAAACACCAGTGTTTTTCTATTGAATTCATAATTAACTTTTTGCAAACATTGTTAAAGAAGAAATTTTAAACAGAGTTATACTGGGGAGAGGATTGGAGCAGAAATTATCTCTGGCCTTAAATGTCATCAAACAGTATTAGTTACCATAGACTTCTCTCCTGTAGGAATTTGCCACCCTATTTTTATTTAACTCCTATTCATCCCCATGAGTAACAGTGTGAACTCTAAACAGCCAAAAAAAAAAAAAAAAAAAAAAGTGCAATTACCTAATAAAACTTGCTTCACGGGAAAGTCTGAAGAATTGGCCCATCATATTGTTTTCCCGCTCAAGCTTTTTAGAGGAGTTGATTGTAGAAAAAGATGTGATATTCTCATGGTATGTATCCATTTACATGAACTGTATAGCTACAAATTTCCTAAAGAGAGGCAGACTCTTCTGCTTAGCCAGAGGAAGAAGAATGTGAGATTTGCTTTCTGGCATTGCAGCATGCCTTGACTATATGGTTCCTGTTGATGAGTGACGCAGGGTGTGACTCAATTTGTGACACAAATGGGTGTGTTTACACAGGCAAGGACTGCGCAAGCCAACAGGCTCCGGCATGAGTCAATGTAGTGCGCAATGCACTCACCAGCAGCCTTGTTTTGGAGGACAGAGTCTATCCTGAGATAAGAAAATTGACCACGTTTATTGTCATCCAAATGAAACTGAAGGATCCTGAAATTCAAGACAGCACTGCTTGTGAATGTTATTGGGGGAGGTCTTGACATCTCTGTGGCATTTGCAGCTACTTTTGAAAACCTGTGGAGAACGGGCAGAATGAGGGAAAACTGAAAAAAGGGAGAAACCTGCCGCCTACTTTATTTAGATTTTTAGGAGGAAGAAAAGGTTTGAATGGCAAACTGCCTCCTTTCTTACTAGAAAATTCTGCAGAAATGTTGGACAAATACAGTAGAGTTAGCAAGTATCTGGAAGAAAACAAGGTGTTGAGAAATAACCAATACAGATTTATCAAGAGCAAGCCTCGTCTGATCAATTTAATTTCCTCCTCTGAAAATAAGGAAGGATTTCTTCCTCTACAGAGAGCAGATGTCACATACTCTGTTTTCTGTCCAAATCGTTACATTGTTTCACCTGACACCATCTTGGAAAGGAAGCGCTATTATCTGTATGTTCTGAAGGCTTCATGTAATACTAGTTGAACAACTATTCTCAGAATTCAGTGGCTTAAAGTCAGTGAATATGACTTGTGTGTGGCACTCATCAATACCTTGTATTAATGATTGGATGGTGAAATAAGAGTACAGTCATTAAATTTAGAGGCAACATTAAGGTGGAAGAGAATGAGAATGTGTAGACAGGCTTAGCATAAAGATTGGTCTTGACAAGTTGGCAACTACAAGCCAGAAAGGACAAGTGTAGACCACTGCATCTCAGCAGCCATCACCTTTTGAACGCAGAATGAAGAGCAACCAAGGTAGCAATATTTTGTAAAGAGGAATTGCTGTGGTTCACAGGTTGATGAGTCAACAATGTTGTTTGGGTGAGAAAGTAAACACTCTTCTGGGAGTGAAACTGGAAGATAGCCTGTGAGAGAAAGGTGAAATGAACTTTCTTCTTCATCCTTTACTGCTGCAAAGTTTTCATGGCAGTGAGATATTTTAGGTACTGTGCATGGAGGAAAAATTATCTGGAGAGAATGAAGTAAGTAGCAATCTCATCAAAGATCTAGAATAAAAGATCTCTAGAGGAAAGAAAAAAATTATTTACATGTTTGCCTAACCAAGAGAAAGTAAGCCTTCTAATACATTAAAACAAAAAACAAACTTGCAAAAGACAAAACCCAAAAGCTCTCCCTTGCTAATGATCAATGGGCAGCAGAAAGTTTAACTTGCAAAAAGGGATCTTAGGTTACTAGCTAAATTTTTTCCTTAGGAATAAGGAAATAATTTGCAGGAGCACTGGTGGCATGTTGTAATTGTGAATGGTTTAGGCAAATGCTGTTCAGGCATGACATGTCTGCTTCAGTCACAAGGATGGAAAGTGCCCTCATCCGGTTTCGTCGTATCATCCAGTCTGTGACATTGACCAGTAGTCAGGGAAATTTTAACCAAAGGTTCAAATTGACTTGCCAGCCTCGATGCAGGGAGGTATACTGGGTCTGGAGCTAGGGGTCACCTGCAAAATGAGCCTAGAGTTTAGGTAAGATTGTGTCCTTTTAAAGCTTTTCTGTTCCACTCTCATGCATAATAGGCTTTTTATTTCCTTCTGTGATTTCCAGTCTGACCACAGGTACCCAACCAAAGGTCTGTAGATGGTAGCCAAAACTCAACTGGACACACTTTATTCATGTGCAGAACAGAATGAAACATTGAGATCTGGATGTCAAAGTACACACAGCTGCTGAATTAAGCATTGATAGATTGGGAAGGGCAGTAATTTCGTTTACTGTTTCTCCTTTTAAAAAGAACATGCTTTGGTTTAGCAGGAAGTGAAGAAATTCATTATTCCTTAAATTATGCTTTAATTTACCATGCAATTTTTCACTTTAGATCCAATATCCATTTGCAGATGACTCAGCATCTTAGTGGCAAGACTTTTTCTGTTTTTCAATTGTATCTTTTTGTTCTACAAGGCACAAAAAATGGGAATGAAAACTTGTTTAATCTCTAATTATGAACATCACTATTTTATGCACTTTATTAATCCCTCTAATAATTCTGGGTGTTTGCTGCCTCTGTAGATGAACAGATAAATGTGAACTAGTTTCATTGGAAAGAAACAGGATTCTGCTGTTTATGTCTGCATATATTTCTCTCAAGGTAATCTTTCCTCTACAGTCTTAAAATGCAGTTTATCAGATTTTTCTTCTGATAGAATATGCATATGTAAAAATGAACACACTACAAAAGAAAAAACCATTGAGAATGCAAACAGTGTTGATGCAAAAGCTGACATTGCAAGGATTCTGCTTCCTTTTAGTGTTATCCTCACTGCCATAAAAAGCTGTAGACATTTGTCATTCATGCTTATTCTTAGTAGAAGTAGTCTGTTCTTGCTTTCCTGAAGAATTAAGGTGACCCTGACAATAAACTTTATCTTCTGAAATACATTTAATGCAAGAATATTGACACATAAAAGAAATCACTAGTAGAGGAAGCAGGAAGAGATAAGGTTTTGTGAGCATGTATGTTTAAAAAATAAAAATTAAACCCCATTTTCTTCAGTCAATCTAAAGTAGGACAGATTTGAAGAATTCAAGAAAACCATTACCACTAATAAAGTTGCATCTTGTGACCCTGATTTCCAGAGTTACACATGCAGTTACACAAAAACTTTCCTTCCGTAAGTAATTAAGAGAAGAGAGACTTCTATTTTCATTGAACATTTTAGAATATCCATTTTGCTGTGTAACATTTTTGCACATCTGCCTTTTAGTTTTAAATGCCATGGTATCAAGATACCTGAGAAATTGCTGTGGACTTCCTAGCATGTTATGACATGCTAATATGACAATATTATTATTATTTCACATAATTACAAGAAATAAAATGTAATTGAAATTAAATTTGTTTCAACATTCTTCTACAAAGCTGTAGCATCTACAGTGTCCATTTGAAATTGCTGTACTATATTCCAAGAGGAAAATGAAGTTCATCTAAGTATGACAAAGCAAATTATTTGGTGATACTATTTTTATTCTGCTTTCCTTTTCAGAAAATGTTGAAAAATATTGCAAAGAAAGTTTTGTAGGTTTACAGCTAAATATCTGAAAGAACACCAACACATGTTCTTCCCTGACTTTTGTTGATGCTTCTTATCCGGCAAGTTCTGGAAATAGTCTGGTGAAGTTACTTTCTCTATGCCTACACTCAAGTTTGATTTAGTTCAGTCATTGTATTAAAAAAATCCCTTTAAGAACTGAGACTGTTAATAAAAAATCATTGTAGTTTAGAGAAAATGTGGTATCTTTTGTTTGCTTTCTAGTATGCTTCTTTGCATGTAAACTTCAATGCCTACCTTTGGCATCATGCTTACAGAAGCATTGGTAGAAACATTTTTTAAGACATTACTCTACGATATCACTTACTTCACTAGTAAAAAATTTTTCAACTTAAAATGTAAAGAAATCGTGATTATACTGGAGTAATTTACCAAAATGACACGTCCACAGAGCCTCAACTTGGGATTTTCACTGATTTAATGACATCAGGTTTTCTACTGACTTGGTATTATTGGCAAAATCCAGTTCATATACATAAATCTGCAGCATGAGGGCAGCTCTCTTTCTTTCTGTAATATATCTATAAATGTCTGCATTATAAACATAAATACATAATCCTTCTTACTTCCAGCTGAGCTCTTAAATCCAGTGGCATTTTGAGCTTTACAGGTTAACTATGCACCTTGCAAGCAAATGTTCTGACACTAATTTAAAATTTTGCTTTCCATTAGTGGGTATAATCAGACCTAAAGTGAATAACTTTGCATCTTCCCTATAAAGTTTTTCAGATCTCCCTCTCCCATTCCACTGTGTCCATGGCATGGTTGTAGGCAATATTACAGCAGCCATTGAGATGTATCAGAAGGGGAGAACAGTCTACCCCATCTGCACGGAGAACTCCTGTTCTCATGTGCTCTCTCGAAAATATTAATTCAGTGCTGTGAAATAAAAATGTGTTGAGAGACTGTTTCCAAGCAAACAGCTGCTGCGTTAGATTTTCATCATCGTGGAACAGATGTGATTTACTTTGGGCAGCTTTTTTTCCACTACGCCCCAGTGATAAGAATTCTCCTCTTTGTACTAGTTATATTTTAACCTACCTGCTGGTTTTCTTGTTTGAGATGGCAAAAGAAGCATACTTTTGGGCGAAGCTCTGAAGTAACTTCGCAGTACTACTTCAAAGACTACTGCAGTTGAACACTGCAGTTGAATAACCCAGTCTAGTGGCTATAGCACCTAAATGAATGTAATTGCCTTATTACATCTTATTTTTACAGAGAAATTAATTAAGACATGTTGTGGGCACTTTACTGGTTTAAAGTAGACTCTTTCTGCAGATTCATGAAGGCACACTGTACCTTAGCACTTCTCTTGAAGCCAGAGATGAGATCCTGGTGGCAGCTGTATTAGCTCCTGCTGGGAAACTATTTTTAGACCTTCAGCTCTCTAGGTAGTTGAAGCTTTTCCGACTTTCAGCTAATACTCTCTCCGTTGTATAACTCTGCTGACAACCAGCTTGGTGCAAGGGACAGGAGGGTGCAGGAAGCCCTGTCACATGCACACCCATAATTGAGATAAAGGGCCGCTCTCAGGTTTGGGAATTTTGCAGGCATCAAAACTAAGACTTATAATAAGTGCATGTGGGGATGGAATGTTCATCAAGTAACTCTGAAAGAGCTGGAATACTGGATCATATTCACTTACAAAGCTGGAAATGTATTGATGCTATTAATTTTTTGTGTACAGTATGTTATCAGCATGCTCAGCACGGCTAGCAGGCATACAGGCGCATCCAGAGAGGACCACTTCACTCTCTAAAAGTGAACGGAGTTATTTTGGCAAGACAGCACCTCTGAGAAAGGGCCAGGTCCAAAACAGGAGCTGGATTTTTACCAAGCTCGACATTATGGCTTTAACCTTGTGGCCGTCAGATTTCCAGCTTGAATGCTAAGCATGTGCAAGAGACATCAGGTAGGGCTCAACTGCTTGGCACCTAAGTCCAGAGTTCAGTGTTCCTCTCTACTGCTGGCTGAAGGAACACGAGCCGAGAAGCACCTAACAAGATAAGTCTAGAAAATACAAAACTTTACAGGTGTTTTGCTAAGTGCATTAACTACCATGGATAGGCTATGCACATGTTCTATTCTCTCATCTGCATAGCCTTTAATTCCCATAGTGTTCTTTTGCATACCTTAGTTCCTAATCTCACTAAACTCTGATCTTTCCTTTTCACCAGCATAAGATACTTGAGCAGAACAGAACATTGAGTCATAAAGTTTGCTTCAGAAAACTGAAATGGTTTAGTAATCTAAGTAGCATGGTTAGATTTTCTCTTGAAATTAATCTGAAACTAAGTACATTGGTTGACATAATACTTTCTTTAGCAATTTGTATCCAAACCAACAACTTTTTGGTGTGGTATTTGGGTTTTGTGGAGTGTGTGGAAGTCAAAGCTCAAATTTCTTAGAATTTCTTTGGGGTTATTGATAAAACTGATAGTTAAAACGACATAGCATATTCACCTATCCTCTCCACCAAAATCACTTTGTCAAAATTGATCAAATCAGTATCCAAAGGCTTTGATGTTCCAGAAAAACATGGGCAACAATTTAATAATTTGAGATAAAATAACTTTTTATTTTCAATAATTTGACAGGCAGTTTCAATTAGATGCATTCTTACTGGAGTTTTCAGTATGTCCTAGCCAAAAAAGATCCTTTTATAGTATTCGATGCAGACCATATACATATCCAGCTTCAGTGTAAAAGCCAAAAATGCAAACTAAAATATGTAACTTCATATTAATTATTAATATTAGCAAGTAAACAATTCCTCTGAGGTGTAAACTCAGAGTTACAAAAAGGCTTGTCTAGGGAATAAATTCTGGGCGGAAGAGATAAGTCCAGTTGTTATATTGGATTCAAAACCTTAACCAGTTTTAAAATGAGAATGCAGCAGGGAATATACCTATCTGGGCATGGTAAGATGTTTTTCCTGATCTCTATTGTTTCTTTTCTTTCAGTAATAACCTTTTGAGAAGCTATCCTGCTATTTAGAGAAAAAGTGCAAAATGTCTGGTCAAACTATGATTTTCAGGAAAAGAAACAGCCAGATCTGTCAAACATAGCTCTGGATGGACAGAAATGTCATAGCAGACCATATGCCTTTGGATGTGGGATACAGATCATGGATTTGGTAATTCAGTGCTTTTCATTTCTATACCTTGAGAAGAAAACAAGAAGAAATACTGTTTCTGTCTTGTAAGATCATTTGTTATACCAGTGATGCCAAAATGTTATTACTGTCTCAAGAACTTTGAATAAAAGAAAGTCTTGTGGAAGATCTCATTTTAAAAGGACAAATAAAACTGCAAATCATGTAGACTCATGACATCCTGTAAACTAGTGTGTTTCTTAGCTGAAGCAATGAAAACACAAATATACTCTGTAAAACTTCCAAATTCTCAGTTGGCTATTCTAAAAGAAAACATGCAGGTCCTGCTTCAGTTCAGTTCACAGTGATGGGCATCGCTCCCCATCAAAACCATCCTAGGCTCCTCAGTGCAGAGACATGGAGCTTCCCCTCCAGACAGTGAATGGGAAAGGTGTGTAACTCAGTTACAGCTTTAGGGTAGGAAAACCCTTTTGCCCTGCCCCAGCTCATAAGCATCCTTCTCCTGGGCTTCATGGTGGATGGGCTGGTGAGAGCTAACAGAACAGCGGCTGTATCACTTCTTATATCAATTTTTCTTGGAGAAAAGGTGATTTATTTCTGCTGCACAGGCTTGCCTCCCGCCCTCCCCAGTGCCAACGTGTTGCACGTGGGCTGTTGCAACCCTCCCATAAGGAGGAGAGAGAAAGAGGGCAACTTCTTGTCAGAGTACCCTGAGGCAACACCAGGAGCCTTATGCAACGGCTGTCTCACTCAAAGTTTTTCCATGAGCTACAGTGACTTGTCTGTAGCTTTTCTGTTGTTTATTTTGTTTAGTGGGTTTTTTTGTTCTTTCTCTGTAGCTATTTTATAACGAAAGTCACGTGAGTCCAAAAAAACAACAATAAAATATTTAGCTTCCCAGTAGTGACGATTTCTGGCAATGAGCTTCATGAGTCCTAATCTAACACAAAGGCAGCACAGGAAGAAAGAGTGACTCAGTCTATGAGTCCCAGAAAGTAAACACTGTCTAACCAGTCTTATCTAGTTTTTAGGAGCTTGAATAAGACATTTTGTTCGGCCTGGATTTCTTTCACGTGGGGGTATGTGTTAGAGATGGATACAGTATGTGAAGTCAGAAAATGGGTTGCTAAATGCTCTATAGCCGAAGGATTTGAGATGTAGGTACGTTTGCCCTCAAGGAAATGGACATAGATTAGGAAATCCCAGTGTGCCTTTTTTTTTTTTCCTCCTAGACAGGTTCACAGGTACTTTTTAGGGTAGTTTGGGGAATAGGAGAAGTGAGATTTTTATCAGGAAGGAAGTTGAGGGTGTCTGCTCATCCACTGATCAAGCCAGTGTAAGACAGCTGCTGGGGGAAGACAACTTACCTCCATAGCAGTCCTGTTTCTGATGAGCCTACAAACCTCCCAGCAGACCAACAGTTCTACCACATGCAGAGAAGGCAGCTGCTGCCATTTTAAAGTGGTGTCACAGAGTCCTCCTCACAGAAGGACCTCAGACCTCAGGTTCATTTGAGCAGCTGCTCCCCAGCTATGGCCCTGCACTGGGGAGGAGGATGCTTCACACCCACAGCTCTATTGAGTGCATGCCTCATTGCCTTACCATGTAGGTGTGTTCTCCCTTCTCCTCCCTCCTGCAAACACATGATCCAGTGTACAGAGGTGTATACCCAGCAGGTGAGCCTCTATCTGAACTTCATCTGTCTGAAGATCTATGAAGCTGAGAGAACTGGAGATGCCTTCCAGCTTCACAGATCTCTGCATGAAGACCTCATAGCAGCCTTCCAATACCTGAAGGGGGCCTACAAGGCTGCTGGAGAGGGACTCTTCATCAGGGACAGTAGCAACAGGACAAGGGTGATGGGTCCAAACTTAAACAGGGGAAGTTCAGCTTAGATATAAGGAGGAAGTTCTTTACTGTGCGGAGGGTGAGGCCCTGGCACAGATTGCCCAGAGAAGCTGTGGCTGCCTCATCCCTGGCAGTGCTCAAGGCCAGGTTGGATGGGGCTTGGGGTAACCTGGTCTAGTGGAAGATGTCCCTGCCCATGACAGGAGGTTTGAACTGCATGAGCTCAAGGTCTTTTCAAACCCAAACCACTCTATGATTCTGTGATTCTAACAGCTGCTTCATCTTGGGTTCCAGACTCTTCGCAAGTAACGAGTGATAGGAAAAGAGGAAATAGCCTCAAGCTGCAATAGGGCAGGTTTAGACTGGATATTAGGAACAATTTCTTCCCCAGAAGGATTATCAAGCATTGACATAGACTGCCCAGGGAGGTGGTGGCATTACCATCCCTGGAAATATTTTAAAGACGTAGTACTTTGAGATATGGTTTAGTATTGGACTTGGCAGTGCTGGGCTAATGGTTGGACTTGATGATCTTTTCCAACCTAAGCAAATCTATGATTCTATGATCTGCTGCTGAGGGAGGGATGGCTGTGAAAAACAGCAAATGCTGGCTATGGTCCTCTTTTAAAGTCTTTGGAAGTTCTTGGGAGAACTGATGTACCTCCTTTTCCTGCTCAACTCTTCTGTCCCTTCCTCCTCCTTCATGGGTCCTTCAAATCATACATCTTCCCAGTGAAGCAGGTGGAGCAACAACAAACAGCTCCCATTCCAACACTGAAACAATGACCCCAAAAGAATGTGGCTGCAAGTACATGAACCAGTGCTGTGATTATATTTTAATAAGATACTGACATGACCTTCAAATGAGTTGTCCTTCCAGTCATCCCAGGAAGATGTTGGCAGTTGGTGTTTTATACAACACTTCTCAGCTCGTGTTGGAAAACACTGCAGTGTTAACTTCATTGCACAGATAGAGAAATCGCCAAATAAGAATTCAAGTAACTTTTAACACTGTTAAAGTGGAAGTGCAGAGCCAGGAACTGTGGGCAGCTTTATCTGCCCCAGAAAATTCAGAGCAGCATTCTTCAGGCATCAACATTTCCATAGCAGTTAGGCATTTAGCACCTACACTTGTGGATTCTCAGCCATTCTTAAGGCAGTTTCTTCTAGGATTAAGAAACAGAGCTACTATCAAACATCTTGTTAAATTCTGTGCACGTTATTTAAATGTCTAAAAGTAACTTGCATGATAAGTCTTCCCTTATCATGTTCGGGGAAACACTAAAGGTATTTCAGAAATGAGAACACCAGAAATATTATCTACTTAGATAGCAATCTGAAGTGAATAAATGCAACTTGGTTATCAAACTTAAATGTCCTTTGTCGTTTTATTTTGCCACTCAGTACCAGCAGCCCACGCCAAGTGCAGATTTGATCTGCGTCACTGCTGTGCTGATTTTGTCCCGGCGCTAATTTTGTATGTATAACAATGATAACCTTATGACTCTGGAGCTTACAGTGAGGCAAATGAAAAGAGAACTAGGCATGAGCCTTTTTTTTTCTTTTTTTAATTTCTTTCTTTTTTTCTGTAGTATGGATAAATAGAGATGCTGGCTGCTGTGGAGGCTGCTTGACTGTTCTTTCGGCCGGTGCAAACGTATGGGCATTTCATCTCTTTTGGTAAATCTTCAGGAGGAATAATAATGATGATAATGAAAATAATTATAATAATAGCAGAACTAGCAAAACTTGATAATAACTGCAATAATAAAGATGTTATATTAAAAAAAAATGGAATAATGGAATAATAAACCGTTGACGTAAACCAGTAAAATAGTGAAATAATAAACTATAAAATAGTAAAATAGTAAAGTAAAACAGTAAAAATGCAAAATAATGAAATAATGACATCATAAAGCCGATGTAATGGCTATGCAGGAGAGGGTTTGGGACTGCCCAAGGTCCCCTCACTGCCTGGCACTCAGGGAAGTCCCCTGAGTCATCACTGAATCACTGCTATGCCCACAGTAGCCACCATCCATTCCAGCTGCCGTGGGAAGCCACTGCAGCATCCCGTGGATGGATCGCTGGCTTCCCGCAAGCTGGAGGGTAGGAGAATACTTGCAAGCAATGTGTTTCCCCTGCTCACAGCATTGCAACAAAAGCAAACAAACAGGAAAAGAATAAACCCAAACAAATCAAAACAAAACCCAACAAAAAACCCAACCAAAAATTTCTCCCCACCCAAACAAAAACAAACTTTCCTCCCCAAGATGCAAAAAAAATTCAAACAGCTGTCTGCTGTTTTCAACCATTCCTGGCTTTAAATGAAAGCATCACTTCTAGCAGAAAGTGACTACTTAGTGTGCATGGAAGACTTGAAGTGTAGTGTCAGTGGGGAAGCGTGCTGACTTAAAGGAGAGACCTGCTGGAGTCCTACCTTTTCATTTATATGGATTGCAGAACCATCGAAAAAATCCTGGTTCTTGCCCCGCTTCGCACAAGACTCCAAATTATACGCAGGATTTCTGATTACATCTGGAGCATAACCTGACAGTTAGAATATGCTTGTTTGCAATATTAGCTAAGTAACTCAAACCCATTTGGCTTAATTTGAGAAAGTTCCTGGCCATCCATTTTATGTACAACAGTGCTTTTGCATCTCACAGTTCCCTTTCTCATTGTAAAACCAGTTTGCTACCAGTGACTGAATATGCAGTAGCAGAAATTTTTACTTAATCATAGAATTATAGATCCATAGAAAGATTTGGGTTGGAAGGGATCATAGAATCATAGAATCATAGAATAGTTAAGGTTGGAAAGGACCTTAACATCATCTAGTTCCAACCCCCCTGCCAGGGGTAGGGACACCTCACACTAAACCATGCCACCCAAGGCTATGTCCAATCCGGTCTTGTGCACCGTCAAGGATGGAGCATTCACGGCTTCCTGGGTAACCCATTCCAGTGCCTCACTACCCTTACAGTAAAGAACTTCTTCCTCATATCCAATCTAAACTTCCCCTGTTTAAGTTTGAACCCGTTACCACTTGTCCTATCACTACAGTCCCTCATGAAGAGTCCCTCCCCAGCATCCCTATAGGTCCCCTTCAGATATTGGAAGGCTGCTATGAGGTCTCCATACAGCCTTCTCTTCTCCAGGCTGAACAGCCCCAACTTTATCAGCCTATCTTCATACAGGAGGTGCTCCAGTCCCCTGATCATCCTCGTGGCTCTCCTCTGGACTTGGTCCAACAGTTCCATGTCCTTTTTATGTTGAGGACACCAGAACTGCACACAATACTCCAAGTGAGGTCTCACAAGAGCAGAGTAGAGGGGCAGGATCACCTCCATCAACTTGCTGGTCACGTTCCTTTTGATGCAGCCCAGGACACGGTTGGCTTTCTGGGCTGCGAGCACACACTGCCGGCTAATGTTCAATTTTTCATCAACCAACACCCCCAAGTCCTTCTCCATGGGGCTGCTCTGAATCTCTTCTCTGCCCAACCTGTAGCTGTGCCTGCGATTGCTCCCACCCAGGTGTAGGACCTTGCACTTAGCATGGTTAAACTTCATCAGGTTGGCATCAGCCCACCTCACAAGCATGTCAAGGTCCCTCTAGATGGCATTCCTTCCCTCCAACGTATCAACTGAACCACACAGCTTGGTGTCATCGGCAAACTTGCTGAGGGCGCGCTCAATCCCACTGTCCATGTCACCGACAAAGATATTGAACAAGACCCATCCCAACGCCGATCCTTGAAGGACACCACTCGTTACTGGTCTCCAGCTGGACATTGAGCCATTGACAACAACTCTTTGCGTGCGGCCATCTAGCCAGTTCTTTATCCACCGAGTGCTCCACCTATCAAACTGATGTCTCTCCAACTTAGAGACAAGGATGTCATGTGAGACAGTGTCAAATGCTTTGCACAAGTCCAGACATTTGACATCAACTGCTATGCCCCTGTCTATCAATTCCATAGCTCCATCATAGAAGGCCACCAGATTGGTCAGGCAGGATTTCCCTTTAGTGAAGCCATGCTGGCTGTCACCAACCACCTTTTTGCTTTTCATGTGCCTCAGCATGCCTTCCAGGAGAATCCGCTCCAAGATTTTGCTAGGCACAGAGGTGAGACTGACTGCTCTGTAGTTTCCCGGCTCATCCATTTTCCCCTTCTTGACAATGGGGGTTATATTTCCCTTTTTCCAGTCATCGGGAACTTCACCTGACTGCCATGATTTTTCAAATATGATGGACAATGGCTTAGGAATTTCATTTGCCAGTTCCTTCAGAACCTGCAGATGGATTTCATTAGGTCCCATGGACTCGTATATGTTCAGGTTCCTAAGACGGTCTCGAACCAGTTCCTCTCCTATAGTGGGCCTGAGGTCTTCATTCTCACTGTCCCTGCATCTGCCTTCCAAGACTTGGATGGTGTGGTCAGAGCATTTTCTGGTGAAGACTGAGGCAAAGAGGTCATTAAGGACCTCAGCCTTCTCCAAATCCAGGGTAGTTAGTTCTCCTGATAGCTTCCGGAGAGGGCCCACGTTGTCCCTCGCCTTTTATTTGCACTGTACCTATAGAATCCCTTCCTGTTATCCTTAACAGCCCTAGCCAAGCTTAATTCTAAATGGGCCTTAGCTTTCCTGACCTGGTCCCTAGATTCCTGAACAACATCCCTGTATGCTTCCTAGGCTGCCTGTCCTTGTTTCTGCCTTTTATAAGTCTCTTTTTTCCCGTCTAAGTTTCCTCAGCAGCTCCTTATCCATCCAAGGAGGTCTCCTGGCCCTCCTACAGCGCTTCCTTCTAGTAGGGATGTATCGCTCCTGAGCTTGCAGCAGGTGATCCTTGAATATCAACCAACAGTCTTGGGCCCTCCAGCCCTCTAGGGTTAAAATTTTTTCCCTGTGAGGGTGGTGAGACCCCTGCACAGGTTGCCCAGAGAAGCTGTGTCTGCACCATCCCTGGCAGTGGTCAAGTCTAGGTTGGATGGGGCTTGTAGCAGTGTGGTCTAGTGGAAAGTGTCCCTGCCTGTGGCAGGAGGTTGGAACTGGATGAATTTTGAGGTCCTTTCCAACCGAAACCATTCTATGGTTCTATGGTTCTATAATCACCTAGTCTGTGAATTTCAGGTATTGCAGACAATCTTAGGTAAAAACTGGTTAAAGGATGTGAATCCAGTCTTTCATGGGTAAGGTCAGATCTTCACCTATGTTCTTCAGCATGTCTCTAATTCTCTTATTAGTTTGCATCACCAGTGGGGATATATTTCAGTCTATCTGATTCACATGGAAAGTGTGCACTGTGTCAGGTATGCCTGTTGTTAATCTTTTTTTTCGTTTTTTTTTTCCTCTCTTTTTTTTTTTTTTTTTTTGGTTGGGGTGCTAAGACAATAACAAGGAATGTCTCACTTTGAACTCATGTTTCATGATTTTTTTGAGCTAAAAAACTGTTAGTTGTTTTAGTCTGATGGTATAAAAAAATAGAATTTCAAAGTCAGGGTATTCAATTTCTCTCTTTTTGAATGTTAGTCAGGATTTAATATTTGGAAATGTCTGGTTTACCATTTTATTTTTTGCCTTAAAATCTCTCAGTATTTTCAAAACATCATTGCAGCTGCCTTTCATTAAAACAGCATTTCTTCAGTGAAACTTCTCTGCAGGTTAGTGTTAATCTGCTTCTGCAAGGATTCAAGTATTCTTGGATGTTCATAGTCAGTAACTTCCAATCCCTTCTTAACTGTTGGACTTTTTATTCTATTCCAGCTTTTCTCTTGTCTCCAACCAGGAATGCATCCTTCCTACCAGGCCTGATCATCCTCTTAGGCCTAGATGACCCCACTTGTCTGTCCTTGCCTTTGTCCTCCAGCTATAATCATTCCCCAAGGACTTCACTGCTTCATCTGAGATTGCAGATATGATAGGTACTTTCAGATCCCAGCACTTGAAAGATGTGTCAACAGTTTCTCAGCAGAAATGTTGATGAACTTGCCATGGCAGCTTCAGACAAAATTGGTTTCAAGGGGAGGGGAAGGAGGGAAATGAAGACTCAGTGCTTCTCAGGCCACGCCTGGAAAACTGTGTTCAGTTTTGGTCCCTGTTATACAGAAAAGATGTGGATGGTCTGCAGAGGGTCCAGTGGAAGGCCAAAGTGATGATCGAAGCACTAGAAGGTAGCGTGAGGGAGCTGGGTTTGGGAAAAAAAGGCCCAGGGGAGACCTTATCACCATATTCCAGTAGCTAAAGGGGGGCTGCAAAGAAGATGGAGACTTCCTTTTTACAAAGAGTCACAGGGAAAAGATGAGGGGTGATGGGAGCAAGTTACTCCTGGGAAGATTCTGACTGGACACAAGAGGGAAATTTTTCATCATAAGATCAGCCACTGGAATAATCTCCCCAGGGAAGTAGTGGATTCCCCAACCTTGGACACTACTAAGATTTGTCTGGACAGGGTGCTGGGACATCTAGTCTAGGTCATGCTTTGCAAGAAAGGTTGGACCAGATCACCCTTTCAATCTGGTATTCTATGATTCTATAACTATTCTAAAGGCAAGGAGGCTGATAAAAGCATCTTGCTCATCTGATGATGATGGGGAGAGAGATGGCTGCAAAGAGTAGCTGAGAAGTAGAGTAACAATAGAGACCTATACAGGACTAAATGAAGGGGAAAATTATGGCATGAATGACATCAAGTCATTCATAAGAATGAGAGAACAAGCAGTGTGAGGGTGCTCTTTGGTTGTTTCATTTTATCCTTTGGGTTTCTTATCATTCTAAAAGTCTGTCCAAGCTTGGAATAGGGGAGGTATTGACAAAAAGTCATCTCAGGCTAAGACAAGGCAGACCTCATGACCCCCTTTTTTGCAGCTGCAGAATATCTGTGCAGCGCCAGCATCAGTGGATGCAGTCAGTTCAGAGGAACACACAGAATGAAATCCTGCTCTCTCCTTCCCTTTGATTCAGCAGCTGGAAAAAGGACAGCCTGGCACACTGTGACCTGGTTTTTGCACTGTCCTTCAGGAACTTGACAGTGGTCCAGAAAACATTCCTCAGATCACAGGCTGTTGACACAGTACCTCAATATGAACTGTGAGCAGGCTGGATTCGTTCTATATTTACTGCTGCTGGCAGCTGCTGGGAACAGGGCTGTGCTTGGGGTATTTCTATCATGATCAAAGCTTGTAAGCCCCAGAAAATGAATGTTACACAACAAACTGGGTCCTATGTAACTGGGCTTCGGGTATTGCCAGGCAATGCCCCTTGAGCTGACCTGCTGAATGTTAGCCATGGTGCTGTGGTTCTTGCCTCTGCTGCCAATGGGTGAGCTACACTGGCAAAAGGCTGTTTTTCTGTGCTTGTTTTTTTGCCAGTTTAACTCAGCTCCCTGAGCTGCTTTACTGTAAGGTCATCTGAGTGCCAGTGCTAGCATGAGGAAGAAGAGCAAATGGGACTCCTCGGTGCAAAAGAGTACAAAGCTCATTGCTGTCTTTCTATCCCCATAGAAAGAACAAGGAGAAGGAAAAGTACAAATGAGAGAAGCCTGGTATATGGAGGGTGAGGAGAAGGTTTGTTTAAATTTAAAAGTCTTTTGGCAGCACATGCAGGACACCCCTTTTGTGAAGAAAGAAAGAAAGGTTATAATTAGGTTGAATGGTTCTATTCTTTGAAAAGGAAAGTAGGATTTCAGATCTCCAAAACCAAACAAAGCTGACAATTACTGATTTTTTTTGTTGTTTTTTCTTTCTTTTTATACTATCCAACCGTCTGTGGTGACATTATGCTTATCTAAAGCTAAAATTCCCAGAAGTAAGCATTTGCAAATGGGCTCAAATTCAAATGGTATCTAAGCTTGCATGTACACACAAGCTATATAGCTGTACATCAGATGTGCAATTTTCTTATCACATCTTCATCAGTGAACCCTGTATACAGAAGATACAGGGTGGTTTCTCCTCTTCTCTGACTTCCCTTGGGTTAGCTGAAGAAAAAAGAAATATCTGTGACTCATGCTGAAATGTGTTTTGTATGGGTTCTGCTGGTTTTAACTTCTAGCCTCAGTTTCCAAGCTAAGGTTTGCTAAAAGAAAGAGACACAGAACAATAGCCTGAACATGACCGAACCTTCACTCATGTGTTATGTACCCCTGGAAAGGAGAGGGGGGATAATCCTTATTAAAGTTTTCTAGTGTATATCAAGTGGAAAGTAAAGCCCATAAAAGAAACATCAAACCCAAGATTTCTGCAAGTGATTAAACTATTTTTTCCATTCTTTTCTCCTGTAAGCTAACTTTATTGTTGCTCCAATGCTGAGACCTCAGACTGTTTCAAAACAATAATTGTAACTGCTTCAGAATCCTTGGGTGTTCACCTTCTAGATCTTCAGACCCGGATATGAAAAGCTAATTTTATTATTCTCTTTAAGGCACTGATTAAATTGGAAGTCTGTGGAGTAACTCTTGAATTTAAAGACAGCAATTCTGTTGTTGCATATTTTCTGGCAAGGACTGGCATGGGAAGGGAGTGCTCTGGGAGAGTAAGTATATCATCTTCTCTCAGGGTAAATGAGCTAAGAGTATTATAGAGGTGCTGTGCTGATTTGCTGTGGTTACAGGTCTGTACCATATGTACATATGTCTGTCAACCACTTTTACTATAATATTTCAAGACAGCAAAAAACACTACCTCTGAAGAAACAGAAATGCTTTGCAGGCAGAAATTTGTGTAAATCCCCCCTGTGCAGAAGTTCTGAGCAGGGCTGGCAGGTCAGCAGTTTGAGGTCGGCAGTAGCTTGCATAAAGCAAAACTCATAAACAAGCCGGTGAGTCAAACTGATTTCCTTGACTAACAGGAATAGGATTTCATAAACATAGCAATCACTTTGTGCTCTCCAAACCGACTGTGAACTGCTTTTGCCAGTTTATGCAGCACACAAATGGGGGAGAAGGCAGATGTTTCCAGCAGCTCTTTTGGAAAGGCTGTCAGAAAAGAGGCTCTTTCAGAAAACATGATAAAGTATAGACTTTAGGTAACACAGAAGTCCTTTTAGGAGGGCTAGAATAACTCGATAATGCTGCATTATTTCTGACCTACTCTGTTGAACTAGTGCATCCTCTGTCATGTTTTTTCTATGTGCTATGTAGTGGTGGCTTTATGTCCTTTCTTAATGTATTTGTGTAATTAACTTGTGTGTAACACAGGGTAAGGCCAATTTAATAAAGACCCCAATCTCATAAAATCAATCTCTTTACTTCAGTGGAAATTCAGTTAGATCAGAACTGTTTAGGGAGTTAAGACCTCACTAATGCAAGTACTTTACATTTTAAATTCAGAACACTCTTCGGCTCTTTATTATTATTTTTTGCTAGCCTTTAAAAAATATTGTGTTTAAGCTGATCAAATAGAAAATATATGCTGTATTCAGTTACAATTTTACTCTGAAGGAAGTACCTTAAAACATTTTAGTACACAAAAAGCTGACAATCTCTTTAGTCTGACATTGTCACTGGGGAGCAGAAAGATTTATTCTACTAGGATTATAAATTACCAAGATGTATTACCAAATGGAAAGTAGCTATTTTTTTCAAAGCCCTGCATAATTTTGTCAGAGTCCTGTGCAAAAAGTCTAACTTATATGCACTGGAGAGCTACGTACTGTTATTTCTAGAGGACCGACTCATTGTGCATAGCAAGGGCTTCTTGTGCTCCTCTGCTTTTCCGCTCCCAGTTTCTGTGTGCCACTTGCTACTTGCCCTGAACTCGAGGGACAGATCTCACATTTATTGTCAAAAATATAATCCACATCTTTTACTTGTTAGATGGCAAACCTCTCTCTGTGTACTTCCTCTCCACCAATCTGGGACTTCAATATATCTGTCTGCTTGTTTGTGCTTTTTTTTCTGTTCCTTTGTGGTTTTATGCCTGCCTCTGCCTCTTACCATTCTCCTTGCTTTCTTTCTCTCTCCTCCCCCTCTTTCAGGATGTGAGTCCTTTCAGAAGTATATTAGAAGGTTGACAGAGCTGAAATGGAACAACTTCCTTGGAAAAAAGTCAAGGATTGCTAGAACTTGAAGTTTGGATGATCACATTCCAGTAGACTCATGTCTCCACCCTGCTGTGTTTCTGCTTTTCCCAATGACAGCAGTAGAGTTTTGCCCTTTTATTTTCTCTGAAACTTTAGAACTGATTTAGTACATGTGACGTTCATAAGCTATTGTGTAACACCTAAGTGGAGCAATATCTTCAAGCTGAGAACAAGACCTTGCAGGCTCAGTCAACAATACCAAGGAGCTGATCTGGATAAGATGATTTTGTGAATTGGGGGTAGGTCTTGAAGACCTGACAGCATCTTCATCCTTGGGGTTCAGTATGACCCTGAGTGGGCCAGGACAGACAGTCTATGACTGTCTATGCAGAGGACAGGCTATATGTGGAAACAAAGCTTTGAACAAGCAAAAACCAAAAAAAACAAAACCCAAAACCCTGACATTTTGGAAATTGAACAACTTCTGACCATTTGTTTGATTTTCAGTCATGCATTTGTCTGAGTGAATGCAAACTGTGGAAATGAAATTTAACTGGCTGTCAAACTGCAATGAGTATTCAGAAAGAACTTTGCCATATTGCAATTATTTCACCTAGAAAATATAATGGCTGCAATTATTTTGGAAATATGTTCAGCAGAGAAACTTGGAATGGAAACATGATAAAATTAATATTCGACACAGAGTTATGCTGAAGTTGTAGATAAGGCATTATGGTGCCTGGTATGTGTAACCCCATGTTATCATCAAGGATAGGTCTAAAAAACATTTAGGCTCCTCTATGGAAGCAGAAAGCTAAACATGTACCACATCTGAAAACAGACACACAGCAAGATTAAAGTTTAACCCTGCTACTGCTGAACCCAGGACACAGCCCAAGAGATTTCCTTGGCATCAGGTAGTAAATGCAAGGACTGGATCAGTAACTGGTGAGACTGTGGAAGGCAGAAACATTAGAAACCACTGCTGACAGGAGTGACAAATCTCAGAAACAACACAAGAAACCCTGATTAGACCTGAAAGAAAAAACTTAAAAGTCATTGTAAAGTGAAGTGCTGGTTTAATTTAATAAAGCCAGGCAGAAATGAGTGGCATATAGTAGCTTATATTAAAGTTAATATTCCTATGCATTCCTTGAGCAGGAATCCATGTGACAGAAAAACTTTGCTGGTAAAGGATACCTCCTACAGTAAACACTAAACTCTATTTCAGGCAAACCAGTATTCACATTTACATTAGGCTTTCCACATCTGTTTCATATCCAATTTATGTCAACAGTAATTGAAAGCTGTTACTATCTGGGTTTTGGGTGGGCTACATGGAATAAGTTTTCATTAAATAATTAGCTTCTACTATGAACTGCAGACCATTCAAAGTCCTCTGGTGGCTTGCAGGAGCTGAGGAGAGAAGCCAAAGAGTCCTGACTTGTAAAGAGTTTGATTAATGAACTGAATTTCATTGGAAGTAAGGAAAAATGTCACCTTCAGTCTGGAGAATGACAGGTTAGGGTATATGATCTTCTATACATTGATATTTGGTTGTTTCACAGAAACTTTGAATGAGCACCTACATGTCCACAAGTCTTGTGCTTTGCAAAATTTGTTTGGATATGGTTTTGGTTTTGGTTTTGTTTTTTTTTTTTTTTCTTTTTCTCATCTGGTGCAAAAATCTACTTCAACCCTACATTTATCAGCAAGAAATTGCTAAAAAAATAAAAGAGCTGGAACAGACGTTAACTTCTTCATTCCGAGGAAGCCAGATGTAAATTCACTGTAGGGGACCAAGTTTAGCAATTAGACTGCCTAATAAACTAGATACCAAGTGTGTGCTGTGGTATGTGTAAGTTCTTTCTTTCTACACAATCATTTATTTTGAAGTCTTGCATTGTAAAACAAAGATATATCTTGTGATATCCATAGCTTCTATCCAGAAACCCTTTTCCAACAGCATCACAATGTATCTTCAAGCAAAAATTTTAGTGTTACAGCCTTTGGCTTGGATGGTGCAGTAATAGGTACCTCAGATACAGACAGATCAAGCGTTTTTTTTTCATAACACAATCCTACTTTTGAAGAAGTTAATGGGATTTTTGCTGCTGGCAATACTAAGGATTAGTTACAGACTACAGGAGCAGTTGTCAAAGGCAAGAGATTCAGTATATATGGGGAAAAATAGCCATGTATCTCTAAGATATTAGCTAATAGAGAATGGGATTTGACTTAGGACCTCCAGAGATCCCTTTCAATCTGTATTATTCAGTGTTTCAATTACTGTTTATATTTTAGACATTGTACTATTTCAGCATGTTGGGAGATAGATTTGAGAGAAAATGCAGTCTAACTGAGCCCTGGAGATTAACTTGTGGAGACATGTATGCCTAGATCTGATCGAAACTGAGAGCAGAGTGAGATTACAAAATGTCTCTCACTGTTGAGGTTTATAAAAGATGCCAAAGTTTCTTATGTTTTAGGGTGCAAACCAACCCTTAACAGCCTAGTTTTAAAAGGAATGTTTTCTCTATCTTGTGCTGTGCTCCCAAGCACTTGTCATGGTGCTTAAATGCCAGTTGTACGAAGCATTTTCTTCAGAGCTGTCTGGCAAAAGTTTATGTTGGAGATGGGGCACTTGCATAGATGAATAGGGTGTCTGATTAAATTATTAGTTTGTTTTTCTGTGAATGTGCCTGTGAAGCTACTATTACATACAAGATCTCAGAAGATTCTGGCTTATACCTTAGGTGGCATGGTTTAGCGGGAGGTGTCCCTGCCCATGGTGGGGGGGTTGGAACTAGATGATCTTAAGGTGCTTTCCAACCCTAACAATTCTATGATTCTATGATTCATTACCAGACAGCTTCTGCTTTGAAGTACCTATTGTGTTAGCAATCCCCTCTAAACTAAGTAAATCCAATTTGTATTTTAGCCTTGGTATCTTTTTAATTTTCTGAAAAGGTCATAGTATTATGACTGGGGAATAATGAATGAAATGAGCAGTGGAAAAATGTCTGCCTGACATATTTCTCCTTAGTTCTTTAGTTGAACTGGTAGGTACACAGATGCTTCAGTCATCTTAGGGTCAAAAATTGCTTGCTATCTTCACATCACTCTGTGCAAAAAAATCATGGTTTTGACAGTCTGACCTTTCTACTGAAACCAATAAAGACAGCAGGACTTTTGATGAAATACCTAGCAAAAATACTTAACTCTTAGGAAGGACATCTGTAAAACAGAACATTGAATGACTACACAAGTGTTAATTAAATTTAAATATCCATAAATATCCATACCAGCTTCCTCCTTGAGGAACCACCCTCTTTAGGAAGGCAGAGCCATTGTGACATTTCATGCCACAACTTCATAACATTATAATAAATTTTGGTCTGGGAAGTGGCATCTGTGTCCTCCAAACATAGCCATCCTCTCTGCAGTCTCAGGGCCAAGAAGGAACTTTCCTTCAAAAAAACCTATCAGTGCTGCATATTTGTTCACTATTTGGTCATACGTCCAATGTACTTTCCAGCTATTTTGGCTTCGAAATGAACGACAGAAGAAAGATAAATAGGAGAAGCCTACTGTGAAAACAGGGTGAAAGAATGATTAAAGTGGTATTACTTGGTGTTTAATGCCATGTTGTCAGATGGCTAACATCCATCCATTATCTTCCTTGGTTTCTATGTGCACAGATTGGGAGCTAGAGAAAGATGATAGCTGCTTCCTTGGCTGTAAGCGCCCCTTTCTTCACTCTTGCCCCAGTGCTTGTTGGGTTTCTTATCCTCAACAAACATGGGAGGAATGAGTTTAGACTCAGTGGACCTTTACTCGCCTGTTGGTTAGAAATGATGGTTGTTTGGATGTTGGAGTTAATATCTCTACCAAGGATAAACACAGGATGAAACAAAATTGAGAGCAGCTGGCAGAAACTCAACAAACTCCTCCACCCTATCCCTTCAGAGAATATTTTCTTAGGCTTTGTAACTTTGTTCTCAGTAATGTTGAGTTCCATTTAAGATGGATGTAGAAATATGTAGTGTATATTTTTTGAAGTCAAAGCAAACATTGAAGGACAAATTGTGAAATTTCATTTGGCAGAGGGAGATTGCATCATTGGCTTTCCTTTCAGCCTCAGGAGGTTTCATAACATCTGAAGACATCATCATGAGTGTGAGAAAGTTGACATTTCAGAAAGAGTCTAAGAATGGGAAAAATTATTAACCATTAAATGTCAAGGATATACTGTCAAGGTCTGACAAAGAAAGTGGAAGAGTGGATTTGGGAGGAGGCTTGCCAGACTGGTCAAGGATGCTTTAAACTAGATGTGTTGGGGGAGGGGGGCATCATTCCATCCCAACACACCCAGTCAGTTCCCGGCACTATAATAAACGTTCAGAGCTATGTAGAGATATTCCAGCTGTTCCAGCCAATGAGCTGGCTTCAATTGGAGCTCAGCTCAGATGTCTCTATACAAACACCCATAGCATGGGGAACAAACAAGAGGAATTAGAGATGTGTGCATGTCTATGGGGGTATGATATCATAGGCATCACAGAAACATGGTGGGATGGCTCCTATGACTGGTGTCTCGGAATGAAAGGTCACAGGCTCTTCAGGAAAGGTAGGCCCATAGGTGGGGAGGGGGAGATGCTATTTATGATAGGGATAGGCTGGAGAGTATGGAACTCTGTCTGGGGACAGGTGAGCAGTCGACAGAGAGTTTGTGGGACAGGGTTAAAGGGAGAACACCAATGGGAGAAATTATTGTGGGGATGGGTTATAGATCCCCTGATCAAGAGGACTCAGTGGATGAAGTGATCTATAGACAGATAGGAACATCCTCACACTCTCAGGCCCTTGTTCTCATGAGGGACTTCAACCACCCTGATATCTGTTGGAGGGATGGTACAGCCCAGCACAAGCAATCCAGGAAGTTCCTCGATTGTGTGGAAGACAACTTCCTTCTGCAAGTAATAGAAGAGCTGACAGGGAGAGGTGCCATGCCTGACCTCATGCTCACCAACAGGGAAGGGCTGGTTGGAAATGTGACTCTCCAGGGCAACCTTGATTGCAGCGATCATGAGATGGTCGAATTCGAGATCCTCAGGACAGTGAGAAGAGCGTGCAGCAAGCTCACTGCCCTGGACTTCAAGGGAGCAGACTTTGGCCTCTTCAGGAACCTGCTCAGTAAGGTTCCATGGGATATAGCCCTAGAGGGCAGGGAGGTCCAAAACTGTTGGCTGATATTCAAGGATCACCTGCTGCAAGCTCAGGAGCGATACATCCCAACTAGAAGGAAGTGCTGTAGGAGGGCCAGGAGACCTCCTTGGATGGATAAAGAGCTGCTGAGGAAAACTCAAAGTAAAAAAAAGGCTTATAAAATGTGGAAAAAGGACAGGCAGCCTGGGAAGCATACAGGGATGCTGTTCAGGAAGCTAGGGACCAGGTTAGGAAAGCTAAGGCCCATTTAGAATTAAGCTTGGCTAGGGCTGTTAAGGATAACAGGAAGGGATTCTATAGGTACAGTGCAAATAAAAGGCAGACTAGGGACAACATGGGCCCTCTCCGGAAGCTATTGGGAGAACTAACTGCCTTGGATTTGGAGAAGGCTGAGGTTCTTAATGACCTCTTTGCCTCAGTCTTCACCAGAAAATGCTCTGACCACACCACCTAAGTCTTGGAAGGCAGATGCAGGGATAGTGAGAATGAAGACCTCAGGCCCACTGTAGGAGAGGATCTGGCTCGAGACCATGTTAGGAACCTGGAGGTATACAAGTCAATGGGACCTGATGAAATCCATTCACGGGTCCTGAAGGAACTGGCAGATAAAGTTGCTAAGACACTGTCCATCATATTTGAAAAATCATGGCAGTCAGGTGAAGTTCCCGATGACTGGAAAAAGGGAAATATAACCCCCATTTTCAAGAAGGGGAAAGTGGATGAGCCAGGGAACTACAGAGCAGTCAGTCTCACCTCTGTGCCTAGCAAAATCTTGGAGCGGATTCTCCTGGAAGGCATGCTGAGGCACATGAAAAACAGCAAGGTGGTTGGTGACAGCCAGCATGGCTTCACTAAAGGGAAATCCTGCCTGACCAATCTGGTGGCCCTCTTTGATGGGGCTGTGAACTGATGGACAGGGGCATAGCAGTTGATGTCATCTACCTGGACTTGTGCAAAGCATTTGACACTGTCTCACATGATACCCTTGTCTCTAAGTTGGAGAGACATCAGTTTGATAGGTGGAGCACTCGGTGGATAAAGAACTGGCTGTATGGCCGCACACAAAGAGTTGTTGTCAATGGCTCAATGTCCAGCTGGAGACCAGTAACGAGTGGTGTCCCTCAGGGATTGGTGTTGGGACCAGTCTTGTTCAATGTCTTTGTCGGTGACATGGACAGTGGGATTGAGCGCGCCCTCAGCAAGTTTGCCAATAACACCAAGCTGTGTGGTTTGGTTGATACACTGGAGGGAAGGAATGCCACCCAGAGGGACCTTGACTTGCTTGTGAGGTGGGCTGATGCCAACCTGATGAAGTTTAACCATGCTAAGTGCAAGGTCCTACACCTGGGTGGGAGCAATCGCAGGCACAGCTACAGGTTGGGCAGAGAAGAGATTCAGAGCAGCCCTGCAGAGTAGGACTTGGGGGTGTTGGTTGATGAAAAAATGAACATGAGCTGGCAGTGTGCGCTCACAGCCCAGAAAGCCAACTGTATCTTGGGCTGCATCAAAAGGAGCGTGACCAGCAGGCTGAGGGAGGTGATCCTGCCCCTCTGCTCTGCTCTCGTGTGACCTCACTTGGAGTATTGTGTGCAGTTCTGGTGTCCTCAACATAAAAAGGATATGGAACTGTTGGACCAAGTCCAGAGGAGAGCCACGAGGATGATCAGGGGACTGGAGCACCTCCTGTATGAAGATAGGCTGATAAAGTTGGGGCTGTTCAGCGTGGAGAAGAGAAGGCTGCGTGGAGATCTCATAGCAGCCTTCCAATATCCGAAAGGGGCCTATAGGGATGCTGGTGATGGACTCTTCATGAGGAACTATAGTGATAGGACAAGGGGTAATGGGTTCAAACTTAAACAGGGGAAGTTTAGATTGGATATGAGGAAGAAGTTCTTTACTGTAAGGGTAGTGAGGCACTGGAATGGGTTACCCAGGAAGTCGTGAATGCTCCATCATTGACGATGCTCAAGACTGGGGTGGACATAGCCTTGGGTGGCATGGTTTAGTGTGAGGTGTCCCTGCCCCTGGCAGGGGGGTTGGAACTGGATGATCTTAAGGTCTTTTCCAACCCTGACTATTCTACAGTTCTATGATTCTAAGGATGTGACCAGTGTTTGCAGGCTGCTCAATGAAGTAATGATCATGCACAAGTTGAAATATGCAGTCTTATGTTCTGTTGAAAGACATTCCCTATATGCTCCAAATATGCAACCCAATGTCAGGGAGACTGCATAGGCTCCCACATTTCAAGACTTCAGGAGCTTATGCTGTCTGGTCTGTTACCTGGTGTCCTTGGAGGTCTATCCATAAGCAGATTGGTGACTTGGTGTGTCAAATTAGAATAATTTTCTTCCTCAGTATCAAAGTTACATTTGTCGCATTGAATTTCATCTGCCATTTTGTTGCTCAGGGACGTAGTACCAAGATATCCTCCTGTAGAACTTCATAATTGGCTTCATTCTGACTCTCCCCAATAGCTTTGTGTTGTCAGAGGCTGCTGTCATGTCACCACTGATTCTTTTCTCTAAATTATGAGTATGTTGAATAACAGAGATCTTGATAACTTTCACCTATCATGAAAAATTACTTTATTCCCTATGTTTAAACCCCATTTGACAATGTTTCTGGTATAAAGCTGAATATTACATAGAACACACTGTTCTAGCTTCTCTTTATGAGGCTATGCATATATATTTGTATTTTTAGTATGAAATTTGTATGTATATACTGTGTGTATGCATGTGTTCATGTATTTGTGTGCATATGTGTATGTGCATATGTATATATGTATGTGTGTATGTATCTGTGTGTGCATGTACACCTTTTTTAAAGGGAAGTATCTGAATTTTCTGGATCGACAGTTTCATATGTTGCTGCCTGAAAGAAAGAGCTGCAGTAACTCTATTATGATGTCTATACATCCAGAAAACAATCTGCTAATGCTAATAACATAAAGACAGTATCACATGCAGCCTTTCATGTAGGTTGGGTTTTTTTCCCCCTTTTCTTCCCCCAGTAGAAATGTTGTTCGAGATGAGGAAAGAAAAATCTGAAAATGTGTCCTCTTCTCCATGACTTCCAGTCATGAAAAATAAGGCATCCCTGCACACCTTAGACCCTCACCAGATGTGCTGCAATTTGACAGCCTCAGATCTCTGTTAATTTGTCTGGATTTTAGAAAAAAAAATCCATTACTGAGATTAAAGTATATTTTCAAGATAGTCCTTGTAAAACGCTGTGCTCAGATTGACAGTACACTTGAAATGGTTGTGGTCTGACTCAAGTTGCAGCACTTTTTATTTCACATAAATGCATTCAGCTGTGTTTTAAGACTGTGCTAGTGGAAAGTGAACTGAACAACTGAAAGTAAACAGAATTTTTCCACATGAGTAACTCATTTTAGCCAATGTTTCTCTGTTGCTAAAGGATGCCCTTTACCAAGCATTCTGTTTTCTGAAGATTTAAATAAAAGTTACTTTCTCTATGTGAATAACCTAATTGACTACAGTGTGACTACTTACACGTGTTGCATGGAGGCACGTGGTTATGCATAGCCAAGGCTGGGGAAAGTAAGCGGTGTCATGTATGGCCTTGCCTTTATGTTTTTCATTTACTCATTTTCCTCTGGCAGTGTTGCTGCCAGCTGGATTTCTCTGGCTTTCAGAGGCTGGGACTCATCATTTCTTCTATGAAAGACCACTAGAGAACACAAAATTGCTGCAGGATGTAGCCTGGTGATTCATTCACTAGATGCTCTCTCCCTTCTGAGTAATGACTGAATCATAGCAGAAGCCAAGGGTGGAAAAGACTGCTTGTCATTAAAAGGTGTGGCTATTTTTAGTGCTGTCCTTATATCCGAGTCTATATTTCCTCTTTATAGGACTTTCCAAGGTAGTCACACCCTCAAACTGCATTAGTAGGGCTGCAGGTAGCATTGGTGTGTTTCACCACTCATGTCAGCCACTACAGAAAAGCAATCACTGATTCACAATATTTTAACTGAGTTGACCTGACCTCTCCAGATTTGCCTATGTATGTATACATAAATCCTTAAAATCAAGAGAACATTTTCTGGGAGAGGATAGGTGCTCCCATGAGACTGACCCGCAGATGATAAGAGAATTGTTGTGAAGTTAATTCTGTGTCTTTCCTTGGTGTGCCCAACCATACACTGCTCAAGAAAGAACTGTACTCCTTCATAGTACTTTTTATGCCTTACCTAACACATATGATATTATAAAGTTTTTGTAAAGTTTCACAATTTCAAGTAAATCCCCTCACTTACATTTTGTACATTTCTTAATGCTGTGAGGGACTGGGACTGTAATGAAAGGAGTGATAATGAAGTATGAATTATTTTGTGCTAATAGAGGAATTACTGTTCAGTCAAGAAAATAGGTGACTGAGAATTTGTAATGGTGCTAGTTGCTGGATTTTTCCTATCATAAGGATGTACTAGCTAAGATTTAATTAAGTGCAGTTTCAGTCTTTTTATTAACTGTAGCATATCAATCATTAAATAATAAAAATTAGCCTTCCTGGCTTTCTTTAGGATTTTTCTAGTTCTGTATTTTGGGGATGGGTATTGCATATTGTTAGTTTTTTAAGGCCTCCTAAATATTCCTCACCAGCTCAGTGTCTTTGGGAACTAACTACAGTGTACTCCCCAGCACATATGGGTCCATGCAATGACAACCTACTATCAGTGTGTAGGTTTTTCATATAGTACTTTTGGAGACCTTTTTCTCTTGTGGGAGAATTTGCTCTCAAGAGAACTGTTTGTTAGCCACTGAGTGGCTATTTTTAAACAGGGTGGAGGGGAAGAAAGAGTTACGATTATTTGGGTAAATGCATTATCTGAAGCTTTTTACACAGTAATGAGCTGCAAATAACTAAATTACCTCTTTTTTTCCCCAAGTTAAAGAAAGCTTTCTCTCCACTTTCCCTGTATTCTTTCTACTGTTTTATTCAATGGCCAAATTTTTCCCTTTTGCTGAGTAGGGCAGAAGTGAACTGCCTTGTGGTTAATTTACTTCCTTGCTTGTGTATGGGGATAATTAATGATACAGCTTGTAATCCCAAGAATGGTACTGACTAATTTGTTGGTGCTACTGACATGTTCATTTAAGTTGCCATCTTAAAAGGTAGGGCCAAACCCTGATGCCGTGACTGAGATTTTATTCTGCCCTTTACTTACTCAGCATCTTCATCAGACCTTTTTGTGAAAAAAGGTGCACATGAGGGCTGGAAGAAGGTTGTTTGCTTTCAAGATAATACCTAGGATGAAGGATGAAAAAAGTCTGAGCCTTCCTTTCTATCCCTGCCCCACTGCATTCTTCCTTCTTCTCTGCACCTTCTCACCTTCAGTGTTTCACACTGAGCTCACCAAACTCCTCATTTCCTCTTCCCTTAGCATGGGAGTGTATCCAAAATAAATGAATCTTCACGTTTGCCCCAGCCTTTTATTCGTTTGGCCATTGTCCATTGATTTCTTGTTACAAATATATTTCCCTCCCTCTGTATGGCTCAGAATAAAATGGAGAGATAGGAGGAGAGCAGAAAAAGCCAACACACACAATGCCAGGAGCCACGTTGCAGCTGATGACAGTGAATGTCCTGGCTTTTTTCAGCTGGCTTCACAACAAGGAGGGTTATGAAATTGTGAATCCCACAGAGACTTTTATGAAATTGAATGTCGGCTTTTGCATTGAAGTTTCCCTTTAAAAGAAAAATCTCATTGTGGAGGTTATAAAATGGCCTAAGCTTTATTTACCTAAGAGATAAGGAATTTTATTGCTTGCAAGGTTATTTATGGCATAAGCGAAGACGTATAGAAGGATGAAAGGAAAGATAACATTTGTCAAGTACCCAAGGGAATATGTTCATGAACAGGGAGTGTAGTAAGTGCCAAGCTGATTATCTTCCCCATTTCCCCACTCTGGGAGTGGAGGTTGAGAGTCATTAGCATATAAAGCTGTGGCTAGCATGTGTTATATTTGTCCATCATCAGAGAAAATTAATGGCAATTGACAGCATCAATTAAATATTTTGGGCAAGTTGTATGGCCTTAATGATGAACTCATGATGGGGTAAAATTATGGGTTCTCTTCTCCTGGTTGCATCCCTTGAATTCATACAAGAACATGGTCTTGTTGCGGGGCTGGGACAGGGCAGAGGCTTGTTGAGAACATGGAGGTCAAAACAAAACAGACCAGAGAGCAAGAGTGCACTGGCATACACTGCATAGGATATGAGTTTCTTGGAGAGCAATGAGCTAAATGCCATTTTGGATTTTTTCCTAGTAAGACTCAAAAAGTAATTTCTGGTGTAGTGGGTTTTTTTTGTTTTGTTTGTTTGTTTGTTTGTTTGTTTTTCTTTGTGGCTGGGCTTTTGAGAGTTTTTTTTTTCGTGCAACCTTTCAGGTTTCAAGCTTTCCTCCCAAAAAAAGGTGGATAGAAACTTGCTGCAGGCAAATCCCCAAGGCTCTCATGATAGTAGTTATGTTGCCTCACTCCCAGGTCTGGAGCTTTTGTGGAAGCACCAGCAGACACATGATGAAATCACACCCGTGAGCACCTCTTGCTTGAGAAAGAGGAATAACCTCCCAGCAGGAGTCCCTGGGGCTGGGTTAACCCCACAGCTGTCTCCACCATCAGTCTGATGCAGCCTTCTGATCCTCTTAATTCCTTTAGTCTCCTTCCCACCCTTCTTCACTGAGCCCTGCTTTAATGGTTGGGAGGGTCAGACCTAACCTCACAACTGGGGGTTGAGAATGGGTGCCACTGAAATTGTATTCCTTATCTAAGAGAGGTTTCAGAAACAATAATAGAATCATAGAATGGTTTGGGCTGGAAAGGATCTTAAGATCATACAGGTCCAACCTACTGCCATGGACAAGAACATCTCGCACTAGGCCGTGACTCCCAAGGCTCTGTCCAACCTGGACTTGGACACTGACCTTAAAATGTCGGCGGCTTACAAAACAAGCCTAAAAAGAAATGAGGGGAACATTGAAGAACAGTGATGTGCTGTGTTGGCTTTTTTCCCCACACAGTGGTGCAGCATGAGGGTTTGAGCAGCCTTTGAAGGGAAGGTGGACTCACTGCACACTGACAGGTAGAAGTGCCAGGTGGTCAAAAATCTTCTTACTGGAAGTTGAGCTTTTCCTAGAGAGGAACCTTCACTAAGGAATAATCTGGGCTTTATTTAACAGGATAGCTGGTGCATGACCCAGCTCTGGGCAGATACAGTGGTGCTGTTCCCCAGTATGTAAAACATCTCGCTGGAGGATGCTGATGACCCATAAAACCAAGTTGTAATGAAGATTAACAGAATTCCGTATACTAATTAAATCTCTGTCCTTGTGGCTGAGGGCTCCAGCTGGAACTGATGGATGCATTTCCCTTCTGCTGAACCAGCTTTAAGGGAAGTTGAAAGAGAAAGCTGCCTGAGGCAGTCACAGGTGAGGGAAAGCAAACAAAGAAAGTATGAATTGTTTACTACTTGCCACTATTTTCTGAGAAAATTCATTGTGGTAAGGAATATAATTCCTTTTTTATTTTACTGGGAAATGAATAGATGGCAGAATTTAATCTAAGAAAGCAAGATAAAGATGATCCAGCTCTTTGCATTTTCTCATTGCCTTCTCCACCTCTTTCTTTCTGTTCTACCATCTAGCTGTCACTGGAGATTTCTCCTAAGCAGCACAATCTCGTTGCTACTTGTGCAGAAATTCCCACTTTTATTCATCCAGTTCCAACCCTCTGCCAATGGCAGGGCCACCTTCCACTAGACCAGGCTGCTCCAAGCCCTGTCCAACCTGGCCTTGAACACTGTCAGGGATGGGGCAGCCACAGCTTCTCTGGGCAACCTGTGCCAGGGCCTCACCACCCTCACAGGAAAGAACTTCTGCCTAAAATCTCATCTCAATCTCCCCTCTGTCAGGTTAAAGCTATTCCACTTTGTCCTGTCCTTACAGGCCCTTTTCCAAATCCCCTCTTCAGCTTTCTTGTAGCCACTTTAGGCACTGGAAGCTGCTCTAAGGTCTCCTCTTAAGGAGCGTTCTCTTCTTCAGGCTGAAAAAGCCCTGCTCTCTCAGCCTGTCATATCATTATATTTGAGAAAAAAACCTGCTTTCCAGCTGTGAAGTTGTTCTGCCATGTTTCTTTAAGCACCAGGATCCAGCCTGCAGCCTGTGCCATCCCCTTTCCATCAGCAGCCTGGAGCTTTGGGACATTTGGCTGACAGTGCTCAGAGTTTTAACAACTAAATACTTATGATTTCTCCTCCAGGCAGTGGAATGAGCTTGGGATGTGTCACTTGCTCCCCATGTGCAATGGGAGGATAAGTCCACTGTTGATCTTTGAAGGCTTGGAGGGTGGGTTAATGAATTCATTGCCTCAGTCTTGGCATAGGCTTCAAAACAGCAGCGTCTAATGCCCTATTGCACTCGTGGTTAATTTGTCCTGCTTCTTCTCCTGAAAAAAAATATTACACAGTCTATGAAAGAAGAGCTTTTGCTTAATGAAAATGACTCTGTCAATGTTTTTTAGATGTCATTGTTTCGTGCCCCCCTTCCCTTTCCTGCTCATGTTTCTGAGAAGTTGCGAGAAGTTCAGTCTTACGTGCTATGAAGAAAATTGCCATGAGCAGCTGCTCTTGATCAGCCAGGCGGTGGAGGGATATGTCAGGGCTGACTGGTATGACTCAGAGACAACAAAAAAAAACAACCCAGATGTGGGGAAAGAGTGTAGGAGGGTGGGGGTGGGGTGGAATCCAGGCATTGGTCTGCAAAAACATGACTCAGCTTCTGTTAAGTAAGCCCTCTGTTCGAGCACGTCTCATCGACTCATTACACAGCACGTTTAACGGAGGATTTCGTGTTTCTTTCCTGGCTTGCCCACTCTGATTTCCTGTTTACAGTAGGCTAGGAACAACACTTGTCAGAATAGCATGAAAGTTGTACCTGGGCTGCAAGGGGCAGCTCTTTGTCAGAGCAAGTTCTGCAGGGTTTAACCCTTCAGAGCTGCCCCGGCATTGTCCTAGTCTTTAACAACAAACACAGTCATTTCATTCAGGCAGCAGTGATATGTTCTGGTATGTATACATCAGCTGTCTTCCTGCTCCTACATTCAAAAAATTTTCCAAGCCTGAATGCTTTGTAAATCAAAAACAAGCATGTGTCATTTACAAGGCCTTTCATTTTTAATGCACCTTTTTTTTGTCAAGGTTTATGCTTATTTCTACATTTAACCTAAAATAAATATTATTAATTTAATAACTGTGGCTTTTGAAAATTATTCAAACATATGGATTGAATGTGTGTGAAAAAAACAGAAGTGAGAAAATTGATGCATTTCATGGGCTTTTAGATTTACAGTTTGGGCCTTTGGGAAGCAGTGAACAACATAAAGGGACCTCTGAATCCATGGTGTTTGTCTCCAGAAGCATCTTGCATTTCTTTTATACACACCTGAGAATTTGAAATGGCTCATGCCAATAAGAAACTCTGCAACAACTGACTGATCTGTCAATTCTATTTTCAGCGTCTATCCAAGTGACATGCACATATATAAAACCAGGAAACTAAGAAATTTCATATGAAGTCATGTAACCTGAGCTCTAAATCCTATGTTTTACCAGATATAGCTTCGATGGACATTAAAAAATCATAAAAAAATACAGTGTAAACCAGTATTTTGTAAGAAAGTAAGTTTTAGTTGTAAGCTTCCAGTGGGTTTTCTACCATATTAATGGAGGAAGAAGCAAAAGCATTTTAAATATGGAAAGTAAATTGCTGGTATCTGTTCTGTTGTTTGCTTAAAAAGCATCTTATTTTTTAATCTTAAAGTTAAATCTGCCTTAGTTTTTTTTTTTTTTTTTTTGACAAGTTATTTGATGTAGTCTTTTATACTAGAATAGCTGGAATGTATTGCTGATTATAGCAATTGCCTAGATTTCCTTTACTTAAAAGGAAGCACATGGACTTGAAAAACTATAATGAAGGAAATCATTTGGATAGCTCTCACTGGAAAAGAATCCCTTCTCTTTTCTTTGCAGAAAATGCTGCTTGTGTGTTTTATGATTCACTCACATGAAACCTCATTCAAATCCCAAATTATCTGAGGCTTCACTTAACACTTTATGGTCATACTGTAAGATGTGGGAGATGGAAAGTATGTCATATATATTGCTATTTAAAGTTTCTAAGCTTGCTCAGCTTTGAAAGTCTGAAGACTCTACTGAGATCATAATGGAAAAAGTATATGAAGGTAGGAAAGCATCTTCAACATACTTAATATGTTATTATAAAGACTGTAAAGTGAGATCACTAAGATGGTTTTCAAATGTTGAGTTTCCTGCATACTGAGGCTTTTATGGCATAAGAATTACTCTGGATTCACAAAAAAAAAGTGTATGGTTAGATGTTGTACTTAGTAAAAACGATTAAGGCTAAACATTTGATAGATGGTTGACCTAGCACACAGCTGCAGCAGTTAGATTAGACAGTGCCATTTAAACTGTATATGCAGCTACAAGGACTGTTTCTAAGTCCACTCTCCAAAGACACAAGTCACCAGGAGTAAATTCAGACAGCAAATTAGAGATTTTGATTTCTATCTCCTGCTTAGTTATGCATATTTATTAACTCCAGCACACACTGAATATTCTCAGTAATAACTAAAGGCTTTCTTAAGCAAATATTTTTGTTGAAAAGCAGGTTTCCAACAGATAGCATAAATGTTGCTCAGTCCTTAAAGCCTTGACCCCAAGAATGAATGAAAGGAGAAGATGCATGTCAATGTGATTATATTAAATGGAAGACCACGACTGTAGTTTATATTAGGTTAAAGAGGTGAGGTTATACTGTGTTGTAAGAGTTCACTATTGTTAACCTTTCCTTCTGCATCCGTTAAGAGGTATTAGGATAGTGCTTTGAAATGTCTTTCTCAGACATAGCTAATACACACCCTGCTCATGGCTCTGAAGAGAAAGGCAGCAAAATGTTATACTATAACACAACAGTCTCTTTGTAAGCACTAAGATTTAGTTGTCAAAAGTTGGTCTATGGGCACTTTTTTAGGTAACTTGTCAGATCATCTCAGCACTTTGAAAACTCGAATGCGGAGCATACAGGGTACCTGCTTTCCTTCCTCTGGCAGCCCCTTTCAGGGAAACATAGTGTTTCTGTGCACAGCGCTGTCAGAGAAATGCTGGTAAATGGGATTTCAGCTAATGGGTCACCAAACTGGCAATTCTCCCTGCTGCTTATGGTTTAGCTGAATTAACCAACATACTTTTCTTTATCCAAGTGCTTCTCTGGGAGAGGTGGACACCTCTGCTGCCCTTCTAGGGTGACAGGAAAAATAACTTCTTGGTGAGAGCACTAGTTGCTTTAGAGAGCAGTGGAAGTTAGAGCAGTACCTATTAGGAGACAATGAGTGTATCAGAAAAATCAGCACAGGCTGGCTGGCAGAGACTTAAAGCAAAACTCTGCAATATAGTATATTTTTCAGTAATTGTTTAGCTTGTTTTGCTTTTATAAAAATCCAAACCCTCTTAATGTTAACCTAATGCATGACTAATGAACTAAAGTTCCTTTGAACCTGGGGGGTATTTATGAAATGAATCTATGTGCCCAATGACGTAATTTGTGTGTTGTCAAGCTGGGAGATACTAGACGTGCAGTGGATAGGGTAGAGCAATTGTAGGCGCAACATGCTGGATCTGGGGAGCTGGTGAGTCCGACAGAGCTTTCTGCAGTTTTGGTTGCAGAATTCTCAGGCTTTGGTCAAAAGTGAAACACAAGCATGCACCCAGTAATCTGCCTTTTGCAACCCGAATGAGCTAGGCTGTGTCTCTTAATTTTACAATAAGCCCCTCTGAAGCATACTGCAACTCTTTTCAGTTAAGTACTATCTTAAATTTCATTACCTTCCTTTGTACAGATCTTTAAACCATTTCCTTCTTGCTGTTCCATGGAGGTGATGTTCTGAATGATGCCACATTTTTGATAATTGTTCTCTGTGATTTGAGAGAGAAGTCCCCCCTTAGAAACTTTCCTTTTTTTTTTTTTTTTTTTTTTTTTAAATAAAAAAAGATGTATTTGAAATACCGGTTTGATGAACTGAAAGAAATAAACATCAGTTTTCCTATAAATATCACAGCTGCCTGAAATAACCATCTGATTAAAACCCACAATATTTATGCTTTGCTGTGTCCTACTCACTAACTTATGCATTAAAAGTCACCAGCACAATGCTATCATTGCCAGATTCTACATCTGGATCTTTGATTTATTTGACAGACATGCAACATCCAAAATACCTAGGCGTATTCAAGGTGACTGTTTAGATCCTGGTGGAGGGGAACACACAATCTTCTTCATAGATCAGTGTCCAGTCTTTTCCCCAGAGGTGCCTTTTTCTGGGTGTCTTTGTGCTGATCCTGTGTGGTTCGGGTGAACCACTCCACTATCCATTTTCTTCCAGAGAAATAAATGACTGGGGAATCTGAAAATCTCTTTTTTTTGTAGGTTTAGTAATACTGTAGTCATGAATCACAGCTAGAAGAAACTGAGTATAAGAGCCAAAAGTAAATCATGTCACTGAACTACAAGGAAATCAACAGAATGGAAGAAAATCTAGCTTTTTAACTCAGTAAACAAAGTCAGTGAACCACAAATCCTACTTTTGATGACCATTTTTGTCTTTTCTATGTACTGTGTTTATGCAATATGAGCCTCCCTCTCCCAAAAAAATAAAAAAGCTAGCTATATGCGCCACCGTGTAGAAGTAAAATGCGCTTTCATAAAACTAACTGCTAAAAACTCGGCTTGTCATAATCCATATAAGCACACAAGATGTGAAAAGGCTGAGCCTATTATTTGTTTCCTTAATGAGACCAGTTGGTTACATGTTATTTGTTTAAATAATTGCAACCATCTTTTTCCCCCCACCCTTGCTTTTTCCTTTTAGAGGGAAAGAACTTCTAGAAATAACTGGTGTCAGCTGTGAATTCTGTAGGAGAAGCCAAGAATATAAAGCCCATGCGAGTGTGGACAGATCTGACGCTCTGGGGGAACACGGTGACATGGTCTTTTTGTTGCCCTGGATGGAGCGAGCGGGCTGGTGCCAACAGCACCTTTTACAGACACTCTACAGGGAGCCAAGGGGCTGGTTTTCATTGCAGCTGCTCCTGAGAGTCAGGCAGCCCTTGCTGCCGATGAGGGTGCACTTTCGATATTCCAGTTTCCAGGGAACAGTCACTGAAGTCTGCTGATGAGACATGGTGTTCCTGTCACACCCCTGTTAGTGTTCATGTTGCCTGAGCAGTTTTCTGCACTAGCCCATGACTTGTGCATTGCAGTTAGCATCATGCCAGGAGTGGCCTTTTCTGCACCACAAATCTTTTGCTGCTCAGGGTTGTGTTCAGCACTGCCCAGTGATGTGGGACTGAACTAAAAGCAAGTAACAGCACCCATTGCTTTGGAGAAAATCACAGGATCATAGAATCAACTGGGTTGGAAAAGCCTTTCAGATCATCAAGTCCAATCATTCCAACAGGGTTGCCAAGGCCATCACTAAACCATGTCACTTGGGGCTTCACCTATAAAATTTGAGAATGCTTCCAGGCACGGTGACTCCACCACTGCCCTGGGCAGCCTGTTCCAATGCCTGATCTCTCTCTGAAGAAATCGTCCCTGATGTACAGTCTAAACCTCCCCTGGTGCAGCTTGAGACTGTTTTCTCTTGTCCTATCACTTGTTCCTTGGGAAAAGAGACCAGCTGCCTCCTGGCTCCATCCTCCTTTCAATTAGCTGTAGAGAGGGATAAGGTTCCCCCTGAGCCTTCTCTTCTCTGGACTAAACATACCCAGTTCCCTTACCCATTCCCTATTACCCTTATGCTCCAGGCCCTTCACCAGCTCACTTGCCCTTCTCTGGACCCACTGCAGAACCTCAATGTCTCTCTTGTAGTGAGGGGCCCAGAACTGAACACAGGATTTGAGGTGCAGCCTCACCAGTGCCCAGTACAGGAGAATGAAGTAGATAGCACCCTGATGAGATTCCTTGCCACATCGCACTGGCTGCATCCATGGCACACGCTACTGCCACAGCCGAATACCAGTAATTTCTATTCTTCAACAAGATTCAGTGCTCTTAGTTGTCTTTTTTTCTCTTCATCTTCTTGTAATGTTAGTCCTAATGCTTCTTGGGGCTCTGGGTTAAAATCTATGAATGTGAAACTTCCTAAAGGTCACCAAAGCACTTGCTCCTCGTGTCAACAACTTATTTTGCACGAGGGCTGGATAAAAGTATTTAGTGCAGTTCCTGGGTACGATTCAGAGCACCCTAGAATAATCCTAAAACAGCATTTTGAAACCCCTTATTAAAACTGTCACCATATTGAGAAAGATCTATGGGCTGCAGAAACAGAGCATCTTCTTACAAAGTTGGAAAACACTACAGCTTGTTCAAGTCCAAAATGTCCTTGTCTGAACTCGCAAGATCTCTGTTTTGTGCAACCAGTCAACAAGACTTCTGGAACACATAAATCAAAGCTGTTCCTCACCCACAGCCTACTTGATCCATACGTGTGCATGTTTGGGGTGCGTGCACACATTATTCCTGTGGATGCATGCAGGTGATGCAGGTTGACAGGGAATTTGCTCCATCAGAGGTTTGTGGAGGGCTCTTGCTACATTCAGCAAGGGACTTCTCCTATTGCAATGCACTTACAAACTGCAGATTGCACTACTGAGCTAAAGATATCCATGTGTTCATCAGGTTGAGATGTCTGGCTTCTTTCTCAGTGGCTGCTTGGATCCTCTGGGTAGGGTGGCTGGTTGCCAGTGCAAATTCTGGGTTTCTTCCTCCTCCCTGAGCAGCTCTTCACTTGTAATAATAGCAACTTCTCTTCTTCCCCTTTGGATCTGCTCACAGTGAGCCAAGGAGAAAGAAATGGCTTGCTGGAGTATTCTGTATTTATTAACTAGTTGCCAAGAAAGTAAGGTTTAGTACAGCAAAGCTTGCTTTTTGCAGCAGCAAATAAATGGAAGCAGAGTGCTGCTTGTACTCTGTTTCAACTCTCAAGTTTTATTTTTTTTTTTTTTTGTTTCTTCTGGTAGTGCCAGAAGCCTCGTTAGTATAAAGGCATGCAAAATCACAGACCACCACCACTACATGTATGCCAGAGAAATTAATGTATTTTAAAATGACTTTCTAATAGTGTATAGTAAGCAAAAAGGATCAGCAGGAGTGTAGGGTAATAGAGTCTTCATTAGAACAGGATTTCCATATCTTAGCTAAATGAAAATGAAGTTTATAAGACATTTAAAGCTTAATTCATTTTTTTTTTGGGGGGGGGAGTGGAGGAGTAATTGTGATACAGTGGTAGGATATGTTATCTCAGGTAAAAAAGGTACGAGTTCACTGCAGTGTATTTCAATATTAGTTGTTCCTGTATATGCTTTTAACCTGAGACAAAGTCTCTTTCAAAGTAAGTTAATTTATGTTCATTGTGCGATATCTCAAGAGTAATGGTGCTAAAATACCTTAAAATAGTTCCCATATTGCAACTGAATATTGGCTAGGCCACACTGTGAAATAAAAAGTTAAGTTTTACACCAGGAAGACACAAGTCTTCTATCTAATCCCCGCTCCTTTTTTTTTTAGTAAAAAAGAGGATTTGGGGGAGAAAACGTGTATTGACTTTTCAAGTGTACTCTGGGAAGGCATTTCAGGTCAAAAAAGGCCTCAAAAGATTTTCTTTGTGGTAATCCTGCTTTAGATGAGGTGGCACAGGATATAAGAGCAAACACAAGCACAAAAAGCAGAAGGCTGTTTTGAAGCATTAAAAAGTTTGAATAAAAAACAGGAAAGGGAAGACAGCAAAGAGATTAAGAGAAGGCTGTTACTTCCTTTGAACAACTTTGAATTACCAGGGGAAAAAAGATGGGAAAATCAGAAAAGTAAGAACAGAATTGTGGTTTGAAAGTTAATTTAAACTACGCTGTTCTGCTTCTGCAAAGGCCAGGTATGATTTTCTTCATTTGTTTTGTTTAGGTGGACAGCTTTATGTGATACAACTGATGAATTACTTTATTGCTTTAGAGGTGTGCAGCTCTGTCCCAATAAATGGTGTCTGATGCACTAAAAAAAACGAGCAGCAGTAAAACTGTCTTTCCTGTCTTAGCCTGTTAAAAGATAGGTAAGAGGACCATTTAGTTTAACTTATGGGAGATAATTAAATAGCTGTAAAACGCTGTTGCAGGTTTCTCTTTGTTTATACCACATATTTAATACTGAAATAGTTTTAGATATTGGAGCTGGATATATTATGGTCACCTATTCTCTTCACAATCCTAACAAGGAAAAATGTGCTGCTTACAGAAGACAGGGACTGGTGTTGACAAGCATCAACTGACTTAGGGTAGGCCCTCAAACAATGGTGTAAATAATAAAAAAAAAATCATTTGTTAATCAGAAGTCATTGTCTGGTGAATACTCTACATCTTTTACAGGGCCACAGAGGGATTTATTACATTCTGTTTCTCAGTGAATGGGCAAAAAGAGATGTGCATTGAGTTTTGCTATGACCAGTGGAAAGTTTCATTTTGGTTCTAGGCAATCCAATGACAGCACAGCCTTGCGTTGTTACAAGCAACTGCCTTAATTTTCAGATAAAATTAAATAATATTAGGTTTTGCAATAATTTTCTCCCCAAAAAATAAGCAGCTGATGGGTTGCAGTGTCCCCATCATCAAGCACTTGGCGGAGAGCTGGCAATGAGTTGAAAGCATGCTTTAGCCTGGCAAGACATGAGACAGAAGGGGAGAGCCCCTTGTGGTGATGCACAGGTGTGATGGCAGCCACTGTGCCTTTGGTCATTCCCTCCGGTGTCTTCAGCTGTAGACCCTGCAGGGAGCTGCTTATGGTAGATGGAATGCACTGTCTGAGGGAGAATTTGGTTTTTCTTCTGTAAGACATTGTACTGCTGGAGTGGCAGAGAATTAATGCATAATGCCAGGTTTTGCACTTTGTCATTAGTTTATGGATGTGTTTTTTATTTTATTTTTTAATTGTATATTCTTATCTCCATCTTATCTCCTAAAAACTAAATTTTTATGTTTTATCTAAAACGCTCACCTTCTCTGCTCTAGGTCACTGTCTTTAATCTGATTATGATAAACATTTATTACAGCATGGTGCCCAAATCAAACTCTAAACACAGCGCCCTTCTGAACTCTGAATCTAGAGATGGATTAGATGAAAGGTACACTGTCCAACTCAGATTTCGTGGCAGCACCTGGCCTCTACTCAGAAGATACAGCTCTGTCCTCATGTCCACTAGGTCAGGAGATATGGAGTTCCAGCTCTAAAAATAGCATGCGGTAGCTAGGTGGAGGAAAAATAGGTTACTCTTCTCCTGTTTCCATTATATGGTCTGGTGGGCAGATGGAATGTGCCTGACAATGCGCCTTTGCAAGCAGCTTTTAGTAAAAAAACCCAGCATCTAGGACCTGAAATAAGTAAGTCATATAGCACAACTCCTGCCATCTCCCCAGGTTTCTGTGGACCTCTGAAGGGGGTCTCTGCTCAAAATCTACAGCATGTGGAAAGTCTGGACTCAACATCCCCAGGAACAGCCATTCTCCTGCAACACCACCCTACTGAAAACCCATGTTTGGCACTTGACTCTATGTAGAGTTGCCCATAGTCATGTACCTCAAGTCCCAGGAGTTGTAGCAGCATTCACCTCAGCAAAGATGTGCTCTTGTGGGAAGCTGTTGTTCAGAGGATGCCCAGCTTCACACGCTGCTTCTGCAGACACTTACTCAGTCCTGTGCCTGAGATTCCTGCTTGCGGGAAGCTAAGGTGGCTGGAGCTGAGAGCGAGTCAGGGGCTCGTTTCTGTAAAACACAAAAGGGCTTAAATCTAGAAAGGGATTAAAAAGCACTAGATACATGTATTAGATAATTGGCAGAAAAGGTGTTGATCAGTCTTGCAGCTTGGACTTATGCCTCTCAGAAGCTCAAGCATTGCAACTTGCCACCCTCCTGTACATTTTTATGGACAGCTGATGTGGAAGAGCTGTTACCTTTGCACGCTGGTGTAGCACAGACTTGTATGCGTGCATGGGTCTTTTAATATTCAGTAACATTTGCATTAGGAAAAAAACAAATCTCATCTCAATGAAACTGGTAACTTCCAACTCTGAAATAATGTTAAAAATATAAATACATATAAACAAATGCAAGCAAGCTAAGCTTAATTGTTAAGTAGAGGCATTTATTTCAAGAAAACTTGCACAGAACTGCTAGAAGTGTGTGTACCTCAGGCACACCAGATGCTGACGTTAATTTAAATTCTAGCACTGCCACACCGCTTTGGAAACTTGGTTACTGGAAAGGGTTGTGCTGGCATTGGGAAAAAAGAATACATTGTCACGCAGCCACAAAAGACCTCAAAGTAGATGAGCAAAATGAGAGATACAACTCTTGATTTCTTACTGGTTTCAATCAGAACTCAGGCAAAACCATGGTAGAACAGGGGGGAAAAGCCTAAAAAGTGTGCCTAGCTTCTCCACCATTAAAACTCAAAATTAAGTGGAAATGTGATGCTTCAGAGAGGGAGGTCCTACAGTGTTATGTGAGGTGTAAGATCATGCATTTGGGCTGTCCCCACCAACAGATGCACCACTGAACTGAGGGGTCACAAACCACTGGGAAACAGCAGTCCCCAGCAGCATGATCACCGTTTGAGAGAACGTTGCTTGTCAGCCACTGGCTGCTTGCCTGCTGAACCTTCTCTTAGGTCAACCACCACAAGTGATACACAGGGTGACAACAATCCATTTTGGCCAGGGTTCAACTGCATGTGGCATGAGGAAGAGACACACCATGGCAGCATCTTGCAGCTGGGAAGCTTCACACATACCTCACTGAGCTCCAGCAAGCAGGTCATGGATCATGTACTTTCAAACATCTGGTCACACCACATGTTCTGAGGGAATGGCCACGGGAACCTGATCCACTCCACATGTCAGAGTCCCAGCTGCAAACCAGACTTGCGAAGGTACTCCCCTTCCCCTATCCCCATCCCAGCCCTCCATCCTCCATGGTGGAAAGGATGAGACACCTGGAAGGACAGTTGCCCGCTATAGCTGCAATGAGATACAAACTGGCATGGACCTCCTAGCTCCTGCTGGCATCTCCCCATGGAGGACACTGGTTTCCCACTTGGAGCCTGGTCCCAAGCACTCACTAAGTAATATGGGCTAAGAGTACTGAAATTGGACTTCCCTGATGGTTTGCTTAGCTCTAGGAGCTTCTCTTCTCCCTGTGTAGTTTGAGTCAGGTACTGTATGTGTTCCTGGAATAAGTTTGCATGTTGGGTGATCCTTGCAGTTGTTATTTTATACTTAGTTATGACATTCATGAGAGGTTTAAAAAAAAAAAAAAAATTTATTTTCCACAAGGAAGAAAAACAGGAAAAATTAAACTGTTTTCCACACATTGTTTTCTTGAAACAGAGTCTACAAGAACATATTCAGCACCAAAACTAAAAACAAAAAAGTACAAATAGCCATAGAATATAATCTATAAAGCAAACATTTAATATTGCACTTGGTTTCTCTAATGTTTGGATTTTACTTACTTTTTCCTAGTTCAGATCAGAATTCTCTATCAAATACTGGGCTACAACTGTGAACCTCATGTTTTGTAAAGCTGAGAACTGACCAATACTTGTGCAAGAGTAATGCCTCTGAACAACTAAAATGTAATTTGAACTGAAAAGTCTTGATTTTATATGCTTACAGAATTTTTCACCCTTTTCACAAAGGCTATGATGCCATGTCAATTACTACGATATTGGTCAATCCTGCTTCACATGCAATCTTCCATTATACTGTGGCAAGTACTTTAATGCTATGTATATCAGCAATTGTTCCCTAGTCTGTTGAAGTAACAAAAAAACAAAAAGGAAGTAAAACCACCAAATGCCCTTTGATGCCAACGATCCCATCAGCTTTTAAACTATCTGGCTGAAGAGGACAGAGGAAGGGGACATTCACAAAATTGGCCTAGTAACATGCAAGACATCACCCAATTTCCTTCTCGCCCAATATTCTTACTTGAAGCCCAAAGCCTTTTAACTGAATCACTTAAAACGCGACTCATTTGCATTTTATCACCCTGTTGTCAATTTTGAAACATGAATTGTCGTTCATGTTCTCATGAAGGCCACTTATGGAAAAGCCTATTTTGTTGCATTTATGAAGCCTTAAAAAACAAGGCAGAGGTTTTTAAGAAGGAGCACCACACAGCAACACCAGCCCCCCCTCTCCCTTCTGAGCTGTTTTACTGCACAAGGAGAGAGCTACTTTGATAGATGACATCTCGATTTTTTTAAGTAGTCAAGACCAGAAGCCCATCCCTTTGTCAGTGGTCTGCATTACACAATTTCTGAAAAGGAAAGTTGACTTTTGTTGTAAATCTCTAGCGCTTAAGTGCTGGCATTTGTGTTGCACACTCTAATAGCTCCACGGCACTCTCTTCTTCCTTGGGGCACACTCAAGGGCAAGTTCTCTTTCCATATGATTTCTTGCATTGTGAATGAATATACAGCAAAATTCTTTTTTCTTGAGAGTACCACAGAAAAAGAAAGGGAAGCAATTCTAGCTCACTCATTTCTGAGTATGGCTGGTAACACTGACCTTGCCCAGTTTAATTATACTTCTTGTCTTACTATTCTTACAGTATCATAAACCCTGAAGATAATACAAAGTGCACAAACTGAGCTCTTAGCATAGTCCAAGCTTTTCCTGCAGTTTGAAATATACTTTCTACTAGAGACTCATTACATATAGAATTTTTGGTGATTAGATAAGTATATATAAAAATAAATTTACTTTCCCTTCCCATCCCTACTACTTGAGATATCGACCTGTCTATGAACCCTAGACAGTGTATGACTATTTCCTTTTAAAACTCTTGGGGCTGAGCTGGTACCTGCTGGCGCTGCTTTCATCTGTGCTATTATTTTTTAAAGCTTCACAACTTCAACATCTTTTTTCATGGTTCAGAAAGAGAAATGGGAATGAGGGTGGGTTTTCTAACTTTTGTGTATGTCCCTATTCCAGATCCCCATCTTGAATAAAGAACAAAAACAGAACACAAACACCAAAAAAAAAAAAAAAAACCCAAAACAAAAACCATACCAAAAAAGAAAGAAAAAAAAAGTAGTAACAGTGCAACTTAACAAAACAAATAGCATTCCAACAGTTTGGCAAGTGATGAGTTCACCTGAGATTAAGTGATTTTTAGGCAGTCTGTAACAAAATGCTGCTTTGCGGTTTATAGTAGAAAGGCAACAAATTCTTAAAAGTAATCAAGAAGGTATACAATCTTGATGAAGTCTATTATTTTCTATTAACTCTCCACCCACCCACCCCAGCCCCACATCTGTTGCTTATCTACTACAGTAGGCTGCAAAACATACAGCAAGAAGGATTGGCTTGAAGGCATTTGATGTTTGTAAATAAATCCACAATAGGATCCAAGCTGAAGAGGTGATACATGATCAGCCTACTAGGACAATTCTGAGCATGTGCATATGCAGGTAAAGTCCAGGCTACATTAAATTAAAAAAAAGAAATGTCAGTGCATTTGTCAAAGTCTGTTGCTGTCATTTTTTTTTTGTCTTTTGTCAAAGCTTTCCTTTGCTCCTTATTGTGCGGACCACAAAAAAAAAGAGGGGGGAACAACAGTCCACCGTAAATGAGAGAAAGCTGTAGTGACACTGACCCGCACAATGTAAGCAATGAACATGTGCAAATTTCCAAATCAGAAGAGGAAGCCATTCCTCTCTTACAACGCGGTTTGAGTGTTTTGACACACATGACTGTAGATTAGTTAGCAAGGCTGCTCCTAGTATGTGCCAGTATTTAAAGAGAAGAAAGGAAGGGGGAGAAGGGGAGAAGAGAGAAAAAGGGAATGAAAAAAAACCTCAGGTCTTCAAGCATGTGGAGCAGTCCTACAATGTTACTGTAGGCTTTAAAGCATGATCACAGGTTGTTTTCATTTATTCACCATACAGGCAAGGGCAAACCCACTTCCTCTGAAAGCGTATCTCCACTATGATGCCTTGACCTTCAATATGGCAGGTACGACTCAAAACCCAAGACAAGTCAGCTTTCCATGGATTCCTTCAACGAGAGGGGCAGGATGGTCTGTCATTTGTGGGCTGATCCGGATTTGGATCAATCTAAAAAAAAGTGGGGGGGAGTAACAACAAGGCATTTTTAGAGTTAACTGCTAGAAAGAAAACCAATCCAAACATACAAACTTGTCAGTTTTGGTGGGGTTAAGACAATCACAGTGATAAATGGCATTTCTAATCCAGAAGTTATTCAAAAGTAACTGACAAACCTCTCATCAATTAGACAAAACTTCAAATGGAAGTATAGTGAAAAATTTTAAAATAAGAGTTGATAGCAATTTAGGGATAAGCACAAAAAACTAATAAAATACTTGAGAAATCTACATTAGTAGCACAAAAGTCTCAAATTATTTACTGTACGCTAAGACAACATTGCTCATCACTAAAAATGTAACAAAATTATTCCATTGATTTCAGAAGATGCTTTGTTTCAAAAGACAGTTGTCAGTAAAAAGTCATTCTAATTTCAAATTAGAATCCTTAAGCACCATAAAATGTCTCAGAAGTTCATGTGTTCCATACCTTTCTCCTTCTTCCTTTCTATAAAAGGAACAAAGAGAACTACTTGCTAACTTAGGTCTCCAAAACTGGTCAGTAAGAATAGTTTAAGCGGACTATTCTGATCAGTTAAGTTTATAGAACCATTTTTTGAGGACAAAAAAGGCTTCCAATTCTTTCAGTACCTAAAATGAAAAGGACTTGAACTATATTCTAGGTTTCAGCTATAGAAGAGTCCTCGAAGAGTTCTCCAGCATATGGAAATGATGCCACTCTCTACCCACTCAACAGCAGAGTAGTGTTTCAAGAGCAGGGGGGAAAAAAAAAAAAAAAAAAAAAAAAAAACACAAACCCAAAAAAAACAGTGGGTGAATTCAGGCAAGATTTAGCCAAAGGACACTATTTTACTTTTGTCCTGCATCTCTGCTTTTTCCTGAAATGCATCAACGTGGAAGGCTTTTGAAGTTATGTCACAGCTATTGAGTTTCTTTCACAAAACTAAAAACACAGCCAAAAATGTTGAACTGTGTATCCTCAGAAACCCGCATCAGAAAAATACTGTTGCAATTTCTCTACATGGAACTTCTGAAAACACAGCATTCACAGGAGCAAAAAAACCCCACAGCTCTTTCAGAGAGAAGAAGAACTGAAAAACATGTTGTGCATCTACAGATCGAAAATGTGCTCACCAATGCAATCCAATATATACGTATCACAGGGTTTTAATGAAGTTGCTAAGAGGGCACATGACCATTTGGAAATTTCTACAAAACTTTAGTATCAAGAAGGATCCTGAAAACTGCTGATAAAATTCATCTGGCACTTTGCTAAAAAAAAATAAAAAAAAAAAAAAAATCTGTCTTATCCCCTGATCATCCTTTTAGTAGTTTCTCTTGATTTTAGGAGGGAGAAGACTTCCTACATTTATTCCACCATACAAAAATCAGAAAACTAACAGTGAATCACATTCTGAGGCACCTACTTCTGAATAGAGTGGTGGAGGCAGAAAACGGAACTCCTGGATATATGCAAACAATGGTCCTGGAAGGGCTCTCTCGAAGTCATCACAAGCACCTATAGGTGCAAGGCTGGACTGCCTCTGTTCCTCCGTGACCACTTCTGCATAGCTAGGAGGTGCTGCAGGGAAAAGGCAACACGCAGTTTGAACAAGTTCTTATGCACGTCTTTTATCACTGTAAAACGCACAAGCAGACAGGTAAACTACTTCAGTGGCTTTTTAACAGTTGTTGAACATGAAAGGTTTCTTTTAAGATTATGCTTAACTCCAAGAGCAGACTAATTTATCCAAGAGCAGGCTAACTTACACTGCTTATTGTGGCTTAATTACCCCCTTAGAAACTGAAGCATACCCAGAAAACTGGATTTCTGTACAGGTATGAATGATAAAATGTTACATTCTCCCAGGCTCCAAAAAACTGTACCTGTGATTCATATATAAAAAGGGACATTTATTCATTATGTGAAGACAGAGGAAAGTAGAGACAGTTTCTCCTTTGACAGGAGGGACTTCCCACTGAAATGAATTACGTTATCTTTTCAAAAAGCCTTGACTTACTAAGGCTGGCAAAGGATACCACAAGCTGCTACTCTAACAGGTTACAATGCCTTTTAACCAAGGATGCAACTGGGGTACTAGAGGCAGAATTAATTCTTTACAGGTACAAAGGCATCCTGCGCTTCCACTTGTGCCAGCTTCCAAGCACCTGTTATTTCACTGCTTGTCCCTGAGAAAGAAAGGCAGAGAGGGAAGTCTACTCTTAGGACAAGCAGATGGCAAGGAAACATCCACATGGGACTTCCTATGGCCTTTATTACGAAGGATGTAATCTGGGCCTGTCTGCATGACAGCAATGAATAAAGCAGACAAGAAAAATCAAAACAAATTAGCAAATTGACTGGGATTTATACTGCCACCTTACCTTCTGGTCTTTCAGGCAGTGTCAGACCAAGCCAGTTCATGTTCATGCTACACTGGCTGCTCACACTCGATGTTCTGCTACCAAATGGATGTAGAGGAATGGTACCAATGACAAGTGGTAAGTTAAGAAATAAATCCATGGCGCCTGGAATATCAACATATACCTAAAAATCAAAAACAAGAAGAGGTGCATGATTAAAATGTATGCTCATATGAGCACTTCAGAATTATTAGCCAAGTCATCTGTCCATAGAATTTTCCACAAGGAACCTAAGTTTCTTATTGTCTGTTCTAGGTCCAGTGTCCCTACGGGGACAAAAAGCTCAGAGTCAAAAGCAGATCAGGATTCCTAACATAAGCCTCTCATGGAAATTTTGCCTACTCATAAAACACTCATTTAGCTAGCATACCACAACTGTTTAAGAACATGCAGCATTTAAGCTGAATTTATGTACAGAACTCACCAGGACACTAACATCAGGAGATGTATTTAATAACTGGTTAGCACAGAATGCTCTATTAGCAGCTCACAAGGAATAATGGAAACTACTCATGCTCAAGTGAAACAGACCATCCAACATACCATCAGCGAGTACTCCACACGGATTATACTACAGTCAAGGATTGAAGGGGAAACAGGTGGAATTTTCAATTGTTTGCCATTCCAGGTTTCTGTTTTGCCAGACGACAAGGATTCCCCACGAAGGCTGGCAACAAGCTGTTTGACTTCCTTCATTTTCCCTTTGGCATAAAATGCCTGTGTTTGGTAAATGGCTGCCTTTGGCACCACCACACGGGAAGAGCAGTTCTCAATCTCAGCAAAGATCTGAATCGATTCACCTGAAATAAAACAGAATTCCATGCTCTTTTTATATCTACAAGGCATAATAAAATTCCCACATACTATGCATTGTTAGAATGCACTTGGATACTGCTAGCAATACTATATTTTGAAAAGCATCTATTGATGCTAATAGGATCAGCCCAAGCTAATCCTAAGAAAAATACACAGGTCTAATAGAAGCATATGTTTTTCAACAATCTGGAGACACAGACAGCATTAGTTTACAAAATTAGTCATTAAGAAAATATCAGAACTGCTGAATATAGAATACAGACCAAGGCAGTAAAAACAGTTTAAACATTTCGTTTATACAAAAACAGCAAGTACAAACTGTCATTTTAAAGGGAAGGCAAAACATTTCCTATAATTACTCCTGTTACATACCTGGCGTGTAGCCCTTCCTTTCAATTTTGGCACTTAAGGATATTGGGCCTGAGGTACAAAACCAACAGCAGAGAGTCTTTTCTTTTGTGCCTGCTTGGGGTGACTGTAAGAAAAGAACAACACTGCCCATTTAATTAAGAGTTCCACAAATCTCTTCAATCCATTCTAATCAACATAAGCGATATTTGTAATGTACTGCTTATGGATTTTGATAAACATTGCTAGTTTAGAGGAAAAAAAAGCTCAAACAATTTAAAAGGCACTATGCAAATTCAAGTTTTATTCCAACCCTATTACTTATTAACACTGCCTTTTCTGCTACACTTCATGCCACAGTTAAACTTCAAACTACTGTGTAACTGAAGAAGAGACTATAAAGCCTATATATCCCAACATAGTGTTGGCAGAGCTTTTAATTTCGCAGTAAACTAGAACACCTACGCTATTTCAGAAACAATAACTAAAGTACTGTCACCTCAACTCCTGCCATTTCCTCTGTTTCAGAATGATCCTATTTCATCTATATTAAACAGACTTCGCTCTTTCACACAGTATCAGGATTTAGGACTTGATCCAAAACCCATTAAAGTCAAATGGGAGTCTTCATTTTAATGGAATTTGTGCAAGGCCAATGCCCCTTTACAAGTCTGATTTTTCACCCATACACAAAAGAAACCTATTTCAATGGACTTTGAGATTTCCCTCCCCTCCACAGATTATAATCTTGAAATGGGGGGGGGAACTTCAGGCCAGACTGCAATCAAATCCTCATTGAAAGCAATTGTGATACTGAAATTATTTTAAAGAAATGTCATTTCAGAAAAAGATTGTACAGAGCTGTGATTATTTCTCCCCATTGGCAGAAAACTATCTATATGGAAATTATGAATTATGCACGCCAGTGTATTTTTTACTTTGCATTTTTAAGTTAACAATCTCACTGTAATACTAAGTTTCACTGTTCCTTCCAGAGATCATTCTTTATGCAAAATCAAAGAGGAACAGTTGTCCGTTTTCATTCTTAGTGATATTTTACAATTTCGTGTTGTAAATTTAATTTGACAAAGCCATATTACACATCTTAAAAGTGAAGCAACTCTAAGTACAAGAAAACATAGCTTTAAAAATACCAGTAGTTACAGAGTTGCTGAAATGATGTAATAATACTTAGAAGATCAGCCGTAGCTAAAGCAGCGAATAAATATAATGAAAATTAGATGTGGATATTGTTTCAGTTATTATACTTAATTATTTTTATGCCAGAAACAAAGAATAATTCTGTCAATTCTTACCAGTAATGAAGGAGTGTTGATATCTATATGTTCAAAGACTGTAAATTCCTTCTTTAATTTTACTGGTAGAAACCAAGGCCTATGCAATTCGGCTTTCACCCAATAGCGCACACTGCCATGTCTGCCTTCGAATGAGGTAGCAAGTGGTCTGTGCAGGACACAAAGGTCAAAATTGAGTAAAGTCTTTTCTGTCTAATAATGATACAATTGATCAGATCGGGGATTAGTATGCAGAACTGCATTTTTAATACATTGTAGTATTTAATGCAGCATAACTTATTTGCCAAGTTTCCAAAATCAAAGATGGGAGAAAAAATCATCTCCAATTCATCCTATTGCAAAGATTTTAAGGATTGATCGAAGAATTGTACTACAAAATGCCTGCAGAGTACACAATCCCTTTAAAACTTAAGAGGCTACTTTCTCATCTAGAGTTTGCCCTCTTAAGGCCATATTATGACTACCAACTGAAAAGTAGTATTATTATCAACCAATTACTGTTTTCGGTATTGTATTTTGTAGATCAGTGTATTATTTACTTGGCTGGAATCTCAGTGTCAGGTTAATTCTGGCTCCAAGTCAGCACTTTTATAGTTTGCTTCACTGTAAGCAGAGTAAATATTTCGAGTTCTGAAGAGAAAGGCTATTTTGAGTACCTTCTAATTCTCCTCTACCCTGTAAGACCAGCTTGAAACATTTATATTATATAAGGATGTACATATGTGTATATACGCGTATAAGGATATATAATACACATGAGATCAAGACTATTGTGCTTTGAACTCTGGCAGAGGAAAGTCCTTTTCTGGGAGCTGGAGCAGAAATCATGTGGAAAGGATCTCCAAACCTTTCAGCATCACAATTTTTTTTTCCTGTAACATCATAAAACACAAAAGATCTTTATATTCCAGTTACCTCTAATTAACAGCAGTTCTCTGTAACTTCTCTCCTTATTTTATGCAAGTAGATTTTATTACGTTTTCAATACGCTCTAATATATAAATTAAAAATAAATTATCTGCAAAGCTTCCATACTCTCCATAGGGAATACTACCAGCCATGCTAGCTAGTACTTACTAGAACAATTCTTTCAGTTACAGGTGCAACTTCCTGAATTGCACACCTGAAACCTTTACTCACCCCCTCAATAGTCCAAATAAAGGATTTTTCTAATCTGTATTCAATGTTTCACCTGGCCCCATATTCTGTAGGGCAATTGTTTGCTGTCTGTCTTGCCACGGCTGCTTTGTAGTTTAAGCAAATTTTGGAAGTATTCTATGGACACAAAACACCAAGTAGGCAGGCAGTGTCAAACTTCAGACTTCTAACGCCAGCCTTTGTCTTTTTCAGTATTATAATCAACAGCTATTTTCACAATCCTTCAGGTCACTTAAAGGCAAGCTTTGGCCAACAGTGGTGATATTATGCTAGCTATCTGTTTCACTTCAAGCTAAGCGTTTCACCTTCATATAAAGACGGTTTCCTTTTTCGTATTTAAAGACCCTTCCAACTCAATGGAAGATCAGTATTAGCCGCATTTCCACAGAATACTAAATTGCCTTCAAAATTCTCCACATATACAGGTCTTCACTTTCTCAGTAAGGTTTACTTTAAAGTCCTATGCTGTTCACTTTCAACTGACCTATAGAAGCGTTTCTTCATCGGCAGGTTCTGCAAACCAGATCCTCTAATTAAAACTATAAACAATCTGTTCATATTAGGTACAGAGCTACTTCACGTAAGACACTGCTAATTCGTTTCAACTTCCGATTTCACCACTTGCCTTTTACAGCAGAAAGCTCCCATTTTCCACACGTGTTGAGACCCCATCTATTCTTCTGCAGTTAATTTTATCGCAATCTGTATTTTTCGGAAGATTTCCATATTGTGAGCTCCCCAATTACAAAACTTTAATTCACACATCAGTGACACATCTTACAGGCTTGGGTAGGGGCGTGCGGGGCACAGGTGGGACAACCTTTTAGCACTTCTGTTCTCACTCTTGCTTTACCTTTGTTTTTTGAGAGTAATGAGGTTAAAGCACAAGACATTTTTCTTGCTTCATCCACCTATCCTTCTGCTTATTTCCATCCCAGGCCTTCTGCATAAAGGCCAGCCTGGATACATACACTCTATTTAAACAAGAACCACCTCTTTTTCTGTTCAAACCTAGTAAAACTTGCCACATCTGTTCCAGACTGAGCTCAAACAATTCACCTGTGATCTTATCTCTAATTCTGCTGGTCTGCATGGTTCCAGTAAACGGTTAGTTGGGTTAGAAGGCATCTCAGCCACTCTGCAGTACTCCAGTGAGGGTTCAAATTTCCTCTCCCTCGTCTTGGGAAGGAATAAAAAACTGGAAGAGCTATTAAGGCAGTACAATTTAGTCAAAAAAAAGTGACCAACTGGGCAGCAATGAGCTCACATTTTGTGGAAATCAAGAGCTTAAGGGAAGTGTATTACCAGTTTAAAAGCAACCTCTTCAGTTCAATGAGATTACGTCCTCTGCTGCACGTCAGAGCACAATTCCTACCATTGAAAAGGTTTCCCCTCCACCCACAGCAGGAGTTTTGCTCAGTAGGGTGGGCAGCAGGGCCCCAGGACTGCATATGGGCACTTACGTCTGTGGAAGCTCAAAGCTGAATGCATATTCGTGCCTTCCCGAATGGATGGTGTGAAGGCCTTCTTCTGAATTGTCATCATCTAGAAAGGGAAAAAAAACCCAACATGATATTCCACCTGCACACATTTTAGATCTTACATGCGCTTCTCTTCCAGAATAAAAGATTTACACAATTGTAACAGCACTTAAGAACATTGTGTCCCAGAAACAAGGGTACAGATCTCATCTACAGAAGGGTAGGCAAGACTGTCAGGTCTGCCTTACAGAGAGGCAGAGATCAACTAGTATTAATTCATATTCCTTCCTACCTATATGCTTTAATTTATAATCCTGCTTCCAAACAGTGACACAGTTGCAACTGCTGCCATTTCAAGGCCTGCCTTCAAGATCTGTAACGGAAATCATGCCTTCCACTGTTACTCCTAGTTAAAATGATATAGGGATGTCTCTTTAACAGAATTAAATGATCCGCATGAAGTCGGCTGCACAAGATCAAGTTTAGAAATTCAGCCTCCTTTTATCTCCTGGCTGGCCAGAGTGCTCAAGAACTTATCACCAAAAAAAGAAACTGAAAAGGGGAAAAAAATCCCCAATGGGTGTTCAACCACCACCTGCAAAGTACAAGACAAATTCAGGGGCACAGAAAAACAGCCAAGCTGCTTGATTAACAGTCTGCAGCTAGACTTTCCAGGTTTTGATAGCTTATCTTGCTTGGACAGCAAGATCCAAATATTTTCTGGTTCCTTCAAGAAAGCTGAGCTTCATTTATAGTCACAATTTCTTGAACGTCTTTGAGCACAGCAACAATGTATTTGCAGTTTATTCTGCGTGATTACCCCAAAACCAGAAAAACGCTGACTCCATCAAAGTGAAAGTTGAGAGAAAAATAACTGAGCGACCCCGCATAAGAAGGGATAGAATAATAGAAGGTGGATGCAGCGAGACAGCAGAAAAGGCAACCATTTATATTTAATGGTCTTAAGCGTTAATGGAAACACATGCAGGATATTTTTTAAGTTCCCATTGTCCTTCAGAGAACTCCGATGCTCCCCCCCTCCTGCAATGCACCGCAAACGCGGAGCGATCTTTAAAATGCGAAATAACCCGAAATTAAGCAAAGCCTGCAGGAGCAGGCTACGGACACAAATGAACCTTCAGCGCGCAGCGCCACGAAACGAAATGTCAGGAAAAGGACGAGGCAGTGTGCGTCGGCGTGGGGGTGTGTAGTGCTTTTTGGGGTGCTCTGTGTTGGTTTTGGGGTGGTTCCACCGCAGCGCTCCACTCTCCTCCCCTTAGCGCAGCCTCGTCCTGCGCCCCCCCACCCGCCAGCTCAGCAGTCCCGCCGCGCCGGGCGGCCGCGCTGTGGTAAACAAGTGCTGAGCTGTCAATCAGGGGCCAGGCTGGAGCAGGAGCCGACCGGCCTAAACCGGCGCGAGCGGATCCCAGCCAGCCGCTCATATACATACGGTATACGTTACACGCGCCACATTCGCTCAGCCAGCTCCGCTCCCCGCCGGCACAGGGAGGGAGGGAAGGCGGAACGCTGCTCGCCCCTTCTGCCAAGCCCACCCCCCCCCCCCCCGGGACGCTACCAGGTACAAGGGGAGCGACGCGACGTGACCAGCCGCGCCGCCGGCAGCGAGGGGCTTCCCTCAGGGGAGCGCCCCCTGCCCGCCGCTCCGCGCCCCGCCTCACTGCGGGCAGGGGAACCGGCTTCCTCGCCCCGCCAATCAGCGGCTGGCATCGCCTTAGCAACAGGCCAACAAACCGCGGCCGGCCAATCAGAGCACGGGCGGGGGGCGCGGCCTGTGCCTCCAGCTCAGGGGAGCGGCGCCCAGGGGCAGTCATTGAAACTCGGCGGCGGGCGCCGGGCCCCGCGACCCAGTCCCCTACCCCCGATAGACCCCCAAAACCATTCCCACTCTAGGGTATGCCGCCCGCAAGCACACCCCCTCCCAACTAGCGGGTTTGACCCTCCCTCCGCGGGACGCTCGTGCGTACCCGCACTGTCCTGTCACCCGCGACCCGGAGGTGAGTAAAGTTTCGCTCAGGCTAGCAGTCCTGAGGCAGAGGAGGAGTTTAAACACAAGCGACTTCGTTCGTGAGGTGAAAATAGTGAAAACGTGTTGGAAAGAACAGCGCTGGTTTCAGAAATGGTTGATAATGGGCTCGGTGCAGTCGGAGTTCTTTTAAAAAATCGCATTTCTTTTCCCCTCGAAAGGAAAATATCCCATCGCTGCAGTATTTAAGGAGCAAGAAGGCGGCAGGAGCGGCATCACAATTACATAACCGGCTTTTAACACTATTTTCCTGTGCTGGGGAATTAAGTCATCGCCACCACCTGACGCGTGCAGCCAATCTGCGAGGAGCGGGCGGACCCCCCCCCCCCCCTCCGGTCCCAAACAGGATTGAACCGCTTCGAACAAAGGCTGCGAACTTCGTGAAAAAAACAACCCCCGGGCCCCGGCCCCGCACCCCGCGGGCAGGGGGGCACCCCTCGGCCCGGGGAACCCCACGGGGGCACTCAGCTCCCGATTTTGTGAGGGATGCTCCGTGATGCAAACCCCCACCCCACCCTTTGCTCCCCATCAGGGCACATCTGTACATCGGGATGCCCCCACTCCCTCCCCCCGTACCCCTATCCCCTGAGGAGATATATATAGGAAGGTGAAACGAAATTTAAGCGATTTACTGGGAGGGAGTAACCCCCCTGCCTTCCCCATTACACGTGTATCAAAATATGCCACGGTAAATTTTTCATCTGCAAATACGCAGTCTTCACTAAAAATAATGATAAACACATTATCGGCCCGAAAACCAGAACTCCGATATGTCAAAAACTCTCGCTTTCATGCTTTTGCTCTTCAGGGCTGCCCACAAAGTCGGTTATTGCCTGTCTGGGGCTGTTTTAAGAGCTGCTTTTACGGCGGCGGGGCAAACTGATAGTCTTACTAGGCTAAAAAAATAATAAAATAGCGTGTTTAAAAAGGTAATAAATATAAGCTGTTACTGTCTCCGTTTAAGGGCAAATAGCTCCACGAAGTCCGGCTTGCAGGCACTTTGCAGAGGCAGCTCTAACATTCATTAATCACCCCGGTAAGGCTGCTGGCCCATTAACATAAAATGAAAAGGACAAGCGCAGGCGGTACAGGAACATATACAGTAAGTATACATATATAACTAACAAATAATATGCCAATTTACAGACCCCCCTGCTTATGCAGGACAGCGCTCACCTCTCTCGTGGCCGACCAGGACGTCCTTATGGTTGAAATACTCCACTTCCTCCGTGTAGTTCTGCGTGTAGGCAGTGTTGGATCCAGCATTCCGCGACTCGGTCCAGCGAACCTTCGCGTGTCCCCTTGCATGGATTTTGAGCGATTTCACTCGGATTTCCCCGGTCACTTCTAAACTGACCCTTCCTGAGACTGTATCCCCGCTGGAGTACACGGGGACATTGCTGTCATTCAGACAGTCAAAGCTTATTGTCAAACTCTTCACCTTTCCCAGCACCATGGTTTTTTAATAGCAAAGCGTACAAAAATAGACTGTAAAAAAGGGAGAAAAAGATAAAGAAGCGAGTGGAACCGCCTCAGGCGAAAGGCGGCCCGGGCTCTACTGCCCGCGCATGGGGACGCCGCCGAGCGCGGCCCGGCCCGCGGGGCGCCTCTGCCGCCGCTGCCCGCTCCCCACAAAGGCACTGCCACTGCCGCCGCACCCGCCTTATAAGCCCTCTGACAAACAAGCCCAGCCGCGCATGCGCCGCACCGCCAGCTTCCTCCCTATTGAGGCGGGGACAGCCCAGCAGTCGCGGTGGGGTGGAGTGGAGAAGAACCGCTAGTGGGGTGAGGTCGCCGGCTGGCAGTTCCTAGCTGAACCCGGCGGGGCTGAGCTTGGTGGCCGCCATGCTGCTAAATTCTCTCCATGGCGGTTCTGGGTGTGAGTGTGAATTTCCACTGCTGTTTCATTGAACCAGCTGGGTTGGAAAAGACCTTTAAGATCATCAAGTCCAAATACTATCCCAGTACTGCCAAGTCCACCACTAAACCGAGTCATTAGGGGTTCTACCTAGACGGTTTGTGAACACTTTAGAGAGGGTGACTGCCGCTGCCCTCGACAGCCTGCTTCAATGACTGACCACCTTCTCTGTGAAGAAATTGTGCCTAATATCCATCCTAAACCTCCCTAGGTGCAGTTTGAGGCTGTTTCCTCTTGTCCTGTCACTTGTTCCTTTGGAAAAGAGACCAGCCACCTCCTGGCTCCATCCTCCTTTCAGATAGTTGTAGTGAGTGATGAGATCCCCCCCTGAGCCTTTTCTTCTCCAGACTACACTCTGAGAGTTCCCTCAGCTGTTCCTCATCAGCTTTGTGCTCCAGGCCCTTCACCAGCTTATTTTCCCTATCTGCCCCCTAGGTGCCATTTTCTGGGTGAACATACTCGGTTCAGTTACTTAATGCTGCATTGGTAATTCTCACAGCCCTCCCCACTGACACCAGGTTTTCATGAGATGGGAGCAGCGGTGGGTAACCATCCCCCCTCTCTAGCTGCAGTGCTTTGAGAGTTTGCACTGCTAAGTAACTTATTCCAAAAGCATACTCCCCTATTTACAGGTTTTCTCAAGGAAAAATAGTTGTATTTCACTTGACCTGACTCCTGGTGGAGGTTCTCATGCTTTTTTTTACACGACTGAAGACTGTGGCCTGGGTGTCTGGTAGGACTTTTTATGTTTTTGCACCATCTTGTGGTATGAGTTCATATTTAGATCATAGAATTTGTTAGAAAAGACCCTTAAGATAATAGAATCAACCCATAAAAAAATAACTTTAAGAGAAGCAGAGTCATTTCAGTTCCTCTCCTGCTAATGCTTTTGCTGTTGCTGTCACATCTTTAGATGCAGTTGGTCTCATGCATATGTTTCATTGCATGTTCGTCACTGGCACAGGTTGCCCAGAGAGGCTGTGGATGCCCCATCCCTGGCAGTGTTCAAAGCCAGGTTGGACAGGGCTTGGAGCAACCTGGTTTAGTGGAAGGTGCCTCTGCCTGTGCCAAGGGGGTGAAACTGGTTGAGCTTTAAGGTCCCTTCCAGCCCAAACCATTCTATGGCTCTTTAAGGAAGGTGACCTTTACCAGAGATGTGGTGGATGCCCCATCAGTGGAGACATTCAAGGCCGGGCTGTGTGTGATTCTGGACAAACTTACCTAGTTGAAGATGTACCTGCTCATTCCAGGGAAGTGGGACTAGATGACCTTTTGAAGGTCCCTTTCGATCCAAACTATTCTATAATTCCTACATAATCAGGATACAGTGTGTGTTCATTTACTTTCTGATACATGTGATGTGCTTTGTGTACTGCTTGTGTTGGCCCATACTCAGGAGAAAGATAAAATAAGCTGCTGTAGGCCTTCCCCTGTGTATGATCTGCAGACATTGTAGCCCTAATTTGCCTCCTCTCTCACTAGGAATCCTGTCTCTTTTGCACAGTCAATCCCTGGGCAGACACCTTAAGGCTACCACAGCTGCTGTTGGGATGAGGGATGTGCACCAAGTGTTCCATGCAAGGAGGTTGCTGGGAACATCACATCATCTGTAAGCTTGTGGATCAAATTCTGGGCCTTTAGGGTTTCGCTGGTTTGCAGACACAAGTCCTAACCATGCAACATACTGAGCAGCAGACAGCTCTTTCCTGTTCCTGAATTGCTGTCTGGAGGAAAATGCAGCAGATTGTAGCCCACCTGCTACTGGACATCTTGAGAATGACTGCAATTGTGAGGTACTGCAACAGTGAGATAGCTGCAGTTTGGAGCAACTTCTGAGGGCTGCAGGCGGGGTTGAGCCTTCTTGAATGTTTTTCCAAAAACATAAAAATGAGTCTGCTGAAATCAGTGGGACATTTGGATGCCCATGCAATATAAAATCCCACAATCTTTGAAATTCTCTGATTTGCATATATAGTGCTGTGCTGTTTTTCTAAGCTAATTACAAAATATCCTGAGTAATCAGATGTATTATTTACATGAAAGTTGACCCGGTTTTCAAGACTAATTCCAAATTCCTTTTACAAATCTTGGTGGGAAAAAAAACCAAACAAAGCAAAGGCAATTTCATGTTCACTCTCTGCTATGCACCCAAGCAGCTGAGCTGAGCTCTGCTCTTGTATGAAACAATTACTCTTTTTTTCCTAGTGCCTCTGTCAGAAAACTTTCCTCTGTTGTTTTTTTTTAAATTAAACTCTGTTATCTCTTCCATAAAACATGAGTGTCCTTCCTGCAGTACTTCAGCTTCGTGTCCTTTGCACAAAGAGAATGGACTAGGAATAGCACTTCCCATGTTGCATCCTGTTGGCTATCATGGGCACAGCTGTAAAGTCCCGAGTCACAAGATTTTGTTATGAATCTGGCAGGGTTTCGTATGGCAACTTGAAGTCTGAGACTCAGGCAAGGTAAGAAGCTCATCTCTAGCAGACAGGTTTAGACATGGTGAATTCAAAACAGAATTTTGAGATCACCAGATCTGCACACAAATCGTTATATTGGTCTCTTGTATAATACAAAACCTCTCTCCTTTTAAATATGTCTTTTGCCCACTTGTGGCTGCTCTCCTACCAGTCTCTTACCCTCTTACCCATCTCATACCCCTGTGTCTAACCGAGAGCAGTTCAGACTGGGTGAGTGCCTGCTGCTTAGCCCTTTTCCCTGCCAGCCCACCACTTCCTTGCATCCAGATTCATAAAATCACATAATGATGGGTTGGAAGGGACCTTAAAGCTCATTCAGTTCCAATCCCCTGCCACGAGCAGGGGCACCTCCCAGTAGACCAGGTCGCTCCAAGCCCTGTCCAGCCTGGCCTTGGACAATGCCAGGGATGGGGCATCCACAGCTTCTCTGGGCAACCTGTGCCAGGGCCTCACCACCCTCACAGAGAACAACTTCTGCCTAAGATCTCATCACAATCTCCCCTCTGTCAGGTTAAAGCCATTTCACTTGTTCTAGATTATTTTCCCACCAGACCTGCCACCCACCATCTCTTTGCTGCTCTTCTTTCTGGTCCTACACCAACTTGCTTCCAGTCACCTTCTAGATCACCACATCATTATGTGTGTTTATATGTAAATTAAATCTGGAGCACTAAATTGGTTGGCAGGATTTGGTTAAGCCTGTGTGGTAAATACTAAACTTTAGATAGACAGTTCCGCAGAATTATGTATTCATGCATTTCCCACATCCTGCCAAAAAGTCATGCATAGGCTCTGTCTCGGCAGCTTTCCTTTTCAATACCTCTCATAGTATGCTATTAATTTTTGTTGTCGTCCTCATCATTTTTCTGTTTCGTGCCATCTTGTGGCAAAGGGGTGAACTGCCTCCGTTTTTACCAAGTAAACGGTGAAGACTGCATGTCAAAATCAAACATTTTCTTAAAAAAATAAATTCTGCTTTTATTTAAATAGCTAACATGCTATGAAGTGTAACTGAAAGACTTATTCAGTTGCTTTAAGATGTTTAGTTAACTGTAAATACTAGCTAGTTTTCAGGAGTTTTTATTTTTCCAAATGAACCATCCTTTAGTTACGTATTAAAAGTTTCATAGATCCTGAAACAGAATTTTAAAAGTTCAATTAAAGATGATCAAGTATTATAATCTTAGATCAACAATAGGCCATGAAGACTTAGTTTGTACACAGAGTAGTTACTATTTGTGAGGAGCCTCCAGTAACATTTCTCAGGCCTTGTACATGATAGGCTCCACATAGAAGTTCACATAAAGTTAAGAAAACCCTCCAATATATTTTTTCTTTTTTTTTTTTTTTTTTTTTTTTTGGCTGACGAAAACTGTGAAGGTATTGCTCTATTTATTACTGTAACCAGTAGCTCCAAGGAAGAGGGTAATATTCCACCCTCTATAAGGAGATAAAGATTAAACCTTACTTAACAAACAATTTCCTGAAACTGGCAAACTCTCCCTTGTAGTTCTTTTCTTTTTTAGTCTTTTCTTTCTATTTTTTTCCCCCTCCTTTAGAAAGGAAGCAGGGCTTACCTTCACACTTCGGGCATGGTGGTGCTAAGGACTGTGCTCCTCCATTATCTCATTCACACTGCTTTTGCATCCTCTCTTTCTATGTACATCTCTTTTGCTAACAGTTTGCAGAGAAATCCTGTAATAGATATGGCTATAAAATGCTCCCAGGATTTTTGTTTTTGTTACAGGATCTTTCCCAATGTACTGCAAAAGCAGAAAAAAGACTTTTAAAATATTTGGACTAGAGATTTGTAAGATAACTAGAAAGGTTTTTATTCCCCTTTCTTTTGATTCATCAAAGGACACCTGTCAGCTTTGCATTTCAAAATAGAGAGGTATATACTGTGATTTTATCTCCAAAAATAAGCTGTTACAGCTTTTCGTAAGCAAAGATTGTAGGGAAAGTAATATCTTCCATTTGCAGACTAATTTATATGCTGGAAAAGGAACAGACCAGCTTTCAGCACACCAACTTTTCCTTTGCTTTGTTTCAAACCTTTAGTAAGGCAGTAATTTTAACAAGAAAGTGACCCCAAAGCGAGCTGAGTTCTGTTATACACCATCTATTTTGCTTCAACTTTCTAAGCTAAACCAATAAGCGCATCCAATCTGACTTTATTACCAAGACGAGCATTTCAGCAATAAGACTGATGGTTATCGCTGTTAAGGAATTGGTTAGGCTGTTAGGTTAGTGGTTAGGGAAGCCTTGCTACTGTCTTTATTCCTGGCCCTATAAGCAATGTGAAAGTGATGTCTGTCTCCTCTTTGCTGGCAAGTGCTGTTAAGAAGTGAGACATGGACTCAGTGTACCCTTTGTTGGCTCAGCAGCTCTGCAGGGAGTCTTTCCAAGTGTGCAGAAATAAATGCACAGTGTGCAGAGCACCACAAGTCAGCCTTCATACCCACACTGAAACCAAACGGCAGGGGGAGACAGCTGTGGGAATGACAGACGTATGTGGCTTTGTGCTGGAACCTCAGCATGTGAAGACACTCAGAAGAGAACAGTGCAAGAGGGTAGCGATGCAGGGTGGTCTGCTGAGCACTGGAGCAAGGTCCTGCACCTGGGTCAGGGCAATCCCGAGCACAAATACAGGCTGGTTGGAGAGTGGGTTGATAACAGCTTTGAGGAGAAGGACGTGGGGGGTGTTGGTTGACAAGAAACTACCCATGAACTGGATTCACTGTGTGCTTGAGCCCAGCACCCCCCATGTGCTGGGCTACATCCCCAGAGTGTGAGCAGCAGGTTCAGGGAGGAGATTCTCCCCCTCTATTGTGCTCTGGGGAGACTCCCCTGTGTCCAGCTTCGGGGCAACAGCACAAGAGGGACATGGAGCTGTTGGAGCGAGTTCAGGGGAGGCCACAGAGTTGCTGCGAGGGCTGGAGCAGCTCTGCTCTGGCGGCAGGCTGAGAGAGCTGGGCTTGTTCAGCCTGGAGAAGAGAAGGCTCCATAAGGGGAGACCGTAGAGCAGCTTCCAGTGCCTGAAGGGTCTACAAGAAACCTGGAGAGGGGCTTTGGACAAGGGCCTCTAGGAACAGGACAAGGGGAAATGGCTTTAACCTGACAGAAGGGAGATTGAGATGAGATCTTAGGCAGAAGTTGTTCCCTGTGAGGGTGATGAGGCTCTGGTGAGGTTGCTCAGAGAAGCTGAGGCTGCCCCATCCCTGACAGTGTCCAAGGCCAGGTTGGACGGGGCTTGGAGCAACCTAGTCTAGTGGAAGTTGTCCCTGCTAGTGGCAGGGGATTGGAACTGGTTAAGCTTTAAGATCCCTTCCAACCCAACCCCTTGTGCATCTTGTGTTCTGCAGGACAGGCTAAGTTTTAATGAAAGAAAGGATTTAGGAATTTTGCTTAGGCAAAACTGTGATTTTGGAAAAATCTGTGCCCAATTTCTGCCTGACACTCTGATTTAGAGGCACCACAAAGGTTTTTGATAAAGTTTTGCATGGCTCATTTTTGCCAGAAGTTCAGCTTGGTTTTCTTTTTATTCCAGCTGGTCAGCATCCAGAAAATAGGCATTTGTTGTCCACCAGCCTTAAGGGGTGCACCCTGAAAACATCTCACAATTAGTCTGTGATGGCATTCTGGTCATATTACAGGTATGTCTGTGAGCCCATGTGTGTCACATTTGTTATGGTGAGTTTAAGGCGAGGCTGCTTCTCTGCTCTGCTTGATGCAAATGTCTGGCAGATGACAGCCCTTTGTCATGCTGCATTCTCCCATGGGATGTAGCCCCTGGCACTGTGCTGCATGCTGGCAGGGTCAGACGGCACTCTGGAGTGATGTGAGTCTCCACAAGTGACTCCTGAAATGCACCTGAAATGTTGTAGGTACCTGAAATGTGCCTGAAATGTCTGCATGTCTTCAGGCTGTTGTAATTGACAGTATTACTTCCAAGTTTCTCTCAGGTATTCTGGTTTTAAAAAACAGGGGACTGGCCTTTATAGTTCTTTCATGTTTTTTGCTTGTTTTTTATATATGTATATATATTTTTCTTTTTTTGTGTGTGTGTGTTTTTGTTTTGGGTTTGGTTTTTTTTTTCATATAAAGGGAATATGAAAGCAGGAGGAGAATAGGCAGGGAAGTAAAAATGTACCAAATACAATTTATGCAGGAAAATCTGCACTATTCCATTTATGGGCACATTAAGTAGGGACTGATTAAGGGGACATTAAGTGCTGCTGTGCAGGGAAGGGTAGTGTTGACAGCTAAATTATGAAAAGAAAAATGTTGCTATAACTTGTTTTCACTCATTAAGGCCAAACAACTCTCAGACCTTCAAGGTCAAGGTCCCCTTCAGGGTTTGTTGGTGACCCGCATGTGGCTTCTGTAAAGTGCCAAATTTGTGAATAGCGCTTGGATTACGGGAGTGGATTTTTTCTTCGCGTCCACTAGTGGTAAGAAAGGAAGGCAACAGTTAAAAGCAATTTTGAACATCGTGTAGTCAGAATTTTGTTCATTAGCTGGGTTTTATTGCCATCTGGTGGCTGCTTCTTTGCATTTCAGAGTTCTGCCGAATTATGTGTGCTGGTATACTCATTATTTCAGAAAGAAAACAAAGTCAGCAGCTGTGTAAACAGTATTAACTAGTTTAGGAAATACTCTAATACTATATAGAATACCCTGTACTAATACACAGGATTTAAATACTGTGAGATGAGGAGACATGTCCAAATGCAGCCTGAAAGTCCTGTTGACCTCAGTAGTAATCAGAATACTACTATGAGCATCAGGTATTTGCAGTTCTCTAGGATTGTGACATATGGGCCAAAAGAAAATTTCAGCAGTCATTAAAGGAAAGAAAGTACTTGAGATCTCAAGGTGCTGTTTGAATTAGTTACTTTTTATATGAGGATGTATATGACAAGTTTCAATATTCCTGAAGCTCAGCTTGCATATCTACTTACACATGTTCAGTTGCTATCCCGTCTGCTACACTCAAGCGCTAATAATAGGTGTTATTTTTTGATCTCATTGATATTTTTGTGCATTTTACTTTGTGTCATTTACAACATGGTTGTACTTTTATCAGAAATGTAAGTTTCAGTGTAAATGAGTGTCATGCATTAGCAATCATTTTTCTCCTTCTTGGTAGCTGGTGTAGCACTGTGTTTTTGACTTTCGGCCTGGGAACAGTGCTGAAAGCACCAATGTTTTCAGTTGCTGCTTAGTAATGTTTTGGTCTGACCAAGGACTTTCTGAGCCTCATGCTCTGCCAGGGAGGAGGGGAAGCCGGGAGGAAGCAGAGACAGGACAACTGACCCAAACTGACCAAAGAGGTATTCCATACCACAGCACATTATGCCCAGGATGTTAAAAATGGAGGGCAGAGACCCAGCAGAGGGGGGTTCGCTGCTGGCTCGGGCTTGGTATCGGGTGGTGAGCAGTTGTATTTTCTTTCTTTGTGTTTCCTTTGTCATTATTATTATTGGTGGTAGCAGTAGTGGTTTGTGTTATACCTTAGTTACTAAACTGTTCTTATCTCAACCTGTGGGAGTTACATTCTTTCGATTCTTCTCCCCATCCCCTTGGGACTGGGGGAAGAAAGAGGGGGGAGTGAGTGAGCAAACTGCATGGCTGAGCAGACTTAAACCACGACAATGAGATTTCAGTTTCATTCTGCATAGGCAGAAGCAAGTGCTACTCTTGTGTAATGTTTGTGATTTTTTTTAATGGCTTGTTAAAAGCAGTCATTAATAGCTTCTCTGTGGTCCACCATATTTATTCCATGTGTTGGTGAGAGAAAATCCTTCAGGAAAATGTTTGGATCAGCATCCTGATCAGGTTTTATGAAGTGTATTTTGGACAGGGAGAGGAAAGGATGTTTATTACAATGCAAAAAAAAGTTGTGTTACTTTCTAGGGACACAAACTTTCGGATGGAGATTTAACATGATCCCTGATCTAGCAGCAAGGTAAGCATCCTAACAGTAAGAAGGTAGAGAAAGGGAAGGACCCTTTTCAAGGTGACAAATATAAAAGTAGGTTTAAAGCATAATTTGTATGGTTTTGAGTTCCCTATGCCTGACCCACGACATGTGTCTGTGTTTTGATTGTATGAACGAAGCAGAAACTTGAGCACAGTTTGCCTTGTGTTTGGAGCTGGGGAACACAAAGGCTTTTCTCTCCCTCTGGTAGCCACTGCAGCTGTCTGCAGTAAAGCACAGTGGCGTGCAAAGCTTTGGGCAGAGGTGCAGCACTGGTGTTGCCATTAGCAGTGTATCTACAATGTGGGATGTGGGCATGTGTTACCTGAAACGCATCAAAGCAATTGAAGAAAGCCTTGACTACCTCCAGTAGTAATTTCCTCTTTGGTTATTCTGGTGTTGCTGTGTCCACAGTCCTTGCTGTGCTCTTTGGTTTGTGGTGCTATTTTTACTGGGCTGTTCTCTCCCAGCACTGACAGTGGGGTTACTGTCTGTCAGGTTTTCCTGCATGCAGACTCTTGCCTTTATTTCTGCTACTGTCTGCACTGTTTGGTACTTTAAGCCTCATTTACCACAGTCTTATTTTTGCCCTCTAGACTGTCATTCATGTTTCTTTAGGAACTGGAAAAAAATAATCCACTATATCTGATACTGTTATTAAATCAAGTCCTTTAAAAATACCTATCTTGATGTTCTCTAATCATTCAGTACCAAAACAATGAAACATTTTGAAACAGGCATCTTCCTGCTCTTTTTTTTTTTTTAAAAATCATATTCCTTCTTATCACACTGTGCTACCAAAAATTGTGCTCTTCAATGAATTTCCTCTCATGCCATGTCATTCTAGTTATAAAGAGGGTGTCAAAGAGGGTGTCTGCATTGCTCTGATTGTTGTGAGCATTACTGTTTTTAAAACCTGGCTTTATGCCACTCCATGCTTTACAAAAAGGTAGTCTGTTACTTCCCAGAGCAATGTCTCCAAGGCAGCCAGCTTAGCCGAGCAGGTGAAATTGGTGGCAGTTAGATATGGGACTATTCCCAGAAACACCTCTTCCAGACTGATTTCATATGATTTTACTTTGTGTCCCTTGCCATGGCATTTTGTGAGGTTGATTTGCCTTTCAAGACTTACTTGTGTAGAGCACTGTGGATCTTGTTCACTGTTATGAAAAATCTCTTTATGTTGCCTGGTGGGACACTTTTGAGCTCCTATTTTTTTTTTTACTTTTAGAGAAAGCTGTGGTGCTGCTGATGTTTATGGTCCTTTCACATTTGCACTGAAGATGATTGCTTTTCATTGAAAATACGGAAGTCAGCAAAATGCTCTTGCACTTCAGTTCTTACCTGAAGTGTGTCCTGGCCAAAACCAGCAGTCATACTGACTACCTGATATGTCAGACTTGAGAGTTAGGCTCTACACTTTTGTTTCCAGATCCTGCCCTAAGGGAGAAATGAGTAATTGTAATGAGTCATTAGTGGAGGGAATAAAAAAGATACATAAGGGGAAAAATAAAAGGGATAAAAGGTATGAGAGAAAAGATTATCAGAGTAGACAAGACAAAGAAACTTTGTGTAACATATTATATAAATATTGGAGCTGATGCTTGAAGTGACCCAATAAGTTAAAGAAAAATCAGTCCTCCACTGGGTATTGCAATGTATGTAATGCATAAAGTGTTAATGCACTAAGTGTTGGTACTTAATAAGAAGGTAGGCGTTTACCTCAGAGCTCCATACTGTAGGTCTATGGCAGTGTGTTTTTCTGCCACACTGGGGCTAAACTAGTACCATTTTTCATCCTGCTTAGCATCCGTCTGAGAGCGAAAATTGCATGCTGCTGTAATCTTTGATAGCTTGAAGTCATGCTGCTGCTCAGCAGAGGAACTGGCTCAGCCACCACCAGCCTGCGGGTAGAGTATTTGGAGGAGCATTAATGCCAGCAGACAGACTTTGTATGGACTATGTAAGACACTACTTGCTATTTGTAAGCAAATGTCTTGTAAGTCTCAGTGAGGAGAACAAATATGGATATGTTGACTCCCTCATACTGTTCTGTGTCCATCTATATTCTTGGTGACTCTGGGAGTGTTACCTAAGCAAGGATGTCAGAAGCTTTGCCTTTTAAAGAGGTTGCAAAACAGCAGCGTGATGAGATGCAGTAGCCCTGCTTGACCCTGTTGGCTAGAGGAAACTTCCTGATTCCATCCTTTCTTCAGGAATTAGAAAACATGGGTGTGGACCAAAAACTCAAACAGCAATTGGATTAAAACTGGCTGCCTGAGGAAGCAGGCAGGAATGGGTGGTAGCCTTAAGTGAGGTGGGAAGATTGAGTATGAGTTTATGTAAAATCATTAATTCATGGCACTTACAGCCTGAGATTGATAGAAAAAAATTCCTTGGATAATAGGAGGTGTTATGAAATAATTTTCCAGTGCTGCTTCAGTTCAAGGAACAGTTTTATTGAGAAACTTTTTTTACTGTAGGTGACAAAACTATCTGCTGCAGGATAACAGTAAAGAGATCATAGCAGGGTTAAAATGGCTTATATAAGAATTTAATCAATAACAACTGAGGGATTTTTTTTAAGATAAGAAGTTATTAAAATACTTATAGACTGAAATTCTACTGAGGACAAAGAAGCTTCTAGTGCTTGCCTTTTCAAAACAGCCAAGTATCCAGTATGCTGTGGTATCATGGGAATTTCTGATTTACCAAGAAGCATGAAATAGAAACCATAATCACAAGTCTTCTCCTAATATTTTCTAGGTAAAAGTAAGTTTCTTTGTAGTCATCATATTCCATGAAAATTCCCCCTTACTTTTCTCCCAAAGCACATTTTGTCTAGTTTGCCTGCAAAAACACACAGGCAGTCTTGCCCTTCCTGTTGTACTTGGATTTCTTCTGTTTGCTACATTATATGCTCCAGTAGTTTTGTTGCACTGATATATGCTTAGTTCTCTAGAGGCATTTGATACAGATATGATTTAGAGAGTGAAAATAAACTTCTAAATTCTCTTTTTAATAAAAATAGATTGCTGTCTTTAGAATACCTCGAAGCACCTAACAGGTTTCTCAATAAGACACTGTACTGAAAAATACTTTAATATAAAACAGGAGCCTGAAATGTATACTATTAAAACCCAAAACTGTATTAATTTTTCTAGCCTTCTAGTTATGGGAAATGGACAAGAAATTAGACCACCACAAAACTTGGCAGACTTTTCCAGGTCATCACATTGCTGGTCAACAATACCCTTGTCATGGTGCGAACAGCAAAAACCTTGGGTAAAATGTCAAGCTTTTTTTGATGCTACTTGTACCCTTTCTTTCATGAGCTCTCAATGCAGACTGTCAGTGGTGGGACCTCTGGCTATAATGAAATGTGCTTGTAAAAGCACACCATGTCACTTGCATGGAAAACACAACAAACACAAAAGCAAATACCTGTGGCAGGACATATAATTCAAGTTAAACGTGTTTTTAAAGCGTATTGTGTTCTTTGAATGGAAGTTCACAATATAAATGTGAAAGCAAGCACCTGTTTTTTGAGCAAAAATTTCTAAATTGAATTGAAGCCTGGAGCACACAATTTTTAGTTGCTCTTCTAGCCCAGTGCTGGCAGGTTCCTGTCTAAACACTTTGTGCCTGTACTCTGTACTGTTAAGAAGCAGTAAGTAGAAGTAGCTACAGAGGCCAAAAATTTGTTTTGCACTCTTCAGGGACTTAAGTTTCTGCATGGTCTTTCTGTAACCATTTCAGGTACTGATTTCTCTCCTGTTGTGCACAGGGCATCTTCTTGACCAATCTTCATCAACTTGTCCAGCCATTTCTCCTTCCTTCGCCTGAATGTTCAGCCAAATGTTTCAAAACGCATTACTAGCATCCTTTTGATTGTGTACTCATCCCTATTGTGATGGTCAGATGTCCATTTTTTTCCAAAAGAGCTTATGAAAATCACAATAAGAAAAATATGACACAAAAGCAAACCAGATTCTGCCTTGATCAGTCAAGGTTGTCCTTCACTTGATTATGAGGATGATTTTTGATGATGTACTGACTATTACCCACTTCTAGTGATCCATGTGGGTGCTACTGATGTAGATAGCAGTAGCCAGGAGAGCATAAAGAAGGACTACAGAGCTCTGGGAGAGGTGGTTAGGGGCTCTGGAGCACAGATTGTCTTTTCATCAATTCTCCAGGATACAGGGCAGGACCTCAAAAAGGTTAGGAGGATTGGACAGGTTAATAAATAGTTAGAAGGGTGGTGCTATAGTCAGGGGTTTGAGTACCTTGAACATGGGACTCAATTTAGGAGGCTAGGTCTACTGGGGGCTGGTGGGCTGGTCTGACAAAGAAAGGGAAGAGTGGATTTGGGAGGAGGCTTGCCAGACTGGTCAAGATGCTTTAAACTAGATGTGCTGGGGGGGGGGGGGGGGGGGGGGGCATCATTCCATCCCAACACACCTAGTCAGTTGCCAGCACCTATAGTAAACGTTCAGAGCTATGTAGAGATATTGCAGCTGCTCCAGCCAATGAGCCGGCTTCAACTGGAGCTCGGCTCAGATGTCTCTATACAAATGCCCATAGTATGGGGAACAAACAGGAGGAATTAGAGATGTGTGCATGTGTACGGGGCTATGATATCATAGGCATCACAGAAACATGGTGGGATGGTTCCTGTGTCTGGTGTGTTGGAATGGAAGGTTACAGGCTCTTTAGGAAAGAGAGGCCCGGTAGGCGGGGAGGGGGAGTTGCTATTTGTGTCAGGGATAGGCTGGAGTGTATGGAACTGTGCCTGGGGACAGGTGAGCAGTCGACAGAGAGTTTGTGGGACAGGCTTAAAGGGAGAACAGCGATGGGAGACATTATTGTGGGGATCTGTTACAGACCGCCTGACCAAGAGGACTCTGTAGATGAAGCGCTCTATAGACAGATAGAAACAGCCTAACGCTCACAGGCCCTTAGTCTCATGGGGGACTTCAACCACCCTGATATCTGTTGGAGGGATGGTACAGGCCAGCACAAGCAATCCAGGAAGTTCCTTAATTGTGTGGAAGGCAGCTTCCTTCTGCAAGTAATAGAAGAGCCGACAGGGAGAGGTGCCATGCTTGACCTCGTGCTCACCAACAGGGAAGGGCTGGTTGGAAATGTGACTCTCCAGGGCAGCCTTGATTGCAACGATCGTGAGATGGTCGAATTCAAGATCCTCAGGACAGTGAGAAGAGAGTGCAGCAAGCTCACTGCCCTGGACTTCAAGAGAGCAGACTTTGGCCTCTTCAGGAACCTGCTCAGTAAGGGTCCATGGTATATAGCCCTAGAGGGCAGGGGGGCCCAAGACTGTTGGTTGATATTCAAGGATCACCTGCTGCAAGCTCAGGAGCGATACATCCCAACTAGAAGGAAGTGCTGTAGGAGGGCCAGGAGACCTCCTTGGGTGGATAAGGAGCTGCTGAGGAAAATTTGAAGGAAAAAAGAGGCTTATAAAATGTGGAAGCAAGGACAGGCAGCCTGGGAAGCATACAGGGATGTTGTCCGGGAAGCTAGGGACCAGGTCAGGAAAGCTAAGGCCCATTTAGAATTAAGCTTGGCTAGGGCTGTTAAGGATAACATGAAGGGATTCTATAGATACATTGCAAATAAAAGGCAGACTAGGGACAACATGAGCCCTCTCCAGAAGCTATCGGGAGAACTGGCTACCCTGGATTTGGAGAAGGCTGAGGTTCTTAACGACTTCTTTGCCTCAGTCTTCACCAGAAAATGCTCTGACCACACCACCCAAGTCTTGGAAGGCAGACGCAGGGACAGTGAGAATGAAGACCTCAGGCCCACTGTAGGAGAGGAACTGGTTCAAGACCATCTTAAGAACCTGAACATATACGAGTCCATGGGACCTGATGAAATCCATCCACGGGTCCTGAAGGAGCTGGCAAATGAAATTGCTAAGCCACTGTCCATCATATTTGAAAAATCATGGCAGTCAGGTGAAGTTCCCGATGACTGGAAAAAGGGAAATATAACCCCAATTTTCAAGAAGGGGAAAGTGGATGAGCCAGGGAACTACAGACCAGTCAGCCTCACCTCTGTGCCTAGCAAAATCTTGGAGTGGATTCTCCTGGAAGGCATGCTGAGGCACATGAAAAGCAACAAGGTGGTTTGTGACAGCCAGCATGGCTTCACTACGGGGAAATCCTGCCTGACCAATTTGGTGGCCTTCTATGATGGGGCAATGGAATTGATGGACAGGGGCATAGCAGTTGATGTCATCTACCTGGACTTGTGCAAAGCGTTTGACACTGTCTCACATGACATCCTTGTCTCTAAGTTGGAGAGACATCAATTTAATAGGTGGACCAATCGGAGGTTACAGAACTGGCTGGATGGCCACACGCAAAGAGTTGTTGTCAATGGCTCAATGTCCAGCTGGAGACTAGTTACGAGTGGTGTCCCTCAGGGATCAGTGTTGGGACGGGTCTTGTTCAACATCTTTGTCGGTGACATGGACAGTGGGATTAAGTGCGCCCTCAGCAAGTTTGCCGATGACTCCAAGCTGTGTGGTTCGGTTGATATGTTGGAGGGAAGGAATACCATCCAGAGGGACCTTGACATGCTTGTGAGGTGTGCTGATGCCAACCTGACAAAGTTTAACCATGCCAAGTGCAAGGTCCTACAGCTGGGTGGGAGCAATCGCAGGCAGAGCTACAGGTTGGGCAGAGAAGAGATTCAGAGCAGCCCTGCAGAGAATGACTTGGGGGTGTTGGTTGATGAAAAAATGAACATGAGCTGGCAGTGCGCGCTCACAGCCCAGAAAGCCAACTGTATCCTGGGCTGCCTCAAAAGGAGCGTGACCAGGAGGTCGAGGGAGGTGATCCTGCCCCTCTACTCTGCTCTTGTGAGACCTCACTTGGAGTATTGTGTGCAGTTCTGGTGTCCTCAACATAAAAAGGGCATGGAACTGTTGGACCAAGTCCAGAGGAAAGCCATGAGGATGATCAGGGGACTGGAGCTCCTTCCGTATGAAGATAGGTTGAGAAAGTTGGGGCTGTTCAGCGTGGAGAAGAGAAGGCTGCGTGAAGACCTCATAGCAGCCTTCCAGTTTCTGAAGGGGGCCTATAGGGATGCTGGTGATGGACTCTTCACGAGGAACTATAGTGATAGGACAAGGGGTAATGGGTTCAAACTTAAACAGGGGAAGTTTAGATTGGATATGAGGAAGATATTCTTTACTGTGTGGGTGGTGAGGCACTGGAATGGGTTTCCCAGGCAAGTTGTGAATGCTCCATCTCTGGTGGTGTTCGAGGCTGGATTGGACATAGCCTTGGGTGGCATGGTTTAGTGTGAGGTGTCCCTGCCCCTGGCAGGGGGGTGGAATTAGATGAACTTAAGGTCCTTTCCAACCCTAACTATTCTATGATTCTATGATTCTATGTGGACCAAAGTAAGATTTAATTTTTGACAGCTTTATGTATTGGAGTAGGTGTTTACTAAAAATGGCATCTGTGTATTTTCTTCAATTAAGGATGTAGGTGTGCCGCTTTTTTAAAATTAGTGTCATAGCCTGCTCTGAAATTGATGGTACAGGTTGCTGATTTGTAAATGCCCTGACCCAAAAAGCTTATGCCTGTGTGGCAGCTTAACTTGTACTAGTGTGAAGTCAACAGTGAAATGTTTGTATTTAGATATCCATATTATGGCACGTATTTTTAATGTATGCAAAGACTTTATGCCCCTATGTTTTGCCTTTATTGTCAGCAGCAGTTGGATAGCCAGTACAAAGGTACATGTGAATCCTTCGGAATATGTGGCCTAAGGACAATGTGTAATAATAGTACTGCTATTTATGTATCAACAGTGATAAACTTAGAACATGAATCATTTAGTGAGAACTCAAGTATTTCATGTTCCTTCCGACACATGCTGTTCTCATTTGTTTTATTACCAGCTTCTGGTATGTTACAGGGGTTATTTTACACTTTGTTACCTTTTCTGCTTTATGATTTCTATTCATTTATTTAATTATGGTTCCAGACACCATACCTGCGTATTGTTACTTTGGTTTACATATGCTTTCAAGCCCTACTGCCACTGAGCCTAATCTGAAGACAATCCCCAAAGCCCTAATCCTGCAAGGCAGACAAACAGGTTGATTATTTCTTTTCCAAACAAACACTTTCTGAAGAAGTTCCCCTGACAGTTTTGAGTTGATACAACTGTTTATGGCACACTTGTGTGGCAAAGATAACTGTTGTTTTGAAGTTCAAGTACTTGTACTGGAATCTTTCCATAATTTATTAACCGGATATCAACTTAAGTATCAATGTATATTGAGTACAGACAATTTTTTAACACTATTTAGGTTCATAAAAGACAATTTTTATAACAGAAGTTGCCACCTGTGAGCCAGATGAAAGATAAATATATGGAGCTTATTTCAAGAAGGTGAGGGTTTGAACTGATATCGTCTGTTTTGCATGAAAAAAAAAAACCCAAAACCCAAGATTTTTAAAGGCTTGCAAAAGAGGTATCAGATCATGCTAAGTTAGACATTGTCAGAGAAGAGGAAGAACAATAGGAATTACATCACCAGGTTGCTCTTGGCCTAAATAAGGTTTGAGGTGTCACATGCATAGGCAGGATGGTTTTTCATCTCACAGAATTTAAAAGAAGTGCTGCATTTGGATTACTGAAATGCATGAGCTGGAAGTGTGCTGGAGTAGTTTTTTGGTGGAAAGAACTAAAATGGTCTTCTGCAGCAACATGACCTTGCTGAGCAGGTCCTTGCACAAGGACTGCAGCTGACCACAGTGCCCAGGAGGCAGAGAGGGAAGGTGCAAGAAATGCCTACTGAGAGGCTGAAGCTTCAGCAGAGTCTGCAGCAATAGCATTAAATATACAGAGCAGCAGTGATGGAAGTATATGTTTGTGCATGCTACCAAAGAAGGCAGGAAAACAGATCCTGTTTTATTGCTAACCACAAGTTTTTTTTTTTTTGTTTTTGTTTTTTTTTTGTTTTTTTTTTTGTTTTGTTTTGTTTTGTTTTTTGTCAAACTTCAAACTTTGTCAATGCTTATTCTGTGTTAATGAAACCCAAAGCTCATCAGAGGAGGAGTCTGTGATTCATCTTGTATGTACAGAGCTTGGGGCTGTAAGTCTTGGTCTAGACATGAGAATGGAGGAAGGATATGTGTCTTGCTGTGTGTGTTATTTTTATTTTACAGCTAATAAAGTTCAATAATTCATTCATCTGCCAGCCTGATTTTCCCTTCAATGAATGCCAACATGATTTTTCTTCCCTGTTTTGCTTTTTAAGGATGTAGTGTTTACTATGTAGATTGTCCCCTGGGACAGATTTCTGTCTGTACATGTCTTTCCTGCTATAGTATCATTTTCTGTTTTTTCCCATTCAGTTTTCTTCCCTATTTATTCCTGAGGTGGGATCTTTTGTGTGGCTTTTCTCTTCTACCGTCACTATATTTCTGTACTTGATTTACTTTTATTTTTGTCTTCATCTTTTCCCTTTCCTCCTGTCTCAACACTATAGTCTGTCTCTCTGCACATTACACATCTGTGGCCCCTCTTCATCTCCCTGTATATTGTTTCTGCACTAAGTCCACTGTGGCGCTCCAGCAGCGAGAGCTGCAATGTCTGACTTCTGTGTGCCTGCTATGGCACCCTTCGTTAAGCCCATGAGAGCAGATCAACTTCTCAGGAAGGCACAGGACCTCTAAGATTTTGAGCTACCTGCAGCAAGTTTGTAAGGAAGGACTGACAGAGGAAGAGGTAGGATTTCCGACACAGAATACATTTGAAAATGTATTTTGGAATTTTGTACATGTGTTTTGGCAGCACAGCAGAGCTCAGTCTTTTCTTTCACTCAGTGTGAGTAGTTTTTCAACATATTTCATTGCCTTTTTACAGCACATGCCACTTTGCTGTAGTCCCCTCCTCTAAGATACAAAAACTTGCAGCTTTCCCCTTGGTAGCAATAAGGCTCCACTTACCCATTGTTGTGAGGTGGGGTTGCTTTTTGCTCCTTTTTTTTCACCTGTGTACAAAATAATTCAAGATTCATTGTGCCAGAGGAGTTAGTACAAACCAATAATGTAGGGAAAGAAGTCTGATTCCCACTCCAGGAACTGGTGAGGTAGTATATGGATAAAAGAATCATTGGTTTAGATTGTGAGAATATTTTCTGACATGAGTAGGCAAGAGAGACCATGTGCCATGCTGCATTTTCATACATGACTTTTTCCCTTCCTCCAGCCACCACTGCTTGTGTCAGAATAGCAGAACTTTCAAAATATAACCGTTAATTTGCACATGATACTTGTCCACAGGCTGTAATCCTTATAGAGCACTCTGCTGAAATCTGGATTCAAACAGGATGTATCAAATTTGCATAAAAAAGCTCGAGGTTTCTTTTCTTTCCCTTTTTCTTTGGCATGAAACAACTGCAGTCAGCTGTTTTTACCCCCTTCATCCATTACCGAATCAGGTATGTCATTCTTCACCAACAACAAAGTGCCATGGGCATCGGTATTCAGGAACCATCTATGCCACCAGCAAAGGTTCAGCAGAGGGCACCCAAATTACTACGAGTTGGAGTTCTGGTTTCTTTTATGTAGAACAGGGCAGGTCAGATTGCACACATACCATTCCCCACAGGACCTGACAAAGAGCTAAAGATCTAAATTATTTACAAAAAAACTGCAGTCCTGTATTCTTGCCTTAAAGATTTGAGAGGATGTGGGAATGCACAAGCCAACTGTGCGACAGCCATGCTTCCTATGTCTCTGAGATAGGTCCTGTTCAAATCCTCAAAGCAAACTCCCATCGCTTATGCTGAAGTTCAGGGTTGGCAAGCATGCCAGCGCAGTTACTCTTGAGGAGATCTGCTGGAAGGTGGTTAATTTCTATTAAACGGTATAAAGATTTGATGCTTGTTGTGTTGAAGTGTATCATCAGTCTTATGAGTTTAAAGGAACATTTTAGGTGCGTGGCATTTAAGGACTTGGGTAAGATATAAGTGGAATTTCAGTATAGCAGTGTACTCTAAGAATTATTATCATTAAAAAAAAAGTTAATCTTATAGTACAGTGCTATAAATGATTTTGAGATATTTATGATTTTAAAATGAGCAATCCCCTTTCTATTGACTGCAGTTACACTGCTGTGTTTCTAGTTGGAGTTTAAAAACAAAGCAGTTACTGATTATCCAGCTTCTAGCACTAACTCTTTGAAGTATCTGAGCGTGTTCTTTCTTAACAATGTAAGCTAAAATGCAGCCTTTTGTAAGGAATCAAAAATACACCTAGTGTATTACAAATTATAATTTCAGTGTGATATTATTACATAGCCCAAATTTCTAAGGGTAAGGCAGTACATGTAAGATTAATCATTGCCTTAAGTGGCTTGGGCTGCCATGTGGTATCCACTGGAGAGTCTGGATAGACCAGCTTTAATTATCAGTTGTCCATTACTCAGCTAGCCTTGCAGAGAAACTTCAATCTCTGCTCTCATCAGCTTCTTCTTCTGACACTAGCATTAGTGTCTAACAGTACTCATGAAAAGGTGTTTCAATTGTAACCTCATTAACTGCAAGTATATGAAAGCAGAACCAGAAGATGGTAGCTAAAAATTGCAGAGAAAGTAAAAATTCCAAAGAAGCCCAAATTCTGTAGGTATGTGTTGTGGTTTAAGCCCAGCCGGCAACCCAGAAACCCCACAGCCGTTCGCTCACTCCCCCTCTTCCTCCACCCGCTCCCAAACGGATGGGGAGGAGAATCAAAAGAATGCAACTCCCACGGGTTGAGATAAGAACAGTCCAGTAACTAAGGTATAACACAAACCACTGCTGCTACCACCAAGAATAATAATAAGGGAAATAGCAAGGGAAGAGAATACAGCCGCTCACTACACACCAACTGATACTGAGCCTGACCGAGCCGTGATATAACCCTTCCGGGTAACTGCCCCCAGTTTATATACTGGGCATGACATGCTGTGGTATGGAATACCCCTTTGGCTAGTTTGGGTCAGGTGTCCTGTCTCTGCTTCCTCCCAGCTTCCCTTCCTCCCTGACAAGGCAAGAGACTCAGAAAGTCCTTGGTCAGACTAAACATTACTGAGCAGTAACTAAAACCATCGGTGTTATCAGTGCTGTTCCCAGGCTGAAAATCAAAAACATGGCACTGCACCAGCTACTAAGAAAGAGAAAAATGACTGCTACTGCTGAACCTAGGACAGTATCCACCTCTTATACCATACCATTCATGTCATGCTCAGATCCCACATTTTCAATATACCATCACTCTTATATCATATATATATATACACATATAATGTGTATATATATAACAAATATATATGTATATATATGTGCATATATATATACACACATATATATGTCTGTATACATATATACACACACATATATATATACATCCACAGAGAGAGAGAGAGAGAGAGATATCATTCCTTAGTGCAGGGACCAATCCCTGTAAAGCTGCAGAGTCCATCCGGTCCATGATGTCGAGCTCCATCTCTTGTAACAGTCTTTCAGAGCAGGAGAGGCTGTGTGCAGTGTTGGATCGTTGCCTGCTGATGCTGATCGTTCCTTTACCGCAGAACTCGTCTGGTTTCATCAAAGTTCATTCTTTGTTGGGATGATGGTCAGAGAGAAGTCAGGGCCAGCCGCTGGTGACCTGAAGATGTCTAGTTGGTGGGCTATAAAAGTGCTACATAGAAGCCAACAGCATACAATTGAGTTCATTGCCTGTTTTCCCCTAAAATCAAATCCCCTTGAAGTACACACTGGACTTCCCCATCTTCCCGCATTACCCACCAAGTATATCTGAGTCCCTGAGGAAAAGCAATCGCACGAGTGGGTTTGCCTTTACCTGAAGAAAGGAATAACCCAGACTGTCTTCCCCAGCAAATTCTTCATGTGCACCACAGGAACTTTGTCCCCTTCTGAAGTATGTGAATGTTCTGACTGGGCTGTACCAGCCCTGTTGGCAGATCCTCTGGTGTTGACCAACCAGGTGGCTTTTGGTAAACGTGTATCACAATGTTTGTAAGTCCCACCGCCCACTGCTCTCAGTGTAGTTTTTAACAGCCCATTGTACCATTCAGTTTTCTCAGAGGCTGGTACATGGTAGGGGATGTGATATACCCACTCAATGCCATGCTCTTTGGCCCAAGTGTCTATCAGGCTGTTCTGGAAATGAGTCCCATTGTCTGACTCAATTCTCTCTGGGGCACCGTGTCACCACAAAATCTGTTTCTCAAGGCCCAGGATAGTGTTCCGGGCAGTGGTGTGGGGCACAGCGTATGTTTCCAGCCATCCAGTGATTGCTTCCACCATGGTAAGCACATGACGCTTGCCTTGGCAGGTTGGTGGGAGTGTGATATAATCAATCTGCCAGGCCTCCCCATATTTGTACTTCAGCCATCATCATCCATACCAAAGAGGCTTTAACTGCTTGGCTTGCTGAATTGCAACACGTTTCACAGTTGTGAATAACCTGGGCAGTAGTGTCCATTGTTAAATCTACCCCTTGATCAAGAGTCCATCTGTATGTTGCATCTCTGCCCTGATGGCCTGAAGTGTCATGGGCACACCGGGCCAAAAATAATTCCCCCTTATGTTGCTAATCTAAGTCCATCTGAGCCACTTCAATCTTAGCAGCTTTACCCACTTCTTGGTTGTTCTGGTGTTCCTCAGTGGCCCAACTCTGGGGTACATGAGCATCTACATGGCGCACCTTCACCATCAGGTTCTTCACCCAGGCAGCAATATCTTGCCACAGTGCAGCAGCCCAGATGGGTTTACCTCTGCGTTGCCAGTTGTTCTGCTTCCATTGCTGCAACCACCCCCACAGGGCATTTGCCACCATCAGTGAGTCAGTATAGAGATAAAGTACTGGCCACTTTTCTCATTCAGCAATGTCCAAGGTCAGCTGAATGGCTTTCACCTAGGCAAACTGACTCGATTCACCCTCTTCTTCAGCAGTTTCTGCGACTTGTCACTGGGGACTCCATATGGCTGCCTTCCATGTCTGATGTTTTCCCATAATATGGCAGGACCCATCAGTAAACAAGGCATACTGCTTTTCATTTTCTGACAGTTTATTTTATGGTGTGGCCTCTTCAGCATGCATCACCTCCTCCTCTGGTGACATTCCAAAATGGCCAGTCCATGATAACTTCTAGAATTCCTGGATGACTGGGATTTCCTGTTTGAGCTCGTCGTGTAATTAGTTCAGCCCACTTACTCCATGTAGCATCAGTTGCATGATGTGTGGAGGAGATCCTGCCTTTGAACATCCAGCCCAGCATGGGCAACCGGGGTGCCAGGAGGGGCTGTGCTTCAGTGCCAATCACTTCCGAAGCAGTTCAAACCCCTTCATAGGCTGCCAGTATCTCTTTTGCAGTTGGGGTATACGTGGCCTCAGATCCTCTGTATCCCCGACTCCAAAAGCCGAGGGGCTGACCTCCAGTCTCCCCTGGAGCTTTCTGTCAGAGTCTCCAGGTAGGACCATTCTCCCTGGCTGCGGTGTAGAACATGTTTTGCATCTGGCCAGTCCGGCCTGGTCCAAGGGCTACTGCATGAACTATCTCTCTTTTAATTTGCTCAAAGGCTTGTTGTTGCTCAGGGCCCCATTTAAAATCAGTCTTCTTCTGGGTCACATGATAGAGAGGGCTTACAATCAAATTGTAATTCAGGATGTGCATTCTCCAGAACCCCACAGTGCCCAAGAAAGCTTGTGTTTCTTTCTTATTAGTTGGTGGAGACATTGCTGTTATCTTGTTGATCACGTCTGTGGGGATCTGGCGATGTCCATCTTGCCATTTTATTTCCAAAAATTGAATCTCCTGTGCTGGTCCCTTGACCTTACTCAGTTTTATGGCAAAACCGGCTTTCAGCAGGATTTGGATTATTTTCCTCCCTTTCTCAAAGACTTCTTCCACTGTACCACCCCACACGATAACGTCATCAATGTATTGCAGGTGTTCTGGAGCTTGTCCCTGTTCCAGTGCAGTCTGGATCAGTCCATGGCAGATTGTAGGGCTGTGCTTCCACCCCTGGGGCAGTCAGTTCCAAGTGCACTAGATAACCCTCCAAGTAAAAGCGAGCTGTGGCCTGCACTCTGCTGCCAAAGGAACTGAGAAAAATGCATTGGCAATATCAGTTGTGGCGTACCACTTGGCTGCCTTTGAATCCAGGTCATACTGAAGTTCTTGCTTGGCTGGTATGGCAGCACTCAAGGGTGGTGTGACTTCAGTCAGGCCATGATAGTCCGATAGTCTACCGTTAGTCTCCACTCTCTGTTAGACTTTCACACTGGCCATATGAGTCTATTAAAGGGTGAGCGGGTCCTACTGATCACTCCTTGTGTCTCCAGTCTACGGATCAGCTTATGGATGGGAATCAGGGAGTCTCGGTTGGTGTGATATTGCAGCTGATGTTGGGGTCACTATTGGCACTTGTTGTTCTTCTACCAGGCAAGGTGGACAGCTACTCAATTTCCTCTGTCTCCAGACAAACAATACCAAATACCCATCTGTACCCTTTTGGATCTTTGAAGTAGCCTCTCTTGAGGTAGTCTATGCCAAGAATGCATGGATCCTCTGGACCAGTCACAATGGGATACTTTTGCCATTTCCTCCCAGTCAGGTTGATTTCAGCCTCCAGTACAGTCAACTCTTGGGATCCTCCTGTCACTCCTGAAGTAGAAATGGGTTCCACCCCTTGACCGCTTGATGGCATCAGGGTACACTGTGCATCGGTGTCTACTAGAGCCTTATACTTCTGTGGGACTGATGTGCCAGGCCATCTGATCCACACAGTCCAGTAAATCCAATTGTCCCCTACCTCCACCTGGCTGGAGTCAGGGCCCCTCTATTAGTCATCATGTTGGTCACTTACATCTTGTTGACAGGGATTAGTCTTTGTCATAGGAGCTGCAGTACAATCAACTCTTCCACTCCACCTGGGAACCTGCTCACCAGAGACTGAGGCTGCAGCTTTCATGGGATGATCATCCTTGACCTTTTTTCTACTCTTCAATTCAAGCACACGTTCCTCCAGATCTGAGGTAGGTTTTCCATCCCTCTGGGAGCAGAAAAAAGATGTGTAATTGCTAAACACTTCTATTATATATTTCCAAAAGTATAGAGGTGATGACCACACTGGGAACACAAGCCAGATCAGTTTCATGATCAATGATTCTGTTTTATTACAAGTCATTACCATGAAGTACAATGAAACAAGAACCTTAGCCCAAGGCCCCCAGCTGATAAACACTAAAACAGCAAATAACAGCTGTAAGTAAGGTACAACATGCTGAAACTATGAGATCAAGAGCAACAACTTTGAGAGCCAATAAATCAGCATTGTGACGAGTGACTCTTAATCCGAAACAATGAATGCTTATCAGAGATACGATTAGGCACACTCCTGTCAGATCTGTCGTTATCTCAACCCTTCGTGCCCCACGTTGGGTGCCAAAAGAACTGTCATGGTTTAAGCCCAGCCGGCAACCCAGAAACCATGCAGCCGTTCTCTCACTCCTCTCCTTCTTCCTGCCCCTGCTCCTGGAGATGTTGCAGATCACTCAGTTACTATGAATAAGAAAACAGTTTATTCTATGAAAACAAGAGGTGTTAATGAAGAAGATTGGGGGGGAAAGGTGTTTCATTTTTTGGAAAGTCCTAGGTAGATGATCTCTGTTTTCTTAGCAGGGTACATTCAAGTAAGGGAAAGTAAGCCAGTTAATAGACATAGCTTAACAAGCCAGAGGAATTTTGATGGTAGAAACCCCCCTCAACATAGTTCTTGTGAGTTCTGGTATTGAACTCACTCAAGAGGGAAAGACTTTAAAGGTGTTTATAGCATATGTAAAACTGCTAAGCCAGTTTGAAAGGCTCATGGATCCTTTTTTTAAACAAGGTCATAATTATGATCACAGATCTAAGAAAAAGAAAATAAAGAATATTAAGAAAAAGAATATTAAAGTCTCCTAACTAAAATTTGTGTAAGGAGGGGAAAGGCTAAAGGTGTGAGCAAATTTCTAGACATTCATAAGAATAAAACACGCAGAAGAATAAAAATAGACTATATTTGGAAAGGAAATAGGGCAGTGCTATGCTGGGCTGCAAATGCCAAACCTATAGAAATATGCTCGACAAAGCAAAAGCTGAGACCTCAAAGGAGTCTGGAGAACGTAGATGAAATGTGTTTTCAAGAAGCAGCATGAAGAACAGTACCTGGAGCAAAGAGCTGCTTGCTTGTGCAAAGCTGCGGTATCCACAGAAAACAGGAGCATTTTGCGAAAGTGTATGCACAGGTATTTTACCTGCCTAAAAAGAGATCACCTTACTTGAAGAAACACATATCCAGTGGAAAAAGACAGTAGCACAATACAGATGACAGAACATTCTTTGTGGTAATGGCCCAGAGACCAGTGAGGAGTGTTAACCTGAGCATGAATCTCATCCTAATTATTTACAGCTTGGGCATTCATATAGAACATAATTTTTGTAACTGAAGAGTTAATAAAAAGTTGTTGAAGAAAAGACAGATGGAAAAAAATGAAGTTCAGGTCACACAATAGGAAAATGGCTTATAACATAAATGCCTCAAAACTGTATATGAGAAATCTAGAGTCATGAAAAGACCAGTTTACACTATTTAATGAAACAGAGTACTTGAATACAAGGAAGCTGGGCACTAGATTTTCCTGGGAGTCAATGACTCTTACCAGAGAGTTTGGGAAGCTGGCTGTATCTCAAAGAGAAAGAAAATGTAGGTATGGAAAGAAGAAGCTGATTTTGAAGCAGAAAGAGAAATCTACTTTAATATTACCTAGAATCTTTATCCTATTTTTTGATTGCATGACAAAGAAAAGATAAAACAATGACCTTTGCTTGATTTAGATGCAACTTATGTAGATGCTTTGATGTTAAGCCTGAAATTCTTGTAGCATTATATATGTTAGTATCATTGAACGTTGGTTCTGGAATATAATTACTTAAATTTAAAAATACGTCACTAGAGAATTAAGGTGTTAAATATGCTTTCATAGGCATCAAATTGATATTAGATAGTTTTGCATACCACCTACAGTGTTAACAGATATTAAGCTACAGCTTTTGGTTTATTCTGATTTTAAGTACTTTTTGAATAGGCCTTTATTTCAATCACATTACTTAGAGTCCAGAATATCCAGTGTCATGTCCTGAACTGCACTTGTGATGTGGAAAAGGGTAGCACAGTTACTTTCAAAGGTCCAACACAGCCGGATTTGTGGGCAGCACCATTTAAAAGGACCTTCATCAATTCCATTTTGGATAAGTGAAAAGCTTTGAATGTAACTACTTGAACAATTTTAAAAAACAAGAGTATTTTAGAGTATTTTGCCGTTGAAAATTTAAGGTTTTGTTCTTACAGTACAAGACCTAGATTCTTTACAGCTGTGAATTGTAGAGTGTGCAAAAATGAGAAAAACACGAGGGTGTCTCATAAAGTTGCTGCTTCCTCCTCAAAAGGGATAGCAAACCAAAAAATGACTTGCAAAGGTAACAGCTAATATTTGCAGCTTCTTCTACATAAAAGGGAGAGAAGAACTGGATACTGGACCGTTTGAGTTCTTGAGATACAACCAGTCAAGGAAGAGTCATTAATTGTTACGGCGTTAATTATAAGTACTATGCTGGAGTAGGGACAAATCCTAAAACCGAGACCTGCTCCAGAGGATTCCTGGGAGTTCCTGAAATATTCATACTTTACATTTCTCTTCCTCTGAGGAAGGATGACCTACTCTTTAGGACATTTGTCTTAAATGTGACATTCTTGGGCACATTCTTTCTCCAAACAATAGTTAGTTGAATTGGTGTTTGGGGCCTGACTGGTAAAGCTACAGATGCTTTTCCCTTCCTCTGTCCTCACATATTTGGTAAATAAAATTTTCTTTCTAATAACAACACTTTTTTTCACCCTTTGTTTCTTTCTGTAAGCTCTAGATTGAAATTTAAAATTACTGTCAGCAGTAGCTATCTGTGTGGATGAGAGAGTTAAAGAACACAAATTCAGTGGAAGATATGCTGAGACCTATTTTATTCATTGGTACAACCAACCCATGATCAAGCCATAAGCAGGCCTAGATAATACCTTTCTTTAGAGCTATATGATGTGAGTGCAGTTTTAGTGAAAAAAGAAAACAGGGAGAAAAAAGTAAAATAAATGTGTAAACTATGCAGACAGTCTTTTTCAGAAAAATTGTTACAAAATCATTTACTATGTAAAAGTAAAAGTTGCTGAAATCATGAGTAATTAACAAGAGAAAAATGTTGCTATTGTTTTCAAGATTTGCAAGAAAAATGCAAGTTATAGGACAAAGAGATAGAAATATTTTTTTCGGTGATAGGAACTATGGCATAAAAAGTTCTCACACCAGTAGCACTAAGAATAAATGACAGTGATGATAATTCAGCAATACTGAGAAGTTTATAATCTTATATTGTCTCATTAGATAGAATGAGTGTAATGGGATTGAAAACAAATGAGGAAGAAGTTGAGGTCCATGAAACTAGCTGTTTTGATGTCATGGGTTTTGTAGTCAGAAGAAAGACTAAGCAGCAGTAAAATTTGTTTTCATTTGTGGGTTGGTTTTTTTTTTAAACGAGTTCAATATTTCAGAGGGATATTGAAAGCACGCACTATTTCAGAAGTAGTGGAATGTGGAGTGACTACTTACATTTTGTGGAGTGATGTGAGTACATTTTTGCACAAATCCATAGCAGCAAAACTGTATTATGAATATGAGGATCGGCATCCAATGCAATACCAAGAATAACTTTTCTTTCAGTGAGAGAAATATATCATAGCTGAATATAATTCTTTTAGATGAAAATCCTATTTTGAAAAGAAAAAAATTGGGAAAATGCTGAAATTGTAAAAAATATATTTCTATAATAGGACTTTTTTTAGAGCTAGTTGATTTTTTACCATGTTGGAGATACGTTTACTTCTCATAGGTATATATATATCTCTGAGTTGCCATTTGTATAGGGAAAAATGTATTTGCTAGTACCTAGAATAGAAAATTTTCAGGAAATTGTAGAATGGGAGAAGTTCTTGCCTATTGGTTGAATTAGAACAGAATAAAAATCTGCTCAAATTTCCATCTTAAAAGGTAAAATGAGGCAGGGAAATTTATGAAACTTTAAAATGTATTTTTGAAATTTCACAATCTGGTGGGAAAGAGGATTAACTTCTCTGTTGTGGTGAAAGTTAGAAATACTCTACCAAATCTCTCTTCCTCCACTATTTCTATTAAAATTACTCAAAACCACACAAAAATGGTTGTAAAATCCTACTGTCCAATGTTACATAGCCTGGGAATAACATTGAGAGGATTATTTTGTCATGGGCAGCTGTGGAACTAAAGAAGTACTGTCTGCTCCTCCAGACGAGGCTTCTGGTGAGTTGAGGGGGTGAAGACTACTCTGTTATTGGCAGGATAGTGTGCTAAGGAAGGAGATTTTTCCTGTCACAACTGAATTTTGTTTCCCTTGGTTCAAAATGTGAGGAAATACTAATGACACAGTCTGCTGAAACCAGATGGGAAGCGAAGATTGTGGAAAGCAGGAAAGTATCTTGCATTTTAGACATAACTACTTAGCAGTGGAAAAATATGTGAAATAGAACTGACTGGAGATCTGACAAAGTGCTAACTTCATGAAATAAAGACAACAGAAATAAATAATAGTAATAAAAAGATTCAGCTTGGAAGGAACCACTTGGAATTACAGAGTCCAACCTCCTTTTCTGCTTCAACAGTAGATCAGGTTGCCCAGGGCTTTGTCTAGTTTTGAATATGTCTGGGGATGAGGACACTTGTAGCCACCCTGGACAACCTGTTGTAGTGCTTAACCACTCACAAGGGAAAGAGCTTTTTTCCTTATGTGCAACTTGAATTCCTTCTGCTGTAACTTGTGACTGTTGCCTCTTGTCCTTTTTACTGTGCACTTCTGAGAAGGATCCATCTTCTCTGTAACTCTGCTTTTGGTTGTGGAAGACGGCAGTTAGATGCCCTCAAGACTTCTCCAGGCTAAACAGTTCCAGTTTCATTAGCCTTTACTCATGGTTAGTGTGCCCTAGCCGCTGCCTTAGTGGCCCTCCCTCCTCCAGACAGATTGATGGCTTGGTTTGGCTTGCTTACCCAGGCATCAAGTCCTTTCCAAATTGCTTCACTTCATGTCTAACATATCAAACTTTCCATTGATTTAAAAATATAGAATTAAGCTCCTTGGTCTTGTAAAAGTGAGGTTCTTCGATTAAAATAATGATACTTTCCAGCAGTGACTGTTTAAGATCAGCTCACAGGACATGTATTTTTACGTGGCTTGTCATAAAAGTGATACTGTGAAATCAAAGACGACTTAGATACGTAGTGAAAAGGTATAGAAGCAATGTTTTGTGAAACAGCCAGGGTTGTCTGTATGAATATTGAAGTATTATGGATAGCTTTGCTGGTAGTTTGTATTTCTGGCAATATGGATCAAGTAAATGATGGGTCTTTCGTAATGCAAAGTTAGTGTTAGATAACTTCTGCAAGTATCTACTTTTTAACACAGACAAAGAGCATCTGAGAAAATACTGACTAGTTCACTGTTTACAAACAGAATAAAAGTGTACAAAGGTGTGGAAGAGATAACTCTTACTAGACTTAAGGAAGGATTTGGGAAGATATGTATAGCATTATATGTATTATATAGCACTATATATATAATCTATATATTTTACATGTCACATAAATATACTGTCATATATATAGAACCATAGAATAGTTAGGGTTGGAAAGGACCTTAAGTTCATCTAATTCCACCCCCCTGCCAGGGGCAGGGACACCTCACACTAAACCGTGCCACCCAAGGCTTTGTCCAATCCAGCCTTGAACACCACCAGCGATGGAGCATTTACAACTTGCCTGGGAAACCCATTCCAGTGCCTCACCACCCACACAGTAAAGAATATCTTCCTCATATCCAATCTAAACTTCCCCTGTTTAAGTTTGAACCCATTACCCCTTGTCCTATCACTATAGTTCCTCGTGAAGAGTCCATCACCAGCATCCCTATAGGCCCCCTTCAGATACTGGAAGGCTGCTATGACGTCTCCACGCAGCCTTCTCTTCTCCAGGCTGAACAGCCCCAACTTTCTCAACCTATCTTCATGAGGAAGATGATCCAGTCCCCTGATCATCCTCATGGCCCTCCTCTGGACTTGTTCCAACAGTTCCATGTTCCTTTTTGTGTTGAGGACACCAGAACTGCACACAATACTCCAAGTGAGGTCTCACAAGAGCAGAGTAGAGGGGCAGGATCACCTCCCTCAACCGGCTGCTCACACTCCTTTTGATGCAGCCCAGGATACAATTGGCTTTTTGGGCTGCGAGCGCACACTGCTGGCTCATGTTCATTTTTTCATCAACCAACACCCCCAAGTCCTACTCTGCAGGGCTGCTCTGAATCTCTTCTCTGCCCAACCTGTAGCTCTGCCTGCGATTGCTCCCACCCAGCTGTAGGACCTTGCACTTGGCATGGTTAAACTTTGTCAGGTTGGCATCAGCCCACCTCACAAGCATGTCAAGGTCCCTCTGGATGGTATTCCTTCCCTCCAACATATCAACCGAACCACAAAGCTTGGTGTCATTGGCAAACTTGCTGAGGGCACACTCAGTCACACTGTCCATGTCACCGACAAAGATATTGAACAAGACCCGTCCCAACAGCGGTTCCTGAGGGACACCACTTGTTACTGGTCTCCAGCTGGACATAGAGCCATTGAGCACAACTCTTTGCGTGCAGCCATCCAGCCAGTTCTTTATCCACCGAGTGCTCCACCTATTAAATTGATGTCTCTCCAACTTGGAGACAAGGATGTTGTGTGGGAAAGTGTCGAAAGCTTTGCACAAGTCCAGGTAGATGACATCAGCTGCTATGCCCCTGTCTATCAGTTCCATAGCCCCATCATAGAAGGCCCCCAGATTGGTCAGGCAGGATTTCCCCTTAGTGAAGCCATGCTGGCTGTCACCAGCCACAGTACATATATATTGTAGCATTGTATTTTATATATACATATATAGGAGGAATTAATAACATTATAGACTTTGGTCTGTATCTGTAAAGGGCATTAACTGTATCATCCTGCAAATGACCTGGTGTAAGATCCATAGAATCACAGAATACTTCAGTGTGGAAGGGACCCATAAGGATCATCAAGTCTAACTCCCTGCTCCTTGCAGGACTGCCTAAACTGAACTGTATGACTAAAAGCATCCTTTAGCTGCTCCTGGAAGATTCAACGGTACTGTTGAAAGGTGGAAGCTGTTGAAGTCGTGTTCCTTTAGCAGGCCTTGGACAGCAGAGCTCTGGAAATTTCTCACTAGTTATTTCCGAAGTACTTTTAGTTCCTGTGCCTGTTCAAAGGCTTGTTTTCTTGCAACATGGGTCAGAACAGGTGTGGCCTTTTCATGGGTAGGAGCTTCCATTTGGAGCACAGAAGTATGACATATGTTACATAATGAGTATGTTTGTTCTAAATAAATTATATCCTCCTTTTTAAAAGCCGGATTGTCTTGCCTCCACCACAGAACCCTGTGGCTGTGCTTTCATCTCACCTAATTTCAAATCAGTTAGCCAACTACATGTCAGATGATTAACACCCAATCACTCACCTTTGTGATTAATGGAGAGAGACATGCTTTCATTCTATCTTACTACCAGGAGCTGCAGTGCATTGTTTCCTCCTGATACTTGCCTCTTGCCACTGCTGGTGTTGAGTGCCTATGACAGCTCACTTGGGCAGCATAATTAGTGTTTGAGTGACTGAAGCTGGGTGCGCTGGGTGCACTGAGTACCACTCTGAACTATCATCTGCTCTCCAGAAGACTGGGCAAAATGGCTATGCCAGAGTTCCTTGGTCAAGAAGTTGGTTGGAGGAGATTCCTGGCATGAGAAAGGTGTCAAAAGGCCAAGAAGGTGCAGTGACCTCAAGAGATGCAAGCACAGGCATATTCCCCAGAGCAGAAAGTCTGTTTTCTGACCAGCTCCAATTAGCCAGCTCATTAAAAATGACAAAATTCAGCTTCTTGCCTGTGTGTAACAGCCATGTAATGTGTGTGAATGGTTGGGCTCCCACTCCACCTGAATATCAGCTCTTTGCAAGAGTAAACTTGCTCAAAGGTAGGTTATGTATCTATATTCATTTGCAGTGCTGCAGCTTCCTAAATACAGAGTAGTCTACGTACACATCACTCTCAGTGCCTCACTCCCCACATTTTCCCCATAAATTTTTGTCATATGGTGGTTGGAAGCAGCTAGAACACTGTCTGCTATTCCTGGATATTTCACATCTCAAGTCCTTGATGCATCATTTAAAACATACACCAACTGCTTTTGGGTAAGCTCCTGGGTTTAAAAGTAAATTACAGTAAATCACAAATAATTGGTATTTAGCACTCAAATAGCAATTTCACACTATGGCTTATCCCTGTAACACTTCTCCCTAAGGGTCTTGAGTACCTCAGAATATTTATCCCATGAAGTTAATGAAACTATTTAAAATTATTCCATTTGTAGGTATTATTAACTGTTGTGACATGCTATGATTTTTTTTGGTGATTTTTTTCTTTTAATGTTTCCCATGGGAACCAAACAGTTAGAAGTTCCTTTGAGCTTAAGAAAGGGTGGGTTTTAATGAACTGCCCATAGAATGGCTGCTTGTGCTCAAGTGGAGTTAGTAGGTTTCAACAGCTACTCCACAATGGCCTGAAACAATGAGGTGTTTGAGTCTAAATGGATTTTACAGTATTGTACATGAATGTGATTTTAAAATTAATATAAAAACTTTCCCATATCATGTTCATGCATAGTTCATGCATATTTTGGTATTGCGTCTTTTTCTTTTGTATGCTGTTTCTGACAGAGCTGAAGCTCTTGCTGGAGCTGTAAGTACTGTTGATTACTCCTGGCATGGTAATAAAAAAATGGAGTAATGAAGGTACATACAGTTTCTGATTGTAGCGCATGGCCTATGTAAACACTATGATGGTGAATGAGCAGACAACATAATTAATTTTTTTGTGTTTGTTTTTTTTAAAGTTTCTTTTTTTTTAATGAAGAGACAAATCACACATAAAATAATCTTATTTTTAAATACTGGTCAAGGAGTTCTGTTCAACACATATTTGTTTTCTGGGAAGACAAGTGTAAGGAGCATCTTCCCATATTCACCAGCATGCCTGTCAGCTGACAATCCCACCCCATCTCTAAATCTAAACCTTATCTTATCTCGACAGTGCTTTTCTGCATAAACAGTTCTTTCAAGTTTGGAACACAAACTATGAATGCTATCAATCTGCCAAGATTCCCAAAGAGTGTTACTTCTTCCATGCTTTTTTGTCTTTTCTGAGTCATTGCCTTGCACAAGTTTACTGCAGAAAGATTTTTGAACAGTTAGCAAGCAAACCATTACCAATACAAATTCTTTGTCACTTGCTTCCATTTTCTGATTAGTTTGTAGTACTTATGAATTTGCTTATCTGCAAACTTATTTTACGTACTCTATTTTCCTTTTACCTGCGTTAGACAATGACAAATTGCTCCTTCATTCTGTATAGTCCTCTGACTGTGTTCCTTTCCCCACCTCTTAATTTTCCTATAAATTATAACGAGCAGCTCTTAACAGAGTGAATGGTGACACAGTGTGTCAGCTTTGGTTGTGGGATTGTTTTGCACAGGCTAAGCATCGCTATTAAAGTGGGTGATTTATAGAAAAGAAGGCATTGTCCTGTTATTTCTTTTCCCCATACTTGTCCCCAGCTCAGTCATCATCACTCTTGATAAACAAAGGACGGTTCAGTGTGGCGAGGGCTCTCTGTGAATGGCCATGTTTTCTGACAGCTCTGAAGATGAAAGGCCGCTACTGGCACTTACTGTAGCTGTGCTTGATCAAATTCTGCGACTGCTTTCCTTTGCCACTCGGCGGGATGGTGGCTGCGTACCTCGTATCTCCAGCCTGCATCACCAGGGAGCTCTGGCATCCTTCCAGCATCTTCAGCACTTGTATAATGTTCCGCGGCAGGAGTTCCTCTTTTATCTACAGCTCAGACACTTTCTTCCTGCTACCCCTGCAAGATTATCTCCTACCACTGGCGACAGACCTTGAATCTCTTTTCCTCAGATTAAAGTCTGTAAAGGGATTTGTTTTGAAACATTGTTGACTGTTTCATTGCAATAACTCTCATGCTTTTTAGAAGCAGGAGAAATGAGTTGAGAATTGGGTTGCAAAGCAGCTGGTGGTAAAGATTGTGGTCATCCCTGCTGGTTGAGAATATATATTTTCACATTTAATTCACATTTTGATTCCCGAAAATTCCCCCCAAATTCCTCGCTAATGCTGTAGACAAAACATGTTTCAAGAAGCGTAGGCTGCCTCTGGTGACATGGGAATATCTTGGGTTTCCACATTTTTCAGGTGCTTTTTCACAGCCTCATATGGACAGGGTGTTAGGACTGGACATTGGTACATTGGACTCACCTTTAAAAGGTTCATTCCTGTTATTGCCATGCAACATGCTTCAGCCTGGTCAGCATGCATATAGTGAATATGTGTGGTTCCATAGAAAATGAGAAACTTAAACCCCAACAACTAGATTAATTTGTAGAACTTGTTTCGAAGAGATGTGATGTGATCTACAAAACAAGATTTCTTCTCTCAGTTGATAATAAAAAGTGGTATCATTTGTCTGGTTATTTTGTGTTTGCTTTAAAATTTTATTCCTCAGGTGTACATGAATTTTTCTCTAGATATTTAAATTTGTGTTCTCAAACATCTTAATTATTCAAAGACTGAAAAGAAAAGGTATTTTATATTTTAAGGAGAATTTTACTTGTGGATAATTCAGCTTTGATTTATGTCATTAAATTGGGGAGTAGTATAGGATAATAAAAGTGTAGATGTGTGCACAAAATTAAAAAAAAACCAACAAACAACTGTCAGCGTCATGTAAGGAGTCAAACTGATTAGCAAGGACATAAAAACATCTGGTTTTAAAATCTGTTATCCATTTGGACTGCTTTACCCCCAAAGACTGTTATTTTTTCAAGTTTTGAAAAGAAGGCTCTGATAATAGTTTCAGTAAGAGAAGTCTGCACTGCTGCTAAGTCAGTCAGTAAGTGCAAAGAAAAACTACTGGTTTTATACTTGTCTATGTTTTTCTGTCATTTTGATTACAGTGGGACTACCCATATGATTAGGAATGTAATTAAATCAAGCCCTCAATTTATTTGTTCATGTTTGCAAATAGAACAAAAATACTGCATAAGTAACTTCTTCAACTTCTATCAAAAATAGATTTAACCCTTATTTTAAGGTCTTGTTCATTTATTAAAGTGAATGTGATCTTCTATTAGCTCAGATGAGACAGCTGATATTCACACTGTCTGAAATTCGGCTGCACCATGACAAGGTGCTTCATATTCCACCAGAGCTCTCTTTCACCGAGCAGGCTACAGGTGTGAAGAACAGCCTTCATTTTGACACACACAGCTGGAAGCATGATTACATGTCTGTTTTATCCAGCAATAAAGTGGAATTTATCTTTACCATCGCTAAATTGACTCCAAACTGAGACAAGCTTTGCATAACTCCTAACTTCATCTGATGAGGCCTTACGTGTGAAACCAGGTGGAAAACTTGCTGCTCAAGCAACACAAAGCTCCTGGGTTGAATCTACGTGGCACAGAGTGTAACCGGGCATAGATGCAGCATCAATCCCGTGCATCGTTTAAATTCAGCCACCTGTAGCAAACTCCATTCCTGCATTCAACTAGTGGCTGAGACACTGAGCTAGCTCACCAGTCAGAGTTACACAGGTTTATTTTGCAATAATATCACTTTCTTTTTTTTTTTTAATTCCTTAGAGAGCTGTAAGTGTTCTTTATCTCTTCTTGACTCATAATTCATAAAAGACTTTCAGAACATCAGAACTATGAGGCAGCTTTCAGTTCATTCTTGAGTTTGATTGTATTATAGTTTGAGATCAATGATGTGATCTTGCTTTGAACTCTTGCAGTAAATAAAACCTTGGGGAAAAAGAAATAATCTCACTATAATTAGGTTTTCCTTTACTCATAATATTGACTGCAGGATTAGGGCTCAATCTAGCAATTTATTGAGTACTTATTCTGGTTGCTGAGCCCTCTGAGCTCCCACAGATGTTGGCTGGATTTGAATACTGATGGCTGAATTAAGTGCCACAAGAATATTAAAAGTAAGTTTTATAAATCACTCTTTTTCCTTATTACTGATAGTGGTCATTGCCAATTATCATACTGAGTATTTCTTTCTTTAACCTGAAATTGCCATTGAATGCACAGATAGATTTAGATCTGGCATTATGTTAATGAAGAGCAGCTATCTTATGAAAAGCCCTTTAAACCATCCGTACAATTCATTTTAGATAGAAGAACAGAGGACTTAGGTAACCTAGTCCTTAATTTTGGAATAAAAACGCCTTCTCTCACAATTGGTGGACAGCACAAATTAGTAAGTTGTCATGGGCATCATGAGAAAAGTTTATTTTTTGTCTTTTTCTTTAGTGTTAGCTAGGAAAGAAATAAGCGCTACTGATAAAAACGTTAAGTATACTTGAAAATAGATCATACATATTTTTATGTGCACATATTATTTCGTTTTAAGGAGAAAAAGAAGTAATTCCACAATATTGTATGATTAGAATATGCTCTGTTTTTTGGAAAAAAAAATCTGTTTTTTTATTTTCATTTGGTTGAGCTAATTCATGCTAATTATATTTAAAAGAAAAATATAAATTTTGAACCTGGGTCCTAAAGCAACTCTATACAAACACCTAATACAGTGTTTGACATGTTTACTTTCAATTAGTGACTGCAGGTGGAATATTGTGGGGATTGTTTGGTTGTTCAGCCCAGAAAGGAGAGACAGGAAAGGAGCAAAAAGAGGAAATATTTGACAGTCTGTAATTTATTTTACTAAAGTTTACAACATTTGTCTTCTTGGCTATTTTATTAGTGGCCATGATAAACAGTCCCTGGTAAAGGTGAATTAGCAGAGAGAAGAGGGGGTAAGCAAAAAAAGAGAGAAGAATTTGTCTCAAACTTTGATATTGCAGAATTTCAAGACAGCGGTTCCAAAAGCCTGGGAAATCATCACCTCCCCATGGATTGCCAGTTGACAGCCCTTTCATACCTCTTATTCACAAATTATGACCTGAACTCTGTTGGGCTATGGCTCTTTAGCAGGTGCAAATTAGCAGAGTGTCATGGAGGTTCCTTGTGCCAGGATCATTCTTAGGATCTGGCCTTTTTTCTGCTTGCTTTCTTTGTAGGCAGATTTCAGTGAATAATTCAAGAAACCCCACAAACAAATCCCCAAATAAAATAGCACTCCCATGAAAAACTGCCTCCCCTAAATTCCAGGGAAATATTTATGTGCATGTTAAAACACACTCCACTTTTCTTTTCTATTTTCGTTCAGTAGATGCTGTGAGAGTTGCTGGCAAGGGGCAGAGAGAAGCAAGTATCAGTCACACACACAAATAGTTATAGGAACTGTGTCGAGTTCATCGCCCTTGCATGTGCTCATTTAGAAAGTGCTTGCTTACACAGTGAAGAGCAGAAGCTACTCCATTGCCAGTTGAAACTGAACAGCAGATCTTGATCAATATCAATATGTGATAAATTCACAGATCAAGTAATTAAAAAAAGTAAGTATGAATACTGAGCATAGCTGAGACCATTTTGTTGAACCTGCAACTGTTATTTTTTTAATTATGAAGTTACATGAATTGATTAAATTCTTTCCTCTAATTTTTACAATAATTGGTAAAATTTACTTCTCAGTGGAGCTGATGCGATGTATGTAAATGACACAGCTTGTGGGAAAGCATGCAGAAGTACTGATTTCAGTGAACACAGGGTTTTGTCTAGCGGGTTTTCTAGAGACTAGAAGTCTTATTACATGAACTGCAATGAAAAATGTTGAAGTACGTGAATAACTACTACTGTTTTATGAATATTAGTGTTACTAAAGCATGGCCTGAAACAACATATTTTATGCCATCAGTTTTCAAATAGAACAGAAGTGATGTTGCAAAACAGCTCTCAGGCCTCAGTGGCATAAGTTGACAACACTCATATGCGCTTACAAATCTTTCGACTTATACAGTAGATGTAAAAATTAACAGTGCAGGTTGGAAATTTCTCAGTTGACCATGCCGTTTGCAACTAATAATCTGTTACAATCCTTTTGATTTGCAGCTTGAAATGTAACCTTTAGCTTTTCAGTAACTCAAGAACCTGAGTCGCTAGTTTAAATAAAAAGGTGTGTTCTGTGAATTTAAAGACAACTTCATCAAATCCATCTAACTCAATTTACCAGATGACCACATCTGTGGACACAGACTTGGCAAAAACTGTTGCTGCCTTCTGTGCAATGATTTTTGGATTGACAGAGTACTCCTAGCACTTGAAGGTTACCCCTACATTAATTGTTTCTGCCACAGGTTCCTCTAACATACTGTAGGTTAATATTCTCCCTGATGGTGCATATATTGATCTATAAATACACTTTTCAGCAGAGCTAATAATCTTATTAGCTTTTGCACAAGATAATCAGCACTGCAGTGAGTAATTCATTAATTTTATGAGACTGTTGAATTTTTAACTGTCATGGGAGCTGCAGGTTGCATGCACTTGGTAACGCACATATCACCACATTATGACTAATGAGGCAAGGTAAAGAAATAGAATCTTTTTCATTCCCTCAACATGTAACTTGTGTATGATGGCAGATGTAAAATCATTGATGTACTTGCCAAGTTCCCAGGATGATGTCATGATTTATTCAAACTTAGACAGTCAGGATTAGGTCAATCTTTTGAAAACAGTCAAATTCAAGGAGACTGGTTAATAGGTAAATAGAAGCATTGCTTGTAAATAAAACATTGAATATATTTTAAAAATGAAATTATTATTTACAACTTGCCTTTTTTAGGTCACAGTTTATTATCCTCTGAAAAGACAGCTAATGACTACAGTTCTGAATCCCCAGACTCCATCAGAATGACTTTATAATGAGACACATAAATTCATAACAGCTATAATTGAAAGAACTGTGGCAGTCTGAGAAAGTATTACAAATACCTCTCCCAACGTGCAGTGTATTGAAACAAATGTTTGAATATTTGTGAATCTTTCCTTGTGTTCTGCACATAATGCAATCAAACTGACTGATGTAAGATAAATATCTGAGGGATAGAATGAGATAACATATAAAAATACAAAAGCATACTTAGATCATTGAGAGTCACAGTATGACTTTTCAGCTTGTTGATACATAGCAAAAAACATTTAAATTGATTAAGTCTATTATTATAATGTACCTAGTAAAGTTCAGGTCTGATGTCACTGCATTAGATTTCTTCTCAGAAGATGCATATATTTTCTATCAAATGTATTTATAAAGATATGTTTCTCAAAGGAATGATTATTTTATGACTATAGCCTTTGGAGACTCAGTACTTACATAATAATATTCTTGTACCCCACATACAGGCATTTAGCTTGCTGAAATAATAGCAGAAGAATTTACTGTCTTATCTTTTTAGGTGAGATTATGCTTTGACAAATTATTTGATGGATCATTAACTGGAAGAGACATCTATGTTGCCATCATCATTTAAGGCAAATTTAGGATTTGCCTGCAAGTTCCTTCTTTTTCCACCTGCTCCTTTGGAGCAAGAAGCCATTGGATTCCTTCTGAGGTATTTTTTGTTGGATGATTACAAATAAATATTAACGCGGAGGCTGACTACCTTTCAATGAATCACTGAATTACAAGATGGTTGAGGTTGGAAGGGACCTCTGGGGGTTATCTTTTCCAACCTCCCTGTTTAAGCAGGGACACATAGAACCAGTAGCACAGGACTGTATCCAGTTGGCTTTTCAGAATCTCTAAGGATGGAGACTTCATGACCTCTGTGGGCAGTCTGTGCAAGTGCATCAGTGAAAAAGTGTTTCCTGAGGTTCATGAAGACAGGCTGAGAAAGTTGGGGCTGTTCAGCCTGGAGAAGAGAAGGCTGCGTGGAGACCTCATAGCAGCCTTCCAGTATCTGAAGGGGGCCTATAGGGATGCTGGGGATGGACTCTTCATGAGGAACTGTAGTGAGAGGA